>CM075441.1:3096328-5556798 GCA_037832385.1 Rhizophora apiculata | reverse complement strand
CAAAAAAGGAAAAGGAAAGAAAAATTTATATATTATTAAAAGTTTTAAACATATTTAAGATTTAAAGTTTTTAAAAAAAGCCCCTTTTAGTAAGAACATTTAAAGGTGAGAGGAAAAGAAATATAAAAAAAGTAAATAATAAATTATTAAATGGTTTTTTTTGTTAAAAAGATTTGAAACTTGAATATTTGTTTTTGAAGTAGTGGAGTTTTTGCGAAAGAGTGGGGAGAGAGAAGGTTAAAAGTCTGGAAAAAGTTTTTCTTGGAATTGTGTCTTTTGAATTGGTTTATATTTTCTTTCTTCAACAATTTCCATTTGATCCTCACATCCTTGCCATATTTTATATGGCAGAATTTGTAGAAAAAAATGTTAGAAATATATCATAATTTTTTAATAGTCACACCAAGTTCTTTTATTCTCTAATAGTCACTTTTTCTTAATCGTCCCAAAAAATCTCAACTGACTCTTATAAGTCAAAACTTAGATAAAATCCTATTTTCCTTAAAAGCTTTTATTCTTTTCAAGTAGGATCGTAAATCTTTTTATTGCAGTAGACCATGTCATTTTTTAATGTATCTTTGCATTCATTAAATGCTACAAATTATATTCAACATCATCCTTCAACACTTGACTTTGATGTGTTTCGAGTTTAAAGTCCTTAGTTTGATGCTCCAATGACTGAACAGCTTGTTATGCCAAATGGTTTGGTCAAAATATCTACAATTTACTCCTACGAATTGAAATGTTATAGTTTAATCAGATTCAAGCTTTCAGCTTTTAGAAATGGTACTTTCACACCCCAAGTGCTCTGTTTTTCTAGTTATGATCACTAGATTTTTTGACAATGGTAATGACTAACTTATTTGTCATGGTAATATGATGGCTGAGTGCCTGGAGTAATTTGACAAACCAAGCCAATCTCTTCATAGTTATCGTTTCCTAATTCAAGATTGCTCGATTTGCTTAGCTACTACCGCTATGTACCTCTCATTTGCACTTGATGAGAAAATTTGCTATTAGCTTCTTTCTTTGAATTCCAAACACACTACTATTTGAACCAAAGAAAAGAAGCAATGGCCCTTATACCGTTATTCATGTGATCAACATTACCTAGCCTAATTATGAAGTCGCACAAAGCCAATTGATTCTGCTTTACTTGTTGGTTGCGTATTGTGAATTTCCAGGTTTCCTTTCATGCCCCTTTAAATCTAAAGAAGCATCACAACATTGGGTGTTATGCTGTTGCCGCTTGAATTTCGAGTTGTTAATGTCTTTTCATGTTTCGTTTTACTTAATCGAAATTGCTATAATCCTTAAGGAATAATGATTTTTGAAATGAGGAAATAAGTAAGGTCATAAGCTTTTGATGATCTTTTGCCGTCCTTTCCTTATTCTGTCTCTTTCTGCATCGGTCAGTCAATCAGGTTTGCATTAGGGCTAACATTACCCTGTTGGACAATTTTCTAAAGATCATAGGTCATAGAAAAAGCCTTTAAATCATCTCACCTCAGCTAGTCATAGGTTTCTCGACACAAGATGGTGATTCAGGAAACGTGACAGTAGTTGTACATAATTTTTTGTTGGCAATAGTTGCCGGGAAAGCTACTCTAGCTTATTGTAATAATGGTTCCCCGCTTGGTTGCTTGCTGTTTTTTGCCATTCTAATGTGGCTGAATTTGTTGTGTTTGCCGATACTTTAATATTGCTTTAAAGGGTGTTTAAGTTGCTGAGTGTTTTTGGAAAAGATTGATACAGTCCGATAGAGAAAACACCAAACAGCCCGGAGAACCTTGTAAACCAAAATCAACATGACCAAAAAAGAGTTACCATGATTGTTTTCAGTATTTCACATACAATTGCAAAGACATATACATATTCGTGCATCAGTACTAGAGTCTACTTATTCTATTTTTGTTTAATGAATTCTGAATCTCCTGTGTATTCAAAATTTTAAAGCATCCATCCGGGGACAAAGACATCAGTGTTTTCTGCTTCAGTCCTGCCGGTTGCTTCAGCTGACTCCGGAGATTTTGTAGCTGCAAGTGAATGAAAAGATTTTGAGGAAAATAAGAAATGTTCTGGAGAAACAACTTTAAGCGTCAATGTCGGAGCCATCAAATCCAGTTTCATGCATGCTTTGCAATTTGTGAATAGGGGTTACCCGATCTGCAATGCATTACTATTGGATTGCAAAGGCCCAACGAAATTCATTGACCGTGCAGGCTGAAGGTTGTATGGATTGTTTTGCTCCCTGGCCTCCAGTGAAGAAAGAAACACTTTGTTGACTTCCTCCAACTGTCCATCATTAACAACAAATATACAAAATTTATTGGAATTACAGTGATTTTAGATCATCAGCACGCATAATTCTAGCAAGTCCAATACTGAATGGTAAGTTAGATACTAATGAATATTCTCTTATTTTTTGTAAATCTTATATTCTCATAATTTGAATTTCAGACTTTTAAAATAAATATTTAAGTTTTTAGTCCATCCTCCGGTTCAAAAAGGACAAGAACTCACGTCGTTAATTTATTCAACAAAAAGGTTCCATGTAACTGTGAGGATTCGGACAATTTCCAAACATGACATCAACGAACTTAAACGAATATGGCTTGAACATGACATAAGCACCTTCAATAAGAAGCAAGAAAGATGAATGCACACACAAAGTAGAATTTAACATGCATTTTGAAGTATAGGGGACTAATTGGATAACTGAAATTGGCACATATCAAGCATAATTGCTTACCTCAAAGACAAGCAAGTTTAATACGCCTATACATTTAATCATTCATGGTTAGCTTAATAGTAAAGAAGAAATTGGAATTGAGTAGACTACAATTACGGTTTTAGATTCCAATCTACCTGATTGTGCTACATCTTTCAAGTGAGATCTGCTGATACAACTTATATATACTACAAGTTGACTAGGTTATTATTATTATTATTATTATTTATAATTTGCATAAAATGGTTTTATACATATTATTATTAGGGATTGTACAATGAGGGAACCAGACAGGAAAGTGAACAGAGTTAGTACCTTCATCCTTAAAGCATTGTTGGTTTCCAAAAGCAATTCTTCCTGCGCGAGCATAAATTCCTTGGGGATATTACAATTCTAATGAAAGTACAGTAATTAATATAAAGAATATTTACCTTCCTTTGGAGGTCAGAAAGTTGGTCGAGCATGGATTGGGTCTGCAAACAATGCACAACTTAACTATGACTACTTAGATCGATAGGCAAAGCAGTCCATGAAACCAGCTAAGGTACTTAAAATTATAAAACTAGATATTAAGCCTCTAAAACCCCTTTTCCAACCGGCGAAAGCAACCCCATCTCCACATGCCATTGTACAAGTACAAAAACAGTGATGGAAAAGAAAGTCGTAGATATTGCTCTTTCTATTACTGGTACGGAAAAAAAAAAAAAAAAAAAAGCTAAAAGAGGTATCCGAAAGATATTCCTAACCATTGGCATTTCTACCATGTGAGAACATCATCACAAATCATTAGATGTTCAAGTTGAGTCTTATTTATTCCATTTTTGTAGTTTTCATTATTAAATCAAATGCTTTTAAATTGGTTGGAACTTTAGATATTCAACCCAGAAAACTAATACAGTGGAACTTACAGACTTCATTTTAAGAATAATTTTCACCTAACAAAATTTATTAAGTAATTGCAAAACTGTCAATAAAATCAACTCACATAAAAACATGTGCAATATGACAACAATTATTAAATAACACAGGTTCATCAGATGTATTTGTAATAGCAATTTTTTTTTTTTTTCCTTGTGAAACAAAACTTTCATATTGGTGACCTTAGGGATATGATGCTACTATTAGATACCTTTCTCAGCCTTATTTGCTTCAATGACATGTCCAGCTGATGCTCAACTTGGTCAAGTTCCTTTATGCCCAACTCCCTCGTATCTTCCCCGAGAAGATTACTACGCAATGCCATGCATTTCACAAAGATATATTTTATGTTAATCTGGATTATGCAAGTGAAAGCGATTTTAAGATGTAATAACGCATGATGACTTGCCTCTGTTGATGCTGTAGAACCTCAACTTTTGCCTTTAGGTTCAAATACTCCTGGTACTTGCTCTGCTTGAGGACATTGAACGTGTTTAACCAACTCGTCATGGTATGGATTGGACTATAACTTTGTTCACCAATAAACAGCTAGGCAGTGTCATGCAGATTTAAACAGTATTCCATTTCTTCAATTGCACCTTTATTAGCAATTTCTCTCCCTAGCTATCACTCAAGTGTGATTCCTTGCCAATGGAAGCATTCTCTATGTTTCCCCAATAGTAATACTAGCAAATTAAGAAACAGCACATCGTGTTACAATGGTGCAGAAGATGTCATTACCTGCATATCATTTGCAGATGAGTTAGCTTCCAATGCTCCATAGCTGTAGCTTTGGTACCTCTCGATTGTCTCGGACATGCTATAATCAATGCGAACACCAAGTTACGAATTACATGTACAAGCTTTAGCACATATGTGTACAATTTTTTTTCATTTTAGAGAAAAAACAAGACCCCCTTTATTTTCTACTACACTACATATATCGCATTCACAAATGTGACTTGTTTTCCATGTGCTACATTCTACAAAAAATTACAAACATTTTAGCTATTCCAACATCACACTCTTTTCTTTTAGTTCAACTGTTTTTTCAGGTTTGGTTGAAGCTGAATAATGGGAATAATAAAACTGTTTGCTGTAACTAGCTATAAGAACATGTGTGGCTATACAAACCATACGTGGCCTCCATTGTTTCAGATTAATTTGCACCTGTATTGCAATCGTAAAGACACTCAATAACGAACTTGCTGAACCCAAGTTTAAATCTGAGTCATTCTACCATACCCAAAAACAACATTGGCTGTCCCATTCATTTTTCTCGTTCAATTTCTCATATTTCCCTTTAGGATCAAGTAGGAACTTGTTTATTTTTTGCCAAAGGAACTTGTTTAGTTTTAATTGGTCATTACTGGTCATTGATTATGATAAGGATACTAAAATAATGAACTTTTAACAACCCCACTACAGGCATAAAGACCCTATTCGGTTGCCATTCCCGGACAAGGAGTCAAACAAGACTTACAGAAGAATATCGTTCAACTGACCATCTTTCTTAGCGAAGGCCATGAGAGCCACTTGAATAATTTGCATAAATATATAAGGTGTGAAGCTTCACATTCCTACTCAAAGCATATGTCACACACAAATAAAGGACAAGCAGGTAAAGGGAAAACAAAGTAATTAAGAACGTAAGAGAGATGAATAAGCTTAACCTGAACTTCATGAGTGGAAACTGAAAGTCAGTCCTAAGTCTCACGATCAATCGTTTGAATCAATTCAAGAAGGAAAAAAAAGTGTCCCTTACCGTGAGATTTAATAATCGCCAAAACAATTTTGCGGCTGAGCACAAACGAAGTTTTAATATGAAGTATAACCCATTAGTAAACCCGAATTTAATTAATTGAACCACACCTAGAAAATTAGAATTCTTTCCCTGAAAAATTAGAGGGAGTGGAAAATTTAAAAAAAAAAAAAAAAAAGGCTGACAGAGTAAAGAGAATCTACACCAAATTTTATCCTGATGAATGATCAGATCTGCAAGAAACATTGCTTGAAGGCTAGATCAACATCACGACATGAAGATGGTGCAAGTGAAAGAAATCATTAACATCTTTACTTCTTAAAACAAGACCTTAAAGAAGATTAAAAAAAAAAAAAGCTCCAGAAATCAAAAGAACAACTTTCAAAACTAACTTAACAATACATCTATATGGCAGAAAATTAAAGATTATTACTCAAGGGAGACCCTAAAAAAATACCACTTAACAACTAACCAGAATTAAGAAATTAACGTAAAATCACAGAAGCACAAAGAAAAAAATTCATAAGACAAAAGTTATCATATATATATATATATATATAAAACAATAATAACAATGAAAATTAAGAGGGGGTTACTTGGAGCTGCTGGAGAATTCACAAAGCTTTCCACGGTTGGAGAAGATGATGACAGCAACCTCAGCATCGCATAGAACCGATAGCTCATAAGCTTTTTTGAGCAACCCATTTCTCCTCTTTGCAAAAGTCACTTGTCGATTTATTTTGTTCTCTATTCTCTTTAGCTCTACCTTCCCTCTACCCATCAATTCTTTCTCACTTTCTCTCTGTATATATCTTAAAAAAAAAGATATTTAACATCCTTTGCAAATAGAAAAAAAAAAGAACAGAAAATAAATGCTTAATATGGATTACCTTTCTCTGAACCTATTTTCTTCTTGGGCAAGAGCCAAGCACCCTTCTTTTACCTTCTGATCTTTTTATCGGTGGCCTGTAGCCAGATAGGCGACTTAGAGCACTATAGTAGCTAGGTATTACGTTTTACACACAGAACATGTCCTTGTCCTTTTGGTAGCTTGGTTCCACTTTAGAATTTGAAACTGTTGCATCCACTTGAGTATTTTGATGCGGTCAAACGTAAACTTACAAAAACTTGTCAATTCACCATGTATATTCTTGATATTAAATCAGTACCATAATCATAACTAAAGATAAGGACATGTTTACCATAATGGTTATGGTTGTAATATTGTACTTTATATATATTAAAATAGAGATATTAATATTTTTAAATGAATATAAATAAAAAATTACTGGTTCAATTCAAAAAAAACAAAAAATCACAATTTTTTTAAATTAAAATTATTTATTATAAAATTATTATTTAATATATTTTTATATTTTTACTTATTATTTTATTATTATATATCTATAATAATATACATATTATTTTATTTTTATATACTATACAAAATATATATATTACATTAGATTTTATATAATTTTTTATTTATTATTTATATCTAATTATTTTTATCTTAATATTTTAATTATTAATTTTTATTTTTTATATTTATAATATTTTAAAAATTTTAATGATATATATATAATATATTTGTATATTTATAATAAAAATTAATATAAAAAAAATAAATAATAATAATATAATTTTACTTATAATATATCATATGTATGAATAATAATATAATTTATATATTTTAATATATAATAAAATTAAAAATTATAAAAAATTTTTATTTTTTTAAAATTATCATATCAACTTACAGGTGATTCAAACCTAAGTACCACAAATTGAACTTGACCAAACGTAACATGGCTCATAAATGACATAATTTAAAATAATTGGGATTCAAAATGATCTAATTTGAGGTTGTGATTCTCAACTAGTGTGGTACCTCTTGTATTTATGCAACTACTTATAAGAAATCAAAACAGGTATCGACTAGTTAATCCAATTATAATTTCTTTAATTAAAAAATTGAATTAACTTCAACGACATCTTCCATGGCTGTCTTTTATAAAGACATCCCAACCTTCACGTAGCCATTTAAAATATTGGATAAAGGCTCGTATCAATGTACCGCCACTAAAATTTTCGTTCGAAAGATAAGAAGTTCGAGCAATTATATACGTAAATCATTAGATCAAATGATCATATTTTGCAATTATCTGATCTGACGAGTGGCATGTGTATTCTAAAATGTGAGGCTCTTTGTACATCTTCTTCTCCTCTTCAATTTTTTTCTTTATTTTGGTATGAATAACCATCTCTCGTGCCGACAACTATTCTTAATTTTATCGGGATGTCGCGTCTTGGTGATATAGCTATAGCACAGCTACATTGCCTAGTAATGAAATTATTGAAGTTAATATTACACTTACATGACATGCAAGTTTTTTTTTATTTATTAAAGAAAATGTGATTTTTTTATTTTATTTGAATAATAAAATTAAATTATAAAATTTCTAAACAATTAAAAATAAATTTGAAAGTATTTTCTTTTTCAAAAAAAAAAAAAAAAGAGGTTTAAACAATACACTAATTATTTTTATTTATTAAAAAATATTTTTTATATTATTTAAATAAATAACTTTAAAAAAAATTTAAATTATTAGTATTTTTTTTAAAAAATAATTTTGAAATTTTTTTATGTAAACAAAAAGAAAAAATTTTAAATTATAAATATTTTTTCTATCTTAAAAAAATAAATTTTTATATTTTTTTTCTCTCTAAAAAAATAAAAAAGATGAATTATTTTAATTTTTTAAAAATATTTTTGTTTTTATTTTTTATTTTTTAATTATAAATATTTAAATTATATAAATTTTTAATATATATATATATATATAAATTATTAATATAAACTAAATAAATTATAATATATATTATATTATAATTAAGTAAATTATATGTGTATTAAAAATTTAATTCTATTCTACTGTCAAATATTAAAAATTATAAAAATTTATTAAAAAAATTTATAATCAAGTAAATATTTTTATATAAATAAAATTTACAATATAAAAAAAAAATAAATTTTTTCTTGATTTGGACAAGATATATACTTATATATAGATATAAATATATATCTATAACAAATTTCAAATTCTAGTCCCAACAATCCAAAAGACCAAAAAAAAAATTTTGGTATCATATATTTTTTCATGTTAATTGTCAAATAAGTTCTGTTACTTTATAAATATTAGTAATTGGTTATGTACTACGAATGTGTTCTTTCTTGATACATGTGACCTTGAATAACAATACATAAGTAAATTTCAAAATCTAGGGTTGTTCTTATTGCTAAATTTGGCAAACCATTTTATGAGAGAACGACGTGGTGGAAGCAAAAAAAACATACACGTGTGTGTAAGTTTTCGGCTTTGATTTCTTAGATAAACTGATCAAATATAAGAAAATAAACAGTCAAGACGATACATCTTTCTCCTCGCAGTCGGAATTTGCTCATTCGCATCATAATGGAACAAAGACATCGAGCTTATCAGGTTCAAATAATTAATGCTTTGTTTCATAGAGAGAAGTAAACCCATAACAAAATCTCATAACAAAATCTCCAAATAGATGAAAATCCCAATATACTATTCATTATATTCTAATTTATTTTGCTGTTTATTGTCTATTTCATGATGTTTGCTTTTTTTTTTTTTAACGAATTAATAAAAATATAATTTATTAGTAACAAATTGATGAAAAAGGATATATTTTGACTTTAAATAGAAATTAAAAAATTACATATTGATATGAAAAGTTTATAATATATACAACAAAAACTAATAATAATAAATTCCACATTAACATTAGTACAATAATTATCGTATTGTTGGTATAAGTTTTGTGTAATGTTATTTCAAATATGAATCATGCGTAGTAGCCGATTCTCATTAGTACCAATCATCTATAAAAGAAAAAAAATATATATATATAAAGTGAAAGATAAAGTAGTGATAAAAAGATGAGGTAGAAAGAAAAAAAAATAGGGATAAAAAGATAAGTTAAAGAAAAAAAATATATAAAATAGGGAGAAAGAAAGACCATATAAAGAAAAACATAAAAGTAAAAAACAAAAAGAATAAAGCGTGAGAAAGACAGAGACGAGTGATGTACAGGGAGATTCAAATAGTAGATAACACTAAAAATTTGAAATCAAAAGTTATAAATTTTGTTTTTGTAGCTTTTCAAAGATAATATTTTTTTTCTTCGAAATGATTTCAAAAGAGAAGAGAATTCAAAGTCAGTTATCGTTATTTTTGTTGTATGTTTAAAAATAAATTAAAAATAAAAAAATGGTAATTCTAAATAGACTGTAAGCAATCTAATGTTCTTTTAGTTAAATCATTATTTGACAAGTGTATAAAAAAAAAAAAATTTTCTTTAGGAGACTTATTTAGCTGTATAAAGTAAGTCATTATTTTCATAAATCTCAGAGCTCATTTTCAATACCAAAAGTATAAAAATCCAAGTGTTCAATTACTAGAGAGTTTCCCAAGAAATATATAAAAACACCTATAGTTTAGTAGACAAAGATTCCAGTCATTTTGTCATTATTTTTCCGATCAATTTTTTATATTCGTATTCGGTGGCTCTTGTCAAAACGAATATTTTTTTTTTTTCCCTTTTTCAGCCATTATAAATACATTTGATTGAATTATGACTTTTGACGCGATTGGAATCATCTAAAAATATTGTACAAAACGACTTAAGACGTCAAGATACAAATTATTAAAATATAATTAAATTGGTAGTTATAAGGTATGAAAATTAGATCATACCGAATAATATGACCCAAACCTACTCGAAAAATAAGAATATGGACTCATTCATACCAAAAACAATCAAATTTGAAAATGACGAACCAAAAATTTGAGATTCAATTTGACTGTCGTCAGGTCCCCCCAATTGACCCAACTTTTTTCCTTTTTCTTTTTTTTTTTTTATTTCAAGGAAAAAACAAAGAGCTAAAATAAAAAAATTTTATTATTTGGACTTTACATACAAAAAGTTTAGTTTTTATAATTTTAATTATGAATTTTATAAACATTCTTCTGGTAAGGGAAAACTAATTTATTAGGTAATATTTTCATTTATTTTTACTTATTACCTTACTTATATCATATATATATATATATATAATTAAATAAAAAATTATTGAAAAGTAAATTATTACTTTAAAAGAATGACTATGTCAATCCTAAAGACCCAAACTCAAAAATAACCAATCCAAAGATGACTTGAATTTAAAATAATCTAATCAAAATTTATTTAGTCATTCTTATTTAATATCCCTACTAGTTTATACATCAAATAAAATATAATTCCATAGTATATGAGTGTATTCATTTGTCAAGTCCCTCAATTTTATTTTATTTTATTTTTTGTCCAAAACTACATATCAGACATTTAGTCTAGGACAAAAATGAAAGTGAAATAGAAGTGTGAGGCCCCATTAGCCAAATTGGGACAAAATTAAAAACAGTTGAACAAAAATTAATTAATAAAATTGTAACTGTGACCCAAGTTCTTTGTTTTGATGATTCATCCCGTGTAAGTAAATACCAAGAACGGAATTCGTTGTTATATATCTTGACGGACGATTTTCTGTATCACTCAATTTAAAATTGATTGGTGTGTACTCAAAAAAATGAACCTTGCGGGATGTAGGGAACTTGATAGTTCAAAATCACATTCTTTATTATTTGCATTATTATTTACCTTAAATACTAATCCTTACACTGTGTTTGGGAGAAGAAAAAAATGAGGAGAAAGAGAGATAAATAAGTGAAAAATGAATTACGTATATGTTTGAGAAACATTTTGTAACAAACAAAAAAAAAAAAATGGAGGAGGGCAAAAATATTTATCTTTCCTAACTCACCAAATCCACTCTTCTTGAAATTGGAAGAAAAATTATTGATTCCTCTACTTGATTACTAAATGACGAAGTTATTCATATTAATTTTTAATACTAATACTAATTAATTTTAATATAAAAGTAAAATTATAATTATAATGAATAATATTTTCTCTCATCTCACTTTTCACCTTCTCTTAAACAAAATTTTTTTTACTTTTTTTTTCCTCCAAATTACTTTTTTCTCTCTCTTATTTTCCTCACCTCCTACTTTGTTTTCCGAATAAAGGCTTAAGCAATTCATGTTTTGACTTTAATCTCAATAATCTTTTTGTTTTGGACCTTTTTCCGTAGACATTATGTAGTAGGTACAATATAGTTTATATTATTTGAAATATTATTTAGTATCACATACATACTATTTGACATTATATAAATTTTACATAAAAAATTACTTTATTTTTATATAATTCTATAATATGGTACCAAATATTATATATATAATAGCAAATGTAATTTATGTGGTATAACTATATTGTATTCACTAGTCAATATATCTAACTAATTTTTTCCTTTTGATTTATCCAAAAAAAAAAAAAAAAAGAGAGAGAGAGAAAAATATGTGGGCTTAAGTCTTAAAGTGACTAATTCAAGGGAATTCAATAAAATGCATCACTATGTAATAATATATAAGGAATAACAATAAATTAGTGAAATAATTTTTTATATTTAATTTCGATCATTTATAGAATTAAATAAAATATTATGAATCTTACTATCACATGACTCGTGAAGCGTTGTTACCTAATTTGTTACGTAATTTATGAAAATGACACAATATTCTTCCGTACTATTTTTGTTATGTCATATATGCGCTGGATCACCACCTAATCTGAACTACCAAACAATGTGTGTTTTTTCCCTTCTTAATTGTTTCTAATTTTTTTTTTTTTTTAAGGAACTTATTGATGCTAAAGTGTGGAATATTAAACCCTTTTAAAATTCTTGTGGTTCAGGAAATTCTGGATAAAAAAAGGAGCAATGAGTGCTATAAAATTTTAGTAAAATAATATCAAAATGATTATACGAACACAAAAGTGATGGATACAGCTTAACACAAATAACAAGATAATACACAAATATTTATTTAACTTTTGAATTATTACATAATATCAATATTTTTATTAATTGTGTGTAATTATTTCACATGTTTTTTCCAAAAAAAAGAATTTAGTAGACTTGTGAAGCGCAGAAGCCAATCAGAAAAGAAAAAAATGTGTACACCACACGCGCGCGCATTAATTTTAAGTCTGCACAGTAGCCGGGGAATGATTAAATGTTGAGAAATTCTAAAAGATGTATTTATATAAACAGCAACTGTTTTGTCCATGAACTTTGCATCTTCAAGCTTGGAAGCATATAAATCAAACATTAGATAAAATTTTAAAATGTTGTTTATGCTATAGCCAATAAAACCTGGAGGAGCTGAAAATCTCAGAACAAATTCAATTTGCTATAAGTAAAATATAAACCAACTCAAAGTTGCATCACTGAGAGAAGATCAGAACCTGCTCGCAAAGAAATGAAAATAAAAAGGCAGCTTAAGGACCAAAAACATGGGAACTTGCCTCACAGCTCCCAACTATTTGTTCTACAGGTGGGTAAGAATCTGTCAAGTGAAGCCGGAAAAAACAGACCCAAGTAAAATCTGCGAAGCGCACATATCATTACAAAGCAGCGGAAACGATTGGCAGGCAAATACATGCAAGCCATCAAAGGCTGATTCTAAGATTTCAGGATGGCTGCAGTTCTTGCAAAGTTGAATCATCAAATTGTTACGTCCTGACTGAAGCTTCACACAATACAGAAATATACTCAATTAAAAAGCCAAAACTTGGACACCAGTCGTTAAGAGCAATCAGGAAGTTCATCTGATTATTAGTCAAAGTTGCATACAGTATTATAAAATACTGGTCTTGCGTCATAAAAATAAATTATAAACCATAACATGAAAACATATTTTTCTTCAAATAAAAATGTGGCCAAGAGAAATATATATATATATATATAAATTGGAAGAGAAGGAAAAGTAGAATACAGGAGAAACAAACAACCTTCCTTCTAAATTCCCTTTGCTCTTGCCTCGTCATGTGCTTTATTTCCTCCAATTCTTTTCATGTATAATCTCTAACCTGCAATTTTTTTTCTTTTTTAAAGCTTCAGTATGAGCAACAAAACCCACATTTGACAGGCAAAATGCATTGAGAAATTTCACTAGTAAAAAGAAAATCCCAAGCCTGGGATATTTTGGGGAACACAAGAGCCTAATGCTATTTATTCTGGCGTAAATTAGGTAAAGCGCCCAACCCATGTCCATTAATGTGTCACGGAAGGAACTGCTCGTGTCGAAGAAATCGCAAATACTTGATAAACAGGTTGAAACTATAAATGTATATATAAATTCATTGGGAAATTCATGGCGTTATTAGGGCCCAATATTTCAATGCTGCTAAATTATATAGTTTTTCTTTTTAAAATTGAATTAAGTGATAAGCTATCAAGAAATCTTTTGAATTAAATTTAAAAGAATAATGGTTGGATTGAAATTGAAATTAAATAGTAATTTATTAATTCTTTATTATTAAAATAAAATAATTATTAAATATATAAAAATATCTAACCCTAAACATATTTCATAAGTCTTTTTTTTATAATTTTAAAATAATATTAAATATCACAAATCTATTTATTGGGCTGAATAATTTTCATTAAATAAAATTATTTGTAAGAGTAATAAAAAAATTATCTACTTCAATTCAATACAAAAAAAATTGATATTTTGTTAAAAATAAAAAATATTTATTTTTAAATATTTAATATTATTTTATATAAAAATAAAAATCAAGGTGCAGTGCGCAATTAAAGGAATGAGACGCAGACCGTTAGCATGGAAAAGAACAACTGACAAGCGATGTTTCTTACGAGTTCACGTCTTTTATTCAACACGCGTCGATATCTGATTTGTTAGCGCTCAAAAATTTCATTTCAACGTGAGACATTGCGTGGTGGCTTGGGATGCACACCGCGACATTCGCGGCAAGACCGCACAAAGGAGGCCCTATTACAAGGACTACTATAGGTCCGTACCCTTAGGTATCTACACGTGTCGACCTTGGACTGGCACCAACTAATCATCTTTTATGTTTTCTTAAATATAAATAAATATCTTTATTTCCTTCTTCTTTAAAGTATAGTTTTATCATAACAATTTTACATTTAAGATACTTTAATTTAAATTTGGTAATAATTTATATCTTACATTCCAAAATATAACAAAAAAAAATACTTACATTTGCATTTGTTAACAATTAGTCTCTTTTGATAAGTATTTATTAATAAAAATTTTAAATAATTAAAAAATATAATTATAAATATCATAAATAATTAAATGACTCTTAATTGAATGAAAAAAAAAAAAAATTATTTGAGGGCTAGATTTTGGATTTAGATTAAATATTAAAATATTTTTATGATAAGGTTGTGCTGAAAATTTTAGTTGAGGAAATGTTATTTTATGTATTCTTATCATAATTTTTTACTTCTTAGAATAGTTTTTTTTCATAATATTTTAAGTTTTTTTTTTTTTTTTTTTTTTATAAAAGAGATAATAGGTATATTTTCACACTTTTTGGTTACGATATAAAATGCAGGAAATAAATCATTCTGTAACATAAAGTAAAGTATATTAAATGTAAAATTTTTAATGGATAAGGGGCCTCATGATGGATTGGGTTCTGGGTTTGTCGAAGACCACCAAAGGCCTGCCGCCTATGCCCTTTTGAGCTGTTTTGAAGTTGGGTAGGTCTGTTGTCGACCATCGGGATAACTGATGGCCCAGTGATGTTCTGGAAGTCCACTGGGGCTGCTAGGTTGCTGGAGGGTCAGTTGCACCCACCGCTCATCTTTGCGTCCTTTGATGACTGCCTTGCGAGTGTCGGTTGCACTCCGCTGCAGCCATGGAGGTCGACCCCCTGTCTCTATTGAGGGAACCAATCAACTAGCTGGGAGTAGCAAGAAGGTGGAAATCACCGATACCGGATTAGAAATGTCGCCACTTCCTTTGAGCCATCCTGGCCTCGTGGACCCCCTCATACCTCTACCGGCTTCACCTAACCTTGCGTTTCCTACCGTAATGCGTTCCTTTCATCGAACCCAGTGTTGCAAAAGGGGCCGCAACCGCACCATTTATGCTAGAGGAGAAGGTGGTGGTCTCTAATGATCAGCAAGACGAGGAACCGTGACACCAGACATTGATCAATAAGCTTTTGTGTCACTGGTTGGGGTTCTCCTTCCTTCAGCGGCTTCTCCCTCAACTTTGGCACCCTACAAGCCAGTACAACTTAATTGATTTAGGCGCCATGAGTTCTTTCTGGTCAAGTTTGTTAGTGTGGAGGATTATGATATGGTCATTCATGGAGGGCGTTGGCTTGTTGCCGGTCACTACCTCACCATGAGCCAAAGACAACCAGACTTTGATCCCGAAACCGTCGGGATGGAGAAGGTAGCAGTGTGGGTCTGTTTGCCCAGTCTCTTAGTTGAGTACTACCACTTGTAGGTGTTGTGGCGCCTTGGCAATCGAATTGACAAGTTACTTAAGATTGATAATACGACAATGGAAGTCTCCAAGGGGAATTATGCCCGCGTATACATGGAAGTTGATTTGACGAAGGCATTGGTGACTCACTGTTGTCTGAAGAGCAAAGTCAAGCGCATTATGAGGGCATTCACCTGGTTTGTTTTACTTGTTGCAGCTATGGCCATCTAACAACCGGTGCTTGTGATGCCACCAGCCGTTAGGGAGCTATGAAGCAACAGGAGAGGTAGGAACTGGGCCAGATTGAGCCAACTAGCTGGTAGTCAGACACGAAGGAGGCTTATGGCCCGTAGATGTTGGCCGAGCAACCTTTGTGGCAGTGCACTAACATCAGGAGTCAGAAATGAAGCTGAGCATAATGGGGTGCTGACTACGGGTGGGCATCAAGGAGACGGTTCGCAGTTTATGGTGCTGAGTACAGATCATGACGCTCTATTGGTGCCAACCCTCGGCCTGACCGGCCGGTTCCGTAACTCTGTTGAGAGAATAGCTAAGGGCCCTGCTTCCCGTGGCAACGATGGGGTCGGGCTCGGTAACAGACAAAGCAACCTGGGTGTGAGTGCCATTTCGCGCAACATGGTTTCACCTGTCCTGCCTCGAAATCGTGGTACTGCCATAGGGGGACCTGCCAAACGACCCAGCCCTGAGAAAATTATAGACTTTCATCCCATCTGTTTGTGCAATGTCATCTACAAGCTTATCACGAAGGTGATAATGAATCGCTTGAAGCTCCTCTTACCGGACTGGATATCTCCAACACAGACCAGTTTTGTTCCAAGGTGTCATATTTCTATCAATTTTTTCTTGCAGAGGCGTTACATTTCATGAGACGCCTCCGCGGTTAATGCGGTTGGATGATTTATAAACTTGACTTGGAAAAAGCATACGATCGACTTTGTTTGCGATACTTTGTGGGAACTCTCACTCCTCGAATCATGGGTTTCCTTAATTATGACCTGCATCTCAGTAGCCTTATTTCAAGAACTATGGAATGGGGGAAAAAATGAAGCCCTTTCAGTGCTCCTTTTTGGTAAAATCAAAGAGTAAGAAGGAAAAATATTTTTTTATATATCAAAATTTAAAAAGTAATTATATAGGTTATATTTAAATAATTATTATTTTTTTATTTAAATAATTATTTTTTTTTGTTAAAAGTTAAATTTTTTAAAATTATATTTCATAATTTTAAAATTTTATTATTATATTTTTAAATAATTATTAGTTTATATATTTAATTTAAATTTTAAAATTATAAATTTTAAATTTTATATTTTAAAATTCTCTTATATGATGAGAATATAAGTTAATAGAAATGTGTAACTTACAAAATAAAAAAGAATCTTGGTTTTATCTTCTTTTTTCTCCTTACGTCCTATGTTGTTGAAACCAAAATATTACTTCTATGACAAGCAACAACATTATCTATAAGTGAGTTTCCAGCCAAAAAACTAATAGAACTAGTATCAAAGCTAAAGATCCTTCCCAATCTTCTCATTCCAAATACTTATGAGAGAGTGCCTAAAACACTTAAGAGTTAGGTCCAATGGCATAAGCAAGCTTCTCTCCCTTGCCACCACCCAAGTTCACTGGTGATAACTACACATAATGGACTATGATGATAAAGGCTTACTTAAAAGCTTTTGATCTCTAGGAAGCAACTGAGAAGGGCATTGAGATAGCTCCCTTTTTTACCAATCCAACACTTGTTCAATTGAAACACCATAGTGAGCAAGAATCAAAACAATATAAAGCTTTGACCTACATACACACAATATTCATTGAATCAATTTTCAATAAAATCATGGCCTGTGATATTGCAAAGTAGGCTTGGGATCAATTGAAGGAAGAGTTTGGAGGTAGATAGAAGACAAGAACCATGTAGTTATTGAATCTTAGAAGAGAATTTGAGTTTCTAAGGATGAAAAAGATAGAAACAATCAATGATTATAATGATAGGCTACTAAAGGTAGTTACCAAATAGAAATATGGTTCAAAAGGTGTTAGTGAGGATTCCAGAAAGGTTTGAAGTAAAGATTTTCTCTCTAAAAGATTCAAAGGATCTCAACACCATCTTTTTAGATAAATTGATCATTGCACTTTAAGTTTAAGAGTAAAGAAGGCTCCTAAGGTAAGAAGATATAGTTAAGGGTGCCTTGTAGGTCACTTATCAACCAAAAAACCACACTAGAAGGAAGCAAAGAAACAAATAGTAGGAAAAGATCAATGAAGTCAGCAAACCTTTTGGTAAAAGGTATTATGCTCCCTATAAGCATTGTAAAAAGATAAATCATTTGTCTAAGTTTTGTTGGAAAAGATTTGACCTTGTTTGCAAAATCTACAACAAGAAATGGCATTTTGAAAAAATCTGTTGGCGTAAAGGCAAGCAACAGACACAATAATCAAAAGTATAACAAGTCAAAAAGGAGGTCAAATCTATTAATGAAGATCAGTTTAAAGTAAATCAACTTTTTATGGTAATTACTTACACAAATTCTCCTGATCTTGGCATTTAGTTGGTTAATAATGGTTAGACCAACCATATGTCACCAAATCTTCAAGTATTTGATAATTTTGATAGATCCTTCAAATCTTAAGTCAGAGTTAGAAATGGTCAGCTACTACAAGTCTATGGAAAAGGTCTAGCCTTGATACATATTGAGTCAAGTACCAAAGTGATAGTAAATGTTTTGTTTGTTCCTCATATTCATTAAAACTTGTCAAGTGTAGGCCAACTTATAAAAAATGATTTTTCATTACTGTTTAAAAACTATGCATGTGTCATATATGATTTAGCTAGTATCAAACTAATCATAGTATGTATGAATGGAAAAATTTTCCATTTAGACACCAATAAAATGCTGCACCTTACCTTACTTATTGCTAATGAAAATGCAAATCTTTGGCATAAAAGACTTGGCCATTTTCATCATGTAGAGATTTAAACACTGAAGAATAAATATTTGGCTTCATGTTTATCTAATTTGAATCAAATTAATTAACCTTATACTATCTATCAACTAGGGAAGTAGACTAAACTTCCTTATCATTCTAATCAAGGCAGCAGAGCACAAAAACATTATCAATTGGTCCATTCAAATCCCTGTGGACCAATGAAGACTTGCAACCTAAATGGTAATAAGTATTATATCATCTCTTTAAATGATTTTACTAGGTATTGCTGAATTTATTTTTTGAAAACCAAATCTAATATAACAATTATCTTCCAAAAATTCAATATGGATAGAAAGGTAAATTAATTATAAAATTCAAGCCATTAGAACTGATAATGTGTCTAAATATACATCAACTTCCTTCTAATCCATTTGTGCAGCCTTAAGAATCCAACATTAATTGATAGTGCTTTACTTACCCTAACAAAATGGGGTGAGTATAAGAAAAAATAAAACTATTGTTGAAATGACTAGATGTTTGCTGGTTGAGAAATGTCTTTTAAAAAACTTTTTGGCAGGAGGTGCAACAACTACTGTATACCTTTTAAATAGACTACTTTCTAAAACTTTGTCAAATTCTACTTTATATCAGGCTTGGTATAACCAACAGCCATCACTAAATCATTTAAAGATCTTTGGTTGTATCTGTTATGCTCATATGGTAAAGTCAAAGAGGAGTAAGCTAAATCATAAAGCCTTAGTCACTGTGTTTATTGGCTATATTGATACTCCCAATAATTACATAATCTTTGATGTTGTTGCACAAAAGGTCATTGTTAGCAAGAATCTAAAATTTCATGAGGATGTAAGATAGAATTGGCAAACCAATACTATTGAATATGACAAAGATCAAAATATCATTGATATTCAGTCACAAAATTCCAATTCAAATAGTATGCATGATGATGTGGATGATCTTTTAGTCAAAGGAACAAATCTTTAATGGATATTTATCATAAAAGTCTTGTAGCTGAACTTGATCCTATTAGTTATCAAGAAGCCTCACAGCATATAGCATTGAAGGTTACAATGCAAGAGGAGCTAAGGTCCATTCATAAAAGTCAAACTTGGACCTTGGTTCCCAGACCAGTAAGAAAAAGGTTATTCCAATTAAATTGATATTTAGAACAAAATACAATGCAAGTGACACCATTAACAAATTGAAAGCAAGAGTTATAGCAAAAGGTTTTACATAGCAAGCAAGAGTGGACAACACTGAAACTATTGTACCAATAGCTAGGTTGGATAATATAAAGTTGTTACTTGTAATTGTTCCTCAAAAACATTGGTTGATACATCAATTAGATAACAAGTCAGCCTTTCTTAATGGAGAGCTCCAAGAATAAGTCTTTGTCAGTCAACCAAAAGGGTTTGTTAAACCAGGAGAGGAAAACAAGATTTACCTTTTAAAAAAAAGCCTTGTATGGACTAAAGTAGGCTCCCAAGCTTAGTACTCAAAGATTCATAGGTACATAATGAGTGCAGGCTTTAACAGAAGCTACAATGATGCCACACTCTATATAAGTAGGTAAGAAAAGCATTTTCTTTTATGTGTTTCAGTGTATGTAGATGATTTGATGGTTATTAGAAATTTATGAAGCCTCTTATCTTAATTTAAAAGGACCATAGAAAGCAAGTATGACATGACTACTATTGGCAACATGAGTTATTTTTTGGGGCTAGAAATTCAACAAGCTAAGCATGGTATTCTAATACATTAGACCAAATATGCCAACTAAATTTTACAAAAGTTCAACATGTTGCATTGCAAGAGCTCTCCTACACCTTTGTCACCTAGAAATAAGTTCTTAAAGTAAGATAAATCTCCAAAAGCAGATGAAAGTCAATACAGAAGCCTTATTAGTTGCCTTTGTACCTTTTTACCACAATACTAGATATCATGTTTCTAGTAATTTTATCATCTAGATTTATGCATTCACCACAAGAAACACATTTCAAATTTACCAAGAAAATTTTAAGGTACATTAAAGGAACTATAAAATTGGGCATCATGTTCAAAAGTAATACTGCAAACTAATAGGTGGTTTTACTAATAGTGATTGGGTATAATCACTCACTAACATGAAAAATATATCTAGTTTTGTATTTTCTTTTATTTTAGGCAACTTTAATTAAAGTTCTAAAATACAGAATATCATGACACAATTTATGATAAAAGTTAAGTATATTATTACAACCTCAATAATGAGTCATGCTATCTGGATCAGAAAAATTTGTGCAAATCTAAACCTCAAACAAAGTAAGCAAACTATCATATTTTGTGATAATCAATCTACCTTAGCCATTTCTATAAATCCTATATAACATGGCAAAACAAAGCATTTTAATGTCAAGTTGCATTTTGTAAGGGAAGCACAAGAAACTGGTTAAGTAAAATTGGTGTATTGTAGTACTAGGGACCAACTAGTTGATATTTTAACTAAGAGCTTGCCAACATCAAGATTTAAAGAATTGAGGTTTGCCCTCAGTATGCAAAATAGAAGCACCAAGGAGGAATGAAGTTCCAATGGTGCTCTTTTTTGGCAAAATCAAAGAAATAAGAAGTAAAGGTATTCCTTACATACCAAGACTTGAAAGGTAGTTAAGTTGGTTATATTCCAACAACTACCCTTATTTTTATCCAAGTAACTGCTCTTTTATTAAAAGTCAAGTTTTTAAAAGTTATATTTTGTAATTTAAAAGTTTCACTATTTTACTTTAAAGTAATTGTGAGTCTAAATGTTTAATTCAAATTTTGAAATTATAAATTTCAAATTTTGTATTTTAAAATCCTTTCATATAATAAATATACAAGTTAATAGAAATGTGTGGCTTACAAAACATGAAAGGATCCTGGTTTTATCTTTTACTTTCTCCTCACGTCTTATGTTGCTGAAACCAAAAGATTACTTTTGTGACAAGCAACAACATTGTCCATAGGTGAGTTCCCATTAGAAAACTAACAAGGTCTCTGCTAGGGTGACCCTCTTTCTCGTTAATTCTTTGAATTTTGTGTGGAATATTTGGCTAATCTGATTGAATCTTAAGTGGTCAAGGGCATGTGGAACCTGATTATATTATCCAACAAAGCTCCTTAACTCTCACACTTAATTTTGATCGATGATGTGGTCTTGTTCACTAAGGTAAGTAGTCAACAGGAGGTCATGGTTAAGAAATGCCTTGATTCATTTTAAACAATTTGAGGCAGCAAGTTAGCTTTCAGAAGTCTAGGCTCCTCATTTCCTAAAATGTTCCTGCACATTAGGACCATAATCTGAGTTGTGAAGTTGGCATCATGTTGATGCAAGACCTTAGCATATATCTTGGCATGCCAACATTGCTTAAGAGAGTTACTACTCATACTTATAATGATCTATTAGTCAAAGTTCAAGCATGACTCTAAAGTTGGAAAGCTCAATAACTCTCCCTAACTGGGAGCCTCACTCTCATCAAATTTGTCACATCGGCACTCCCAACTTATGCTATGCAGACGTCCTCCCTTCTTGTGGCCATCTGCAACCAATTTGGTCCATTAAAGTGAAGTTTGTAAGCTTAAGCATGTTATCGGGCTAGACTTAGACAAGCCTAGTTAATTAATCAAGCCCTTTTTAGCAAACTAAATTGGTATTTTTTTTGACTAAGTCAACTATTCTTTAGACGCATTTGTTAAAAGGGAAATATTGTAAGGAGGTGCCACCGGCAACCTCACACACCTAGCATAGTGAAGTTCCTGACTTTTCCCTCGGATCTACTAGTTTGTGATACTAAGAGGGGGGTGAATCAGTATCACCACAATTCACAATTCGCAGGTAAGTGAACAACTTCAACCTCTTCTTAAAAGTGAATTCTTTCTCAGACTCGACTAAGGTAGATCTATTGCTACATACTAATCATAATAGTCCCCAAAGTCACCTTTCAGACACCTTACCTAATAGACAATTTAGATGTTCTTGTTTAGGCCTTCATTAGGTTATGGGTTGGCTAATACTTTAACTGCGTTCACAACTCAATTCAAAATACATAACGTAAAGCAAATTAAGAACACACGAGATTTATGTGGTTCCGTCAATGTGACGTACATCCACGGTGGTAGGGACTCTCCCTTACAAAGACTATCCACTATACTTGAGAATTCCAGTTACAATGGATGTCTTAATCCTCTGCACCTTTCATTATTACAAATACTAAGTAAGCATAATACAAAGAGTGTCACTTACTGTGTCTACCCTTCTTCTAGCTTGTCTTGTCTCTGTTGAATTGAAAGGCTACTCCACTACCGCTTAGAAGTTCACCGCAACGCTCACTAACCTATCTTGAAGAAATCTGGAAATATGTTGAGTTTTTTCCAATGTTTCACCGAATTCCTTCTGTAGGTTGTCTCACACAGCTCCTACTTTCACCGTCTCACGATTTCACCCATCTCCTTATCTCACGGTTTGCCTCACGTTTCTAGTCTCATGCCGTCTAGCCGGATCTCTTCACTGTTCAGCTGGATCTTTTCACTGTTCGTTTCTGTTTTTTTTTTTTTTTTGTCCAGCCCCTGTTCTGCCGGATCTCTCACCGTCGACCAGATCTCTTTCTGTTGGATCTCTTACCGTCGACAGGATTTCTTCATCGTCCCAACCGAATTTCTCACCATCTAGCCAGATCAAGCCGTCGCACATTCTGGTTTCCTCGCCATCCAGCCGGATCTGTCTCACCTGCCGACTGCTGGTGTTCCGGTGGTGTGCCGATCTGCTCAACTACTCACTGCTGGTGTACCGGTGGTGTGCTGATCTACTCAACTGCCGACTGCTGGTGTGCCAGTGGTGTGCCGATCTGCTCAACTGCCGACTGCTGGTGTACCGGTGGTGTGCCGATCTACTCAAATTACCGGTGGTATGCCGTTTCTCACGGGTTTCTCTTTTTTGCCCGTGGTGTGCCTAGGTTTTCTGTCCATTTTTCTCAATAGCCAATACGTCTCTTTTTGTTGTCTTCCAATGGCCTTTATATACTCCTCCATGAAACCCTAATAGGGTTTACTTGCAGTGAATTTACTGTCTTACCCTTCCATGTGGCTTTTACGTTCTTATCCCTCTATGTGACTTTTACCTTCTTGCCCTTCCATGTGGCTTTACTTTCTTGCACACTTAAACCTAGTTGACCACAATTACAACCCATTCAAGGCTTTGGGAACAACAATCTCCCCCTTTGTAATTGTTGGCAATACTCATAACAAAAGCCACTATGCAGCAGTTTCAACTCCCCCTAAATATGCACTCTCCCTTTCTTAACAGCTCCCCCTGCACTGTTACTTCTCTCCCCCTTTGCCAACCAATTGCAAATCTGAAAAACGCACAAAGTGGAGATGGAGGATTCACATGAACTTCAAGCTTGAGGAGGCATTTGCACAGATAGACTCAATCTGTGCTTTTCAAACAGCTCTGTGGATAGAGGTTTAGTTAGAATATCTGAAATTTGATCTTTAGTGCCAACATACTCCAATTGAATTATACCCTATTCCACTTGATCTTTGATGAAGTGATACCGGATGTCAATATGCTTGCTCCTCGAATGTTGAACTGGATTTTTGCTGAGATCAATAGCACTTTGATCATCACAAAGTACACTCACTGGTAACTTCACTTTAACACCCAAGTCTACCAATTGTCTTAGCATCCATATCTCCTGTGTACATGCTGCACAAGCAGCCGTGTACTTAGCCTCAGTTGTGCTCAAAGCAACACTGTTTTGCTTTCTATTTAACTAAGCAACACACTTTGAACCCAAATAGAAGCTACAGCCTCTGGTTGATTTTCTATCATTTATACTTCCTGCCCAGTCTGCATTAGTGTATGCTTATAGTTTAACAGAATCCATGGCTGAATACCACAAGCCCATTTCCAGTGTTCCTTTGAGATACCTTAGGATTCTTTTCACTGCCAACACATAAGACTCCTCAGGATCAGCTTGGAATTTGCTGGCAGTGCACACAGCTTACATAAGATCAGGCCTTGATGCCGTAAGGTACAGAAGGCTCCCTATCATCTTCTTGTATTCTGTAGGGCTTGTACTCCTTCCCTTCTAATCTTTTATTAACTTGCAGCCCACTGTCATAGCGTTACTGACAGATCTGCTATCCTCCATGCCAAACCTTTTTAGCATCTCTTTGACATATTTCATCTGAGAAATAAAGATACCTCACACTGCTTTATTTGTAATCCAAGAAAGTACGTCATTTCTCCAATCAATGACATCTCAAATTCCTCACTCATCTTCTGTGCAAAATCTTGGCATAGCTCAGAGTGATCCTCTCTAAAGATGATGTCATTTACGTATATTATGGTTATCAGCTGACCTTTCTCTGAGTTGAACACATACAAGTTATTATCAGCCGTTCCTCTTCTAAAGTTCAACCTTCTCAAGTATGTAGCCAACCTACTGTACCATGCTCTTGGAGCTTGCTTAAAGCCATACAAGGCTTTCTTCAGCTTGCACACATGTGTCTCATCCTCACTAATTTGTACACCATCGGGTTGTTCAATATACACTTCTTCTTTCAGGAGCCCATTCAGAAAGGCGGATTTTACATCCATCTGATAGACTTTCTACCTCTCGTGTGCTGCCAAAACTAAGAACATTCTAATAGTTTCTAACCTTACTACTGGTGCAAAAGTTTCATCAATATCTACCCCTTCAATCTGAGCGTAGCCTTTGCAAACTAACCTGGCCTTGTTCCTCATCACCTTGCCATCTTCATTGTGTTTATTCCTAAACACCCACTTTGTTCCTATGACATTCTTATTAGTGGGTCTTGGAACCAGCTCCCATGTATCATTTTTCTTAATTTGATCCAGCTCCTCATTGATAGCTTTGACTTAGGCTTGGTCTTGAATAGCCTCTTCAATAGATTTAGGTTCAACTTGTAAGAGTAGAGCAGTAGCTCCCATAATTCTTCTTCTCGTTGTAACTCCTGCTGATGGGTCACCTATGATCTGATCTCCTTGATGAGTACTGGTCCATGTTTTCTTTGTCCTTCTTCCTTACACTGTCTTATTTGTGAGAGGATCTCTTTCTTCATCTTCAGACTCACTCTTCTACGAGTCTGAACTTACTTTTTGTTCCTTTTCTTTAGGTTGGTTTGATTTTTCATCTACATTGAAATCATCTTTTTCATTGTCCTCAGCTTCTCCATTCTGCATTGTTTTCCAATTCTCATCTATTCTCACATCACTGGTAGTGATCACTTTTCCCAGCTTATGCAGGAAAACTCTGTAACCTTTTGTCTTTGCTGAGAATCCCACAAAAATGCCTTCATCAGACATAGCGTTGAATTTTTCCAAGTTTTGCTCCTTATTCTTCACAAAACATAGGCTGTCAAAAACACTGAGATACTTGGCTATTGTCTTCTTCTCACTCCATAGCAGTTAAAGTTCCTGACTTCTCTCTAAGATCTACTAGTTTGTGATACTGAGAGGAGGGATGAATCAGTATCCCCATAATTCGTAAGTCGCAGGTAAGTGAACAACTTCAACCTCTTCTTAAAAGTGAATTCTTTCTCAGACTTGACTAAGGTAGTTCTATTGCTACCCACTAATTATAATAGTCCCCAAAGTCACCTTTCAGACACCTTACCTAATAAACAATTCGGATGTTCTTATTTAAGCTTTCGTTAAGTTATGGGTTGGCTGATACTTTAGCTGCATTCACAACTCAATTCAAAACACAGAACGTAAAGCAAATTAAGGATACACGAGATTTACGTGGTTCCGTCAACGTAATGTATATCCATGATGGTAGGGACTCTCTCTTACCGAGACTATCCACTATACTTGAGAATTTCAGTTACAATGGATATCTTAATCTTTTGCTCCTTTCACTATTGCAAATACTAAGTAAGCACAATACAAAGAGTGTCACTTACTATGTCTACCCTTCTTCTAGCTTGTCTTGCCTCTGTTGAATTGAAAGGCTGCTCCACTGCCGCTAAGAAGTTCACCGCAACGCTCTCTAACCTGTCTTGAAAAAATCTGAAAATTTGTTGAGTTCTTTCTGATACTTTGTCGAGTTCCTTCTCTAGGTTGTCTCACATAGCTCCTGCTTTCACTATCTCATGGTCTCACCCGTCTCCTTGTCTCACGGCTTGCCTCACATTTCTGGTCTCACGCCGTCCAGCCGAATCTCTTCACCGTTCGTTTCTGTTTTTTTTTTTTTTGTCCAGCCCCTGTTCTGCCGGATCTCTCACCGTCGACTAAATCTCTTTCCGTTGGATCTCTTACCGTCGACCGGATCTCTTCATCGTCCCAACCAAATTTCTCACCATCCAGCCAAATCAAGCCGTCGCACGTTCTGGTCTCCTCGCCGTCCAGCCGAATCTCTTCACCGTTCGTTTCTGTTTTTTTTTTTTTTTGTCCAGCCCCTGTTCTGCCAGATCTCTCACCGTCGACCAGATCTCTTTCCGTTGGATCTCTTACCGTCGACTGGATCTCTTCATCGTTCCAACCAAATTTCTCACCATCCAGCCAGATCAAGCCGTCGCACGTTCTGGTCTCCTCACCATCCAGCCGGATTTGTCTCACCTGTCGACTGCTGGTGTGCCGATGGTGTGTCAATCTACTCAACTGCCGACCGCTGGTGTGCCCATAGAGTGCCAATCTGCTCAACTGCCAACCGCTGGTGTGCCTGTGGTGTGCCGATCTGCTCAACTGTCGACCGCTGGTGTGCCCGTGGAGTGCCAATCTACTCAACTGCCAACCACTGGTGTGCCTGTGGTGTGCCGATCTGCTCAAATTGCCGATGGTGTGCCGTTCCTCACGGGTTTCTCTTTCTTGCCGGTGGTGTGCCTAGGTTTTCTATCCATTTTTCTCAATAGCCGATATGTCTCTTTTTGTTGTCTTCCAATGGCCTTTATATATTGCTCCATGAAACCCTAATAAGGCTTACTTGTGGCAAATTTACTATCTTGCCCTCCATGTAGTTTTTACGTTCTTACCCCTCCATGTGACTTTTACTTTCTTGCCCTTCCATGTGGCTTTATTTTCTTGCACACTTAAACCTAGTTGACAACAATTACAACCCATACAAGACTGTGGGAACAACACACAGCATGGTGCTTGCCTAACTTGCGAATGATCACAACAACAGATAAATGGTAGGGAATGGTCAAATAGCACACTTTTGGCAAGATCCATGGCTCGTGTATGACCCTTTGACTTAGTTGGATAGGTGCTCACTTCTGTCAGAGGAATTGCAACAGTGAGTGTGGGATTTTTAAATGCTAAATTCATGGTGGGATTGGAGCAAGTTATATCCACTGCTACCTTTAAACCTTGTTTAGACTCTCTCTCCTATCCCTTGCATTCTAATGATGATGCCTTTAATGTGCTAGCATTAGCTCACTAGATGGGTGCTTTATTGTTAAATTAACATTATCTCTCTCTTTCATGCACTCACCTACATGAAGTGATTGGCCTCCCTCCCCATTGAAGATTTGGAAGTTTCGATGTCCCAAGAAAATCTATTGTTTCCTCTAGCAAAAAGTGCATGGATTGGCTTTTGTCTAACCATGAACTCTGACGTTGAGGCCTCTTTGACTCTAATATCTACTCTCTATGTCACCAACAAACAAAACTATCATGCACTTATTAAAGGATTGTTAGCTGTGTATAGCCTTTTCATTTTTGATCTTGCCAAGTGCCTTCTACTGAACTTGCAAATGAACATTGGTGCCTCGGACTCCAAAGACAACATAATATCTACTTCCTTTCAAAGACTCATGATCCATAAGACCACAGAGATCATTATAAAAGAGTTGCAAATTTTCCTTTACTCTAGATGATGTTCCAAATGAGAATGGCAACATGGTTTGTTTACTAAGCTGGCAAGTCTCACAAATGGATTTGAGTTTTGTAACGTCAGACAAACTATGGACTAGTTCCTTCATTTGCATCTTTTTAAAATTAGAAAAATTGATATGACCCAGCCTCTTATACCAAAGCATAGTATCTTATGTTTCTGCAGGTAATGTAAGGTGTTGTACATTGCTTGCTTCTAACTAGAAGGTTTTGCCTAGTATAAGTACCTTGATTAAAAAGGTACCTTTGGCATTTAAGATAATATAAGCCTTGTTTTTAAAAATTAAATTATAGCCTCTTTCCACTAATTGTCCTACACTAAGCAAGTTACAACTCACTTTAGGCACATATAAGACATTAGTTATGAACTTAATACTTGTTTTTGTATGGATGGTTGCATAGTCTTTTCCTTCTACTTGAATCAACTCACTATTGCTAATTTCACTTTAGTTGAGAAAGATCTATTAAGCTTCTTAAGGAGTTGTAAATCTAGTGACATATGATTTATGCAGCCACTATCAACAAGCCATATGCTGCTCTTGTTACTGATGGAGTTGGCTGTTGCAATAAATAACAACTCCTCTTATATTTGATCTTCATCAACTACCTATGCATGTTAAGGTTTCCATGCTTGTTATTGTTAATGTTCCCTTTATGTTAAGTAAATCCTTTCAACTTGCCTTTCTTATTGCAAAATTTGCACACAAGATTAGACTTCTTTCAATAGAATTTAGACATATGATTAGTCTTTTGACAATAATCATATAGAGGATATCGTCTTCTACTTTTAGACTTGGTATGATCCTCTAACCTTTTTCTTTTGCTTTCCTTGTTGCCTCTTCTTTGTTTGAGATTTATATTGTTACTTTATGGGAAAAGCTCCTTTAATGTTCTCTTCTTACCTTAGGAGCCTTCTCCACTCTTAAACTTGAAGGGAATTTATCAATTTTGGCATATTTATGGAGTTAAGATCTTTTAAGTCTTCTAGAGAGGAGATCTTTGCCTCAAACCCCTCTGGAATACTTACTAAGACCTTTTACATAATATGTCTATCAGGGAAGTCCTCTCATAAGACTTTAATTTGGTTAACCAATTTAAGAAGTTTATCCCCATACACTTTGCTAATGTCTGCTTCTTTCATCTTTAAAAGTTTAAATTTTCTTATAAGGTTAAGAAGTTACATGCTTTTGGTTTTCTCACTATTAGAGAACTCCTCTTTTAACCTTTCCTATGCATCATTGATTGTTTTATAGGTTTTGATTCTATTAAAAATGGTCTCTAATACAACTAAATGGATACAAGTTAGTGTTTTTATTATTTTACTATTTGCTCATTATGTGGCTTAAGTGGTGCAAGAGAAGAATTAATAGGCAAAGGGGATGGCTTTATACCTTTTTCAATGACTTCTTGCAAATCAAATGCTTTGAGATAGGCTCTCATAATTACTATCTATTGAGAATAGTTTTCCTTAATGAACTTTAATGGTGGGAGTGGAGAGAAGTTGGAGGAAGCCATTTTGCAAAATATGGTTTTGGTTTTCCATTGGGTTCGCTCAATGTTTTGCTCCTTACACAATGGTTGGTTGGTTTTTCTTCTTTCTTTCCTTCTTGATTGCTTGTTTTAAGGCCTTTGAATGCAACCTACTTTGATATTAGAATGTAGGTCAATTGGATGTATGTGTGGTGATGATAAATTACTTGAAATAAATGGAAAAGAAGAAAAAGTTGGGAGAAGGATCAAGGTAGGGTGATAAATCTTGGATTTGTGTAAAATACATTAGTTTTATATCTTTTTCTTCTTCAATATATACCAGAAACTTTACAAAACAAGTTTTGTTACAATTTCAAATTTTATAATTTGAATTTAAATATAAAATTATATAATTATATAATAGTTTAAATGTAAAATATTTTAAATTTGAATTAAATATATTAATACAAAAAATACTTGAATTATTTTGCTAGAAAACTTCTAACTATATAATTGTCAATAGATGGTTGATAAGAAAGTTAGTTACTTAGGTTTAAGTTCAACTTACTATGGCAAAGTAAGGGCATCATGATCTTCACATACTCATCCCTAACTAGCAACTGCCTTCCAAGCCATCATATGTGAATGCTATCTAACTAGATTTATGCGTTTCTTTAATATTTAAAGCTAAGTTATGTACTTGGTGAAATTAGTTTTCCTCCAATTTCTAACTAAAATATGTGTTTTGAACTATATTTTGCATACAAAAAAAAAAAAATTGTAAACATGTATAATACATCTTATAAATTTTAGCATATAGTGATAGATTTGAACCTAAATTTAAAAAATTACTAACTATTTATACAAAAAAAAAAAAAAGAAAAATTTTGACTAATAGACTCAAAAGTAATGAACTTCATAATTAATTTTTATATTATATATATGATATATTATATGTAATATAAAATATATTGTATATAGTATACAACTAATTTTATTAATTTAAATTTATTATTTTTAAATTCAACTAGATTTTCTTCAAAATATATATATATATTATATAGCTTAATTTTAAAAAGCTAGAGAGAGCTACAAACATTATTCTCACTCGTGTTTCACTAATTTATGCTCAGGTTGTGATGTTCAAAAAAATTACTAATAGTGTGGTTGTCCCTGTTGCACTTTTAACTGAACTATTATTTATATGTTTTGTTACAAACTTATTAGCGAGGATACTTGCACTCGGTTACAATCAGTCCAAGCAGCGTAGTTTGAGGTACAACTGCCAGTACAAATTCTAAGAATGTAATTCAAGCCGCGTGGCCGGGCAGTGCGATGATCTCATGTCTTCATGCTAAATCTCTTAAAGATCTTCTTTCTTTAGGGTAAATATTCGGAATGGGCCACGCAAACAACTGGATAAGCTGAGCAAAACAAAAAAGCTCAAGCTGCTATGTTGATTGCCACACCTGACATGACTGAAAGAAACAATTTGTTGTTGTCTAGCCTTCTTCGTTGTGCACTTTCATAGCAGACACCTCAATAATTTAGAATTGGAAGCTTATTTTACATAACAGATCCATGTGAGTTGATGTGGGATATGTGTAAATGTATACTTTATATTATTATTATATGTATATTTTGAATTTTTTAATATATGATCATAATTAATAATAAAAATTATTAGTAAACAATTAATAATTATGGTCTTGTAACCTGAGCCTGCATTTCTACAGTAACAATGGAGCTCTTTTGGACATTTTCAACTATATAGTGATGTAAAATATATTATGATACATATAATTATGTCATAATCTCTCCCCCACTCGGTTTTTCTCTCTCATAATTCTCATGTTTCTCACCATATCAAGGCCGATGCTAGTCAATTTTCTAGTTGACTCCCAAAATCTACTTGGACCAAAGGTTTTTGCCTTTTTAAATCTAAATTATTTTCATAGTTTTTATTTTTGAAATAAATCAATATAATATTGGATGAAACGAAAACTATGATATAATGAAAAATTTTTCTCTCTTTGTTATACAATAGACTTTCCAAAAATAAAAAATAAAAAGAAACGATAATAAACTGTACAAGGTATGTATTGAACTATCATCATCATCAACTCTTAATATATGTGGCACAAATGACGTCAATGTAAAATACGTGTGGGGTTCCCATGCTAGTCGAGCGTGTAAACGTGTCTTGATCAACCCTTTTCCACCGAAAATAAAAAATAATTTTTGGGGCCAACTCCATAGACTAATCCAATATCTCTAAAGAAAAAGGTTGTTCTAAGCTCCTTTGTACCTTAAAAGGACCCCACTCAAAATTTATGTTAGGTTACAAGTTTAAAGTTTGATCTTCAAATGTGTCCATAAATGTGGTCAATTTAGAAAACTTTTTTTAAAGAGCGAAAATTATGCAGACACGTAGTAACAAAACAACACATTTCGAAAGGATAAATAAATAAATTTATAAAATTCTATAATAAAACAGGGGAAAAAAAAAGAGGGTGGGGAAACCCCAAGTCCCGTTCTCACTTCTTATTGACTTTTGCATGCTTTGCAGACATATTCTGCTTTCAAATCCGGTTCTCATGTCCAAGTTGTTCATATTCTACTTTTTCGATTGTAGAACAAAATTTGAGGTGCGCAGACAAGGACATTGTTGAAGGGACACTTGAATGTGCCAAACCGACAATGTGCGAAAATCATGCAAACTTGCTTAAAAATAAGAATGATAATTCTGCAAGCCAAGAGAAATTAATTGCCCATAAATGTTTTGCTTTCAAGGATTGATCTGAACCTGGAAGCTCCCATTAGAAGAGGCGATTCAGTATAGTCATACACTCAAGTATTATCATTTTTCTGTGCGTTTGGTGCAATATATTTAAGCTACAAACACTCTTTTTAGTGTTGGATTGAGATAAAATGTGATTTCATCTACGCAAGCTTGGTGTACTAGGATGCCGGGTTGATACCCTAAGTAATCATTGTAGCATTTTGTTGTAGCAGTAATAAAAATCATAATTCAGCTATCAAAAAGAAAAAAAAAAATTATTATCTTACATCATAAAAGGCTGTATCACAGTCAAGGGTATCTTAGCAAAGCAATTAGTTGTTTTTAATTTTAGAGCGTCTTTATCTCCCAAATGATTAAAGAGTGACTCGCAAGCTCTTGAAAAAAGGATGGAATCTGCCAAATTCTCCAACTCTATGATGATGCTATCCAAGCAATGTAAGCCTCTAGTACATGCACATAACTCCATAGCCAACATGCACTTGAGAGCCAATCCCACTAAAACCCTAGAATCCAAGGAAACACAGCTGCTATGTCCCCACCATCCCCAACAGAACTTCTGTTTTTCACAGTATGAGACGGACAAAGGCGTGTTTCCCTTGTACCCCACCAAAGTTGTATAAACTATAAAGCACAAAATTCACATCAATGTGGGTCTCTCCAAAAGCCTCCAAAGAACTTGTTTCATCATATAATATTATAAAAGGAACAAGCAATTGATTATTATAAAGCCACTTCTCCCACTAAGTCTCAATCACTTCAAAGGCTTCCCACTACAATCTTATAATATCCCCCCTTCATGCCTTGTCCTCTTCAATACCCTTTCACTCCTGGGATAAAACTTCCAAACTTTCAATCTAGTTTTAGCCATGTCCATCACAGGACTTTCAGACACTGCTAAAGTTTACAGAAAACCATTTCATCGAAGAAATGATTCTGATGAGATTGATGTTTTTGAGGCAGCAAGGTATTTCTCAGGTTACCATGAAGCTGCAGGCTATGGTGGTGCAACTTGTGTCTATGGACAGAATGTTCTGAGAGAGGATCTGAGTAAACATCCTTGTAGAGGAGGAAGAATGAGCTTTGATGCGCAGATGAGGAATCCACTACCTCAGCAATCTCATACAGTGGAAAAGCAACAATTCAAAGAGAAGAAACACAGGAAACCAAGCTCTCCAGGTGGAAAACTGGCCAGTTTCTTGAATTCTCTGTTCAGTCAAACTAGCTCAAAAATGAAGAAATCAAAATTCACCGCACAGTCCATGAAAGATGAGGTTGAAAGCCCGGGTGGAAGGAGGAAAAGGAGGATTAGCGTTAGCCATTTTCGGAGCTCGAGTTCTACTGATACAAAGTCCCTGTATTCTTCTTCAAGTTCTGGTTTTAGAACACCACCTCCATATGCACGTACTACTCCTACAAAGAGTTACAAGGACTTCAGAAGCTACTCAAATGACAAGCAAGCAGATTTCTTGTCAAAGCAGAATGAAAATGTGAAATCAACCACCTTGCAAAATGAGGTATTAGGGGACAAAAGGGACATGGACTTATCTTGGTTGGATGAGAAGTTTAAGCTCCACAATTGGTTGTCAGAGAAACCCAAGAATTTTGGGATCCAGTACTCGGAAAAAGATAGAAATGAGGTTGATCAGTGTCCATCAGAAGAGAAAACATTCAGAAAGTTCAATGAGTTGGAGGATGGAGCAGAGAGTGATTCAAGTTCTGACTTGTTTGAGTTGCAGAACTATGACTTGGATATCTACTCAAGTGGTCTGCCTGTGTATGAGACAACAGATATGGAGTGCATCAAAAGAGCAACATCAATTTCCAATGGCAACATATGAGAATGTGTACATTAGCTTCCTTTTTGTTGATGGGATTTTAGTTTTTTATTTATGAGAATGTCTGCCTTTTTTGTTTCTTAAATTTTTTAAATTTTTATTTTTGTAACTCTCCATGTATAGTTGGGAATGTTTTTGTCTATCTTTTCTCTCTTTTCTTCTCTTTTCTTTTTTGGGGACTGGAGTAGCATTTTTAAAGCAAATGACTCTTTGGAGGTGCTTGCTTAGATTGTGCCATAATTTATGATATTTTTCTTTCACTTGTTGGCCAAACAAAGCATCATCAACTCATGTTGTCTGCATCTTTTACTCTTTTTGACTAGGGAAAAGAATAGATCATAGACAAGCCATTAACAATTAATAATTCCCCGAGCCCTTTGCTTCCCTTGGCAATGCATAATGGTATGTTCCTGTCTTTTCATCAATTTTTATCCAAAAAAAACAAAAAAAACAAAAAAGCCATGTTAGCATATGAGATTCTTACACTATGGTATGATGTACACAACGATTATCAAGAAAAGAAAAAAAATCAACATAAAGGGCAATCACAAGATATTAGACATGTCTTTTCATTCATAAGATAATCGAAGTCATTACACAATCCTTTTTCCTTTTTTTTTTTTTTGGCCCCTACCTTATGTTTGAAGTTGGGATAATCGAAACCTAAAGATATAGCTAGTCTAATTGTCATTAATGCCTCTTAGTAACCAACATGCCTAGGATATAGAGCCCAAAAATGAAGTTGAACCATGCTATGATAGATGCATCTAAAGGGTTTAGTCATGTACGGACATTTGTTAGTGACATACTTGCAATAAAGTGGTGCCGAACGAAGGCAATATCCTCCAATATTGCAATTTTATTGTTTACTGAACCCAATTTAGTAGGATGTTGATATAAATTAAGCATTTTTGTCCCATCCAATAATCCAAATAGAAAGGCATGCGGGAATTAACTGTTCCTTATTTATTCATGCTCCAGAATCGAGATGAGACATTTCTAGAACCATTGATGATCACAGGTCTTCAAATGCAAATTTAAAAGGCTTCATTGTTTAAGCAAGCCAAAGGCGTAGACACTAAGGAAATTTTTTTTCATTTGATATATGCAGTATAACATAATTTTTAAAATTTTTATATAACAGGATATAGATCCAAGTGTGTGTTGCCCTTACAAGGACATAGACACTAACAAAATGTTTTTTCTTTTGATACAAGTAGAGTATAATATACTTTTGATGACGAATACTCCAAATCTTAAGGCCTTATTAAACCAAGTGATAATGAGTGTGTCTAATCACTCCATGTAGCCCCTTGGGCTACCCAGAGATCGGGAGCCCAATAATGAGCTTGAACATGGGGGAACTCAACAAGTAGCTCACCACAAACCTTCTTAGGTCCTACACATGAGGGTCCTAGCCCCATAATTCAAAACATTAGCCCCCTAGCCTCAAATATCATACTAATGTCCACTTTCTACGGCCCAAGTCACATCAGCCATTGCATTTTATTAAAAACCCACTAACAAGGGGCCCTCCATGGACATAAACAATGAGACAATATTTCCTCTCTTCTCCATTTTTTTGTTCTTATTTCCATTGATCAATGTAATACTATCATTAGAAAACCACCTCCAACTCTAAGCTCTTTGTTCATTTTGCATGTCCAAAGTCTATGGCTTATAGTCTAGGATTCATCACTAACCAGTTACATTATTTCATCGGTGAAACTTTGTTCTTATTTTTTCCTTATAATTATATTTAAAATTGTTTTATAGCTAGACATCTCACCTACACACATTTTTTTATTCATCGAGAGTTTATCTCATATTGCTTACACAGAAATGGAGGGGTTTGAGTTTTGTTGTAAAAGAGAGGCTTATGAATGTTCGTGTCTAAGGATTAAGGCTAAACCTGAAGCATACCCTAAGTTTCTCTTAATGTTTATAGTTTTAATATCCTTATTTTTTTAAGAAAATAAGTATTAAATTGTGATTTCAATTACTGATCTAATGATTAAACTAGTAATCCAGCCACCCAATTTTTACTTTGGGTTATGTATCGAGTTGGGTTTTAAAATTATGGTAAGGGCCACAACATTTAGGATAGCTTGACTTGTCAAACCAAATAGGTTGATATTTTATTTTTCTCGTCATTTTTTTATGTCATTGACCAAATAAAAATCTTCGTTTTCATTACTAGTCCTTCTTTACTCATGTAGGGGTTATAACATTTAGGATGTCTCGAGTATCTTAATATATAAAAATAAAATCGTGTATGTGTGTGTATATAAAATAAGTGAAAAAATAACGAAATATTAATTCATAAAATTATTTTATTTTTTTCAAAACACATTCGATTTCAAAAGAAAAAGTGATGATTTAAGAGTGTCGGACAATTCCAAGTTCAGCTCATTTTTTAGTTTAATTGCTTTAGGGTTACCTTGTATTTGAGTCAAATTGTTTTAGGCACGTTTGATTGAATTGTTAAAACAAGTTAAATTTCGATGCCTCTCAAATAGCATATTTTTGGGCTCCTCACCGTCAAATGAGTTCATACCATAAACTTAACACCATAACACATGATTTGTAGCTTCGATCAAAAAACAAAATCTACTTACCATATATATTATAGTACACAAGCAAGTTCACGCAACATGAAAGCGAATTAACAGCAGTCTTAATGCACCATCTAATTCAAATTTCTCATACATAGCTGCTCACAAAAGAGAATAAACAAACCATCTAACAAGACACAACATGATGAAATCAATTAAGATTGTGACATGGAGTTCACTCGAGAACCCAACTGCTCTCTCAAGTTCTGCTGGTCCCCATGACATGCAATGTTCATTCCTGCATAATATGAACCCTAAAAGAAATAAATATTTAAGGAGTATAACCAGATCTTAAATGTATTAACTAGAAAAGGAAAGGAAATGCTTAAATTACATTGTTAATGCTCCTGGAAACTGATCCAGCAGCAGAGTTTGGAATATACCTTGCCCACTATAACCCAGAAGCAAGGTTAGACAGTAGATAATAGAATGAACAGCTAGTCAACTTAAAGACATAGTGCAAGAAAATGTTTAAAAAAAAGAAGGCTAAATAAAGAAATAAAGAAAAGGGTGATGTACATTTTTTGCTGCTGTGCTAAAAGCTTCCCTGTGTGGCATCTCGGGATTGGCAGCTTTGATGCGCTGTATCTCCTCCCTACGGGAAAAAAGTTGGATGATTACCTTCGCTATATTCATATATATAGTTCTTCATGATATAATTATTTATACACACACGCACGCACGCACAAAAACAAAATATTAATTTGGTAGATCTTGTCTTTCTTACTTCATGAATCGATTGTAGGCAGAAGGAAGTCGGTGTTTCTTCTCAGGGGCTGCAAAAACATTCCACAAAGTCTCTTGAAAAGGAAACAAACACAACATGAATGAGTTGTTTAGAGTAATGCTATTAAGTCCGAGCAAGTTTCTCAAAACTCGTCCAGTTTCACTGAAGGGCTTGTCTCCGCTTAGTGAATTTTGGAAAAGTTAGTTGGACTAAGTAGCATTGCTCTTATAAAAATAAGAAAATGACAGTGCATTTGCCATCACATACGTTTCACTACGAAGGGTGCTTTGGGTGACAATGGCTCACTAACAGTTGTGGACGAGCATGATGATGAAGATTGGCCCCTCCTGATATCCGTGCATAAACCCCAATTCTGCTGCTTTCATAACAGAAGCATTCCATTACTAATTTAACTTCTAAGCCATTTGTTCGCTACCAATGTATTGCCCATTACAAAGTTCTTTTTTTTTTTTTTTTTTTGGTTTTTTTGGGCGTTGTTTTCCATTTGCTTGTTAACGATAGCAAATTATAAATTTAATTTTTTTGGGTGGGGGTATACATGCCATAGTCCTAACGCTAACAATGAAGAATATGGAGGAAAATTAATTTATCATTGTTAATCCCTTTGCTGAATAAGGGTATTGCCTACAAAAATTTTGCATAATGGGTAAAAACAATATATAACAAATTATCCTAGAAGAATAAGTGCCAAAATAAAAGATGAAATTTCTCATTAGTTAAATTGCTTGTGAAACAAAACAAAAGAAAAAAAAAAAAAAAAAGGAAAACGCGAACGTTGGAGACATGTCTGTTTGCAGCGAAACTATCTTTTTCTTCTTATTTCTTAGTATCTTCCAGCATGGTTGGATGGATTCTGTTAATTTATATTCCCATGCAGTGTGGAGACTAGGGACAAACCTGAAGACTCAATTGGGGGTGATCAAGACATTGACTTCGGAGAGGAGGTCTTGCTGTGAGAAAAGACAGGTTACTGCAATGACCACATTTCACTGTCACAGTGTCCAGCAACCGCTTGTATGGAATCCCAACCTTACACACAACAAGAGAACCAAAATGACGAGAACAAAGGTGATAAATACAATAACAAAGTACACCAAGCTATAACCTTCATTAAATTTTTTTCTCGGTCTCTAAACCCGTCCACCCCCCATTGTGAGATTGAGTAGATAGAAAATTAATGAAAGCAAAGAGCAAAAAGAAAAAAAAAAAAGACAACAAATCAAAAACATCTAGTTTGTCTATAGCTATATTTGTAAGACAGAAAGCAACCTTCCCTTGATTATCAAATAATGGACAAATCAATGGATTAGGGACCCATCATCCTGTAACCTGCCCCTTTCTGTAATAGATTTTGATGTGTACCATGAATCCATACAAAATGATAGGGATACATAACAAATAAAAGTTAAAAAAGTATGGAACACCATACACATACATATTTTTGTTTCTAATCATTATACATATATATAGAGTGGGACACTACGTCCATGATCATAAGGGTTGAACAAGAAGAGGTAGCAAGTTAGGTGACTAATTAATTAATCAAGTAAGCTACACATAATTACCGCAAGCATGGTGTTGCAAAAATTGCAGCGGATATAGCAAAGATGATCAGATGGTGGTGGAACCAAGTCCATTGTGACTTTCTCTTCTAAGTTCATAGTTTCTCAGAGAAGAAGAAGAAGAAGAAGGAGTAGACACAATAGGAAGATGATGATATAGAGAGTTAGTGCAGAATGCAAAACGAAGGTGTACGCTTGTGAAGTGAATGATGAGACTATGTGGGAGTAAAGGAGGCTAAAGCGCCAAAAAGAACATCTTGGATTACTAATACCAGTCAATCAACAGCTGCATCTCACTTTGCAGTTTACTGACTTTATTTGCACGGCTACATTTGATGCTCCGACACCAGACAGACATAGACACTGACCAAATTCTCATGGGACCTCATGCACACCCACATTTATGGATGAGCGTACAGTTATGATTTATTTTTTTATTTATTTTTTATTTTTGTTGGCGTTAAGAAATTAGCATCCTAAATTATCCAATGGCAATTTGTGCATTGATTAATGCTAATCTATGCAAGTTGTGATTCTTTCGACCAAAATTGGCACAATAAGAAGAACTGCTAATTATAGTGTATGTAAACCCTCCAGCAAAATTGGCGGAATGATTGCCTTAAAGTTATGCTACCTTTTTAAGGGTTTTACTTTGAGCAAAGAATACAAACTATTCCAAGGTTGTCTGATGAGTAGTTATTAATTCATGCGATCCTTGACACAACCCGCGTTATAAAAATATATGCCTGCTCAAGTGTGAATCTTTTTTTTTTTTTTTGTTTTTTAATTTGCTTTGTAGTTAATTATACTTTCCCCAACCGAAAAAAGCCAGGCATAATTATATTATCATTATACAAGTTGAGAGCATATATAGCTGGTTCAACTTCTTAATTTATGATACTTTGAGGTCGAAAGTTGCTTAAAGGCATAAACAGATTTTAATTCACTGATATCGTCACGTTTGCATGGAACGGATTATATACGTATATGCTGAAAACATTAAGGAACATATATTAGAAAACAGAAAAATGTATAGCCTATACTTCAATTGGCATAGACAAAAATAGCTAGGAAGGTTAAATCTAGAATAATAAATTGGATTTAAAAATTTAGGATTTGATGACATGATGGGTCAAGGGAACCGTGGGGCCACGTCTCAAATTGAAAATGCGCGAGAAGCTGAGGGCATGAAATGATAGTGAAGAGAGGGGGAAACTGTGGACGCATTCCATCTTTTGTGGGTGCAATGCTAAACGAGGTAAATTGAAAGAGACAGCTGATACAAGCAAACGTCGCAATCACAATGCACAGCCATAAGGCAAAGACACACCACACAGCCACACTTTGTAGTGGAAGAATGGATTTAGGAGAGGCGCGAGATGGATGGATTGATGGAGATCTGTGTCTTGTTGGTGATTGGACGCTTCTTCAATAGCCAAACATAGTAACCAAGCCATGCAAACACTTGGTATTCTCACCCTTCTCTGCTTGTATAAATCAACTTTCCCTAGGCTGCCCTATTGCCCTTCCTACCCCCCCCCCAACCCTCTCAAGCTTTATCTCTCTCTCTCTCTGAGTCTAATGTGTAAATAGTTGTTTGCTTACCAATTCATGCGCCATGCGTACATTCCTATGGGGTTGGCATTCGTTGCCATGGTATTGCCATGTTGCTGCCGCTTGAACCTTACTCAGACACATTTACACATGTATTTTAATTCAGTTCTTTAACAAATTTGAACACAATCTTCTGGTCATTTCTCAACTCTCTTTCTTTTCATTTTTAGGAAACGGTGACCCAAAAACTCTTTCGCGATCCATTTCTCAGTCTTTCTCTTTCTCTCAAAGACCGTTTACATTCGCATTATATCTTAAATGTTTATTCAGAGACACAAATATGGTTCTCTTATGCCCTTTCATTCCCACTTTCTGGTCTTACTTGTTTTTGTCTGCAAATTTTCATGGTTTCAAAATTATTGATGCTAGTATATGTCATGTAGCTAATGGATTAGTTAGATCTTTGTATTTGATTTTTCATGCATATGATTTACTAAAAGATACTATTTATCTTCAATAAACTTTAATATTGTTTTTATTTAACTATAAAGATAAATTGCAAGAGGAATGTTTAATAGAAAATTGTCCCTTAGTTCAACGAATTTATTTGTGTCTACACACTCGCATGTTTGTTTAAGCATTTATATGCTTAAGCCTATAAAATATGTTGCTTTTCTTCACAACAAACAAATATAATATGTATTAATCATACAAATCCTGATTAATATCTCATCTTAATAACATTTGAATGCAATATGTATTGTATAATTATGATAACATTTCAATCACTTTTACAAAATATATTATCTCATTAATTTTGATTATTATTCGATGTCGTGAGAAGAATTTTTTTGATGTCTCTAATTTTGCAATTATTAAGTTAATAGTTAAAATTTCATATTGAAAAATTAATTAAAATCAGTTAATTTCTTTCTTTATAAATAAAAAGTAATATAATTTTTTTAAAAAAAAAATACTAGAAGTTTTTAATTTATTATTTGAATTTTTGTCAATTAGACTCATAAAGAGATTTTTTTGTTTTTATATTTTTTATTTTAATAATATTTGTTCTTATTTTTACGTAAGTCAAATTGATCAAATCATTTAAACTTATTTTCAGTTATTTTTTTTATATTTTATTTTATTTTTTATTATTATTTTTAAAGGTTATAACCTAAAAATTATTTCTTAACAAACTAGTATTAAAACTCAATTCACCAAAAAAAAAAAGTCATCATGATAATAATTAAGTATTATTTTAAAAAATTTGATCAAAGTGTTAACTTTAAAATGTGACAGTTAAAGATGGAAGTTATGCTAATTCATGATGACATTAATATAACACTGCTAGGTAAAGAGAAAAAGATAGAGAAGATATCAAATGAAAAATATGTTGGTCTTGACAAAAAGGTTAAATTATGTATCATTTTAAATTTTTCTAATAAGGTTTTAAAAAAAGTAACTATTGAGGTAATTACTAAGGGTTTATAGGAAAAATTAAAAACTCTATATGAAGAAAACAATGGAAAATGGTCTTTATTTAAAGCAAAATTTGTATATACTTTATATGCTTGAATAATCATCTGTATTATCGCATTTTGATAAATTTGATTCATTACTTATGGATTTGACTAATATAAATATTCATATTAAAGATAAGGATCAAACCCTATTATTATTTCATTCTCTTCCTCGATCATTTAAGCATTTTAATGAAATAATATTTTATGATAAAAAGACTATTCTTTTTAAAGAAATTATATTTATTTTGAAGTCGAAAGACCAAGTTAACAAGAATATAACTGGAGAGAGTAATACTAGCCAAGTTGATAGTTTAGTGGTTTGAGGCATATTAGATAAGATGGATGCAAATAATTAAAAATTTAAATCTAAATGTAAATATAGAAATTTGAAGTGTAATTAATGTAAAAGAAAAAGGTATATCAAAATTGATTATTTTAAGCTTAGAGATAAAGAAAAAAAACAAGAACAAAGGTAAGAATAAAAGTAATGAGTTAGTTCAAACTAATATTGTAAAAAATGAGAGTGAAAGAATTATTTTTTTATTAATGATAAATTAAAGTTTGCAAATAAATGGATCTTGGATTCTAACTACACATACCCTATGTATCCTAATAAAAACTGGTTTTTCACTTATAAATTTGTTAAAGGTGGAGTTGTTATGATGACTAATGATACAATTTGCAAAATTGCTAAAATTAGTATAATTAAAATCAAAATTCATAATAGTAGTATAAGAACACTCATACACATTAGACATGATCCAAAATTGAAGAAAAATCTCATATCTTTGGAAATACTTAAGACTTTTGGTTATAGTTATATTAGTAAAGGTGGAGTTTTAAAAATTAATAAAGGTGTTTTTGTTGTCATAAAAGTTTGTAGATCTAAAAATTTATATATTCTATAAGAATTTATAATTACAAGTACTATTATAATCTCTACATCATCTAATTCAAAAGTAAATATTACAAAATTATAACATATATGGTTGAGGCATATGAGTAAGAAAGGTATATCGATATTGAGAAAAAGAAGCCTTTTGTATGGACAATGAATTGGGAAGTTGGACCTTTATGAGTATTATATCTTTAAGAAGCAAAAGTATATTAGTTTTAAGTATAATCACTCAGATTTTTTAGAGCTAATTTACGTTATGTCAAAAGGCGGTGTCAAGTATATATTGACTTTCATTGATAATTATTCAAGGAAAATTTGTATTTTCTTTTTAAAGAATAAGAATGATGTTTTCTAAATATTCAAGAAGTGGAAAGTCTTGATTAAGAAGCAAACAGGAAGTAGATTAAGTGACTTAAAACAAATAATGACTTGTAATTTTGTAAAGGTAAAATTAATGAATTTTGTGAAAATAAAGACATTACTTATCACCGTATAATCAAGATGACTCATCAATAAAATGGTATTACTGAACACATGAACAAAATACTTTTGGAGAGAGGTTCCTATATGATTTTCAAAATTGATTTATCAAAAGACTTTTGGGTAGAGACAATCTCTACAACTTGTTATATCATTAATTATACACCTTTAGCAACTATAGAATTTAAGACTTCAAAGGAAGTTTGGTCAAATACTCTTACTAATTACTCTAATTTGAAAATATTTGGATGTTTTGCATATATATATGTTAATGATGAAAATTTTGAATTTAGCATTAAAAGAGTTCATTTTCCTTCGACATGCATTTAGAGTGAAGGGATATCATTTGTAGTGTTTTAATTTATCAAAATTTGTGATTAACAAATATATTGCAATTGATGAATCCTTTATGTCACACTCAAAAGGAGAGTTTTCTAGTCCTTTTGATGTAAGTAAATGTAACAGTGCACATAAGCAAGTGAAGTTTGAAGTTGTAAATTAAGATGTCACACAATGAACTTCTCACATTTAATTACATTCATCAGATATTGTAAATTCCTCTAAAAATAAAAAAGAGGATCATTTCATAGCCAATAACAAACTAAAAAGAGAAATTCAATCATCATAAAAATAAAACAATTATATTGTTTATGCTTTTTTAATTGCATAAGAAACTAATAAAGATAATGAATCATTCACATATTCATAAGCAATTTTAGGTATTAATTTATCTAGGTGGTTGGTTGCAATGAATAAAAAAAAAATAAAATCTCTCCATAAGAATGGCATATGGATTATTATAAAACTATTTTCCAAAAAGAAAATTATTGGTTGCAAATGGGTTTTTAAAAAAGAAAGAAGGTATACTAAGGGTCGAAAATACAAGTTACAAAGTATATTTAGTTGTAAAAGGTTTTAGTTAGATATAAGGTATTGATTTTAATAATATTTTCTCACTTGTTATTAAATAAAATTTGATACATATCTTACTTACTTTGATAACTACATATGATTTAGAGTTAGAGAAACTCAATGTTAAGACAAATTTCTTACATGGTAAGTTTGAGGAGTAAATGTACATGATGTAATCCAAAGGTTTTGAAGTTAAAGGTAAGAAAAACCATATTTATTTGTTGAATAAATCTTTATATAAGTTAAAGCAATCTCTAAGATAATGATATAAGAGGTTTAATTCCTTTATATTAGGTAATGATTATTCCAGTAGCATGTATAATAATTGTGTTTACTTTCAGAAGTTAGATGATGACTCATTCATTTATATGTTGCCTTATGTCGAGAACATACTCATTACTACTAAGAATTTATCAAAAATTTACATTTTGAAAGTATTTTGGAATAGTGAATTTAAGATGAAAAGCTTAGGAGCAACAAAGAAATTTTTTGGCATGAAAATCAAAAGAAATCATGAAGGTGGTAAGTTATATTTGACCCAAAAGAATTAAGTTAAGAAAATCTTCAAATGATTTAGTATGAAAAATGTCAAACCTATCAATACTCTCATTGTTTACATTTCAAGTTATTAGCTACCTAATCGTCAAAGTTAGATGAAGAGAAAAGATATATGGAAAGAGTTTCATATTTAAGTGCAATCAACAGTCTTATATAAGCAATAATTTGCACATATCCAAATATTTTACAAGCAGTTAATGTGATTAACAAATATATGTCTTCTCTAAGAAAATCACTGTGATCAGTTATGAAATAAATTCTCAAATACTTGTAAACTACTTCAAACACATATTTAGAGTTTGGTAAAAATTTAGGTCCATGGGTTAGTTTTGTTAATTCTAATTGAGTCATTGATATTAATAGAAGAAGATTTCTTATAAGTTATATATTTTGTATTAGTGATTCTACTATTAGTTGGAATGCTATTTTTCAACATGTTATTACTTTATCTACTACTAAAGCGATATATATAGTAGTAACTAAGGCTATCAAGGAAGTCTTATAATTGAAAAATTTGTATGGCGAGTTTAATCTATGTCAAAATGTTATTATCATTCATTATGACAATCAAAGTGTAATACACTTAACTAAGGATGAGATGTATCATGAAAGGACGAAACATATTGATGTAACGTATCATTTCATTCAAGAGATAATTGTTGATCAAAAGGTTTCAATTCAAAAAATTAATATTAAAAATAATCTTACATATATATTTATAAAATCTCTTCTAATTGTTAAGTTTAAATAATATTTGAATTTAATTGGTGTAATATGATGATTTAAAAACTTATGGAGAAAGTAAAGTGTTATTATTATATTTATATATGAGATAGTTAAGATAGATATTTGTTAAGTTAATGGTTAAAATCTCACGTTAAGAGATTAAATAATTTTTTTCTTATAAATAAGAAATAATATAATTTATTAAAAAAATAAAATTTTAAAAAATTTTAATATATTATTTAAATTTTTTTAATTGAATTTAAAATTTTTTTTATTTTTATATTTAATATTTTAATAATTTTTATTTTTATTTTTACTTATAAATATAAATTAAATTAATAAAATTATATAAATTTAATATTTTTTTTAATTATTTTTTTTTTATATTTTATTTTATTTATTTTATCATTATTATTTTTAAAAATTATAACTTAAAATTTATATTTTAATAACAATTCTTTTATAGTTACTCACTTCTTCCTTATACTCTTCTCTTTTCTCTCTCTACATTTAGTTTGGAATGATTTTATCCTTTTTACGGGATAAATAAAATTAATAAAATTTCATTCAAGAAAAACACTATACTGGAAATAGTACTGTAACAACACGTTAACTTTTAACAATAACTAGTAGCACAAGATTTCAACTATGCAAATTGAGTAGTATTTTTTTGCCATGACGAAGTTGAGAAAAGATATCTCGTATTCATTTTTGCTTTTTTAACTTCTGTCACGGAGAAATTTAGGTCAAAATATTAAAACTTTTTCTATGTATATATATGCACACAAGCAACGACCATTCCCCTCCCATTTCGGTTTTCATTTTCTTTTTGTCCAAATTTAACTTTATAAATATACTATCATACTTTTTTTCACCTCAAGTTCTAAACTTCTCTTCTCAATCTCTTTCACAATTTCCTTTGATTGCATTTTATTAATTCAATTTTAATTATTTTCTTACATTTTAATAATCTAAAAATTTATTTGTTTATATTTCTATCAATTTTTTAACATTGTAGCAACTATTTCAACTCTTATTTGTTTCTTACATAAACTAAACATAATGTGAAGTGGAAGTTCATGGTTTAATAAAGATAAGATCGACAACACTCAATTTCCGATAAAACTCAACTTAACAAAATAAGGGTCAAGTGGAAGTCTATGGTTTAACAAAATATGAGACTCGTTCCTCAGCCGTGAATGAGACATGTGAAGAGTCGTTCATTTTGAAATCGTGGGGCGATATACTAATAAATTTTCAATCCTATCAATCTTAAACATATTTGGAAAGCCTCCGTTTTAGTTGTTGCCATGGAACTTGCTTTCAGAGTAAAAATATAAAACTCAGTTCGAGGATGATGACAAAACTAGTTGTCTGAACAAGCGTTTCAACAACAAGGAATGGTCCGAGAAAACCATTAGGGATGTTCCTTAATTAAGGTGAGACAACCGAGTGAGTTTTGATTCCTCCAAAACCCAGGAAGATACGCGAGTAATTTAATTAAGCAAAAATTAAATTAAATCCTTGTGTTCATTTGAAATTTTCTCTTGTATTCATATCATTGATTATAAATTTTTATAGTTTTAGAATTAATAATGTTCAAATTAATTTTTTCTTATGAGAATCAGAAAACGCGATAAAAAGCAAGGAGCAGGTCTGGAACTAACAACATTAATTCCAGCAACTTTTATTATTTCCGCCAAGGATATCTCTAAATTTGCAACACATGCATCCATTATTTGACTGGGTGGATTCAATGGACACCCGAACAAAAGGCTCACCTCAGGAAGTAATGTCCATGTTAAAATTCTATAGCTTGAACACCTTTATGTGCAGTCCATTTGGAGCTTCAACTCTAGGGAATTTCACTATTTCTCCTCTTAATTGCTCCCAGCTGCATCGATAATGCATCTCAATCAACACATATTAGACGAAAAACGAAACATTGTAAAGAGTGTCAAATACTAAATGAGGAACTGTTTGCTGGGAGAAATTCAAGTACAGTAGTAGTGGACAGAATTAAGGCAGAGAAACAACCTGTATTGTGTGACGAAATGGTGAAGAAATGTAGAAACACTGACCAAGCCCATTTCCTTTCCTGGACACAGCCTACCTCCCCCTCCAAACAAGAAACAGTAGTTGTTGGACTCCAATTTCTTATCCTGTCATGCAATTTCATGAATATTCTCTTGAAATTGTAGCCTATTGTATAGATATAGCGAGAGGGAAAGAGAAAAAAGGACGGGATTTGAAACTCAAGTAACATTTAGGAATAATTAATCTATAGTGAATCTGGTCCACCTCTTTCACGTAAGTGAAGTTTGCCATGAATTTAACCCATGCAAGAATTTTTACACATGTACCTGCAGCCATCTCCATGGATTGAAGGTAAAAGGCTCTGGATAGAGAAGTGGATCATAGTTACCCTCCCTTGTGTAAACATATATTTTCCAGCCTTTTGGAATGATATACCCTGAAAAGAATCCACCAAAACCATCAAACTTATGTTGCTAAATGTAAAACAAAAATTGAAGTCAAGGTACCATTCAATTGAATATCTGCAACTGTCTTCCTCAATAAACCATTAACAACAGTGGCCAGTCTTGCTGTCTCAAAAATTACCTGCACTCCCATGAAGAGAAAAACGTTAAGGCAACATTTGTTTATCATATGAAAATGCAACAAAGAGGATGCATGATCATATGCAAACAGCTTACCGCTCGAGTAAAGCTCATGGATTTGTAATCATCCCAGGTAATTGGCTCCTGTTCCCTTTTTGCTTCTCGGATTCTGAAGTGCTCATCCTAATTGGACACAAGCAAGGAAGAAAAAGAATAAAAGAAAATGAATACTTACTATGACAGCATAATTCATGGAATATGAAAGACTTAGAATTGAAATCTGTGGCTCACTTTAAGTTCTTGAAGAGCTTTAGGGTGGTCATGGAGATACTTGAGGGCCATCATACTAGTAGTTGAGATTGTTTCATAACCTGAATGTAGGATTGTAATGATTTGATCAATTATTTGATCATCTGTCAAATGGTATTTCGTGCTTTCATCATTCCTTAAAAGCTCGCCAAGAATGTCATTGTGGATTATTGGAGTAGCTCTTCTTTCATCGATAATTTGTCTCAGGAGCTTGATAATTTCTTTTCTTCCCTGAAAAATTGCAATCTCAGCTCCATATTTGTCAAGAGTTCTCTGAAATTGCCAAATGTTTTGTGAAATGAAAAGGTGCTGCCAAGGTGAGATTAAGCTTCAACTGAAATACCTGCAACCCCTTACGGTAGACTGTGCCTGGAAGATTGATGGCCAGCGACAATGTTCCCGCCAGTAGCTTATCAAATGCTTGTCTAAGATTCTTGTAATGGCTCAGACATGATTCATCACCGAAAATCTCATGGAAGGCTACAAGAAAAGTCGCCTGGGAAAAAGAAAAAACAAGAATAAGTGAGTTCCAAAAACTTACATCAAGTTCATATTCAAAGCATATTTTTTGTTACTCCAATCACAAGGTATGGACAAAAAAGGAAAAAAAAAAAACACAAAGAAAACTAAAAGCTGAATCATGTTTTCTGCAACTTCATTTGTTTGAAGGTCTCTTTCAAGTACGCTGTGTGATAAAACTGAATGCACATCAAATGGTGACATAGAGCAACATATGAACTCTTCCAATCGCTACACTTCTTCTACAGTTATCATGGGATTTTAAACTTGCCTATGAAAACATTCTCCCTGTACATTTAGTTTTGGAGATCATGGGCTGCTCATCTTTTGTCAACATTCAGATAAACTATCTATAAAACAATGACAAATATGTATTGAAGTAGATGCTATTAAGACTCATAAACTACAGGAGATATCAACAGGGACTAAGACCTTCAAACTTATTTATTGCAACCAGACCTCTTCAGTTTTTTGTTGGATATCAATGGTTTTGCCTTCCCAGCCTGCAATAAAGGATCGCATGCGTTTGTCGATTTGTTGCAACAGGTGGTCCCTGATCATGGAAGGGCCAATAAGAGATAGCATTGACCCTCTAATGTATCTGTGAGCAGAACCTTGCACAGCACCGATGTTTTCTCTGCCTAATGTATCCAGCATGGACTTGGGATAGCCTGGAACAAGTCCTTTTCCTTCGTTCAAAAGGATGTATCTGTTGAGCTCAGGATCCATGGAAATAATTGTTGGAGAGCCCAACATGTGCGTCTTGAAAAAGCTTCCATACCTGTCAAGACAGAAGAATGATAGGTAGTATGTCTATCATTTTGCCCCACAATGAATGAAACTGCCAGAAGCAAAATGGTTTTAATTAAAAAAAATAAAAAATAAAAAATAAAAAACAAAAAAACAAAAGAAGACTTGAGTAGGGAAGAAAATTCAGAGAACAGGTACAGGGGCGCATGTTCATGAAGTCTTACGAAGCAAATCTTCTGCTTCTGTATCAATGGATATGGATAATGGGCAGACCCCATTGAAAGTGGACTCCTTTGGCAAAACAATAAATGTGCCTATATTGAATCATGGAGGAGCAGCTTTGGATGAACAGAAAGACTTATTTTAGCCCATTTGATTGTGAAAGAATCATCAACCACTTGTACTAGAAAAGAAATTAACATGCCAATCCATTTCCTTGTAGCCTCTCTTGCTATATATGTGCTTCCCCAGAGGGAGTTGAAGAGAAAGTGTATTGGTTCCAAGCAGATAGACAATTAAAGAAACAAGCACTAAACAAAGAAGCCTCGTCTGCAAGAAAATAAAGCCTAGTTAATGGATTCAAATGCAACAAGAATATATATAACAAGAAGAGGTTCAAAAGACAGAAAAATAAGTGTACCACAGAAGGCATACCTTGCTCTTTGTTTTTTCATGAAATCAGGCCCATATTTGAAAAGCTCCACGCTCTCACCAAAAAGAGGCCACCCCATTGTCCCTTGGGGCAAGCCTTTCCTCCCGTACCTTAGGTCATTCCACTTGTATATCACACAAAAGATAAAGAGTGCTACAAGCAGCCCCAACACTTCCATCGAGGTGGTTCTCTCACTATATGCAAAGACTCATGCAGTGAACCCCTATAAAGTCTAGCTATTGCATACGGGCTGCGGATTTCTCGCTTACATAGATCATCGGGAGATGAGAAAATTTATTAGAGTGAGCATTTTGTTGACTAAGTGGACGCAAGAATAAATGAGTTCAACTTATTTAGTGTTACATCTGTAAATATATTATTGCAGGATAATAATAAAAATATAAAAAATAATTAAAAATAATAAACACCAAAAAATAAGAAAATAATTAAAAATAAAAGTTAATAAAATTAAAAAAAATTATGAATATAGTTAATAAAAATTTAAATAAAAATTAAAAATTTACAGAATTTTAATTTTTTTATTTATTAATTTTACAACTTATTATATTATTTTTTATTTATAAAAATTTTTTTATAAAAACTAAAATTAGATAATTCTACTTAGATACAATTTATAATTTTATTAACAATTATAATAATAAATTAAAAAATTAAATTCTATTTAATTTATTAATTAAATTTATAATTTTATGGATTCAAATTTAAATTATAATTTTTTTATTTATTGATAGTTGTTATCATTAATTATTAATTATTATTATTAATTATTTTTGTTAATAAATAAAATAAAATAAAATAATAATTTTGACTTATATTGATATTATTTATTATTAAAATTATTAATTAGAATTACTTTTTATAATAAGAAAAATATATAATTAAATAATTAAATTATTATTTTTTATGATATTTAAGTTAAATGACTTATGTCTAAAAAATAGTTTAAAATTATTGTTTTATTAACTAATTTTCAAGAGGTCTATTACGGAACAACAACTTTAATAAAAAATAAATTAATAAATACTTAATAATTTAGTTTTTTTAATCGGTTTGACAACAGCACCCCACAAACAACAAAAACTAAAATTCTCTAAAAATATTTAATTAATAATAATAATTACGTAATAAATGGTCTCATATGTGAAAAGCATCCAATCTATTATATTCCTAACTTTTCTATATTAATACATCATTCGTTTGGTCTACCGCCACTTGGAAAAAGGTGCAAAGAAAAAAGAAAGAAATCGTAAAATACCAAGCCGGGGAACCCAGTAATTATCCTAAATCCTAATAATGATAGTGCGGCCAGATTTTGGTAATAAATGCTCTACGTTCTTTTCTCATTGTAATTAATATAATATCTATCCAAAATGTTGCGCGAAATTTATTGGTTTTGATTTAACAAAAAAGGAAAACATAAACAGAGAGAGAAAAGAATTCGCTATACAAAAGGAAAAAAAAAACAGAGAGAAAATTGTGAGAAAGCTTAAAAATTCCAAACCAAGGCAATTATGCTTAACCTCACAATCAGAAAACAATTTCTCCTTCAATTAAGTTGAATCATTGTCAGCTAATAAGAAATATATTGGTCTTAATTTTGAACGTTTGATCGAGTTTGATCTCCTTTAATAGGAATTCCGTTCATTGCATGTGATACCACTAAACAGGTAATTTAGTTTCTTGGCAGCGCTTCGTTAGTTTCTTTGTAGCGATGTTTATAATCGTATAATTCAATATTTATTTGTGATCTGGGGGTGTGGCTTTGCCGCAGCAGGAATATTTTGTTAGTCCAAATTGAAGACTCCCAAGGCCCAAAAACAAGATAGAGCAAGGCTTCTCTATCTCGTAAAATCTTCACTTTCAGTAGGAATTTTAAGTCTTCAACGATGAAATTTTCTTCAAGCTACACAAGCTTTATATTTTGCTCGACAAGGAAAGAAATTAGAACTAAGAAAATCTTATCTCAACCATATTTGAAAGTCATTAATATCAAGATTCTGTCCAGTTGTAAGAAAACCGAGAGAAATTCAAATTTCATCACACCAAAAAGGTTTCTTTGCCATAGAAATTCGACCAAAATCTTATTTCAAAACTCAATTTATTACCAACGGCTCTTTAATTTGTCTCTCCAACGTCTAACTCTTACAAAATGAGGTATCTGACCTCTTCTTTGATACATAAATACCACCCCACACAGTAGCCAAAATTAATTAGAAACAATAACCTCGCGGGCTATTCAACTAAAGCCAAATATCTTGCCGTAAGCATTTGTTCACAATTCTTTTCGATTAAGCAAACCCCTAAGTATTTCAAGTTGCATTATTTTAAAGTTTCTATTTAGGTGACAACGCCAGTGTTATCAAGCTCAACAAGAAAATTTCTTGTTCATCATCATTCATCGTTCTATGACCAAATTTATAGATTTTAAAACATTATTTTATTCAAAATCATGTACCCAAAAAGAAAATTATTCTTGAATTTGTGGATACAAATAATTGACTTGCAAACATCTTTATGAAGTCCTAAAGCGAGGATAAATTCTTTAAAATTAATGACCGTTTGGGAATAGTAGTCATAGCCTAGGCTCACGTGCATTTTGGTTTGCATATGTGCATAATGAAATATGTCGATAGTTTATTATTTTATTTTTTTCGTTTCATGTAGCTTAGAATGTGTTCAATCCTTTGTAAAGGTGGTCATTGCTTAAAATTGATGTCAATTAGATATCTTTTACTGCGCAAATATGATCATAGTAACTCCAATTGAATCTCTCTCTCTCTCTCTTTTTTTTTTTTTTTTAACTAAGTAGCACAATTATTTCTTTTATTGTCCATACTTTACCAATAATTTGTTACTAATATTTTTTTTTTTTTCGCTACATAAGAGCTGGCCATAACAACTCAATTTTTTTTATTAACTAATTATTATTATTTTACTAACTCATGCACATAAGAATTGTCTTAAGTGTGGTTTTAGGCCTTTATGGTTGTTCCTTTCATTGTTTATGATATACCAATTATTCTTTTTTCACATTAAGTTGTTATTTCTACCAACTTGCACACATTAGAATTGCCTTGTGTGTAGCTTAAGTGTCCATTCTTGGTCTCCATATTTTTCCAAAATCTTTTCCCATTTAGTATCTATGCCTTTCAACTCCAATTTTGAATGTTGTTAAAATCTTCCTTTGTCTCCTTTTTTTCCATTTTAATCAAAATATTTTGTTCCTTTAAAACTTTTTTCATTTAATTTTGTCCTATTGATCTATATATCTCAATGTCAAGCCTCCAACCGCTCCACATCAATTCATTGTTCTCTTTTCTTAAAACAACATAAATAATCATGCACGTTGGAAACAAAACCATCCACAACTAGAAATTACAATATCTATCAAACCCAAAACCATTAGTTTGTACTCCCCTACTCATCTTAATTCCTGGTGACTCTAAAATGTTATTTCTACCTAACAAAACTCCATCTCTAGCCAAAGGTCCTTTAACATCATTAGCTTCTTAACAAGTGGGACCTTTTTAACCTCTTTCCCTTATTTTTTTAACTTATCTTCCTCACCAACAAAGAAATTACAATTAACCCTCCATGCTATTTCAAATAACAAGGCCTTAATCCTTCATCTATGATAAATATTTGAATGACCATTAAATTCTTACATATAGACATAAGTGTTATTTGTAAGGTCTTAAACAAGATTCATGCCATTTAGCAAGGGTTCATAGATGAGTATTCTTCATGGGTTGAAATGGAGCAAAATGTGGCTAAATACAAGCACACACTTTTAATGATGTCAAGGAGGGAAAAGTAGTGTTGATTCCCTTTGATATGTGCTTAGCTAAGTTAAGAATTATTTTTAGACAAAGACCATAAAGAAAGACCATGACTATTTGAAAATAAATCTAAACTAAACTAAGCATGGAGCAAAGGGAATCAACATTATTTCTCTACCTTTGACATCATCAAAGGGGAGAACTTATATTCAACCACCTTTTACTTCTATTCAACCTAAGAAGAACACTCATCTATGAGTGGCACAAATCTCATTTGAGATGCCATGAATAACACCAACATCTTCACACAAAAAATTAATGGTCACTTAAATATTTGTCACAGTCTAAAGGAACAAGCCATTGTTTTTTAAAATGGCACGATGGGTCAATTTTGAGTCCTCTGTTAGTGAGAATGATTAGCCAAAAATAGGTGAAAGAGGTTGAGAGACTCCCATTTGTTGAGAAAATGATGATGTTGAAAGACATTTGACTAAAGATTGTGTTTTCTTATATGGGGAACACAAGTTAGTGTCATCAAAAATAAGGATAACTAGGGGAGTACAAGCTGATTATTTTTGGATTTTAAGGATCTTGTAATTTTTATTTATAGTGGACTTGATTCTAGCAATAAATTTGCTCATTTCATGGTGCACGATTGTTTGTGTTACTCTAAGAAAGGAAGACAATGGATTGATATGGAGCAATCGACAACTTGACATTAAGATATATAGACCAATAAGATGAAAAACAAATGGGAAAGATTTTAAAGAAACATGAAATATTTTGATTAAAAGGGAATAAAAGAACCAAATATGTAATATAGGAAGATTTTAACAATATTTGAAATAATAGTTAAAGGTTATAAATACTAAATTAGAAAATATTTTGAAAAACCATGGAGTAAGAATGAACATTTGAGCCATACAAAAGACAATTCTAATGTGTATGAGTTGGCAAAAATAACAACCCAATGTGAAAAAAAAGTAATTGGTATATCATGGACAATAAAAGGAACAATTATGAAGACTAAAAACCACACTTATGATATTTCTTAAGTGTATGAGTCAACAAAATAATAATAATTGGTTGATAAAATAAATTAAATTGCTACAACCAACACTTATTTGGCCCAAAAAATGGTAAAAAATACCCGATGTAGGCAATGAATAATTGGTAAAGCATGGGCAATGAAAGGAGCAACCATGCTACTTATTTAAAATATAAAATAAAATAATGGATTTAATTCAAGTTGCTTTGACTAGGTTTGTGTGACAAATGATATTTAATTGATATCAATTTTAGATACCCATCATCTTTACAAATGATTAAACACATTTCAAGTTACATTAAAAATAATAAAAAAAGACACATTTGATTATGCACATATGCAAACCAAAATGCATAAATAAGAGTTTTGGTCTCCTCTACCATCCCCAAGTATTCTTTAATGTTTAAAAATTTATCCTCACTCAAAGGTTTCATAAAATTTTTTGCAAATTGATCATTTATACCCATAAATTCAAGAATAACATCCCTTTCGAGCATATGGGACTATGAGATTATGAGACTAATACACCAGGTAAGAGTTGGCAATTATCATTAGTACTTTTCTTATCAAGCCAATCACCAACCTAATTAGAGTATGAATAACTTATAAGATTGAACATTTTTCCTTTAAGGTATCCAAAGGTTTGAATTAATAAATCCTTTAATATAATGAAATACCCTCTTTAATGTAATTAAATATGACTCTCTAGGTGATAATTGAAAATAAGCATACAAATACTCAACAAATAAAATGTTTAGCTTACTAGTAAGAAGGTAAAAAAGGCTTCTAACCATATCTCGATATAGTATCTCATCTACCTTTTACTAATTTCATCTTTATCAAGCTTTGTAGATGTTAACATTAGTCTAACATAAGACTTTGAATCTTTCATTCTAAACTTTTCAATATTTCTCTTATGTGCTTTATTTAGATAATAAGAATCTTATCCACTCTTTGTTTGATTTATAGGCCTAAAAAGAAACTAAATTCTCTTATCATACTCATTTTGAATTTCTTCTCCATTTGAAAAGCGAATTCCTTATACAAAGAATCATTAGTAATATCAAAAATAATATCGTTAATATAAATTTACACAATTAATAAATATTTATCTTTTACCTTTGTGAACAATGTGATATCTACCTTATCTTTTATGAATCCCTTTTGAATAAAAGAATGAGTTAAGTTGCTCATACCAAACTTAGGGAGCGTGTTTTAATTCGTAGAAGGCTTTAAAGACATTAAACACATAATCATGAAATTTAATACTCTCAAAAGTTAGAGGCTATTCATACTTCCTTGATAATACAACCATTAAGGAATGAACTTGTCACATTCAATTGATATAACATGAAATTCATGAAAAATGAATTACCAATGATTTAATCTTGAAATTACTTACTAACATTTTTCCACTCATTTAACGTCTTATGAACTACATTTTACAAGCTACCTGAATTCTCAAGGACTGAACTGATTGGCTTAAGTTACTCTTTTTTAGTGCTATGGTCATTATTTTGTACTTCCTCTCTCAATGAATCAATTGAAATTATCCTTGCAATTTCTAAAACATAATTTTTAACCAAGTTAAAAGGATTTATTTCATCAAAATTAATACGTATGGAATCTTCTATTACAAATGATCTCTTATTGAAAACTCTATATGCTTTACTTGAGGAAAAGAATCCTAACATGATACCTTCATTAATCTTTAAATCAAATTTTCCAAAATTGTCTTTAACGTTCAATCTGAAACACTTGTATCTAGAGACCTTAAAATAATTAATTCACAACTTTCTCTCATTTTACAACTAGTAAGGAGTTCTTTTGAGTAAGAGATGGATTGGAAACTGATTTAAGACATAGTATGTCATATAAACAACTTTAACCCAAAATTATTTAAGCAAGCTAAGCTCATTTAGTATTGTTCAAGCCATCAATCAAAAGGTTATATTCTTATGTTCTACCACTATTGAGTTAAGGCATTCTTGGGGTCAAATATTATGATAAATTCTTTAAGCATTGTAAAATTTTTTGAGGTCCTAATTCTCAAATTCTCCTTCATGATTACTCCTAATTAAAGTTATGGATCATCCTTTCTCATTTTGCAACTATCTTTAAAGTCTCTCAAATGCTCTTAATGCCTCATCCTTGTGAGTAAGGAACAAAATCCATGCAAACCTAATGTAACCATCTACCATGACAAATGCATAATGCTTGCTACCTAAAGTAAGACTTTAGATGAATCAAAAAGATTCATATACAACAATTAAGGAGGTTTGGAAGTAAACAATGTTAGAGAAAAAAATAAATCAAATAATATAAATATGCAACAAAGCAAATTAACAATAAAGGTTATCGTATCTGAAATGTACTAAACATTATTTTTAAAAATAGTTTCTACCTCAATAGACAAATTGTTTCAGTACAGTAAGTTATAGCAACTATTATCATAAGATATTGTAGACTTTCCCATTAATATGCACCTCAAATAGTTAAGCAACAAAAATAGGTCAATTTTTTATTAACCCAGTAGTAGGTTATAAATTATTATGAATAGTATCTATCATATTACAAGAATAGAAGAAAGAGACTAATTTATATTAGTTATAACTTAATAACTTATAAAATATAATAATGTTAAACATAAATTTCAATGGTAATAAAAGGCTAATGTTATTATAATTCATAACAATTAGTCCAACAGTCATATAATGATTTGTTCTAATTATAAAATGGCTTGCTCAATAGTCATAAACCAACTAGTTAACTAAGTTTAAAAACATGGTACATGGTAATTAGCTTTTGAAAATACACTAATTTATAATAGATATACTTTTTTGCTTTTAAAATAGCTTTTTACCTGTTTACTAGTCTAACAAGTATTATCAAGTTTATCTTTCTCAAATTTTAACTTAGATAGTCCTTCCACAAAATTGTGATTCTTTAGCTTAAATGGTAATTTCATGCTTATGTGTTTCGAGTGCTTATACCATATCTAAGACTCTTCATTTATGAAAATTAAACACTTAACACTTTGCTTAATAAAGAACTAAAGATCAATGGCATAAATTTTATTATATCTATTTATAGTGAACAAAGGCTTATTTGTTTAGGAATCAAAAACAACACATACATTGGACTAAAAAAAAACTTTGTAACCACTATTACAAAACTGACTAACACTAAATAAATTGAGTTTAAGTTCATCAACTAATGAGACATTATCAATAATAGGAGAAGTTACCTTACTAATCATCTCGATGCCAATTATCTTACTTTTAGCATTATCTCTAAATGTTACTTTTTTTTCATCAATTATTTTGAAAGAAAGAAATTTTTTTCGCATTGTCGAGCATATGTCTTAAGTAACCATTATATAAGTAACACTTATTTTTCTTCATATTTATTTATATAAATTTTATATAATTTTAGGTACCCAAATTTGTTTAGCTCCTTTTGAGTAAACTTTGGTGCTTCTTACACCACCATAAAAATTTTTCATGTCATTAATGTTTTTTCTAATGTTTCATGTATGCATTATATGTCCAAAATCACCACAATAATTTCATTTAATATGATATTTTTCATGTGACAACAAATGTGATGCTTTAATGAAATTGTGCATTAAGGTTGTGATGCATGGGAAGGTGTTTAATGAACCATTATATCCTTTGTGGCTATGTCAAAATGATTTTCTAGTTGAACTATGAGGTGATCAATGTCACTATGATGCATGTCCATATATAAATGCATGAGTGTTACTTATAAATGATGAAGGTACATGTGTTTTATGTCAATAGTTGTGACTTGAACTTTGTGTGAATGATATAAGTGATTAAAGCCCAATCAAGAATTATCATTGATTTGTTTTTGAGAATAAGATAACGAGTCATGTTTTTCTTTCCCCTTAACAAACTTTAAGAAGAAATTTTAGAGGTTTCATTTTCCTTCTCTAGATGAAAGTTTTCCTCGTTAAGCTTCATTAAAGTAATATCATGTGCTTTTTGCAAGTGTTCACTCTCTTGTATGAATGATTTATTTTTCCTTTTTATGATCTTACTTTCATGCTCTATCACTTTAAAGCAAGCATTGAGATTGTTAAATTTGGTTGCTTGTTTGAACATTTCTTTTTTCATGCATTCAAACATGTTAATCATCTTAATATCATCACATAAGTTATAATCAAAGTTTGCCTCATTGTCTTCTCCCATGAAGCATATGTTGTTTGCTTCATCACCAAAAGATTTGTCATTTAAATCATAATGTGTTCAATTTTGTTACACTCATAACAAATAATCTCCTTCTTCTATTATTCATCATTTTCAGTGGATTACTTGAATTACTTTCTACTAGGTTGCTTTTTCTTCTTTTAAAATTTAGCAATGTCATACCTTTCTTTTTCTCTATGGCTTTCTTTTTAAATGTCATTTCATATATGAGTAATAGACTTACCAACTTATTTAAAAGCAACATATTTAAATCCTTTAATTTTGAAACTATAGTTGCCTTTAAGTTCCATAATTTTATGAGTAACTTTATGAGTTCTACATTATCAAGGTTCTTTCCAAAAAATTTCTTAAAATGTTAACAATGTTAGTTAATCTTGAATGCATTTCAATAATGTTCTCATTATTGTTTATTTTAAATAATTCATACTCATGCATAAGAATATGAATCCTAGTATTCTTCACATAGGTGGTTCCCTTATATGTTAGTACAAGTTTCTTATATCTTTTTAACTCACTAACAAGAGGACATACAATTGTACTTTTATAGAGTCATGGCATAATAAAGCAAGTATTTGGATTTGGAGTTAAGATTTTAATTTTTGAAATCTTTTAAGGTGTATTCACTCTCAAGTTTATCAATGGTGACTCTATTCCTCGTTTTAGTAATTCTTCTAAGACTTTAAGAATAATTGGTCAAATAGTAAAGTCATAGTACTAAAAGTATATAGTCATTTTATTTTTCCAATTACTAAAATTTGTGTCATTAAAGATAGGAAGTCTAAAAGGGTTATTGTTGTCTAAGTGATATGTAAGTGGAAAGGAAGTCATAGATCAACTCTAGGTGGTGAAATTGGTGATTCATGGACCAAGCTCTAATACTAATAGTTAGTCCCAAAAATACCCAAGATGAAGATGAATTAAGCTTTCAAAAAACAAATGTCTATAATACAGGTAGTATAATAAATAAAATAGTTGTAATAAAAAAAATAATGAGGTGTGCAAATAAACTAATGTAATTACAAAAAAAAATTATATAAATGTTTATATTGGATAAAGACACAAAAATAAATTAACCAAAGTTAATTCACAAAACCAATAACCAACTCACAAAAAGAAAAATTATAAAATAATTAAAATGTATTATGGTAAAATATTTGCTAAGTATGAGCTTGTATAATAATAAAAATAACAGAGAGTATGATGACTAAAACATGATAATTTATAAAAGATCAAAACTCATATTCTTACATCCTCTCCTCAAAGTCATCATGTTAGATGTTTCAAATTCAACATCAAACTCTCTAACAAAGAAAAGACCAACTACAACAATAACGTAATCTTTGATCATAACCGCATAAATATTTATAACCATGTCACATAATATTACAATTATAAAATTTTCTCGAGATCACATGCTATTTATTTTTAACATACCAACATAATTAATTTTTTATATAACTAATCATATTTGTCCACATTATATTATATTAAGTATTAGCTTATACTTTATTTATTGAGTTAGCTATAAGTAAAAGCACTTAACAACTTGATAAAACTATTGCTCATTTATCACACATGGATTTGGAGGAATAAACAAAGAAAATATTAGAACTCATATGATGCAATTAAAAATAGAAATTAAGTTTGCACTAGTACAACTTAATTTAGAAATTAAGTCACATTAGCAAAACTTCATTTGGAAATTAAGTTCACACTTGCAAAATTTAATTTAGAAAAGTTCACACTAGTGAAACTTATCTTCAATAATTTTTCATATTAGCAAAAATTTATTTTTTATAACTTGCAACTTGAATAAAGTCTCTTATCCTTGATGTATCTTAACTAATTTTTTGGTACAATTCATGTTGCACATGTACAAGCAAATAAAAAACAAATTCACTCTCTTATAGGCTTTATAAGGAAATATTTTGTCCATCCAAATTGAAGACCACAATGACCAAAAACAAGTTGGAACAAGGCTTCTCTATTATGGAAAATTTTAATTTTTGGCAAGAATTTCAAGACCTTAATGCTAAATTTTGTTTTTCTTCAAGCTACATAATGTTCATATTTTTTCAACAAAAAAGGAAATTAAAGTTAGAAAATTTTGTCCAAACCAAATTTAAAAGTCATGAATATAAAGATTTTATCCAAGAGTAAGAAAATCGAAAACAACATTCAAATTTCATCACACAATGAAAATTTCTTAACTAGAGAATCATGACCAATATTTGATTTAAAAATTCAATTTATCACCAATGGATCCTTTGATTATCTCTCCAATGGCTAGCTCTTTCAAAATGGGGTTTTGACCATTCCTTTGGAATATAAATACAACTCCATGTACCAACCAAAATTAATTTAAATGAATAATTTATATTAAATTTTTAAATTTGAAAAATTAAGAATGCATAATAGAGGAAGAGATTATTCTTAGACATAAGTGTTGCTTTAACAACTTAAAAAAAAAAAAGAAATTGCATGATTATGTAATATGGTTGTAATTTTTATACAACTATAATTGAAGATTATATTATTGTAATAATTTATCTCTTCTTTAGAAGTTTAATAGTAAATTTAAAATTTTTAAAATAATAATCTTGAAAAGAGAATAAAAAAATAAAAATTTTAAATTGTATCTTATTTTCTTTATTTTTAATTATTTTTATTATTATACAAATTCATACACTTAACAAATTTTTCATCATATAATATTTTAATTATTTTATATTTTTTATATAAATTAATTAATGATCTTATAAATTAATTTAAATTAATTTATTTTTATCTCTAACTAATATAAATATTTTTATAAATTTTTTTAATTACACTAATAAATTAACATATTTAATTAAATTTTTTAATTATTATAATCACATTATTTATTACATTATATATATTATAAACAAATGTTTTTAATCAACTTAATTTACCCCACCTCTTAAATTTTTTTGGAACCAACAATGAGGTCTCCCACATGAATTCCAAAAAAATTTAAACTTTAATCGAACTATTCCTCATTTGTTCCAATTAATACAAAACCAGGAGGTCAATGTCCGATTCCAACCTGACTCCGATCCAATTTTAGTTTGAAAGTGATGCGCTCTACAAAGTGACAGCTCGACTTCTCTAAAAATATTTAAATAGTTAAAATTTTAGTTTTTTATTTTTAAATTATTAAATTTTAATCATGAAAATAAAATATAAAATTTATAAAATTATATTTCAGATACAGTTCATGGCCAGAAATTTTCTAATAGATAAAAAGAGAAAAAAGAAAAAAAACTTGTACGAAAACGGCACCGTATGCCAGAAGTCCAATATCTCCTCAGCCAATTCTCAATTTCATTTTGTTTTTTTCAATTTTTTTTCCTTTAAAAAAAAATTGAGTGAACTCTATATTGTTATTCTTAAGTTGGTAAAAAGCCTGCCATTTTACACTAATCTTAAACCCCAGGAACAGAAAGCGGATAGAGAAAAACCCTTCCTGCAAACAATACTGTACAACTTGGGAATTCGGAAAGCGGATAAGTTTTGTTGAGCTCAACTAATTCTAATGGCGTCTCTATCTTTCACTCAGTTCCTTTCATTGCCCAGGTCTCTCTCTCTCTCTCTCTCTCTCTCTCTCTCTGTGTGTGCAAAGCTTTGATCTTTATTAATGGAGTTTTTCTATATTAATTGCTATATATGAGTCGAGACTCCCCGCTGAATCAATGTCTTAAAATCTCTAGATTTTACTTGGTTTGGTGGGTTATAGTTGCATTTTGGTGGGTCTTGTGTTTTGTATTTCAAATGTTGCAGTTGACTTTACATTTCTAATTCCATTCAGCGTCACTGAAAGTGATTTCACATTTTTCTCTTCTTTTTTTCTTTTCCCTCAAAGAGAAAAAAAAAAAAATCCAATGTGGGTATTAGGAAGCTAAACTCCAAGAATATCGTAGAGCTGAGCCTGCTTTGGAAACCCATATCAGCAAAGGTTATGGTATGAATGGTAATTGCTCTCCCAATTTGCAGATGGCGGTCAAGCAGGCCACAATTTTCATCTCTGAACTTCAACCAGCTTCAGGATTTTGGATTGCAAAACAAAAGGGGTCTTACAACTATCTATGGGAAGAAAAAAACAGAAACTTTGGCTGAAGAGGGACTTGGTGAAAGTGATTCAGTTGTACAAAAGAATACAGATAAGAGGTCTCAACGAGCCACTTCAAGAAGTAGGAAGAAAGAATCAGTTGTTGATACTCTAGACAAGAATTCTGAGGTTGTGGTAACTCATAATTCTCTGGATGAGGAAAGTGTTGTGTCTGCACCAAGTGCACTTTCCAAGAAAACACCACAGAGGACTCACCAAAAAGGTAGACATTTGTACATTCTTGGGAGTTTGTTCCTGACTTGGATGTTACTTCTCAGGTTAAAGGAGGCTTTTTGCTTTTTTGGGCAGCTGCACCAGCTTCAAGTAGTTTAGAGGAAGAGAAGAATGAGAACATCAGTAAGAGGACGAGAAGAACTAAAAAGACGGGTGACTACACAGAGGATAAAGGTAGTGAACCTGAAATTACTGATCAGGAGGATTCCTTTGTTACAAATGTGGAAGATAAGAGTGACATAGACCTAGAGCTAGACAAAGATGATGGGAATGACATTAGCTACACTTATGGATGGCCTCCCCTTGTTTGTTGCTTTGGAGCTGCACAACATGCCTTTGTGCCCTCAGGAAGGCCGGCCAACAGGCTAATAGATTATGAAATCCATGAACAAATGAAGGATGCATTGTGGGAACCAGAAAAATTTATAAGAGCACCTGGGGGATCTGCAGGTAGTGTGGCCATTGCACTTGCAAGCTTGGGGGGTAAGGTAGCTTTCATGGGAAAATTTGGAGATGATGATTATGGTCAGACCATGCTGTACTATATGAATGTAAACAATGTCCAAACACGATCAGTTTGCATTGATAGCAAAAGAGCAACAGCATTGTCACAGATGAAGATTGCCAAGAGAGGTCGCTTGAGAACAACTTGCACCAAACCCTGTGCAGAGGATTCTCTGTCAAAGTCAGAAATAAATATTGATGTGCTGAAGGAGGTAATAGATTTTATTCTTCTTGGGAGAAATAATATATGAAACCTAGTTTTCGTCCTTTGCCAATTCCTTTTGTCCATTTGTACCATATCATTCTTTTAATGGGTAAATTACATTAGTCAATTGAAAAGAACATTTTTCTAGCTCGTTTGGAAGGAGTAGCTGATTCACAAAATATGAAAGGAAAGATCTACCATTCATCACTACAATAGCCTGAAAACCATAATATGTAAGAGAAGAGAACCATTATGCAATGACATGTGCATGGCTAATTGCTTTAGTGTGCAGAAATTTTTTGAATTTAGAACCACACATGTACTTGATATTTATTTTGAGGTTCACTTTTCAAGCATGTAATTCTTAAGGGATTACTCATCATTATACTTTTGTTTCTTGGTCTATCTGTCATAAAATTTTCTAGAGGATGATTGCATTCACTAATGTTATTCTTGCATTTCATGTAGTGTCTAGAACAGAAGTAATCAATTTTGCTCTGCACATCAATTTCCTGTAAATAATTATAAAACCTCTTCACCAATTTGTTCACACACTGAGGTATTTTATCTTGACCTATACCACCCAATATGTGATCACCTGATTTCCCGTGTTTCATGCAGGCCAAGATGTTCTATTTCAACACACATCCCCTGCTTGATCAAAACATGAGATCGGTTGCACTGCAGGCAATCAAAGCGTCCAAGAAATTGGGAGCTAAGATTTTCTATGATGTAAACCTTCCATTGCCTCTGTGGCAGTCTAGTGATGAAGCCAAGCTATTCATACAGCAAGTGTGGAATCTTGCTAATGTTATTGAGGTTACCAAGCAAGAACTGGAGTTTCTATGTGGGATCAAACCCACTGAGGAATTCGACACCAAAAATAATTCCAGTTCAAAGTTTGTCCATTATGGACCAGAAGTGGTTTCACCACTTTGGCACGAAAATCTTGAGGTCTTGTTTGTGACAAATGGGACTTCCAAGATTCACTACTACACCAAGGAGCGTAATGGCACTGTGCATGGCATGGAGGATCCCCCCATTACACCTTTCACAAGTGATATGTCAGCATCTGGAGACGGGATAGTTGCAGGTACAAAAAAAAAACTATGATTTTCATTTTCACTTGTGTTATGCCACTGCACAACATTGATCTGTCTATATATATTTCATTTCCTAGTATTTCTTCTGATTAGCTTCTTGTTAGGCTGACATTAGTAAGAACTAGAGTAACTGTGAGTGAAGCTGAATGTTCAGTGTTCTTATTGGTGAACCATAAAATAAAATATAAAGGGCCTTTTTAAATGAGCAAGAGAGTTGTTATCCTTGCATTTGTATGGAATTGGCACCACACTCTACCTGAAGTCTCAATCATGTGTTATTAACAAAATCCTGGGATTTAATTATAATAAGACCTTGCTTTTTCAGAGATAATATGGGTTGAACAGCAAAGAAGTCTTGCACTAGCTTCTTGTTAAGATGGGTAAAGTGCTTCTCTGTGACATCTAGGCTTCCATTTACTTGGTATGGGTAAAATGCCAGTCTACATGTTTCTGAGATTTGAAATTAGACCTCCCATTGAAAGCAAGGGAGGAGGGGAGGGAGAGAAAGAACTTGGACATCAGTCCTTTTTTCTGCTTGCTATTATCCTCTCTATTAAGGAACTCACTAATACATTCAGGCAAGGTTTTTGCGTGCTAAATTTGCACTTTTCACGTTAAGGTATGTTGAATAAATTTCTCTTTAAAATCTTCCTGTTGCTGCTAAGTTTTGGTCTTTTGTCATTCTTTCAGCTCTCATGAGAATGTTAACGGTTCAGTTGCATCTCATTACTGATAAAGAATACTTGGAGCGCACAATCAAGTATGCAATTGACTGTGGGGTCATAGACCAATGGCTGCTTGGACGGGAACGTGGCTTTCCTCCCAAGGAAGACATGGAAGAAGAAGTGGAACCTGATCTAAATGGCATAAGGTCAATAACAGAGAAAGAATACCGAACAGTAGGGCCAGTAATTTGATTCGGTGCTCATGTATACAGTTCTGCTTAGCTTGCTGCGCCCTGCACCTGGGCTCACCCTTGTAAAGTAAAATTTGAGTAGTTGGGGGTTTAGAAGCATAGCGCCAATTGTGTAACGCCAATTTTGTATTGCCTTGATTACATTCCTTTCCTTGCGTTCTTATATTTGGTGAAGAAGGTGAGACTAATGAAAGTGCATAGTTGTTTTCTGATAAGAATTGAGAGAGAGGCAACTTCATCGGTTCATGAAACAGGCATTTAACAACCAAAAGGATCTTCCTTTTTAACAGGGCGATGTATCAACTTATCTAGCCTATTGGAGTGCAGGGTACTTTTGTCTGAGCCTGCAAGAAGGAAGAATATTGTCATGGCCCTCTAGAGTATTGTGCATTAATTCTTAACCATACTCGACAGCCCTACACATTGTTTAAAGTAAAATGGAAGATGTCTCCACTGTCATTTATCTCTTATGTCAATCCGGGACTGGACAAGTGGCCAAACTTGGTTCAGGACTGGTTTCAGATTTTTTTTTTTTTTTTTTCTTCTCCAGCACCGCTATTGCTCTTTTGATTTTACGAGTTCCTGTCCAATTCAGCAAGCACTGGTTGGTTGGAACTTGAAAATTTCCGAGCCCCTTGCTTTCTAAGAAATCTAAATATCTGAATTTGACAGGATGAACAATTGAGGCTTTATGGCCCCTGAAACCTTCCCACTGTTTCTTTTTTTTTTTTTTTTGGGGGGTTTTCGGGAGATACAAAAATGATAACAATATTAACATAATTTCCAAAGAACTAGAACTCGGACTCATAATGCAATTACATGAAGGTTGAAGCATTCTAGATTGAAGTCACACAAACATCATAAACAATGGTCAGTGGAGAACCTCAGATACCAGCTTAGCCATGATTAGTTCATGGCTCAATACTTTATCATGTAACAAAGAAAATATTTATCTAATAGATGGACATACAGAGGGAGACACTTGTCGGAAATTCTAGGAACATTTCATCTTACTATAAATACCATCAACAAAAATGTCCTAATTCCATATTCCAATGGGTTGTTTCATAAGTAAATTTACCATCCGACCTGCATGAACAGAAAAAACAAGAACTACAAAAAGGTTCTGAACTCATGACCCAACTTCATTCTTCATGCAAGAACAATCACACTTCTCCAACCCCTCTAGATGTGAGGATAAACGGTCAAAATTGGAGAATACAACCAAAGCTGAAGGGAGAAAAAGGAAAAAAATGAGAGAGAGAGCAGGAACTAAAGGAAGAGAAAAGTCATTATAGGTGTTGATCCCTCCACTACACACATTGACACATTACAAATAATAGGTATCTACCCATAAAACTGAGAATTATCAAGCTCGGAGGCAGCTGGCTTGTCCAAAAACCAAACCAGCTTCCCTTCAATCGGTTGGACCATTCGTGCAGGCAGTGATAAGCACTCAGGTCCCACATCATCAATTTCTAGATATATTGCCTTGGCTTTGCTCTCACCAGTCACAACCACTACTACACTGGAAGCAAAGTCGATGACAGGCAATGTGGATGTGATCCACTCAGGTGGGGGTTTTGGCGAATTAGTGATGAACGTTACCCACACATCTTTCTCGATAGTGGTTAAAGAATTGTGAGGCAACATCACCATCAGGGCCCATTCCAAGAAGTATGAGATCGAATTTAGGGCAGTCACCAACATCAGCCGCACTGATTCAAGGTGTTCTCTCTGATTCAGTTTTCTTTCATCCTCTTTTTATCTGCTATATGTGAAGTGCTAGTAACATTTTCTTAACCCCATTGACAATTAAAATAAATGACAATATCGTTGCACCTCAATAACAAACATCATGCCAGGGCATGCTAGGCTAAAGGGCTTTTCATACAACATATGCAATTTTCCAGCTTCTCCCAGTTTTCATAGAAGGGTATGTTTGGGGCTCAAAGGCAAAATTCTAAGTAGCAGCGTTATAGTTGATAAATAAATCAAATAAATAGAGGACAAGTACAGCTGATGCTCAATGTACATCATATCTGCACAAGGAAATCCATTACCTACAAGAGGCAGTGGCATTCAAATTTTTGAGAGAAGTCTGCTCAATTTCCAGATTCGTGCTGTTCTTATCTCATCAATTAGACATTTGTCAACCACCCTCCACACCAAAAAAACTCAAAAGCAAAAGTGTGACAAGTTACATGTTCCACTGATCGAGTATAAAAGCTTTTCCCCGAAAGGCCCATAACCGCCAGCAGGGTTGGCATACCAGGAAACTCCACCCTGAACAATGGACAAGAACAAGCCACTTACAGCAATTCTATACCAAGTCCTACCCCTACGCGTTTTTTCACATTCAACTAATAAAACTTGAAAACGAATAGGTTGAGAGTTAGTATATGCTACTTTCAGCTAGCTTTAAGATCGTGAACTCCACCTTCTTTCTTCTGATTTTGAAAAAAGAAACGTCCAAGAACATAGAAGAAAGCAATAAAGTTGAGAAAGAGTAAAAGTTCCTAGATCGATCACTTATGAGGATCACTCCAGACCGTAGTTGGCACAATGACATACCCATAAGGTTATAAAGGGAGCATACTCTACTGAAGGGAAAATTTAAGCACATCACCGTTTGAGCTTGAATATGTTTTTTACCAATAAAGAATGAAAACCATATCAAGTTAGAGTAAAACAATGGCAAATCAAACAAGAATTCCCTATTTGTTCCATTCCACGTATCCTCTTCACGGACAAAAGCCATTGGCGTTTCTCTCTATGTCTTTGGAAACCAATCACAATACTGAACAAATAAATCATGTGCAATGAAAGCACAAGGTCATACCCAATTAAAGTTGGAATTATTTAACATACAAGAAAAATGCAGAAACAGATAGGTTGAAGTGATGAATAAAGATGGCTTAGCTTAGCTTGTCAATGTTCTAATTTCGATTATAGGCCCACATGGCTTCAGTCAAAGACTTTGCCTGGCCGATCCCAAGCAGTTTACACTTGAGAGAGTATGCTCAGTTGAGGTGTACGGTGTAGGAATTTAATTTTAAGGGTGAAAATAGCAACTGAAAGAGCAGACAGATAGCAGTTCCAAAATTGTTGAGTACAGCGACAAGCGGGGGATAAACAAGGATCAAGAGCAGTTCCAGAAGGTACTACTGCACTCACAAGGTTCAGAAGACTAAAAAATGTTCTCTGATCTAGAACCTTTTTGGTCCAGCAAAGCGATTCATTGACGCATGGGACAGCCTGCTATATATAAACATACGTGGATAATTCAATTCAATTCATTCCTACATGAAATGGATCCCAATTCCTGCCAATCACAATACATGGCATGTTACGCAAGTTAACAGCATGTGCACGGTCATGTGTCTCAAGTGGTCCAATTCAAGCTGCCTTGCTTTTTCTATCTTTTTCTTTTTTTTTTGTCCCCAGGAATTAATAGAATGAGGGAATGCTTTAAGGCATAGATAAGTAATTTCAATTATTGGTTTATAAATTTTGGTGCAATAGCAGTTATTTTGTAAGGACTTCCACACATGGAAGAGAGAAATGGGGGGGTTTAATGTCCTGATAATGAGGAAAATCCTTTTGGGATAATTTTTGACTTTTCTTTTCTTCTTCTTTTTTTTTTTAACTTACTTGATAAATGACATGTCAAAGTCTTGCAATATCCAATTGATGCCATATCTACTCAAGGAGTATAAATGGGAATTGGCAGACTTGATATATACAATATATATAATTCAAAGACCTCGATCTCCTGAACATTGAATTGAATTTTAACATTTCTTCCTTGGATTCTTTCTCCCATTATATTCTTTGATGGTACATTGGAGGGATTTTACTCCGAGCTCTTTTGATCTTTAAACCATTAATGATATGTATTTAATGTAATTATGGACCGCAGAGCCATCCTGGGGTTGTGCCTGGCCAGCTTTTGACACACCTTCACTTAAGACTTGACTAACCCATCTCCTTGGCCTTGTCAAAGACATGCTAATTTCGTTTAAGCGAAGAATCAATGAATGGCAAGGAGTGACTCAGTGTCGATGGCTGACAATTAGAAACTAATACATCTATTAGTTGATACACTTGGTAACATTTAATAAAAGCAATTGATCACTGTTGAATATGATGACTAAACGAAACAGTGATGTAAAAACATCTCTCGTGCTGCTGTACCAACTTTTTGTATTATGCATGCCTTTCATCGTTGAGAATTGGAAGAGCATAACAATTGATTGATCACTATTTGAAAATGTTGTCACTCCGGCTGATTTTAATCAACATGATTGTAACAATGACATAACGTACACATCACATGAAGGGGTACTCTCGACTTTGTTGTATCACATCCCCGTAAGCTTCGCAGCCTGTTAAACATGGATGCAAACAAGCTTTGATCTATTAGTGAATTTTCCTTGCATTGTTCAAAATAAAAATTACCTGGACTAGAGATCATGCTGATAATTTGTTTGTCATCAGAATGCAATACACAGTTACAAAAGTAAAGGAGAAAAAAAAAAAAAAAAATCACGAGACTGGGAAGTTACTTATGCTCCTCTCTCTCTCTTCCGCCCCTTTGTTTGAGCATGTGACTATTTATAGACGGAGAATAGTTCGAAGTGTATCAGTCAAATTCTGGATTGTTTGTTGCTCCTGCGTTGCCTGCAGCTCTTGGAGTGGCATCTCTTCATGACATCTGCCACAAATGCAAGTACAGAGTAAAGGAAAAAGAACACCAAGCCATCAGTCAAAAGATATCCAAGATTTATCTAATCAAATGCCTATGTACACGTCTCAAATTTCATGCAAAGCATCCACAATTGTATTTACACTACTGTTCCACTTCAGGGAATTTCATAGATGTATGGGCTCTAGGACGAAACACCAAATGATATATTACTGGATAAATATGTTCTTACGTTTTATGGTATGCCAGAGCCTGTGCCAGATTCATCAGCGTGGAACTTGACGTTAGTCTTTGGTATACGCTTGCAGGAAGGGGCATCTGCTGGACATAAATTAAACAATGAACCCGTGAGAGTATATGTAAGTGGATCTTATGTGTGTCACCAATTAAACAATGAAGCCAAAAAATTGCATTTATATGAGACTATAATCTGAGAGTGTGAGATTGCATGTGCATAAGAGTGCATGCATGAAAGTGCACCCCGCGCGTGTGTGTGAGAGAGAGAGAGAGAGAGAGAGAGAACCTCATTTTGTACACGCCGACCCTTTTTTGAAATTCCATCACCAGTAAAAAGCTCTTGCAGTTCCTCAACTGCAACAGATCCATGAGCATCCTGCTTCATGCCACCTAGCACATTGTCTGACAATAGAGCAATAGGGGATATATCTGTTGCCCTTAAGAATGGAATGGGTACTGTATTACCAGCAGCATATATGGACCAAAGCTGCCAAAAAATAAAAAAGGAAAACCGAAGAAAAAAGATAGAATAGAAAAAGTGTCACCCCAAGTAAGCACTGATCAAGTTAGCCTCATAATCCAAACCAAAGAAACCAGAAGATCAAAGAGAAGCTGCTGCAACTGCCCATAACCTCCCCATGCACCCCTGTGCGGGGGGAGGGTGGGGAAGGGAAAGAGAGAGAGGACACGCTAAGTTTCCCACTAAATCTGGCTTTCAGAAAACCAAATAGTCTCTCCTCTTTTATCCCTTTCTTAAGAAATATTTTGCACAAAGATCATTCAGTGGTCTAACCTTAAGTGACAATGGCTTTTATCTTCTGAATCATGCTAGTTTCCAAAGCCATTTGGAAGACAACCATGCCTTTTATCTGTTATTTGGTAAATAACAACTTGGAAAGAACATTACCTTATCTTGTAATGCAAAAGCTTTTTTAACATTCTCATTCTTCAAAGTGGAACCAAGTATGCCACCAGAACCTTCCACTGGCACTTGAGACGAATTATTCTTCTTGAGTTTCTGCTCAGGAGTGCTGATGTCTGAAGGCAAGGGGGCTGGTAAGGTCTGTACTAGAGAATCTGATTCCCCAACCAAAGTGTCATCTGCAGGAACACCTCTAGAACCATCCACCCTACCAGAAAATTTAAATGAATAATTGCACTCAAGAAAGACATTTTGTACATACTTGTGTATGTGTTTATCAAAGCTTTTATAGGTAGACAATGATCATGGGACAAACAGCAAGTGGCATACCGAGACCTAGCTGATATCCCTGCTGTGCCACTAACTGAAGAACCCTCAACATGGACAAGATCTTGTGAGCATTGTCTGGCATCATAAGGTTTGCTCTGCAAGGCTTTCAGATCTGTCTCCTCTCCACCATGAACTATTACAGTCCCAAAGTCACCTGTATACACAACAACATTAATACTTTGCTGTTATTTTGGAAGCACACAATAACAGACTCCAGTGTTCCCTCCCCTTCCAAAATATACATTTGACAGAGTAGCTATCATTCAATTCAACGCGTAGATTACAACACAAAGGAGGTTCCCAAGATGATCAAGGACAAAGAACATACCTTCTGCAGCCAATTGCATACCAACTGAAGAGCTAGGTTCTTCACTTTCCACTTGTATTTTCCGTGATGGGACAGTATCTCCATAATCCTGATTCAGTTTTGGACCTACTGTGGGCTGTTTCAAATTAAGGCAAATTATATACACGAATGATCTCTGGGAAAGAATTAAAGAGACACTCCAATAGTTGGGAAGAAGAACTTCAATGATACTAACTTCTGATGGAACTGAACTAACATTCTGTGCTTGGAGAGCCATTGAAGCCCTAATATGCTTCGCCTGTTCAATCTTTGGTAACATTGCAGAGGCTCCAACTTTGCATTTCTCAATAAATTTGTGCTACACTCAAAACACAGAAAAACACTTGAACTCAGACTTTTGATGCAATTAGAATGTTAAGGCACCCCTTTTTTTTTTTTTTTGGCTGTGAATGGGGGCGGTGGGGGTGGGAAGTGGGGAGGAGCTCTTTAAGTGAACTTGAAGAACAAGAATGCTGCACATGTTTCAACTTCCAACTTTAAGCAGGCCATACATACAGTGTCCTCATTACAAGTCCCCTCCTAAGAATTGTTCTTCCAAAATAAATCCCAAATATATTGACATGGATCAAGTAAGAAGCACAGAGCACATAAAAGCCAGCACTAAAAAATTTAATCCATTCCAAACACAAGTGTCCCTCAAGATTAAAGAATATGATGCAGAATTGGAAATATGAAGAATCTGTGCACCCAGAATTGATCAAACAAGATCCACCTTCAGCATCTCAGATGCAGCTGGACGTAATCGCGGGTCCTTTGTGAGGCACCGTGCAACAAAATCATGGAACAAAAGAGACCTGCCAAAGAGACAAACCTATCATTAAACACCTGTCTCTATACCTGTTAAAACAAACAAAATGCATGTCGAACACTGAAGAACCACTATTAGAGGATTATGAATACAAGGAACCAGAGACAAACCATTTTTCTTTGTCCTCAAGCATGGGAGCTGGCTCAATGGATATCATGAACAAAACCTATCACAGATTACATGTAAGTCAGGCAAAAACTACAGATGATTCCTAAAATCAAAAGGCATGGTATAAAACTCCATCAGGCAAACAAGATCAAAACATGAACAAGCACTGCATAAGGCACTCTAATCAATGTGTCCATATTCCCTGTGAGCTTCCAAAAAATACCCATGTAAAGACGTTGCTTTAGGACATTAATAAATTTCAAATATTCACAGCTCATCCTAAATACACTTTCAAAGATGTACTTAACTAGATTTCTTTTGGATGTTAACCAAGCCACATGGTGCAGAATGTATTTCCTCAGTTTATCAGTAGCCCATTCACAAAACCATGAATCAATCTCTTGCATTGTAAAACTGAGATCCTCCCCATAATATAACACAGCTTCATCAAGAAATTAACTTCAGACAACTAACAGCATCACAGATAGAACACATGAGATATTTGAAGTACTCAAATCATGGCCCTTCATCCATTGCAGACAGAGATCCTTTAAGAAATGTCTCAAAAGTTTTTCCCTGCACCTCAAAGAAGGGGATAAAAGGATAAAAAATTCACCTGCATAATCCCAGTTAACTTACTTTTGGAGATTTTAACCCTCACAATCATTTTTACACAAGAACACCAGAATTAAAAGCAAAGGAACCTCTATCATGCCTTTGGGTCACAAACTTACTGGAGTATATTTCTTAATAAGAGGAATTTATGATGGGAAGAAAAATGGGGTTCAATACAGGCCAACTGGCACTCAACTTCTTAAGAAAAATCACAAAACAAATACAACAGGCAGAAGCAGCTCAATGGGAGGCACTAACTCTCATAGGATGCACTGCTGATCTTGGAGGAAGTCCCTAAAAACAAAAACAAAAAAGAAGAAAATAAGATGAGAGATCACTATAAAGTCAAATAGTTATAGACTCACATCAACATGTCTGTAATTAGATATCAACCATCTGGAAAAAAAAAAATTAAGGAAAGCAAGACCAATAAAAGATCACTACAAAGACAAATAGTTGTACGATCACATCAACAAAAATGTCAATAATTAGATATCAACCATTCAGTGCAACAACACTTCTTCTTTTATGATCTATTTTTAATTTCCCTAAATATAATCAGGTGACTCCAACGAAGAAATTAGCTCAACCTATGCCATGAATAGTACCAGATTTCTTTTCTATGTTCTCAAGATAATGAAACCCCAAATTCTTTTTGGATGAGAACTAGGGCAGCTTTTGGTCCATGACAGTGTAGCAGGATAACTAGGGCAAGTACTGCAGACCTACCATGGCAGCCAAAAAGTGAAAAAAAAAAAAAAGGGGGGGGGGGCCGCAAAGCAACAGAAATAATCACAAAACAACCATAAAAAGCTCTCTGAAGAAACTAAATATTTTGGACATTTAACTGTCTTACAAACAACTTCCATATAGAATTGAGAATTGCAATTTTGTACCTCAGCCATTTCAATTGCTGAAACACCAAGAGCCCACACATCTACCTGGAAGAAATAGAGATTTTAAAAAACAATGATACTGGTGACTATTAATCAGGAACCCTACTCCCAGAGTATTTATGTCTCTCAGAATCAAAATAATAATAATAATAATAATAACAATGACATGCAAAACATTTTCACTCAAAGATTAATGTCAAGCCTATAAATCATGACCATAAATCAAAAATGAAAAGAAATCCAAAAATATTGATCCTGTGTTCAGGCTTCTATGAAGGAGATGCTTGTCTGCTTGATCATTGGTGACCTTTACCAATTACCATGTAATTTTCACCAAACCTTTGAATGTGCTGAAGGATTTCTTCACAAAAATATGTAATTTTTTTTCTAAATGGTTTAGCAATATTGACAACCATTTGGTATTGGACAATGTTAATCCAACAAGGTCATGTTCTGCAACACATTTCCAAGGGTTCTAATGCAAAAATTATGAATGCCATGCACATTCTTATTGCTGGGACTTTTATAAGTAGTTTTTCCACATTATTCCAAACATTATCTTGTTTTGTGGCATTTACAAAAAGACTGAAGCTCAGGATTATAATTCTAAACCACAACAAGGCACAACCACATCAGCAATAGCAAACTGCTGAATCAGAATTTATCTACAAAATCCATCCGTCATTGGATGGATCTCCTTTTCTAAGTTATTGCAGTATTGATCAGCATTGTACTGCTGCCCTAATTTACTGCACAATTTCTACCGTGCTTCAGAGGGTTCCAGGCATCTGAACTCCCACTGAGTTATTATTTTAAAAATTTTTGCCATGCACATACTTATTGATGGGACTTTTATAAGTAGTTTCTCCACATTATTCCAAACATTATCTTGTTTTGTGGCATTTACAAAAAGATTGAAGCTCAGGATTATAATTTTAAACCATAGCAAGGCACAACCACATCCAAATCCTCAACCACATCAGCAATAGCACACTGCTGAATCAGAATTTATCTACAAAATCCATTCATTCTTGGATGGATCTCCTTTTCTAAGTTATTGCAGTATTGTTCAGGATTGTATTGCTGCCCTAATTTACTGCACAAGTTCTACCATGCTTCAGAGGGTTCCAGGCATCTGAACTCCCACTGAGTTATTATTTTATAATTATTCAGGCTTCAAGTAGAGCAGAAGAATACTGACAACCTCTTTCTAGTGGTTAAAACAATTAAAGAAGGTTCATGCATCCCAATAACTGACTGAAAATGTATGAACAAGCTAAGAAACTAGAGAATCAACAGAAAAAAAAAGCCAAAAAAAGGGCAATGATACCTTTCCATCATAGCGACTTTCCTGTATAACTTCTGGAGCCATCCAATGTGGAGTGCCAATGAACTGCAGGTATACAAAACATTATCTTTACCAAAATGACTTCCAGGTACTTGAAACAACCTGATAACCACCTCATAAGACCAAGATTAATAGATGCAAGCAGCATCCTCTGAGCTAAACAGTGAAGACATTAAATTCAAAGAAATCAGCTCTACAGAAACCAGAGATCATCCTAGATGGCAATTTAACTTCAAGAGTAGTGGATTGCAAACATAAAAAAATAGGGGGCAGAAAGATTTCTGCATTATTTTTGAAAAAAAAAAAAAGGCACCTTCATTCCTGTTCCTTGGAGCACTTTGTAACTTAATGAACAAAATGGATACAGAAATAAGGAACAAAAATGTTTTTATGACAATTTCCACACACAACCTTTCTGTGAGGTACAACCATTTCCATTACTGAATTTCCAATAGAAAATTGGAGCCTAAAGATGGATAAATCTATGGGAAGAAGGGAGACTAGACATCCAAACCAATTAAAAAAAAAAAAAATTAGAGAAAGGCCATCTTAATCTGACGACCACAAAGATAGCACAATTATCTTCCAAAAAATCAATGGTTTTAACCAAGAATACTCATTTACTCAAGAGACACTAAATCTCTCAGACAATTCCAGCCCATAGAAAATATAAAGCCATGACCACTGCAATATAGTTTGACAATTTTGGTATACCGTATTGCGCTTTGACATGGTCCTTGTAAGCTGTGCTGCAACCCCAAAATCACCTGCTCATAATGCAGTCAAAATAACAAATTTTTTACCATAAGACCAACAATCACTTTAACAAACAAAGAGAGAAATAAACTCTTAAAAATTTTCTGACAAATGCAAGGCCATAGAAAATATTTGACTGCAGTAAAACAGAAAAAACTAAACCATCTGTGATATTCTATGACTCATGAACACACACTCTAAAATTTAGCCCAGCATGTTTCAATGGTACCCCAAGCATTCAAGTCCTCTTATGTTTAAGATTTATGAATCCACAAATGAGACTTCTTTCTAAAGATCAAATACTAAATTGTTCTTGGCTTGATGAGATCCTTTTCATTGCTTGTGTTTGTTAGGATCATGAGGCTTTTAAAAGATTTAAAGGCCACATTCACAAGCACAATTGTCTAATTCTTATCTAGAACAAATCAGGGCATCATACACATTTATAATCAGTAGGGAATGAAATGAAAAGTGCTAAGCGTCAAGAATGATAAGCCATGTTGTAGCACTAAGGCTCGTTAAGTGCAACAAGATTGTTACAAATGACATCAGCCCAGAAAATTAATAAAAGATACAGCTACCACAAGACTTCCTCTTGTTGCTTACAATTTAAAATAAACTTTAATTTAATAAGCAAACTGCTAATTAAGTGTACTCACCCAACTTAACCTCTCCTTGTTCCGTTAACAAGATATTACCACCCTTTATATCTCTATGAACCTTTGAAATTCTGTGCAAATAAGCAAGGCCCTACATTATTTAAAAATAAATAAAGAAAAAAAATTAAAACCCCAACATTACCTAAATATGCAGTTTAATAAAAGAAAAAAAAAAGGCAATCAGCCATTATCAACAATGACAAATTAGGCAAACCTAAGGAATGATAATTGCTATGCACACATAACCACACACTTTCAAGAGTGCTCATGTGCGTGAAAAGGAAACAGATTGGTTAATTTTCAGCAATTAAGGAAGTGAAACTAACTTAGCCTTTCCTCGATTCAAACACAACTGAAGGATGGATGCCCTAATATTCCTTCACATGCTTCTAACATAACTTTTATGCAAGTATAATGTACTAACTTAATATCAGTGATATTGCAGAAAAGCAAAACAAAATATCAGTAACATTTTTCATCGTATGATTTGAAGACAAGTATACCTTTAAAGCTTCCCGACAAATATATGCTATTTGATTTTCCTCTAGAGGTTCTTCAGTAACATTCATCAAGTCCGCAACACTTCCACCACCACAATACTCCATAACAATCTGCAAAAACATTAAAAACATCTTCACAAAACTCTAAAAATCTAAATTACAGATATCCCCCAATAATATGCTCACTGTGCATAAACCACAGAGAGTAACTGATCCATCCTACTTTCAAAAGAAAACAAATAGAATGCATACCCAAAGATACTCTTCACCTTGATAACTCCCAAGGTATCTAACAACATTTGGATGGTTACATTGCTGTAGCATCTCAATTTCACCTCGGATTTCTTCATAGCCTTCCTCCTGTTCAAGCATTCTGTTAACTCAATTATCATGCTTGACCCAGCCCAAACAATTACAAAGAAATGATTATACGGTGAACAAGAAAGGGCACTCACTCCTTCAACCAATGATATAACTTTGATGGCTACAAGCTCCGATGTTCGTAAATCCCTCGCTTTATAAACAGATCCATAAGACCCCTTCCCTGCAACCCAAGAAAACAAGCTCAGGATACATTTGGGTGAACTAAATACATGAAATGCAGCTTAATCATACAAGTACCTTGCAAAAGCAAAACCAGAATTTTTGGTGTCTAAACTATTTCAAGAAGCACAATAAGCTAAAACACTCACTTGAAACCATGGGTCATTCCAATGTCACTTGTTAAGGAATGAGACAGTAGTACCATTTGGTGCACTGAGAAACATTAGCTCTGCATATGCAACATTTTCCCTAGTCCTACAGCATATGCTTCCAACCAGAGACCCAATCAAACCATACTAGGACCATAAATTGAACAACAACACTGCATTCCCAAACATAATCAACAGAAAATGTGACAGAAATAGACAAATAAATACAAGATGATCCAGGTAATGAAAGAGCTCCTCTACAAGGCAATAACCAAATTGAAACTCTATTTGATAGAAGCCTAGTATATTCAGCAAACGTTATTGCATTATATATACAGCACCAATTCCACCCTCTAGTTATGCGCAATAAAAGAAAATCAAGATCAAAATGTGCACGCACCAAGTTCATTGAGCAATTCATACTTAGTGGCAGGATCTTCTCTGGTAACACTCTCCGGAATGGAGCTCGACGATATTTTACTCTGTAGTTGCTGGTGCCTAGCCTCCTCTACTCTTGAAGCCAAAGGGCCGCTCTCTTTCGTCTTCTTCCCAAGGCCTAGGTCCCCCACTGCCTGCATACTCGCCACCACCCTCCCCATTGTCGATCCACTCCCGCCACCGCTCCCAGTCCTCCCCACTGCCCTCCCGCTCACTGTAGATTTCACCACAAACGTTCCAAACCCCTCTCCTTCCTCTCCACCGTCGTTATCGTCCCCATAGCCGGTTCTCCTACTCAAACCCGCCAGCGATGAGCCTCTCGGTTTCGTCAATGACGCCGAGGAAGGCGAGTACGACGATACCGACTGGTTCGGGTGATGACTGCGTCCAGTTTTAACAATCATTGTTCCGAAGTCTCCGTAATTATCCTCCTCCTCCTCCTCCTCCTCCACATCGCCGCCGAAGTCTTTCGGGAGGTGCTTGAGAAGTGGAGGAAGCGAATCTTCGTCCTCATCATCCTCCGCGGTGTTGCCGTCCTTGAAGTCTCCTCTTCCTCCTCCTCCTCCTCCTCCTACTCCTCCTTTGTAGACCATCGTCGAGAAGATGCCAACGTCGTTTACCGGGCTTCGAGCGGGCCTGGCTTCGGATTCAGATTCGGAGCCGGAGTCATGGATCACGACCGTGGAGTAGAGCTCCGATTTCCTCGGAGTTTTGCCGGACCGGCGAGAGGCGGGCGGCTGATCCATTTTTTCAACTACAGAAGTTGAAAATCGAGTCACTTCGGAGTAGCTATCATTAGTAAACTGAAATGAAATTCTCTTTTCTCTCTTTCACACACACTTCTTCCCCCCAACCCTTCCCTTAGTTTTTTATGTTCCCCTGTAACATTTGTCAAGCTAACTTGACCAGCTAACGGGCCTAATGTGGGCCTGATCGGTCCTTGTGGACTGGGTTGGGTTCTGTCACAGTTTAGATCTGCAAAGAGGCTTTTATCTTTTTTTCATAAATCTCATAATTATTTTTTTTAAATTTACACAAATTCAAATTACGAGACTTATAGATATAAAAATACGAGACAATTGAAAAAAAAAAAAAAGAATTAAGACATAAATTTATATGATTTTTCACCCAAAAAAATAATAAAAAGATATTATTATTGTATCACCTAATTCAAAAGTCTAATACACTCACCTTACACACTTATTTATTACAAATCTCACCTTAAACTCATAGAAAGATTAAAATTAAGTGTTATTATATAATAATAGTATTGACCAACAAAATTAAGAATATTTTTTTTCTTATTTGGATATATATATACAATATTTTATCAAGATTATTAATAACAAAAATATATATCTTAGTAGCAAAAAATAGCAGAAAGAAACAATGTAAAAAAAATAATAATAATAAAGAAATCAAATTCTAAAAATCATATCAATCAATTATTATTATTATATATAAAATTAAACATTTAATGTTAGGGCTTCTCAAGAATTATGATTTTCTCTAATCCCGTGTATTTGATATGCAACTAGTACAAATATAAACCTTCGAAACAGCTTAGGTGGCCCATCTTGCCTGCGCATGTATAGGTTTTATGAGCCGAGCCCCTCCACTAGGCAGCCCGCGACACCAGTGCGTAGGGTATATATAGAGTCGAAATCGCGTTCAAGGCTTGAAGGGTAGAGTTACAAACAAAACAAAAGAAAAAGAGCAAAAAAGAAAACTCGACAAGAAGGCCAGCCGCGAAAAAACTGCCTGTTCCTTAGTCTTTAAGCTAATCGTCACGCTGCCTCAAGAACCCTTCCTTTACGCTTGGAAAGCCTGCAAGGGTCTGCTGTCTCCGTTCCAGCGTTCTTATGGTATTAATTTTTCTTTTTAATTTCTATGTTCTTTTTTAAGTCTTTTTTTTTTCCAGCTTTAATTAACTTGATGGCTAAAATTTTGTTAGGGTTTTGTCTGATCAAGAGTTGGGATCTATTCGTTGGGTTTAAAATCTTCAGATTTTCATTATAAATTCAGATTTTCGGCGTCTCGACGCCATTGGGTTCACAATTTTAAGCTCTAGGAATTGGCGATATGGCTGGGGTTGACTTGATGATCCTTTGATTTTCCGTGAACTGGTATTAGAGTCACCTGCCTTGAGTTTACTATCTGTGTGTTTGTTAGTGTTCTACGATTAATTTTATGGGTTGGTGTTACTGGAATCTTTCCCCAAAACCACCGTCAGGAATGGCTCCTAAGCCTAAATGTTTGTCAGCAGTTTGTTTTCCCTTTGCATCATATGTAAACTGCCTATATGCCACCTACAGCTTGCGTTTCATGGCAATAAGGACATCAACTTGTGGGAGTTCTTTATGCACTTGTTAATTTCCCAATGTTTTACTCCAAGTTTGTCCTTTCTTTGTTGTTCTCATTTCATCCTATTGATTGTCTTATCTAATATATATATGTTATATATATGTATTGATTTTTAGGACTAGTAGCAGCTATCGTTCCATCTCTCCATTTGTGTGGTGAGACCAGCAAGTGGCAACAAGCACATTTGAGACCACCCTTTTCACTCTCTCTTTCTTGGTTTCTGGTACTTCTCTTCTTCTTCTTCCTCCTCTACCATCAGTCTCTTCTTCTTCTTCCTCCTCTACCATCAGTATAATTTACTGGTTTCTAGAAGTTCATGACTGTTGGTTTTCAGTCTCTTCGGCATGTTTGTGGATTAGAAATTTAGAATTAAACGGTCCCAAGACTCGACATACCCTTTTAATTCTCAGTGGCAATCACACTTCAGTTTCCTTCCCTAGAGGGTCAACTAAGACGTACTAAATTAACTAGCCGAAAGTCTTGCACGCAAGGCATGGACAAGCCATATTTAGTTATTTTTATCAGATCTCTTTTCTTGGAATGAAAATGGACTTTATTATTTGATCAATTTGGTTAGTGTGTAAGGGTCCTTTTTTGCTTCACTTTCTGACTGACAGAACCAGATGTGAAATTGAATTCAATGGTAGAGCTTATAAAATACAGGTTGGATTCATGATCTCCAGACATTCAAAGGAAAAAGATCTACACAGCAAATGCTTACATCCAAGATAGAACTTCAATCTCTAACAGCATTTTCTTTTTGGCCTATGACAGGATGGCATTTCACTACTTTGTTTGGATGATACACATTTTTAAACAGCTCATCAAGAGAAAGGAAGTTAGTCCACTTCCCAGTGAGCTCATTGTTGAAATCCTCAACAGGCTTCCTGCTGACCAGCTCCTCAAATGTCATAAGGTGTCTAGGAAATGGGAAATTCTGACCTTTGCTCCTCATTTTACTCTTTTGCATGCCATACAAGGTCTGTTCAATTACTTTCCTCCAATGTATTTCTCCCAAGAAGGAACACTTTTACTTTTTTGATACAAAAGCTGAGGAAAAGATGCTTGAGCGAGTCTGTCTTGAGTCTACCATGCCTGTAGGTCAGGAGTTCAAGCTTATTGGTTGTAGCAATGGGTTGCTTTTGTTTGGGGCTTTCCCACGTTGGAAGCAAGTTTCCTTTGCATGCAACCCTTTTAAGCCAGGACAATTTATTTTAAGACAACCTGACAAACCAGGTTATTTGTGTGGAATTTATTTCCATCCATTGACAAAAGATTATAGGGTACTTTATGTATCTGAAATCAACAATGACACAGAGTATTTAGTTTTGAGTTTGCATACTTTGCAGTGGAGAAAACTCTGCTCTTTTGCACACTGGCCTAAACAAAAAGTAGCGCCTATAAGTATTGGAGGACCTATGCACTGGATGGTTGAACACAAACCAGTTATTATGACCTTTACCATCAAAACTGAATAATTTAATGCTAGGCCTCACCCAGGAACTATGTGTCACTTGCATCCAATGCCAGACATGCAACTTTTACAAATGGGAAGTTGTTTAGCATTTTGTAACTTATGCCGTGGAAAGATTGGCATTTGGGTTTTGGAGGATTATATTAATTGGGTTTGGGTTAGCAGATATGTGGTTGACCTTGAATGGGATTTGAAGTGCTACCCATTTGCTCCCGGCAATGAAATAAATAATGATATAAAGCTGGTGACCATTGAAAATGGAGATTTGGTGCTGTTTTGGGCCCACAGAGGATTATTTTGGTATAATCTGCAGTTGAAGACCATTAGGAAAATTCCAATTGGAGTATCGAAATTGGACATACAATCGACAAACTCCTTGCTTATGACTTCATATACCAAGAGCTTTGTTACCTTGAGATTAAGAAATTTTGCTTCTTTCCATGATATTGAGAAATTTTGCAAGATATAGTGCTGTGGGTTTTTTTTTTTTCTCAATGGAAAAAAAAAAGTGCAATCTAATGTTATGATGATGAATTGATTATAGGGATACTTAGAGTGAGCCAAAGAGGGGCAAAGACTTGAATAATGTCAGAGCAGTTGCTGCATTTGCATCTGGGGTTGTATCTGCACCCACTGGAGATTATGGATCTTTGTGGGTCTGAGAGAAATCTAAGCGGGGGCAGCTGGGTCTTGGAGGAGTCACAGAGCCTTAGTCTGTCCAGGGTCGATGCACCTGCAGCAGAAAAAATTGCCAAGGTACACAATTGAAAGGTAGAAATTTTTTTAGTATTGCAACTCCATGTTGGTCTTGGCCTGAAATTGTCAGGTTTTTCAACTTATAGATGAGAATTGCAACTTGGTTTTCAACAGGTATCATCATTTGGTTGGGGACATGCCTGGGCATGTACCAAAGATGGAAAATTGTTTGGCCAGGTTTATTCTTCTGATGGTAGGCTAGGCAAGCTTCTGGGCACTGTGGAGGCTTATCTAGATTCCAGTGCAGGTATAGCTGAAGTTAACCAACAAATTCCAAGATCAATGCTGGAAGATGCTAAAAGGCTGGTTTTACAAGGAAAGGAGAAAGAAGAAGATACGCTCATTGTTTGGAGGAAGAATTGCCGGGTGTTGAAGTTGTAGACTTTTTATGTGGGCCTTGATCAATGTCCTGTGCAAAGGAAAGATGGTATTAGTTTATTGTTTAAGGCCAATAATTGTACTTTACTTTATCATTATACCAGGAGTGGACGGAGAAATTGATGGAGAAATTCGAAATATAATGGAATAAATAGTGTTAAAGAATACATTTTCAATATGGTTATTCTTTCTACGAGACTTGTTGATCTCCAATGCACTATTATTAACCTTTTTCTTATTAACCAGGCCTTTTTACTCTCCAAATTTGATATACTTAAAAATTCTTATATGACTTAAAAAAATATATACGTGGGACATCAATATTTTGATATTTATTTGTGGCCCGAAAAAAAATCTTAATTAAAAATACCTCAATTTTAAATTTATAATAATTAAAAATAAATATTAAAAATATTGTAATTTTAAATTTATAATAATTAAAAATAAATATTAATTTTATAATAAAATAAATAAAAAAAATAATTATTTATATTATAAAAATTATTTAAAAATAAATAATAATAATAATATATTAAATAATTTTTTTATTTTTATTTATTTTATATTTAATTTAATAAATATTTTTATTTATTAATTTTTAATAAATTAATTTTAAAATATTTATCTATATTATTAATAATTAATTTGTAAGATTTCAAGAGTAAGTAAAAATTAAATTAAAATGAAAAATAAATAATAATAATATTAAAAGAAATATTTAAATTAAAATTAAATTAAATATTTATTTTAATTTTAAAAAATAATTTTTACATATTATTTATAAAATAAAATTTAATTTTATTGTTAAAATTTTAAAATATTATTATTTATTTAAATTTTAATAATTATAATTTATTTTATAATTATTTAATAAAATTTTTAAATTTAATAATTTATATACGTTAAATATTAATTTTAAACAATTTGATAAATTTAGTAATCTTTATCAATATCAAGGCGAAGTACCTTTTCTTGGCAAGTAAATCTTTTTCCTAACCGTGTAGCATTTCGGCAGTTTATTTTTCCTTTTATGGGAACGATAATAATAGGTTTGCATCTTCCGCTGTTTATATTTTTTAAGCGAGACATGTTAATCGAACATGTGCTCTTATTTGTTCTTGAGAAGATGGAACAATTTACTGAAAATCTAGTAGAAAGTATTCTTGGAATTAGAATGGTGATAAGTATAAACAAACCTTCATGAAGAAGGAAACAAAATTTTAGTTGTTATAGTCCTTGTAGCAATTGCTTGCCAAATTTTGTTCTTGCACGGGTATTAATGCTTTATGAAGGGTATTAATGGGCCATAGATGGTGGTTGAAGTCCTGAACCCCAAGTCGCATAGGTTGAAATTGAAATTAGGAGGAGAGGAGCCAATGGCCAGATTAATGGGGTGTTGTATAAGATGTTGGGCAGAACCTTTCTCTAAAAGATTAGAAATGGGTCCTTGAGCTGGTTTTCAATACATGTTGCAACACACGATCTTTAAGAAGTTCATGATAAAGCCAATCCACGTGGTATGATACATCTTTAAGAAGTTTTATTAAAATGATACAAAATTGAAGTGTTTAGGCTGTCGAAATCCCAGATTAAATATGCGTCAAGCCGAAATCATGCTTGATCCTGAAACAATGAAAATTTTAAGCCAAGTTGAGAAGGTAAGGGAATCACGGAAGCATAAGCATATAATTACAGCTAAGTTAAGTTGGGAAATAGGCATTAAAGATTACATAAACAAACATTGAAATGGTGGATAGGAATCGACGGGGAAATTGAAGCAATTAGAGGAATGAGGATAGACACAGAGAATCACAACATTGAAAGCAAATTCAATGCAGGGAAGAATCGATGAACATTAACAAATTTTGGAAATGGATAAGAGATGGAATTGAAAGAGTTAAAGGTAAGAAATTTATTAGAATTAATTCTAATAAATAATTTAGTAATGAATGTTTTTATACATGATTTATTAAAAAGATTTGCTACCTAAGATTAAGAGGATGATCTGCCAACTCAACGATTTTTCTAGCTAGAATCAAGGATAATAATAGCCTGAAGATATTATAATGAAATTTCTTAGAAGAGAGAAAATATTTATTAAATAAATCATTTTCTTTCCTCCAAACAAATTGGGATTAAAGTAAAAACAAAATCATATTTAGAGAAAAAAGAAAGCCCATAATAATACCTTGTAGTTTTTTTTTTGGGTTATGCAAAGAGAGACAAAGAGGGAAAAGAAATATTAGACGTTTGAGAGTGAAAGGCTGCCTTAGATAAATAAGTAAATAAATTCCGTCAGCCCCGGCTGCTCTGCTTCAGTCCACTTCTCTTCTCTGCGTGATAAACGTTGAAAATTACGATCTAATCTTCTTCACGTGACCAGCTGCATTAGATCCTGCCACGTTTTGTATTGCCCCGGTGTGCCCCATTGCGTGTTGCTCTCTAGTTCTTCTGTTGTGTCAAATCTTAGGCAAGGTTGGAATTCTTTCCTATGCACCCGCTGATGTTGCGCCTGATATATCATTTTTTATTAAATTTAAAAAAAAAAATTTTATATGATTATACAAAATTAATATAATTATTAATTATATATTTTTTATTTTTAATATATAATTATAATTATAAATAAAATTAAAATTTTTAAATTTTTTTATATAGTTAAATATTTTTTTAAAAAAATATATTTATAAATATATATTTATTTAAATAAATAAATAATTAAATATTATTAAATTATTATTTAAAAAATAATTTAAATGTTTTTTTTTTGAGATAAAGGGGATCTTTTGTTGACGTGACCGATTATTTTCTCTCTCGGAGCAATAATTTGAAAAATAAATAAATAAACCTAAAATATCTATCATAGGGCAGGGCAGGGCAGATGGTCTCTGTTTTTCATGACTGGTCTCCAACAAAAAGCGGAGCCATAATCAACGTAGCTTTGGCCCTTGGGGCTGTCGTACGAGATTCAGCCACCCCGCCAGCTCTGCTGCAATCTCTTGCTTGCTGCAGTGCTGTTACTTTTCGCACCGTCTTCGCTGTCAGCTGTACTCACTTTCTCTTTCGCATCTGAAAATATCTCGGAATGTACGTTTGCAAATCAATTACTTTCCCCCAGAAGGCAACCCAATGGACTTGGCTCCAACGTTACTCTCCGGTGATTTCCCTAAGGAGAGCAGAGTATAGTTACTCCTAGTTTGGAATGCATGGCGGAGGAATTACTATGGTGTCATAGTCATTAATCAATGCCCTTTTGATAATCGTCTTTGAGTGACGAGCCTCCCCACATCCATCATTATTCTCTTTTAAAATAATAAGTTAATTAATATTTTTAATATTAATATAAATTTATAAGAATATTTTACTTAAATTTGATAATATTTAAAAAATAATTTTTTATAGATAAATTTAAATAAAAATATTAAATTATTAGTATTAATTTATAAATATAATTATTAGTATATTTAATTTTTTGAAAAAACGTAATACTAAAATAACAGGTTCTTGCACTGCTTTAAGCGGCCACGACGTGCTACCCTTGGGCTAATTATTCCATCGATGTATCGTTATGTTCAAGATAGAAATACTGAGAAATTAATAATATTCTTAATTTGTTAATTGATAATCGCGAAACGGTAGCTGATGGTCCATTCAATACTATAATTTATGAAAAAAAAAAAAATAAATGTTCTTGAAATTTGAGTGAATTTCATTAAATTTTCGTTCACGTCTTGGAAAGTGGCCATTTACTTGTTTTGTGCAAATATTATTTATAATAATTAATATTTAATTACAACTCCACGCCTGAACCAATGGGTTCAGTTGATGGCCACCCCTACACGCCACGGCACGTTAACTCCAGGCCCAGTGGCTCACTGCATGTACCCTTTTCTTGGTGGAGAAAATAAAATGGAAAAAATTATGATAAATTTTATGTACAAAATCATACGGCCAAGATCCACTCCAATCAAAACCAGCGTATCCACCATCACCACGACCACCACGACCACCACCACCACCACCACCACCATCATCGTGAGAGGACATGCGTATCACTTGTCAGAAATGCTTAGGTGGGTCCCCCCGTTAGGGTCCTCCACTCCACTGCCCACGAAAACCCCTTTATTGTCCACCTAAATGTTCTCCTTCTAATTCTCGTAATAAAGAACGGTATCCAAGTTTTTTTTTTATTTTTTTTATCGATTGGTTTTATATTTGGATTTCATTTTCATGGAAAAGCTGGCACCGAATCACTGCTCTCTACCCGAGAAGCAAAATAGGCTACAGAGTAGCCCAATATACCCTATTCACTCCGACGATGTTTGAGGCGTGATGGGCTCTCTTTACGAGATTAATTAAACGTGTGTGTGATCTCTAATTTTAATTTTCAATTATAGGGATGGATATACCCCCCCCCCCAAATGCATATTTTTCTTTGGATGAAAAAATTAAAAAAAAAAAAAAAATTGATGGGAAATAATTTTTTAAGAAAATGAGGAAACTTTTTTATTGTTTTTGAAAATTGTAAACTACGGTCAAGCGTTACCGTGGTTAATTAGCTTGGATTAATTACCAAAAACGGTTCATAGCCGTGTAATAAGGAAATCGTAAGTAACGCGCAGTGCATTTAGGAAGGAGCCCGGGGGGGGGGGGGAGGGGGGGAGGCCTTTTAAGGCAGCAATTAAACTGCATTAATATTAAACGGGACCCTCGACATTAAATCAATAGAGTTGTCTAACGCCAATTTACTAGTATTTAACCACACTTCTCACGCTTTTGTCATGCAGCGCCAATCTCCCCTTCTTTTCTCTTAACAATCACTCGCTTCGTTCTGTCCTGTTCTCTCTTACGACTAGTCCTTTGGACCAAACGTCCTCTCCGAAATGGGATTAGGAGGCGTACTCGTTCCCCTCCCCGAAATGGTGACTGCTGGCAGCGTTGAATTTCTGCTCTGTATCTTGGCTTTCATGGCTGTTTTTGCCTTCTGGTTGGCTCCTGGAGGGCTTGCCTGGGCCAAAGCTCGTCCCAAAGCGCTGTTAGCTATTCCGGGTCCATCTGGATTTCCTGTTGCTGGCTTGCTTGGTGTCTTTATGGGGATGACTCCTCATCGTGTTCTTGCTGGCCTCGCTGAAAGCTTTAAAGCCAAGAGCTTGATGGCTTTCTCCGTGGGGTTTACTCGGTTTGTTATCTCAAGTCACCCGGAGACTGCTAAGGAGATGTTGAGCAGCTCTGCTTTTGCTGACAGGCCGGTGAAAGAGTCTGCATACGAGCTGCTTTTTCACAGGGCAATGGGTTTTGCACCCTACGGTGAGTATTGGAGGAATCTGAGGAGAATCTCAGCGACCCATCTGTTTAGTCCCATGAGAATTGGCGCTTTCGAGTCTTTCAGGCGCGAAATAGGTTTTAAAATGGTTGAACAAATTAAGGCTTCGATGGACAGCGATGGTGGCGTTGAGGTTAAAAAGTTGCTTCATTTTGGTTCTCTGAACAATGTGATGATGACTGTATTTGGGAAAACATACGACTTCGAGAATGGTATTGCTGGGATGCAACTCGAAGATTTGGTGAAAGAAGGTTACGAGTTGCTGGGAATATTCAACTGGAGTGACCATTTTCCTGTTTTGGGAATGCTCGATTTGCAGGGAGTGAGAAAGAGATGCAGGAATTTGGTGTCTAAAGTGAATGTATTTGTTGGAAAGATTATAGAGGATCATAGGTTGAAAAAGGCGGCTGGAGATTTTGTTAATGATAAAGTTGGTGATTTTGTTGATGTGTTGCTTAATTTGGAGAAAGACCAGATGCTCACTGAGGCTGATATGATCGCTGTTTTATGGGTATAGTTTCGCTTTTTATCACATTTATCTTTACTTGTCTTTGAAGTTTTGTTCATTATAGGAAATTGGTGTTTTTTATTATTCTAAAGTATTATTGCGGACAATTGTCATACAGGAGATGATTTTCAGAGGTGTCGATACCGTGGCCATTCTGCTCGAATGGGTTCTTGCAAGAATGGTGTTGCACCAGGAAATCCAAGTCAAAGCTCAGGCTGAGATTGATGCCGTTGTTGGGAACTCAAGGTCTGTTACGGGTGCTGACATTTCAAAGCTGACATACTTACAAGCCATTGTGAAGGAAACACTGAGGGTGCATCCACCAGGGCCATTGCTTTCATGGGCTCGCTTGGCTATCCATGATGTTCATGTTGGTGGCAGCTATATTCCGGCAGGAACTACAGCCATGGTAAACATGTGGGCAATCACGCATGATGAGAAAGTGTGGGCAGAACCCGAGAAGTTCAAGCCTGATAGGTTCCTGGACGACGACGTAAGTATTATGGGCTCTGATCTGAGGCTGGCTCCTTTTGGGTCAGGAAGGAGGGTCTGTCCCGGAAAAGCCATGGGTTTGGCCACTGTTCACCTCTGGTTGGCTCAGTTGCTGCAGAATTTCAATTGGGTTGCCTGTCCTAATCATGACGTGGACTTGACTGAGCGCCTTAAGCTGTCTATGGAGATGAAGAAGCCGCTGGTGTGCAGGGCTGTGCCTAGGGTCTTCTTCATTCATTAATTACGACGTTGTCTAAAATAAGCTCGGTCGGTCTTCTGCGGAGACCTGGGCATGTCTCTTTATTTCTGCTTTAAGTGAATGGCTTGCTCTAAATGAGTAGTAGGTTGATATCTTTTGGTTAGGGTTTCTCTCTGCTGATTTTGGCTGGACCTAACATGGATTTATAGGTTCCAGATTTTTGGGTTGTGTGATGACAACAAGAAATGTTGAGCCAGATGTATTAACCTCCTCATGTAAGTCAATTCCGTTATAATAAGAATCGTATGTGGTTTTTTCCTCGCATGGCATATTCAATTGAGCTTGTGATTAATGGGCTATTGTGCCATATAGATGATATACATGTGTGCTGGGATTCTGCCCGGTTACGCCATCGCAAAGAAATGCTAAGAAGAAATGAATACGAGAATTTCACTGCCTGTGTATGAGTTGTTGCACATTCCAATAGCCCTCCCAAATTCCATACATTAGGCCATGAAGATACGGGGGCTCTGCTCTGCTATCGTTTATTTTGTTACTTGACGTATACCCTAATAAAAGCGGTCACCTAATTAAATCTTATATGATGATTATACCCTAATAAAAGCTGTCACCTAATTAAATCTTTTATGATTATATTTCCAATCCTGGCGTAGTTCTCATGGAAAGAATAACATTACGGCGCCTGTGTTACGAAATCAAAGACAAGTCATCGTCTTGGCAAGGGAGTGGTACAATCAAATTTACCAAGACTTTATCTTCGTTTTTAACGAGATTTATACGTACTTTATGGATATAGTCTGTATACTTCCCACCCTTTCCCTTTGCTCTTCACATTTAACGACCCAACATTAATTTGTCCGTTTCTGATGAAGATGGCTACGGGATATAATCCTCCAAGCCTTTATTCTTGTTCCCTTTTATCTGGCGAGTGGTTTGTTCCTAAAAGAAATTGATTGGAGCTCAAACAAATGGAAAAGGAAGATCCCTTGGTAGTGGTGCATGTACTTGGGGGCTATTTTAGCTTAAAGACTGCACGTCAAACAACCATGTTACGCATTGTACCTAGTTCATTAAAGAAATTGCCTCATTACTGTCTATGTTCGAAGATTCAAATCTTAATCCATATGATGAACATGCTCACTTTACTAATCATCAAACGAGCTTTTGGCACTCCCTATGATTCGATTTGCACTTTAGAGTACAATTGCTTTTAAGTGATTGAGGAATATCAGAATAAGAACCCCAAAAGGCAAATGCTGATATGTTGATGTGTAGGGGGATTCGCAATCTTTAGAAGGAATATATCTATCAGAGGGGTTCCTTGTTTGCAAAAGCACTCAACTTTTTGCAGTGAATGTGAAGCAATTGGCATTTGGATATCTAATCCCAGCACTTTGTACATGTAAAAGAGGCTCCTCCTTCTACAATTTTGTTGATTCTTATTTCTCGCATGTATTCCCCGGATTGATTTTATGTTTTTTTCTATTTGATTTTACGTTTGAGTAACTTAAAGAAAAAGATTCCATATCTCTTACGTTGGCTTAATTAACAAAGTAAATGTGATCTCTATTTTGTAGACCAAAGTTTGATTTCTAGGATAACAAAATTCATTATGAAATTTTTTTAAGTCTTATTATGAAGTGCTTGCCATTTGAAGGTAACAGTAATTAAAAAAAAAAAAACAAAACCTGACAGGCAGGCTGTTGCTGAAAGCTTGGGCTGAAGCTCCCATTTCCGATCAGATTCATGGCAGGCCAACCAAGAGTCCTGACAGGCAAACTGTTAGGATATTAGTTGTAACATTTACTGAAATTTTTTGCTTTCCTGTGATGGAAATGCTATGTTTTGATTTGGGGTTGGAAAATAAACTTTAGGATTACTGACTGTCTCATTACTGCAAAAGAACTTGGCATCATAATTGCTATACTACGACATGATACGATCATTAGCACCAGGAAAAACGACATGATATGATCGTATAATGCTGCGGATCCTTTAAAGAGGTCCGAATAAATTCAAAATCACCGATGAAAGTCTTTGTATAAACTCTCATTTTATCTCTATATTCAGAAAATTTAACAATATTACTAGGTCAATTCCATGCAAGCTTAGAAAAGGCCAATTGATTCTAAATGGCATATGCATTTGAGAATGAAAATTATTAATGAATTAATTCAACTTTTGTTTTAAATAATAAAAATCATCTAAGAATGAATACTAAGTTACAGGTAGAATATTGTAAGACCAATAAATTTTATGTTTTTTTCTTTTTTTTTTCATTTCAAGATAACTAAATTATAATTTGATATAAAACATGTATTTCAAAATTATGAAAGAATTTTGTAATTGTTATTTTTCCATTCTTCGATAAACTTTTCATATGTTTCGTCTTTGCTAGCAGTGGATTTGATAGTCTCTCCTCTAACAGTACACCAAAGCTTGCACTCAATGAAAAAACTATACATCTCATTAATAAATACAAGCAGTTCGTACACAAAATAGAAAAAAAAAAAAAACAATCAAATAAATTAAGAATACTTACGCAAAAATATTAGAAAAGATTGTACCAATTACTAATATAATTGGATTAAACCTTACAAGATATCTAAGAATTTTTTAACAAAAACAATGGAGTTCACCAGCCGATGCCTTCGGAAAAAAATATTGAATGCCCAAATGATCACCCCATTTCCTTAATCTCTTCAATTGTAGGAGAGACAATAAAAGAGAAAAACATGAAAAAAAATAAAAAAGCTTTTCCAGAAGAATGAAACAAAAGAAAAAACAAAAAGAAGTAATTGGAAACTGAAGTCTTTGACCATATTTCTAAATTTGGTACTTTCTCAATTGAAGTATTTTTAGATTTAATTTAGACATGTAAACTAATGTAAACCATAATTATCTAATTCGGTTTGGCCTAACTAATTAGGTCAAAAATTCAATGGTCTAAACGTCAGACGCAGCCGTTTCACTCAATTGGATCATCGAGAGTCAAATTTGGTCAAAACTCGGGATGACTCGGCGGATTTTTAGCAACCCGAATGACCCATTTTTGTGCAAGTGGGCAAATTGTTGATGAGCTACCAAAACGGGAAAAATCCCGAGATAGAAGGATTCCAACTCATGCTTGCAATATAGATTCTTCATACTTTCTCTGTTTTTTGCTATGTATTAGCTCCAAACATATGACTTTATTTCTTCAATTTTTTTCAATTATTCTTTTGGTATAACGAAATAAATGTAGTTTGACTTAAAATATAATTGTATTTTCATAACAATTAAAATTTTAAATTATCTTACCAAGCAAAAAAAAAAAAAAAAAAAATCATTTTTTTTAAAGAATTTCATTTGATATTTGTATTATTATTTGTTTTTTATACAAATATTTTAAAATATATCATTTACCTATTAAGTTAAAATTTTTATTTTTAAACTATGAAAATAACATTAATATTCCGTAACATATTATTTACATTATATATCTTTAAATTCAAAATATTTAATTGCTATTTTGACTAATTTTAAAAAATGAAAAAAAGAAAAGTGAAATAGTGATGTCGATGGAGGCTCAAGGATTAACTTCTTGTTCATGGTTTTAGAAGGTAAAGATAAAATCAAATTTTTGGTGAAAGAAGACTCTCCTTTACGGGCATGTATTTGGTCCATTCATTTGGGTTGTCCTTAGAATCTCACTGAATCCATGTGAAAGAAAGTTCGCTCGAAATAACCCAAAAGAGTTGACTCTTTTGGCAAAAGCCTTAACGAATTTTAAGACCAATTTTGTGGCAGATACATTGGTGGTACGCTAATAAAATGAAGAAATGAGCAATGGTTGGCTTACCAAGAGTTGAGGTGTGAGATTGATCGAGGATTGCTCAATAAGGGATCATTTGGTCCTAGGTTGGATTTAAAATTAAAGCCAACCAAAATTTAAAATAAAATAATAAACTTTATAGTATTTTGATTAAATTTAGAATCAAAATCAAAATCATGATAAAAAATTATTTATAAACTAAATAATAATAATAATAATAATAATAATATAATTTAAATATATTTAATTATCAAAGATATAAATATAATTAATATTTAAAAATTTTGTTCAATAACAATAATAATAATGATGTTTATAACAATAATAGTTTAAATTAATTAATTATTTAAATATATTTAATTATAATAAAAATTATATTAATAAAATTTTCAAATAATAATAATAACTCAAATTAATAATTATAAATATAATAATTTTAAATAAATATATTAATATAATAATTGTATAATAAAAAATAATTTATTAATTAATAATTTAAATATTTTATAATCTTAATAAATTTTTTTCATTGTAATACTTTTCACTCTCTTCCGGACACTTTTTTTGGTCTCTCTATCTTTCCTTCCAAATTAAACTTGGCAATGGCAACCACATTTGCTCGAAGCACGGGAGAGAAAAACAACGTCAATGTATAAATCTCATTTCTTTCCCTTCTTTTTATTAAAAAAATAATAATAATAAATTGTGAAATCCTAAAACAATTATTGATCATAAAAAAATTTGTTCATGATCGAATTGTTATTTGAGTAATAATGGTCTTCTCCATATTAGTTTTTTTACCTTTATTTGTCATTTATGGTTAGGCCCGAAAAAAATTAGTGAAGCACTACTACATGTTACAGTGATAAAGAAATAGAAAAAAAATTTTTACCTGAAATTTATATCATACCAATTATTATTCAACTGAATCTTGTTCCGTGTCTTGCTACTCTCTGCAGCCTAAAGTCAAAAGGAATAGGCTTTTAATGCCTGAGAAATCTTGGGAAGAATTTGACAAAACTGGTTTTTTATGGATGCTTTCAAGAATGACATTAAAGATTGTGATTTATCCAGGATTCCCTCCTCTGGTATCACTCCGCATGGACGAAGGGTCGATGCGGAACGGAAAATGTAAGGGAACGCCCGGACCGTGCATCGGCTTCTGCTTCTTTCACCACTCTATTTCCGCTGGCCCATGTTACCCAGTTGCCGAGGTTCAGGTCCGACCACAATGCAATTGTTATTGGATTGGACTCTCCACCCGAATGCTTCTGGAAGAAGCGAAAATATTCGGCTTTGAGCGAATGTGGGTGCAGATTCTGAGTGCATTAGTGGGCAGTGAATTTCGAATTGTCCACTGATGATCTCGTTTCTACATCTCAAATTTGTTCCGCGGCCAAGAAAGTAGACGCTTGGAACTTCAAGGCAGGTCGCGGCCTCGATTCCCCCAATCTCCGTGCTGAGTCCAAAACTCCTCCCTGTCGAAGATCGAGGGCAGGGCAGACTTTCCAAAAATATGGGGTTAGCGAGATCAAGATGGTGCTCCCTGGCATGCCCTGCCTTAATCATCATATTACGTGCTACTAGGTATCGCTCTCGCGACAAGCTCTGCAGAGAAAGGATCAAAGAATCCATGGCCAAACCAGTAAAAGGCTCCTCCTGAATCGTGTTACAACCTTGTACCATTGGATTGGCAACACAGTGCCTAATTACTAGGCAAAGGCTACTATGATGAAAACAGAGAGAATACTAAAACTAGCAGAAGAATAGCAGGCACCATATCCTCCATTCCAGTTAACCAAAAATCCAGTCTCTATGGGAAAGTGAAAATCATTTCGGAAGAAACTAAACTAAACCACATGCCTGAGGTCCCAAATCAGATGTCACTTAGAAATTAAGAATTGTGGTTAAGCTACATTCTTTCCTTCCCAAGATGAGGATTTTAACAATCAATAAATTTCTTAAACATTTGTCACCAAGTATTTGAGAAAGCTACATCTTAATTTGTCATGCATTTGTGTGTGGTTGGAGATAGATGCAATCAAGCAATGATCTTTGCAAAACAAAGACAAGTTTAGATCATAACCTAAAGCAGACTTGTGCATCCGATAATTCCAACTGAGTTTTGTAACAGATGTTTATGCACCTAAGATCCAGTGCTTTTCATTTCCAAACAACAATGAAAAAACTCTATTTTACATTACACAATCCACAAGTTTAGTTTATTATATTGAGAATGCAAGTATTGCCTCATACAAGTTACAGGTACCACAAGAATCAAGAAACAGGAATACCACTATGATTGCATGAAGCCATATATCAATTGCTATTACCACCAAAGAGGTACCCAAGAGAAGATCCACCACCAGGGGCAGAATGAACCTTGGTTGAAGGTCGATCCTACAGCCAAGCAGAAATTTGCTCAATCATCAATAATGACCTCCAGGAAAAAATATAAAAAATCATTACAACTGAAGGAACGTAATACAACACTCAACAAAAGCAATTTATTTTTCAGCCTAGATGGACTGGATCCATGCTTTTCTACTTCATTAATACAATTATCTTGTCAAAAGCAAGGTAGTAGGATGTCATTTTTTGAGAACATGAAGAAGTCTAGAAATGCAGAATTATCTCTCATTCAACTCACATAACAACACCACCTTTTATTATATAAAACATCCTGCCCATAATAACTCTCATTACAAACACTGAATAGCACCATTTTGGCTGAACAAGTCCCCCCTACCATACAAATAAATTAAAAAAGAAAATTGTAAGAAAGCAAAATGTCTGGCTCTCCTATGCTGGCAGATGCTACTGAGCAGTTCTGTTTACCTTTTGAATTGGTGGCTCCAGTGATTTCAATGAGGCTAGACAGGGTGGGCAATAAGGTATTAAATGATGCACAGCAGACGAGGCATAATTTATTAAACCCCAAAACTCACAACAGACAACACATTTCAAAGAGAAGGCAGAGAAAATTGGTTTTTTGATTCTTTCAGCTCTTACAGCTAAGGCATAGCCCCAAAACTCACAATAATAGCAAGGTTGTCGAGAATTATACCGTTATGAAGTTGCCAGTGTTCTGACCATCCGAGGAATTACTATTAATACCAGCAGGAAGCTGCTTGCTGACATCTACTGGTGGTGAAGCCACAGCAGGCCTGGATGGAGTGCCATTATTTGCAGCTTGGCCTTCAATTGGAGCAGCTTGGCCATTGCTTGCAGCAGGTTTTGGAGCCTCACCACTGCCAAAAAGGTAGCCCAGTGAGCTTTGCCCCCCACCACTGCTAACTCCACGACCCATGGTCAAAATGTACCGTTAGACCCTGTCATTAATGAAGATGACAGAAACATATTATTAAATCCAAGATTAACAAAAAGAAATGCAACTGAAATCAAGAAAGGCTCTTGTAGTGGAGCTGTTAAACCAAATGGCACCCTTTCCATGTAACAAACAAGAACAAAGAAGCATGTTTGGTGGGAAATTTCAATTGGATTACAAAACCACAGAGACATTCATCACTAAGCAATCATCAAGGAGTAAAGCCCAACCCTAGCTGCCACTCTCAGTCTCAGCTCTCTGCTTCTCTTGCGGTCTCATGTTCCACTCTCAACTTCACATCTCTCAACTCTCTAGCTCTCGCTGCTGCTCTTAGATCTCTGCCTCACTCACCCTCGCTTCTCTCCGGTCTCCAACTTTTGCTGCAGCTCCCAGCTCTCTGCCTCTCTCTCATGTCTCACCCTCAATCTGAGCCTTCAACTACTACCACTAAAACAGATCCGCTACAGTAGATCATACTTCAACCAATGTCACCACCAGGTGAAGTAAATGAAAAATGCCTCAAAGATGGAGTAAGTTTGCTCACAAAGGAAATCCACTTGAACAATCCATAATGTTGATGACATGTTCCTCTTTGAACAGAAAGCCCTTGCCATTGGTAGCTAGCTAACACTTCACTCCATCCTAGTAAGGACAGTTTATATACATCTTACTTTCCTTCACTTTTAATCGAAAAATTCAAGTGTTTCTTCATCCTTTTCGTTGTCACTAAGCTTATATACAAATTTTGATTTAGCTCCACGACATAAATATTTCCCGCATTGCAATAACAAAAAAACTAGCAACCAACCCCTCAACCACAAACTAAAAAGCATATCATCACCAATTGCAAAAGCAATTCACCGGCCCCTGGCAAAGGTACAAAAAGTTGTTCACAAATTTTTAGTCAGCAGATGCATAAACCGGGTAACGAACTACTGGCTCTTCCAGCAAATCCATATTTACATCAGAATTAAAAAGAATTAAGCGATAGAGCACAAGCAATGCAGGCACCATAGAATTTCATAACCTCTTTCATCATTTTTCACCAGAATCTCGCACCAACTAAGACCCAATTCCCATAACAAAACCCGCAGTAACTTCGAACATAAAAAGCTAAAAAATTAAAATATTAAAATATTAAAAGCATATATTAAAAAGAAGAAGAACAGCAGATCTAACCAAATACTATGAAATTTCAGTAAAATTTTAGTGAGACTATCAAATCAGTAACCGTGAAACTGGAAATGAAAGTTAAAAACAGAGAGTTTGAGAAATCGACAAAGCAAATTCTTTGAGTACAACTGTAAATCAGAAATTATGAGCGAAGATCTGTGCGTATTGAGATCCATGCGTTACCTTTTCAGCAATTCGGATCGGATCTGAAGAGCAGAACCGGAGCGCAGAGAGAAGGAGAGAGAGTAAGTTCGACTCTGAAAGAAAGTGAGTGAGACAGCAAATAAAGAGAGATAGAGACGGAGAGAGAAAGCGATACCTGTGAGAATTTTTTTTTTTTTTAAAGTAAAGTATTTTTTTTTTTTTGAAAAAAATAATATATATATATATATATATATATATAAAACTTTTATTATATTTTTTAAAATTAAAAAAATATTTTATTGTGTTAAAAATATAAAATTAAAAATAATTAAAAAATTAAAAATTTTAATATAATTTATAATATTTATAAATTTTTTAATTTAAATTTTATGATAATTTTTAAAATTTAATATATTATTTAACATATTATTATTATCTCATCAATTTAATTTAATGTGTTTTGTATTTTAAGTAAATAAAAATTAATTTTAACTAAAAAAAAATTTTGTATTATAATTAGAAAAATAAAATTTTTCTTTTTTTAAAGAATAGACATACAATATATATTTTAAAAAAATATAGAGTATATTTTCTTAAAAATATATTATATTTTGAAGTTTTATCAGAAGAAAAAAACTAAATAATGCATTATAGGTGATCATGTGCCCTCGTGCTTTCCACCAGGTGACCCTTTAAGATTTCCCTTATTCATTTTGAAATTTTTAAAATAAGATATTCCATTTCTCTACTCCCCTCAGCTATTTCAATACAAATTTAGAGTTAAAAAAAAAAAAAAAAAGAGTAAAAAGTGTCAATATTAAGATATTTATGGGGACTTCAAAAAAATGTAAATTTAAATATAAAATTTATTTTTAAAAAAATATATGGTGTACAAATAAAATCTATTGAAATCTTGCGCAGGACGAGTTGTCTTGAAGTTATTGGAGAACTAGCTAGTCTTCTTAGCTGCGCTGCACTTCAGGCTATTATTTTATTCTAATTGTGAAGAAATAAGGAAGACTAATTTCAACATTTTTTTTATTAGATATATGACATTTAAATTTTTGGTTAAAATCAAACATATCTAATAAAATAAGAGAATTATAAATGATGTAAAGATAATGTTTTAAAAATTAAATTAATTATTAAATTAAAAAATTTAATAATTTATTGATATTTAATATTAAATATATAATAAATTAATAATATAATTTTTATTTTTAAAAAAATTAAAATATAAAAAATATATTTTTAATTTTTTTTATAAATTTTAAATTAATTATATTTTTAAAAAATTATAATTAATTTTATTTATTTATTATTATTTAAAATTAATAATTTTTATAATAAATTAAATTAAATTACAGTTTAATTTTAATTTTATTAATATTCCATCTGTTTTTTAACACCTCTGGCTGAAAGTGAGCAGCCCAACCCTGCTCTGTCTTTTGTCGTATTGCTTAATGATATCAATTTACATATCTCTGTCGTGCCTATTAGTGGAATTAACTTTTGTCACCATATGTCCACGCACAGCCAGAATGTACGTGTGGATGCATTTTTGGCCCCTTCCGTTATGTTTTTGTCCCTTCTTTTTTTTTTTTTCTTTTCTTTTTTCTCTTTTACATGTTGCATTCTTTTATTTTTATTTTTTGTTAATTAAGACTAAAATTTAAAACTTAGAAATAAGCTCATTGATTGTCTGAAACGCGAGTTCATTAAAAATTAGGATTCTTAGTTGCCGCTTGTCTTGATTCTAAGGATGAATTTTTTTTTTTTTTTTTGGTGCTTTTATGAACGAAAATTTAACTTTTTTTCGTTTTTGCGTGGCCTCTCCAAATCTTTTCATGCCCCGTTACGACAGGGTTAACCAAACCTTTGTACACTTTACGAGAATTTTCCAAGGCCTAATGCAAGGTCCATACTACGTCGTACCATACAACTCCCAAAAAAATATAATAATAATAATAATAATAAGGGTCTCTTGGCTATGTAATATCCCATTATGTAGAAAGAAAAAAAAATTAAACCTTAACAATTTTCTTTGACCTAAAATTAATTTCCAAATATACAATAAACTTATGACAAGGGGTTGTCAAGTGGCATATTTTTCCTTTTTTTTTTTTTTTTTTTTCTCAATTTTGCATCATCTCTTGATTTAGGCTATTTCTTCTAATTTATCCAGCTTTTCCTGCTTCTTAAAACTCTTCACAAATCATTTATTAAAATTGAAAGGGAGGAGGGAGAGTTGAGAAATGTTTGTAATTAGGAAAGCATATTTCATGGCTTTGGCTAAATTAAAGCATCTTTTCTAATCCTTTTAAACAAATGACAGGCTTTCTTTATTCTTAAATTCACTCCTTTCGCACTCCTCATTTTTCTTTTGCTTGACCAAAGTGAAATGCAGACTATAAATGCTCTGTTTGTACTTATTTGACTCGATTATTTTGTTTATGCCTTTGTTTTTTTTTTTTTCCCAATTGCTCTTTTTTTATGCAGATATGTTAAAACCAGAAGATAAATACTTGTCTAGGATCTGAAGCCGAGCGACCCTTCTTTGGAAGATAACATACTTTGAAGTTAAGCCTTTAATTGCACTCATCTGATTTTATTACTATTATTATTTGTGATAAAGGATCGAAATTTTATAAGAATGGAAACTTAAAGGGATTCAGAACAATTGTTTTTGATGATTATTTTCATTAGTACTATTAAAAAAGGGAGAAACTCTAAGATCCAAAGATTATAAATTTAGAAAAATAAAACAAAAAATTTAACTTATTTTCTCTCCACTTCTTCTCTTTTGAAAGTACCCAACAAAATTTTCTTGGTTATAATTGTGCAAAATCATCAATTTATTCTCATCATTTAATCATGATATCATGAATATCATTCCTATATCTTGGAGATATTTGTTTCGTTATTGCATTGTAAACAACAATTAGTAGAAAGACTGAATAAATATTTATAACACAATGCATTTAACTAAAAATTTTAATAGAATAAAATATAGTATTAGCATGCATAGCACAAGATATAAAGCCAGTCGGAGAATATCCGGTTGACCAAATTACACCCAAAACAAAGTTGACAATCATGATATATAGGTAAACTTCTACCCAAAATAAACCAGGTTACAATTATGGATTAGCAGTTAACCCCTTTAACTCTAGTCGCAACATTGAAACCCCTTTAACTCTAGTCGCAACATTGAAACACAGCCTGAATGTAACAGTCAGACGTGTTCTAGCCTACTAACATTCATAAATTCGTAGAGCAAGGCTGAGACCACGTCTTTCAAGAGTTGCAAAAACTGTTCAACAATGCAGGACTCCTCATGAAACATACTTCCAGGCCCAGATAAATCACAGATATAAGAAGGCTATACTTGGGTTGAGAAGTCCTGTCAGATACAGCAAGCACCGCTTCGCCATTGACCAAAGAAATGGACCAAAGAACACATTACCGCACACTCAAACTCCCCGCATCTGACCAATGTACCGCCACTTTTCGTTGACACTCGTGCAACTGAAATCCTCCCCCAAGGGTCTATTCCTAGTTGAAGAATAGAATTTAGGGCATGTGCCACCAAATGAAAGGTCATCTGCGTGGCAAGTGTTGGCAAACCAGTTCTTCCAACACAGAGAGAGGATAAATAGAAACTTTAAATGGCCAATTGCTTCCCAGCAACATAGTCAGTTGTGACAATAACGAGAAAATCCATATAGCAGACATAAGGTGCCAATTGAGGAGGGAGGAACATTACATTTTCATCCTTCTTCCATAATAATAGCTGTTAGAAACTGCCCAGCCTGATGGTGATAAGGATGTGAAGTTATAATCCTGAACCCAGACAAGCATTCACCGCAGGCAAAAGTAAAGATGATCTAATCTGCTGAATATGCTAGCTGTGAGAAGCATACCACAAATCTCAGCTTTGCATGGTGTAATAGTGAGGGGCAAATTCAGCTAACCACAAATAATCAATCCTAGTTACATTGCGTATGTACTTTTGACTAGTTTGGACAAATTCATTGAAAATTACACACTCCGTGTTTGACTTGAATAGAACAGAAAAAGGATGAATCTGCACTATCTGACCACTGGCCAAAGCCCTGCAATTGAGTTGAAGTTGTAAGGTGTTTTATAGTGAAAGATGGAGAGACCACAATGATAATACCAAAGAGAAGGCTGAGTAGAAATAGCTTAAGCTCTATTTTAAAGGACTCAAACAGCTTCAAGACCCTTAAAAATCTTCCAATAGAATTTCCAGAGGTCATGTGCTGCAAATTAATACCTGTATGATCCATCAGGTTGCTTCAAAGCGGCATTAAGGAAAAATGAAGCAGCAAGGCATCTGCGGAATTGAACAATGTCATCTCCACAAGAAGAGATATGAAGGCCCATTTGCTCAACATGCATTTGAATTTGACTGCAGAAGAAAAGGAAATCAAATCATGAAGTAAAGAATGTTGAAATATCAATTATTATAGATTAAATCTGAGAAGCCCTGACCAAGCATACCACCTCAGCATGAATCCCAAAGAAGAAAAAGAAGTGTAAAACAAAGGTTAAAATGAGAAAACAAAGGTCCGCAGCGAACCTGTGAATGTCACGAGCATGCCTTAAAGAACGAAAATTGATGAAATTCTCCTTGCACCATTTTCTCAGAACTTTTTCAGTTTTCCTCTGAAGATTAGGGCTGCTATTTTCTATTAGTTCATCATTTCTCTTTTCCAACAGTTCAATGGCTGCTCGATACACATTGATCAATGTAGGATGATCTCCATCAGGACTTGAAAAGCACTTCATTGCAGTCTTTGCCTGGCCAACAGGATGAAATTAAATTGATTTTCACAATAGCCAGAAATTTAATGCTTCATTGCACAAAAATTGGAACATGCAGTCCATGTGCATCTCACAAATAAATTAATAAAAGTCGAGAGGTGGCAACTGTGCTCTAGCAAAAAGATACACATAGCCCATAAAGTATCCTAATAACAAAAATTCTCATTTCGTCATCCAAGTTCCCAACTCCTAAAAACTGGCTAGACTCTTGTCATTCTAATTTTACTGATCCAAATTGTCTATTACTAACCAAATTCTCAGTCTCAACATAATATAAATATCAGTTTTCCCATTTCCTTGTACTCACAAAATCTGTCACACCAGCAAAGCATGTAGATACAAACACATCATTAATTCTTCTGCAATTAGCAGCCATATACTAAAGTAGAAAAAATTAAACCATTAATTAAATGATTTTTACAAATATATGTGAACAGTAGTTACTTCTTCTGACTTCTCACGAGGACGATAGAAAATTGATTCCACAGAGAGCAATGCAACAGTTATCAACATTTCTTCCAAGCAGTTAAACTGGTTTGCAAGGATGAGAGCTTTGGAATAAATAGGATCTAAGGGAAGCCGAGCCATTTGATGACCAACTGGATCTGACAACTTACAATCATCTGCCAAAGCACCCAACAGGAACAACTGCTCCAAAGATTTGATAATGGCTGCCCTGTTCACATGCAATGTTCAACATTGACATACGTATATTTTGACAAGAGATGTAGAGGATATGCTCACTAGCCATAGAACCATCTACTTGTCCCAATTGCAGAGTTTCCTCCATGCATTAATGAAATGAACACAAATATCTCCATTTAAAAAGGTGGCAATGGAAAATACAAGCTTTGCAGAAACCAGTGCAAGATATATACAGCAGACACAAGTCACCACAACCAGACTCAATTGTAAACTGCTTTATCAGCTCTGGAACCATAAAACAAATCATATGTTCAATTTGTCTTTTGCCTTTTGTGATAGAACTCCAAAATTCTCGTTTATGGTTTCAATGAAGTGAAAAGGTAACTTGACCTCAGAGTACACCGGTATAATTCAGTATCATTTGGTTCAGAAAGACATGAAACCATAATAAGAACAACGAGCCCCAAGGGAAACTGGATTGGAAAGGGTGAATTTGGAAAGGGCGAATGATATCTGAAGCAAAACAAGGCCATACAAATAGAAAAATGCATTGCCAAGAGAGATTATCACACAAAACTGGTGAATAGATAAAAAGCAACCTGAAGAATACCTAGCTGGTTTTTCAATGAAATCAAATCCAATAATATCATCAACACGCAGAGCTTTTAATTGCAAGATGACATTTGATAGGTTGCACCGCTTGATCTCTGGCTTCGTGGAATCCTCAAGTTTCTCAAATTCACTCTCTGGGTAAAGACGGAAGCACTTCCCAGGCCCTTCACGTCCTGCACGTCCACTGTTGTAAGACATCAAAATCATTTTCAACAATTGGGCCACAAGCAGTGTTTTAGCTTGTGCTTACATGCAAATTTGATCATCTCAATGTAACTGAAGTCATATGTAAGAATTGATGCAATCCAAAAACCAAAAGGGTTTGGGGCAAGGGGAGACAGAGAAGCATGCATCTAATAACATTATAGCAGACACAAGTAGAGACTTAAAACTGTGAACAGTACACAAACACACCATCATTTTATCATTAAAGCTCATCAACATTGAAACACAAAAGTGGTGAATACCATTAAAGGTAGGCAACAAGCAACTATCAGATTCCAAAATCATTTGGTAAGCTCAAACTGATTTGATTCCATGTGTACAGGCTTTTTTTTTTTTTTTTTTACTGATGCCTACCTCCTTTGAAGAGCCTGAGCTTTTGACGTTGGAATGATTATCAATGACTCCATTCCTCTAAGTGGATCATAAGAGCGTGCTTTCACAAATCCAGGATCAACAACATACTTTATTCCAGGTATGGTAACTGATGTCTCAGCAATATTTGTCGCCAATATTACCTACACATGACCAAAAACTGAGGTGGCATGACTACATAAAATAAAACCATAGCCTGAAGGGCATTCTGAATGCATTGGAAGCACAATAAAAAGGCAGAAGCTTCTATGCATAGGGATCACATTTTCTATTTATATTTATGGAACAAATAGGAAAAGATGAATATATACATAATCAAAGAAGGTGTTTATAGATCACCAATTAAAATCAGAAACCTCAAATAAACAGAGTCATCGATTTTGTTTCCTCTTTGCTGCAAGAGCTTCTTATATGTTACTTCTGGTCAACACCATCTAAATCTATCCATCCTCATGATAGGTAAAATATCCAAATATATAGCTACCATGTTCTGAACAAGTAACTAGACAAAAATGACATCTGATTTCACTTTAAGAAAAAAGGAAGAGTTCACCAATTCAAGTGCTTAAGAGGCTTGCTCAGATGCATCACTAAGCTACCTTGCGGTATGTGGTTGGAGCTGGCTTGAAAGCTCGCATTTGCTGTTCAGATGGAAGAGAAGAAAAAATGGGAAAAACTAATAACTTTCGATTGTTTTCAGGCAACTGAAGAAGCCGCTCCTGGATAGATCTGTAAACAAATTCAATCTCTTCTTGCCCAGTTAAAAAGACAAGTATATCACCAGGGCTCTCCTCCAAGTGAATCTATCAAATTGGAGCAGCAGAAATATAAGAGGCCATATAATGCACTTCAACCAGATTCGCAAGTCATGGCATACTAGTCTAAGAAGTTAAAAAAGTGGTGCACACTTTCAGAATAACCAAACACAGGATACAAGAGACCAAAGAATATGAGAAATTAAAGTTTTACTCATTATTATAAAGCCACTGCCAATGCTTTGATAATTAAAAATTTTGGTGACTGAAAGTGATCCTCAAACCTATATAAATTATCTAAAGCTGTGCATCTATAAATACTACAAATTTGGCCAGAAAAAGTATCAATAACACCAAGAATGCAAATGCCATTTACTTCAAATGAATTTTCCTAGATGTTGAAGCTTTCACCAAGAATGCCATCAATTTAAGTTAAAGACAGAGTTATTGAAGATTTTTTAATGGGATTGAATTTAAATATTTCTCTCTTCTTTGTGAATATTCATTTTCTGGTTTGATCTTAGAATTAAGACCCTAGTTTGGGTTTGCATGGTATTCAATAACATGATTCTTCACCTTCCTTTGATTCTCTCTGCATAATGAATTTTATAAAGGCAACTGTTTTCAGGGAGAGAAAAAAAAAGGCAAGTATCAACTCGTGAAACTGATAAAACTGTTAAATTCCTGTAAGACCCATAGGCTTAAGGAGGTTTCAAGAGTATTGGCTATTGAGTTCATAATGAAGGATCCACGCCACACTCAGCAGAACCCACAATGTTACGATGTCATTATTTTTCCAGTTCTTTCTCTGGTATTGGACAGACAATCCTGCTTACTATTGAAATGAGTGTCTCCTTCTTTTGTTTCAAGCCATTATTTTTTCATAAACTGCAGTTTGATGGACCACTGTTACTTTTTATGGCCCTCTGCACTTCCTCTGTTTACCCCTTGAAATGATGGAGTTTAAAAAAAAATTCTGTGCTTGCTATTTTTGAAATGTAAACAGAAAATTTGTATATGGTCTGAATAACAGAACAACAATTTTCAGGCACCATGGCTTGGCTTCATTCTACTTCAAATGACATTAGTTGTATCCTCTCTCTCTCTTTATATACATACACTCTGTGCAAACTCACTCTTTATTATATTCCAAAATGAGATAATTGACTTTACAATTGAAAAATTAATTAAACCATGATCTGATATTCTGATAAGCTATATACATTAGAGTCAGGATTCTATGAATTATTGTCCAAAATAGATGCTAACATAAAATATATTTACTATTTCATACTTTTGCAATACATTTAGATGATTCCTGTTCAACACTACTTCTATTTCAAATAGTTTTAGAATTCAGAAAAACCCAGCACATAGGCAGATAAACTAGTTGGTCAAGTAAAGACAACACAAAAACAAGGGAGAGTGGCACAAGATAAATACCTGAAATATGGTAGTTAAGGTTGCATCAACATAATCTGTCAGAGGATGAACAGTGTAAAGTATATCCACATGATATTGACGCCCTTCAACATGAACAGCTCTGGCACCACCAAAGTAATCAGAAAAAATGCGTGCATCCAAGCTAGCAGACATGATGATCAACTTCAATGGAAGGAGTTTCCTGCCTTCACATTGCTTGAGAAAACCAGCACACTGATCACCATTTTCTCTCTCTTTCAGTGTGCCATTGTTTGCCTTCTTGTTATCACCATTCACATGGCTACCAAGAGACTTTGACCTTACAATTAACACATTTTTCAGCAAGCCCAGTAACACATCAGTGTGGACAGTTCTCTCATGAGCTTCATCAACAATAATCACCGCATATCTAGACAGATAAGGGTCCAATAAAGCTTCCCTGCAAGTGTATCAAGACTAATGTCAGTTCAGTACAAACAAAAGAATGACCAATGAAAGAGCTTTCATAGGTAAGCAAGCAAGTCAAGTAAATTAATTAACCACCTCAGCAACAATCCGTCAGTCATGTACTTAATCCTTGTAGAGCCACAGGTCTTATCATCAAACCGGACAGAATATCCAACCTTTTGCCCCAACTCAACACCACATTCCTCCGCTACGCGTTTGGCAACTGTGACAGCCGCTACACGTCTAGGTTGTGTTATTCCAATAATTTTTCCATCATGACAGAACCCAGCACTAAATAAATACTGAGGTAATTCTACATTTGATAAAAAAAAAAAAAAAACAGGATCAATTATCCTAATTGATGAAAACCCTTTTTATTACATAGAAAAATCAAAAACAGAAAAACAAAAAGATAAGCTTACGAGTTGTTTTGCCGCTTCCAGTTGCTCCGACAATAATTAGAACATCATTGTTGCTAACCTCCTCGACAAGTCTTCTCTTAACTTTAAAAAAACAAAAAACAAAAAAAATAAAATTAAAAAGAAAAACGTTAACAAAAGTTGTTACAGACAAGAAAAAGAATAGAAAAAAAAAGGGGGAAACATAATAGATTGTTTTGGAATACCTGAAGCAATTGGCAGAGACTCTCTCTGCTTCCTGATTGTTTCTCTGCTAAATTACAATTAGAATCACTTTTAATCTTTATTTTTTCTCCAAATTTTCAAAAGAGAAATCCATGAATCCCCAAAACGAAAAATGCTAATAATAACCTGGCAGTGGAATCAAAGTTACGAGGTTGCCTGGGGAAGTTGCCATAGGGTTTCCGCGTTCCAGCAGGGTTTGTGGGCCCTTTTTGCGCCATTGAAGGCATCTTCAGCAACAAAGCAATCCAACTTTACTCGGAGATGATGGCAGAGCTCTTAAACCCTACTTCCTCATATTTTTAGGTTTTTTCCTGGAAAACTTGCAAACACGATGAAAGGAGGAAATAATAATAATAATAATAATAATAATAATGATAATAACCATTACCTGGATTAGTATGTGAAAAGACAAAATTACCCCTATCTCCCAACATGATGTGCTTGCGCTCTTTTTCTCTTTCTTTGTTTACAAGACCGGCGTCGTTTCAACATCCGTAGTACAAAATTTTACTTATCGATGGCTTTGAATCCAACCATATATTGCGGTACATGCTTTTTAAAATCATGTTAAATGATTTCTCAAATTTAGTACAAAATTTCGGGTCAGACACACTTATTGCATTCCAAACGAAAAATCATTAGAATGATGATAACGAAATTAGTTATGTGTGGATTAATATTTATTACCGAGATTAGAGCTGATGCTCTTGTGGGTTGCTGACCATGGCATGTGCACATTCTTGAGTGCAACAGTACATGGGAGACCGTGAATTTGTACGTTTTACCATGCAGCGACCAAAACAAAGAGGCACCCAGCAGAGGGAATTTCTTTCCCACGCATTGCCCCGCGCATTGGATTGTTCGTTCCCTTGCACTGCAGTTAGTCGGGCATCACCAACAAGGCAATAATCTGAATACACTGAAATATAAAGTTAATGCTTCATGATTCAATCATGAATGCAAAAGGTTTTGGTCTTTTGACAATCAAACATGTTATCGATGTTCACAAGATCAACAGTGATTTCTTCCTTCCTTCCAGGGATGCCTATCACTTGTCTATTACTGCTCGGAGTGTATTTTTTGAGAATAATTCAGATCCAGAAACGTGTTGGCCGGGAAAATGTGGCTCCGGAACATGGTACTCTACAGCCCGTTAATTGATTGACTTCCTGCAGATGCCTGGTTCGCCGCACGACTACTGCCAAAATTAGTTCGATTGGATTCCCGCGCAATTCTTGAACCAAACTGTACCAAGAGAAAACGATGTATGCGTCTAACAATTACAACCCGGGTTAAATGTATAAATCTAACGCATCAGTATGGGAAAAAAAGAGAGAAAAGAAATTTTCTTCGTTTTCGCTATTCTGCCCCCAAGATAAGTTTTCTGAGGTAAACACAGGATCTATCATACTCCTAACTCAAGAATGCTGCGGTAACTCAGTGCCATGGTAACAGAAACCTGGATTGCTCTTTTGGGTTGAATTGCTGCTTCACGTAAACCAAGCATCCGAGCAACCTTTGAAATGTAAGATGAACAAACAATTAACATTTAGCCAGGACCGATATCATATGACAAATTTGATAACACTGCATGAAGGAACAGATATATTAGCAGTTGGGGGGAAACAAAAACTAGGGCGTCAATATCAAAATGATATCGTTCGTGTCTTAGCATATATGGAGCAATTATAAGTTGAACAAAAAGAATACAACACTGACCTCTCTCAGGATTTTCTTATCCCCTGTTCCACTAGGTTGATCAAGATTGGCAACTTCCCACAAGGGGATGTCAAGAAGAATCCTAACAACATCTTCATCCAAGAAAGGAAATCTAGCCTGGCAAAGCACCTACACAATTAATGTTGGAAAACAAGTGAAGAAAGTCTGAACTTGTTTTATTTGTTACAGTACCTCCTTCCCATTATCAGCAATGCATCTATCATCTCTCCCCATGTTCCGTTTCCATATTCTCTGCATGTCCAGCTTCATCTCCTCATGAAGCCCCAGCCAACTGGTAACAACATGTCAAATAATAAGAATGCACAAGACCATGTGATGATATGTTGCTACAAAAGCCATTATCCAATTTCTTCATATTCAAATCACAGCATATGTTCACATCAATTATTGTTGCAAACAAAGAAAAAAGGCACGTGAACATGCAGAAACCTTTCCTATCTCTCCACAGCAATCCATCTTCCAAAAGACCCTAGTGAATTTTTACTGGCCTCAATTCTGCAGTATCAGCAACAGGACGTTTAACACTAATGAAATGCCTTGTTAAGATTTTGTTGTTGTCTTACAGGTAAAAACAAACGAATAGAAACACCATTCACTAAGCTATGGTAACAGCTACCATTTATTTGCTGACGTGAGCTGCCATTTAAGAAACGGTAGATATTCACCTATTTTCATAGTGAGCTAGTAGAACAATGACTGCTTCCAAAACTCTGCAAAGGGTATCCCCAGAGCTTGAGGCTCCCTTCTATGCTAGGGTTGGGGATGCAGCACTCTCCTTACATTTTGGCAAAAGAATGTTTTTGGGACTCGAACCCATGACATTCCACTCACAAGAAGGCAGTTCTAGTGCTGCTCCAAGGCTTGCTCTCTTCCAAAACTCTATGATAAAGCTAAGTAAAATGTTTCAAACTTCAAGGCCTTCCCCTTCTAAGGTTGAGAGTAAATCCTTATGCACTAATTCCTAAACTTATAGGACTTTGCTAAATTTTCATTCTCCCCTTCTTTTTGCATGAAACCTACAATGGTGTTTCATTTTCAAGTTCCAGACACACACACACACACACACTTTCAAAGAACATGAAAACAGCACACTTTTTGTCTACTCCGAAGCTAAACTCAAAATCCAGCATGCCATAAAATTTCAACCTTAAGACATATATTCAATGGAGTGTCAAACATAAAACTTAGACTCAGAACAAGACTATGCATGAGCCCCCACACATGCCAAATTGAAAATGCAGGAATAAATAGTCCATCTGGTTACAATACCTTCCACATCGGTACTTTGTTCTATGCCTCCCATAGCCAGCACATTGCTCATCAGCACCAGAACCAACCAGAACAATCCTGGCCTTCGAATTGTACATAAAGCTTTGTTGATTATCATCATTCCTACTGCTAGATCCTTTATTTACCCAACCATGTCCTCTCGCAGCCAGCCATAGAGCAATGCCTATATTCAGGTCCTGAAACCAGAGTTGTAATGTAACTTTTCCTGTCAGAATGTGTGTGGCAATGTGTATAGAATAGAGTTTTTCTGAATTTTAGCTTCAAGCCCCTGATATACAGTTGCTTCAAGCCACTGATATACATTTGTTGAATGTAGAGATATATTATATAAACCAGGGAAAAGCACCTGATAAAATGGTGGCCACATCAATAACATCTAGAGAGGCTAATTGCAACAAAATGATAAAATCAATTTAATAAAAGAATATTAAATTAGCTAAAAGCTTCTAGTGGGATCCAAAAGGGCACCACATGATGCATAAATAATGAACTACACTTGTTTGAAGGAAACAGCCAATCACCATATAGGTGTTTGCAGGTTTTATCAGTGACATAACATGCTTCAATTCCAAAGTCAAATTTGACAGCTCAGCATCAATCTCTACAAGTTTCCACCTGCATACGCAATCAAAACTGCACTCAATATACAGAAAATGAAAGTGGAGATGCCGAAAAACAATTTGCCAAGCAAACTTGGAGCCAATCATAAACAAGGCAAATTTAAAGCCAAGTGGAATGTTGCTCCATGTTAAAGAAAGTGACAAATACATCTTAATGTCTTTTTTGTGACATGACATTACCTGGGATTTGGAACATAAATTTATCTAGATTAGGCTTTAGGTTGTTCCTATTCAGTTCAGAGCTTTTATCATCCAAATTCATATGTTGTTGCAATGTTCAAATTATCCTCCAATTTGCAAGAACTACACTGAATGCAGGATAATTTTCCAATGGCATTCCCACATCTCAAATTCAAAGCCAAGTGGAACTTGTTAAAGACACACACACACACACACACACACACACACACAAAAGGGTCAACTGAAAACCTCCCAAATTTACTGTACACTTGAAATATAGCTTTAGGCTGCTGGTTCCTTGGTGGTTCCTAGTTCAGTTGAATATTTATCATCCAAATTCATTTGTTTAAAGTCTGTCCTCCAATTTTTGGCAACTGCACCAAGTGCAGTATAAATATTCCAATAGCATTTCCAAATCTCTTTTATAGAATTTAAAATTGATATTTACTGAAGTTACAAAGACCTGGATATGCAGCATTAAAGTCCGTGAGAAATGTTTGCCATTGTACCTTCTAAATGGTGCAATCCTTCTAAGTTCCTCTACTCCTGCCCTTGCTGAGATTCTATCAGGAGCAGACTGCCCATCGAAGCTCACATTCAGCAAATCAATTCCATCTGACAAAAGAGATTGAGCCAAGAAATGGATTCAAAGAGATCAAAAACAAAAACCACAAAAAAAATTTACTTAGTCATCTAGGATTTCCACTACTCCACTAAAGGGCCTAGAAAGAAATAATGAAAATCTGAGGATGAAGTCCACATGGTTAATTAGCTTGGACTGATGTCACTTCTGACATTGAAATACCTACTTCCTTTTAAGTACATCTAATTTCTTTTAGTTTTTAATATTATTCAAATTTGTTTTATTTTTTCTTGTTCTTACCCATATACAGCCTCAGTAGCATGCCCCTTGAACCTCTATCCTTATCAAAGATCAATTTATGAGTGCACTCCAAGTATGCAACATAGAGCTTTGAAACTATATAAATTAATTTTATAAGTTCATAAAAGTTTTGTGAGGTCCATGCTTCATTAAACAGTCCTACATCATCCCAGAAACATATAAGCTGCACAAACTCATAAAAAAGGAAGTTATATTGGCAGCATCTAGTCAAAACTTCACAGAACCATTCAGGCTCAATCATTTGAATATCAGGGAAGAATGTATCTTTAAGAATCCATTCAAAGAACTAATCTCTAATATTCTGTAACTTAAAGAATCAAAGGACTCAATCCCATAGCAGCAGCCTGAACAAAGAATTAGCAAAGCCAAATGTGCACAAAAAGATGGGATTAAAATCCAAAAAAATTATGCTATCCCAAGTGACAGGTTCTGGAAATTGTTTTTAGAACTTCCAATTAAGAACTACAAGCTCTAAATTATTAGTGATCACAATATAGAAACCATAGAAGGAGTATGGGGAGAAACCTTGAGAAGACAAATGGTTCATGTGAAAGTATTGTGGCTTTGAAGAAAGACTTACATCTGGGGTCCAGACATTCATCCAATAATGCTGCAAGTATCATAGAATCCAAGCCACCAGAAAACAGAATTGCAACTGGAACAAGTTCATCTTCACTGTCATCATGTCTGAATCCCTAAACAGCAATTGTTGAGGAATTTGGTCAGTCCAAAAGAACCAATTGACCAAGACAGCTATCAGTTACCACAAAAATGCAAATACTGGCTCTGTAAATCATAATGCCAATTGAATCTTTTTAAAGATGGTGCAAGCCAGAAAATGAGTTGGCTAAGTGTGCTAAGCAAAAAAGAACAGAGGAATCATCAGAACTGACACCAGCTTCATTGACTGAATGAGCTGGTACCTTTATAGGATTTAACATATTTAAATTTTACCTTGACCTACGTGAGAGAGAGATGCAAAGAAGACATTTCTTGCTTAAAACTTAACAAGGGAAAAAATGAAGTGTGCAGCTTCTATTCATTCAAAAGAAAACAAGAAATACTTTTGCAGTTTGTTTCACCTATGAACAGAAAGAAGATAAGCCTGTGCCTCACCAAGAATTAAAAAAAAAAGTTCAAAAAAATGCAACTGAGGTGACAAAAGGCCTGTACCGGAAAAATTGCATGGAGTGAAGTGCGCAGCATCAGAGATTTCCTGAGAGCGAGTAACACATTCTGAGCTGCCAATGAGCCTGTATCTTCATAGATACAAAGAGGAAAAACATAACAAAGACAAATCACAATAAATGGGTTCCTCCTATTACAATATGCATTTTACTATTTGAGATGCATTAGAGGCAGAAAATTTGGAAATGTCACAATATCACACAGACTCTTTTAAGTGGCATGGCAGGATCAAAAACAGATTCAGGTAGTGCTATACCTGAAGGAGCTAAATGCAAGTTATGTTCCTCCATTTTTGGTTCAGGCTCAACAGAAGCTCTGTCCCAGTTAATGAGTTCTGTTAGCATGAAATTAGTCCACTTATGTTTTCTGGCTTCACCAACAAGGCCTCCATCCAGCTCTGAAGCATCTATCATTAAACTGTATACTCCACAAGAAAGCTCCTCCCAAAAGCCAGGCTTCCTATTGTCAATTTCCATACCTGTGTTATTCCGATATAAGTTATTAAATATGCTGGCTAGAACAGTATGGTTTGAAGATATAATGAAAAAGGGGGAAAACAAGTAATAACTAAAAAGGCCAATCAAGGTGCAAACTAGGTGGAAGAGCATAATGACATGGACATGGATGGTTTTTCCCAATAAGAGATCACGATGGAGAATGACCTCTCTAAGAGGAGGCATTGCCATGGATGACACAAGCGTAGCTGTTTCCAGATGAATCGAAGCATCATCTCATGAGATGCAAACAACAACCTAAATATAGTGCATGACCTAAGGAATGAACCTTACATGAGTCCTTTCACACGGGTTACAACTACTGAACACAATCATAATGACTTTTCTAGCATCATAAAAGAAAGCATTCCAGCAATATATGATTAACAAATATGACCAATAAGAACAGCTCAAGAGAACAGAGACTGAGAATCACAAAAACAAACAAGTACACATCAAAATGCCTTTTTTATTTCTCTACACCAATACATGGTTCCTAATGTTTACATTTTAAAACAGAAAAAAAAGGAATACAGAAATAATCCTAGTTTCAATCCATCAAACAGCAAACAGTATATTTAACAAGAGGCAAGAAGGGGAAGATGACAGAGTAAAGCTCTACCAAGCATTATGTACCAGAACTCTGCTCAGCACATGAAAATGGTGATACAGATGACAGAAGAAACCGAGAGTCTTTCACCGTGGGCCAATGAACAAGGAGGCTCCGTCGACCAAATGCATCTCGACCAAACCACAAGGTTCTTGAACTATCCTAAAGAACATAAATTTCAGTACAAATTCAGGGAAAGCAAGGGAAAAGCCTCTGATGTACCCCTTAAAAAACAACAACACTGCCAATAAGAAAGCCTTAATCCAAAATGTAATTGGAGTTAGCTACATGAATCTTTTCTCATCATTCTGTTTATTATGAAACAACTTCCAAAAACAATCTAATTCAAATAAAAGATATATTTACCGCCAGAAATTACCTGCCAATAGATGATAGCCCATGGCCCCTTGATAACTGAAAGAACATTCGGCACAGAGCTTCGCCCATTTCCAATACTGACACATCTATCTGTATGTCCACCAGAGCTGGACCTACACGAGCAGCATTTTCCCAGCATTTGCATAAGAATCAGCCCATCGTTGTTATCCGTCCCCACGTTAATCCCTCCAAATACTTCCCCTTAAAAGTTTACAGAATGACCTATCAGTGCAGCAGAAACAAACGCAAAAAAAAAAAAAAAAAAAAAAGGAGGAAGGAAGAAAAACCCCCAAATTTTATTGAAGTGAAAGATGCAAATTTCACCATTGTAAATAAGGATATTCCCAGAGGAATCCACGAATGGCTGAACTACAGGGCTGAGTCCCCGTAGCTGCAATGTCGCTCCAATTAAATGGAGCTCCGCTACAGAATCGCTTTCCAGTTCACTGTTATCCCCGTTGGCGCTATTTTCGTCTTCTATTGCAGAAACCAATTCTTCTTGTCCATTTGAAGTTGAAACCTTAGATTGGAGTGTCAGCTTCTTGGCGGCCAAGCTGTCGGGACCACGACGGCGCAGAGCTGATTTAAGATCATCAAGGGAAAACGAAGACCGGTGTTCAAGGTTAGAGAGGCTCGTAGAAGTTGTTAGCTCCGCCTTGGGAGGCGGTGGAGATGGAGAATCGAGAAGGAGTGACGACAGGTCGAGTCGGATGCCAGAGAGGATCAGTGCGATACCGCACATCTTTGACTTCTTGTCCGCAGGGAGTTTTCGGCTCACAAGGTCGCAAACCTCCTTCTTCCTTCTGGCATAAGGGTATTACTGGGTTTACATTTGAGTTTTCTGTTTTCTCTCTCTCTCTCTCTCTCTCTCTCTCTCTCTCTTTAGTTTTACGTATTTTTTTAAAATAAATTTAACTCGGTGTTAGTTTTTTTTTTTTTTTTATTCAAACGAAAATTAGGTTCAAAATTAGTATTAGAGTATCTTGCTCTTAAAAAATATCAAAATAAGTTAAAATTTAATCAAATATTAAAAAAAAATACTTTAAAATAGTTTATACCTAAAAGTTTAAGAGCTAAATTATGAACCACATCGTCAATGTATAAACATATACACAATAAAGATTGACCATAAGTCATTGATCAATGCTAATAAGATTGATGATATAAATAAAATTTTTTAACATGTGAACATGCAAAAATAAAAAAATAAATTACATAATATAAGAACTTCAAACATAATAGATGAGTAGACATCTATACATCATTAATGGAAAACTAAAGTCATTTAGTGATAAACAAGGTAAGGGAAAAAAAAAAAAAGTAAAATAATTTTGAAGAGAATGTCTTCTATAGCATCTAAAGAAGTTTTATGAATGTGTTATGTTTGGATGGATTTGGTAAATGATCACAAATAAGAAAGATTTTATCTCTTTATTGTTTGGATCAAATTGATTTCACCTTCTTTATTCTTCCAAAATATTTTAAGACACTTTTCTAATTTTAAAGTTATTTAGTAATTCTTACAAGAATACACTTTAAGACTCTACATCTTTGCAAGGTGTCAAAAAATTTGTAAAGCTTTCTAAAGTCTTTCAAATCCTTTTAAGGCATTTTAAACTCTTTAACAACATTCTAAAACCCTATAAAGCATTTTGGAGTCATTCGAAGTATTATAGACTACTTTGAGATCTTATAGAGAATTCTGTGACTTTTCTTATTATAAAAATAACTTGCTCTTCTTTAATGTAGGAACTACCTTACATGGACATTGATATCTAACTATACTTTGATTGTGAACATATAATTTGCCACACTTGATTGATTCATCTTGAAGCCCTAACCATTATTAAAGAAGATAGCTTGTATTGTTGAATCTACGTTGGCCATTGATCAAGGGTTTTAAAGTTGGGGTTGTCAGGATGTAAAGCATGTGATGGATATGATCAATGGTTCAAAATTACCTAAACTTGAATATCACGATGACTGATATTTTTAAAACTAGATTTTATTTCCCAATTTCATTTGAGTTTGCAACGCAAGCAAGCTAACACTATTATTATCAAGCAATGCTTGTTAGCACATTGCTAAAGGCCATAAACATTAAGAAAAATACTATTAATTGGAATATTATAAGGATGATTTTGGGTTATTGTATGTTAGAATTACATAAGATCATAAAATGTGCCCTTTTTCTAGACTAAGATAACAAGGTCCTAGTCAAAAAAGAAATGAAGTTATCATTGCCACTACTATACACATTTTGCTCTTCTCTTCTTTTTTCAATCTCTATTAGCATCATCAAAATATATAATGACAGCATTGTCCACGTAAATTAGTTTATAACTAAAAACCACAGGGAAATTGGAACAAACCTTTTGATATGTTGGTTCTCAAAGCCTTTGTGGTTAGAATCTTCTACAAAAACAATAAACAAACAAGTTAATTATTAATGTAATATTAATGCTACACTAGAAGAACATTAGTTAAGATTTTTCAAAGTATATAAAGTAAACAAATAATAACTAAATCATATAAAAAAAATCCCTTGATAATTTGATTATTTGTTATACGGATTAGTGTATTTATTCCCAAAGGCCACATAGACCAAATGCACCGTCTAGATTTCAACAAAGAGTACCCTTTCATTTGTAGCTAGATCAACCTCCAAAAAAGAAGCCGCCATTGGAAAACATATTTATGTAATACATGTCCAAAATGGAAGAAAGCATGACTAGCCAAGATACCAAATTGAAAAAGTTGAATGCAAAGGTTGATCAAATTGCCTTAACAAGTTTTAAGTCATTACTTAGAGGTTCAAGTGGGACAATTAGCAAATGTGCTTCGGGGAGTTGAAAATAAGCGTAGATCTGGTGATTCCCGAATAGGTCAACCTTTCAAACTGCTGCTGAATCCATGGGCAGGCAAGAGAAAACCCGGCGAACTGAAACATCTTAGTAACCAGAGGAAAAGGAAGAAAAAAGGGCTCTATATGTATTTAGCCCTTTCTATGAAATTGCGAATATGTAAGAAAAATGATTCCTCTTGCTTCTTCACAGGATAGAAAATGAAAAGGTTTCTGAGACACAGCAAGGAAGGGTCAAAATATTAAGAAACGAGGTCCAAGAATGAAGAAGGAATGAGTACGAGCTGTGTCTGATACCCGAGGCATAAAAGAAGCATTTTCTACGGGATCCCAAAGCCACCAGCCACCCCGACCTAATTCATGATGAGCCCACCAACTTCCTGGCAAGACGCCCATGGTTAAAAACCACCAACATTTCCATAATTGAATATCAGGTGTGCAGCCCCTATTCTACGTATAATCTACGATCAATCCTCCCTAATACAAGCACTTGTTAACCGCTCTGGTCCTCTTGCTTGAAAGCAGGACGTCGCTTACCTTTAGAGGTCAACGAAAACATATTAAAGATATGGAAATTGTTTCATAAATTGGAAAGGCTTTTTCCTCCGACTAGAAGGGGATCTTGTTCACGGCGGATTCAAGATCCTCAAATGTGGCCTTGGCTGAAGCTATCTCATTCGTTCCTTTTTTATCTTTTGACTGGTAAGTAGCCCTTTTCGGGTTAGTTGAAAGACCAAGAATGGCCTCTTTGAAAGAAGACGACGACAGACATGCTGGGAACTTACTCGAGGCCCCGTCGTCTAGGACAGAGAGGTTGTACGTATAGAGAAGGAAAGTCTATTTTTACCAGAGTCTAGCTAACTTTAACCCAACATAAATCTCGAAGAAGTTATTCTTCTTCAGTAGCAGATTCGGATAGTGATCAGTACCCCTCTCGTTCTTCCCACAGAAAGTTTTTTCTATGAAAGTAACTAAAGGTTTACTGAGCTTTAAAAGAATAGGCTCCTTGAGGCATGCTAAGTAAACTAGAGATTGAAATCTTAAATATAACATATCATCTTATTTTACAAGAATTCATACTTATCAATTTTATAAAAAGTCAAATGTGAATAATTTTGTCTTTATTTGCACAAAAAATTTTATTTCATAATTTGAATAAGGTTTTCTAATATATTCTAATAACATACTAAACAAAAATTATAATAAATTTAAGTAAGTTTTAAAGAAATTTTTAACGAATTTTAACAAATTAAATTTATTTTTATTTAATTTTAATTTATTTATTAAATAAACTTTGTAATTAATCTTTAAATGAATTTTTATCAAGCGGAGTCATTGAGCACGTGGCTTTGTTTTCACACTTAATTTGAAACCATAAAAAATGTAGTCTTGAGAAACAAAAAAAAAAAAAAAAAAAGGGGCAGTCAATCAATGAGAAAATGCCCTAATTTTTGGCAAAATGACTTGGAGTTCTTAAAAACGAAAATCATTTCACGGATGTTCACATATGAGCGAAGAGTGTCAAAATAAGACATAGCAAGGGAGAGAAAGACGCAGCCATAGTCGTTAAACTCCTCGTACATCTCTCTGACCCCTCCACAAGGTCAGTTTTGTTGACTTTTTGTTTAATTTTGTTTAAAATAGGGGGAAAAAAAAAAAGAGAGTCATAAACTCACCCTAATTTTCTCTCTTTGTAATTCTGGCTCTGAAATTGACTCTTTGTAACCACAATTAATAATTTTTTTATCTTCCTTTTTTTTTTTTTTTTTCCTTGGTTGGTTTCTTCCATGTGATCGTTGCTTCTGTCTCTAACTTCAATCGTTACTACCATGTTCGATTTGATTTAATTGATTGTGAATAAAAACTTGTGCATTTCCATTCTTTGTTTATATTGTTCTTCCTACATCTTCTGGATTTGCAAAGCTTGTTGTTTGCAATAAAATTTTCTAGAATTATTGCACGAGATGTGAACAGTCATACCCACAATTGATTTATATATATGAAAATAATATGATTTAAATATAAAATTATTTATATATTATATTTTAATAAATATACAAATAGTACATTTAGAGTAAAGGGTAATTGATCGTGGAATGAAAATATAAAAATAAAACACAATTTATATATTATACACTTCTCCAACACTTTTAAAACCTCGGTGTTTTCTTAGGATTAAATGTCAAGATTAAGTAACGTAATGCAACAAAGTAGACTAAGATTAACTTCTAAAACTGTATTTTTTTTATTTAAAAAGACAACACAGTAACTATGGATACAATTATAGACATTATTAATAAAATAATATAAGTATTATTACAATAATACAAAAAAGTTAGTTAACGAAGAGAGAGAAAAAAAAGATATAATGATGTGAAGAATGAGTTAATAAAAAGAGAAAAAAATTATAAAAATTATATTATTTTATTAATTATGTTCAACTTATTAAATTAATGCCTTATTACAGTGTGATCTGGAACAATGAAACCACCTAGAATGTTCCGTGCGAGTGGTTTTTTTTTTTTTAAAAAAAAAAGAAACCTGTTTTATTGTCAGGGGACAATGCTAGCCTGGATTTCAGCCTTTTTATCCGAATTTAGTGAATTTATTTGACATTTTTTTTCTTGTCCAAAATTCTAATAAATAAATCGAAAAGGTAAGCTAAAAAATACACAAACACGCACCACTTTCGGAGACAGGCCGTGCATGCCACGCTCTTGACCATCCATAAACTTAAAACACCAGAAAACGAAAAAGGAAAAAAAGTGTGCTAATTGACAATAAATTCTCCTGCTGTCCGAAATATTCAAAAATAATTTTAAAAAGTGTGAAGCAAATAAATAAAGAGAGCTAATTGAAAATAAATAACCTAATTATCCTTATTTTCCACAAACCTTCACAATTTTTTGCCATAATTGTTCTTTCTATTTATAAATAAACAAATAATTTTCTTTTATTCATCAAAATAATATTCCCATGTGCTTCTTTTTTTTTTGTACCTTTTACCTTGGTGAAGTTTTAATTCACACTTTAATACTCTTTTAATTTTTAATTTTGATGGTTGAAATTTATCCATCATAATTTTATTAATTTTAAAAATTTTTATAAAACATAAATATCACAAAATTTAATTTTTTAACTCATCATAATTATTTTTTATTTTTTAAAAAATTTTACAATCATATTTTAAATTTTATTAAATTTTAAAAAAATTAAACACATGAAAAATTTAAACATTATAAATTTTGAAATGTTTCAAAAAAAATAATTAAGAAGAATCAAAGAAATTAAATTTTATAATATTTAAATTTTATAAAATATTTTAAAATAAAAAAAATTTTAAAAATAATAAAATATTGACTAAAAATTTTAATTATTAAAATTAAACAAGAAAAAAAAATTATTAATTAAATAAATAGGTGTAAAAAGATAAATTTAAAAAATTTTAAAAATAATAAAATATTAACTAAAAATTTTAATTATCAAAATTAAATGAAAAAAAAAATAATGAAATAAATAGGTGCAAAAAGACAAACTTAAGTACAAAGAAGTATAGATAGGTTTAACCATCGACCCAATGCGCGCGTCCACCGTTCACATTGTTCACCGGAACCGGGACCCCATGTACCAAACCGTCGCGTACACCGTCAGTTCAAGTAGCATCGTCACCGTCAGTTCAAGTAGCATCGTCAAACTGAAACGAGCACAAACAAGGAATCAGTCACAGCCAACGCAGACGACTACAAATTATAATTGAAATCAAACAATTAAATTGAAAACATTTAGACACATTTTTGACGCAATTTCAAATTACAAATAATCACTTGTGATGTTGTTTTTTTTTTTAGGTTTTTGGTTTTTTGACCATGTTAGTTATTGTTCTTATTCACTCAAATTTAAATCAATTATTAACATTTTAATTTAATTTTTATAAAAATTTATTATTAATTGATTATAATGATTACAAAATCTTGTATGTTAACGGTGCAAGTAAATATATATATATATATATATATATATATATATATGTATATATATTTCATTATCCCGAATTAAAGCCTGGGTAAAACCAATTAATGAAAAAAAAAATGAAAAAATAAGAATCCCCAAAGAAAAACCCAAGAGCACCTCTCAAGAAGGTTTCTCGTTACTATATATTTCTATTTTCGGTGATCTTCAGCGACGGTGGGCTGCGGCTCTCACTGGTCTTGGCTTCTCGTCTCTCTCTCTCTCTCTCTCTCTCTCTCTCTCTCTCTCTCTGTACCCCATCTGTGAGAGAGGTTCTGATTGCTATCCACGAGGTAAAAACACTATCTTTTCTTCTATTTTTTTGTTTTGATTTTTTTTCCCTTGTGTTTTGACTTCATGATTATAAAGTTCGTATCTTTAATTGAATTGAATTACTTTCTTGTTTTAATCAGTTGTTCTTTTTTGTTTTATATATATATATATATATATATATATATATTCCTAGCTTTTTGGTTTGGTATTTGTTTGTCGTACATGGGTTCTTGCTTTTTTTGTTTTTCCTGTTTTGTAAGTTAGATCTAGTTTTGTGTACTTGTTCATTGCTTACTTTTTCCATCTGTAACTTTCTGGGTAATGGGGTTTTTTTCTTCCTACTTAATATAGGATTAATATGCTCAAAAGACAAAAAAAAAAAAAAAAGGTTTCTTTAGGTTTACTGTCAAGAAATTGTGTTGGGGATTTACTTATACTCTTGTGGTAACTGGGGTTTTGATCCTTGAGACTCAAGTACGATCAATCCTAGGCAATTGGTTTCTGATTTCGGATCAGACTTATGATCAAATTCAGCTAATAATTTGTTGTTTACTGATAATGCTGAATGAGTGCGTCGTGGTTCTCTTAATGTATACAGTTTAATGTTTTAACATTACCTTAACAAAATGTGTTTATCTGCAGAATTTAGTATAATGCCTTCACTAAATGATTTTCACAACTCTTTGTGTTGATATTTCATAGTCAATCGCATTGATAGGTGAACTTTCAATCACGAATCACGAATCATGTTGTTGGACTTGGGACTCCTTGCCATCTCTGTCATGCTTTGTTTACTGGCAATTGATGTGCATCTATCTGCCTTGGTGCCATCATGATGTGTTTCTTCTTAATTTGACTTTGATTCCGTGCATTGTCTTTAATGATTTGCGACATTATTTTGTATCTGCTTACTGTGTCTCCGAGCTTGCACATTCTCTTCATTTTTTCATTGACATTGGTGGTTTCAGTATGGAACTTCTTTAATCACTTGTGTCACCTTTTATGTGTTCTGGCAGAAATGGAAAATGAGGCAGAATCATCTGCCCTTGAACGACCACAGGTGGTGGGTAATGCCTTTGTGGAGCAGTACTACACTGCTCTATCTGAAGCACCAGAGCAAGTGCACAAGTTTTACCATAATATAAGTGTTATTAGCCGGCCAGGCTCTGATAATTTGCTTTCCTCTGCATCAACCTTAGATGTGAGATCTATGAAACATAATTTATATTTGCTTCCTTAGTTATAAGTCCTGTGGATTGCCTCTTGCTGGTATAAACTGTATTTTGCTGCTGATCACACAATAATTCTAGTTGCAAGCAACACAGATAGAGCTCACACATGAGCGGTGGTTTCTTTAACCCTGAGAAATTAAGTTGATGAATACCTCTTGGCTTATGCTTCCTCCAACAAAGAAACAAATGTTCAAATCTCTGGTAAAAGCTTAAATGTGACTTGTTTCTTCTGCAGGAATTGCAGATGCTGGATATGTTCCTTGCTTTTTATGATGATGAGTTGCAACTTGTCCTTACTAGCCTTTATGTTTTTTCTTGGACAGTTCTTACTTGAGCATTAATACTGTTTCACCTAGATAGTTCTCAATTGTGCTGTTCTTGTAGTTAGATTCTTTCCCCTTTCGTCATTTTTTTTTATTTATTGAGAAATGTTTACTTTCTTCATTTAATGCAGTCATTTTTGACCATAGATACTTTTCCTGTGGCCCTCATTTTCTTTTTTTTTTTTTTTTTTTTCTTTTTTTGATCATTCTATGTGCTTTAGGTAACATCTACTGAGGAGTAAGTTGATGTTCTTTGCTGTAGGACATTGAAAAGTTGATACTCTCACAAGATTACAAGAATTGTGTGATTGAGATTTTGACTGTTGATGCCCAAGCTTCTATTCAGGGTGGGGTGCTTGTGTTGGTCACTGGCTTCTTTACTGGAAAGGAAAACTCTAAAAGAAAATTTACTCAAATATTCTTTTTAGCCCCGAAAGAAGATTTAGCCCCACAATCGGATGCATTTTTTGTTTTGAATGATGTCTTTCGATATATGGATGAAGAAACAACAAACTTTGAATGCATTGAAGCTGACAGTACTGCTGCAACTGCCGCTGTGTCCCCAAATATTGGTACACTTTACTTTCCCCTCTGCTGATACTTATTCTTATTTAGGTTGAAGAAGATATGCTATTCACTTTGTGATTGCAGAGCCTGCTCCCATTAATCACTCTGCACCAAACAATGTAGTCATGGTTTTGGAAGAGGACACTGACTCAGAAGAAGGATCTAGTCATTCAATGGGCAATGGAAATATTCCTGCTGAGGAAGAGGTTGCTGCTAGTGATGCACTTGGCACAAAGCAGGATGATGCTCATGCAGTCTCAGTTGATCTGACTCAGAATGATGCTGATCCTGTTTCAGAATCTGTTGTTTCTGATATCCAGGATGATGCTCCTAAGAAGTCTTATGCATCAGTGGTGAGTTCATTTTCCTGTCTCTGGAAAGAATCATTACTAAATGTTTGAAATCTCTGACATTAGTGCTGTGCCAGGCACATGCATTGAATTTTAAGCAGCAGCCATTCCAACAACGAATTGTGCCTGCCAAACCTGTACAACAGCCACATGCAACTGTACCACGTGCATCATCTCCTCATCCTGATAGCAGCACTTCTGTGGAAAAGAGCAACAATCATATAGGTTTTTATTTCCGTCACTTATTTGTTTTTAGCTCTTGCTTTGTGTGTCATCCTTTCTTTTTTCTTACAAATATTTTGTCAATTTACCTATTTCAGTCAAGGGTCATTCCATCTTTGTTGCCAATTTACCCATGAATGCAACTGTGGAACAGCTCAGGGAGGCTTTTGAGAAATTTGGACCTATTAAAAGTGATGGCATTCAAGTCAGAAGCTATAAGGTTTATTTCAATTTGACTTATGTGCAATCTCTTTGTGGGTGGGTTATTACTTTAAGCAATATTGATTATCCGGAACCTTTGCGCAGCAAGAGAAGAATTGTTTTGGCTTTGTGGAATTTGAATCAGCTGATTCTATGCAGAGTGCTCTGAAGGTATTGGTGTTACTTCTTTTTATTCATTTTGGGGGTGGCTGCCTTGAGTGGTTGCTGCCTTTGCTTTATTGCAAGTAAGTGTAAGATCTGGATTGTTGTGAAACTTTTCTGAAGTCAGTTTTTTCAGCTTTTCTGTGTTGATACTTTTAAAAAGAGATTGAACAGAGTAAAACTCATGAGTCATATATTTCAACTGATGTTAATACGTGAACCCTCAATATCATGTTGTATTTGTTTGGGAATTTGGTGTGAACATTTCAGTCTATTATTCAAATTTATTTATTTTTTAAATTTTACTGTTTTTCACTCATTATCAGTTAATTATCTAAAAGAGCTAAACTTTATTGTACCAATATTCGATGTTTAATTTTACACATCTAAATAACTGAATGTGTTTTTGAATTACATGTGAAGAAGTTCCAACAATGGAGATCTTCTGCTGTGTTAATCTGAATTTCATCATCATAATCTTTTAGGTTGCTTCCATCATGATTGGTAATCGAAAAGCTCATATTGAGGAGAAAAAAGGCAAGTTAATACTTTGCTAAGTTTCATGGCATTTTAATTTTTAAATACTTGGACAGTTGCTTCATTTGAATCTTATAATTAATTGGTAAGAACACTGCTAATTTTTCCAAGGAGGGACAGAGCCTTGTGCATTGGTGATACCCACTCCTACTTTACCCTGTGAAAGAAGTATTGCCTACTTTTATTACACTAAATATGAATCTAAATTTTATAGCTTCTGTATTGTTTGCAGCCAACAACAGCAATGGTGGGAAGAACCCACCAAGAAGGTTTGGTTTCCGAAATGACAATTTTAGGAACCGTGGCAACTTCAGTGGTGGTCGTGGCAGTGGCAGAAATGAGAATGAGAACCAGCGTGGATCCTCAGATCAAGTTCAGGGAGCTGCCGGACGGAATCGAGAAGGTAATCGGAGGGATTATCAGAATGGGGGAGGAAGAGGTCCTTGGCAGGCTGGCCCCCAAGCTCAAGGTTGGAAGAACTAGGCCATTACTTTTTTCTGCTTTTTTTTTAAAAAAAAAAAAAAAAAAACTCCTCCTAATTTTCGTCCAATTAGTATCCAGATAGAAGTGAATTTAGCCAATCAGATTGCAGCAGTTTATTTTTAATTTTTGTTTCCTAGTACAACTGGTAAGAGTTATTCTTAGATGATATGCACCCTAGTTAAGGGTCAGAATAGATAGCGCCAAGGGATTCTCTTTCTTGGTTTTTTTTTTTTTTTTTAATATCCTTCTTGATAAATTTTTCCTTTTTGTGTTTTGTCTAATTGAATTGGAGGAGGGTGAAGTTATTTATAAGTGAGGGCTGAATTCTAACCTTAGGTCTAAATCTTAAGTCTCTTGGCTATAAATTTTTCCTATAAGAAGTTAAGAGAACTTGAAGTCTTAGGGCCACAGTTTTTCTTACATCCATTCTTTCTTTAACTGCTCCAACAAAATTTGTTAATCAGTTTGCATTGATGCTCATGTTTGTGGCCACCGTATAGCATCATAACCATGTAAATGGGAGGAGAAGTTGCCTGTTAATCTTTAGCCTAAACAGCCTCTTATTCATGAGTTAAGCAATTAAACTAAAGCAGCTATCTATTTTTTTGTCACATAAATCAATGTTGATCTTGTGAGAATGACTCCATGTGACCCCGAGAGTGGCTCACAACTACTGAAAATGACCCGTGTCTCTTAAAAACAATTGCAAAAATATTCTTGGTTTAAACTTTAAACAAATTGTGAGCCCATAATTGAACCAGGGACGGGGACTTTCTGGTCTAGCTGGTGGACGAATTCTTTCCTAGGTTACGTGTAACGTGCAGTCAACGAGTCTTGATGACTGGTGCCCGTTTGGGTGTCACTTGTCTCCTCCTTTGTGGGTTTTATGTTTTGTGATTTGTGGCTTCCACTAACATGGCCTTTCTTATGTAATCTGTTAATGTTTGGATTTTAGCAAATGATTTTAGTTGCCCAACTCAATGTAGGAGGAGGCTTGAGCTGCATGATGCCTTTAGGCCTCAGTGGTGTGTGACGCCAAAACCAATGATACAGTGTCTGAACTCCTAGTGCAGGTCTTCTCGTCGTGTCTGAACTCCTGAACATAAACCAACGATACAGTGTCAACTGTCTTCTTACTTGTTCTCCCTCTGTCCCACTAACGACCCCCATTTCATTTCTACAAGTTAAATTCCTTCTCTAAATTAACCATTGATTAGTTGTACAAGACCGTTGTCCAGAATTTTGTAACCCGTGATCTATGGCCACGTTTTGCCAATAATGCCTGCGTCCACCATATAATGTAGCCACATAGACTACGGATTATAAAGTTTTAGACACCAGGATTGGCACGTGTCATCTATTGTAATCTGCAATTGCGATATTAATGCGGCGATGCATCGTACGCGAACTGTAGCCACATTGACTATATGAACCATAAAATTTGAAATGTGTTGATTGAGAGAAGGATCAAGCCACATCCGCAAAGTCCTTTTGTGTGGGTATTAAGACTCTGTATGTTCTGAGATTTTGGGAAGTAACTCGGTTTTTTCCTCTATTTTTTTTTTTTTTTTTTACTGCGGTATAAATGAGGAATTGAACCGTGCCATTACAAAGAAAAAAAAAAAAAAAAGTTATTAGCACAAATAAAATTATACAAAATTCACCTTACCCTAATGTTTGGATACCCGGGTTAAAGAATAAGAGCCAAATAACCAGTACAAGTGACCGACAAGTCGTTTCGTAAAACAAGACCGTGTGAGCTCTCCCGCAGTATACAAATAAGTTAAAAAATAGTCTTTGATTTTTTAAATTTTTTCAATATAATTTTAAATTTTTAAATTTTTTTAAAATTAATTTTAAATATTACTAATTATTTTAAATAAATTAAATATTATATTAAAAAATTAATGTATAAAAATATATTATTAATATATATTTTTTAATATATTTTTATATATTTATTGATTATAAGAATAAATTATTTAAAATATATCTTAATTATTAATACATATTTTCGTAATAAAATGTTTAAATAAATAAAAATTTAAAAAATACATTAAAAAATTTTTTTAAAAAAAATTGAAAACTATTTTCTACCTTATGCCTCCCAACAGCGAAGCGTGCGTTCAAGTCCACCCAAGATGGCCGAAGTTAAACTCTCACGTCCATTGGACAACGTAGTCCGACAAGTCGTTTGTTGTTTTTCTTTCTAAATTCCCTTTTGTTATTTTTCGATTGTTTTCGCATTTTAGGCATTTATCATTTCTAGGGTCATTTACGTGACTTCAATTGTTTTCTGTTTTAAGCAATTCTATTTTGTTTTTTTCTCGGAGAGGATTGAAGTTCATGCGTGAAGGGAGTGGGAGAGGCGAGATTCGAACTTCTGTCTGTCATCTTGATTAAAGGGTTCTGCTTCATTGTTGACAGGAGTTTGCAACTCTTGCTTCCTAACAAAGGTTGTCTTTTGCCAGTTGAGGTTTCGCTCAGAGATGCATCCATGACACAGATAGCATTGATAAGAATCACTTCGATTTCGAGTGAATTCAAGGACAAACTTAGAGTTCATAGAGCGCACATCAAAACCGGTTCATGAGTGCTGGTGGGTCATCCGTCCTGAAGCTATTGGCTAATGGAGGATTGATCGAAGTTCAATGGGAGAATCACGAGGTCCGTGTCCACCCTCCTATCTTCCTGAGTTTGCCTGTTCCAACAACAACGAAAGGCTTAATTTTGATCGATCAAGGGATCAAGGGTCTGCCTTCCCAGGCTTAAAGAAGAGAGGCCATGGACACGGTAGTCGTTCTTGGATAAAGATTGATCAGGATGGGAATTCAAAAGTTGTGGAGCTTGATAAGGCTACTATAATGAGACATTGTTCTCTGCCTTCCAGAGATCTGCGACTTTTGGACCCACTTTTCATTTATCCTTCTACCATTTTGGGACGTGAGAAGGCTATTGTCGTCAGTCTAGAACAGATCAGATGTGTAATCACAGCTGAAGAGGTATTCCTGATGAACTCTCTTGATGGATGTGTGGTCCAGTACAAGTCAGAATTGTGCAGACGTATTCAGACAAGGACGGATCAGTCCGGTAATGATGTTTCTGATGATATATTTTGCTAATATTCTGATGGTGTTGAGAATTCCATTAGGCAGTTTAAAAATATCTAGATTGAACATAAAATTTGAATATGGTTAAAGGAATTGGGCTTGAAAACACAATTAGAATATACCATAACTTCTTATGATATACTGATCAGGGATCCTTTTTTAATTGAATTTTACTTCTTTACATTCCAGAGATGTGCTTTTTTGGTATCTCAAAGTATGTGAGAGCAACATAAAGGAAAATGATTCACAAACAAGCCTGTGGTTCAAATTGGACTGCACATTATGGTCCTTCACCTTTTAATAAATCCCATAATTTTCTCTTAGAAATATGTGCCGAATCATCTCCTTCTCATTTGTGATCAGTTTTTATTTCTTAAGTTCAATAACTATATCCTTCATAGCTTGTTTACTTCTTATGCTGCATTGATTCAGAGGATTTGCCTTTTGAGTTTAAAGCTCTTGAATTGGCCTTGGAATTGGCTTGCTTGTCTCTTGAGGCTCAGGTATGCTGTATGCTCTGATTTTCATAAGCAGCTAATTGTGGAAACTGCTTTAATCCTTTTCTCTCTTTGTTTTATCTATGTTCATAGTCACGAGAGGATGATTTGCAGGTATAATCCATGCACAGTTAGGTGAATTCCTTAGGTCTTTATTCAGTTGTTAAGTAGGGCTAGAAATCGCTAGTAAAGGTGTCTGTCTTGAAAGAGTGACATTTATGGATGTAGCTAATGAGGATATTTCCTTGTATTTCATTTTTCCTCTTATGATAATGTGCTTTCATTAATATAATATTGCAACAAAAAAGATGTTATTAGCCATCAAACAAAGGCTGGATGTTGAAACTTGAAATGGAGATATGCATCCATAACTCTTTTGCCATTGTAAAACCCCCATTTAGTTGAAGAGTGAATTCCATTAGAAAGCAATTAGGCTGGCAAAGCTATACAGTACTGCATGTTAGGCAGCAAAGGAAACACATCCAGAAAGTGAATGTTGCAGATATGAGAATGCTGAGATAGGGTACAGGAATTATAGGAAAGATTTAATAGGAATTGGGGATTTTGTGGCATGGTGGGGGGCGGTATCAATTGGACAACAGATTAAGGAAGATTGTTTAAGATGGTGTCAGCATGTCCCAGTCTTATATAGACTTACAAATGCATCAATTGACCTAGTTAAAGTAATTTTTTTTTCCCTTGTTGAGGAGTGGGGAACAACTTTGGGGCCTTAATTACAAAGGATATTGAACAGACAACTGAAAGAAACCCTCAATTTAAGCATGCATATCCAGTTTTGGAAATAGAATGGAATAATGAAAATAGATTCATTTAGCCAAACCCAATTAATTTTGGGGTTAAGGCTTAGTTGAGTTGTGTTGTATCAATATAGCATGTTAAATGGGACTCTAATCAAGGCACTTTTCCCTCTAATCAAACAAAAAGCTAGTGGCACAACTGTCTACCAGAAGTGTTCCATAGGTTATTGGCATAATTGCTCAAGAAAGATTGAGATAGCTTGTGGTGCAGCTTTCTTCCCAAGAAGAGTGCTGAAAAGAAGCTTTTCCTCTACAATTCACATCTTTTGATGTTGGCGTGGACATGGACTGAAAATTGTATTTGTTTCACTTTATTTATTTGCTGTGCAACACTTTGAGGTAAACGGTGTGAATTTGGATAGCATCCACTGAGATTCCCGATTCCCGTAGGGCTTTCTTAGTAGTAGATTAAGCGTGTTTGAAGGCTCTTCTATTAATTTTTGTAAAGGTTGAATCTAGTTGTGCTTCTACCCTACTGCCATCTTATGATCAAGAATTTAAAGGAATTCTTGCTCTTTGGCATTTTTGTATCAACTGGATGCTTTAAAAACTCACTCCGTCATGATTGGTAGGTGCAGTGTTACCTCAGCTGCAATTTGTGGCTTTGAAAATTTATTTTTAGCTATTGTAAGTATGCCAAAAAAAAATAGGGCTCCCACATTTTTGGAGTTTGGAGAAGGGTCAAATGTAAGTATGCAACAAATTAAAATTTCATTATTCTTGAAACAACTCAATTACCTTTCCTAGAATAACCATGTCTCCCTCCCTTGCATTTTCTTAAGCACAACCACCTGTGATTGGTAGCCTTCATCGGATGATAGGTATATTGGACTGATAGCTAACAGTTTTGATACTTTAAAAGCTACAGATAAACTTGTTACATTGATGAGTTTTCAATTTGCTAGGTAAAAGAACTGCAAATGGAGATCTATCCAGTATTGGATGAATTAGCATCATCTATTAACACTCTTAATCTGGAACGTGTTCGTAGACTCAAAGGCCATCTCCTCTCATTGACCCAGCGAGTTCAGAAGGTCAAAGTTTTTAGTTTCAATTTGTGCTGCCACCTTCTTGCTCAATTTAACTTCTACATTGAAACTACAGGTCCACAATGAGATAGAACATCTGATGGAAGATGATGGTGACATGGCTGAGATGTATCTCACGGAGAAGAAGCAGAGGTCCGAAGCTTATGCACTGGGGGACCTGTATGTTCAAGACAATTTCTCAGGTGAGACCAGAGCTGTTTCAAACTCTGCACCTGTTTCACCAGTGAAGTCAAACAGTGGAGCCTGGAAATTGCAGAGGGCATATAGTACTATTGTAGGTTCAAGTAAATATGGAAGCTTTGCAAGTTCATCTACCAATGGTGAGGATGTCAACCAGCTTGAAATGTTGCTTGAATCATACTTTGTGGTAATTGACAACACTCTCAGCAAGTTGTCCTCGGTGAGATATGCTTTCCTTCGTAATATTTTGGAAGTTATCTTGATCAGCATTTATTTCAGTTATTAATAACCCTTCTGAATTGGATTTTTAAAATCAATCATGGCACAAGGCATGCTGAGGATTATAATGTTCTATAACAGTCAGCTGAGCAGAAATGGCTTACTGATTTTGTTAGCATGCCGATCTTGATGTAGGCAGATTGAAATGACAGTGATTCCTGGTCATGTTGAATTTGTGTAACATGTTTCATGCAGACACACTCAGTATTATAGATAGAATTTGTTTGTACATGACATAGAATAATGCTTCCCTGTGTTAAACTATTGCTGATGATACTTATGTCAATTCTCCTATCCATAATGCAGCTGAAAGAGTACATTGATGATACTGAAGATCTGATCAACATCAAACTGGTAAAGAGTGATTTTAAAACCTTATGTTACTGTTTTTTGGATAATTTTCTGATTGATAAAAAGCGGAGATTATTAAGGGATTACATGAACAGGGGAACATTCAAAACCAGCTTATTCAATTCGAGTTGCTTCTTACTGCAGCCACCTTCGTGGCTACGATATTTGCTGTTGTGACGGGAATTTTTGGGATGAACTTTGTAGCATCAATCTTTGATTTGCCTTCTGCATTCAATTGGACACTCATTATAACCGGTGTTTCTTGTGTCACATTGTACTTATTTCTGTTGTTCTATTTGAGGCACAAGAAGTTCTTCCCATTGTAGCTTGTCAAGTGCAAACTGCTCAACGAGAGAAAATATTTGATGTCTAATGCTGATTCTTGTGAGAGTGATTTCCTGGTTTTCTGCTTTTCTATGGTTTTCTGCAACTCTCTTACAGGGTTGCAGGGGTGGCTTGTTTTGATGACAAGTTGACACGATTAGTTTGTTACAGGGCTCTGGCCTTCGGTAGATAAACCATTACTTGTGTAAAAATGAGCATCTTGGCTCAGAGAAAGGACCATGTGCCTTGCTGGTGATGATGCAGTTGGCTCTGTTGGAAGTTATTCCTGGGATTAACTGGCTTATATTATTCTCCGGGGGATTTTGTTTTTCTTAATGATGAGAGAGGGCATCTTCCGGTAGCAAGACTTAAGGCTTCTACCGTCATCGCAACTCTCACTTAAAATATAAAATGTAATAAGAGGATTAAAAAATGAGAGCTTGTCCTTAATCCACATGATCCAAAGTTTGTTCAGTGGAATCATTTTGTGTAACGAAATTTTGCAGTTCTTAAGGGAAAGTGAAATGGGAATCAACTAGTTGTTGAGACATGTGCTTTCTCCTTCTAGCATAATGGGATTGCTGAAGGAAGAATCGACTCATCCTCAACATTACGTAATGAATGATATTTGTTAGCAACGTACTGAGTTCTTTTCGGAGTGAAGTCATTCTTATAACCTTTTATCTCATTAATCCTCTACCTTTTAAAAGTTTACATTTGTCATACTTAAAAAGTTTTCTTAAATTCACCTTTTGGAATCTCTTTAACCTAGAGCTCTTGATTGCATTACTTTTGTTCACAATCATGATCCCATTCAAGGTAAACTTGAATCCAAAGCTCTTAAATGTATGTTTATTGGTTACTCTTCCACTCAAAAAGGGTACAAATGCTATTATCCATATCTCAAAGGGTTCTTTGTGTCATGATATTTCTTTCCTTGAATATCAATCATTCTTCTCCAATGCCTCTATTTAGAGGGAGAAATTGAATGAAGAAAACTATTGGAATTCCTCAAATTTTCTTTTAATTTCATTTTCTTTAACCAAAAATAGTCATTTTAATATTAAATCATCCCATCATACTAATTCAAGGGGAGAACATGTACTAAAGGAATATTGGTTTACTTAAGAAGGATGAAAGCTACTCAACATAGTCAATTATCCAATTCGAAGCCAAGTCTAAAAGACACAAGGGAAGATGTTGGACAAATAGATTATTTGGATGTTCCTATTGCAATTAAAAAAGGGATAAGGTCTTGTACTCATCATTCTATTACTAATCATTTGACGTATTCAAAGTAATCCCCTTAGTATAAGGTATTTGTTATGAAGACAGACAGTATAAAGACTTTTAAAGATATCCATAGTGCTTTGAAAGATTTGAATTATAAGGCAGTCATGTTATAAGAGATGAAGGCATTAACAAAAAATAACACATTGGAGACTATTGAGCTACCTAAGGAAAAAGAAGATGTTGGATGTAAATGGGTATTTATAACAAAATATAAGTCACATGAAACCATAAAGAGGTACAAGGCTAGATTTATAGTTCAAGGATGCACCTAAAACCTCGACATAAACTATGATTAGACTTTTGTTCTAGCCACCAAATTGAATTCCAATTAGAGTATTAATCTCTTTAGCTGCCAATCTTAATAAGGTGTTGCACCAGATGAATATAAAACATGCCTTCTTGAATAGGGAGTTAGAAGAAGAGAATTTACATCAGAATTTCACTTAACTTTGAGATTGAAGAAGAAACAAGAAAAGTATGTAAACTGAAAAGATCCTTTTATGAATTAAAGCATTCTCTTAAAGCATGGTTCAAGAGATTTATCATAACCATACACAAGTTTAGATACATCCAAGGACAAACATATCACACTCTATTAACCAAACATGCAAATAATGGGAAAAAAAAAAAGTCAATTATAATTGTTTATATGAAAGACATTATTGTAATTGGTGATGATCTTTATGGGATTAAAAAGCTCAAGAAACACCTAAAGTCAAAATTTGAAGTTAAGGACATACAGACTCTCTAGTATTTCCTAGACATGGAAGTCATAAGGAGTTAATATGATGTACTTTTATCTCTTAAAAGAAAAATATCCTAATTTTTTTTATTTAAAAAAAAAAGAAAAACTAGAAAGTTAAGTTGGGGTCCAATTAGAACTTCATTGGAAAACAATTGAAAAACAAAGAATATAAAAAGAAATGTTCTAGTGGACAAAAGGAAATACTAAAGATTAATAGGAAAGCTCATCTACTTATCTCATAGTAAACCTGACGCTACATTTGTCATAAGTATGCTCAGACAATTTACACATTCTCCTACTCAAGGAAACTTAAATGTTGTGAACCAAATTCTCGAGTATTTGAAAGGAACACCAAGGAAAAGGCTTATGTTTCCAAAGAATGAGTAAAGAGGGATTGAAGGCTTTGTGGATGTTGATTGGATTAGCTCAGCAGAAGACAAAAGATCCCCCACCAGCTACTATACCAAGTTATGGGGTAACCTAGCCACATAAAGAAGTAGGAAGCAACCAATAGTATCTTGATGCAATGCTGAAATAGAATTTAGGGTTATTACTCAAGAAGTTTGTGAATTACAATGAAAAGACTAATGAATGACTTTAGAAACTCTTGGTCTAGAACTTTGATACTCTATGGTGATAGTAAATCTATAATTAGCATAGCTTACAACTTAGTCCATCATGACAAAAGCAAACATGTAGAGATTGTTCATCACTTTACTAAAGAGAATATTAAAGATGGAGCAATCAATCTGTCTTATGTTCTAACCAAGTTCCAATAAGTAAAGATTCTCACCAAAGGCATGCCTAAATTGGGATTTGAGTCCTTCATAAACAAATTGAAAATGATACATATTTATTCTTCAATTTTGGGATGAGTGCTAGAAATTAAATCAAATAAAATCCCTAATTACTTAGATTTAGTCTAGCTATTAATTGCATACATCTTCTGATCTATTTTTATTAATAATTTCCTATAATTTCTCCATAATTTTGATGGTCTAGATCAAAAATTGTTTTAATGTGTATACATATATATACATACTTTGTTATTGAATAGAAATTCAAGTGAGAAACTCTGCCAATTCACATTTCATTCTCGTTGCAATCATCTCCCGTGAGAGACAACCACTTATTACTTTAGAAAGAGATACAACCACATTTTCAATAAACATATGCACAAGTTACAACAGACTTTGCATTCTGTCCCTGTGAAATTTGGAATTCTACAGGGAAGGGAAAAACGAGAAGCAGAAAACTGCATTTATTTACGGTTCTAAAATTGTGATTCCCTCATTATTCAATTCCTGCTATGACATTTGAGTTGAACCAACAACTCACAAAAGTATGTCTGCCAACAGAGGCAGCGAGGCAAAAGTTATTTTCTGTCCTGCAGATTCAAGATGCTAACATAGTGCTCGGACAACTATCGATGCTGCAGACCAAGATGTCTCTGTAATCCCGAGATATCGTGAAGGAGTCATAAACTTTTCCATCCTGGCTTTTCTTGTACTCGAACAACAGATTAGAATGGTCAAATGCTGTCAGTTTTACAAACCCATAATCATGGTCTTTGTAGTAACTCCAGGTGGTATTAATGAGAGTATAGCTTGCTAGGCCAGCTCCTCCTCCACCGGCAACCACATGAATAGTGCCATTTAAGGTGCCCTTGTAGTTGTGTTTCTCTGTATTGGTGCAAATATTCTATAGAAATAAACAGAAAAGGAAGAAAGTAAAATCAGTTCCAATGTAGTTGAATGATGAAATTTTCAGTAAGATGTTGTACAAAAAGATCAGTTCACTAGTTATACAAAACGATCTTAAAATTTGCTTTGAGCTACAACAAGGTTCATGCATTGAATAAGCTTGCTTAAATTAGAAATAAAACAAGAATGATTAAGTTAAATTGCTTTTAGCTCAATAAAACTCAACTTTAGCATTAGCAGAAATTTCCAAGATAAATGGGATAGATAAGTGAGGCACAGAAGCATCATTGCCAAGGTCATGAGCAATACCTGGTAAATGGGACAGGTCCTTTCATAATTGTGTACGTGGCCATAAAACGCTATGTCAACCTTGTATTTCTGCCAAAGTTTTTGAAGGCTCTCCCTTCCCATCGGTTCAGCAAAGGATCCTTCATTAGCATACCAGTCAGCAGAAGAATAACCTAGCACCCTGTGTGCCATGAAGATGAGCCATGGTTGCTTTTGTCTATCAGCAGTAGCCAAGCAATGCTCAATGAATTTGTATTGTTCTGTTCCCTCCCGCCAATCATGTTCTGTATCAGCTATGCAGAACCTGAACATGCCATAGTCGGTAGCATACCTGTTAGAAAAGGAGAACAATGTCCAATATTAGTTCCCAGCATGCTAAAAACAAAACGACAAATGAACATCAGGAACCCTTTATCCATGGTCTTGGTCAGACAAGAAGCCTAGAAACACCCCAAAATTTTCCGTGAATTCCCTGTATTAAAAAACCAGAAAATTTTGATTTACAATGGAAAAGAATTTACAAGATTCAGCAGCCAAAAATAATGGAATCTGAGAATATGATGAATCCATTTATCAACACAAAACACAAGCTTTAGCAAGGCAGTAATCAGATAGTCTGATTGTTAAAGCAAAATATGCCAATTTGACTTTGTACTAAATAATTGGTACGACATTAGCATCAAATATTTTAACACAAAATATCCTCATACCAGAATTTAGCCCTGTTCTCTGTAGGGACATAGAACATTGTCTCAGCCAACACACCACATTCTCCTCCAGAATCCAAGTTCCCATAGAAAGATCCAGTTCCTGGCCAGTCACGTTCATGGTTGCCACTGAAAGGATAAATCACAACTGGTCACATAAGATCAGATGAGGGCTAGTTATGTGCTCAAAAGAATAGTACTGCAATACAGTGACAGACCTAGCAATCATGTAGGGAACGGTTGATGCAATGGGCTCAATCTGTGCAGTAAATTGGTCCCACTGTGAAATGTATCCATTTGCATAACATATGTCTCCAATGTGGAACACTATGTCAATGTCCCTTAGGTCTTGAATAAGCTGCTTGGTAGTGTTGAGGGAGCCTCGCTGGAAATTGTTATATTCATTGGAACCATCAGCTTCATCCTGCAATGTGAACAGTCAAACAAAATATTTCACCAACTGCAGCTATGCTAGCAAGATATCCGCATTTGCAACTTGAGAATAAAACAGCAGATGCATACAAAGAGTGATTGAAAACCTTTTCATATCAAGTACAACTATGAATCAAGTGTGTACATGAGTTAATTTAAAAATTACAGCAGTGATATATCAATGTTATGCATTGTCAAAATGAGTATATCCATGGAAGATATGGTTTTAGTCACAGGGAGTCCCTTGTTTTGGGAAATTCAGACCTTTCCCATGTCACCAAAGATTATCACACGTTGTACAGAACTTTGGCCGGGAAATGGAGATGCTCTGAACTGGTATTCTTGACTCCAAATATATGTATCATTGACCAGTCTATGGCCAAGCTTGTAAGTATACCTGCACAAGTGACCAGATCAAGTTGTTTGTAAAAGATCGAGCCTGACAATGGGAAAACTCAAAGTTCAGGATTCAAATGTAACAATCTAGCTCATCTAATGGAAAATTAATCCTGCATTTCATTACAATAATGTCAACAAATCATATTCACAAATGTAGTTCATGTTTTATCATTTCACTAGTGCATCTAAGTTGCCTTCTGTCCTATTACTGCTTAGACAATTTAGCCCCTAAGCATACTAAGTCCAGGCTTGTACACCTTTTGGTGTGCACACAAAGTTTCTTAACATCAGATCTTGCTCAAAGATCAAGAATATGTAACTATACAGGTTATGCACTATCTTTGACCCAAATATCTTGTGTTTACGGTCTTTCTTTGTCTATATGTCTGTATTGTATCATTTTCTAACTGCTAGATCTCTTTCGACTTGATTTGGGATTAACTCATACATATCACAACAAAAAAAAAAAAAAACCAATCAAACAAAAGCCTTTGACAAAAAAATTAGGATGCCCCAACAAGCCACTCTCAACCATGGGATACAGCACCTTGCTTTGTTATGGGAGCCAAACAATGAAATATTCTACCATCTTAAACTAAATAAGAAGCACAAAGTTGCCAACAAAATTATCAGACCACTCATCAGCCTGCTATAATTTTATTTTTCAAGGGCTGGATCAATACCTAAGATGAATACACAAACCTTAAATTGGTTTATGGATCTCTTTTATGTGTTTGGCCTGTTTATGGTCTTTTCTTGCTCAATATGAAATTAATACATATATTAAATCCCAAACAATCTATAACTTGTTACTGAGAGGAACAGCTGCAAATTTCATTTTGTAAGAATTGCGCCAATTTGGTTTGTTCCTCTTTAGCTACCATTTACAGTTGCTTCAGTCTTTATTTCAATTTCAATACAATGCACGGTTCTCGTCTCACCTAAATATGATGGATGAGCACACAGAAGAACAAATAGAATAAATGAAAACTGAGAACTCAACAAAATTAGGTCACCAGAAAACTGTTAACCAAATTAGTTGGCTTCATGCTACACTCATGCACAGATGAAATACCATATTCTACAACTTAGAATCTAGCAATCGTTGATCAAGAAATCACATATTTCAAAAGAATAGCCAAGAACAATATAATAAGTGGTTACAAGGAGAAACATACACATGGTTGGGCCACAAATCCTTCAGAAAACTGGTGTGTATAAATCCAGGATCCCTCCAGCCTACTGTCCTTGCTGGTTCACCTGCACAGACACATTTGGCAAGAAAAATCCACAATCATTGCATTGAGTTCTGCTAATTAGGAGACCAAACCCTCAAATTCACACTACTGCTGTGACAAAATCAGCCAGTACGCAATAGTTTTCCTTTTGTTGTTCCTCGAATGTTAAAAAGCGCAATGTAGTATTTCATATATGCTGAGTGTCCAGCTAATTTAGGCTGCCATAATCAAGAGAACAATGGGTTTTCACTAGCTCAGAGAGCTTTCACTCAAGTCCAAAATGATAAAAGAGTCACCTACCACACATTGTCCTGCGGCTAAATGTCAGTGTCACAGCTGGAGAGTGCATACGATCTCCTCCTTTTTGACCCCATTCAACAAAAGGTTCTGCATCGCTGATTCCATATCCACTTGTCCAAGTTACAGTCATCTGATTTAGAGACTCAAAGCTATATTAAAATCTTATAAATTTTTAGTTCTACTAAAATTGATATTCGAGAGATTGCGCTAGCATAATAAAAGGGACTAATTTTTGATCCACTGCTTTTGCATACATATGAAATGATTACCCACAGAAGGTGCCTACTCAATGCATGCAACAGAAGAACGTCTGATTTGCCTTTTTGCGCATATAACAAATGAACTTCTACACAAGAACATGGGAAACTGGGCTTACTTCATTCCATGTCTTTCCTTGTGCTAGGCGTGGGTAAACTGGTGCTTTTGGATTGCTGAAAGCAACTTCATTTGATAATGCCACCAGTTTCGGCTATCATGCAAGGGTATACAAAGTTTGGTCAAACGAGATTGCATCAGATGTTGAACATGATTCCCACAAAACAAGCATTGGATACAGACTTAATCTACCTTCTTTAGAGCTTTCCAAAAGCAATGCATGTGTATAATCAGCATGCCAAAATTTTTAAATGCAGGGGAGAAAACCATGTATGGGAAAATAAAGCAAATCAACATGTAGTAACAACTAGTTTTAATGTTCTATCAATTGGATGAAGTTGATTTCATTCAGTTAACAGTTTGACGTGAAAAATATAACGAAGAAATTGTAAATGGCAATACATTTGATAAACCTCCAGAAAATAGTGCAAAAGAGAAATCTGATCTCTGGTTAATCAACTGAAGCCTCAATGACCCCTTTCCTGTATCTTTGTATCTTGGACTACTGTAGTTTGCATACTGGTACTGCAAAGATAAGAAATTTATTTTATTAATTTCTTATTCCCATTGAGAGAAATGCAGTTTAAGGAGTTGCAAAGCCATGGCAAGGCAGAGTAGATGAACCTTAATTGGTGCAGTACACAAAAATGGAGGGAAGGCCTTGGACCCTGCAGAGGTGCATGTCAAAGCACTGAAAATTTTAAATTGGAAAATGAAAATTTTTCCATCAGATCGTTATCGAAATGTGAAATAAATTCACAGAAATCATCTAGAAACATTCCAAATGTTAATGATAGAAAAAAAAAAAAAAGGGTTATAGAAGTTGTTTCACAACCAAAAAGTATACCAAACGTACCTGAAATTGGCAGGCGAAAACACACCAATCCAATCATCATTTGAGGGATTTGGAGAAGTATACTCCAATGTCACCCACCCCGAATTTTGCCCCTAAAAAATTGAAAAGAATTTCAACATTTAGACAACAAATAGACTTCTCCACACCATCAGGTGTTTGTCAATTGTTTTTCTTTTTTTCCTTTTTTTTTTTTTTTTTGATACCTCAAAAAATTGTTTGTTGATGGTTTACTCCCCTCAAAATCCTATGCATACAAGTATTGCAGCTCAGTCTCATCCTTTATGAGATGACCAAAAAAGAAATTCTCATTCCTTAAAAGGTGCAAAACGAAAAACCACAGACGTTGTGACCAATCTAAACAGACTCCAACTCTGGAAGCTGAACAATATAAAAAGAGAAACCTGCAGAATGGTGACAGAGATAGCCGACCTTGAGTCCAAGAATTTCAGGAGAGGCTTTAACATAAGCCTTGTCATTAACAGCCAAAATTGTCCTGTGAATGGCAATCTTTGAGAGTGGCTGAACCCCATTTGCACTTGCCTCTTGAAGAGTTGCAAGAACTAAAAAAGTTGCAAGGAATGTAAATCCCAATCCTCTCATCCTGGCCCTATATCTGAAATACCAAACCATAAAAGACTTTCAATCCAATAATCAATGTTTATTGGCTAAGATCATATGCAAATCCACCACTCAGAAATATGCAACTGAATCAAAATATATGGAAAGAAGCAATGCATTTAGGCTCAAATATGAACACAAAAGGCGGTTGACCCAGAAGTCAGCGTGACCTCGAAAACAGTTGAAGATAGAAACTTTTTGAAAAAAGGAATACATTCCGTGATAGGCGATTGGGAAATAGCATATGGGTTCACACTTGACCGATAAAAAAACCAAAAACAAACACACGGAATCAAAGGAAAACAAAAACAGAAACCAGTCTAAACTATACTACGGCAAACAGACAGAGAACAGAAACTAACATAGACATGACAGTACTGAACCGAATTGCAAAGACTTCATGACAAAAGACTTTCTCATTGATTTGTGATCAAACCAGCTGAACCGAAAGGCAAACCTGTTGCTACCACACGCCGGTTTCTAACTGTGTAATCCACTGATATGCTTCCCGTGACCAATCCGACTAAAATTAAACTGAAATAATAAGTATTGCACAAAATTTTTATTTGAGGCAAATTGTATTTAATATTTAATGGTTGACTACAATTTTGAAAGTTCATCAGCAGCCGTAGAAAACGAGCCTACTCAATTTGCAATTCTTAATAACAATTTAGTTGGTTTTTACTCTTATATTAAAATTAATATGATGTAGTTTTGAGAACTTTTGAATTATTATTCAGTAATTTTATTTATTATATACTTAATTTTTTTCTTAAACATAATATATATATATATATATATAATTTTACGTTCAATAAATTTATTTTATTTTTATTCTTATTTCGATTGAATTAAATTCAAAATTTTTAATTTTTTGTTTATACTTGACATTAAATTACATTTATTCCGGGTCACTAAAGTTAAAGAATCTTTCTGTTTTGTTACATAGCTTGAAGCTACCAAGTTTCTTCCAAGGCATAGTCCCCCGGTAAATGTGGATAAGTCAACCGGTTAACGTTACGGCGGGCGGTTTATATTTGGGAACTATCTTAATTACTATAATTTAGTCTCAAATCTCCCTTTATTCGATTTTAATTCTCTTTAAAGTTACTTAATTAGCACCCCCCACCTTTTATTTTTATTTTTTGAGGAATTAGCTTGTTTGTTATTATAGAAGAGTTCCGTTTTATTAAGGTAAAAATTATTAAATTTACTCTTTGATGTGTATAATCAATAGTTACATTATATTTTTTGAAAAAAAAAAAATAGAAGATTCAAATTTTGTACGCATCCAAATTACTCTATTAACCTAATAACAATTTTAAAAAGAATTCTTATTTTTACTTTCAGTTTTTTCAAATCTTTTAATTTTTTAAATTAAAAAAATACATGTTTTATATAATTAGAATTTTACATTTAATTATGATTAGATAGTGTCTAAAATATATACTAATTCATTAAAAATGATATTAAAATTATAAATTATTCCAAGAAATACAATGCTAATAATTTTTTCAAAAAATAACGCTCTTGGACATAATTTTTCAATATATAATTTTAAATTGAAGATAAATTGAATGTGTAAAAATATGAATATTTTTAAAAACAATTTATCAACGACGCACTTTTTGGTCCTATAAAATAAATTGTGAACGTATGGAATTTTTCTTATTAAAACCGATTTTCTTAGTAATTTTCCCAATAATTATGTAAAGAAAACTTTCTTTTATAGATTCCTTAGATAATTTTGGGCTGCGGTATAACCATGTAAAAATGATAACTCTTCAAAACCTATAACATTGCAAGTTACTTAAAAAAAAATTTCTAAGAGCCAAAAATGAACTTACAGAAAATTTTCTAATTTTGGTTCAAAGAAAATTTTTTTCCTTGAGTTACCATAAATTATGGCAAAAAAATGTAAAGAAAAAAAGCAAAATTTCATACCAATATTGGAATAAAATCAAATAAAAATAAAAATAAAAATATTATATATAACATATCATTGAAAAAAATTTACTTTAATAAAATTTTTAAAAACAATTTGTTACAAAATACAATTAATGATCTTATGATATCAATATTATAAGAAGTGTTAAAACTAATTTTTGAATTACTATTTTTTAATTTAGGTTACTATTTTTTAATTAATTTTTATTTTATTATATATTAGAGTAGAAAAAAATTTATTATTATTTTTTCATTAATTTTGAATTATATATATATATTATATTATAATATATAAAAATATATTATTATTTATCTTTTTTACTTTTTATACATTAATTTATATATATATATATATATTATTTAACAATTATAAATATAAAAAAATATATTATTATATTAATAAATAATTTATTGTTAATATAAAATATTTTAATATGTATAATCAACTAAAAATTATAAAAATTAAATGTATTATATATTTGTATAATATATAAAAAGATAATAATATGCATGTGTAATGTGTATATATAAATAAAATAATAAAAATATTAAATAATAAATTAATTGTATTTTTTAAAATAAATATTTATAAAATTTATAATTAAAATAATAAAAAAAATTTTATATATAAAATATTTGATATAAGTATTAAATTTTTTATTTTATTTTATTTGACAAAAATGTGTAATCAAGAGTTAAATTGGTTTTGATTATAAATTTTTGAGTTATTTAAAAATTTAAGTTATTTTTAAATTAAATTATTTTTATATTAAATTAACATCAAATTATTATATATTGATTTAAATCAGATTAAATTTTAACACCTCTAATTACCACAAGGACAATAAAATTTCAAGAATGTTGCCAAAACACACAACTAGTAGAGGTTCTCATTCTTTAAGATTCTTACATTTGCATTGATTGTTTGGTGTTTAACAATTATTTTTGCTATGTTTCACAAAAATAAAATAAAAAGACAAACATTTAGGAGACAACAAAAGCCATAACAACATAGGTTAGCGAAGAGATGGAACAAAATGAGAGAAGCTAATTTTTGCAATAATTTAGTAAAATTAGGACATTTAGCATGGTTTAAAGTGTACATATAATATATCTCTCCACAATTTTTGAGTTTGTTCGGTATATTTTAGCCGATAAACAGACCATTTAGACATTACGGTTGCCATTGCCATCCAGGATCGAACCTGGAACAAAATCAGGAGATCTGGCAAACTAGCTACATAATAAGAACAATTCAGAAACATTTTATTTGCCAATTTAGTGAGATTTTCTCCCCAAGATTGCAGCAGCACATTTCACCTAGAAATTGCCACCAGCTTTTGGGCAAGTCTTACAGCTCTTTCAGTTTCTACATCTGATCCAATCAATTTAAAGGACCTCCCCTGGTCAGACGGTGAGTGCCAGCCATGAGAGCAAGAGGCCTAGAACCAAATAAAGAGATGGAGAATCAGAAAAACTACTGAAAATAAATCTGTTATACATTATGCATGTACACAGGAGGAAGAGAAAAGGGACTTAGGACTGGGATCCCAACCCATGTTTAACCTAATCAAGATTAATATAACTCCAGGGTTATTAGCTCAGTCCAATGGGCATATGATAATGGACCCCAGCAGATGACAAGACCCCCTCCCCCCCCCCCCCCTACGTCCACTGACACTTTTTAATTCGGAACAGGAAAAGGTGTTGACAAAGAACTGCATTGGAGAAAAAAATCTTAAGCATGAGAAGACTTTTGCACAAAAGTTGATCAGTGTAGAAAGTGATTCTTGACTTTGTACCTCCAAAACTCAACTTGGTTTGAATATTTGGCTTCCGTGTCCCGCTCCAGGCATACGCTGATCAAGCAAGTCCGCAAGATCAGAATACAAATGTCAGCAAAGAAATTAAGAAAAAGAAGAAACTGTCCAAATGCCTGCTAGACTAGACTTCAATCGAGGCTGAACACATTCAACAGAACAATAAATTGTGTGATCTGTAAACTAACCTTGCCCGAAGCAAGTTGTGGTAGTGTTCTTCCCATTTCGACAGATGCAAGCAAATGACTGATCGAAACCAGAAAAGCCGCACAGGCCTCCACTGGTTTCACAATCCTTGCAAGCACCAGTATAATATGAACCATTGTACTGCAGAGATATCCCGAATTTCCATTTCATGGGATCCCCTTCATTGCCTCCAAAATCGTATATCGATGTGTATGAGGAGCACTGGAGCCTGGGAAGATCCAACGAGTAGCCTGCAAGTTGAATTGGAGACTCATAAACACAACATGTAGATGTAGGCGCATTCCGTGGCAAGCCAATGCCATTGACTCCCTTGCAAGAATACAGGCCCCTGCAAACCCGAGAACCTGACCCTTTGTCGCACAAATCTTCATTTGGATCAAAAATGCGAGAAGTGGTAGAGCAACCAAGCAAAACTAAGATATTCTCCCCCGTCAAGGCGAAAGGACTAGCCCGATCCAAGCTAAAACTTCCTGAGTTCTGCATGGAGCTGCAATTTGACATTAAGGGATCTACAACTAGTATGGTGTTGCTGGGATAATCAACTGAGGATATGGTGTAGGTACCAGTGCCGGTAGAGAATTCGAGTATGCCGGAACTACATCTTATGTATCTAGCAAAGTCAGGGTGACCACATCCAAAACCAGTCCCAAAAGGGAACTTTACAGGTATTGTACCACAAGTCTCATGGCACGTACCATTTATTGGGAGTGGACTGGCTGCAGCAGAGACGGAGGAGGAAGGTGGGGTGAAGAAGAGCAAAATGTAAATGAAGATCCATGCACATAAAGCAGATGACATTGAGGAGAGTCCAAGAGGTGTTAGTCAGAACTCTAAGAGGATCAAAAGAAAGAAAGTAGAGACAGTTATCAGACTAATTGATATGTAGAAAACAATAGAGGGGGGAAGACTGCTTTTCGGTGGTGGTGATGTTCTCCACGTTCTTTGCCTGTTTCTGCCCCCTAAAAAGTGCAGCATCTTTGTCTAGTGACTTCAAGCTCTAAAGCAACAATAGTAGGGTGAAAATGGGTACGAGTACACGAGACTCAATAACTTGCTGGACATTATTATAATTTAATGTAAAATTTTAAAATATTAAATTTATATATTTTTTTTTTATTCATTCTTACTTTATTTTATTTTTAATTTAAAATTCCTAATATATACTCACAAACTCACGTTTAAAATCTTAATACAAGTTACTAGCAGAAATCGGAAATTTTGGAGAGAAGTAACGGGTAGCCGTAACCATAATGCAGCAGCGCCCAAAGCTACTGCACAACATTAGGAACTTATTGATATGAACTGTGTAACCAGGAGATGTGGTCCACTGCAGGTCAAAAAAAAAAAATTTTACCTTTATCGAGGAAATGAAAAAGTGATACAAGACTGTTTGATTTCAATATGCGTTTTGAGTAGTGGGCCCGGGAAATTTCTACAAAGCAACATAAGTGAATTTCAAAATGTCGGGTGACTTCCTGCTCTAAAGCAACTTTATGCGCCTTAAGCAGTGGACCCGGCAAACTATAAGAAAGTGGAAAAATGAAAGGGAACTGAGAAGAGTTGGAGAACAAAAGTTTTAAAAATTAAATTAACTATTGAATTAAAAATTTAATTAATTTAATTATTTTAATTAAAATTAAATTAATAAAATTAATATTAAATATTAAATATATAAAAAAATTAATAATATAATTTTTATTTTTTAAATATTAAAAAATATATTTTTAAAATTTTTAAATTAATCGAATTAAAAAAGTTATAATTAATTTATAAATTTACAGTATAATATATTAATTTATTAATTTTATTACTAATTTTTATAATTAATAAATTTTAAAATAAATTCAATTTAATTTTGACTTTATTAGTTAAATTGACTAATGTTCAACCTTTAAAAATGTTGATTGAAATATTATACGTGGTATTTAAATTTGGATACTTAACTTTTATTTTTAAAAAATATAAATATAATAGACTCTCTTTAAAATGCAAAACTATCATATAAGTAGGTAAAGAGAAAAAGAAAAAAAGAAAAAGAGAATTGAAAAAACCTCGATTTTCAATGGACAGCAAAGATGCTAAAAACTCGATCAAAGAGTTCGAGACTCCCGTATGGATAGGAGCTTATGCATTATACCTGAGAAAGGCTATTCTCTTTCCATGCAATGTTAGCGGGAGTAATTCAAAGTTTCTACTTGCCCGTTTGCTGCAATCTAAATTGGTACATCGGATCCGCCGTACGTGTCGGTGTCAGTGTCAAAGGAACGGCACCTACTCACCAGCAATTTTTAAGTTCTAAGTCAAAATATTTGGCTGATTACAAGTAATAAAGACTTGAAATTAGATGTAAAATTTGAATTTTACATCACGGAGGACATACATGTGACCGATGCAACAACAGGAAACCCAGAGTGAACTCTGAATCCCCGAGCCTTTGTTTGGATTGGATATAATGGAATTGATAGAACGAGAGAAAAAGGGCAGCAAAAGAGATTTTTTTTTTTTTTTTTTTTTTTGGGGTTTGGCTTATTCAATGGAGAAGAAAATAATGATAAACAAGGACATAAAAATTTCGTGTTGGCCCATAAAAGTTTTTCCAACCAATTTGTTTGGGAAAGTTTGTAAGAATTTGGACTTAAAATATGCTCCTCAAATCATACATTGATTTTCACATGTAAATATAATTGTCTTATTATAAACATTAATTTTATTTCTTTCTACTTCAAATAAAAAAATTTTGTTTTATAACCATTTTTTATTTATAATTTAGGAAAATAATTTAACTATTTAAACATGCTAATGAATTAGACGAAATTTTACTAAAAAAAATTATTTTTTGAAAAAATATATAATTAGATTATTTTATTCATAATATTTATTAATTTTTGTTTTAATAATATTTTTTAATTTTTTATATAATATAAAAATATTAAACATTTTTTTTAAACAAAAAGTGGTTCTAAAATAAAATAAAATAATATAATATAATTGCTGCTTCCCAGTAACGCACGCCAATTTGCTTTAGGCAGGTTTCTGTTTCTCCTTGAAAGCGCTGCCTCTATCTCGGGCTTTCCCCACGAGTTTAGAACGCAATTGGCGAAATTGGAGGAATTGCAGGTGTCATTGGGCTGCCAATTTATTGTCAAGCTAGCTTGGACTGGTCGATTCCGCTGTGCAATTGTGACTATACAGGAGTTTTCAATTTCCAGAGACGGAGACATAGACAGAGAAGGTAGGGAAGGCTGGCCGTAAGGCTCTTCGCAAGCAATTTTCAATCAAATTCCTTCGAAGCTAGCAAGTATTGGATCATGTAGGTGAGTCTACAATGGTTGTTTGTCTGTTTTTTAGGGGAATAATCGGCAAGCGACAAGTTGTTCGCGTCTCAAAGACCCAGCTCGATTTCCACCGTTTTGGGACTTTCTTAATAGTCCGACATTTTGCATCTAATGTACCAAATGCCATCAAAATCTCAGCAAAGGAAGACTCTTTTACTGCTAACTACCTCGTATGCTCATATGGGTTGTCTGTAGAATCTGCTAAATATGTATCCAAGAAAGTTTGTTTGAAGTCCTATCAAAGACCAGACTCTTTCCTTAAGCTTCTCAAGAAGTACGGATTTACGGATTCTCAAGTATTCAAAATTGTTAGAACACAACCGCAGTTGCTTCTATGTAATGTTGAGAAGACTGTCCTGCCCAAGCTTGAATTCTTCTCTGAAAATGGAATCGTCAATTCCAACCTTACTAAATTGATCTCTTCAAGACCCGTAATACTCACTTGTAGCCTTGAGAATCGAATTATTCCAGGCTATAATTTTCTCAAGGGTGTCCTGGTTCGGGATGATTTTGTGGTTAAAGCTATGTCGAGATCATGGATCTTACCACTGGATGTGCAAAAGGTTGCTGCCCCTAATATCTCGCTCTTGAGAGAAATGGGACTGCCACAGTCTTCCATCATACAGTCATTAAAAGATTATCCAAATTTACTTAGCTTACGCCCTGAGAAACTTGAAGAGAAGATCAAGAAGGTTATTGCTATGGGATTCAGCCCCAAGAAAATGAAGTTTGTGAAGGCACTTGTTGCTTTGGTTAGTCTGACTGAATCAAATTGGGACCACAAGGCAGAGGTTTATCAAAGATGGGGTTGGTCTGAAGATGATTTATTGTTGGCTTTCAAGAAGCAACCTATCTGTATGACTCTGTCTGAGAAGAAAATAACTGGTGCAATGGAATTTTTTATCAGCAAGATGAATCTGAAGCCTTCAGTTATTGCTGCACATCCAGACTTGTTGTTTTACAGTTTAAAGAAGAGGATCATTCCTAGGTTTTCAGTCATTAAAATTCTGCGGTCCAAAAAAGTTTTAAAGAGGGATGTATCTGCTGCCACTTTGTTGAAGATGACAGAGAGGCATTTCTTGGATAATTATGTAATCAAATATCAGGATCATTTACCACAACTGTCTGATGTCTCCAAGGAGAAGGTGAGTCTCTAGGAACTAGGATTTTCTTCTATTGATTTGAATGGCTTAATATTGAAGTTGAGGACAAGTTGACCAATTTATTGTTGAGGTTAATATAGTTATGAGCCTTCCAAGGTTTGGTGAATTTGTGCAGCATGAGGATTGTGTCATGACTTTTTGGTAATGTGGCAGCAAAGTTGATTCATCTCAGCTAACTAAATCCTGTACAGTAGTGCCTACTTTCGTTGTATTAGTTTTTTTCTAGTCACATTCCAATATAACAAGTAATGCTCCTTTAATGCTTTCTTGATCCTATAAATACATATCTGGTGTAGTAGTCCAGTGGGCTCTTCAATAGTTCCCTTCCAACCTGGTTAAACATGGTTAAATATCTCAGATGGGTAACCCGTGAAGAAGAATTTTCATCATTCTTTTTGCTTCTTTCTGTTGATTTGCATTCTGATAATCTTTGAGAGGATAATATTCTCTTACAGCCTCTGGTTATGATTTCTTCTTGTATCCTGTAAACAGTTGTCTCCTGCATGGAACAAATCTAGTTAATTATTGATAACTGGCTAACCTAAAAATGTGTTACCTCAGTTGCAGCACAAGGCCAACACTCTAATCTTGTGATTTGTACTTGACTGGCTACAATAAAATTAGCAATTATGTTAATGTTTCAATCTAAATAGCTTCTGTTTGCTATCTTTATGGCTTCATCCGACACAGAATAGTTGATCTTTATGGTGCAAATGTGGTGAAAAACTGAAAATGTTAAGTATAATGAGGACAATTTCAGCTAAAAAAAGGGGAAGGGGTGTCAAATAAAAGAAATTGGGTATAGAAGGTTGCATGCAAGATTCCTTTGTTGAAGATAAGTTTGAACTTTTGTGTCTCCTTTATTGAGTAATCTAAAATATGTTTATTGATGATTACATCATGGTGATTTCGGTATCTGAAATTTGGGGTGTTATGCTGTTACAAAGGTGGCTTGTAGACTTGCTTGACACCAATATGCTGACTGGTAAACTTGTTTGCACTGCTGTGTTCTCTTGAAACCCAAAACCTGTTGTGCGTACCCATTTTGAGTTAGGTTTAATCTCTTTTGAGGATTTATTTTCCGGGTTCCTGTTTTCAGGCTGTGTCTTTTCTCTTTATTGCAGTAACTATGGTGATTTTATGAGAATGGTTTTAGTGATTACTTAGGTAGGAATCAAATTCGTTCAGTGCCTGTGATTTAGAATTATTGTAGCCTAGGTTTGCTTATTGGATGACAAATAGAATTTGGGAAGTTTCAATATAAAGACTGTGTATTGACTTGAGAACTATGTGGTTTCATGAATGTTCAATTTGTGAACATTTGCTGCATTGTTTCTGTGGGTCCTTCTCTTGGAAAAAACATTGTATGAGATTGCTATTGTTATTCCTTGTGAACTCTATGTAGGGAATATTTGTTTGATTACAAAGAAAAATATAACTAAACTCAGGAATATCCTTCAATCATGGTCATTCATATTTTTCTTCCTAGCACTGTCAAATCAGTCTCTACAAGGGTCCATTAAAATCTAGGTTTTTCTTCCTCTTCTGCATAAACTAGCACCACCAATTCCTTCATGGTGGCTAACCTTTGCAACATAAGATAGTACCTACTTTTGTGGTATTAATTTCTTTGGATGTCATATTCCAATGGGGCATGCAAGATCCTTACTTTATTTTTGAACTGGGTAATAATTAGTTTTAGCCTGTTAGTTTGGATGGGATATGCAAGTCCCTTAAACACCACAGGTGGGGTCTACTGGCACTGATGTGGCTCCCAAATTCCACATTTATGGAATCGCTCTCCAAATGGAGCAGTTGACCCTGGCAGAATTCAAACTAGACTAGGGCCAAGCACTTTGCATGCCTTGGCCATCTTGGCTAGCCAAAGTGGTTGACATGCAACATTCCTTTCTTGCATTTTTTGTCCTGTAGATTTTGTTCTAGTAGTCTTCTGGACTCCTTAATAGGTCTCACCTTTTTCAAGGATAAATATTTTAGATGAATGGTCTCTTAGGAAGACTTATCATTATTCTTTTTGTTTCTGTCTGCTTACATAGGTTCTGATCATATTTTCAAGGTTATCGGTCTTTTACAGTTTCTGTTCTGATTTCTTGGTCTCATTTGCTGTAAGGAAGAGGTTGTCATTTTTTGTAATTTGGTATCATCGTAGTTCTTGTCACCTTGGTGACAGAACAAGACCCAGATTTTGCTGGGTGTATTTGATTGATTGCTGTTAGATAACAGTTATATCAAGTATAAATCTGAGGAGCCTATGTTTGCTATCTTGTTGGCCTCACGATGTGGAACATTTAACCTTTATGGTTTAATGTCTTCAAAACTTTTGGGTTCATGAGAATGACTTTGGGTAGACAAAGGAGACCTTAAAAGTTGCTGCAAGTAAATTGAGTCTGAATTTCCTTTATTGGGAAAGTCCTTATTAGGTTTGAGGGCATGGGATTGTCACAGTGCTTTCAGTAAAATTGCATGGTTGCATGTTGCATCTATCTTGTAGAGTTTGCTTAATTTAGCCCTCATACTAACAGAAGACATGCATATTCTTTATTGTCTGCTAAGATGTTTCCCTGTTTGATCGTCTCTACTTGTCACTGAATTTGTTAAGATTCCAAAAACTTATTATTGTTTTTGTTCTTGACCAAAAATGTTAGGACAATTGAAAAAAGACAGTCTTAAAGAGAAACATGCTGAGGTTGTTTATATCATTGAAGCACATTACAGCAAACGGGGTTGACAGAAATAATGGGAGGATTGTGGCAACAACATCAACAGTTGAACATTCCATCAAGAACTCTCTCTCAAGTGTGGTTGGTCCTGCAATGTCAAAGCAGCAGCAGCAGTCACTGGAGAGGTGCCAGCCATGCAACTGAAGGTGGAGGGTCTTGACAGGGGGCAGGGAAGAGGGTTTGATGTCCACGTAAACAAGGAGCTTGACAAAGAGGTTTTAAAAACAGTACCAAGATTTGGGCTGTTGTTAATGCCCTGAAAAATAATGGTGTCAAAGTAATTCTTGATGATTATGAGGATGACCCTTCACGGCCAAGATGAAGCCTTTGCAGTCTCAAGTCTTCTTCTGTGACTTAAGGTGTGAACATTGCGTATTGAACTCACGAATTGTATGAGCAGGGGAGCGTTGGTATTTGCTGGCATGGTGGTGGAATCATCATTAAACAAGAGAGAGAGAGAGAGAGAGAGAAAAATTGGAATTCTATAGTAGGGTGTGTGAGGATTAAAGAAAATAGTACAGTTACTTTGTATTATAATTTATAGTTTAATAGACTTTTTAATAGATCAAGAAAAATGTATTTAACAATTTATTATTATTTATAAAGTTACAAATTATATTTCCACAATTTTATTGTTTGCAATAAAAAAAATTTGGAAGAAGGTAAAAAGTACTTTTGAGATTCAAAATAATTTGTCACAATGTGGTGAACGCTTTTAATAATATGTATAAATTATTAATTTACAGCCTTCCAATTGATTGCTGCTTTTAACACAACTCTAAAAAGTTAGTTTCTTTTTATTTTTTTTAACTGATATTTTTTGAAATTAGAAACCAGACAATAGATACAAATATAACATGATTTGTCATAATTTGTGTGTTAAACAGGCCAAATAAAATGCTTTCATTAACCTTAATAATAAATTATTTTTACTCTTACTAATTAATCAGGAAAACACAATTCTTTTATTACTATTTAAATAATAAATTGAAGGTTTTCGTATTTTTAAAATTTTTGCGTCACTTATTTTTAATAATATGTATAAATTATTAATTTACAGTCTTCCAATTAAGTAAACAAATTGAGCGGCCCACTCTGTCTCGATGGTTTATTAATGTGTGTGTGTGGGTACGCGCCTGTAGATTGGTAAAATGCTAAACCCTAAGTCTACCCTTTTGAGTCTCTTAAATTCCTTCTCGTTCTTTGTCTCTCAACCCAATTGAAGAAATGGAGGAATTGCAGAGACTGTGAATTTCTTCTCGAACTGGCATCAATGGACGATTCGGCTCTGATCATGTTGACTTTCTGAGGCTCAGAATGACGGAAGGAACCAAAGCTAAGGGCTTTTCAAGCTATCTTGTGTCAAAATATTTCTGAAGCTAACACAGGGTTGGATCATCTAGGTGAGTCGGCGACAATGGTTGTTTCTGTGTTTATCATTAGAGGACTAATAGGCAAGAGAAATGCTGTTATAGGCTCAAACACCCACCTGGGTTTCCATAGCATTTGGACGTTCTTTACCGTCAGACATTTTGCATCTAATGAACCGAATGCAATGGAAATTTCAACAAAAGAACACTCTTTTACTGTTAATTACCTCATGCACTCATGTGGGTTGTCCGTAAAATCTGCTAAATCTGTATCCAAGAAGGTGCATTTGAAGTCCCGTCAAAGATCAGACTCTTTCCTTGACCTTCTCAAGAGATACGGATTTACAGATTCCCAAGTATCCAAAATTGTTAGATCACAGCCGCATTTGCTTCTATGTAATTTTGAGAAGTCTGTCTTGCCCAAGCTTGAATTTTTCTCAGCAAATGGAATTGTCGATTCCAAACTCACTGAATTGATCTCTAAACAACCCATAATTCTCAGTTGTAGCCTTGAGAAACGGATTATACCAGGCTATAATTTTCTCAAGGGTGTCCTGGTTCGGGATGATTTTGTGGTTAAATCTATGTCGAGATCATGGACTATACCTCTGGATGTGCAAAATATTGTTGCCCCTAATGTCTCGCACTTGAGAGAAATAGGACTGCCACAATCTTTAATCATACGGTCCTTGAAAGATTATCCATCTGTATTCTTCTCAGACCTCAGGAAATTTGAGGAGAAGACCAAGAAGGTTATTGATATGGGTTTCAGCCTTACGAAAATGAAGTTTGTGTTAGCACTTGGTGCCTTGGTTTGTCAGAGTGAATCAAAGTGGGACCACAAGATAGAGGTTTATCAAAGATGGGGCTGGTCTGAAGATGATGTCTTGTTGGCATATAAAAAGGAACCTATCTGTATGCTTCTGTCTGAGAAGAAAATAACTGGTGCAATGGAGTTCTTTATTAGCAAGATGGATATGAAGCCTTCATTTATTGCTGCACATCCAGATTTATTATTTTACAGTTTAAAGAAAAGGATCATTCCTAGGTGTTCAGTAATCAAATTTCTGCAATCTAAAAATGTTTTGAAGAGAAATATATCTTTTACTACTTTGATAAAGATGAGGGAGAGTCACTTCTTGGATAATTACGTAACCAAATATCAGGATTGTTTACCACAAGTGTTTGATGTCTTCAAGGGAAAATAAAGATTTGAAAGGTGTAATTTTTGAAGTGGAGGACAAGTCGATGAGGTTCTTGTAATGGCGAGCCACCCAAGGTTTTTGCTGAATTTGTGCAGCTTGAGGATTGCATCATGACATTTTGGTGATGTGGCGGCAAGGTTTATTCATCTTGGCTTAGTAAATCCATCACAGTAGTTCCAACTTTTGTTGTATTAGTGTTTTGTGATTTTTTTTTTATTTTTATCTTACATTCCATTACAAGAAACAATACACCTCTCATGTTTTCTTAGCCATCTATCTGGTCTAGTATTCCACCGAGCTCTTCAACGGGTCCAATCCCACCTTGGTTAAACATATTTAAATATTTTAGATGGACGGGTAGCCTGTCAAGAAACATTTTTTGCTTCTTTCTGTATACTTGTGTTCTGATAATCTTTGAGAGGATAATACTCTTTTACAGCCTCTGATTATGATTTCTCCTTCTTGTATCCTGTAAACAGTCGTCTCCTGCAAGGAAGAATTCTGCTTATCTATTAATAACTTGCTATCTTAAAAATGTGTTATACATCAGCAGCAGATCAAGGCCCTGATCTTTTGATGCATGCTTGACCGGCTACTATTGGATTAGCAATTGTCTTGAGTTTCAGTCTAAATAGCCTCAGTTTGCTTTCTTCTTGGCTTCATCTCACTTGTGAAAGTTAATTTTTATGGTGCAAATGTGGTGAAAATGTATGGGATAATGAGAACAATTTAAGCTAGAAACAAGAGGATTGAACATAGAATGTTGCATACAAGAGTCCCTTGTTGAAGTCAAGTGTGAACTTTTGAATCCTCTATTGATTAAATCTAAATTAACATTGTTAATGATTGCGTCAAGTTGATTTTTATCCCCAACGTATGCTGACTAATCAAGTTGTCTGCATTTTTTGTGTTCCTTTGAAGCCTTTTTTGCGATTGTTCATCCCATTGGAAATTAGAATACAATGAAAAGCTACCAACCTGGCTCACTTCCCACGCTCTCTCCTATTGCTTTTTCTTTTGCTGATTCATGATATCTATATATTTTAGGTAAGAAGCAATGACTTAATTATTGGTGGAAGCAGAGATTAAATCGTTTGCTATGGTTGACAATTTCTTTTTTCTTGTGAGTTCAACCGGAGGGCCCTCAACAACATCTGAAAATGCTGCCATCAACTCTGGCCATCGATTCTCCATCAATCCTGTCATTGCGCTCAGCCTCGATTAGAACATCAAAGCTTCCCACATCTAACTGAAGCCTCAACACTCATTTGCCATGTGCTTGCAGTATTGGTACGTAAATTTCTAAACCCACCGTGGCACCCTGGGCATCTATTTCATCAAGAGCACTGTGTGCTTTATCCCACAATCCAAGGGTCACACTCTTTGCAATATGCGCCTCGACAATCGAAATGTTGCGAAATTCTTACTTCCTCCTTCCCCGAGAAATCCTCCAATCACTTCAAAGTACCTTTCTTCAACCAAATCCGAACCTTTTCCATCGTTTTGCCTTCAGACTACAAAAGGGTATCCTTGAATGGATGACGCACTAGTAATAAGCAGTCTTAGAAGTCTTTTTCTAGCAATGACCGGATTCCACTGTGCAAAAAAGTGTTAGATGTATGCCCCATTTCTAGGAACCGATGTTTTTAACAGATCACAATAAATTAATTTTAATTTAAGTATTATACCAAAAATGGTTAAAGAAATTAAGTCCAGACTACCTAACTTTACATTACCATCAAACAAATTACTATAAATCACCCTCTTGCTTTAAAAGCCAAAACCTTCAATTAAATTATTCGACTCAGGTATCTTATCTCTCATCCCTTTCAATGCATACAAATAAGCAATAAGCACAGAACTCAACTCATCGGGCCTAAAGCTCATATCCGACATTTTCTCAATTACATTTTCAGTATTGCCAGCTGATTCCAATTCCCAGCAACACCCCTCCAAAGCCACATCACAGGCAACCAAGTTAGACTTCATAACACTCAACTTCTCATCAATGGCAATCCTACAAACTTTACTCAAAACCCCATAAAAAGAAAAAAGCGCAACAAAATTACCAGCCTTTCTACTAATATCAGCAAGCAAATCACCCCACAATCCAAAAGGCACGTAGTACCTGTTCTTTAACATTCACTTGACCAAAGCAAAAGCAGAATTGAAACAATTTATGTAAGGGGTCTGGGACCTCAATATGTTTTCTATATTGGAACTGTGAAAACAAAAAGACGCAGCGCTGGAATAGCTCAGTTGGTTAGAGCGTGTGGCTGTTAACCACAAGGTCGGAGGTTCAAGCCCTCCTTCTAGCGTGTACTTATAATTTTAATTTAATCTCAGGTACCCACGCTTTGCATTTAATCTTCACAGCTTCTAATCGATTCATTTTCAATCCAAAGGTTGCTTCTTTATACCATTTTCCTTTTTATTCCCCTCAAAAGTTTGTATTTTCCTTTTGAAACTTCGAAATTTGCTGTGATAAAGCAGATCTGGCAGCCAGTGTACTTCTAATTTTTAATTTAATTTCAGGTACCCACGCTTTGCATTTAATCTTCACAGCTTCTAATCGATTCCTTTTCAATCCAAAGGTTGCTTCTTTATTCCACTTTCCTTTTTATTCCCCTCAAAAGTTTGTATTTTCCTTTTGAAACTTCGAAATTTGCTGTGATAAAGCAGACCTGGCAGCCATTTTTTGTCACGTTTGGAGGTGGGTCCTTTAAGCATTTGTCGCGAGACATGCCTTTTTTTATTTTCTTTTGTTATTTCCTAATTTAAGTGTTACATATTTACTTTCCTTTTTTTTTTTTTTTTCTTTGTGAATAAATTCAGGGTCTTCATAGCAGTACAACCCTGGATTAACTTTTCAAGTATGGGAATCTTTACATGTAATAATTCTATAATTTCAGACATGAGTATTATTAGTTGTAAATTTTGTAAAGGCTCTGACCAAACTTTTTAGCTTGGTTGTCTGTGGGGCCTTTCAATCTATATAAAGGACTATGCTTTCTTACCCAAAGTAAGTTGCACATTGACCTAGTTCCAAGTTTATATTCAATTTCATTGCAGCAATACTTATTACATTGTGAGTGTCGCTATTTTCTTCGATTTCCTTCAAGGGTCTCTTCAGGGCAATTGGGGTTGGTGGGAAATCAACTGCTGTCAATGGTGCCACCTTTCAGGTAAAATCACATGTTATCTTCTACTTCCTTTGGCTTTTTCTTCTTTCTGTAGCTGGGGGTGACATGATGATGAGTAGTTGAGACTAATTATATATGAAATTTTTAGGAGTCTGATAACTAGTCTGCAATATTGAAACTGTTGCGGTGGTTTCTGAAGGATTTGACAGGAATTCTTGGAGGCATACTGTTAACTGTTTGCATTTTACCAGGTTGGTGGGAATTGTCCTAAATATTTACTGGTAAGATGCTTGAGTTTTCTGGCTCTCTGTGTAATCTGGAAATGGTGGCTTAAGACCTTGGTTTGATTATTATGTTTCATTAGGTGCCAAGTTATTTGTGTCATGTTTTCCCTTTTGGCCTGTTTGAAACCGTGAAACTTAATACTTCATTTATGGATGATAATGCAAAAACATTGCATCTAGTTGCAGATCCTATGGATGATCTTTGTGTGGCCTCATGTTTCTCTTTCTTTCTCTTTTCAACCGTGTATACATGTACACACCAATTGGATGTGGCAATCTATTCTGAGTTGCTGTCATGTGAAATGGAGTTTGTTGTGCTTTGTAGTATAAGTGTTTTCTTAATGCTGTAAAGTGATAAGAAAGTATGTCAGACTGGTTGCAGGAATGCTGATGGACCTTTTTTCTCATTTATTTCCTTCAGCGTTTGTTTTTGTTGTTTTCTCAGGGAGCCTATTGAGATCATTCAGTAAGTTTCCATGCTGCTTAAAATTGCAGGGCCAATAAAAACCATGTAAAATTTGGTGATCAACTGTCTACCTTTTCTTCCCCATAAAAATGATGTCTCCGATCAGATGCATTTGTTGTAAGAAATTTTTTTGGTTTTACAAATGGACATTAATCAATAAATTTTAGATGTCCTGTCACAAAAGCTGTGGGAGAAAAAGCAAAAGCTTTTTGTCATGGTCCACAAATATATGAATTTGAAGTCGTTTGAAATTTAATACCAGTGACAACAATGCTCTTTGTATTCTTCAAGTAGTGTACTCCTAAAAGGAAGGAAAATACAAATAGTTGTCCACAATACCTTCGGTGAATCAAATCTTTTCTCATGTTTTGCTTCTAAATGGTGTTGCTAGTGGTGCAGCTAGAGTTTTTTAACACGGCCTTTTGCCCTACAGAATAATGCTGCAGTATTTCTGCTAAGGTGCCCGTAGACTCAAAATATGATCATCAGCAACATTTTTACAAGAATGGTTTTTGCTAGTGTGTTTCTCCCTTCTTTCTCATCTGCTGCTAGGAAGGAGGTTACGAAACAACAGTGACAATGCTTGGCATGGCAGCAGTCATGCTCCTTGCTCATCAAACAATGGGACATCTCTTGGCCATTTGGTTTCTGTTCCTCTGACAATGTTTCACATGCACGGTAAGTTTTGATGTCCATCATATGTAGTCATTTTTACATTCTATTCAAAAGAATGTTTATCTCATGCTTACAGTCTAGTGGAAATCGCAAAGACATAAATACTTGTAGGATTCTAGAAGTAATCACTAAATGCACATATGTATGGAAAGAACTTCATGGAAATATCAACAACAAATAATGATTCCCAAATGCTAACATCAACTCATATGTCTTCTCTCTTCTTTTTTTTTCATTTTTCTTAATTAAAGTATGTAATATGTGATCATAGAATTTATTTACTACAATGGACCATAATTGTTTGTAATCTCTGCAAAATACATTACTGTTTGTTGCCTTGTGTTGACTTCTTTAAATCTACGAGGAGCTTGATTCTTCTGCAGCAATTCTTGGAGAGTAGCCTCAGTAGTAGTTATGATCTAAAATATCTTATGACTTGGATTAAGGATTCAAGGGCACTTTCCTGTTGGTCCTTTGTCATCGACTTTGTTTAAATGTCAACCATAAAAATGAAATGTGAGATATTCATTGAAGTTTGCTTTTGCAGCATCACGATCATACATGTGTGGTTCATTCTTATGCAAAACAAAGACATACTTTATGTAGACTGAGGAGAAATATGAATGCTTCATTCTTTTGCAAAACAAGGGCTGGATATACTGAAGAGGAAGTGGACTTTGTCTGTCCCAGTCTGCTTTTGAATCAGCGCATTCATTAATTTTGATTTTGATCCAATAGCTGAATTTGGTTCCGGTTCTCTTTCCTGAACAGGTCTCGAGGATGGAGCACATTTTGCACCTACAGACTACTTCCTGGAGCTTGAAGAAGGTGAAATTGCTGCACATGCATATGCACTTGGGCAAGAGAGTTTCTTCACTTGATCAGCAGACATGAGAGTTGTAAATTTGTTGACTGCTTGCTTGTCATTAGTGTGATGTTCATTGCTGTTTGCAACACTAACTTCCCCTTGGACATCTCAAATTATGTATTCAATCAGAGCCACTGGAAGATTTATGTTAATATAGATTGTACACAATATTGGTGTCATTCTGGTAGGGCATGTTAAACAAACATTAATGGGACCTTCTGGACAATGGGGTCAATGCTTAGTATATGTTGAAGCATTTTGTTGTTGAGCATGCTTAATCTTAGCTTATGAAGTACTTTGATCACCTAAAACATCATTCCTAGTAAATTTGATTATTGCACGAGAAGTTGTGGGAGCCTTGGACAGCCAGCAGCCTTATCAAAATAACTCGTTGCTATGGTCTATGGCTTTCAATTGACGATTAGTTTGTTTGTGAAGAATGAAGAGCAAGAAATGTTAAATGATAACCAACATACATTGGTCCTGGAATTTCATTCATGAATTTCAAGCAACCACAGAAAAGGAGAGGTGTGTGCTTGGTGAGATTACCTTCTATTTGAAAGGGTTCACAACATCAGCTATGATATTTGATTCAGGTTTTAATACGTGCGCCATCCCCAATTACCATCACATTCCAGCAATCAGTCCATGATACAATCAGTCCATGATAGAATCAGTTGTACATTCGAAAAAGGAATTATCTGAGAATATTTTGCATTGCTGAACTGTTTGAGTACGGTAGATTTAGAAAGCCTGATGACACAGAACACACATCAAGGTTTTGCCTGGGCCTTTCGGTTGGACAGGAAGCAGTCAAACAAAGTTCTCCATTGTGGAATTGCGTGTATCAACACCAAGGTTATGTTTGGTAGACCTTAATGCACGGTAATAAAACGAAGTTTGATTGCATTATATTGCATCCTATTGGGGCCAGCCAAATGTATCATAAGTGTGGTATTGGTGTTTCAGGGATCACACACATACCTACATAACATCAAATGGTGTCTGTTCTCCCTTGAACAATTGTATTGACATAACCATTTCCTCCTCAAATCGCAGCTTGCCATAGAACTGCCCTACTATGCATTTTAATGTTTTTAACCAAATGCACTTCTAGACAATGACTATTCGATTAAGTAATCACTTCCTATGCCCCGAAGATGCCATTAGGACACCAACTGACACAATGAACATGGACAACATGCCTACAAGCAAGATGTATGTTCTTCGTGATGATCTTCGGTACTCCCCGAAGAAAAGTATACCCCAAAATGTGCTCACAAGAGGAAGTGCCTGAACGGCATCTGCTGCTGCATATCCAGCAGCTTGACCACCCATAAATTGGAGACCATTCCCAAACCCACATAAGAAGCCAGCCAAAAATGCCCAACCTCTGCCATTCCAGTCTTTAAGATAAGCCTTTAGGGATGATCTAGGCAGCTTCAGTACTGGTCGATAAAGGAAGGTGACATTAAGAATAATGGCAACTACAAAGCAGGACACTGAAAACCAGAAAAATGCAGTGTAGAGAACCAGCTTGGGAACCCCTTTCTTCAGCTTGTGCCACTGATCATTTGTTGCCAAGTTAAAAGCAGGGGAAAAGAGAGAGAAGCAAACACCAGCAAAGAACGTTATAGCCAGTCCCAGCAAAGTGCCCCTCCCAAACACCTGCAAGGAGAACCAAAGCACTTGTTTTAAACTGCTGAGGGAACTGACAGCTAAGGCACTATTTGTTAGTTGAGCCATCAAACCTTGATTGATCTTTTCTGCTCAAGTTCTATGAGGAAGCCTGCTGTTCCAGCTTTTGCCTTCTCTGCATCACTGTTACCATTCTCTAAATCCCCTGCTGCTGTCAAAACAAGAAAAGAAGGCGGCCAAAGTCGCCTGTGTCATGCTGTAAAAAGAAAAAAAAAATTGCTCCATTATCAGATAGAAGGCTCTGGTCGTACAAGAAAAATGAGCAAACGGGAAGAATGATACCTCTGTCTGGAAATGTTTCCTTAGATGTTGTAGAACCTGCAGCCCTGGAAAATAATGAAATTGGCCATGCCTATCATGTAGAATACTAACAGCGATCACACGTACAAAAGAAAAGAGAATTAAAAGGTCACATACTTGCAATCCAATGATATCTTATTGAGTTTTGCTCTATTATCTGCAGCATTCGATGAATGAACAGCAGACCCAAGACAAACAGCAATCAAGAAGCAACCAACCCCCGGAAAAAGGATCTCTGCTCTGTTTATTTTATCATCTAAGAAGTAATTCAAGGTTGTTCCTGTTACCCATAATAAGTGGGGAAAATAACATTAAAGTCAAGACCTTTGAAAGATGCAGGCAGTAACAATTCTTTCAACAAACACAGACCTATAAGAACTGTAATGCTAGAAGAGATTACTTCCGTCACTGACAGGCCAACAAAAGCCCAAGCATACTGCGTGGATAGATTTCCAACACTGAGGACAATCCCACCGGCCATTGCAAAAATAACAGATGGCCAATTATCCTGCACAAGTCATAGAAGTCTCATAGATCATCCCTTTTTCCAGTAAAATTTTCTTGTTTTGGTGACAAAAACTCATTGATTTCACCAAGAGAGGTGTATGTATGATCCATGAAACTGAAACTAACCTGAGAAAGTTGTGCTATAAAGTTGGGCCTCTCCGGAGTGCTACTCCCAATCTGACCAAATGTTAAAGCTATGATTATAGCAGCCAAGAGATTGGTGATGGAATAGTCAAGGTACGTATGTTGAGGAAGCCTGCCTCGCCTCTCTAGCAGGGTCATAATAGCAGGCCATGTACCCAGGAAAAAGAGGGAAAATAGCATGCATGCTATTGCTCCTCCTTTGCGCTCCACTAGATACATTTTCTGAGAGAATCAATGAGTATCTTCTGAAAAAATATCCTGCGAAAGAGAACAACTTTATACCTTTATCGGTTTATCCAAATGGTAGAAACTTTTGAACTTTGACAAATTCCATTGCTTAATTGCTTTTAAAAAAATATCTACAGTCTAAGCTTTTCCCTGGAAGAAGAAGAAGAAGAAGAGGAACCCTTTTAAGATATACTATGTTGTGAACCAACAATCAATGAAGTGTTGAAAAATGCTTGTAAAACTAGGGAAGAATATCCCGCACAACGAGGAAAAGACAGTAGAGAACGATTTTTAAGACAGACTAAAGGGTCACAGAATCTAATCAATGAAAAGCTCAGCGGGCAAAAGAATCCAAATTCCAAAAAGTCAAAGACACCCAGAAAAATATCTGCAACAATTCCACTTTTTAAGCAAAAGCAGTTGCGCAAATTCAGCGTCAATATGTATACATGGATGCAAAAGAAGGCATCGGTGTTAGATATTTTTTTTTTTTCTTTTTTGCAATAATATGTATTTTTCTAAAGGAAAATCTACTTTTGTGCGGTTCAGATTTGCCAATAAAAGCCACGCTCATAAGTTTCACAATTGAACCAAGGCAATCCAAGTAAAGAGTGCTACAGTGAAGCATGCTCATTTGCTGTGAAGAAAGAAAGAGACAGAAAGAAAGAAAGAAACCCCACCAGGAAAAACTTACCGAGAGATGCCAGTCTGACGAATGATCTCTTATTCAGTGGGTCCAAAGTTGTATGTTTTGAGTTCGAACTCGGATTCTTCCAATGGTATTCTTATAGCATTGTGGCGTGATGGTAAAAACCAAAGACCATGAGAAACCAGCAAAGAAAGGGTGAAAGTTGCCGAGAAAAAAGAGTGCTAAATCTCCATAATTATATAAGAATTGCAGTTTGATGGTAAGTTGGTTAACTTGGTCAACTTCACTGCTAGATCCAACTCATCTTTCTTTCAGTTTTTAACGTTTGTTGTTTCGCCGATCCATGCGGGCAACCAAAAAATCATTTTATTTCAACGCGTGCCATTTGTGACCTATTGTTTGTTCATTTAGTGTTGATCAAGGAGTTGCTATCCGTTTGATGTAACTGCTTGAGATATTTTGCAGTTCCGTCCGAAAAGTTTGGTTCAGTAGCCCGCTTTGATTGACTTGTGTATCTGGACACTGTAATCCTCTGACCCAAAAAAAGAAAGAAGAAAAAAAAAAAAAAAACTCAGAAGAAGATCCAAGCCTTGAGCGGTGAAAGGCCTTAACGCAATTCTCTTCTAGTTAACCGAAAGTCAGCATGGCAATGTCTCCTTACTGCAACACGACTGATAGTTGGTCAAACACAATTACCCCACGTCGGTAAGCAATCGTGTGTTGAAGGCTGATGTGGATTGTTCCGTCTTTTTAATTCCTTTATCTCCGCAACAAGCTTAGTAAGATAAAAAAAAAAAAAAATCATTACAAAATCATCAATTTCACATCTGTACGTTAGCCATGGCTACCTAATCTTGATCCTTCGAATTTGGTAGTATCCCATCAATTCACCCATGACAGATTGTCAACTCATTAATGGATTCATTTGAAATATTTGAACTTTTATCGGTATAAAAAGATATTCTGTTTCTTTTTTTTTTCTGTTGGGGTGGGGGGGGGGAGATTGTCAACGTTAAAGAATTCAATGAAATGAAACAAAAATGAAATCTCAATCCTAGGAATATTTTATCATTTTTGTCGAGTAATTTCCAGGAATAATCACAATTGCACAGGATTTTGGTAATTGACCTTGTATTCCATTTGGACCAGATTGACTCAACCTTGCCAGTTCCAGAATCAAATTTAACGTGCCTCTACAATTATACAAACAACAGATTGTATCATTCGAGGCTTAGAAGAAATAGAAATTCCAAGAAAATATGGAATGCCTTCAGAGAAAGAGAAAGAACCATCAAAAGAAAATTCATGCAGTTACAATTCAAATTTGTTTCACAATCATTCCAAGGAATAGCCATCGTTATTGGGTGGTAAAGGAAGGTGACGTTTATAATGATGGCTGGTACAAAACAGGAGATTGAGAACCAGAAGAATGCAGTATGGACAACCAGCTTAGGAACCCCTTTCTTCAAGGTGTGTCACTGATCATTTGTGGCCAGGTTAAAGGCCGGCGAGAAGGGATGGAGGCACACGCCAAAGAAGAAAGTTATAGCCAGTCCAATCAAAATGCTCTTCCTGAGAACCTGTGAGGATAGCCAAAATCTTCTTTGTATCATACCAAAAACCGTGTTCAGTGGGAAACCCACAGGTTATAGAATAGCTCTAAACAACACCAAGAAACATGAATAGGAAGTTGCACTACAAACCTTAATTGTTGTTCTGCTCTCAAGCTCTATGAGCAAGTCTGCTGTTCCAGCTTTTGCCGTTCCAGCTTTTGCCTTCTCTGAAGTCCCCTTTCCATTCTCCAAATCCTTTACTCCTGTCCAATTAAAATAACTCCCTTGTAATACCAAAGAAATGGGAATTAATTTTTATTTTTATTTTGTTTAAAAAGCAGTATAAGAACTATGTCCAGCTTCATACTCAATGCTTGAACAACCAATGGCGCAGAACGTTAGGGTAAGGACTCAACAAATTTTAGTCTGTTGGTTTAAAAAAGCAGCAGAGGCACACATTAAGAACATGATGAAGTTTCTGTCATAACCAGAAATTTGTGACTACAGAGAGAAGAGAGATTGGGCCAAAAGACAACTTCATTTCTTTGTAATCTTCATTTTATATGAAGCATATATAAAATCTTACTACAAAAGTACAATTGATCCAATACATAAGTACAAACTATCCTTACTTTAGACATAAAATCTATTTTACAGTAAGGTAACCTAAAACCACAGGTAATCTCCATGTCTTGACAGATTATGGACCTTTATCTGGTTACAAAGTAATTCAATTAGTTGAGTCCAAAGAATGCATCATTACATGACCACAGAAAGGACTAAGATTAAACTAGAGGATGTTGGAACATTAACCTTGAACACCAATTCCTTTGCTGCAATCATGCAACAGAAATAACTGACTTTTAAAAATTTTGTTCCTAGACAGAAGCTTCACTTCCAAGCAGCTAGGAGCTCCAATGTTTAATGTCAATCTTCATCACTCCTTCCTGACATTGAACAACTGCATTCCAAGCTTATTTGTAAGGAGCTCAAATATGGTTTTAAGGAGAGGCTTTGTGAATATGCAAGCTAACTGGTTTGCAAGCTCACAATACATCAATTCAACTTCTCGCTCTTCTCGAACATCTCTTGAAAAATGAAGTTTGATCTTGTAATGTTTTGTTCTCCCATGATGAACTAAGTTTTTTGATATAGCAATTGCAGATTGATTATCACAATGGATCACAATAGACTTATCTGGATTGTGTTGCAGATCAACCAGCAATTTCTTGAGCCACACAGCTTCATTCACAGCTGCTGTAGCTACAGCATACTCAGCTTCTGCTGTAGATTGTGCCACCATATTTTGTTTTTTTGGAACTCCAACAGAAAGCCCCTGAACCCAATGAAAATACATTGCCTGATGTGCTTTTTAAATTATCAGCTGAACCAACTTAATCACTATCAGTGATTCCTATCAAATTCAACTCTCCTCCTCTTTTAAATAGAATCCCAAGCTCAACAATCCCTCTGATGTATCTCAACACTCTTTTTGCTACTTTAAAATGCATTTTACTAGTATCATGCATAAACCTAGAAAGTAAATTGATTGAGTGTACTATATCAGGCCTTGATGCTATTAAATATATAACAGCTATCCAACAAGGGTCCTATAGAAGTCAGGACTGAACTTTTCTACACCATCTTTCTTTACAAGCTTTTGATTAAACATCAGAGGGGTAGAGACCTACTTGCAATTTTCCATTCAAAATTTCTTCAAACTTCATTGGCATATCTCTCTTGATTGATTAAGATGCCATATTCATGTTGTAGGACTTCAAGCCCCAAAAAGAATGACATCTTTCCCAAATGTATCATTTCAAAAACCTGCTGCATCTCCCTCTTAAACTATTGAACCATCTTGGCACTACTACTAGTAACAAAAAGATTATCTACATGTAATGAGATGATGAGAATATTAATTTTCTCTGACTTCACAAATAAAGCAACCTCATTTTTGCTTTTAATAAATCCAAGCTTCAAGAGATGGTTATTTATTCTATTGAACCATGCTCTTGGAGCTTGTTCTAGACCATAAAAAGTCTTGTTTAACTTGTATACCTTGCCCTCTGCTCTTTTCTTTTTGAACCCTTTTGGTTGGGCAATATAGATTTCCTTTTCCAGAATTTCATTGAGGAATGCTGTTTTCACATCTAATTGATTCACAATCCAGCACATTTTGAGCAGTAAGTGCCAATAAGAGCTCAATTGTATCAAGCCTTGTTACAAGGGAAAAAGTTTTTGAATAGTCCATACCAAATTATTGTGTGTAACTTTTAGCAACCAGCCTTACTTTCAATCTACTTGTAGTGTCATTAGAGTTGAGTTTGGTCCTAAACATCCATTTTAAACCAATTATATTTTTGTTTTCTAGTTTATCTACCAAAATCCAAGTCTAGTTTTTTTTTTTTTTTTAATGGTAAAAACCTCCTCCTGCATAGCTTGCTTCTACTTTGCAGATTGTGATGCTTTAGTATAACTTGCAGGTTCTAATAAAGCCAGATTGCTTATTGCATACACATTTGAGAGAACTTTAGTTCCTCTCATAAGTACATCATCATCATCCTCATCTTGAGAGACATCTAGATCATTTTCAATAGGCATACGTGTTGATTCAGTCACCTCTTCATTCTGCTAAGCAATTAGACTGCTCCAATTCCAAGCTTGATGTACTTCAAATTTCACATCTTTGCTAATCACAACCTTATTAGACTTCATATCATAGACCCTAGGAGCCTTTGCAATTGAACTATATCCAACAAACATTGCAAGCTTTGCTTTCTGATCAAGTTTTCTTTTTTTTCTTTTTAAAAACATAAACATAACACAAGCTCCCAAATACCTTTCAATGAGTAATTGAGAGCTTTGAGTTACACCAAGCTTCAAAAAGAGTTTCCTTTGGCAACTTTAGTAGAAAGTCCGTTTGGTAAGTACACAATTGTGTTTATAGCTTCTGCCAAAATCTCTTGGGTACGTGCTTCTTAGCTAGCAAGCATTTGGATGTCCCCATGATAGTCTTGTTTCTTCTTTCACATAGTCCATTTTATTGAGAGTATACAGAGCTGTAAATTAATGCAAAATCCCTATTATTGCACAAGATTGCTTCAAAGCTTCCAAAGTGAATTTTGTTCCATTGACAAACTCGAGTATCTTAAGTTTGTAACTAGATTCATTCTCAACTAGTACCTTGAATGATAGAAATGTTGTATGAACCTCAATCATAAACCTAACAATATTTTGTTAAGTCATCAATAAAAAGTATAAACAATTTACTACCATTTAACTACTCAACCTCTGTAAGACTACACACATTAGTGTCAACTAAGATTTTGAATGGAATATATCAAAACTCAATTAAACTAATTAATTAAATTAATGAAATAAAAAATTAAATTATTATTTAATTTAATTCATTTTAAAATTTATTAATTTTAAAATTTATTAATTTTAAAATTTATTAACTAAATTAATAAATTATTCAATAAAATAATAAATTAATAAATTAATTATAAATTTTTTAATTAATTAATTTTAAAAAGTTTAAAAATAAATTTTTTATATTTTATTTTTTTATAAATAAAAATAATATTATTAATTTTTTTATACATTTAAAATAATTAAATTAATTAACTGTTAAGTTTTTTAATTCAATAATTAATTTAATTGTAAATATCTTAACCATTACGTGAACAATTCTATAGACATATAAATTACGATCCGTTTAAAATTTCTTACAAGAGATCAATTCAATAAATTTATTTATGTAGCAAATACCTATATATTTATTCAAGTTTTATATATTTTAATCAATGATATCAATACCATTTTTATAACTATATTAATATTCAACTTTGTTAAACATTAATTAAAAATATTTAAAATAAAATTTTAAATATAATAAAATTTTTATAATTATGATATAATTATAATAATTATTCTAAAATCATAAATTTTATTTTTAAAATTTAAAAAATTAAATTATTTAAATAAAAATATCAATATTAATAAAATTTAATACTTAAAATATTTAATATATAATTATATTACAACAGACAGTTAAAGTATACATTAACATTCGCGATTAGTAAGGAAAAAGCAACGATTACATGACCAACCCCATCCATATGATAAGACAAATTAAGATGCGACGAACTAAATTAACATAACATGAAAAAATGAAAAATACAACTACCATCTCTCTAGATATACACAAAGAAAAAAAAAAACAACAGAGAGAGAAATCTCGAAAGAAGAGATCAGGTCCCACCCCAATAGCAGGTCACATCAACCGTCCAATAGGAATCAAATTCCCATGCTTTTTTCACAAACGACGAAAGAAACAAGAAAAAGCTTCTCTCCAGATGTGACGGACGTAAAATTACAAGCCTACCCATCTTGTCGTGGCAAAATCCTGTCCACACATCAAAACCTCATTTCCGTTTTACTGCTTCACAGTCTCAATTTTCAGGCCCACCACAACAGTAAGCCCGAAAACCGAAGGGTCATCATAGAAGCAAAGAACAAGTTAATGCCTTTAAATGGGAGGGAAGATCCGCCATTGCTGTAAATCCCAGTGCCACTTCCTGAGGGCCCCAGTCCTGTGCCAAACACTGAAGATGGTGTGGTCGTAGTTGTAGGTGTTGTTGTGCCAGGAGTGGTGCCTGTAATGGTCCCTGTTGGGGTTGTGGTGTTTGTCCCTGCAGTGCTGCAATCACAGACAAGCCTGGAAAACCTCAGCCCACGTTACAAAACTAAATCTTTATTACCAAAAATCAGGCCACTGTCTCTAGAGCATTATTGAAAGCAACTGGGAAACACATTAGTATAACTACATACATAAGTGTAGCGTAACATGTCGGGCAATTCGTGGGAGACGGATGTCATGCTGAAATATTTTAATAAAATACCCTCTGGTGGCAAATAAGAGGACAAAATATCTATAGAATATCAACATCATTACAGCTCAAAGCTTCTAAAAGATTATACAGGAACCTGGCCTAGAAAAAAATATTAAATCAATCCAAGATGTTCAGAGTGTGCGGTGCTAGATATGCTTTTTCCTAACCAGGGTCCCCAAATGCAGTTTAAAGCAACATGATAATCCTGTCTGCTGCTCGTACAAGTAGATCCCTGTACAAATCTATCAAGTGGATTAAATAGTTTTAACCCAAAAGTAAAGGAACGAGGTGTGCTGAACGTGAAGCAAAGACACGAAAGATGCGGCAAGTAAAAATGAGTACCAGATGGTAAAACAGAAAAGTGGTTTTGGATAACAAAGGAATAGGCAAAGAATTAACTCCCCAGATACGAAGATTCATGAGATTGTAATTCTAAGTCACAAGGTAATCAAAAGAAAAAAGATAGCTTTTCTGGAAAATGAGAAAGGGTTTAAGGAGGCCACCAAACAGGATGTGTCAGATACATGAACTTCAAGAATAAGAGATTGGCAGAAGAGCAAGAAAAAAAATAAGAAGACGAAAAAATCATGCCTTGCACTTGCAGGATAAGTACATCCAGCAGCGACAGCTGCAAAACAGAAATGGGAGGAGAGTATTAGAACGAACACTAAAGAGATAAGTGGGAAAGTAAAAGAATGTTTCAAGGGACTTGACTACTTACTAGTGGGAGGATTTGCGCTAGTGGTGGCAGTTCCTGAAAAGTCACAGCTTCCTGAACCTTGGCCTTTCCTCTGGAAATAGCTGTTGGCAGCCCAGTCGCAGTGTGCTTTGACGGTGTTGGGGTTGTAACAAACACCTTTTTGAAGGATTGGAGTACAGTCTGCTCCAGCTCCACAAGCATAATCTATAGTCTTTTGTAGTGCTTGGTCACCCGCACCATCCTTGCATAAGCAGTAAGCAGCATCTACAACAACCCCCCAAAAAAAAGAAAAAAGCTTACAATATTCATATCATGGTGAAAGGAATGAGAGAAAGAACAGGATCTATGTGACGTTTCTCTTGAATTAATGAGAAAAGATCTCAAGAATAAAAAGTAAAAAAAATTCACCATCACCCCCTCTATCAACTAAAATCAGACCAAGAAAGACACACAATAAGTCACTTAGAGCAAAAAGACTTAAAAAAAAAAAAAAAAAAACTACCAGACCCATCGAGAAACAACACAGTTATTTCGACTTAAGAGCTTTAGGATTAAAGGAGAAACAAATAAATAAAGAACACCCAAAAAAGGAAATCAAAAGCTTACTTGAATGACCGGTGAGGGCCAAGAAAAGTAGCAAAGTCAGTAAAACAGCCATGACGGATGCAAAGATCGTGCAACAAAATCTAAGGAATTCACTGCCCCTTTCAAGTTGGGTAGTAGAAGCTAGGAGTAGTACTGGAGAGGGTGACGGTGGTTGGTGGAAGGGTTTCTTTATGATTCAAATGATTTAACCCAACTTTATTCAGAAACCTTGCATTCGGACACATCCATTAAGACACCATCACCTCGGAACGTGTGTCAGTGTCTGCCTTCGTTGCGAGCCGAGCTAGCTCAAAGTTTTTTGTCCAGTATTTGACCGTTCGATTATGTATGTATATGTGTTGCTTTCCAACGGTCATAAACTCGTGGACCAAAAAAAATGAAAAAAACATAAAAGTAACATAAAATACATCTTCTCGAAATTCTTAATTAATTATTAATTATAACATAAAATAATATTTATTAAAATATATTTAACTTATATTATATATTTATTTATTTATACATATTTATAATTATTTTTCTAACTTTTGGAAATGACTTCATGGATACAAATTCCGTTAAAATAAATGGTCACGACCATAAATTACGATACATATTAAATAAACAGATCATATTTTATATGATATAAAAAATTTTGTGAATATACAAGTAGATGTTTAAGTAAAATATTTTTATATTATATAAAATATTATTAATATAATATAAATTATTTTAAATGCAATATAAATAGCTTTTGTGGTCATTTGTATCCACAAATGTTTGTAGGCTCCTCTAATTCATTAAGAATGAGAAAACATAAGTAACCAAATGTAAATAATAATAAAAAAAAGTGAATTAATGATATTTTATTTAATATTAAAAGTAAATAAAATTTAATATAAAAAATTATTTTAATATGTTTATCTCGTCATATGACTTAATAAATATTGTTAATGTAATGGTGATTTTTGAGAATTAATGTAATTTCGCATCTTTCATATTTCATCCGTGTCAATTCATCACAAATTAACCAATTTCTTTATGCTGGCAGGCTCGGTGTAATTTGGTCCCGATAAAGTAGGGCCCTTTGACTTCTTCCTTAGGCTGTTGGATTCTTGTATTTGGGCCCGTCACCCTTCGTCCTCGCTTCGTGGGTGTGGTGTTCCCCCTTGCTCCTTTGTTTTTTCAGTTTTTTTGGTTGTTTTTCCGCTGGAGCATCTAAGGCGTACGGATGGAAACACAACGATACGAATATAATACAATATAATACGACACAAACATCACAACGTATCAATTTTTTAAAAAAAAAAAAATATCAAGATACAGACGTATGTATAATTTAAATATTTTTAATAATATTAATATTTTTTAAACTTATACTTTATAATAATTATTAGATTATTTAAGCTATAATTAATATTTTGTTAAGCTTTTTTTTTTTAACTCTAATCCCACTCCCTCTTATATTAACATTTATTAAATTAAGTTTGTATCCATGATAAAATTTTTCAAAATTATGTATCACTAAGAAAGATAAACAAATAAAATATTAAAAAAAAGGTATAAAAAATTGTGATCAATGTTAAGTAAAAAGCATAAAAATATGATCAATATTAAAGACATAGTACTGTTATTTACGAGGAGTGTTTTGATTAGTTTTAGCTTTCGTCAAGTATAATTGTACTCCCAAAATCCAAAAGGGTAAGTGGCGACTCCCAATACCCCGAAAATTGGCTCAACAAAGCAAAACATCGAATCAGTGCAAGTATTATGCAGGGCGAATGAGTAGTGAGGGCAAATCAAGTAGAGAACCCCCTTAATCATCGGTAATTTAATATGTTTATAAAAAGAATTATTACATATTTAATCTTTAAGAATATTAAGATTAATTTTATGTGTGTTTAATATATATTTTATATATTGATATTTAATATAAATAAATAATTTTTGTTGTCAAATATATTTTAAAATATCCAATATATATCAAAGAACTGTCACGCGACCATCATATGTGTTTTACAGATGTCCATATCCAAGCATCATTCCCTTAATTTTATGTGCTTAAGTCAAATGCAAAATCGATTCCACAATTGTAATTCACTGATCTTACATTTGTATCCTAATTATAAGATTACTCTTTAATAATCAGGCGAAGGAGAGCAGGCTCCCCCTTCAATTCAGTCGAGAGACCCAGATGGACACCTGGCAACTAATAAAAGCAAGTTGAGAGCTTATTAAAAAGGTTGGAAGTCTCAAATGCATGATACTCCCACAGAAGGGCATGGCAAGAAAGAGCCAGGTGTTCGGAGATTTGATCCATTGAGCGTGATTCTGAAAACATTGTGTGAGAAAAATATGTTTTTATTATTCTGAGAGTGGGTGGGCACTTGACCCATTGTTGGTAAGAACAGGGAGGGTTGGAAGAGAAAGGAATTCGAGGTCTCGTCTCTCCATTGGTCCAGGTGGTGTCAAATAGGTAAATAAATTCAAAAGGGCGTGTGAATTTGTACGTTGCTAGACTGGGCCCCATAACCTGGGCCCACTCTACCTTGAGAAAGGGGAGCCCCGCCCCCAAAAACTGAACCCGACGATGGTGATGAATGATCCGGGTTAAACAAAAATAAAGACCCTGGATTTCAAGATAATATCAGGAATGCCACTGACATCCAAAACCCTGAAAAGAAAAAAGCCCTAATCGCTTGGGGCCATTGTTGCCTCACTGACCGAGCTCATCAATGGCGTCTCATATGGCGATCCTCAGTCGTACCAAAACCCTGATCAAAACCCTGAACCCTACGAAGCCCATCTCCACTTTCACCTTTCTCTGCCAAGAGCCACAACTGGCCGCCGCCGAGCCCCCTCATTCCGATGTCAACCCCACCAGTGCCTCCGCCGCCGCTCCTCTCCCTCCAAACCCGGCCTCCGGCAGCCCGCTCTACAACGAGAACTGGAGAAACCCTAGCCCGTTCCCTAACGCGCCCCTGACTCAGTCCATAATGCCAGTCGGGCTCCTCGGTCAGTACCCCGGAGGCCGCTTCCAGGCCATGGCACAAAGCCACGATTTGAACTCGCTGTTAAATTTATTCGCAGATTGGATGCCGTCGCAGCGGTGGTCCGATATCAAGCAAATGTTCGAGTTCTGGATACGATCGCTGGACAAGAACGGGAAGCCCAACAAGCCCGATGTGAACTTGTACAATCATTATTTGAGAGCTAATTTGATGATGGGAGCCACTGCCGGGGAATTACTTGACTGGGTTTCCCAGATGGATGAGTTCGCCATTTCCCCTAACACCGCGTCGTATAATCTGGTCCTCAAAGCCATGTTCCGAGCCAAGGAGGACGTTGCTGCCGAGAAGTTGCTTCAAAGGTTACCCCTTTTCATCCCACTTTCAACATTCCGGAAACTTCTTTAATTCTGTGCTTTTTCTTGCTTTGGTTTTGAGATTTTAATGATATATTTTCTGTTTCAGGATGGAGGAGATGGGGAAAGAATCTAGACCTGATGATGAGTCGTATGATTTGGTTATTCAAATGAAGTTGTCGGTCTACCAAATTGATGCTGCCTTAAATTACATAGATAAGACACTAAAATCCGGTTACATTTTGTCAATGAAAGCATTTGGTGAATGTGTGAGAAGCTGTGTTTTCAAGGGCAGACTGGATGCATTGGAGTCAATTATTGAGAAGTGCAAGGTACTTGATTGATTGGATGAGTGATTTATACATGCATGATTTTATGTCTCTGTTTGTTTAGATTTTTGTTTATGTGCTCTGTGACATGCTTTTGTTCATATCTGGCGGGATCAGACTATGGATCAGAACAAAGCTCTTTCTCCAAGTTGGAGGATGTGCAATGACATCGCAGAAGTTGCAATGCAAGAAGATAACAGCAAGCTGGCGTATTATGCATTTGAATATATGGCCAAGTGGATTGCCAGAGGAGAGATTGTAAGGCCTCCAGTTCTTCTTTCTGTGGATGAAGGACTGGTTGTATCAGCACTTGGAACTGCAGGCAGGACCTATAGTTCTACTCTCTTGGATGCATCATGGGCAATTCTTCGACGCTCGTTACGGGCAAAGAAGGCCCCTAACCCAGAATCTTATCTCGGAAAGATATATGCCCTTGCGTCATTAGGAAATCTGCAGAAGGCTTTTGGTGCCCTCCGAGAATTTGAGTCTGCTTATGGAAATTGTGGCAAAGAAACAGAAGAAGAATTGTTCTCACCATTTAGTTCTTTGTACCCCTTGGTTGTCGCTTGCTCCAGGAGGGGCTTTGAGACTTTGGATTCGGTATTGCTTTATATTTGGATATCCTTATACAACTTTAATATATTGCTTGTGAATTTTATGGGGAATCATTTCACTTCAAGCCATGTGATAATTTTTAAGTTTCTCGCAATTTAATGTTAACAATTGTGTTATAGGCTGGTTACAACCTCTTTTGCTGTACAGTTGAATGCTGAAGATCAGAATAATGAAAATTCATGGCAGTTATAATATCTGCTTTTGACATTGCAAATAATTTCATTCAAGCTAATCATCATCACTTAGGTCTATTATGTCATTATATGGGCTGTTGGACTGAGTAATCTGTGAGCACCATTGTCCAATGCATTAAAGGAGAAGCCTTTTGTGATTTTTCCACCGTGGGTAACCAAAAATCTGATCCTTCCTATGAGTAAGTTGTGATGCTATCTATATTATGGTCTTTGCATGGTTGCAGTTACTTCAACCTAAGATTTGAAGATACTTTAGGTGACTGATGGAGTAGAAACTAAAATTCACTGTGCAGTTTCCAAAATTACTGTTCCATTTATTGTTGCTGGGGTTTAATATAAAATCCATTTTTAAGCCTCACCTAATAGCTTAAGCTTTAGATTAAATGGTTTCTTGGGATGGTGTCAGAGCTTTTACGATTGAGACATCATGAGAGTGCTCCACTTGTTCACATTTCTAGCCCAGGAGAGGTTGACTATTGCATATAATCCATTTATAGGTCTCACCTAACAGCTTAAGCTTTAGGATTGAATGGTTTCTTGAAAAATGTCATTGTAGTATACTCTTGTGGTACAACATAAACATTTCAATGTCTATGCACTGTTGACTTGAAATGCATGCCATATTTGACTACAATACAATTGCAAATCATGACTAGTACAAACCTCTTTTAAGGAGACAACTTCCCTTTATTCGCATGTACCTTGTCATTTACAATGGGTTAGTAATTGGTTTTGTTAACATATCTCTCAGGTATATTTTCAACTGGAGAACCTGAGCCGTGCCGAACCTCCATACAAGTCTGTTGCTGCTCTTAATTGTATAATTCTAGGTTGTGCAAATATATGGGACCTTGATCGTGCTTACCAAACTTTTGAGGCAATTGGTTCTTCATTTGGCTTGATGCCAGATATCCATTCATACAATGCTTTGATGTTTGCATTTGGAAGACTCAAGAAGGTAAACATTTTAGGTGCATGTATCTCCATGTCTTTCTCTCTCCCACCCATATGCAGATGCAAGCAGCACTCATAGATTCTTTCACATTTGTGGATATGAAGGGTCAAATGCCTACAATACAAACTAAGTTTGTTCCCAGCAAGATTGCATGCCTTTGGTGCTACTGAACATTGTAGCCCTTACTTTGATCTACCTGGTTTTGTAAAAGATCCAGAATATTGCCAGATTGTGACCTTAAATAATCTTTGTTAACAGTGGCAGTGGACTTTTGAGTATCAACCTCTTTTTTGTTCCCAATGTGTTGAAGGACATTAAGAAGGCAAATTTGCTGATTTAACGAGGGCCCACATACACGCCTTTTGTGAATTGTGCTGCAGAAATGCTTGATAATGTATGAATGGTTGCTTCACGCCACTCACAAATATGGACTTGCATGTGCATTGGCACAAACTTGATGAGTTGCTTGTTTATTATTCTGTATGTAGGTGTCTTGATGGTAAAAGTTTTGGTAATTTTTATGACAGACATTTGAGGCTTCAAGGGTGTTTGAGCACTTAGTAAGCCTGGGTATCAAACCTAATGCAATGTCATATTGCTTGCTTGTTGATGCTCATCTCATCAACCGGGACACTAAGTCTGCTCTCTCTGCGATCAACCAGATGGTACTGTTTTTTCTTTTTAAACCTTTGTTTGTGCATGTGCGTATTGAGCTGTTGTTTCCATTATTAGTGTTGGTGTCTGGTGAGAAATTAAATAGTACACAATGAACCTCTTTGACAGGTATCTGAAGGATTTGTTCCCTCAAAGGAAACACTGAAAATGGTTAGAAGGCGTTGTATCCGAGAGATGGACTATGAGAGTGATGACAAGGTGGATTCCTTGGCTAAACAGTTTAAAATTCGGATGGGTGCTGAGAGTCGCAGGGACCTGTTGTTCAATCTTGATTATGGCACTGATTATGCACAATAGAGGTAAATTGAGTTGAATGCTATTCATATGTATTCTAGACAGTTTAAAGGATTGATGACAGCGGACTCTTTATCTAGATTGTTGGAAATTTGGGCATGTTGCTTAGACCCTGTTGGCATAGAACATGATGAACTCACCCGTGGTGATATTATCTTCGAGTCTCATGATGGTAATTTTTTAATGGTCTTTGGTCCTTGAAGCTTTTTTTAATCCTGGAAAAGGCTTGGAATTTGGGACTCAAGGGCACCTCTTAACTTTTTCAGCAACCTCAAATTTGCGTCTTTTTTTTATTGTATGGACACTTGTGTTTACCATTTGAGGAGTGGTGCCTAATTTTAGAGCCTCCTAGGTCATTGATTCCCGAATCTGCGTTCTTGTATTTCCTAGTTTGATGCTAGAGTTTCTGGTTAATTTAGGATCATTTGTGTAAGTCGAGATTTTTCTAGGTCTAACTGGGGTGTGTCTTACTGATCCTTCTCAGTTATCCTTCTTGCAGGATTGCTCACCTTAATTTTAGCAACCCATGTTAGGGCAGCTCCGATGTTCCCCGGCTCTTGTTTTCTGAGAATTCTTTCTGGATTGTAAATTACTGATTGTAATTCAATTTTGACGTTTTGGCAAGGTGTAACTTAGGATCACAGGCTTCTATTTTCTCTATCCATAAATATGATACCGAATAAATGTGGGAACTTAAACCACAAAGGCATGCACAATTATTTGCTTATTTTATGCTGTAAATTTTATTTTTATTGATAAATTTACTTTTGTCCCAATACTGTTAATAATAATGCAGATATTAACCGTCTCAAAACTTAAACCTATTGCACTTCCTATACAGACAAGAAACAAAAAAAGATAAAATAAAAAGATTTAAGAGTATCATGCAGCTATGGTCAGAGGAACTGAGGAGGAGAAGATGTATAAATTTGTGCAGCTAGGCTTGTTTAGCCGAGGGGGATCTTTACAGTGGGAGTACTGATTTTACATTAGCACACATAAAGGAAAACTGAACTTTCATGAGTCTGATTTTATTCTTTATTTTTTTACCATTCCTTAGAGCTTCAAATGGGTAGGTACAAACAAAAAAAGAAAAAAATTCCAATTGCATTCGAACATCTAGCAATTTCCTTGGGAAAAGTTTGATACAATTGCTTATTGTCTTCGTAGAAAAACAGGGCTGTGCATCATCTGCCAATCACGTATTTCCTTACGAAGTAGGGGTTGAAGCAGCCTTCTGAAACAAGTAAAAAGATCAATCAGTACAATAGCTAATTACCATAAGAGCTTATGTCAAGCACAAGAAACATTATCAAGGTATCATTCATAAATCAATCTTTTTCTTTTTCTTGCTCGAACTTTGGTTGTTACAACTAAGAGCTCAACTACTTTACTACTAAACCCTGTGTCGTCGAGAGGACAATCACAAGGACTTGAGATTTCATAAATGTTAAGATGAAAGATGGACTCAAAGAAAATGTACCCGTTTCTCCTCTTCCATATTCGCCTTTATTAGAGAGTAGATGGCAACACCTGCAATAGCAATTCCTGTACCAATCCCAGTCTGTGTAGTGATTTTATTGCCTGCCAGATTTTTCAATCAGAAATACATAGAAATCATGGTTATTGAACGTGTTGTCAACTGCCCAGTGAAAAAGGATTGCATCTGGTCCATTTCAGACTTTGATGGGCTAATTCAGGCAGCTCTAATTCTACATCAGACAACTTTCTGATAGCAGGTTTTAATGTTCATGGATATGGAAAAGGAATATAATCTGAACAAGGTTTAGACCAAATTTGTGTTTTACTTCAGCATCTTAATAACAAGACAGTGTGCATCAAGCACAACATTGATCATTTGCATCAGAAGATGAATGGTAATATCTGCACATGTGGTAGAAGTAAAGCAGACAAGTAATTACCAAATACCACGATGGAGAAACCAATGACAAAAACTCGTTTCAACACATTTCCAACTGCATGTGTGAGTGGCGCAACCCGCTCCAGTGTGTTCGTGGCAACCTGTAATGTAAAGGTAAAAGGCTATTGAGTGGAAGAAACAAAAGAGGGCAGAGGTAGCACATTTTTTCTTCTACAATTGACATGGCATCCATATAGGTGCCAAGTAAAACCCCCCCCCCCCCCCCAACAACAACCCTCCCAAAGATAACTGTTAGTACATATTTTGCAATATTAAGACATTTGCTACACTAATAAGCAACAAAATTTTAGGATACAGATGACCTCTTAGCCGATCCGGCAAGTTTTGAGGTACACTAACAGACCTTGCAAAGCGAGAAGTCACCAAAGACACAAAATTAGACAATGCAACAGGATAGATCAATATGTCAAACTATTCAGTTGCAAGCATCTAGCAAACATCAATTCACTAAGTCAATGAAATGAATAAATGAACATGTATTGATCAAAGAAGAAACTAAAATTATAGTCGTGACATACCTGGTTGTAGAGATGATAAAACATTCCGACCCAAAACAGGCTGGACAAAAATTTGACTAATCCCACTTTGGCTATTGCATCCTTGAATCCACATTGCAGTAGCTGAGGGCCCTCAAGCTGAAATCACACTTGACCTACTATTATTATGTCAAATAAAGCAATATGAATATAGGTATTTCAGTTGTAGTCTCTAGCACAAGTTTGCTTACCATCACTGCTGGCGGGATGCAAAACAAAAGGGCAATTATGGAAATGTAAGCATACACATTTGTGCTGTCCATGCCAGTCTGTCGAAAATGAAACAGTTGAGAAATAAACATGATGAATCTAGCACAAAGAGCCAGAAGTATACTCCACAACTTACACCCCACTTGCAACATGACTGCTAGAGTGACTATTTTCATGGGCTATGCAATCCTGAGATGCATAGTCTGGGTGCATATGTATATAAATGTGAGACAATGTAGTGTGAAGTGTGTAACACCATAAACAATCTTACCATTGCTTTCTTTGAATAGATACTTCTGTACGTGAATGCAATGTTTGAAATCATTGCACTAATGAACCCAGTCCAGTTGAAGGAAAGTTCAGTTAGTGATGCCATTGATACACCTGAAATAGAAGTCATATAACCTCAGTAAAGAGTTATAATTTTCTGGTCAGGAATGAATAACTGTTTATTTCTGATTTACTTTTGGGGAAAAAAAAAAATCAATGCATTGAAATGAAAAGATCTGAGGCAGCAATAAGAATACAAAGTGCCATGTGTTACCAATAACTACTGGGGCCAATGAAAGCCAAAGAGACAAGGGGATCTGGTGGCCCAGCACAAACTGAGAGGCAGCAGCATTGAAAAATGGCTCCAGGGCTGCAGAAGAGAATTGGCAGATTTAGGAGCTAGTAATCACCTCAAACTAATTATCCCTCAGCAATTCTCTGATATTGAGCCACTGGTTATAATTGAAAGCTACAATTTATCAGCATAACTCAGATCCATAGAGATAGATCAAATAGCAGGCATTCAAGTTCTGTAACATACTCAAATCACAGAGTTATTTATCACTTATTAGTGCTATAGCAATCTGCAAATTTTTAATAACCATCAACAGGATACATATTCAGGGCCATTGCATTACAAAAGCTAAAGCACAGAAGAGCAACTTAAAAGGCACACCATTAGGAAGGTAACTCTTGTGGAGTTGAGAAGAGGCTAGTTGTGTTCTCTCTGCTTTTAGATGGGTTATTTTTTAACTCAAACTTGTGACCCTCGAGTCTACGATAAAAACATAAGCATTGAAAAATGTCGCATCAGTGAAATTAGGTAGAGAATAATAACTAATACCAATTGCCCAGGCTGTTCTGACATCAAATCACATGGAACTTTGATTAAAAAAAAAAAAAAACCTTTTAACAGCAAATATTTGACTTCTTGTATGTAATTGTGCATGCTTGCACCAAAACATAATGGCCCTACTTAGTAGAAACCGACATCCTACACTTGCACATTTTCTTTTCATGAATATACAGTGAATACAAAAATATGGAATAGATCAGGACTGTTTGCAGATAAGATTTTCGCTGCCATCCAATCACAGTACCTTTGATGGTGTGAGTGAAAGACACAGCAACAGCTGCAAATGATACATTGGACATAACATGTCCGAGAGCATGGCAGAATGCAACAGGAGTCAATAGTACCAGAAGCTCCTTATCAATTGGCTGGTTTACAGAGGAAATTACCATTTCGTTAAGCCTCGCTGTGACTGCTAAAGTGTAGATAACAAAGAGCAGCAATTGTAAACTTACTGCACGTTTGGGAAGGCCAATGCCCCAGCAAACAAGACAGTACACCACTCCAACTAGGAGATGTACAACCGAAACGAAGCTGCAAAAGCAACAAAAATCATCCAATTTTGAAGCCAGAAACGTTATATCTGAAGAAATGGAAACCCAAAGAAAATTTCAAAATAACAAAATCATCAAGCATGAACCACATACTATGGATATGGGAAATAATTGTACACCTTCTTGTTGAGTATATTGAAAATGACATTCAAAAAGTACCTGCATACAGCACCAAATCAATCCCTGCGTTAGCAATTATCAACATATTATTTTATTAACTCCCTATTCAACTTAATGCATCATAGATGTGGGCCCATCACGATTATCGCACCGGAAGACTAAATTTTTCAACCAAAAATCATTCTAGTGCAAATATGTGAGCCCAAATCCGATCCACCTCGTGTAACTTTTCCGAACAAATAAATGTGACAATCAGCTTTTTTTTTTTTTTTTTTCTTTCTTTTACGAGAAAATGTGACAATTAAGCTTACCAAGTAAAGAAGAAGAAACCTGTAACCAGCGCCGGAAATCTCTCACTGAAGCCCTTCGCCGGCTCCACCTGTCTATAGCAACAAAACGCAAAAACAATTCACAAAATAAACCACAAAATTTAATTCATTATGAAATTCATAAAAAGGCCAGCAAGTTCAAAAAAAAAAAAAAAAAAAACAAGAAAGCTCGTTATCAATTCATCTCGGCAATCAAACAGTATCTTTGTACTAAAAATTCAAACAAAGCGAACAAAAATTTTCTTTAAACTCTAACCCGTCAGCATCGGCAGCTGCAGCCTTAGCAACAACAGGGGGTTCGACGGTTGATCGACGCCGGAGAACATGACTGGTCCAGCCGGAAAGTCTAACCGGCGCAAGAAAAATTCCGTCGTCCGGCAACGGAGAAAAAGCCAAGCGAGTGGCGTTGCAAGCGAGCGATCGAGGCTTGACCAGAACGTCTTCTCTCAAGATTCTGCTAACAGGCAGTGAGTAGTACATTGAACGGAAACGGCCGGAGTGGACGGCAGAGTGAAGCGTTGAGCTTGTGATTGACGCCATTGTAAACAATCTAAAAAGCAATAACCAGTCAGAATATCAGAATATCCAGAACAGAGCTTTAGAGAGTTTTTAAGCAATTTTTTTTTTTTAATTTATCCAAGTTAAGCAATTTTCTGAGAGGAATAAAAAGAAAAAAAAAAAAAAGAAGAGTGAGAGAGAGAAAGAGAGAGGGACGTATGTGTGGAGGAAAGAAAAGCTCAACTCAGCGGAGTCGAATAGTGGATATAGCAAGAAAGACACCTGTGTTGAGACTTGAGAGAGAAAAAGACAGAAAGACAGAGACAGAGAGAGAGAGAGAGACAAATTTTTGGCGCGTCCGCTCCACCGCCGCCAGATTTTTTTTTGAATAATCCTAAGAAAAATGATATGTTAAATAATCATATATTTAAATAATAAATAAATATTAATTAGTTGTTGAATTGAATCATCATATTGTACCGTCATTGGATGCAACGGTTAGGATATATATAAGGAGTGGACATGACATAATTTATAATTTATAATTTATAATTCATTTATTTTTATATCACATAATATATAAAATTATTTATAATAATAAAATAAATTTTAATAAATTATATTTTAAAAATTTAATAAAAATAACGAACACTAAAATTTTAAAAAAAAGGGGGGGGGGGGAATTTGGCCAATTAAGCTAAGTTCGTGCGAATGTGCTTGGTGACATCAATGTCACGTTGGTAACAATTCCTTTTGTGCTTTTAATATTGTAACAATTTTTTTATAAATAATATTATGTATATAATAACTTTTTTTATAGTTACACACAGATTTTGTTTTTATGCACATAAATTATTGTGTTGCGTAGGCAGTGACATTTTTTTGTGCATAAGACAACGATTTTTGTATATTTAAAAGTTAAAACTTACATGTTAAGAAGAACAATTCGTCAGACATTTCTATCTACCAATCAATTGTTTAACGAAACAATGAGTTGTCTTTTATTATTATTATTATTATAAATAATTATAAATTAATCTTTATTTTCAAAATAAATAATGCAAACATCTTTATCTTAATTAGCCCTAATGCAATGATTTTGTCTTAGCATTTAATGTTTTCAGTAGTCACAATAACATTTTCTAACCCGTGCCTTAATTAATATAAGAGAAGTCTAATCTATAATTAATTGATAACCGAGATTCACAGATCTTAATAGAAATCCCACAAGAAAATAAAAGAAGATCAATTAAAAAAAAAAAAGAGAAGAAGAAATGAGATTCATTGATCACTCTTTATTCTCCTGCTCATTTTCTTTCAAATAAATAAGTAAAATATCGTTCCTCCAATTAACTTATTCTACACACATAAAGGTGCAACTATTAAATTTTTTTTAAAAAATTATTCTTGTAATAAACTCAAAATATTTATTAAAATATTTAATTACAATAATAATTGTATATATAAATATTCACTTTATATATATATATATATACATGCATGAATATTTTTACACAATAAATATGTTTATATTAATATAACATGTGTGCATACATATATGTTTATATAACATATAAAAATAAAAGAATAAATAAAATAAAGTTTCCCTTCTAATTCTTTCCCAACTCATAACAAAACAAACAAGTTAAAGGTATATATAGATTCTATATGAATTTTTATTATATAATTATAAATTTTTTATGTTATGTAAAATATAATTTATATAATATATAATTTTATGCATATAATATAAGAGTATTATTGTAATTATTTGAATGTGTGCCCATCCAGATTTTTGTTAAAAATAAAAAAATTCTGCAAATACGACTCTCTTTTAGCTTAAAGGGCAAAATAAAGAAAGTAGTAGTTTCGTAGCGGTAGAGTTCCCGCGAGATGCACTGCGCGTATGCAAAGGGCGCCAAAGGCAACGAACGGCTGGCTGGGCATCTCGCCAGCCATACAAACAAACGGTTGCCTGGCCACATCACGAGTACTCGTTCTTCCTTCTTTCAGCTGCCATCGTTTTCTTTATCCGATAAGACTTCAACTAAACGTGTGGAGGTAAGGTGGCGCTTCCAGAATCTCATCCAATACGTGACGAGTGGCATTTTTTTGTGTTATATTTGTTGTGGCCTGTTCATGTTTGCCTTTGATCAGCGGCCACACTAATTTACGGGTGAGTAAATGTATTCCTTCGCGGGACATGTACAAGGCTAGCTCATATCAAACATGTACACGAACATAAATGATCGAACAACTTTTTTTTTTTCACGCTCCATTTATTCATTAAAAGAGTTCTAAAAATTAGTTTACAAATCATTTATTTATTTTATAAATAATGCTGAAATAAATATTCTTAACTTATTATTATTGAATTGATAGTTAAAATTTTATATGGAAATATGGAGTAAATTTAATTAATTTTTTTATAAATAAAAAATAATATATTTTATTTTATTAATTAAAATATTAAAACTCTAAAATTTTTTTAGTTAAAATTTTAAAAATATTTAATTATTTATTTAAATTTTTGTTAATTGAATTCTATATAAAAAAATTTTTATATATTTTTTAATTTAATAATATTTATTTTTATTTTGTCCAGCTTAACAAGAATAATATTTTTATGATAAATTTTAAAAAAATTGTAATATTTAATATTATTCTTATTTTATTAGCTGAGCTTTGAAGAAAATTTTATTAAGACAAACTATTGAAAATCCCTAGTAAGCGTATCAATTTGTTTACATTCCTTTCCTGTTTGGAAACTACCTGCTTAAGAAATCTGGTGGGCTTTTTTTTTTTTAAATGTCAGTTGGTCTTAAGGTGCAGGCCCATATAAAATTAAATAAATAAAAATTGAGTTTGATTTTAAATAAGCAACTTGATTGGCTATCCAAAAACAAACCAACTAAAAAAGAAACACAAAAGGCCAAGTGATTGTTTCATCAAAGTTTCTATATTGTAAATATGCTTTTTCTCTAAACTTGGATGAACCGAGGTGGAGTGGGCTTGACCAATTGACCTACTCATAGTGTGTAAAAGCATGTTGGATCTATCAAAGGATTTTAATAAATGAAGTTTTAGTACCTATAAGTTTGAGAAATCCAATTTGTTGGATATTATTTCCCAAAACTTCATCATTTGAAAGTACACTTTGCAAAAAAATTTAACTAAGTTATCATACTTATTAAAACATGAAACTCTCACAAAATTTATCCAAAAAAAAAAAAAAATCAAAATATATAAAGAGATTCATTTTAGATGTGTGCACATATACATGTAAAAATTTTCTAAATCATTATAATTGCAGTTAAAGTTAAAAATTACTCATAAATAATTTTATTTAATTATTTTATAAAAAAATTTATCATATAAATATCTTTGAATTTATATGTATAATTTAAAAATATTAATAATTCTAAAATTTAATATTATGTACAGGACATAAATTCTATTTAAAGACCATCTTGCTAATTATTTTATTTAATTATTTTAAGTGATTATAGGATTTTCTTTTTTTTTTTTCTTGTTTCGTGACGTTAATGTTAAAAGCCATTAATTAGACTTCAAGTCAAACTCAGAAGAGGAACAAGCCCGAACTTCAAACGGGTAATCCGACCCAATTACCGGGCTATATTTAAAGTTAGACCGACCTTCTCTGGACCTTGCCGAGCAAGAAACGAAAAAAAAAACTCGCTAAGCGTTTGTGAGGGGAAATCAGTAAGAAAAGAGGGGGAAAAAAGGGCACAAGATGGACGGCGGCGGTGGAGGAAATGGCAAGGAGAAAAAAGTGGAGCAGGAAGGTACGTTGGCACATTCTCCATGCAGAGCTCTCCGATCTTCTGCTGACACTCTTTCAGAGGTCCGTCCTTCTCCTTCCGTCTCTTTTTTCTTCCATTAATGGAGGAATTGAAACTGGAATTGTTTTTTCTTTTTTTTTTTTTCAATTTTTTCTCTTTGGCTTGTTGGCGACGATTAGAAGCAATCGGATTCGGAGGTCGAATTGGAACTCAGATTCTTAGAAGCTCTTGCAATTTATCCTCCGGTCAAACTGCGAGGCACGTTCCTACAGCTTCCAGTTTGTGATTTCCATATTTTATTTTCATGCATTATCAAATTTGATCTCTGTAAATGGCTCCGATTTGTTCATTAGTGAGCCGAATATAGAGCTTGTTGGCTAAAATACGGGAATTTTATGCACAAACTAGAAATTGGAACTGTCGAGGGGATAAATGGAAGCATAATTTTGGTCATAAATTGCTGAGATATTCTGCATAGAGAATATGAGTGATAGAATTCTTTAATTATTCAACTTGAATCAAATGTAGATTTTTTCTTTTTTGCTTGCTAATTACTAGGATTTTATTTTATTTTATTTTTGCCCTGTTTCTTTTTAGCTTTGCGGCAAACTGTCTTTTGGAAAGGAAGTATTTCAAAATTACTTTTCATTTTTTGCACGACAAAAACATGAGTGCGGTTCATTGAAGTGAAATTAAGCTCAAAAGGCAGTTGGTAGTTGAAACTTTTGGTGAAAGGAAAGGAGGGCCGTACATAATGAAATTATGATGGAAGTTAGACTTGTACTGATGGATTCTTGACTGTGATATGTGGACGGCGGAACATCTTTATTTTTTTCCATGTTCCGTTCTTTGCGAAGAGATGCAGAGACCAATGAATGCATCATTTTGCTTCCAAAGGCTACGGGATTAGTTTGATCTTTGTTTTTATTATTTTGTTTTTTTGCTGTAATACAGTCATATTTTCTTGTTACTATGACAGACTTTGATATTAGCATAGCATCATTTCCCCAGCATGATCAAAAGTTAAAATTAAAAGGGCAAAATTCTTAAAAAAGAAAGAAAAAAGAATATATCAATAAGCTTTTGATCTATTACCTTGTATAGAAACCATACTGTAGGAGATAGACAAGCTGTTCACTTGCATCTTCTTGGTCAATAGCAGATAAAACAGCTTGCAGTAAATTCACCTGCCAAGTGATTTTGATGTGAAGGTTAACATTTGATGGCCTAAAGTGATTAGGGGAAATTATTAAGCTTTGAATCTTCTAAATTGACAATAAACAATCATTATTTTGTGAAGGACAGCTGCATTTGATAATCAATGCACTTGTTCAATGCAAAATTGAGATGAAACAAGTTCAAATTTTGTTCTCAGGTAATCTGCCTGTTTAAGAATCAGAAAAAGCACTCAATAAATTTTTTTCCTGCAGGCATTCATCGCCACTTTGTCGTTTATGGCCTGATGGAATATCTGCATAGAAGGTTGTTTTACCTCAGAATTATACAGTATACACACTTTTAGTTACGTTCAGTCTCTGATGCAAACGCACATTATTAACCATTGCATTTATTATGTTAATGTCTTGATGACTCTATCACAGACTTGATCGACAGTTTACTCCAGATGAAGTTTTGCAGTTGATGAACCGTTTCTATAACATAGCAATGCTGGTAAGGAATACATTTCAATGACAATTTCCCCTTCTGTCTTTTTCACACAAGTTAAAAACTGTGAAGTGTTACATCGATTTCATTTAAACGCTTTGTGAATGTTGAAAGATTTTATGGAGATATGAAAGTGTACCAAAAAAGATCAAATTAGTTGCAAACTGGATGGTGAATTCTGCTAATATGAACCTCAACATAGTATAAGACCAATAGTGCTGAAAATTTTGGATATCTCTGTACTTGGGGGATGAAATTTATGTTAGCAGACGGAACAAATGCACACTCAACCTCAGGCAACCGTGAAAAACATAAACAAAATATACTGGGGGACATGGGGATAGAGGTAACAGAGGATCTAAGCATGCCTAGTTAATCAGTAATATGGCACGGGCATCTTTTCTGCTCCTACTCATAGACATCACCTCTGCTCTTGTTTTTAGCCTTTTACAAAAAATTGTTGCATCTCCTTGATTTTGGTGTGCTTTGATTACATTTTCAGGAACCGGAGGAAGAAATAGAAATCCTGAGTTGTGAAGAAGATTTCAGCTTGCCACAGAGTTATTTTGCAAAAGAAGAGTCATAAATTTTGGCGCTGAAGTTCCCACAAGAGTTGTCCATTAGTTGATTCTTACACGACAGTTGCTACATGGTGACATGTTTTGACCGGACCGACCGTGTCACTGATGTTAGGCGGCTAGATTTAGAGTATAGCAGATTTCCAATGGTCGTGCGTCAATATAAGTGGACGTGGCCCGGGGTGCTTGCAATAGCCTATAACCATGTTTGAGGTTTTGGTCATAGACAAGGATATTAAAACTTTGTGATAGAAAGCTGTGAAACGTAGAAAAAGAATTGTTGCAACAGCTTCTCCTTTTTTTTGGGTATTTCGTTAATTCCTCTTGGTCTAATGTTTCACCCACAGCCAGGTTGTCCCGATTCAAACATGCCATAAATACAATGGCCCTTGTCTTTAGGCATACGGTAACCAACACACGAGAGGAGAGGGTGCGGTTCGTTGCCCATATTATATGAAGACTGGCGCCATCCACCTCCGGGGAGAGGTCATGATCATGACCACCCTCTTCTGCTGGTGCAATAGACGCTGGGAGCGCAGCAGAAGCATAATCTCTCGGATTGTTCTGTGAGAATGTTTGTGGATGTGGCAGAATACAGGTGTGACATGGCTAATGCCAAAATGAATAATTAAGAGCAAGACTGAGACTTAGTGTAATGATACACTTACTCCATTAAAATGTCCTAGATTTGAGTTGCATAAACAGCTTCTTCTTTATGAAAAAACAGGATCACGCTATGTACATTGGAGCTTTCTTCAGACTCCACAACATGAGCGTCTAAGGATGTCCTTTTAACTGACGTTGAGTTCAAAACAGTATAAAGACTCATGGCATGGCATTAGCAGGTCATTGACATGCCCGTGTGAGTTATCAGCTAAAAGAGAGGAAATCTCTGTATCTGGGAGAGGAGAGGAAATTGTGACGTATGAGGAGGTGCGAAAAAGAAGGAAGGAAGTAAACAAAATCAATGCCCACATGTCGGACAACCTGCCACTTTCACAAGGGAAGAAAGTTTGGTTTCCTATGCGTGGCATCATGGCCACCATGCCTGCTTCTTTGGTTGAAGTCCACACTTTTTTGCTTTTGTCGATGTCCAATTAACTTGCAGAAGCCCAAGCTCAAGGCAAATACGGAATATGGGTTTACATCTCCAAAGGGGACAACTTAAAATGAGGCACATTTCCAACCTCTTGCATCAAATCTCTCTCCCACTCAAGCCCACACCGATAAGAAAAAAAAGATACATGGTTAAGGCCCAGATGCATGGACCTGAGATACTTGGGGTGTTTCCGGTTTATGTGCCACAAAAAGATTGCCCATGGGATCGAGATTTACATTCCTCGTCCTCTACGTACCATTTGCTGCGTGCCTCGGAGGTGAATTGGAGTATGTGTTACTTTTTTATTATTTCAGTTGAAGAAAAACGCTACTAGCTACGATTTTCGTTGCATTGAGTATATATAAAAAATTTGTGTTTCCCAAAGATATTCTAACGATTAAAAATTTATATTTATATTATTGAGATCTCATTCTCCAACATTTACGAAAATAACCAAAAAAAAAAAAAAATGTAAGAGGGAAGAATGTGATGATGACCCACAATGAAGTGAGTGCCTGATTCTGTAGATGGAAGACCACACGTTTCCTTTTCGCAGGACTCGGATATTGGGTCGTGAGTGTGGGCACAGCATGTGGGTTGGTTGCCTTCTCCTGGCTAATTATCAAAATGAATATGACTTTGGCAAAAGGGTATGTTGCTGTTGAGCGGTGGATGATCCAATGGCCATTCTATAACTAAACTTCATGACCATTTTTTCACGGAGCCATTCATTCGAGGAGAATTAATATTTAAACGATGGGATGGGAATTTCCTGAAAAACATGCTTTCCTTGCCAAAATCTTTTAGGTCCATTTAACTTTTTCATGGGAATGTAGGTAATTAAATTGAATAATAGCTCCACTTGAACCAGAGGTAGATAATTTTATTTTTTTGAAGTATAGCAATTTAGAGCCTGCTTAATTGGGAGAGGATATTAACAAGAATGGTTGAGAAATGACTAATTTCCATTATTGGTGTTTGTTAAGGGGGTAAAGTAATTTCATTGGCCTTAAAATCAGGAATCAGATCCCCCTCAATTTGTCGCATTCTATCTGGAAGAATCAAAAAAGAGCTGTCTCAACAGAAGGCGTTCATCTCCAACTCACTGTCAAATATCGACTCTCCAAGATTGCTGGCGGTCTGCATCCTTGTGAGCTAAAGTGAAAACTTAGTTCAAATGAAAAGGGAAAACTTTAGTTCACATTCTCTTTAGGATGGGAAGATGCTGGTAATACGGCCCAGTATCAAGAGCAATAGTTCTGAATCTTTTTAGAGTGCCTGCAGTTAGTTGATGAAATTTTAGTTACAGATTCAAAGATACAAAATTTGCAGTTAAAATCCAAAGATAAATTTTTAGATGATAAACAACAAGTTTATATCAATTTATTTCTTTATAAGAAAGATTAAATGAGGATATTAACAAAAATTAATCTGATTTTGACCTACAAGAATCATGACTAACAATTTTTTGGATTTTTCTTTTTTTTAATGTTGTGTGAAAAAAAAAAAAAAAAAAAAAAGCAGAAAAAAGCAAGTTGAACAGAATATGCTGCGGGGAGGGGAAGGGTGAGAGGTGAGACTAAAATAGAGGATGCAAAACTGCCTAGTCAAAGCTGTAACATATAGCATGCGCATCTCTTCTGCTTTTACTCAGAAACATCATCTCTGCTTTTGTTTCGAGGTTTTTAAAAAAGGGTTAGCGTCTTCCTTGATTTGCTGTGGTTTGACTACATTTTCCCAAAAAAAAGGCTGATGAAGAAAAGGACTTGCTGGGGTTTGACTACATTTTCGAACAAAAGCTGATGAAGAAATGGAAATCCTGAGTCATGAGGGAGATTTCTCCTTCCCCAGAGTTATTGTGGAAACGAGTCATCGTAATTGGTGACTTTCGCCCATCTGTTCCCTCCAGACTTTGATTGTTCTTCCATTCTTACACGACAGTCACTACGTGGTCTCGTGTCTTGATTGTACTATTCATGACAGGTTTTTCTCATAATAATAATAATTATTATTATTATTTTAAAATAATTATTTTGGATGTCTTGGACCATCCAATTTTAAGTAGGCAAATGTTGGCTTGCTGTTCAGTGCACCATCTTTAGCATTGTTTTCACAAAAAATGTTCTTGCCCTTCGAGCTTACCAATCAATGGTTACCCAAAACTGTAGTTAAGTAGGAAAGAAGACTATGAAATTACCTCCAAATTAATAATCCCGAAGGACGTGGACAACAAGGTCCCTTTCTCGCTTAGGTTTTTTTTTTTTTTCTTTTTTGAATAGAATAGAGCCGAAAATCCCTTTTAAAACTAGAAATGAATGCCCTTTGAGCCCTCTTTTCAGGAGGAATTGAAAGACTGTTTGCGACTTTTTAGCTGGAATTCCCAAGGCCTCCGCGGGGAAAGAGCAGAGGTCGGTTTTCGACCTTTACCTATGTGCCTAGTGACTGATACCCGCCACTCATACGTGGGATACCCAAAACTCAATTAGTTGTCCTTCTTCCACTTGCTTCTTGCTTTTTGAAAGCTGTTCTCCTAGTTTCGAACTAATCTGAGGGGGAAATTTCCTATGGTATCAAGAGAAAAAGCTCTTCACAATCTAACTTCCTTGTCTATGTTGGTTCAAGCATTGAAGATTATAAATGGAAAGGTATGACGAACGAAGTTTGGTTGGCCTGAAATTTCTCCCTTTGTTAAGTTAAATAAAAAATGGAGATGCAGGGGATCGAACCCTGTGCCTCTCGCATGCAAAGCGAGCGCTCTACCATTTGAGCTACATCCCCAATGTTGATGTGATTATCTAAAACTAAATACTAATAAATCTCACACTGTTTACTCCTCTTGGAAAGTTTTATTAACAAAGCATTACATGTTTCGGCCGTAAAGTGTAACACTATTTTTCATAATTAAATTTTAAGTTAAATTATACAAATATATAAAAAATAATAATAATAATAAGAAAATTTTTTATTTTTAAAAATAATTTACATAATTTATTTATAATTTATAGTATATAATAAATTAAATTTATTTAAAATAAAAATAATAAAAATAATTTTATAATATGTAAAATTAATAATAAATTATAGTTACAAAATAATAAATAATTATATTTTATTTTATAAAACAAAGTTTATTTATATTAATTAAAAAATTATTTATCAAAATATTAAATTAGAAAAAAAAAAAAAACTGTCCCAAAGTACCGAAAGAACCCTCCGACAGTGGAGGATTGAATGGATCCAATTTCCAAAGGAAATATTTTTAAATTTTTTTGATTTAAAAAAAAAAAGAAAAAAAATTGTCGAAAAGCGCGCTTCATCGTTCAAAAACACCCGACAAACGGTCCAGATCCGGTCTTCGTTCCACGAACAATACAATCGCTGGCTGCTCATTCCACCATACATACACACCGTTACTCGCAAATCTCTCTCCAATTTCTCCCCCCCCCACCCTCTCCCCCGTTCCACCTCTTCGTATACCCCCTAACTTTCCTCCAAAAGAAACGGGAACAAGAGAATTCTTTTTTTCCTTTTTTTTTTTTTTTTGTGGGGTGTTTTTTCATTCTTGCTTCTCGCTGTTTGATTGCAGTGTGTGAGTGTGAGTGTGTTGTGTGAGTGATCTCTCTGTCAGCAATGTCGACGGAGAAGGAAAGAGAGAGTCTTGTTTACATGGCCAAGCTCGCCGAGCAGGCCGAGCGCTACGATGGTATGTCAAGATTCTTTTTGTTTTGCTTTTTCTTTTTTTCTTTTTTTAATAAATTTACTTGAATTTCGAATATTGGTGGATAGCCAAGCATTTATGTGATATTAGATTGGTATAATGGGATCATTTGACAAAGAGATGAAGATGGGATCACCGCAGAGGGCTTAGAATGTTGGTGAAAGGGAAAGGGAAAAGTTTTTAGCATTGAAACATTTGAGAAAGTGACCGACTTTTCACCATTTTTCTTCTATTTTGCCATAGATTACCGGTCAGCAGAAAATGGGTTTCTTCTATTTTGTTAGACACGACACTTGCTTATGATTTGTGGACGGTGATCAGATATTAACTGCTTCATGTTTTAAAAAGTTTTGATTTTTACGTCTTCCCTCACCTGGGTGTTCCAGATTGTGATCTAAAAGTTTCATGACGTGGATTGTATGCCATGCCATTGATTGACTTGTAAGCCATCTGTGTATTTCAATGAAATGCAGAAATTCCATTATTCTCCCTTGTTTTTGGGAGAAAAGTGATAATGCTGTTTCATATTTGATAAAATTGGAATCAGAAGATATGTTCTTTAACTGTTGTTTAAACATTTCTTTGGATTTAATTTCGCCCATTTACCTGCATTTGCATTTAATTGCAAAATACTTGGGTACATTGCCAATGTTTATGATTTAATCTTTTCACACGGGATACTCTTAGAGTAGATTATTCCCATTCTCTTATATTTTTACCTGTCCTAGAGTTTCTCAACATTTAGATTTTTAGGTATCTTTGTAATTGAAATTTTCTATGGGATGTATTACTTGAGTATTTTCTAATGCTTAATCATAAGTTTTTCTATGTCATGCGCATGCATATTTGTGCTAGTTTCTTAATCTGGTAATTTTAAATGGAATTTTGAGACAGAAATGGTTGAAAGCATGAAGAAGGTTGCAAAACTTGATTGTGACTTGACTGTAGAGGAGAGAAACCTCCTCTCTGTGGGATACAAAAATGTTATTGGTGCTAGGCGAGCTTCATGGCGCATTATGTCTTCCATTGAGCAAAAGGAAGAGTCTAAGGGGAATGACAACAATGTTAAACTGATCAAAGGTTACCGCCAGCAGGTAGAGGAGGAACTGTCAAAGATTTGCAATGACATTCTGTCCATCATAGACAAGCATCTGATCCCCTCTTCTGCCTCTGGAGAAGCTACTGTGTTCTACTACAAGATGTGGGTTAAGTTTGTATTTAAAGCTGCGTTATCCCCTTACATAGATAACTTTTATCTGTGTCACATTACTTGATCAGTTGTTTCATGCAAGTGAAAAGAAGAGTGGTATGATAATGGCTATATTTTTTGTCTATGATTGATGGTTTAGACATGCTCCCATAATAATACATTAGTTCAGTCAGGGTCCTCTAAAATGTTTATAATGGGTCATGTCATTGTCATGTGCAAATGCAGGAAAGGTGACTATTATCGTTATCTAGCTGAGTTCAAGACTGACCAGGAAAGGAAGGAGGCAGCTGAGCAGTCACTCAAGGGTTATGAGGCATGTTGCTTTGGTTTCTGTGACGTGATTAAACGTAGAGAATTGATTGATATATTTACTTCTACATCTACTTTACATATTGTTAATATATGCTCTCTGTTGCTATTGATCCTTTAGGCTGCTTCTGCCTCTGCAAATACAGATCTGCCTTCAACCCACCCAATTCGTCTTGGACTTGCGCTTAACTTCTCTGTTTTCTACTACGAGATCATGAATTCTCCTGAAAGGTACATAAGTGAGTTGATTTCATTACATCAAACTGAGTATTCTTGTGCTAGGTTTGGCTTTTTTCTGATGCATCTTTTGTTATGAAAACTTGCAGGGCTTGCCATTTGGCGAAACAAGCTTTTGATGAGGCAATTGCTGAGTTGGACACATTGAGTGAGGAGTCATACAAAGATAGCACTCTAATTATGCAGTTGTTGAGAGATAACCTAACTCTTTGGACTTCTGATCTGCCTGAAGATGGAGGTAGAGTTTAAATTGAATTGAACTGTTGTATTAGCATTATATATTTTGTGGGAAATCAGTGGTGAAATATGTGGCATGATGCTTAAATGAGCATGCTAGTAAATTTACCAATGACATTTCTCCTAATTTATAACTAATTTGGGACAACTTATTTTAGTTTTCCATGAGTTTATTTGTGTGATATAGTATGCTTTAGATATAATGTAAAAAATCTCAAACAAGTTGTTCCATGTAGGTGAGGATAATGTCAAGGGTGAGGAATCCAAACCTGCTGATGCAGAGGTTAGTTCTCACATAATTTAATGAACCAAAATTCTGGTTTTTTGACATTACACTACCAAAAGTATACTCTTTTTGCAGCATTGAAGGGGACTTGAGAACCCTGCTTTCAGTAAGAGGGTTGAAAAATAGTTGCAGAAGTGGCTTCTTTTTATCAGCTTTCTTTGAAGGGATTGAGCATTGAAGACGGTTTACAATCATTATCAAATTTGCATTTGATCAATTGCTCTGCCTTCCTTCCTCAATTTTCTTCTTGTCAATCTTTCTGAACAAACCTGTTCTCTTCCTTTTAAACATTGCTTTACTTTTATCAGTCTTTGCACGCATATACTCTATGTGGTAATGATGAATGTCTTTTAATTTTGATCCTTCCTTTTCATTCTGCAGCTTGGAAGATATCATTTTTCCTTTTTCTAATCCTTTTTTCCGCAACATTTACTGTTTGAAATGGTCCCTAGTTTTCAACTCAATTACCTTAAATGAGAGGCATCTCTTTGGTAGGATCTCCCTCCCGCCTAAAGATAGCCTTTGCCTTTATCAGCATTTATGAAATTATGGTTTCGTAGGCTGCCCCTTGTGGCTAGGCATTTGATGTTTGGGAGAAAATACACAGCCATTTTTTAGCGAGACATCGGGGGTTTGATGTTTTTCAGAGGTAGACTTTGACCATGGGCCAGTTCCAGCTAGAGGGGGAGGCTTTAAGCGTAACCGAATTGTTCCAGCTAGGGTTTAGTTTCGGCTTGGATTTAATTGCGGATTTTAGTTTCAATCTTAGTCCGGTTCGGTCTGGTTCAACTTGATTGCATCCCCTTTTTACTTTCTTTTTATTTCTTTTTTTAAATTCATCGTTTTAAAACTTTAATTAGATTAAAAGAAAAATTTAAATAATCAAATGACTTCAATTTAATTAAGCATTAATTAAATTGTCTATGTCTCATCTTTTGGGGTTAGAGCAATTAAAGACTACATGGTTCTCTTACTTTAAACTTATTACACCTTTTTTTGTATTAATTTTATCTTTGCCTCTCTCTCTCTCTCTCTCTCTCTAGTATACATATGTAAATTGTAAATGTCCTTAAGTTTAGGGTACTAAAAGTAATTTTCAGGTGCATTTATACATAATACATTATTATCGAGAAAAAATTACATTTCCACCACTAAACTTAGAGACTAATTACCATTTACGCCTATTTTCATAAGTTACAAAAACACATATTATAGTTTAAATATGGTAACGAAAAATACTTTACTCCATTTGCCCTTACTGAAGGTTAAATTACATTACAAAAGTGCCATTAAAAATGTCCCAAAGTCACCAACATGCCCCCTTGCTAGTTAGAAAGTGCTTCTGCTCCCGATGGGACTTATGGCTGGGATTGCCTTCATCATGCAGTAAATAACAAAATTCCCCGTTGTCTGCTTTTCACAGAACATCAATGACTCTGGAAGCTCTGCAATAAGCATTGTGCTTGGACAAAATAGGAATTCATGATCAGGATGCAGTTAGTACAATTTGCATGCGGGTCATTCTTCTGGGGTTGCCTGAATAGATCAGATGGTCTGCATTTTTCTGATATGATCCAAGCTTTATTGGTTCAATTTTGGCAACAAAATAAAAAAATAAAGGTTTTTGAAGAGTTGTTACCACAATTCTGTTACTCTTTCAAGAATGAACTTAGCAGAATTGATGGCGCTGTCATACGACTCTTTAAGTGGATGTGCACCTTGCTACAATATAACATACAAGTGACAATTGTTGATAATGTGGGGGTCATCGATGCCTTTCGAGGACCAGGATTGAAGATGTAGGAGTGTCCTCATGCAGCAACGTGGCAAGGCTCCCGTCAAGAAATGCACAACGTTGAAATGAGCAGCATGGCTAAGTGAGAAGGTTCCGAGAGCACAAAGATCCATCTTCTGGTGGCATAGTTATGGAGCATATGTTATGCAAGACAGAATTCAACCAGGCAACAAAGGAGAATATACAGGATGAATTCTAGCATTGGTTGTCCATTATAATTTTCCTGTCAATTGCAGTGATGGTTCATCCTAATGTAAATTTCAGTCCATATCCAACACATTATTCTGCAAAGCCATGCAACAAGTCAAAACAAGCTTGATTCCATGCTAAATGAGCATAGATGGAAGAAAAAACATTAGCAACAATTTTAACAAATCAGATAAGTAAGAAATACCATAGTTTCCAATGAGAATGTTAATGTGGTGAAGTACTAAAACAGCCAAAATACTAGAGATGATATTTGGTAAAAAAGAAGAAGAAACCCATTCTTCTTTATTTAGAAAACCATTTTCAAGAACCATATTATCATAAGTGTAAATCCTAGTACTCAATAAAAAGAAATTTTTTCCCATCTTAAGTGAAGATTCACTTCAGTATTAAACTTTAGGCTTCAAATCAGTTTGAGAAAATTGAATTTTGTCACGTTTTTAACAAAGATCCCGAGTTACAGATAATTTTCCTTACACAGCAAAGAAGGAAGGATTTGGCTGCTTTCATGACCACAATAGGAAATAAGAATTCCACACTAGTTCATTTGTGTGTTATGCACCAATAGCAAAATCAGCAAATAAAATAGAACTAGGGAAGACTAATGATATCCCAGCTTTACCTGCTCTAACTAGACTAGTCAGAACGTAACAACACAAATTGGCTCCTTGTATTGCATTCAACTTTAGAATTGACTATGTAAAACAATCAAGATAACCTGGCCAAAGCAATTGAGATAGGCATTTAGACCTAAAATAACAGTTCCTCACACACTTAGCATTACAAATGCAAGCCTCAAATAAATCTTCAATCCTATTTTTATTTTATATTGCTGAAAAATGTTTGGTCTACAGTTATGCAGGGATGCAGGAAGTGAGAAGGGAATAAGCAGCAATCACATGATTCCATGAATTCTATTGAATTTCTATCTAAAGCCAGAATCTGTAATCATTGGTCTAGACATGTGTGCACACTTGCACATGCAAAACAAAGTGATATAGATTAGAATAAACCAAAGCACAAAGAATCAGAAAAGTAGCATCAAAGAAACCAAATAGAAACCTCAGGGACCACATTAAATAATATGCTTTACACAATAACCACAAGTTAGCTCCTTTTCCATCATCTATTTGGATTGATCTCTTTGCACAGAAGTCCAATCCAACCTTGTTCAACTGGAAAACACAAACAGAACAGAATTTAGACAGTTACTGTCATTCTAAGGCAGCATGTGATATCTGCAATACAGGAGAAAAAATGAGCATATCAGACATTGAAAAATTGTGCAACCATAATGATTAAAATTCTTCACAATCAACACAAGTTTCAAAACAAATTTGAGGATGTGGAAGCCCTGCTGTGCAACATATGTTTGATCCTCCATCCATAAAAAGAGGATGATGAGTGAAAACATCTTAAGAAGGTATCTGGTCCAGTGGAAATAGTCTCAAACGACCATGCCATAAAATTCATGGTAACCTTGAGACAATTCAGCTAAGAAAATAATTTTATTGGGATTTCAAGTGTGAGTGTGTAAGTATATGTTAGAAATCTTACATTAAAAGTGAAAGAGAGGAGTAACATATAAGTGGAAATGATCTATAAACCCAATATCTTAAGGTTTTAGGTTGAGATGTGGTATAAAACTTACAACTTTTGGGAAGAGTTGTAACATGTGTGCACCTATGCATGACTTTTGGAGCGTTGGTAGATGCACAATTTGGGATCAGGCGGAGCCAGTTTTGGGCTCTCACGATTGTAATATTGCGTGGCTGTCAAAGATAAGTGGTAACACTTGTGTACCAATCTCACATTCGGAGTGAAGGGGAAAAGTAAGTGTCAAGCCTGCAAGTTTGTTGCATGAAATGGAGCTATGAATTGCTAAGCACTCACATTAGAGTATAACAAAACTAAGAATTTATCTATATTAGAATATAACTGAACTAATAATTTATCTCTATAGCAAGGGTAAAACTAACCTTAAACTAGGAGAGTCAGTTCACAGGAACTACCAAACTATCAACAAGCTCACACACACTGGAGATTTTATTGTCATTGAATACCATAGTAATAGCCTTCCTCCACAAATCTGCATCGACAGCATTTCCCTTGCAAGCACCATTTAAAATAGAACATAACAGCTCTACATTCTTTTCCTTTGACAACCTATCAACCAATTTGAATATACTAGCGGGATGAGGGACAAAGCCTTTGAAAACCATCTCATCTAAAAGAAATGCTGCTTCCTTGAACTGCATTCCATCACTGAGACCATCAAAGAGAATCCTATATGATACAACATCAGGAAGGCAACCACGTCTTGGCATATCTTCAAACAGATCATGCGCTTCACTCCATTTCCCGCCTTTGCACAACTCAGAAAGTATGACATTATAACTAATTACATCTGGCTTACACCCCTTTCCCATCATTTCATCCAAAACTTTATAAGCTGCTTGGTAATCCTGGTCTTTACAAAACCCAGTAATCATGGTATTATATGTCACCGTATCAGGTTTGCAGCCACTTTCAGTCATCTCCTCCAAAAGTCCTAAAACTTCCTCCTTCCTCCCAACCTTGAAATGGCCACTAATCAAAGTAGAATAAATTGCCGAGTCCAATTTTATTCTTTTCTTAAACATTTCCTCCTTAAGCTGCAGAGCTGAATTCAATTGTCCAGTATTACAAAGACCCTTTATCAGGGAAGCATAAACATGAGCATTCGGACTCACCTTGTAGACCCTAACCATATCATCTTTCAACTTCAAGGCCTCATTCAACCTCAAATTCAAGCAAAGCCCATAAGTCAAAGCCCCAAAAGTCGACACATTCGGACGAACATCTCTCTTTCCCATTTCATCAAACACCTTGAACGCATCTTCCATTCTCCCATTTGATACACACCTACGAATCAGGATATTATAAGTACAGGCATCCGCCTTTCCATATTTTCCCATATCCATAAAAACCTCCCGCATTTTATCGAACTCTTTACACATCAGCAACGCATTGAGCAAAGAATTGACGGATTTTATAGTTCTTTTACACCGGAAAGACGGCATTTCATCAAACAGTTTGAGTGCACTTTCGGCAAGGCGAGCGCGACCGTAAAAAGCAATTACGCTGCAGAATAGAGCTTCCTTGGGAGAAAAATGGGTTTCGTTTTTGAGCTGGCTCAGGAGTCCCTGCATTTCATCGAACATTTTGGCGCGGCCGAGCTTGGTGATGATGAGGTCATACGAGAGAAGAGAGTAGCGGAAGGGCTTTGGAGATTCCGTGCCTGGCTTGTTGTTCGGGTTCGGGTTTCGGAAGAGTTGGAGAGCGAGTTCTGGGTCCTTTTGGAGACGGAGAAGCGAGGACAGCCTGAAGGGAGAGACCGGTTTTGTTGGGTTCATATTTCAATTTTTGCCACGTCTTCTGTTTTACGTTATTCCTCACTTTCTTAAATTTATAAATATATAAGAATTTCGTACATCAATATATATATTTATTTATTTATTTTCCCACTAATATGCCTGATTAAAGCATAGGGATGTGCTCAATAAGATATATTGACTCTTTTTTTTTAATTTTAATTTGTGCCTCTAAAACATTTGAGGTGTGTATCTAATATTTGTAAAGTGAGTTGATGACAATCAAAGGAAACCTGTTGCGCGATTATCTTTGCAAAAAACACACAAATGCCCCCCCCCCCCGCCCCAATCCAGGAAATCTATCTAGGAAAGCCCAACATTGCTCAACAGTATGCCCTTGCACACTCCTGTATCATTTGGATTTTTGAAGCAGTTGGGAGAGTCCAGCTTAACAGTTATGGTCTAGAGCCCTGTTGCTTTCTAAGCCATGTAGCACATAGACCAGAGCAACTTTATTGGCTATATGATTCTACTTCTCAAGGTTGACAATGTGCTATTGGTTGGTTTAATTAGACAAATTTGACTTGCTGGAGAGAGATACAAAGAACAGGAAAGAGAGAGGTGAAGTTAAAATTTGGAGAAAAATCTATCATTTCGTGGCTTGTGAATTCTCCTTCAACAACAATTGTTGGGTACAGCAACTTGTGTGTTTCACGTTAAGATAATAAAAGAAACTAACACTCATAAAAGAATTTTAACCAAAAAGGAAAAAATAATGGATGAATGAATTGCTACAAATGCCCTGACAAAAAATTTGCACCAGCAGCCACTTCTGCAGCAAGCCTCCTAATCTACAGCTTTTTGCTTCACCAAGTTTAGTTGTAATCTCATCAAGCAGGATTCGGTTATTCATCATGTGGCGATTGCTGCTGAATAGCAGATTCATGCCGCATACCAATAACAAGCCTTGGTCGCTTTTATTCTACAATCCATCTCTTCATTTTGGAAAAAATTTGGCCCTGATGCAGCATCTAGTCTAGGCTCCTAAATTACATCTCAGCCCTGCAGCTCAACCATTTCTAAGGTTTGCAGTTCGGCTTTCTCCCATATCAAGTCCAGGAATCTCTAACAGATCTGAATAACATCACATCAAACACCCGAAGGATACATGAAGATGCCAATTTTCAAGGTAGATCCAAAAGATAAAAACCAGAGCAGAATGTACAGTTTTGCAGTGGCAAGACTTACGGATGCTAGAGCAATCATTTTCTCAAAAATGGTTTCTGGCAAACAAGCAGGCGCTGGTCACTGCCATTCTGTAGGCCAATCACCCTTGCTTCCCAGTGTATCTGGGTTGCAAGGGTCCGAGCCATCTCAATCACCCCTAATTTGTCAGAAATAACAACCCATCCCTGCTGGAAAAAACAGTTATTTTTTAAGGTTGTCCAAACAAGAAAAAAGACTTAACAATATTACATGCAAAGCACAACATCATGCATGCCAACTTGTAAAACAAAAGGTGACAAATTTTATGAGACCTCACAGAAAACTTGTGGCATAGGCTATATGAATACCGGAACAATTACCTCTGGCCGAAGTATTCGATCCATCTCCAAAATTAAGTCCATCATACCGCACCTCTCAGAACCAAGTTGTGAAAGAAGTCCATTTGCATGAAGCATGTCATATGTTCTGGGGTATGTGGGGAAGGGCTCACACCTGTGTGTCAACAGGATAACCATCTCATTTAATATGTTCCTAAAACAGTATATATTTCATGCAGATGACTTTGTTGCATGGTCATGTATATTTACACACACACACACACACACACACTGAGAATATTTTTGAGCACAACGAAATTAATTTATTAACATTGCTGTGATAAGGTCTATCAGTTAAGTTAAAAGAACCATGTTTTCATAGGTTATGGAGTAACCCCCAAAAAGTTTCCTTGGTTAGTTATTGTTTGAAGAGACTAATAAAAAGAAGAATAATAAGAATTATAGTCATAGAACTGCACATTGTCTTCTAGGGAAAGGGAAAATAACTTACCAGTCATGCAAAACACCTGCAAAACCCCGATCAAATATGAGGGGAAGTGTATTACGGGAATTAATAGGCACAACATTCATCACCCATACAGATTTCTTTTCCTCCAGAAATGCAGCATTTATGCCCCCATAATGAGCATTCATATCCATCACATTGCGTATCATGTTATATGGAGGTAATGGGTCTTCATCACCAGGCCTCTTAGGATGGTCAGAAAAAATCAAGGGTGTAAGCAAAGACCAATAGTCTCTTAGAGCTAATCTCCATATCTGTGAGTCCTCAAAGAAATCTTCAGGCTGAACTCCTGCAAAGGTAAAAATGAATTAATAAATTAAGATGCCTAGATATTGTGAGCAAAAATTTTTAAAATAAAAAGGGAAAAAAAAAAGAAAAAAGAAAAAAGAAAACTCCAAGGTAACTCATGAAGATACTAATGAAGAAGACTGTGTAATGTGAAAACCAAAAACAATGCTTTCCTTGAAGTTCAAGCTCTGCTGAAATCAAATCAGGAACAGAAGATCTGTTCTGAATTGGTATCCATCGCTTGCTGTTGGTCCCACTTATACATGAGACAAGGTGTTGATAATATGCTGGGACATCATGTCTGTCATTGCAAAGTGGGACTGCATCATGCTTACTACAACAAAGAACAAGAGCAAAACATTAATTTCATTTTGGCAGCTAACTTATAAGTTGACGAAAAAAAGATGTATCTACAAAATGAAAATCCTCACTAAACTTCAAAATGGCACACAATAAAACCAAGGACAATTCAATAGTACAAAGAGCATCCTTACCCAGAAGTATGGCAATGGGAATCAACAGTTTTCTGCCAGATGAAAGTCTCATCCTGCTGTGCTATAAGAGCCCAACAGATTTTCTCAGCGAACTCTTCTACAGGTGTCAGGGCATTTCTCTTCTTAACATGCAGAGAGCTTCCACGTGTCTTGCTAGTTGGTGAGGTTAAAACAAAGTAACCTCCAGGCCTAAGAACTCGATCTGCTTCAATAAGGAACTTTCCATCTGTTTCATTAACTCAAAAGGTTAAAAACATAAATCAAAAGTTTTGAACAAAGATTGCTACCTGTGATCAGTGAAATTTCCATGTGTACATCAATGTAGAACAAAATTATTGGAAGTCTGATGGAGAAATAAGCTAAGCACATATGCTTTGAATTCAGCCGTCCACAAATTTTATCTCTCATGAACCCTGTTGCATTACAATCAAACCAACTAGTCTCCTGTGGAACAACCTATAATCATCAACTTCTTTCTTCAGAAACCACAGCGCATATATTGACTGAACAATCAAACTAAGAAGCAATGTTGTCTTTATCCTTAAATAAAAGGAAGATTTAACAGTGCCACAGAAGCATCTCAATTCTGTATAAACTCTTAACAGAGCAGCACAGCAAGAGCAAAACAAAAAACACACCAGAGAAACAGAAGGCAAACTAGCAACAAGATATAGTTTAGCCTATTTATTAGAATAAATGTGCAGCACAAAAAGGTAAGCCACCACATTAATACCAGGAGATAAGTCAGAGAGTACCTTTTTCATCCCAAACAATGCCACATTGGGTGCAATGAACCATGTCAAATGACAATGATGGGTAAGGAAGTTGCCGTGAAATAAAGTTCCCAATCATTGCTGGTAGACCTCTCTCAAGAGCCAGTTGTACTTGGCTGCCAGTTGCCTCATATGCCGCAGTACAGAGAGGCATTAACTTCAGTGATACCAAATGAGCTCCAAAGCTGCCAAATCCACAGCCAATATCTAATATAGTTTGCACCTATTAATCAACCAACAAAGGTTAAAAACTACAAAACACTCTACTTCACTTGAAAAGAGCATAAAATAGAGAAAACTACATGGCATGTTTCCTATGATGCCCATGAACTCAGTAGGAGACTGTATGAAATATTTTTCTTTCAAAAAGATCATTTTTTTAGAGCAACAGTTGCCCTGGAAAAATATACTACCCTAAAGATAAAGTGCAAAGAAGACTTGCATTCTTTTCAAAGAAATATAAGCGGTTTTAGAAGTAATAATGCTTGAGAAGCTGACAACACTAGCCATGGAACTCAAAGAACTCTTACACCAGCTTGAAGAAATTCGGAGTCACTTCCTAATCCAATCATCTCTGCAATCTGGCAGGAATAATCTTTAACACCGTCAAAGATCAATCCTTCATCTGAGTGGAAAGCAATTTGATTCTCTTCTAGCAACATCAGCCTAAGGAGATTGTATTTAGTAAAATTCCCATGACAAGAATGTCATTAAATCTAAATAACTATAATGACTATTATACCAAAGGACACGATGACATCTAGAATTTTAAAGAATTACCTCTTGGTCATGCTTCCAGAAGAAAGAAATTGGTCTTTGGTTATCTTCACATTTCCGCTCCATATCACATCTCGACCACTTGGCCACCTGAGGGGGATCTTATAGTCCTTTGGAGGCCGTGTCAGACACCGGCCTCTTGGTCTTAACAATTCACAATGCCGATCAAATTCCTCGCCATCTTTAAACCCGGCCAACAAACTTGCAGTAACATTGTAACAAGGCACAAAATGTTCTCCTTCTCTGCCACAAAATCCAAGTTCGTTTTGGCGACTGGCTCCTAATGACAGAGTCCTCAGCTCCAAATAATCAACAGCTGCCTGTTCCTTTAGCCTCCTATGAGTTGAAAAAATGTCACGCACTGGAGTTGATGCCGAAGCATCATATGCACCGGAAGAAGTGGATCCCAGAAATGCAATTAGTGCAAGCACACAACCGAGGCACAGCAGCAACGAACTAACAGATAATTTATTGAACCGGGGCCTTCTCATTTCCAAAATGTTGAACAATTGATCTCTACAGCTCCAAAAAAAAAACCCATCACCACGTACGACTCCCTTATGCACGTTACCATGAATCCGCACAACAATCCCTACAAGCATAGAAAGCAGACTTCTTTCCACTCAAGGATCGAACTTTTCATACCAATCAAGCCTAACCTTGCTCAAGCCCCAAAAATCGAGAATGGGAATTAGGATCATGAATCCGGAATTCAGTTGCCAACAATGATTCAACAAATTCAAGCAGTTGAACCCGCCAAACCAGTCTCTGCAGTGACTAAGCCAATCAGATCAACCTAACATTCATGTCCAAAACAACCCCCCACCCCGCAACAAAAACAGAAACACCCAAAACAATAAGTCAACATCGCATTCATTTAACAGTAATGCTTCCTTGCTTGCTTGCCAGTTTAACGATAACAACGCATTTGTCGAACGAAGATGGCAGTAAATGCAGATGTTAACCAGAAAAAAAAAAAAAAAAGAAAAAAAGAAAAACCCAGATCAGATTAAAGTTACTGAAAGAAGATCAGCACCGAAATGAGATACGGAAATGCACATTTTAACATTCTGAAATGAAAATGAAATCTGAGAAAACTGGGCGTTTTTTTTTTTACTTTTTTTTTTTTTGGTGTGGAAATACCAGTTCAATTCGTTCTTGCTGTTGAGAAAATGATTCAAAGGCAAAATGCAAGCGAGGAGGAGAGAGAGAGAGAGAGAGAGAGTTTGTTGAAGAGAGAGAGAGAGAGAGGCAGAGGAGGGAGAGTGTTTTAATTTTAAGAGAAGTCTAATCATGTATGGTCATACTCATAAAATAATTATTTATTTTTTATTGACTCGCATGTCATAGGCAGGAATTTTATTAAAAATATAAAATAAATTTTTTTAATTATATAAAATAATAATAATAAAAAAATATATAAATTTAAAAATAATAAATTTAATAAAATAATATTTATTTTTATATTATATAAATAAATTATATATATATAAATTTATTATTTTTAATTTATTTATAATTATAAAATTTTATTTAAAATAATTTAAAATTAATAAATTTTTAAAAATATTTATATTTTTTAAAAAAATTATTATAATTTTTTATTTTTAAAATTATATTATTTATTTATTAATTAATATAAAAAATTATTATATTTGAATATATAATTAAACGAAAAGAATATTATTTATTATATAATTTAAAATAAATAATTAAATTATAAAAAATATAATTTTATTTTTAAATATATAAATTTTAATTTTAAAAAAATATATAAAATTTATAAAAATAAAAAATATTTATATTTTATAATATATAATTTAATAAAAATTTTAATAAATAAAAAATAAATATTTTAATATTATGTATTTGTCTCGTTAAAACTCAAATTGGTATAATTAAGTTAAATTTAAAAATTTATACTATTTTTAAATTAAATTCTATAACAATCTTGTGATAAAGTTTTTGACATTTTATCTAATTAAAATTTTAATTTACTTATAAGATACCTATAATTTTTAAATTTGATAATTAAAATTTTTTGTTATGATTTTATTGATCTTAAAACTCTTATTTAATTTTAAAAAAATTTTAAAAATTTAAATATTATGAAATTCAAATTTTTTAGTTTTAATGATTTTTTTTTGAATTATTTAGAATTCATTTTCTAATTTTGTGTGAGTTAAAAAAATTGAATACATTAAAATTCCAAAAAATTATAAATTCTAACAAGTTTTCACAAAAAAAAAAAAAAAAAGCCGAGTCAATAAATTAAATTTCATAATATTTTATAAATTTTTTTAATTAAAAAAATTAGAAAATAATAAAATTTGACAAAAAATTTTAATTATTAAAATTAAAAATTATAAAAATATTATAATTTAAATTAAGACCCTAAAAGGAAAAGAATACGAGAAAAAACCTTTGGACTCAAATGCATATAACTTGGTACTATAATTAGACAATTTTTAAAGCCCGCCGAGTGCGGCAACGGGAGCTCGAAGCTCCAAGCGACCAACTTCGGATTGGATTGCAAATTAAGCCGTTAACCGGCGAGCTGATCACTATGCTGGCGGCAAGCGTGCACTAAAGTCTTTGATAATTTGACTTTTTGAATTAAATTTTCAGCCACGGAGTCTCTTTCAACGAAGGCGACAAATGGAATCCAGGCGCCGTCCTTCAAATGCAAAAATGTCACTCTGATCTGAATTGGTTTGAGAAATAAAATCACACATTCGATAGTAACACATGTAGATGTTTTGATCGGTGGGGCCAACCATACGAATGAAAATTAATACACATTAGCCCAAGTTATTACCAATATTTACACTTTTTTTTTTACGGGAGTATATTGCATCCCAATGAGTTCCAGGGAACTTTATGCCCGTGTTGTCCAGGTCCATCTTAAAATTTGCTATTGCCAGACAACTTTTATTATCAGCACAGCTCCCCCCGGACTTGCAAGCCTAAAACCTCAAGCGCTGGCCTACTCGGCCTGTAAATGGGCACCAAAGTCGGATTAAATTGACTTCTTGAATTAAAGTTTAGGGCCATGATTCTAGGACGGCAAACCATGTCACATCCTTCGAGTCAGAACCTTAGGCTGATTCCTTCTTTTTATTTGGTATTTTCATTTTCCATAAAAAAAAAAAAAAAAGAGAGAGAGAGATAAATGCTGCTAATTTTATAATGATAAATAAACTTGAAATATCACAAGGGGCTTTTTACTTAAATCTTCCAAGTTTTTGATGCAATGCCACGCAGTCGATTTTCCTCGTGCACCATTTGCCATACGCTCATGCTTGGCCACATATTTAGATAAATGTCGTGCATAAACTAGTAATTAACATCCAACAACACTTGCCGACTCATTTACTATTGGCACGTCCCACATCCAGAGGGCATCTCTTCAGCTTAAATCAATCAAAACTCTACACCTGAATGACTTCTTTAGTATTTTCTAATAGTTTTGAGAGTACCATTGGTCCTAAACGCTCTCGTATTTTTGGTAGAAAAAAGTGTTGAAAAATGAATGAATTACAATTTTCACGGGTATAAAAACCCTTTAGCACATCTCAACAAATTTGACCCATCAGTCTTCGCAACCCTTTGTCTCCACGAGTGATCAGATGAATTGGTCAAATTTATCTTCAAGTCAATAAAACTGAATTGATAGATGAATTAATCAATGTGATCTCCGAATCAATCAAATTAATAGGCTTTCGTGGTATGTTTGGATGGCTGTCAAACTTGATACGTACATGGCATATAATCAAGTTGTGTGCATATTTTTTTAAAAGATAACTGAGAAGATGGATTTTTGATAGAAAATAGATCAACTGGATTTAGCAATGTGTAACGCATACAAATCTTTTCAGCCCACAAAAAGCATTGAGATTCCCGTAACTCTTACCTCGACTGCTGAGATGTGGCCTAGAATGTTGCAGATGGCCTCCCGAAGCTTGGGCCACATTAGGGGCAGCATGCGTGCCGCCGTGAAAGTCCCAATGGGCCTTTGGGCCCGAGCCACTAGAAGGCAATCCAAAATGGCTATAGAGCTTTCAATATAGAGATCAAATCAACTCGAAAATTAAAATGGCAATAAAGCTGTTTCATAATTAAATCATAAAAACTAACATTTTACAGTACACAAGAAGAAATCATAATTGGAGGGTGTAAAACGAAGTTATCCAAAGATTATCAGAACACAAGTTAGCACAAAGAAGCAAAAGGAATGATTAAAATGCTTCCTAACAGGCTACCCATCTAAATCATCAGTAAAATATTGTTAATAACTACCCATAAAAATAAAAATCTAACTTCCTGAAGTTATGTTCAGAACAGCACTACATTGGAAGGCTTTAAATTAATAAAGTCCATATCTTTCGTGTTGTATTTTACAATGTGTTTCTGAGTGAAAACAACTAACATTTCTCCTAATTTCAACGAAGCCACACCATGCCATTATGACTACTAATACGAAACAAGCTAAATGGTGATGCTTGGGGCTACTTCCTCTACGCTCTCTTCACCCTAGAGAATGAAATGATGATTCATCACCATGCCACCACCATGTAGCAATCTTCCTCCGCTCATGCAATTCATGGATAATCGACCATCCATTATATCCCAAGAAAAAGAGTTGCATAAACCAAGCTCACAACTTACATCACAAAAGGAGACTCCAGACTGGAAAGGCTTCATCTGAAACTTGGCCGCGAAGTGTTATTGTCCTCATAATCATCAAGAATTACTTTGACATCATTACTTTTCAGGGAATTAACAACAGCCCAAATCTTAGTGCTGTTTCTAAAACCCTTTTTTTCAAGCTCCTTGTTTATGTCCACATGAATCCCTCTTCCCTGCCCCTCTTCAAGACCCTCCACCTTCAGTCGCATGGCCAGCACCTCTCCAATGACTGCTGCTGCTTTGGCATTGCAGGACCGACCACACTCGAGTGAGTTCTTGATGGAATGTTCAACTGTTGATGCTGATGCCACAATCCTCCCATTGTTTCTGTCCACCACATTTGCCGTAATGTACTTCAACGATATAAACAGCCTCAGCACATACCTCTTTAGTACTGTCATTTTACAACTATCCTAACATTTTTTGTCAAGAACAAAAAACAATAATAAGTTTCTGGTATCCTAACAAATTCAATGTCAAGTAGAGATGATGAAGCAGGGAAACATCTTAGCAGACAATAAAGAATATGTATGTCCACTGTTAGTACAAAAGTTAAATTAACTATACACTACAAGCTTGATGTAACATATCCAACCAGGCAATTTTACCATAAGCACTGTGATAACCCCATACCCTCAGACATAATTAAGACTTTCAATATATGGTTTACAAATTCAAATTCAATTTACTTGCAGCAATTTACAAATTCCTTTGTCTATCTGAAGTCATTCTCACGATCCCAAATGTTTTGAAGACATTTAAATGATAAAGGTTAAACGTTCCACAATACATGCAGCCAACAAGATAGCAAACACAAGCTATTCAGGTTTAAACAAAGTCAATTAAACAAAAGGGTCACATTAGTTTACTAGGAAAACAAGTGCATCTTACATAAACTCCAACGTTCATTTGCAGATAGATATCACATTAACCATAAACATTCAAAAGATCAAAAAATATTGGCCTACTGTGCATCTGAATTCCCCTACTCTTGGAAGAATAATAGATAACAGATACCAAGCTACTCCACATTAACAGTTGCTGGCAGCTACTCAAGTAAATAACAAAGTGAAAAACCTGGGACAGCCTGCCTAGCTTCTTATTAACTTTCAATTCTTATCACTTGACGCCATTTGCAGAAACCATAAGCCTCTATCTTATTCATAATTATGGTGCGAAAATCGATTTGGGTTTTTAAGTGTTTGTTAAAAAATAGCAGAATGAACAACATGACTGCTGAGCTCCATGTTAAAAAATAAATATATATATATATCTTTACATAAATTACACCATGGAAGTGAAACATTAAAATCCCGAAAGAAAAAGAAACCAAAGACGAAGTAAGACTTCAAAGCACGAAAACAATACCTGAGAGATAAAAATACCTTGAAATCTGAACCTATAAACCCAAAAGACTCTGCTTTAGAAACGGGATTTCAAAGAAGCAAACCTACACTATTGCAAATGTTTGAGAGTCTAAAAGGGGAAAGTTGGATTTGGCTCTTGTTTCATAATAAAGAAAAGATCCGATTTGGCCGGAGAAGAGGGACGATAGGATCGCCGACGAGGGCTTGCGGCGGAAATGATAGGTTTGCCGATGCCGACAAAACAATGGGGCTACCGTTGTTTTCAGCAGTAGACCAGAGACCTCAAAGAACCTAACCCACCTTTTGTCCTGTCTGGTGAGAAGTCAAGAGGTCACCATTTTTTTTGTTTTTTTGTTTTTTTTTCTTTTCTGTCACTGGTAAATACATAATGTTTTATATTATATAACTAAAATTTAATATCATATAAAAACATTTTATGTAAGTCCTACTCTCTATAGTAAGTATTAACCAAACCGAAGGAAAAATATAATTTATTTCCCTTAATTCTGATGGTTAAATACACTAATATAACATATTTCTTATAAATTAAGTTTTAAAATATTTTTATAAAGTTAAAAATTTTGTTTTGACAAATAAAAAAAAATTCAATAAAATATCAAGTAAGTTCTTTTAATTCTTTATTTTTATTTTTATCTTCCTTTGAATTTGTTTACAAGCTAGATGAAGGCAATCAAATAAATTGATTTTAAGACAAAAAAAATAATGTTAAACTCGACATAATAGTTATCTAATGGCAGTAAGACAAATACACCCGGCAAAATCTGGGTCTTGTTCTGCCACCAGAGTAACAGATATTAAAAAGATACCAAATTATTTCATTCTTTTATTTTTATTAGGTTTCTTAAAAAAAAAAAAAAAAGAGAAAGTCATCTTAGAAACATATCATGCTAATATGGAAATATTAGAGACCCTTTTAGTATTAAAATATAAATACTAATATTTTGAATAATAAATTCCTTCTCTTTAAGAACTTAAGAGAATATTTCGTATTATTTTCCTAACCTATTTCACCATGAGAATTTAAAAAATAATCAAAATTTGAGGAGAACGCTCGTAATGTCATTCCAAGAGGATTGTTTACTGCTTCAGTGACAACAAGAAGGCCTAAAAAATGATTATTGACCTCTGCTTATGTGCTTAGCTTGTTGATTGTATACCTAAAAACTAATATCTGCCTTCTGATTGCGTGAACAGCATCATGCTACGTTGGAACAATTTATAAAGATGAGATTGGTTACAGGTGCGAGAGTTCTTGCCAAAATCCAAACTGTGATGACAGAAAAAAGGCCACCAATATCAAACACAGACACATGTAAAAAATAGTATATTAGCTTCAATTGAAGCACTCATCTAGGCAAGGCAAGAGAAACCAAACCCAACAACTGGACAAACAATAGAACTTTTATTTTTTTTACTGCAATATTATGATAAATTGAGTGAAAAACCCAACCAACCAACCAAAATGGTCATATTATATTATTGATTACTAGTAAATTGTCATTCATATACACATGACTTCATTGACATTACACTCATACATCTATTTGCCGATAGATACACATCAGTACTCAATATAACATCAACATATATTAGCTCCGGCAGATATCATCTTCTGTAGCGGTTATTGACATCTAGCTGCTTCACCATTCTTCAATGTTACCCAACTGATGAGAGGCGGGCTGTCTCACAGTATACTACGAATATCGTGGAATCTAAGGAAGGGTGCCAATTGATAACTAATCCTAATTACCAATGCCACCAATAAAAAGTCTACAAAATTACCCCAGTTGAAAGCAAACAACATGACAAACGTGTTTGCAAACGAGAAAATCCAGGGAAGTTGTTTAACATGTACATTTCCTATAATCTGTACCCTCAAAACACCAACTTTGCCTCGAGCTATACTGAGACATTCAGCAAAACATATGGGGAGGCTAACTTGGGCATATCCATTTTCAGTTATTGTTCCGAAACAATACACAATGATTACATGGAATGCCAAGTGAATGAACTCTTCCATCAAAATAATCCTTGCTAGACTGTCTTGAAAGTCCCACATAATGCTATCACCAAAGTTTTGGTGCTTTGATTATATTGGAAATCTTTAGAACAAAAGTCAAGTTCCTATAGTCTCGCCTTCATTTTGAAAGACATCAAACATTGAAGTAGATAGTCTTGGCATTTGATGCATTCATCGTCTATGAAGTGCTTCTCACCTGATTGACTCGTCATTAACTAACGTATGTTTTGTATTTGGATTGGAGAAATCATTGGAAGAGGTATCTTCTCTATACAACAACACTGAAAGCTTCACACGCTGCACTTATCTCTTCCCCAACAAAACACATACACGTGTTGTCGCCCAACAAAAATCATCATTTTTGTAACAACCCTGGACGACTGATAAACGTTATAAAAACTTCATTTTCTTAGCGCTGAATCCCATGTCAATAATTTTGCTTATTTTATTTTCAAATCTCTGAATAGTCGAGTAAAACAAAAGTTAATAAAATAGAACATCGTCATCGTCAAGATTAATTACTGCAGCTTTTGAACATTTTATTTGCGGTTTCATCTGGAAAAGCCGTAAAAAATGAAGAACAGGCAGCCGCTTCTCCTACAATAGTCAAAGAGTGAAAGGCAATTTTGAACTCACCATAGCGAGCTTCTGCGGAAATGGATCGATCTGTGGAGTTGACCAGCCCCAGTGGATCCTTCAGCTCCTCCGTTGCTTCCATCGGCGAGACAGACAAACAGCAACGGCGGGAGACAAAGAGTTTCGGGTTAAGCAAGCAACAAGTGGGTTCCAGCTCGTGTCTAAATATCGACCCAAGCCTGAGCTTATATGATATTTTTATGACAGGAGTTAGGCCCAGCCCGAGCCCAACAGAACTTGAACTGAACGGAGGCTTTGGAAGTTTGAATATGCTGTAGCTCGAATGAACTCCCTACAAGTATAAAATATTGAAACATAAATTCCACGTGGCCAGGAAATAGCTCCCAATGTAGAGCCAAATTGAAGCCTTTTGGTATTATAAGTAGTATATAGTTATACTTTTATATGCTGAATAGTTTAATAAACAAAAAGATTTCTTAAAGACAGAATCTACCCAAATGAATTGTCAACTAATAGATCACGGCAAGCAAGAAATTCAAAGTTCATCGAAGAAAAAAAAAAAAAAATTGATTCAATCGAGTCTATCACTATGAAGTTGTGCAACATTTTAGGTCAATAAGAATACTAAATTGGAGCGTAACGTATCTCATTTAGTATTTAATTACAAAATTTTAAATCCCACCTTAGAATAGATGTGATATCCGATTTAAATTGAAAAAAAGGTTTATCAAATCCATATATATATAGACTCAAATTTAAATTTAAATAATTTCCCTAAAAAAAGTCATTTCTCAAGTGAAAGGTTTGCCGTGTCCACGAGCACACCACGAGAAAACTCAAATATTAAATAACAATGCATGTAGATTTTCCAAGTCACTTTGTAGTAGATTAAGGATATGTTTAAAATTATAAGTGAATTTTACTGTTACAGTTGAGAAATTAACAATATTAAAATTTATTATTTAAAAATATAATTAACTAATTAATAATAATCTATAATGTATTGAATTAAAAAAAAAAAAACTTTTTAATATAGCTAAATAGTAATTAATTAATGTAGTGCTTGTTTATCATTACACTTTTTATACATGGGCTTTTGTTTTTCTTTTTTTTTTTTTTAATAATAAGGAGTGATGGACAATTGTTTCTGCTTCAAAAGTAATTGAATTTCATTTTTCATTTTAGGAAGTGGTTGACAATTGTTTCATTTTGCTATTTTGTACATAATTAATTTTGCTTTAGAGTTTCGCCCCCTTTTATTTTTTTTAAAATTTTTTATTTGTATATTAGGCGTCACCGATACTGCATTCCACAAAATGAAAAAAATTAAACTCTAATTTCTAGGGTTCTATCCCAAAATTTTCGAAATATTTGTTCTGTCTAACCTTATAATCATAAATTTTTTCAAAATAATAATAAAAAAGAAGTCCACTAATCTCTGAACACTATTTGGACACACATTACAGGGGTTGAGACAAATGTTTCAATGTCTTCCCATCTAGTTTTTCGGATACACAGCTCCATCTCTCATCATCATGACAAATGAACAAATGCGAAATGAAAACCTCTGAACTGCAGACTCTTGCCCTGCTATCAGTTTTTGAGTATTACTATTAGACAAAATTATTCCAATATTAAAGCACTAATATCTCCAAATGGCATCACGAGCAACCTGAAAAAGAAAAATATTTTGATTTCAAAAGCGAGAACAAACACATCTAGTGCGAAGCTATACTCCATTCGTGAGACCCCAGATGAAGAACTGGTGTCCCGAAACCAAGACACAGCTCAAATTTCATTCATACAAAACAGATTGATCGAGGGAATGATAAATCTCCTAGCACATAGGTCTAGTGGTACACAATTTGTGGGTACATTACCTCAAAATCCAACATCATTAAAAATGTAAAGCATTAGAATCTATTCCCATGGTATTTCACTAAATCAAACATTCCTGTTTTCCTTGCATCAGGCAATTGCTAATTCCCTGTTCAGGTAGTCAACAAACATCCTCTTTGCACTATCTGCATCTGAAGGTGGGGGTGGTCCACTTAAGCTCGTTTGACCCGTCAACTTGATGAATGTTCTACGTAGCCGACGTAGCTCAGGAAGTCCAATTGATCTTGAAATATTGAGAGCCGGCAATCCTTGACCAAGAGAAATACCATTCAGAGGCCCTCCAACAGACTGGGATTGTGCTTCCACAATGACATTAATCACCTCTTGTGTTGCCCTGTCCAACTCATACAATGAATTTGCCTCTGAAAAACGTGCATTTTGTGTAGCAATTGTTGGCTGTAAAATTTTGACATCCCGAGTCTTGGAATCCACTGCTTTGGTTAAATATGAAACGGCATCTAAAATGGCGGTGGAAGACTTCTGAATTCCATCTCTAGATGGCCATAACTCAAACAAAGGGGAATCCCATCGGTTCCTTCTATCAGGCCTCTCAAATCTTCTTGTCAAATCCTCAAATATAGCATCATCATATGCTGCTACTCCCTCCTCCTTTCGCTGATCATTCCATTTTTTACACACAATTTCTTCAACATCACAGTATACAACACAATACCTTGTTCCTGCAGCACGAGCCAAACACCATAACTCATATCTGTAACCTTTAATGTTGTTCAATGAATCTACTATGATTATATTATCCTTTGATACAGATCTATCAACTTCAGACCTAATCACTCCCCTTAAATTCTTCTCCGCATTCGTATTGGCATAGCTTTGATTACGATCAAGATGGAATGAAGCTTCATCAATGATTCTAATTGTTAATTTTGATTCCAATTCTCTGAGAGCTTCAGAAAGGCAAAGTGCAGCCGTGGACTTCCCACTGCATGGCTGGCCGCAAATCACAACCAAAGCCATCTCAAGGGAATTCTGTACTTAAGCTGAAGCAAACAGAAACTCCTTTTCAAAGATTGCTCACTGCTAGAAGCACAACAAAAATGCATTAATAAGAATTCTTCCCCTCAAGATGGCAACTTTATGTAAGTTTAACATAAGTGTCTAAGATCTGTCTCACATCAGATATAATCTTTGAAACTTAAGTTACCATAGGCAAAATTGAACACAGCCACCAAAATTGATCTCTCATTACTTGCACCCTTTATCCTTTAAAAGTCAGAAGTTCAACAGCAATGAGATTTTGCTTTCAATGTGATCCCTGAAAGTGGGTGAAAGCTTTGAATTATAGAGCATCATTTGCTTGTTATACCTCACACCATGTGTTGAATTATATCACATGTCATTGGATTTCTTCTAAAAGTTACTGTATCTGCTTTTTAATCGTTTGTAGAATATCATGGTTCACAGGGAAATATTTATAATGACAACATAGATTCCAAGACATTACATAGTTCACATGGAGAAACAGCAGATGAAATTATGTCAGCGCATGCCACTATGCACACTGATTTCCATTCAAACGCTCATACAAACAGGATGATTGGAACACACAAGAGAATTTCTTTTGTTATACTGAGACAAAAACAAAGTCAATTAGACAAAAGGGTCACATTAGTTTACTAGCAAAACAAGTGCATCTTACATAAACTCCAACGTTAATTTGCAGATATATATCACATTAACTGTAAACATTCAAAAGATCAAACAGTATTGGCCTACTGTACATCTGAATTCCCCTACTCTTGGAAGAATAATAGATAACAGATACCAAGCTACTCCATGTTACCAGTTGCTGGCAGCCACTAAAGTAAATAACAAAGTGAAAAAACTGGGACAGCCTAGCTTCTTATTAACTTTCAATTCTTATCACTTGATGCCATTTGCAGAAACTATAAATCTCTATCTTATTCATAATTATGGTGTCAAATCGATTTGGGTTTCTAAGTGTTTATCAAAAATAGCAGAATGAACAACATGACTACCGAGCTCCATGTTAAAAAGAAAAAAAAAAAATCTTTATATAAACTACACCGTGGAAGTGAAACATTAAAATCCCAAAAGAAAAAGAAACCAAAGATGAAGTAAGACTTCCAAGCACGAAAACAATACCTGAGAGATAAAAAAAAACCTTGAAATCAGAACCTAGAAAGCCAAAAAACTCTGCTTTAGAAACGGGATTTCAAAGAAGCAAACCTACGCTATTGCAAATGTTTGAGAGGCTCAAGGGGGAAAGTTGGATTGGGCCCTTGTTTCATAATAAAGAAAAGATCCGATTTGGCCGGAGAAGAGGGACGATAGGATCGCCGACGAGGGCTCGCGGCGGAGATGGTAGGTTTGCCGACAAAACAAAGGGGCTACTGTGGTTTTCAGCTGTAGACCAGAGACACCGAGGAACCAAACCTAGCTTTTGTCCTCTCTCTCTCTGGTGAGACGCAAGAGGTCACCTCTTTTTATGTTTTTTTTTTTTTTTTTTTTCCCTTTTTGGTGCCAAAGTGATTTTCAACTTTCGAAATCAAATATGAGAAATAACAATCTAGAGTCTAAACAAGTTACTTTACGTGTTTTTCTGGAAAATAAAATTAAATTTTGTAAAGGTTAACGAAAACTAAATGCCTGATGTACTGTCAAATTGGGGGAACAATTCACTATTTAAGTGGCTTTTTGACATCCTGTATCTTGTTTGCAATAATAAAAAATTTGTAAAGCTTAATTCAATTCAATTCAATTATTGCTATTAACATTTGTAAAATACAGTAATTCCCAATCAAATTTCATCCATTTATAAGTTGTTTAATTCATTGCATGCACTCGAGATAAAAGCCTCCGCCGACACGATAAAATGAGATCTGTACGTTGAGCATGAAAGCAACCCAACTCGGTATAAAACAAAAATGATAGTTTAGTTGTTATTATTATTATTATTATTATTTTAAATTTATGTTTTTTTATTTAATTTTTTTAAAAAAATTTAAGTTTTAAAAATGTAATCGTGAGATGTTTTTAAGAAATTATAAAAATAATCTCAAAAACTGCATTGCACTTTTTTTTTAATATTATTATTATTTTAATTTAATTATTTTATTTATTATTAAGTAAAATAATATTTTTATTATTTATTTAAATAATATAATATATATAATATAATAATTATTATAAATAAAAATAATATGTTTAATATTACATATTTAATTTAAAATATAAAAATAATTATTATAATCTAAAAAATAAAATAATTTTTTAATCATATTTTTTATAATTATTTTATACACTAACATATATTTTAATAATATTTTTATTAAATATTTATAATTTTATTAAATTTTTTACAAAATTATTATTATTATTTTAAAATAATATATAATTTTAAATAATAATATTTTTATTTATAACACTCTCTCCCCCCGTATTCGGAGTCAGGGAAAGTTGACTTTGGAGAAAGGAATGGAGCGAATTAAGAAGCATTATAGAAGAAGATGCACAAAGAGAGTAAGGATATAAAAATTCTTGTTAAGATGGTCGAGAGAGAAACTTTACATACCATTAATATTTGTTAATATATCTTAGATTCTAATTTTAATAAAAAAAAAATAAAAAAAAAGAGAAGTTACTTAACCTGCGACAGCTTAACAGACAAATACATTTATATGTGTAATTAAAGTATACTGATGAGTTTAGTTTCCGTGTAATTGTTTTTGGGAAATCCGAGACGTGAGAGAATCAAAAGATATAGCTGGCCTACCACCTGCTTTGGTTTGTAGGCGGAAAATCTGAATGGTTGGATCTTGGAAACTGGGTGCTGCTTCCTGACCCCTCTCTCTCTCTCTATATGTATTAATTTTATTTTAATTTTTTAAAGTTTTCATAACTTATAAATGCATGCACGCAATAATAATTGAGATGGTAACATTGTATATAATGACACGGAAATGGGGCCTGTTGTTGTAGTCTAGTCTGTGCAGATCCCCTCATTCCTCGGCACAAGAAGCTCTCCATCCCATGTCTGTCTCTCATTTGCTTTGTTAATATCCAAAGTTTTTATCTTTTTTTTATTTTTCTTCTCTCGTTTGCTCTTTCGCTTTCTGACCTCCTGAGGAACTAGACTGCTGTAAGGTCATTGATCCCTGTTCGTTCCTTTTATTTTTTTTAATTTTTTAAATTTTTTGTTGCGTTGTTTTTTTTTTTTTTAATTTTTTTTATTGCATGTTTTGGATTCAGGGGCACCTCGATTTTGGTGTTTAGTGATGCGGGTTTGTTTGTTGTGTTAGATTTTTTGAGAACTGTGATTTTCCATTATTTTTATATGGATGCAACGATGAGTCGTTGTTTTTTTTTTGGCTCTTTTGTAATGATTGATAGATCTGTGGATGATATGTTTTATATGTATCCATCCTGCTTTCTTGTTGGGGATCTGCTGATAGCATATTTTGCTCGTTGCAATTCTAGCTCCAGCATTTGAAGGTTTCCGGGTCGTGGAAGCCTGGCTTTTACGAGCATATATTTGTTGATTAGAGTGGGTTTGATTGTGTTTCGTGTTACGAATTTAGCTGGTTGCTGTTTAAGGTAATGGAAGAACATGGATCTAAAATAAACTGTGATCTCCATGCCCCCCGATAAGTGATTATGGCAATTTGCGGTATTGAATTGTCTATGAATGTTTTAGTTAAAGGGAAGCTTTTGCCTTTTCAAGATCTGCCGTTTGTATGCTCAATTGGAGTCTCAGGGACTAATTGTGGTTTTGTCTTCTTTATGTCAAAATAATCTTCTTCTTCTGAATTGTTGTTTTCCTGTGGCTGTTGTTTCAGGCTATCAAAAGTATATAAAATTATGGTGAAGATCTGTTGCATTGGAGCTGGTTATGTCGGTGGGCCGACAATGGCTGTGATTGCACTGAAGTGCCCAGAAATTGAAGTGGCAGTTGTTGACATTTCTGTGCCGAGGATCAGTGCCTGGAACAGTGACAACCTGCCAATCTATGAGCCAGGTCTTGATGATGTGGTCAAGCAGTGCAGAGGAAAGAACCTGTTCTTTAGCAATGAAGTGGAGAAACATGTTTCAGAGGCTGATATAGTCTTTGTTTCTGTTAATACCCCGACCAAGACCCAGGGGCTTGGAGCTGGCAAAGCAGCTGATCTGACCTATTGGGAGAGTGCTGCTCGTATGATTGCCGATGTTTCGAAATCTGACAAAATTGTCGTTGAGAAATCAACAGTCCCTGTGAAAACAGCTGAGGCAATTGAAAAGATCTTGACCCACAATAGCAAGGGCATCAACTTCCAAATTCTCTCTAATCCAGAGTTCCTTGCAGAAGGAACTGCAATTCAAGACCTTTTTAATCCAGACAGGGTCCTCATTGGTGGTAGGGAGGTTCCAGAAGGACAAAGGGCAATCCAAGCATTGAAAGATGTTTATGCACACTGGGTTCCTGTGGATCGAATTATATGTACCAATCTCTGGTCGGCTGAGCTCTCAAAACTTGCTGCAAATGCCTTTCTGGCACAGAGGATCTCTTCTGTTAATGCCATGTCGGCCCTCTGTGAAGCGACTGGCGCAGATGTCACCCAGGTCTCGCATGCTGTTGGTAAGGACACACGAATTGGGCCCAAGTTCTTGAATGCCAGTGTGGGTTTTGGTGGGTCTTGTTTCCAGAAGGATATCTTAAACTTGGTCTATATTTGTGAATGCAATGGCCTTCCTGAGGTCGCAAATTACTGGAAACAAGTCATTAAGGTGAATGATTACCAAAAGAACCGGTTTGTGAACCGGCTGGTCTCCTCTATGTTCAACACAGTGGCAGGTAAAAAGATTGCAGTCTTGGGATTTGCCTTCAAGAAAGACACTGGGGATACCAGGGAGACCCCGGCTATAGATGTTTGCAAGGGCTTGTTGGGTGACAAAGCCCGACTGAGCATATATGACCCTCAAGTTTCGGAGGAGCAGATTCAAAGGGATCTGTCAATGAATAAGTTTGATTGGGACCATCCTGCGCATCTCCAGCCATTGAGCCCTTCGGCTATCAAGCAAGTCAGATGTGTCTGGGATGCTTATGAGGCAACCAAAGATGCTCATGGAATTTGCATTCTGACCGAATGGGATGAATTCAAAACTCTTGATTACCAGAGGATTTATGATAACATGCAGAAGCCTGCATTTGTCTTTGACGGGCGAAATGTGGTAGACGGTAATGCCATGAGGAAAATTGGTTTCATTGTTTATTCGATTGGCAAGCCTCTTGATCCATGGTTGAAGGACATGCCAGCCGTGGCCTAAGGAGCAGACTAGCACAATTTTGAGGTGGCCTGTGTGGCAGGATTGTAGTAGAATCATATATGACGCGGACATCATGGTCTCATAATTTTTTCTCCTTAGGTATTTGGTATTTCCTAGTTCTGGGATTTGTCTGTTTTTCTTACTTCTGTAATGGGGTCCTCGGCACAATTGTGCTTTGATTTGTCTTTTTCTTAGTAGGATGCCTACATACATTTGTTCAAAATAATCATCAGAACCTCACCATGTTTTGATACCAAGTCTCCATTTATTCTGAACAATTATGTTGTCCAGTTAGCTCATTGGCTGTTTTCGAATTTTAGTTGGGTTTTCGGGATAATCACAGCCTCAGTCACGGGGATGGCTCATTTTTTATTTCTTTCACAGAATCGTGTTAGGATGTCGAGCTTTCCAGGCAACTCGGTTTGTAGCATTTTAAAATCTCAATAGTTTTTTTTTTTTCTTTTCCCTTTGTTGTTTTCCTTCACGCTTTCCCCCTTCAGGGGGACAACCGGTAATGACTGGCTACCAAGAGAAGTGTACATTTTTTCAAGGATAGGCAGGACGCTGCAGTCACCCGAAACTTCTCCAACACGTCTGAGATACAGGGGAACATGTGTGGATGCTTTATAATTGGAGGATTAAAGAGGGGGGCAGTACACATAAATGTGATCTTATAATTTGTAAGTCTGCGATGCAAAGAATTGATCACGTTAATATAATTTTACTGAATTTAGGACAATCGGAGCTCCATTGGTCGGATGATCTTCTTGTGCCGCTGAAGTCAGTTTGCCTAAGCCAATACGCAAACCCTCTGAACATTCAAAGTAAACGCTTCAAGAGATGGAGAAATTTTCAATTCTGTCTGATTAGTCAAAGGACGGCACAATTTCTCCATTTGAAAGGAGCAAGGGACAAATGGCTCTGTTACGTCAACTTGGAATAATAATTTCACCACTCGTGGCCAAGAAAGTTCCATATTTTGGCATCCTGTTGGCCGGAAATCCTGTTCGACTGCTCCCTTCATCGTTCCATTTTAATTATTTTTTGGTCGGCCGATCATGCAATCTTGATTACATTCTACATGTTTAACCAAAAGGTCTAAATTCCAGGACCATGCGGCAACAAGTATTTGGGAATTCTCTAATTCAAGTATAAATATATACAAATTATTAGATCGTTCTCTTCCTCTTCTATCATATTTATCTAAATTTAATTACTATTCTTAATTAACATATTAGTGGACCTATATTAGATAAGTTTAAGCCAATACAGACATTGTTTTATTAATTTATTTTCAATAAATATTACATCTATTTTATTATAATAAAATGGGTTGTTTTGAGAGACATCTGCACTATCTGATTTAACAGTATACCTGATCGCTATCATAATATTACAAAAATCATAAATTATACATTCTCTTTTTGTGCCACATAATCACAATAGTAATAATAATAAAAGTTGAAGGATTTGGGGGGTTCGGACGTGTAAAAGTCCCTGCTCTCCGTTTAGCCGGGGGCTTGATGGGCCCTTAATGGACTGGCTACAATCGAACCTTGAGCAAGGAACTCTCCAAGGGCCACGGGGCGTCGTTCATTTTGACAAAGCAGATCACTACAAATTCGGGTTGACTCTATCAAAGAAACTGCCTCCGGTGATTATCAAGAGATTAAAAAAAAAAAAAAAATCTAATAAGCTGGCATGGATAATGACAGAAAATTTGTACGGATCTCGTTGGTCACTGGGCATTAACTAAGCGTATATAACTAGTTAAAACCTCCCATTGTTTGAAAATATTGAATGTTCATGACTTTTGGCTCCTTGCTGCACAAATGTTTTAAGGTAACGGAAGCACAAGATGCAGTCACGGGATTTGAATGAAATTTTCTTTCCCTTTTTTTTTTTCTTTTTTTTCCTGCATGATTTGTTCATAATCAAAATTTTTCTCATGCAGAATAGAAACAATAATAAATGGAAGCAAGCTACTTACAGTAAAACATCCTTTTATAGCTAAGAATGCAGTTGGTAAAATAAATATAATTCCTTTTCTACGGTAATTGTGCGTTTTCATTGAGATTTTACACAAGGTTTTATAAGGAATACTTGTCTATACCATCCTGTATGAGCCTATAAAATCTTTCACCTGGTCAGCTTCACAGTGAGCAAGACATTGTTGTATTTGCTGAATTTGTAGGAGAAATGGGTTTGATACAAATGCTAATTTCTCTTTTTATGCTAAGACATCACATATCATATTAAATGCTAATTTCATGGAAGATGAAAGGAAACATCAAAGGCCAGAAATTTATTATCTTGGATATCAATTGATTTGAATTGGCACCACAAAAACAATAAATAGTCTTAAAAAGAGAAGATTCATTTGATTATTAAGTAAAAATGAGGGCATGAGGTCCTCCCAGTTGTGTGTGTGTGTGGGGGGGGGGTGTCTATGGGGATGCAATAATGTTCTGACGTGGGTTTCTCAGTCTTAAAAACTGTGAAAAAAATAATAAAAAATAAAAAAAAAACTCTATTAGAAAATTCTATGGGGGCAAAACTACAAGAATTCTATATAGGTTTGGAACAATCCGCAAATATTCCAGGATTATCCAATGTGGCATCATGGGGGGCAGAAGGGCAGCCAAAAGGAGAAGTGACATTAGAGTTTCTGAAATTTCAGGAGGAGAGGATGGCATGGCAGTAGTATCAAATTTGTTGTGTAAGGCAACCATCGGCAAAGACAAAATAAGGCATGGTTCGGATGTTGCAGAGTCTCGGGGAGTCAGAGTCAGAGAGAGAGTTGCGAAAAAAATAAAAACAAAACAAAAAAACTTTGTTAATCTTAGTATCTGATTAAATGCTTGTTCCTCGGGATTCTCAAAAGACCCAGTAAATCATGACCGTCCAAATCCAACACCGAATGGCTCTCATCTGAGTACACGTGCTTCCTATCTTTTCCTGCCCTTTTTAATGTTTTGCTTCCATGCATGGAATTCTTCTCCAACTAGAGCACAAAACAAAACAAGGGAAGAGAGAAATATAGGGAGAGAGAGAGAGAGAGAGAGAGAAGTAGAGTCATGGTTGTGCTTTGATTGTTATTTTATAGAGGCCTATTCATCGCCATCATTAGCGACCCATCGTCCTTCCAAATAAAAATCAAAACCCAAAAAGCTTTGATTTTTCTTTGCCATTAAAGCGTCTCCCATCCCACCATTTATTTTTGCACATTCACATAGAGAGAGAGAGAGATAGAGAAAGAGAGAGAACGGAGAGATGCCAAGGCTAATGAGTGTGCAAGTAACTTAAGATGCGATTTTAAGGGAAAGGGAAAGAGAGGGAGGGGGGAGGGAACTGTTTTTGTGGGTCTGTAGTACTTCACAGAAACTGTCACATCCTTGTCTTACAAAAGCTTTTGATACTCCTGAGCCATTAATACTGAAAAAGAAACAAACTTGGTTGATCTGTTTTAATTTTAATTTTGATTTTTTATGTTTGTTCTATGCTTCTCATCTTGCTCTAGATTTGATTCCTTGCTTATTCTCTGCTGCTATCTTGTGTCACTAAAAAAAGGGTCTTGTTTGCAATCAAAAAATGCAGCATCTTCTGTAGAGATTTTGAGGTAACAAAGGCACTTGATCTACTAGCTCTTTTACTGTGCAATTGATTTTAAGCGATGGAAGCCAATCAGAAGAAGAAGTTCATCTGCAAGTTTTGCAACAAGAGATATCCTTGTGGGAAGTCCTTAGGTGGCCACATTCGAATCCATCTGAATGGCAGCTCAACAGTCGCTGAGATAGCAGAAGTAGAAGGAGGTGGAGGAGAGGTTGCTAACATCAAGGGTCCTGGCCCTGCGGCTGCTACTGGTGGCCAATCTGGCTACGGCCTTAGAGAGAACCCAAAGAAGACAAAGTGGTTTGCTATCGATCGAAGCAACCGTGGTTTTTTACTTGCAGAAAAGGTGTGCAAAGAATGTGGCAAAGGATTCCAATCCTTGAAAGCCTTGTGTGGTCACATGGCGTGTCACTCCAGGAACAGCTACTTCGAAGATCATTCGGGGACCAGTGAAAAGCTGAAAGAGCTGGTAGAGGATAGCCAGTCTGATACCGAGACATCAACTCCAAGCAAGAGGATGAGATCGGAGAGAATGAGGTACAAGGCCATTGGTGCCAACTCTTCTTCATTTTCATTATCTTTCGCAAATGGTGGCTCTCTATCTTCTGCTTCTGATTTAGAGCAAGAACAAGAAGAAGTTGCTATGAGCTTGATGATGCTGTCTAGGGACTCTGGCTTTAAAGGGTGCTTTAGCTCGGTTGCAGATTCTTCGGATAACAATTCTCTAATTTTAGAGCCTAAGAAGAATGGTGTCAAGTGTTTGTACAGTGGGAATGGAACTTTTGGTGTGAAGAAAGCAAAGAAAGGGGAAGCGAAGTCTATTGTTGAGAATGATGGTTCTGAGGATTCTGGTTCTGGGTATTTCATGAACGGACCAGGTAAGGTTGAATCAGATGTTTCTACCGATGGGTTTACTAAGATTGTTGAATCGAAGAAAGGTAAAGTAGAGTTTGACTCGAGATTGGTGGATGAAGACTTTGATGCTGAATTAGGGAAGAGGTTGAGTAGGTTTAGGCGAGTTAAAACAGAATTAGGAAAGGTCTTAATTGAGAAAGATGGACATGATCGAGCTGATAGAGCTTCGTCGAAGTACGATTCAAGCAAGAGATACAACAATGGTTCTTATAATTCTGAATTTCATGGCAGCAATGCTCAAAAGCAGGGCAAAAGCTTTTCTACTGGGGGAAACAGAACTAGTACTGGGAAGTCAAATGCCTGCAATGGTTCGCTTAATGAGAGCTACGAGAACAGCATTGACACCAATTATGTTCGTAGTTCATCCAATGGTGGGAAGATGGTCAAAACTTCCAGTGGGAAGAGCCTAGGAGAGCACAATTTTGCTGGCAATGCTGAGAAGAAAGTGGGGTCGAAGAAGGGGAAGATGCATCAATGCCCGTTCTGTTCTAAGGTTTTCCGTTCGGGTCAAGCTTTAGGCGGCCACAAGAGGTCCCATTTTGTTGGAGGTGGTGAGGACAGCACTATGGCGATTAAGCAAGAGGCTCCTGAGATGCCGGTGCCCGCGTTGATTGATCTTAATCTTCCTCCTGCTTCAATGGAGGAAGAGGCTAACGGTTTGGTGCCATGTTAATCCTGGAATTGCTCAAGTGGGGGATGGACTTCTGGTCTCAAGCTGGTAACTTTTTGATCATGCCTACCATTGAAGATTCGAACTAGTGTTTATAGACAGGTTGACGAAAATTTTGGTTATCTTTACTTCGGATCCAAGGATGCCCATTGGAGATGCCTCAAGCAGTTGTTGCTTATGGAAAGTAAGTAGTAGTACAGTTTATTTTTCTATTCTAGGAATTTTCTCATTCAAAATTTTAGATTTGTCAGCGCTATGTCTTGGATATAGTTTTTCAATTCAATGTTTCTTTCCTTGCTGTTTAGCTTCCATGGAAGCCAGTAGTTGAAATATAGCGACTGTTGCAACCTTTTGCTTGCAGTTTACATATGATTTTCACTTTTAGTCGTGTTTGATATTTTTGGAAGCAAAGACCGATTCCTCTTAACATCACATAAACCTCTTGACATCCATGGCTAACGTAAGCCTCCTCCGAATTGTATTGTATTGTTATGTGTATGCACTGTTGCTGTACTGTGCCTAAAGGAATCACGGATCACTTGCTTTGCTTTATGGAGAGAAATATCCTCTTTTTTTTTTTTTTGGTCTTTTTTTTTTTTTTTCCTTCTTTCCTGAGCTTCATAGATTAGGAAGACTTGTGCAGTGAGACGGCGCCTACGTGCTTTTACATTCACATCTTTTGGCCCACCATCCTCTGGCCAAATAATTTTTCTGGAGTACTGTAATCCAATCGGTCCGCCGGACAAAGGTTGGTGTATGGCCAACTGTGACTTGAACACTCTTTCTGGCATGGAATTCTCACTTCTCAGCAAATGGGGTCTGGGACTGGGGTCAGCACCGTGGCTTCTACGCAATATGCGGCGTGGAAAAGGCTCAAAATGGACTCAATAGTAACAGTAACGGTGTCGTTCTCTTGTCAAATAGGATTTGGTATTTTCCCCCTCCAAGTGTCTGTCTTTATGTTTTATTTTTTTCCCAACTCATTGGGGCCCCTGACACTGAAAGGAAATGTCTGTAGTTGGTGGGCTGATCTTGTGCTCCAAGACTGCACAAGAGACTCTTTGGTCTCGTGGAATCATGAAAGGATTAAAGTCTGATTCACTTTTTATTGTCCAAGATAAAATTTGTTTCAAGGTGGTTGCATTGTCATCTACCATTATGCATAAATTTTTTTTTGGCTTTTCCCTAACTGACAGATTTGGTTTTACATTAGCCTTCAACTCTGCATTATTTCCTCCATCCTAGTCTCTTCCCATTTGCCTCCTTCAGCCCATGGTTTTAGGATTTGTATTACACCAGCGAGTAGTTATGCAACTGTTTTAATTTTACCTGACCGTTCATTGTCATATCTGTAAGATGATATGGACATGATGCAACTGCTAGAAAGTTAAAATAATAATAATAATAATTGGAAGACAGAGAGTTCTGATGGTTACTAAATTGGAGAAAATTAATTAATTAGGGTGTAAAGTAAAACAATTTTCAGTGTACCTGTCTTCTATGTGAGCTTGGAGAGAAGCAAAGGGGGGACCACTTCTGTTTGCCTGGAAGGGCTTCCCTAAAGTCAGCTTGCAAATGCGTCAGGCTCTATATCAACAGAACCACTTGCTGGGAATATAACAAAACTTAAATTCCATAGGATTACTTGATAGGTAAAGAGAAAAATTATGTGTGGTTGGGACCATTTTGAGGGTCCAAGCTCTAATTTGGATTTTATATATTTTGTCACATTGACTATCTGATTGCCAATTCAAGTGATTGGGGTTAAAACCTAATGTTGGGAGTGCAAATAAATTTTACGTTTTTATTGTCTGGCTCATAATTCTAGTAATTAGCTTGATGAGACTCAGAACACAAGACTCTGAGTTTGTAGAATGGTCAATGCAATATTTTTTATTTAGAGACAGTTCGCAATTGAAATAATTAACTGAATTCAAATGAAAAAGAAATTTTAATCACCAATTCTTCTGAATTTTTTGTTTTTTTTTTTCAAAGAATATGAGAACACCTTCTTTTCTCTAGTAGAATAGATAAATGGGCTACAGTTACTTAGCTGGCATTATACTGGATCCAAGTATTATTTATAGGGGTATCTGTAATCAGTCTACGCTACAGAATGAAATGGCACGTTGAAAGCCTAGGCCAGTCTTGTGGCTCCAATTGGCCTGATAAAGGGGAAAGAAGGCAACTAAAGTGGCACTTCTGTTGGGTCTTTTTGGTCTTCTTTGATCAAGTCATTTACTAGAACCCCTTAAATATGTTGTTTTTGAGGCAAAGGCAGCTTCCTGGGATGTGGGGATGAATTTGGGAGTAACCCAACAGCCAATTCCCAATTAGTCAGTGCTTATCCTGAGACTAAAAACCAAGATTAATGCTGATGTTTTTTTTCTTTTTTTCTTTTTTTTTTTTGGGGTAGGGCTTAGCTCTTTATTCTAGCTCTTTATTCAAAAGCATTAGACTTTATCTTGTGGACTATACATAGTGGCACCCATCACGTTGGTTGAAATCTGAGAAAAGCAACTTGATGATTGTTGTGAAGGAGAGAAAACAATTGGAAAGCTTTCCTTTTTTATTTTTTTTCTCCTCCTTAAATGACAGTTAATAATATTACTTGACAAAATCAATTTACCTTAAATGGGTTTGCTCTTTGGGAAAATTCTTCTATGCACAAAACTTAAAAATCTGAGAGAAGAGGGGCAAAAAAAAAACAAGTACATGTGGTGTTAAACAATCTTTAACATTTGCGGTAATTCTGGCACATTTACATGTAAGGAAAAAGGCCAATGTGAAATGGTGGTGGCGCATCTAACATATGGGTTATTGGTGGACCAATGCGGACATGGTCCTAAGTGTAAAATAATGGGCCACCCTGCGACATGTCCATTAAATTTAGGTGGCAAATCAAATCCCCACAAGCCGTACGGGGGATGAGGGCTGTAACATTTGCTTTCTGATATGGATGATTAGAGGTTTCACACAGTACCAATTGCTTTTTCTTATTTTATTTTATTTTATCTAATTGGAGTGTGAAAGAGATTGTCAAGTTTGAAACTAATGAGATTTGGGATTTTAACCTCATATTTCTCTTCATATATTTAAACTTACTACTAACTATTAGGCCATGCCCTGCGATTGCAATTTTTCATTTAGATGTGAACGATGTGGGGCATGAAAGAGAATTGTGGGTTGATATGGGGCTTACTGGGCTGTACCAGTTGATTAGTTGATGCAGGGAACGTGGCCCCAAGCTCGTTGTTTATGAGAATCGGCTCCCAAAGGGCCAGCTTTTTGCATTTCGGCTCCCGATGAGATTTGGCTTAATAGTACTGAAATTATTTTTAGAAGTGAATGTTTTGAGTTTAAGTTTCAGCTAACCAATTAAATAATTGTTATATAAGTATCAATTAGCTTAGGGGGTGACATAGAGTTGCTCGGGTTCAAATTTAAGTTAAATTATTTTGAGTCATTTAAACTTTAAATTTATTAAATTATATATATATATATATAATTGAGTTATTATAAGTTATCACCTTTTTTAAAGAATTTAAATATATATATATAATTGAGTTATTACAAGTTATTATCTTTTTTAAGGGAATTTAAATCTAATTAATTTGGTTTTCAAATTAGTTAAGTTAAGTTATTTAATCACCTCAAACTAAATTTGTAAATTGAAAATTTAAATTTTAAATTAAATGTAATTTTATTAATTTTTTTTAATTTGTAAAATTTTTAAAAGTATATTATAAATTAAAAAAATATTTTTGAAATGTAGCATTTTAGTATAGTGGAAAAAAATATAAGAAGTATATCACATTTTAATAATTTTATAAAATAATTATTTTTTGTGATTATTTTTTTATATTATTAGAAATTCTTATTCTACTTTGAAAATATTAAAAAAAATAATTATCAAATAATTCATTACATATATTAACATAAAAATTTCCAACCATCAATTTGTCAATTATAATTAAAAAAACTCAATTGTAATTCTATAACAAACCTTGATAGCTTTGGGTATTGTTTCAAGAAACCTTGAAGCGGTGGGGAAGGATGGAATATGTCAGAGAGAAAATATTTTCTGTGTTGTGCAGTCCTTCAAACCCCATTAGGAGTTCTGATCAGCAAAATAATAAATAATAATAATAATAATTCTTGAACTTCTATGCTATTCCAATACTCATATCTGGTTTTAACCCCAAAAAACAAAAATAAAAAAATAAAAAAAAATTGCCATGCATCTTTTGTGTTGCTCTTAAAACAGAATTGCAGTGAATGAAATCTTTGTTTGTGGTAGTATAAGACATTGAAGACCTCTTTTGCCACACTTTCACCTTTGCTTTATGATAATGGTCATGGATGAATTGTTTGACAGATCGAGTTTATATTTAACAGAATAGGTTTTGGTTGAGCAAGAAGTTTGATTAAATTACCCTAATTTCTTGAACTTTATATCAGGTTAATTTACTTATATTTCAGCTGTCAATCTTATATGAACAATAGATGGTTCATAAACTTTACGTTTACTTTACATTTAAGGAAAATAGTTTTTACTTTAAAATTTAGTTCTTGAAAGAAGTATTCAATTATATCTTACATTAAAGTTTAGTCCATGATAATATAATATAAGTATAAAAAATTTATGTAACTAAGCTTAATTAAATTGGATTTAAGGTTGAAGTGTATGTTTTTTAGTTGAAGTGAAAAATTAAAACAAGTTTTTGTAACTTATTTTTATGGTAAAGAAGGACCAAGTTGTTGGAAAAAAACACACCTAGGGACTAAAGCATTTAGAAGAAAATTTATTGCACTCAAAGTGTAAGAAAAGTCAAATGATGGAGAAAAATTTAATGAATACTAACATGTTATAATATATTTAACAATTAAAATTTAGACATTCTTATGTATCGATAAAATATATATCTAGTATAAATATCATTTCCTTTAGAGAAAAGTCATCTAAATCTTAACTTTTTATAATACATCAATGGTTAAGATTTAGGCACAACATTATTTATCCATGATCTATTATAAAAATATTCTTAATAGCATTAGTCTAAAATCAAATAATTTTTTCTTTTTTTTTTTGGCAACTCATAATGGTCCTTCCTCTTTCTTTTCCCTTTTAAATCAGCCTATATGTATGTCATTAATTAAAATTATTTGTAACTTTTGTTTTGTACACAAGATTTTATTTGATAAAATTATTAAAAAAGGAAATAATTTTATGTGATAAAAATAAGATAAAATTAATACATATATAATTAAATTATAATTTAAACTAATAGTATTAAATTCAAATAAAAAATTAAAAATCTGTTTTGTTAATAAACATCTAAACAAATAATAATTTGTTTCAATCTCGATAATGTAAATATAAAAAAAAATTAAAATTGATTAACCTATCTCTATTACATGAAATTAAAGTCAAATGTGATGGACCCCATAAAACTTTTCTCTTAGGTTAGATTAAATTAAACCCTTTCAAATTCTAATTAATTAAATTTATAATTATGTGATAGACAAAAATAATAAGCTTGATAGATCTGACAAAAATTTTCCATTAGCATGTCAACACAACTTAGACCAATCAAATCAACCATACTTGAGGTAAGAAGTTAAGTGCCTCTCTGGTTATGTTGTAAGATTTTTTCTATTGATTTTTATTTTCTTTTTTATCCATATATTGTCTATTATATCATGTTTACCATTCACTTGATGCCATTTTTGATTGGAACAAGATCATGATCCTATGTTATTATCATGGACAAAAGGGGGGGTTAAAAAAAAAGCCTTTCTTGTACTCACTATTGCCACCAAAACTACATTTAGTATTGAAAAAAAAAAAACAATCAAGAATGTGTCATAAACTCCCCTTGATTAAAGAATGCACGAAAGAGGGTTTCACGTGAAATCCAATGGCCGTATAGGACATTAATCAGATGACTGAAACAAATGGTTCATGTGCTCATGTTGTGATCGCAAGGACAAAATCGTCCAAGAGTAAAGATAGCAGGGATAAAGGTTAGGCATTATCCTTTTATGGAAAAAAGTGAGATGCAGAGGAAAGAGTGAAAAGGTGCGGTAAAAGAGCACTAACTCAAGAAAAGGTCACAAGTCTGCAGAAGCAGAAGCAACGTCGGAATCAACGCAACTGGCCCAACAAGTGGGCAAGTTCACTGAGTCCCTAGGGCATTGGCAGTCCCTCTCGTTCATGCACCCAGCCAGCTCTTCATTCGTGCAACTGTCAGAGAGGCCTGCCGTACGTCCCATCAAAGGAACTTACAAGTAGAGAATGAACCACCACCCAAATGGCAGTTTCTCTTAGACCACGAGATAATTAACTAATAAATCAAATATATATACATAAATACACACATATTCGATAGGTGAATGATAAATGAAAATATTGTTTTGGGAATGAAGAAAGTTTACATGTTACACGCGTAATAAATTTAATGCTAACTAATTCCTAATATGAGGGAATATCAAGAACCAGGACACCATAACGACGTTGTTAAAATTAACTACGCTCAATATTCACAAAAGAAAAGAAATTCATCAAGATGCACGATGACAGCATCTATATATATATATATATATATATATATAAAGCAAGGGCGCACCTATATGTATGTGGGCAGCATCTGGTGCATACTCTAAGAAAATGAGACATACTCGCTGAAATAAGAGTTCAAATTACCAGATGACTCGGTCCAATCCAATCTATGGTCAAATATAAAATGTCCTTTGGACTTCTCTCCTCCGGGGGTGGGTGCCCATAACAATGTAACATGCACGAATTCTCTGCCCGACATGTACTCGAATAGTGCATAACCTGTACATGCTCAGAAGGGTTGCTTGTCAATTGCTTTCTGCAGAGAAAGTAAGAAGCAGAAAAGGCAAAAAGGTCATTTCTACAATAGAAGTATATGTATTCTTGGTTACAAATAAACACAAATATTTAGCTGAATCTAACACAAAAGTTTATAAACTGCATAAATAAAAATAATACATGTCAACTTTTGGCCAAGAAAAAAAAGAGTATATATGACAATTTTTTCAGACCCTACAAATATGAGTCTTATACAGAGAGACGCCCTTCTTACATGTCCATAAATTAAGATACTAAGATATTTCATGGCTGATAATTCAGCAAAATAATGTACATCTAGCCAATCAAATTTTAATTTTAATTTTTTTTTGACGACTCTTATCTCTTTAATAAAACTTATACTTGATTTATACAATAATAATAAAAATAATAATAATAAGGGTGCATTAAGATATGTCAGCTACCAAATGTGAGGAATTCTTTCTGAACCATTTAACCCGACTTAGCTTTAATTCACTAGAACATTTTAATGCTGACATATGTTCTTGGTTTGGTGACACTTTATTTCGGATCCAAAAACTTCAACCCGGAGCATGTGCAGCTTGGAATTTCTCGTCTGGCACCGCTAATTCCGTCAGGTGATGAGTCCATTAGGCTATTATTTTTCGATAAATAATGCTGTTTGGTCTACCAAGAAAATAATCGAACCTGTTAAGTTTAAAATGCTCCAGTGCAATGATTGCTACTTATTATGATCATGTTGAATAATGCATGGCCTACTAGCATTGCAGCTACATATATACATTCAAAAGAACTAATCAAGTAATCACTTGAACATATCTCAATGATTAAGAATTTATATTTTTATACTTGAGCTTTTAAATTCTAATTCTAAGGTGTAAAATTTATAAGAATGTGGAGTCATTATGTAGCTCACAGTTAATGGGTCTCCTAATAAATAAAAAAAAGTAAAAAATTAGTTAGACAAAAAATAAAAAATTACTTCAATAAAGACAGAAAATTAGAATTAAATATTGATTTCTGCAAATATTTCAATTTTTAAAAATAATAATAATAAAAAAACTAATGACTATGGGGAAGGCAGCTGTGGAGAGGGTTTCCAACAGGCTTTTGGCTAGTGTCAACATTATAAGTTTCAGTTATATAAATTTTCAAATGATTATTTTGTGTGTCATAACTGGCTGATGAAAACTGGAAGAAAAATCTTGCTATGAAGCCTTCACGTCATGGCAAAAGGTAGTGAAAAAGCGATTGAATATTCACAAAGACGGTTCTATATGGTGCTAGACTGCTAGTGCATGAAGCCAATAACACAATGTATGTCATGTGAGATCACTTGAAATGTCTTTAAAGAAAACATACCCTGGAGACTAGTTAGATTCACAACTAAAACTTTCTTCAACTTTCTTCCAACCACAACCCTTCCGCAAGACCTTTACGATTATCCAATTAGACTCGATAACAGGGATTGAAATGAAAAAGTAGATATTTAATTAATGGATAAGCATGATTCCATAAGCCCACCTTCTGTATTTTGTGATACACACCTATTTTCTGATACTGGACTGCTTAAAAATGACTTTTCCGCTAAAGTTGAAAGTACAGTGAATGCAATTTGGAAAAGTTATGCAGATGGGCTAAAGTAGACTTGTTTTAGGGGCGGGCCAACACATTCTACTGTCATAACTATTAATTCTATATTTTAATATTTAATTGCAGTTGACTGGGGTGCAATGGGAGCTAGCAGGCGTCAAGTTGACCACCTCCATCTAATGAAGCTCAATGCAATTTATGCTATCAATCCATGAAAAACAGACACACAGATTGAAATGCCAGCTCGTCATGTAAAAGATGTATATCTGAATTAAAGCATATTGCAATCTCAACTCTCAAGTAGGAAATTAAGCTGAGTACGTTTACCAATTGTTATCTTCTTTTGTTCATTCCCGGACGCACGATATCCCCAAGTAGTCCCTCGTCTGTTGAAAGATGCAGCATGGTTGTCTCTGGCATCGTAAAGGGTTCTTCCATTTCAACTTGAGTTTGTGTTGTCTGAGTTGTAATACTTGAGAGATGCTGTCCGGGCAACCGAGAGCTAGGATAATAAAATTGGGTCATTAGGGGAGACAATTGGGTGGCAAATGCAGCTTCGTGGCTAATGACTCCGCCTCGGGGAAAACCAGCACCATGATGACAGTGCTGGCCTTCATATGTCGTGATCACCATGGTAGGATCTTCAGAGGATCGTTCAACCCTTTTCTTCACAGTGCATTTGCTATTTGTGCACCGATAGTAGCTCCTGAAAAATATACATGGGTGAGAAAAGCAGTATACAATAAACAATAGCTGCATATTTATTTTGTCTTATTTTCCCCTATAAAGATTCCGTTCTGCTTCGTGACTTCAAGAAGAGATCAAATTGCTCCTTCTTATTACGTGCTTAATGGCCGAAGTTCCATGTATGTATGTATGTTGTGCATGTGGGTATATAAATATGCATATAAGATAGTTGTATGTTTTGGACTAGAAAACGGTGAGGCAGACTTGAAGAACTGTTTTGGGACAGTGAAGGAGACCTAAATTAGGAAATGAAAGAGAATGCAGACCTTGGGAATGGACTATTTTTAACCGCCTTTTGCCCATATTTTCTCCATCGGTATCCATCTTCGAGATGCTCCACTTCGCTCTTGGTCATAAACGCAAAACGAGGCTGGCGGATTCGTTTTTGCCTCTTCTTTTTAACCTTGCTCCTACAAAATATTCCACCCACAATTATGAAAATGGAACACCAAATTCTGAAAACCAAAAAGCAAAAAGTCTAACAATCTCTTATTCACGTCCAAATTGCAATCAATTTAATGCAATGGCCGTGTTGAGTAACAGGCGACTGATGAATGAATGATTGCAGAGAGATGACGTAGGAATTGCATTTACAAACAGCAAAGAAATTATGTAGGAGGGCATATGCAATGAAGATCCATTCGCATTGTTCCTCAACTCCACGCCACCCCCCACAACGCTCACATTCCATCTGGTGAAGGATTGAACTCAAGCAAACAATCATACCCCTTTTGAGCTTGACATACATAAAATCAAAAATTTCCAAAAAAAAAAACTAAAATAAACAAAAAGAACCCAAAATAGAATTATAAAGATGCTTGATTAAAATCAATGCCCGAATAAACTAATCCACCCAAAAGGGAATTATAGTCTATATGTATTCCTGCCCGCCAACGATGAATGAAAAAAAAAAAATAAAATAAAATCACAATTAGAAACATAAAATAAACAGTAAAGAGAAATCATGCTTAGACAAAAATTATTCTCGGAAAAAGTTAGGGAGCAGCTTTTCGGTTAGATCTTAGAGCACGCCATTCCCGCCGCAATAACGGCGGTAAAAGCTTCTCTATCAATTATAATCGAATTTCCTGATATATCCCCACTAATTCTCTTGAATTACGGAAGCTGCCTCTAGTCCAAGTTGCATGAGCCTAGTGATTGCCCTTCCATTTTATAAGCGGATATCGGTACACAATTCGGGTCTGTGTCCCGATTTGGTACCCTATTTATTATTAATTAATTTAAATTGCGGCCCTACCGTTCCCACCCCTTGAATTCTGTTAATTTACGAAATCAGCCATTTCATTTCATGGATTAGAGATGCTATGTGTCCACTCACGATATCTCAAGTAGTTTCCCGTTGGAGCCCGTAGACATCTCCGGCGGATCCTCGCTGGAGCTCGTCGAGACTGACGGATTGATCGTGGACGCAGCACCGACTCCACCGCAGCCGGACCCCGCTACCTGGACCGCCGGACCACCACCAAGCGATCTCTTAAAGCCTATGCCAGTACTTTCAGGCCCAAACCCGAGGTCTCTGGCTTCCATTTCGATCGTGTCTAGCTCACAGAACCGGTCCGGTTCGGTGCTCTGTGCTGGTTGAAAATTCAAACCGAGTTCGCGTAGTATGCTGTTGTCCCTCTCGCTACTGCCGAAGAAGTAATTGACGCTTTCTGAGTCAGGTCCGGCTGTCCAGCTTGATTTGTCGGCGAACTCCGCCCCTGGATCGGGATCCGCTTTATCATCCATACAAGAAATCGGAGAGGATTTTGAACTTCCTCTACAAACTAAGACGGAATTTCAGCGAACAAGGATATGTACAATATAGAACTGTGAGTTAAAGAAGAGAAATACAACAAGAACGTGAACAAAAAGAAGAAGAAGAAGTATATATATATATATATATATATAGAGAGAGAGAGAGAGAGTGTATATATGGTAATCTGTAGAGAGAGAAAGTTAGGGTTTTGTAGCTGAGGAGGAAAGTAAGGGCGCTTAGTTTTTGAACCTTTTTGAAGCGTTCCAAAAGCTCTGTCCCTGTCATCCATATAAGAAATAAGTGGATATGGTGAATAGAATAAAATTTTGAATTGTTACAATTATAATAATTAATTATTATAATCAATTATACAGAGTTTATTTTGATTATTATTTTTATTTATTTTGTGTCTTTCAAATGTTTTTATTTTTAAATTTTATTTTAAATATAAAAATTTAAAAAAAAATCATGATGATTACTTATTCGTACGAATATTTTTGTTTTCAAATTTTATTTTTTAGAAGAAAATATCTAATTTTTTTCTATTGGTTATTATTTTAAGACACGGCAGGAGGACTCAGCTGTTGATGGGGATTGGGAGGGGGTCTTTATAGATCCATCAATTAACGTGTGGTGGACCGTGGGAGGGGACTTCCATTGTATTATTAGAGTTGTTTAATGTATATTTGTGTTCTAAATCATTAATTATAACTTAAAATATCTTTAACATATAGTTTATAGTTATGATATTATGAGGATTCTAAAGGTCAAATTAACTTCCTTCACATAATTTTACATGATTGAGAGCGTGAATTAAAAAAATTAGAAACGAATATGTTGGGAAGACGATATAAATTTATTATAACCATTAGTTGTAATTAATTATTATATGAAAAGTTTCATTTGCTATGAGTAATAATTATGATAATTTAATTTTTATTTTATATCTAAATTTTATGTTTTCCAATTTTATGGATTGCAACGAAGTTGGTACGGGGAAATGGAACTAAAGGCTCTGATTTTTAAGGGGAGGAAGGCTGGGGAGGATGATGGGACCCACGCACGTGAAAAATAGTTTAGATGCTTTCCGACAAGGGAGTCGAGCACCGCGTTTTCTGTCTAGGATCATCGTCACCATCCCTTCCCACTTCTCTCTCACCCCGCAGTTGGGGGTTTGCTTAGCCCTCTTTGTTTCCCCAAATGCCCATTCCTTCCTGCCATCCCATGGCGTGCCGTGATGGCCTTTGCATTTTTCATCTTTTTGGTTTGGTTGTTAATTAAAAATCTAACCATGACTAATAATGACATTAATCCCCACGTAAAAGGAGCTCCGATACTTGATTTCATTCCCCCTCCCTCCAACAATTTCTCAGAATTGTTTATTTGCTCTTGAAGATTATTTTGGAAGGTCCCCCCCCCCAACCCCCCTTTTTTTTGTTTTTTTTTTTTTTGGAGATTTGATGAGAGACTTACAACGCTGGGTTCATCAAGGGAATGATCTTGAAATGGCGGAATACATGGATGAGTTTTCCTGGACAAAACTCTATCGCCTTTGTGTGTGAATAACAACTTGATGGAAAATGGTTATTTGTTTTTTTGGTCTTAGCAAGCAATTCCTGTTAGGGCCACATGCTGCTTGCAAGACCTCGTTTGCCTTTCTGATACTTGAACAGAAAACCCATTTAAAATGAAAAAAAAAAAAAAAAAAAAAGAGAGGATGGGCCAAGACCAGATATAATTAGTACCTCGACGGGGGAAGGAAAAGCAAAATTCTTCTTTTACTCATTAAATATTGGATTGTACCATTTTGTTTTATAATCACAACCACAGGGTTTTCGGCTTAACTCTTTCCCTCTCTCTTAGGGCTTTGAAACTGGTAGCAAAACAATAAGAATAAAAACAATTGAAAAAGGAAGAGAAAGGCTCTTAGACCTCTAACCTTAAACCTTTGGTGTGTTTGGTACACCGAATAACACAGGATAGACTAGTATAAAATAAAATAGCATTAAATATGACAAATAACAAACTTATTTGCCACGGCGCAGACAGCGGTGGTAGGGGTGGCAGCGGCAATGGGGGTGGTGGTAGTGTCGCAGGTGGCAAAGGTGGCGGCAGAGATAATGGCGGCGACGGTGGTCGATGCAGAATGGGTGGCGTTAGCAATGGTGGCGGGAGCAGTGGAGGGGAATGGGCACACCACACATTGCTAGTCCATACATGATGGGTTAGCAATCATAAACTAACTCATCCAAATAGCTTTTTGTTTGAGACATTTGAAATAAAATTAGCCTATTTTATGCTATCGGTTGAGTAGTAAGTATGAGTTAAGAAACTCACATAAGACAAGCAATACATTGTATCACTCTTTTTTTTTTTTTTTTTTATATATATATAATATGTATAATTTATTTATAATTATATATTATATAAATATATTTTATTATTTTTTGTTTATAATAAATTTTATTTATTTATTATGTAGTGTAAAGATTCATAATTTAAAATTTAAGATTTTGAATAAAAAATTATGTCAAATATTTTAATAAATGTTACTTATTCCTTTGTTTCATAATGGTTGCCAACCGCTTATGTCTGCCCATCTAGTCAATTCAAGTGCTTGTTTTCTGAAGGTAATTTCACCTCCACTTCTTTTCCAAAAAAATAAAAAATAAAAAAAATAAAAAAGGAAAAAAGATTTCGTGACTTCTAAAAATTGTCTTCCATTCATTTAGCATCTTCAAGTAACAGTCGGTCCACTGACTTTCAGCTAGAGATGATCTGTCATGGGATTGTAGTAGCTTAATCATAAATTTTTTTTTTTTCCTTTTTTCCTCTTGCGTGTTCTGTGGGATTTAGACTTGAATGTTTCCTATATTTGGATAGGAGTTACAGAGAGCGAACGGCTACATCTTTAAAATACTCCTTTTTTTTTAATTTTTAATTTTTATTCTATTTTATTTTTTTGGTATAGCAATTGTGTTACAGATAAAATTTTATAAACCGTCAAGTCTAAGTACTGCCTCAGTCCAATTAAAGATGGGTAACTCATACCAAGACCAAGAGACTAACAAAGAATCATCTTCTTATGAGTTGGGGAATTGCCTCATGACAACCCAAAATATATATATATATATATATATATATATAAAGTGTTAATTTGCCAACACTACTAATTACCTCAATAAATGAAAAATTCTGAAAAGGAAAATAACGGCAATATGTGGGAGAGGAAAGGTTCTCAATTTCCAATTACAGAATTTTAACCATTTGACCTTATAAATAATAACAACTCCTTTTTTTTTTTTTTACTTTGACTCAACAGTAAACCCCAGATGAAAAGAAGATGGAAGAGAGATGGTCATATTTATCAAATATTGTTATTATACTATGCAAAGTTTTTATTGTATAACTCACCCCAACTTCATCTCTAGTGAGTGGCTAAAATTGTACCACACACACAAGATACTTAAATGTTACAAAGAATTTACGGATCAATAATTTGAGTTTTAGGCTCTGGCCCACCAATACAGCGATTGATGCAGATGGTAGAACTAAACTTCTGGGACCTCATTAAATTGAAATCGATCAAAAAGTGAAAGGACATCTCTTAAATTCAGAGCTAATTAAGAATTCGATTCAGACTAGCATAGTACTTTTTCATCCTTGCTAATGAGCTAACGGTGATGATCATTCAAGGATGCCTTAAAAAAGGTTAATGGTGAATGGTAATAATTGAAGAGATTCACACTCCTGACTTAGGAATGGATTGTCTGGAGGCTTATTGAAAGAATTTAATATGGTGAATTTCTGTGAATAATCCCCTCGTGAGAATGGTTACAACATGCATACAAAACAACTCCTGAGAAAAAGGCAAAAAAAAAATGAATAAATAAATTATTATGTTGCAATTCTATTTTGTTGTTTTGTCATTGTTATTATCTGATCTCTCTCTCTCTCTCTCTCTCTCTGTTTTTTTTTTCTTTTTTCCCATTTCCTCCACCGGCAGCACTTAACTGAAACCGACGGGTTTTGCACAGATTGAAAAGGGCGTGCACTCTCACAATTAACTTACTGAAAATTTCAGGAAAGCAACGAGCAAAAGTATGGTCCAAACGTACGTTGTCTCCCATGCACAGTCCTTGTTTTATATGGAAGCAGATTTTCCTTCTAATCTAGTCACAATGATTAATTATTTGTTATTATTGGGTTGAGCAAGAACTGATTGGGTCGGTCTGTGCCGTATGGTGGGTAGTTTTGTTCATTTTCAGATTTAGCAGATCGACGTACTCTTTGGACACATGGGTCGTTTCGATTGCTCTCACCGTCACATATTGAAAGTCAATGGCTAATTAAAAGCACCCACAATAATGTTGTGCGCTGAAGTCATGCAAGGGGGGGGGGGGTGGAGGGCTGCCGACCCTTTTGTCTCTTGTCCACAGAATTAGACCCTTCAATCTTGATCACTAAATATAGTTTAATGACTAAAAAATTTTAAAACTTGAGATAAGGTCTTATTAATAATTAGATTCTTCTGTACACTCCAACTGGAGCAAAGATAAAAAGTTTTCTCTTATCCTTGTTGTAGTACGGGTGAAAAGGAACACGCCTTCGGTGGGTATGCAACTTTTCTGCAAAGCGTTGTGGAACGTGCAAATCTAGCGTTATGGTATTTCAGGCTTTTGTCGAGAATCATGGGTCATTGGATTGCAAACGACTTGACTTTGCCCCTTTTTTTTTTTTAACTTGTGCTATTAGAAAATAAAAGAAGTTTTCCATAGAAAATAGGCATGCTGCCTAACCCAATATTATAAAAGACATTCGTTAATTAAAAGGGGATTCAATATGGAGAGAGAGAGAGAGAGAGAGAGAGAGAGTCTAAAGCATTCAAAAGTAGTCCATGTTTGAAAATTGAGGTTTTCTACCAAAAAAATACACAATGCAAGAAGAACAATAGGATGTGCAATAAGCAAAATACGATATGCAAGGATACTTGAAATGCACTTTTTGATCGTTTATTGCACATTCTATAATATTTGTTGCACCATTTACCATCCCTGTTGTATATTGTGTGTTTTTTGGTGAGAAATTTTGAATTTTAAAGAAAAAAAAAATTGTTTTTTAATGTGTAGTTCCTACGCACCTGCTCAGTTCCTCCTATTTTCTGTTTTGCAAACTACACCTTCTGAATATCGAACATAGCTTAGACAAGTGAAGCAATTCATTAGTTTTTTTCTTTTCCTTTAACCGTTAGAAGTATATTAATTCATTACCAACTTCAGAAAGAGAAGCCAACCCAAAATGCTAAACACGGTAAAGCCAAAACTCTCCTAGCATGCCAGAGAATATAACATGAAAACGAATATATACACCCAACAAACAACACCCTTTAAACCCATACACCCATTATATGTTTTACCGATTTAACCGAAAGGAATTAAAATGACGAAAAGGGCTTGTGTCAAACACGGTGGCAATTTCCATTTCTAGCTTTGTTCCACATGCTACGTGCTTGCTTTGTGAACCATATCCATTGATCATTGTGAGGACACGTCTATGTAAAGATCCAAACAGGCTCCTTGAACGCGTGACGGTGAAAAGGCCAAGCGCAAAAGGCCCAAAAGGGTCGAAAAGTATTGTATAAAGAATTGCATAGCCATCAGTATTATTAAGAGAAATCAACTTCTGTATTTAGGTTCATCGAAAGGCCAAACTACTTTGAGATAGAAAGAAAAGATATAGAGATTGTGGGGGCAGATTCGAATCTTTTTATTGGTAATAAGGTAACTTAATCTTTAAGCAAACCCATCATTTTCATTTCATCACAAATTTCTTTTATCACTTAAAAATAAATAAATAAAAGTTTCGGAGAGAGAAATGTGTCCGTCTTTTTCTACACCGTAAGCAAAGATATTTCAAGCTTTTATTATTATTATTATTATTTTATTAAAAGTCACGTTTCGCCATGAACTATATAATTAGGTAATTTTTTTCTTTTTTTTTTTTCATTTTCATAAATTTGACAAATCATTATCAATATTAAAATGGAGGTAGGGTCCGATGCTTAGTGAGTTACAACTAGAGCGAGAGAGGGCTTTAAACCAATTATGTCCAGGATATATTCGGAAGCATTTGGTTCATGTGATGTGGTCATTATCCTCACATGTATCACAACATGGCCCTACGATTGTCACCTCATGGAATCTTCCATTGCTTTGAGGCGATGAGATGGAACTTAAAGCGGGTTAATTGAATCAGATGGTGGCAATCGGCATGGCTTTTACGTTGTCCTTGTTTGAGTAAAATAGGCAGATTAGTTGAGGAGATTACTGTTGCTGAAGGCGAGCACCGATTGCCGTGTGAAGACTAGAAATTAATAAAGACTTTTTCAGTGAGATCTTTTTGTGTGCTGGTGGACACAAAAGCATGGGGAATCAACCTCGATAAGGGCTGGCCAGTCGGAAAAGGGTTTGTTTCGAGCTTTTTATTTTTATTTTTTTTTTTAATTTTTTGTTTTTAAAGAGAATGCCATGCAAGCCCCTCTTCATAGCCCAACTCACCCTTGGACTTGTACAAACCCATCTTCTTCACCTCTCATGGATCACCATGTTGAGCTAGGTTTACACCAACCCCTTTACCCATCTAGCAACCATGCCCTGTTACCTCCTGCTCGATCGTTTCCTTTGCTTTGGTTCTCATTGATGCCTCACAAAGAAACAGATTTTATGATTATGTGAATATACTAAATTCACAAAAAAATAAAATAAAAAAATCGTAGAAATAGAAGTTATTAGTTAATACTTAAAAATTCATATTCTAGATCACAAGTTTGAATTATTAAAGAAAAGTTTGGTGTTGATGTTTTTATTAATGTACAGAGACTTGCTATTACCTAAATGCATGTAGTTGGTTATAGTATATTATTTTTTAAAATTTTTATTTTTTTAGTTTTCTTCCATCCATTGTTGAACAAAAATTTTCTTTTATTAACATATTGATGTATTTTTTTTTTATGTTTAATTTGCGTTATGTTAGATTATATCCTCTAGAAAAATTGAAAATTATTTTTAAAATTTTCAAATAAAAAATAAATTTATAAATAAATAAATATATAAAATAAATTTAAATTTTAAGTAAAAGACAAAAAATATATTATTAAATATTTAAACTTGAGATTTAAAGCAATAACGTACAAAAATAAAATTTTAAGATTTAAAAAAAAAAATACAAACAATATGTTTTTACATGGAAAGAAAATTACAATTGGACCGTTAAGCAGAATGAATCAACTTGCAGGATCCACGAGCAGCGAAGCAAAAACGTTGAACCCAAACAGACAATTTCCATTGTACTCTATTGTAAAAAAAAAACATTACAATATTTGTTGGAACACTTCAAAAAAAAAGTGTTCCATGTTTAAGATCTTAGTTTTTAATTTAAACATGAAATATGAGATTTATGAAAATATAAAAATTATTACCAAGAATTCTTTTTAATAATTTAAAAAAAAAAAAAAATAGAGGAACAATATCTTAATACCAAAAATAACGAACCAATGGTCAAAAATTTTGGCGAAGGATGAGGGGGGAGTGCTCACTTAATCTCTGCTTTTCCGCGCCTCCTCCCACCTGTTCGATTTTTCTCTAAACCGAATTAATATTTTTTTTTCTCTCTCTATTTTTATCAAGTTCCATAAATAGAACTCTGATTATGGGGGGTTGGGTCTTGGTGGCTTCATGGTGTCCAAAAAATTCCCCCTCCCCCATCTTGAGATTAAGGTTCCTTCTTTGGCTTTCTTGTCCTATTGTGATCTCCGGAAACTATTTACCACATTTCTTACAACTTTTTGATTCTCTCTTGTGAATCGTGATCTGGGTATTCTTGCCTATCAAGGTTAATTGTGCTGCATTGCCTTGGCATCTTATTTGGGTGACAAAGTTTACACCTTTTTTTTGTTTTTGGTTCTGTGTCTGGACTTCTGAATACTGATTGATTGCTACTTTCAGCCATGTTCTATCTCATCAATTCCATTTTGGTTTCCTGGTAAATCGTTAAGATACTGAATTTCAAGATTCTCTGAATCAGGTTTTAAATCGTCCAAATATATGTTCTTTCCAAGTATATACATTTGTCTGCTTGTCCTGTTTTGGTTTGCATATTCGTTTCAATTGATCTCTTCGGCTTTGGAGCCTCTAAATTCCAACGTATGATTCTTTCTGGGAATTTCCTTGAGATATAATCCTGACAAAAGAGCAAGTTCTTTGTTTCAACGATAGCTAAATGCTGTTGTCTATGCGTAGGTACAATAACTGATGTTTCACTCAGAAGTATGAAAGTCTGCAATTTTTTGGTCATAGGACAACATGTTTGGTTTTAGGAAATCGCCTGCAAATAAAACCAGCAATGAATCTAAATATCAGCAAACAAATCTCGCAGACAGGCGGACTTCTTCTGAGCCGGTGCTTAATGGTCTCAATAACCCCTTTGATGATAATTATGGCGGAAGTGGAACTTCCTCTTCAGCAGCAACAAGTGACAGATACAAGAATGATTTTCGCGACTCGGGAGGACTCAAGAATCAAAGTGTTCAAGAGCTAGAGAACTATGCTGTGTACAAGGCTGAAGAGACGACAAAGAGTGTGAATAATTGCCTAAAGATCGCTGAGGACATCAAACAGGATGCGACAGAGACTCTTGATATGTTGCACGCTCAGGGTGAGCAAATTACCAGGACTCATCATATGGCTGCCGACATGGACAAAGACCTGAAAAAGGTAAACTCTTTCTAACTCGGAAGTTTTTATGGGAGGGTATAAAATTCGCTATCTAACTAATGGAGTGGTAGTTTGTTACCTTCCGAAAGATGAATACAGGTGTTGGTCCAGGACCATTATTGATAACATCTTCATGGATATGGATACTAGTCTAAGCATTAGGATAAACAATTAACCTGCATATTGAAAATAGGCTGAGCATGTGTGTTCATATTCACGTAGAGGGTCCTTTCTTGTGTAATTACAGAATTCCAATTTATTTAAGTTGAAACTGATAGCAGTAACAAAAAGGAAAATAAATCACTCATTGTTGACGCAATAATGTGATTATGCCAGCAAGCATATGCTAAATGTTTATTGCTGCTGTGCTTTTTATTCTGAGATGAAAAGGTTTTGACTCACATTTAAGGGTTTCCTTGTTTTTTCAGCTCTACTCTCATCTTGAGATTTCATATTTCCTGTTTCTCTGGATTCTTGGTGGTGACCTTTTACTGGTTGTCGTGTCGTTCTAATGGGCTTATATTGATGTTCTTAGGGTGAGAAGCTCTTAAATAGTCTTGGAGGCATGTTTTCTAAGCCATGGAAGCCAAAGAAGACCCGTGAAATAACAGGGCCCTTGATAACAGCAGGTTTTTCCTTAAAAAGTCATAAATCCACTTCAGGTTCTGTTGTATTTTTCTGGCCTTGACAATACAAAACCTTGTTCTGCTTTGATGCAATTTTTGTCATCTACAGATAATTCACACAAAGCAAGCCAAAACCGGAAAAAGCAAAGAGAAGCATTGGGTTTGGCTTCTAAACCTGCAGCACGGTCAGCTCCTGTAACACCTCCTCCTGAAGCAAATGCTCTGCAGAAAGTCGAGGTTGGTGATTGTCTCATTGACTGCCGGCTGGTAGTAAACAGTTGTAGAAAGTTGTACATTTTAACTTATAGATTTGGTTGTGTATCAATACCAGGTAGAGAAGGCAAAGCAAGATGATGCACTATCAGATCTAAGTAATGTTTTGGGTAATTTGAAGGGCATGGCTGCTGACATGGGAGGTGAACTAGACAGGTCAGTTTCAAAAGTTCTCAAAAATCTTTGATCAAACAGCAGTGTTACAGTTTGTTCATCAACCACTTTTCAATCCTTCGTATAAAAAGGGCTTACATTTGTTCACAATTTGATAGCTTCTCTTAGCATCAGACGTGTTATATCTCTGATCAAATTCTTTAGCAGACTGAAAACAAAAGAATTGGGGCATGCCTCTGATCAACAATAACTCTCTCGTGCTCATATTCTATCTAATTCATGTATGGCAATTCCAGGCAAAACAAAGCATTGGATCATCTTAGTGTTGATGTGGACGAGCTAAACTCTCGAGTAAAAGGAGCCAACCAGCGTACTCGACGTTTGCTTGAGAAGTAGGACACTGGGAATCATGCACTGCCGGCGCAGTGAACTTGCTGAATTTGACTTAACTTTCCCAATTGGCCGCCTTTGTCTTGTTGTTTAATTAACTTCAGTTGGCGTCTTGGAATTCTATATTTGTATACAAAATGCAAAGTGCTTTTTTACTGTCACAGCATGCTTCCCCATTTTCTGTTGATGAATAGAAAGAAGACCCATTAAAATTCAGGGTTATTGTAAGCAACTGAAAATTAACCAAAGTCTTCCACGAAATTCCATCAACATTCATAATCCAAGGCCTTTATATTCCATTAAAATATACAAATTTCCTTTACTTTACGAAGATTTTGACAAAGAGATATTTTTCTCGTTTCCTTGATAGAAGCAAGCAACAAAGGAACAATCACATTCTAGTAACATGAGCAACTTGAAACATACATGACATGTGAGTATCGTTGTACATACAACAAAGCTGTTCCTGAAATTAATACAAGTAGTCATAAAATTGTCATTTTTCTAGTAAATATGCGATTGAACAGACTATATATTTACAAAGGCAATCCTGTACTGAGATTCTCAGCTCTGCCAAACAGGAAAGCGTCATTTTGAGCACCAAAACATACTGCCAAAAGGTTTACAGATAGCGGGAGACACAACCTGCAATTGTAGATAAACACAATACTTCTCATTGGTTTATTTTTCATGTCTCTTCATTCTTTATAGGAGTCCAGCTACCCTGAGCGGCATTTCGCTTCCTTGCATGAGCAATGAATCCAAGTACATAACCCATAAAACCCCCAAGTAAAAGGACGCTTGCTCCCTTGACATACCATGAGAGTGTAGACCCCACCATCTCAATGTTAGTTACAGCATCGTCACCAACACCGACACCACCACTGAGAACATGGCCTGATGCCAAAATCTCCACCATGTCATGCACCTCTCCATCATGATTTCCAACATAAGAAAGTGTTAGCTTCTCTTTCGTGGCAACCAATCTTGTGTACCCAAACTCACCTCCACGGTACATAGATCGCTCAGGTTGCGGAAAAATTGGAACGTCTGGGTGGTCTGGTCTCGGTTCCCAAATGGGCTGCCAGTCTTGTCCTGCCATCCCAATCACAACATGAACTGGAAATCCCTTCCAGGTGCTTCCACAGTTAAAATTATTCACTGGACAAAACCTTTCATATCTATGCACATGACCCCACAATGCAAGAGTGACATTGTTCTTCACAAACAGAGGCTCCAAGTGCTCAAGCATTCTCTTTCTGATTGGGGCATCCCGATTTTCATTGCTTGTGGTATACATTGGCCTATGCCCTTGCACAACTACAAAGGGGGTTTCGCTTCGGTTAACTGATTCCAGGTCATGCTTTATGAAGTAATATTGGCTGCTCCCAGGGAGGAAATTAGTCTCAGTTGATATGTAGACAAAATGCACAGCACCAACATCAAATGAATAGTATAGGTTTCGAGTAGCAGGAGCACGTGTTCCAGTTGACTCTGAAGAGTTTCCAGGCATGTTGAATTTAAGGCTGTAAGGAACACCACATTCACCGCCCCCATCAGTTCCATAAACACCATATGACCAGTCAGGTTTCCAAGGCTGCAAGGGCCAATCATATTCATGATTACCAATGCAGACATGGTATGCCACCTTTGATGCCACGGGTTCAATTTGAGCAAAAAAATGGTCCCACAGCCAGGAGTAGCCTCTCGCATAGCTAATATCCCCTATGTGCGAAACAAAAGCAGGCTTATCACCAAGAGCTTCAATGTCACGAAGGATCCATTTCATTGTTGATATGCTTTCTTCTTGTGTACGGATAAAGGTTGCATACGGTGCTGCAGTTCCCATGTCTCCAAATAGAAAGGCTATAGTATTGTCAGAGTCTCCATCACGTGAAACAAAGCTTTGAGTTTTACTCCAACCCTTAGAGTCACTTCCAACCTATTGGAACATTTAAAGATATAGCTCTAACTTTGATGACAGAAAATAAGCTAATTTGAATGATTGAATCAACCAAAGTTACTGCTGCAATGAAGTTACACCGTCTAGATAATTCCATGCATGTAAACTCACATACAAAATCAAGTTAACATAGATGTGATGCACCCAGGCAAATGAAAAGAAGCTAAGTATGATTTAAACTGATCCATGGAAATCACAAACAACTTTGATATGGGCAACTGATGCTGTCAATATTCACACAAATGTCTCACTGTAGGGCATATGACATGATATTTCTTTTCTTTTGTTCTAAAACAAGAAAGGAAAAAGGTAATGAATAATGCATGGAAAGGTAGCTAAAAGTCAGTTTTTCGGGTGACTTAAGGAACAAACATCCCACCATAGCATGAAAAAGTAGTCAATTTAAGGAGGCAAGCCACAAACATTGTGCTTAAACAAGCCAGAATATTCTAAAGTGACAACAATGCACCACTACAACCCAATGGCATTGGAAACAAATGTAGCATTTTTCTGCTTACTTTGATCAGCAATAACAAATGATTTAGGTAATTCTAGGAAAAGGAAATATCTCACAATTTTAAAGAGCAGAAAATATTGTGAAAAGAACTACTCCAAAAATGAAATCATGCTCTAAAAATTCTCATTCCCATTAAATTGCGAATATGAGCTAAACCAACACAAGAATCAAATTAATCAAATAAGGCTACAAATGCTCCATCACCGGATTAATAACAAAATCTAAATAGAGAATAATACAACAGATAACTACCTTATAAAAGTATCTAACACCCTTCTTTAAATTGGTCATGACCGCATCGTGGATCCACCCGGGATCTCGCCACCCAATGCTCGTATTAGCCGGAGAATCACACATGTCCTCTCTCTCGTACCTCACCACACGCGTCACTGCTACATGACTCCACGCGCCGTCCCTCTGCCCCCAACTAACTTTCCTCCCTTCTTTATCCCCCACAATGAACATCACCCTCATCTCGTCCTCCGAGTCCGTATAAGCCAAGTGGATCTGCTCCGATCCATACCCTGACCCGAACCCGACCCCCTCCGACTCCCCGAGCATATGGGCCGTCCCGGGAAGGGGATTATGATCGTGGTCGTGTTTTTTGGGGTTGATCTCATCTCGGGTCCATCGAAAAATCCGGAATGAGTAATTGGACCGGAGGTTGATAATGGGTAAGGAAATGGAACCCGACCCGGATTTCCAGGTGGGTGAGGAAGATAGGAACTTGTAGCCAATGAAGTGGTCGTTGCGAGAGTCTGGGGGCGAGTAGATGCCGAGCCAATCTAGCTCGGAAGGCGAGTCAACGTTTGACCAGGAGACGGTGACCGTGTCGCCGGACCTAGCGACGGTTGTGGGGGTGACGGAGATTGTGACTTTGGACAGAGAAATTGGGCAAAGGCGGAAGAAGACGAAGAGAAAGACGAGGACCCAATTCATGGCGAGAGACAAGCAGAGATCAATCCCGCGGCGACGGCGACGGCGGCGGCGGCTGGCGAAGACGTATGTATGCGGTAGAGATGGTGGTGGATCCTGGTGGTGCTTTTAAAAGATCATGACAATTCACTTGCCGATGTGCCAAAACGACAAAACAAAACAAAACAAAACAAAGCAAGATCTAAGGTTGGACGTCAGAATGAAGGGAAGTTTAGGAATATTCTTCTGGTACAAAGGACAATTGGTTTATTATTATTTTTTTCTCTCTATTTTTTATTTTTTTATTTTTTATTTCAAATAAAAGTATTTGTTATTCTTAATTTTTCACGTTTTAGTTCTAAAAGAAAATTCAACTTTTATTTCAGCTGTCAAAAGAATTCAATTTTGTATTCAATCAAAGGAGAAAAAGATTAATAATTTTGAGAATAAGGGCTTAAAAAGAAAAAAGAATAAAAAAAAAAAAGAAAAATAAGGGTTGAACTGACATGCACAAAAGAAAGATTGATTTTGAGCCATCTATGAGTGATATACATTCTTTGTGATGTTATATTCTTGCCTATGTGATTGAGGATATTCTTATTAAAAGAAATTAAAAAAAAAAAAAAGGTTAACAAGACAAGAAAATATCCGAAAATCAATTTGTAGGAGGGTGAAATAGGTTGAAACGTCCCAATTTCTTGCCTTTCAAATTGCGTCTGATCCGCTTTGTATTTATTTATTTATTTTATATCTCATTTCTAAAATTAAGATCTAATATTTTTTAAGATATGAGTTTAATTTATTGATTATTAAAAATTAAATAAAATATTGACAGTATGTCACGGAACAGTGAGCTTCCCACATATGGGCCCCCATTTTCACGGCCTCGATTGGAGAAGGGTTTGGGAGCCCCATCTGCTTCCAAGCCCTACGTTAGGTGTTGGAAGATTAGTTGGCGTTCTTAACCTTAAATTCTTCCTCATAAGCTCTCTCTCTCTCTCTCGCTTTCGCGTTTATCAAAATATTGTGTATTGTGACGGTGGTTGGGTTAACTTACAACGTTTGGAGTTTTAGGAAAAAATAATATTATATTTCTCTTGAGAACTCCAAGCTGTTTCAACATCTTAAGCATTAATTTTATAATAACGAGCACAAAATTGAAAATTGACACAATTAAAAGCACGATAATAAAAAAATAAAAAATTAAAATAAAATTAACGTCGAATTCAGAAATATATTATTTATTTTAATCTTACTCAAATTTCTCCTTAACTTTAAACTCTCGTATTTTCTTAATAATATTTATGTAAAAATATGCACAAACTAAATACTAACTTATCATAATTGTCAAGTTCTATAATATAAATATATAATATAGATACAGAATAAATATTGATTTATTATAATAATTAATTATTTATATTTTTATGTATAATAATTATTTATAATTAATATTATAATATATTAAAATTTGTTTCATATCAATTTCACATGATTTTCATACTTTTTTAAAAGTGAAAGTACGACAAAACACAATAAAGCTAAATGTTGCAAAATTTGACTAAGATTCAACCCATTTGCATAGGTTGTTAAAATAGTTAAAAGTCTTCCAATTCGAAATTAGAATGATTTAAAACATAATGTTTTTAAAATTTAATAAACTTAAAATTCTCAGAATTTAAAATAACCAACACACCAATGGCGCAGGATGCAATAGAATCCAACCTAAATCTGATCTAACCCACTTCTCTGAAATATCAAAATAAAATCATAATCATGCATTATTATGACCTTGTTTTCTGAAAGTCTACAGTCCTCGTACTCTTGGTGGCATAGAGACTTTCTTACCAATTGAACATTGTAGTGATAAAAAAAGAAAGGTAATTTTGATTCTGAAACCTTGAATAGTTCTTGTGGAAATTTTCCATCTAAAACATTGATGTGTTAATCATTAATTATCTAAGATCAACACATTCTTAAACTTGATTAAGTTTAGCCTGAGAATTAATCATTGAACATGATTAAGCAACCATTTTCGAATGTCAGCAACTCAAGCACATCCTTTCTTGTAATGGAAAAGCATCGTGGCAGAATATAAATTTGTAGAGAACTAAGCTATTATTCAGTCATAATGTGCATGAAGATGCCAGAATTGCAATACAAAATTGTATGGGAGTATCGATGCTAATTTAGCAGAAAAAAAATAAAAGAAAATAAAATTATTTATCAGGTTGATCAAATAGAAAAATTTTTTTTTTTAAAAAAAAAAGATTCTATTTGTTTAGTAGCTCGCCTACATATCAGTATCTTCCGTTATGATCAACTGCCACTGAATATTTAGCTGCAAAATTTTTTTATTGGAATCACATTTACTTTATGATATGGTTGGAATGATATATTATTATATATACAATGAAGGATATGAAATAGTTCAAAATGATTTAAAAATCCAATGTTTTAATGAAAAATCTAAATTTATTTGGTGCAAGCGATATCTTCCAAAACAATCCAATCCCCATGCCAAAAAAAGCTTGGCCAAAGTTACATCGAAGTGTTCAAAAGTTTACAAGAGAATTAAATTAAAAAAAAAAAAACAAACAAACAAAAAAGGGAAAGATAACACTAACACAAAGTTTTTTCTCTTTTTGGAGGATTGAGATATATATATATCGTAACACACAAGATATTGTTGAAAGCTAACGCTTGACCCATTGATTCAAGGAGTTTAGAAAACTGATTTAATTCGGACGGTTATGTGGATATGTTGCCGGGAAAAGCGGGTTTTTATTTATATCGGGCCAAACCGAATATAGATGATAATGTCGATATTGCACATCCACAGTTTCCCGAATTAGGTAGGATAACTTTTATTAGTATCTTATCTTAACAGCTTGGAAGAATCTCAGTGACTCTGAAACTCTTCCTTTATAACCTTTATATAGCGTAAAGAAGAACGTTCATGGTACTTTGGGTGACAACAATGGATGCGCATAATGTCCCACTGGGTTGCCTTCTGTTATTTTGTTGCTTCTCTGTTATTGGCTGTGATGATGTGAAGATAACGGTGAAATCAGAGACCTCCATCGCCAGCACAGATGATAATTTTGTGTGTGCAACCTTGGATTGGTGGCCTCAGAATAAGTGTGATTATGGACAGTGTCCGTGGGGCCGAGCCGGCCTCCTCAATCTGGTAACGATTATCATGTCATCAACTTTGACTTTTCCACTCTTTTTAATTGGGTTTGTCACATATTCTGATGCTGCTGTGCCTTTTGTGACCTTTTCAGGACTTGGATAACAAGATTTTGGCAAATGCCATTGAGGGTACAAGCCGTTGTTTCTTATTATAGCTAAATTGCATTTGTGTTCCATGCATTATTGAATTAATTGTTTTTCTTGTTTTTTTTTTTATTATTTTTAAAAAACTTTTTGCCCTTTCATCTTTACTTGCTTCTATTCGTATTCTCTTGATGCTTATACTAAAATAAAAAAAAAAAAAAAAAAACAAAAGGATAACTAACGAATAGAGATAGAGCTTTTGTAGGAGAAGAGGTTAGGTGGATCAGCAAATTTACTTTCTTTATTCATTATTGTATTAAATTCATATGCGTTGACTTTTTTTTTTTTTTTTCCTCTTAATCAGCTTGAAATTTATGCATGGGATTACGTTTTGAAATTTACCATATTGTTCGTTACTGTATTATGAAAGATTCTATTAAGTCCGAGGTGTTTTGTTGATACTCTCAGCGTTCAATAGTCTGAGAATCAGAATCGGAGGTTCTTTGCAAGATGTAGTTGTGTACGAAGTTGGCCATGCAATCAAGAAATTCCCGCATTTTAAGAAAGAAAGTAGTAGCATGTTTGGCTTCAGCAGAGGCACCCTTTCCATGGATAGATGGGATCAACTCAATCACTTTTTTAACAAAACAAAGTGAGTTGTTCTTTTTTTTTTTTTTTTTTTTATTCGACGTGAATTCTTTATATTTTTCAAGTTAAATTTATTCAAAAGTTTCACTGAAAAAGAAAATGGGCTCGGATGCCTTTTATTTTCATTGCAGTGTCAAAGTTACATTCGGCCTGAATGCTTTGATTGGGAGAAAAAAGTCAGCTCATTCTCATTTTGTGGGTGACTGGTGGCATCAAAATGCCCGTGATCTCCTGGCGTACACGGCCTCGAAGGGGCACAAGATTGACTCCTATGAACTCGGTAAATTCATTCACATAGACAACGTGCACACTTCACTGCTTTTCTATTATCATAATTCTTCTTAAATATACGTTTATAATTTATTATTATTATTATTATTATTAATGAACATAAATTAAAATACTTAATATATTTTTAAAATATATATGTCTAATTCGCGTCAACTTTAAGTTAGACATCATGTTAATCAAAACTCTATTATCCTTTGCACTTTAAAAAAAAAAAAAAAGAAACACGGTTGTTGCCCTTGTCGTCAGGAAATGAATTGTGCGGCGACTCTGCGGTGTCCGGAAATGTGGATGCTGAACAGTATGCTAAAGACACCGTTGCTCTTAAACAAGTTGTGACATCACTGTACCCAGATCCCACCACCCGACCGAAAGTTTTGGGTCCTGGAGGCTTCTTCGACAAGAAATGGTTCATTACCTATCTAGAAAAAACAGGACAAGATGTTATTGATGGAGTAACCCACCACATCTACAATCTTGGACCAGGCATGAAATCAATCAACCCCACTATTTTCACAGAGCGATTTTGTCTCTAATTGATTGTGTTGCTGATGTTAAATCATTACTGTTATCATTGTTTTATTTAACTTTTATTATTGGTGTTATTAAAAAGCCATCACACCTAAAAATCCAAATATTAGGTGAAATTCAATATATGAATTGCGTGTGCAGGTGTTGATCCCACCATCATCAACAAGGTTCAGGATCCGTATTTATTGAGCCGAACAGCGCAGACATTCATGGACCTGCAATCTGTCATCAGGGAATTTGGGCCGTGGTCACAAGCCTGGGTTGGAGAAGCTGGTGGTTCTTTCAACAGTGGCAGCAAAAATGTGTCACACAGCTTTGCTAATGGATTTTGGTAAGGAAGGACATGATATATTTATTTGCTTATTTTACATTATTGATTGGTTACATTCAGATAGGCGACCTATATATATATATATATATATGAGATTAATTAAGTTCATTGTCCTTTTTTTTTCTTTTCTTTTTAAATCAGAAATTAAAGAATTCTCATTTTGTACACCCTTATTTTGCGGCCAATGTGCATATTACACTACGTTAGCCAATTACATTTTGAATATTTATTATAACTTAAAAATTATAAATTCGAATTGCAAAATAGTTTTTTTTTTTTTTTTTTTTTTGTGAAAAACAAATATAATGTTGTGCATATTTAATTATTATTCATGACCACTCCCTTTTTCTAGGTGTAAAATGTTTGATAACAAATAAAACTCATCCTTGTTTCCTCGTAGATGTTAACACATTCTAGGAACCTAGCTTCTTGTTGATCAACCCTCCTGGCCTGTTTGAATTTGGATGAAACAGGTATTTGGACCAATTGGGCATGGCAGCAACATTCGACCACAAAGTCTACTGCAGACAAGCCCTCATTGGAGGAAACTATGGTCTTCTTAACGCCACAACATTCATTCCAAACCCTGATTATTATGGGTGGGAATTTGTTATGAGTTTTACTTATTTATTCCCCCCATCCTTTTTTTTTTTTTTTAACTATTTATTAGTATGTCATTTTTCTCATTACTCTATTTGCCTTTGTCAGTGCACTCTTGTGGGATCGCCTGATGGGAAAGGAAGTGTTGAGTACAATTTCTGATGGCTCTCCATATTTGAGAGCATATACTCATTGTTCAAAGAAAAAAGTAAGTTATCGCTGCAAGTAAAATTGGTAGTCTAAAGCTATCGAGGACGACGAATGAGTTCCTCGAAACGTGTCTGATTCCACTGAAGTGTTTCTAAATAGCATTACTCAAATATATTACGTTGCACATAAAATTTTTGAGCATATTTTGCATTGGTTTATTGCAGCCTGGCATTACTCTACTTTTCATAAACATGTCAAACTCCACCTCCTTCGATATTTCCGTGATCAATGATGCAAATTTCTATGGAAACAACGAGAAGGAGATGGCAAGCACTTATGGAGGTACCAAACCGAGGGAAGAGTACCATTTGACCCCACAAGATGGCAATATTCTAAGTCATGTACTTCTGCTGAATGGAACTCCACTGAAGCTCACAGATTCATCTGACCTTCCTGCCATGAATCCAAAGCTGGCAGACCCCTCTTCTCCAATCAGGGTTGCTGCTGATTCTATCGTTTTTGTTACCATTAAGGATTTCAAGGCTCCTGCCTGTGCTTAGAGTTTAAGGCTATTGCTTATCACTTACCAGTTTTTTTTTTTTTTTTGTTTTTTTGAAGTTATCGATAAAGTTTTATCATTGGGAATAATTTTTTGTTCTCATAGAACTTTTTTTGGCTTAAAGATTGTTTATTTATTCATTTTTCTATTTGGGTTATTTTTATTGATGGTATTGTGAATTGTGTTTGATTAGAAAGCTAGAATTTTTGTCTGTGGGTTACAAAAGTAACACGTAGAATGATTCAGGGATGGCAGGAAACAAAGAATCTTATCCACTTTCTTCAAGAAAAAAACGTGCATAATGATTACCCTAAAAAAGCCAAAAGAAAAAAAAGTACAACGATAAAAGGTCACCTTTAGGCTTGTCCTATTGAGGATTATGCATCAAGAGAAAGTATACCTTACTTGAGAAAAGCAGGCCTTTAATTTCCAAACCAAGCTTTGCATGCAAAGCATACAAAACCTTGCTTTACTTCCACCCCATTCACAACCTATAATCGACTATCCTTTTCTTTTCCTAGACTGAACCTTCAAATAAGCACAGCAAGATCCATCTATAGCCATTTTTCAAGAAGTAGAAATTTCAAGAACTGGTGTTTTTCTGAAGCAATGGAGAATTTGATCAAGCAAATCAGGTAAATGTGACAATTTTACCTATTTGTAAGGCTTGAAAGTTAACATAAAATGCCATATTGATCAATCGTCTCTGCCAGGGAGAGATTTTCTGGACAGGAAAACATAGAGCAGCCTGAAATTACTAGAGAGAGAAGAATTCCAGTGCACAAAACTGTATCCTTCAAAGGAGGTGGCACTCAAGGTTTTTACACTTTCCCCAAATATGTTCAGAGCCAACTGCTTCTCAACATATTCACAACTCTTGATATTTGACATTCTCTTGATGGAAAAGGCTAAAAAAGGATGGATGAAGCAACTAAAGATAGATCTCTTTTTCATTCGTGGATTTTGCAGAAAGAAGGAGGCCCCAGAACTGGTTCAGGAGGCAGTTTTCTAGACAAATGAGTCAAGATAATGATTCTAATGGAGAACGAGCAATCTCAGTGGCGGCTGCTGCATTTGTCATTGCATCACTGGAAGGGTCAACAATCCCAAAGCAGAAACAAGTAAGCAAGGGACCTGCACATTTTTTGACCCACCTCAAGAGCAAAAAGGAAACCACGAAAGGTCAATCCCTGAATCTGGTGCCACAGAAGGGAATTTGTAGAAACTCTGTCACAGAATGAATTACTATAGTTTCTTGAACAATAACTTTTGCATGGCTGGTCAGGTGAAGGTTCAACAAGAACTCCAGAGAGTACAGATGGAAAGGTACCAGGAACTGCTGTTGCAGATGAAACAACCATAAAGGCATTTGGTCCTGCTCCATCGTTGAAAAGGAATTTAACTGATAAAGGACCTGCTACACCATCACCAAAAAGGACTCCACCTTTCAATGAGAGTGTTACTACACCATCACCAAAACGGACTCCAACTTTCCCAGAGAAGGTTACTCCACCATCACCAAAAAGGACTCCAACTTTCAAGGAGAAGCCCGTTCTGTCAATGGAAGTTCCAACCTTAGCCGAGGAGCAATTAAAGAATGGTGGAAAACTTGAAGCTGGGAAGCCGAATACTGCTGGGGATATCACCAAAACTGAGACAGCATCGCAAAAACCTGACCAACCATTCACAACAAGGCCTTCAGTTGCACCAACTAAGACCAAAACACCATCAAGACATAGACATGAGGATACAGAGGCAGATGCTTGGCAAAAAGCCGAGTTTGCTAAGATAAAAAAAAGGTACTTATCTATTCAACCAGGACCCATATAACAAGAAGAGCCACTAGCATTTCGTCATTCTTCCACTGACAAATGGGATCTCAGGTATGAAGAGTTGATTGCTGCAATACTTTCATGGGAGAACAAGAAAAAGGAAAAAGCTAGACGTCAAATAGAAAGAGTAGAGGTTTGCTTCATCTACCTTTTCTGTATTATGAATAAATTTTAGTCTTCGGAACTGATTTTCCACCTGCTGGATATGCAGGGTGAACCAGAGCAGAGAAGGCAAAGAGCCTTTGAAAAATTCCACAGAGAGATGGATGATATCAATCAGATTGCAGGAGAAGCAAAAGCCAAGGTAGCAGAGAGACGGAGAAAAAAAGAGTTCAAGGCAAAAGAAAAGGCAAATATAATAAGAGAAACAGGAAAAATTCCAAAAACGTGTTTCTGCTTCTATATTTACTAATCTTGTTGTCTTCCCTGCTGTCTAGAAAGAACAGAAAACTTGCATAATTACAAAACACTGACTTGTCATCTACTGCACAGCTATATACATAAAATCATAGTGAGTAGACAGCATGGAAAAGTAGTGACAGTGGGAAGTTGTTCTCCCTTTTCTAGACTGGATTTGTATATGAATGAAGGATAAAAGTGCACATGAATGAATGAGAAAGAATAAACTTAACACATCACAGTTAACTCCCTTTGGCAATTCAACTTAGTATGGACTTTTACTGAGAAACTCCTCGTCCAAATGATTGCCTTTCTTCATCTTTTCCTTCATAAACCCTTTTCTCTGCACAATCGTGCATAACATACAAGAACAGAGACACAAGCCAATCAAGAGAAATTTCACCAAAATTTAGTCAAACCATAATGAAAAATTAAACTTCAACATAAGTGACAGGTTCTTTTTTCCCTTTTATCCAAATAAATGGTTAGAAAAATATGCATCTTTCATACAAAATTCAATAAAAATAGCACAAGTGCACTACCTGCTACCAAAATTTGCAATTAAAATTATTCCAACATCTTCGTTCAGTTTTTTCTCTATGATGACCCTGTGGAAGCTTTCTTTTACCTGATTGGAGATTTTAATGCAGTGATTCATTAGTAGAAGCTGAAATAAGCAAAATCGATAATTCAAACTAACAGCACTTTTTAAATTGTAAAAAGATGGAGTTAACTATTCTTCAAAAAGATTCAGATTATCAAGGGATAAAGAGACAGGGAGAGAAACAGGAAGGCCAAAGAGGGGAGAGTCCTCTTATCATATCTGAAGCAATAACAGTGCAAAATCAGCTAATCCCGAAATGCAATCTATTGTACAAAAAAAAATCGAAACAATTTATGAAAAATCTAAAAATCTGAAATGCCCTGCTACCAAAAGCATGAAAAAAAAAGAACAGAAAAATAATTTCAGACAGCACAAGACAATCGAACCAGCATAAAAAATCCTTCCAAGTTATGAAGCTCTGTACAGTAGGTGACGGACCATTTGATGCAGACAATCGTTTCCACCGCGGGCACCCACAAAGATCTCAGCTTGGCAGAAATGACGAATACCGAGAAATTTCCAGAAACTGTTTCCCTCTCAAGCCTAGCCAATGTAGGGCAGGTAGAGTAAAGCACCAAGAAGGACGGCATAGCGAACATGACAGTAACCGCCAAGTCGAGAAGCAAGATAACAGCACTGACAGGAATTGCAAGAAATAGGACGTGAAGAAACTCGATGATAAATGGCAATTTCAACGTGAAATGAATGAAAATGTCCAGAAAATTATGCAGGCAAAAAGACTGCTGCTGCTGCCTGTCTGTATTCGTGCTATCACCATTATCAGAGTCAACCGAATTCTCCTGAAGCTCAAGTTTTCAGCTTTTATCTCTGGCAACCAAATTACTCTCCGGCAAGCAAATTGGGTGATTATACCGACAAGAGGGTGTCACAGTGCACATTACCATTACACCAACTCTCCTTTCATTATCCCCACCAAGAGGGGACCCAAATTTCGCTCGATCTCCATTCAATCTTTCAACCATCCAGAGAAGAGAGAAATTCTTGGCAGGCAAATTGATTGAGACTGAAGGGAACGGCAATCTACATATACATATATATATATTCTAGCTGGGAATGGCAGAACCGGGCACTGGAGGCCAAGGACGCAGTTTCTGCAAAGCGTGTGGCCGAACCACTACACTTGCGGAACGTTCTCGACGATGTCGAACGATTCCCAGCAAATTAGGCATTCCAGGAAGAGCCCGTCTTCGTCTCCGTCTCTGCTGGCTTTGGAACAGTAGTCCTTCTCGAGAAGGAGGTGTCGGAAACGACAGCGCGTATTGGATCCCTTGGTTTCTTCTTCGAAGCTAAAATCCCCATTGATTATGAAAATTTGAGTAACAAGATTTACGGGATAAAATTATGAAGCCAGACGACGGAGATGGAGAGAGAGAAAGAGAGAGGAAGATGATCAATCGGAAGAGAGAAAAACGATCTCTCCCTCTCCGACGATGGTGAAGCCGCAAATTGCATTTCTCCTCCTCCCGTGGAACCAATCCGGTGCCGTTGCCCAAAGCTCGAATAAGTAGTTTTTGTATTAAGTAGAAGAAAATAATTTGTGGGGATTTAGTCACAAAATATGGTGATTAAATCATCTTAATTTTTTAGTTTCCGGTTAAACCCATCTTCTTCTAGTATAGGTTAAAGGAATTTCACAGAAATATAGCAACTTTTTAAATAAAATTAAAGTAATACTAAATGTATTATTTATCTGATATCAAATGTCACACTTATCCAATAATTCTTTTTATATTACTAATTACGATATGATCCAATACTTACATATATTAAACACAAATATTAACTAATTTCAGATTTAAGTACCCACTTAAGCAGAACGTAGTCACCAACAACACACGGGAAAAGGAAAAAAAATAAAATTACAGAATGGAACAAAGGTAGATAGGCGTTTTAACGCTACTTCATGAATCCCTGAGCAATCTTGAGGTAGTCCCCATAACCACCACCTTCAGATTGCTTGTTGTCGCCGCTTGCATCCGGTGGTGGTGATTGCTTTGTGTCGGCCTCGCAGTGTTCAAGACCAGTGGTGGTGGTGTGGGCGGCGGAGGCGGAGGGAGGAGTGGTGGTGGGGGTAGAATGGGAACTGCCATACTGGTGGAGATAGTCCTTGGCCTTGTCTACATAACCTCCCATGCCCTTCTCTTCCAGCTTGCCATACTGGGAGGCAGCTCCAAGAAGATCAGCAGCAGCACCAGCAACCTTGCCCCTGTCAACCTTGTCTGTTTCATGGGACAGTGTGGCTTGTGCTGCCTCAGCCACCAACTTGGCACTCGAGAAGAGGTCTGTGGATGTTGGTTGGTTTTGCTTTGAGGGCTTGTCCATGGATACTCTTGGAAAATGAGGTCGGAGAGGTGATGCTTCGAGAATTTTTTTTCCCTTTGTTTTTTTATCGCTCTGAGATTGGCCGAGTCTTTTCAAAGAACATTTAGATAATGGAGCGCCAAATAATTGAAGATATAAGCAGCAGTGGAAGCCCATGTCGACCACACGTGTAACGTTTCCTGTAATTTGCCGACAAGTCTAACTTCCGAGAGGGCGGCACGGACGCGATAGACGTGGGACAAAGGCTCACCTTGCATTGTCGTGACCATTTGTTCTGGTTGAATGTCATTATTTCTTCATTAATTGTGATGGTTCATTACAAATTTTAAAATATATGATCAATGCTGACCTTGCACTTGCTCTAAATCCAACCACTCTCGTCCCCGTACCATTTCTGTTCCTGATAATAATAATAAACACCCAAAACGAATAGTAAACACAGGGGGGCCATGCACATGAACCCCACCCATGGATATTTTACCTGGGGTTGTCTTCAGTGGCTTCAAGGGGTAGTACCGAAAGGAAAAAGCAGTTGATTTGTGTCGGGCATTCAGCTCAATCGCTTTGCGAGAGGTAGGCCAGGAGAGGGGGCTGATGCATTTTTCTTTTATTTCTCAGAGAGTTTGGGCTTATATTGAATGCCGACTTACTTCACGTATCTAACTTTTATGCTTATATGATATATTCGAGTGTAGTCTTGAAATTACATAATTTTTTTAAAGGAGGGAACAAAATGAGAAGACTCAAAGGCTGAATTGCCGATAACCGAGTAAAAGTGGGAAGGAAGGAAGGAGGAAAGAGAGAAAGGTCAGCTACAAGACGGCAATAGCAATGTGACAAGGCAGGAATGATGGTACAACAACCTAAAATTTAATTTAATTTTTTTTATTACTTGTAATTATAATTATTTTTGAAATAATTTAAAATAATCTAAAATATTAACAATGGTTGGTCTACTAAATGCACCCAAAAAAAAAAAAATCCATTATTAATTTATAACATTTTGTTGTTATATTTTATCTCGATCGGCTCTTTCCCCTCTATATTTGTTTTGCTTTATTCATCTCGGTCTCCTTCTTCACCTAGAATGTAGATCGGTGTTGTGGGTGAGCATTTAATTCTTTCATTTCTATTTTCTTGGGCATGGTCAAAATAATCTAGGCTATTAATTAATAAAAAATAGTAAATAACACATTAATAAATTAAATATTGTATTTTAATTAAAAAAATTTTAATATTAATTTTATGAATTTTTTTTATTTGTATATTATTTCATTCTCTTTTTCTCTCTCTCTTTTTTTTTATATGAAAAATTTTAAATTACACAATTTATATATTTATATTTAAAATTTTAATAAAATTTATAAATAAAAATATATATTAAAATATAATATATTATTTTTATTTTCGGTCTCATTTAATACTTTTCAACGATAAAATAGTTGTCGACACGGCTAAGCAACGCGGCATACGCGCTGAAAACGAAGGTTATCTGTAAGTATGGGGCAGAACAATTATGACTCCCCCGCGGCCGGTCCCAGCCCCAATGGTCAAACCCACAGCCACGCGTACCTACAACCACAAGAAAACCCATCTCCATCTTCAATTATTGATGGCATTGATAAGACACGAGTTTGCCTGCCAAAACCGTAAATTCAAGAAAAGCATCTCTACTCCACACATCCGGTCCAGGAATCATCTCTTCAATCAATCTCTCGCTCTAGCTAGAGGCATAATTGCATACTCATGGATTCATTTTCTCACAATAACAAGGCTACCAAGCATCACCAGCCATCTTCCTCTGAGCTCATCTCGAGTGCCAAGCTGGTGGCTGATGCAGCCAAAGCCACTCTCCACCACGAAACCGAGAAAGTTGACAAGGGGAGGGTTGCTGGTGCTGCAGCCAATATTCTTGGAGCTGCCTCCCACTATGGAAAGCTGGAGGAGAAGAGCTTTGGCAAGTACGTAGAAAAAGCTGAGGATTATCTTCACAAGTACAATGTTTCCCATTCCCCCAACGACACCAGCAGCTCCGGCCACTCGGCCACCGGCCCCACATCACATTCAACAGCTGGGAATCACCATTCTGAAAGTGGGTATGGCGAGTACCTCAAGATGGCTCAGGGAATTTTAAAGAAGCATTGATAAATCTTGGAAGTTGAGCAGATCTGTTTTCTATTTTTGGTATCTACTTTCTTCCTTGTTGTTGATTACATCAAATAATGTTCCAATTTACAAGTCTGCTCTAAGTAGTTTTGAATGTAAGTTTGTGCTACAAGTATTGCATCACAAGCTTGATAATCTTTATTGGGATCAACCGGCACAAAGGGGCGGATGTGTGATTGCTGACATATATCAGAACTTTGTGGTTTATGGGAAATCTTCCCACAATAAACAAACAGTGCTTTATACAAATGGTTGTTTTGTTGGGCAGAAAGAGTGTAGGAAAAGAAAATTGGTATTGTTCTTGTTGCCAATGATTTCAGACCCCAACAGGCCAACCAAATTGACCCCTTTTTGCCCTAAAATCGCCCCTTTGGTTGGCCTCACCCCATTTTCTTCTTCTTCTCTATTATTTAAAATTAACAGTATTTAAAGGATAAATTATTTTTATAAAAAATTAAATTTGACGACAAGTGCCATGAGCAAGATTTGTTGATATGATGCTATCTTAAAAAATTTTAATATATATATTTTTTTTAATAAATTATCTTATATAATAAAAAGGTTCAAATATACGGGTGCATATTATTTACTTTTTATTTATTTTCCATTCTTCCTTATGAGCAATAAGTGTACAACTAATCGATCCAACTGTGGTAACGCTCGTACGTTTGTGTTGCAGCTAATTGATCCAATGGGGATGACAATGGTGCACACGTCCGCACACATTTGCACCAAATTGCAAACAAAGTATGTGTAAATATACACGAAACTTGTTCATAAATAAATAAAAAGAAAATCGAAAGAAAACCCAAATCCAATATAAATTAACTTCAAAGATTTTAGCTTAAATACTGGAGTTATATTTAAAATTTAAAATTTAAAATCTTGATATCCAATTTTAACCAGAGCTAATAAATCAAAAAAAAAAAAAAAAGATTTGATGCATAAGACAAGATTTTCTTGCAAATAACAAAAGGGTCTGGTTAGACCACATTTAGGTTAAATCATTTTTAAAATTAAATCAACCGAGTTTTGAATATTTCGAAATTTTAAATATATTCCGGTGTGATTCCGGTGACCGTGTCGTTTCCTTTCTGGGGAAGGGGCAAACAAAAAATTGGGAATCAAAGGGAATTAAGTGAAACTTGAGGGGGTGGATTTGATATTTTAATTCAGGGTCCGAAAACAAATAAAGAGGTTAAAAAATAAAAAAAATTATAAAAAATTCTGGAAAATCGTTTCTGGCCAGCCCAAATGAGCTTTGCTTGCAGGTGGCAAGCTCATCGCCGGCCATCAATGATCGTTCGGTTTTTGATATTTTAGGTCTTCCTACGATAGAAATTAAATAAATAATAAAAAGGGATCAAATTTTCAATGATTAATATCTAAAATTTACGGATAAGCAATCACAGGTACGCTCTCTTCTTTAACCTCAGATTTATTTATTTATTTTTTGGTTCTTTGCATTTTTTAATTTTGCGGATCAATATTTGAAAATTAGGGTTTCGGAAGGTTGAAGGTTTTTGCTTTATCTGTTTGGTTGCTGAGAAAATGGACTCGTTTAGAACTACTTTCTCTCTCTCTCTCTCTCTCTATATATATATATATATTGCAAATTCTTTTCATGGTAACATAGTCTTGAAATGAACGAATATATGATTGTAGGCAACTTCTGAATGCTGGGGAAAATGGTGGTGATTGTTTTACACTTGTGGAAAGTTTGGTTTTGCGAATAACTGGAAACTTTTTTTTATTTTTTGCAATTTCTTTTTTCATTGTGAATGGGGATCTTATAAGTGTGTAACGTATGGTATGATTCTCATTTCCTCTTATCAGGAAACTTGTGAGGTTTGTGATTTGCATTTGAAAGGCTCCAACTTGTGGCCTTGAGCATCCCAAGAACAAAGGAGCTGAGGTTCTGATTGGAAGTTTGAGGATATGTACCGACCGGTGCCTACAGCCATCACGACCCGAGGTGGGTCACCCACTGATAGTGGTGATTCTGTTGTCACATTGGATCAAGTTCCACGGTGGAATGATGCAGAAAGTAGATATGCACTTGGTTATGAGACTGAAGACCTGTCCTTTTCAAATCCGTATTTCCCTGATCCGCTAACATCTCCTCCTGATGGGGGAAGCAGTAGCAATGGGATGACATCCAAGTTCCCCGTTGACCATGAAATCAACTCGAAAATATATTTATGGAGGGGAAACCCGTGGAATCTTGAGGTGGATGCTGTTGTCAATTCTACAAATGAGGCGAGTGCTATGTTTTTATTATCTGGTGAACTACATGAACTGTTTTATCTTTGGCAATGGGCAATTGGTGTTGTTGTTGAGATTTTACCTTCTTCCCCGAGTGAGCAGTGCTCTTGTCTTCTTGGTGTCCATATTTGTATAGTGAAATGTTTCACTGAATGTAGCATCATGCAGTTGTCTATGTCAGTTCACCTGTGCCAAATTGCCATTCTAGTATGAAGGCCTAGCATACTGCAATGCCAAAAACGTTTTAGCTTTTGTTTCCTTTTCTGGTTGAAGTTAGTTTGAGCTTAATTCTGTGACTTCCTCATTTAAATTGCTCTCAAGCTCTTCCAAATGGGACTAATGCTTGGGGTGTCTGAGTTTTTTACGTGGCTTCTCATATTCTATTTTGTAAATGTATTGCAGATCCTTGACGAAGTACATAGCAGTCCTGGTCTGCATGCTGCAGCTGGACCTGGTCTAGCAGAAGAGTGTGCAACACTGGTAGACTGTTAATTGTTCCTTATTTGAAAATTTTTCATTCAAAATTTGGTTGAATAGGGCATCATCTTGGGGGCTTTGTTTGGAGGATGCTGGTTGCATTGGTGCACTGTCCTGTAATGCTTGTCTGATGGTATATCCATGGAGATAACAATGTCTGGAGTGTACTGACATAATGCTTGTCATCTGGCAGGGTGGATGCCGAACAGGGATGGCAAAAGTTACAAATGCATATGAGCTTCCAGCTAGGTGTGTATTTTGGTGCACTTATTAGAGAATAAATCCATTCAGGCACATCTTCAACTTTCTGCATTGCAAATCAGGGTCTTCATCATTTTGTCTTGTAGAAAAATGTGGCATTTCTCTGAGAATGATTGAGTATACATTTTACCTGTTATCTTGTGTTTTACCCAGGTTGAGATATGTTATTGCATCTGTATCATTTTGTCCTATCCACACTTATTCTCGAAATCACTTAAGATATCATGAGTTATGCTAGGTTGGATAGTCTGTGATGCCTGATTGTAGGAAATTTCTTCAGTTCTTTATTCATCAGCCAAATGACTTGATAATGCTAAAACTCACACTTTTTCCTTAATGTCCCTGCAAGTTATTGATGGTAAAATAACTTTTTGGGGTGAAGAAATTTGTAATCTGTATGGAATACATGTCCTTCACTTTGCACTTTCAGTGTTTGGTACTTTGGTTTTTACAGAATTCTCTAGTTTGTTCTTTCTCTATGTTTGTTGTGTTGTTTGATGCAAATTGATTCTAATTATTCCTTGCTTCACATATCATTTATGTTTCATGTAGTTTTTTTTTTTTTAAATTAACTGAAGCTAATTTGATCCCATTATTATTTTAGGAGAGTTATCCATACAGTTGGTCCCAAGTATGCAGTGAAATATCATACCGCTGCAGAGAATGCTTTGAGCCATTGCTATCGGTCTTGCCTTGAGCTTCTCATTGATATTGGGCTGCATAGGTCCGAGGCTTGCTGTTTCATTTATTCTGCTTTCTTCATTTTTGTTTTGCTTCTCCAATTTCTATGAAAAATATCATATAACTTTTGGTTGGCATGCTTGAATGCAGCATTGCCATGGGCTGTATATATACAGAGGCTAAAAACTATCCACGGGAACCAGCTGCACATGTTTCCATAAGTGAGAAGTTTTCCTAGATTGTTCAGCTATTTAGTTCTCTTGATGTTTTATACATATGAATGATAGTCCTATTTCTCACAAATTGTGTTGCCCTTCAATTGAAAAAAAGGGGGAAACACAGTATTTCACTGACAAACAAGGCAATGCTCTTTACATCACAGGTCAACTCATAGTTTATTTGACCATATGTAAACACTGGGGTATGTTCTGAAAATGAGTGTGCTTGGAATGCTAACAGGACTCATGATTTTTTGTTTTTTTTTTTATTCAGGGACTGTTCGGCGCTTCCTTGAGAAGCAGAAGGACAAAATCAAAGCTGTTGTTTTCTGTACCATAACATCAGTTGATACTGAAATATACAAAAGGTATTCCTATATGAAAACTTTTTCATCATCCCTTGAATGCTAATTGTTTCATTTTGTTAATGTTTAATTAGAATGATTAATTATTTTATGCCCTGCGTGACACTATTATTTTCTTCCAGTTTAGCTATTTTTTATTAGGACATTGTAGGCTGTAGTCATCATCCAATTTTCCTTTACCTTGTAGATTGCTTCCACTTTACTTTCCTCGAGATAAACATGAAGAGGGAGTGGCTATCTCTAAGCTTCCTGCCGATGTTGGGGATGAGAATGGGGAGACTATAATTGATGAACGCAAGATTAGGATTAAGCCTTTGCCTAAAAAACCTGCTTCAAAACCTGCCCAAGCTCCAGAGGACCTTCCTGTTAGCAATATCGGCTTGGTGCGAAGGTCAGTTAACTTATTTACGGTACAAAATTAAACATCCTGCCTCCTTGCATTACATCTAGATATGATATATATTTGCATGCATATTATCACAATGTGTGCATTTGTTATGTGTACATTTAGCCATCTAAGTTCTGCTTGTGTGTGGATGGTTTTGGGTTGCATATATTACTAGAGAACATGACAAGCCCTAGCAAAATTTTCCTGTTTTTTGAATTGCCAATCTAGCCACTTATTTGTCTTGTTCCTGGCTTTCATTTGTAGGTGTCAATTCTTGATTTTGCTTTTTTGGTGTTCTGTTGATTTATGGTCAATGATTGCTCAAAAATTACTACCCCATTAATGTAAATAAATTAATGACCCAAGTGGATGAGTGTTGTCCTTACAGGAATTCATCATATTTGGATTCATATTTGGATCCTGCCTTCATGTCATTAATTAAGGATCCAGATCAGAGACGCATGGAACAATGGGAAAAAACTGCTCAAGCACGGAGTCGATGGAATTGTGCTAAAATGCTTGGATTTGGCGATCTTGGTGGTCCTCCATTATCTGCTGCTGAAGAATACTCTCTTCATTCTCGATACCTCACCAAAGCAAATTCTCTTAATCTTTCTGAAATTGCAGAGATGAAAATTGTGTAAGTTAATTTGCTTATCTTTTTCTTCTTCTTTTGCCTGTTGAATTTAACCATGTTTCTTCTTCCTTTTCCTTGGTCTTCAAATCAAACAAGTCAAGATTTTGTTGTCATGTATAGTTTGAATCTGTTAGTCAAAGATACCAACATTTGGTGATTTCTTTTCACCGCAAATTATTTTTTCCAACTGCATAATGAGTTATACTCATATTGATTACAGTCTGAATGTGACTTTGTGGTCCTCATATTTGGCTTTATAATACTTTTATACGTGTTTCAAGTTTTTATCAATGTCATGTGTATTCAGATTGTTGATCTCCATTACATATAAGAGAGCAGCTCTTTTCTTTCTGGTGCAGTTACCGTGGTGGTGTTGACAGTGAGGGCCGTCCTGTAATGGTTGTTGTAGGAGCACATTTTTTGCTGCGATGTCTTGATCTTGAACGATTTGTGATGTATGTGGTAAAGGTAACTATGTTATTATAAACTTTATTTTTCTATTATTTATTAGCTTTTGCATGTAGGTGAGCCTTGTTGTGGCAGTAAAGTTACTCCATTGTGACCTGGAGGTCACAAGTTCAAGTCACAAAAATTGTCTTTATGTAGAAATGGAGATAAGGCTGCGTACATATGACCATTCCTCATACCCTACAATGTCAGAGTCTTATGCATAGGGACACCCTTTTTTAATCAAATTTTGCATATTTAGGGTAAGAAAGATGATGTTATAGCTTGATTCATTAGATAATTTTCTTATGCTTCTTTGACTTGGAAAATACTCACCCTTTTTCCAATGCTCTTTTCTTTACCTTAGGGTAAAGGGTTTTCACATTATACTCATTTCGTTGCTCAGAACTGATAATTTGATTGGTGCTAAAAGTGTTATCTTGATCACTAAATTTCAGGAATTTGAGCCCTTGATACAGAAACCTTACACAATTGTTTATTTCCACTCTGCAGCATCTTTGCAGCTGTAAGTGCTTGGTTTCTTGCAAAACCACTTGCTAATATCTCCTAGATTCTTCTTTTCAGTAAGCCTGGATTTGTTTTCCAATGAAACAGAAAGACTAGATAGAAAATTTGCTTTTTTAAGCCGACTGAACTGAAATATTCTCTTGAAAACGTTTTTTTTTATTCTTTTTAATGTTCTCTTGAAAACATTTTTTTGAGCTTCTTAACAACTCTATTGGCAATTGCATGTTTTGTTTTGTCATATGTTTACTTTGATGCATAGTTATTATTCATAATCCAGTAGGATGGGAGAAGATGAGAATATATTTTGTTTTAGTTGGCCCATATCTGAAGTGTCCTTCTCAGAATTTAATCTTGTTCTGACTTTTTATCATATTTCTTTGGTGTCTATAAATTGTGCCATAGAATTTTCTTGTAACTATATTTTGACCCACAGAGGTGTCTGGAATGTGGCAAATATCCAACCAGAATTTAAATGTCCATCACAATAGTAATATGAGCTTTGATGTTTGTACTCTTCTCAAATGGACTGCTTACTGTGCCTTTTTCTTTCATCTCATTTGATTTTTCAAAGTCAAAAATGTTGTTGGCATCTAGGCAGTTTTGCAATTTTAGTGTAAAACTTGTGTTTGAAATATTACAATTGTTCTCACTCCTTATGTATATGTTTCTGTGATTGGCAGACAGCCAGATTTGGGATGGATGAGAAGATTGCAACAAATTCTTGGGCGCAAACACCAGCGAAACTTGCATGTATGCATCAAATTTGTCATCTAAGTAGGAAATACATATTTAGAAATTTTATTTTCCTTTCCATTTTATTTAATCATAATAATCTGCTCAATGTAGGCAATATATGTTCTTCACCCAACATTCCACCTGAAGGCTGCAATTTTTGCTTTGCAGTTATTTGTTGATAATGTGGTATATTGGAATTTGTTTATTTTTCTTAGTTGATGCAATTATAATATTCTACTTTGTTAATTTTTGAAAATGGATCTGCAGACATGGAAGAAAGTGGTATATGTTGATCGGCTTCTGCAGCTTTTTAGATATGTCCCTCGTGAGCAATTGACCATTCCTGACTTTGTTTTCCAGTTAAGTTTCATTTTTCTTTTTTAATGCACCCTTTTTGGATATTAGAGGTATGTACTTCAGTCAACATCCGGGCAACTTCACTAGCAAAACTTGATTTTAGGGTTTATCATTGTTTATATGGTTTGGACCTTGCTTGATATCCCACCATTTATTCCATGATGATGGGATGGGAATGGAGAAGAGCTGGATATCTTATTGGTTTGATTAACACAGGCATGACTTGGAAGTGAACGGTGGAAAGGGCCTCATCGTGGATCCAAGAACAAAATATGTGTACCACCGACCATAGGCATCAAAGATACTGTTCCATGAGGTAGTGCAATGCAAGTCCACAAACCATGGTTCTTTCATTTCTTTCTGGGCTTCATATTTAGGTAAGAGGATCAAATCTTATTTTTGTGATTAATGCAGGCATGATTTAGAAGTGAATGTTGGCAGAGGTTCTTGTTGTGGACCCGTGAACAAAATATGTGTATCACAGAGCATGGGCATCAAAGGTATGGTTCCACAAGGTAGTGCGACATGAGTCTGCAGAGGTTCTTTTGTTGCTGCTTCTGCTTTTGCTTGTGTACAAATTGTACCCGATTTTTCTCCTGTTATTTTATCTGTGTTTGTTGTCAAAATGTTTACAAGTGGTATCTCGTTCATATCTAAAATTAGTTAGTTTCTTGAACACGATGTGATTGGTTGTGAGGTGGTAATAAGGACCCCTTTTGTATTATCTCTTGAACACGATTCTCAATAATACAAGGTGTTTGAGCTTGACCAGACCCTCAGTTCACAGGACATGATTGGTGTACAAATTTGATTCCAATTTTGTCGAGATGTCCGAATTTGTTGCGCTGGCTGAACGAGTCGACACGGTTAGTTCATACATGTTGTAAGTTCATTGAGCCAATTGCATGATAACATTACTGGTCAGAATGTGAAGAAACAGTGATCAAATCTTGCCTTGCTTATTGCATTCTGATGCTAGGAGGTCCAGACCCATATTTTTGTTGGTGAGAAAGTTTCTAACGCTCATCTTTTTTCCTTTTTTTATCAATCTTCTTGTTGAATTAATGCAACCACTAAAACTACTGTTAAATTGTTTGATGCAATTTATCAAAAATAAAATTTTATTCAATGCTTTTTTTAATGGTTTGGGGACTTCAATTTAGTTTGCATTGAACTGGTCAAGTTGAGCAGATTGGATGGTTTGACTCTCAACCCTAGTTTCTAGTTTTCTTTTTGTTTTTCTGAATTTTTAAATTTTTGAATAGAAATTTAAAAAATTTTTGCATTTATTGATTTTTTTTTTCTGTATTTAAAATCTTAGTTTACGATAACTAGAGATAGTTAAATTGATTTTAGGTGAGCTTTCGGGTTGATTTTGAGTGGCCCATTTGGCTTAAAAATTCAAGGAAAACTCTCAATTGTAATCAACATGTTTGTCTTTTCGGTCCTCATCAGCTTTACTACCTCCTGTCAGTTGGGCACATTTTAAAGCCTGATTGTTTCTATTTGAGAGACTTGAGATTTGAGTTAGATTTGTGATTTAAAAAATAAAATATTACAGAAGATATTTCGTTGTTTTTTCAAAGATCTTATTTAATCTGTAATAATCTGCAAAATTCAGAATTTATTTATTTATAACCTTTTGTTTATTTAAATTTTTATTTTATTTTCATACCGTTGCATAAAAGTGTTTATAATCCAGGTAAAAACATTACTAATTTTTCACTAGACCTTTTTTTTTTTTTTTAATGAAAGGTGCCAAAATATTGTAAGTTTTTTAGAGAGTGAAACTTAATTCCACTAAATTAAACGCAATTAAACTAAAATTAAAATCGAACTGAAAATTGAAACTTAGAGAAAACTATAATATGGACTTGCACTTAATTGTTGGTGATTTTAACAAAAACTGATACTGGCTTCCTCTGGGCTGGTCTCCATTCCCAACCTTGTGAGGCGGAAGAATACAAAGTAAATTACATCTCTATCACTCGTCGCTTAACTAAACTTTAATTTATTACAATTAAATTATTTAATTTTAAGTTTATTTTAATAGTCATTGATACTTTGATAATTCAGTTGACTCCTTGTTGCCAATTAAGGTCGGAATATCTTGATTGTGTATGCAAAATGTATCTCTAAATAGTACATTTTTATATAACCAAGCTCATTATATTTAATTTTTGTTAAATTAACATTTTAATGTACTAAAAGGGCTATTATTCTATATCATACAGTGTAATAGTAATGACAATAATGATAAAAAAAATAATAAAAAAAATAAATTCCTCTAAATATTAATAAAAAATAAAAATTTGGGCATATATCTTTGATTTTTTTTTTTTTTGATTTTTTTAAATTAGTAATTTGTAAGACCAAATATGGGGAAGAGATAAAGATTTTTAATAATTTTTTTTCTCTTAATTTTTTTATTTTCACGATTTTAAAGATTTTGTAGAGAGTCACTTTTTTAAAAAATATATTTTGGTGAATTTAGAAATTTTTTATATTTTTTAATTATCTTCACAATCATTTTACTGTATAATTCAAAATAATTTAAATAATTTTAATATATATAATATGTTAATTGAAAAAAATAAATTTGAAGAATTTAATTGTATTTTTTAAGGAAGAATTTTGTAGTTTTTCTCAATTTAATATCGTTGACTAAGTGATTAAAAAAATTAGTGTTAAGTAATTTAATTGTAATAAATTGAAATTGAATGATAAAAATGAAAATAAAGAATAAATCATTAATAACTGTGTAATTTAGCCGAAGAATAAAGTGAACACCCAACGTCGAGGACATCAGAACTTGCAAAAAATGAGGAAATCTAGATTTCTCTTAAAATATTTAAGTGATTAACGATTTAAATTTTTGTTTTTAAAATCTTAAATTTTTAAAAAATATAAAATATAAAAAATAAATAAATATATTTCTATTGCCTCTCTAACGGATAAAAAAATTAATATATATAAAAGCCGCAAGTTCTTCTCGAGAAATACAACGTCTGGTTGAGACCAGAGCTAACCCACCATAATAACTATCCCTTTCGGTCTTTTTATCACTAAAAGAAAATCCTCTGGTTCTTGAACTAGAAGAAAAATTCAATTCCAAAGTAGATTTCCATTTCCTGGGGCTCCTTCTGTCAATCTTTCCCGGGTGAGTACTTTCTACAGTTGAACTAAAATCCTGTTCAATTAAACTGCTTTCTGATTGTTTCCTGAAAAAAAAAGAACCTGAAGGCTGAAAAGTCTTTTTCTTTTTCATAATATGGCTGGGAATTGCATGCCAAATCTCACCTCCAAATGAGTAATGCCTTCACTCAAACTACTTGCAAATAATTGAAACTTTTTGCCTTTGTTATTTTTATTTTTATTTTTTAATTATCATTATTATTATTCTTTTGTGTTAAATGCGATGCAGAGATAGGCTCTTTAATTTAAATTGCTAGAGGGTAATTTGATTGCCAGGAAGCAAATGGTGCAGAGTCTGTCATTAAGCACTCTCTCCACATCTGGGAACAGTTTCATTTGTGGGTCAATCCCATCATGGAAGAGGGATTTCAAGTTAATAAGGAAACCCCATGTAGCCATTGGCTCTAATTGTCTTGAAAAGTTGCAGTTAGCTGCTAACCCCCGTTTATTTGGAAGCAAAAGTTTAAGGGTTCAAGCTGGATGGCTGTTTAACAAAGGAGGTGAGCAGGGATCAGGTGCAAGCGCTGAAAGTAGTGAGAGTGCTAATGAAGATATTCTTATTTTCTTTTTTCAGCTAGACTTGGCAACACGAGTTCAGGTTTGTCTGGCTGTTTTTCGGCATTAGTGAGTTTTTCTTTTCTTTGTCCTCTTGTTCTTATTTCTTTTTATTTGACAAGCTTTTGCTGATTGGGATACTTTCGAGTTGCAGTATGCTTTGAATCTGGAGCAGTATGACATTGCACAGCAACTGAGGAACAAGCTTACTGAGGTTACCTCTAGTTTCCAACAACTCTTACGTGCATTCTTCATGCCTTGAGAAACTCTCTTTGGGATTCATGTTTTGTTGCACATAGAATGTTCATCTTTGGCTCTCACATGATTAACGTTCGACAAAATTTCTACTGAAATTGTTGGCATGTAACCTTTTACAGCTGTAATAGATACCATAACATTTGGGGTGTTTGTCTCAAGCCATTAAGTATCCATGCCCTGTGCCAGTGTGAATAATTTAGCTTGGTAAAAAGAGATTATGGAATGAATTGGTTGCATGTTGAATGAGTTCTCTTCTTGGAAGGTTGAAGCAGAGGTCATCAGGCAGCAGGAGGCAAAAAGGGGATCATCCTCAAAGAGTGAAGCTCAGGATAAAGCTTTAAGTATGATACGACTAAGGTGAGGCCTGTGGCATTGTTTAATATTTTTTGTGCTTAAATTCATATATGGCACCCTTTCTGAAATCAATATTCTTTGTTTTCATAACAATTGGGGAAGTAAGGGCATTCTTTGGCTTCATCTTATTGAAATTCAACATGGAATAAGCCTAGTGCTTTCCCCCTTACAGGGCAGACCTACAAAACGCAATTGAGAATGAGAATTATGCTGCAGCAGCTAAACTACGAGACCAGATTTCTGAACTGGAGACTGAGTCATTGGCTGCATCAGCAAAAGCTCTGGCATATGAAAATGCACAATATGCATTACGGCTGGGACAGAAAGTGAGGCACAAAATTTTTGGTATATAAGCTTGGTTCCTGGAATTTTGTAGACCATGTAGAAGGATTCCCTCAAGGGCAGTCAAGCTTTGAAAGCAGATCTCAATCACAAGATATTATGATTGTGGATGTTTCCCAAGCCAGTAACATTGGACTACTTTCTAGATTCTTTTGACACTTGAACAGAACAAGTCAAAGTGCAACTGCCTTTCTTGTCCAATTTTGATGAGAAAAAAATTACTGCTTCATTCTCTTTTTACATTCCAATGAGCCAATAACCAATGCAGAATTGGTCCTTTTAACAGACTTCACACTGCTCAGTTCTCAATAAGATAAAATTTTCTTCCCATCAACAACTGTTTAAATGTCCAGGGTTGAATCCTCCTTTCTTTTAATGGACTATTTCTTCTTCACATAGTCTTCATGCCTTCAGCTGTGATTATGTTTGATATGATTATCTTTGTACAAAGATTGCTTCCTTTTTGCTTAAAGGAGAAAGTTTAAGTTAAATGGCTGACTGATAAAAAGTGTATGTATAAATTGTTTATATATTGCTGTGGGGCCAGAGAAATCCAGTGGATTAAACTCGTGTGCATTACTTAAAGTCATGTTATGATCCCAGGCTATCAAGCTGTGGTGTGTGGAATGGATCCAATATGTTGCGAGTCAAATACATGGATGGAAACTGCACAGGTCGAAAAGTTGACTCGAGGTTCCAATCAGCCATTTTATCAGGTTTAGTTGATCTTTTTCTGTATGCCTGCCCTCACCAATTTGGTCTTCAAGTATATCTTTAGGACAATAAACTTTGACTATGATGGGTCTAAAAGATTTTTACAGGCCTTGCTGTCTTACTCTCTTTGCCATGTGTATGACTGTGGCTCTCCTTTCAAGCAAACTTTTGAAGTTTAAGGGCCTTGGCTGATGTAGCGGGGAAAGATGGACGAAACTAATTTCCATGCTCCATGGCTAGTAGTGCTTAATTTATGTTGAAATTAGAGCCACAAAAGTGGGGCACTGTTTTTAGTCAATGCAATGCATGGGAAAATTGATTATTTAGTTGTGTTGGAAAGGATCATACTGTAGAGCATGAAGAGTGCTGATTGGGTCGTGTGTTTCAGTTAGGTCATTTTAGACTGGAGTGATTTTGTGTTTTACCTTGCCAATTTAAGTGAGTACTTGCTCTGATTTGTGGTCATCGCAAGAAAATATATGGCAGCAGTCCCTGTAGACCTCATCTGCAATTTGTAGTGTATGCTGGCCCCAAGTACAGAAGACACATTGCTGATTAAGGCATTCTTGATGTTTTCAGGTTTTGGTTGATGTCTGTGTGGATCCTGAACTGCTGGTCGCTTATGGTAATTGATACATTTTGCATGTTGGCACATACAGTTTATTTATTTTTTCCTTTTCAATGTTTTCTTCATTTTCATGTTAAATAAAGTGATGTGTTCCTTGGCGGTTCATTTGTTGCAGTTTCTGAGGAAAATTTGATAGCTTCTGATCAACCAGATAAAGTGAGTTTAATAATTCATTGCTGATTAAGTATGCCCCCAACTTTGGTGCGATGTTGTATCTAATCTGTATTCAACCATTTGCAGGGCAGATTCGATCATCCCTATCTATCCTTTTTATTTTACGGGATGGACACAATGGGAGACTTCATCCCAATCAGGCAGCTACGCGAAAAATACAACAGGCCTCGGCATGAAGTACGAATCGATCCACCTGATGAGGATAAGAAGGGCTGACTCTTAAACAACAGGCACATGGGATATTTTTCCATGTGAGTTGTAAAGCTGAAAAACATTGTGGCAGCTAATAATTTTGCAGCAGTTCCGTATGAATCATGCCTTTTCTGATGAAAGTTTCCTTTGGCTTTGCAGGAAAATGGACCTTCAAAGCTTTTATCAAATGCACATGCAACATGGCAGCATGTTCCGTATATTTTACGTTACTGTTATTGACATAAATAAAACATGTTCTGTATATTGCCTGCCAAATTCGCAACTGATATGTTATTTAAAACAGTTTTTTTTTTTTTTTTTTTTTTTCTTGAAGAGCCATGAATTCCTGCATAATTCAAATTGTTGGAACTCAAAATCTGATACAAACTAAAAGTGGAGAAATTATTGTTCTTGGCAATTTATGATACTATAGAATATCAGCTAAAGCGTTCATCCCAAGTGTCAACATTTTTAATTGAGGCCAATATCATAGGCGTACTACAATACTTGCATTAAGAAGCTACCAAAATTTAGTATTCATTAAAAATAAAATTTGAGAGCAAAATTCAGATAATTAAAAAGAAAATTCAAATAGTAACATTTAAAAAATAAGATAAATACAAAAATAAAAAATATAAATATAAATTAATCATATATTTACTTAATTTATTACTCTCACATGTTTATTATATTACTCAATAAACGTTAGCATATAAACTATACTTGCAGGTAAATAGGTATTCTTCGATTGAATTGAGGTTAGAAAAAAACAAAGATGAGACCTCTTTTATTAGCCCAGGCGGCAATCTACGGGAACTCTCTGTTTGCCAGTGAAGAGCGATGACGCTGTACATGCCCTTGTTTAGGAGCTGCACAACCTTAAGATCACTCACGCAGCTCCATGCCCATCTCTTGGTCACTGGCCTCCACAATGACCCACAAGCCTCAACCAAGCTCATTGAGTCCTACGCACAAAAGGGTGCTCTCCAATCCTCTGAGCTTGTCTTTAAAACCTTCCAAGCCCCTGATTCTTTCATGTGGGCTGTGCTTATCAAGTGCCATGTCTGGTCCAATTCCTTTGGAGAAGCCATTTCACTTTACAACAATATGACATTCCATGCAGAGGCTCGAATTACTAGCTTTGTATTTCCTTCTGTTTTGAGAGCATGTGCTGGTTTTGGTGATCTGGGTATTGGTGGAAAGGTCCATGGAAGGTTGATTAAATGTCGGTTTGATTCTGATATTGTTACTGAGACCTCGCTTATGGCTATGTATGGTGAATTGGGTTGCTTGAGTGATGCTAGGAAAGTGTTTGATTTAATGTCCGTCAGAGATGTGGTTTCGTGGAGCACAATTATTTCAAGCTATATTGATAATGGGGCAGCAGGCGAAGGGCTGGAGATGTTTCGGTTATTGGTATCTGAAGGTATTGAATTGGATTCAGTGACGTTGCTTAGTGTTGTTGAGGCCTGTGGTGAACTGGGTTTATTGAGATTAGCTAGGTCAGTACATGGTTACATGATGAGGAGGAGAATTGAAACATGTAGTACTTTGGATAATTCTGTTATTGTAGCATATGGTAAATGTGATGACTTGTTGAGTGCTGAGAAGATCTTTCAAAATGTAGTTGACCCAAGTGTGACCACGTGTACGGCGATGATTTCATGCTATAATCGAAGTGGTCAGTTTAAACAAGGCCTCAAAGTTTTTGTTGAGATGCTGCAGTCTAAAGTGGAGCCAAGTATAGTTACCATTATGAGTATTCTAGGTTCTTGTACTGGGTTGGGCTGGCTTCGAGAGGGGAAGTCAGTTCATTGTTATGCATTTAGGAAAAATATGGACCTCAAGGATGATTCTTTAGGTCCAGCATTAATAGAACTCTATGTTGAATGTGGTAACTTAGTGTATGGTGAGAACGTTCTTCATACAGTTGGAGAGAGAAGTATCATCTCCTGGAATATGCTTATGTCAGTTTATGCTCACCGAGGATTGTTGAAAGAGGCATTGTTATTGTTTGTGCAGATGTGCGCACAAGGACTAATGCCAGACACATATAGCCTGTCAGTATCTTTCTTAGCTTGTAAAGATTTAGGTTCATTGCAGCTTGGGCATCAGATACAAGGTCATGCCATTAAAAGGAACTTTTTGGATGATGATTTTGTCCTGAATTCAATGGTTGACATGTACTGCAAATGTGGCTGTGTGGATTCAGCATACTTGATTTTCAATAAGGTCAAACAAAAAAGTGTTATAAATTGGAATTCTATGATTTGTGGATTTTCTCAGAATGGTAATTCATTGCAGGCAATTTGGCTCTTTGATAAGATGTATTTGAACTCTTTCGAGATGAATGAGGTGTCCTTTTTAATGACAATTCAGGCTTGCTCCCACTTGGGACATCTTGAAAAAGGAAAATGGCTCCACCACAAAGTCATAGCTCATGGCATGACGAAGGATCTTTATATTGATACAGCTCTAATTGACATGTATGCAAAGTGTGGTGATCTTCAGACTGCCCAAAGAGTTTTTGATAACATGTCAGAAAGGAGTGTGGTGTCATGGAGTGTCATGATTTCCGCATATGGGATGCATGGCCACATAAATGGTGCAATATTATATTTCAATCATATGGTAGAATTGGGAATAAAACCAAATGACATTACCTTCATGAACATTCTATCAGCTTGTAGTCATTCAGGATATGTGCAAGAAGGAAAGTCCTACTTTAACTTAATGAGAAATTTTGGTATTGAGCCAAGCACAGAGCACTTTGCTTGTATGGTAGACCTATTGAGTCGAGCTGGTGACCTCAGTGGAGCCTATAGAACAATTAATTCCATGCCATTTCCTGCAGATGCTACCATTTGGGGTGCTTTTCTTAATGGGTGCCGGATTCATCAGAGGATGGATATAATCCAAAGCATCAAAGGACACCTCTTGAACATGAGTACAGATGATACTGGATATTATACCTTGCTATCTAATATTTATGCAGAAGAAGGGTATTGGGGTGCATGTAGGAAGGTGAGATCAGTAATGCAAGCTATGGGTCTGAAGAAGGTTCCAGGGTACAGTACAATTGAACTTGACAAAAGAACATACAGATTTGGAGCAGGAGATGCATCTCATTCTCATATAAAGGAAATCTACATCATTTTGGAAAATTTTCAGAGGTTGGCAAGGGAGGAGGGATATTTTGTAGAAAGTTACAGTCCATATAATATTTGTGTGCAAAACACTTTTGCTAATGATAGTGAAAGTTTGGCAATTGCAAATGAAATAGGTAGTATATTAATGGAAACAGGACTAAACAAGCCTGGAAAACCTTCATATTTGAAAAGGCCACCGTCTGTAACCAACAACATCACACCTAGTCATAGATAGCATGCTATTGAATTTCTTTGGCAAACATTATCAACTTGTCATTAGAATGAGAGACCCCTTTGGATTGACCCTGTAGATTAGGACTGATCAAATTCATGTGCAAACATGAGATCTAAATAAAATTGATGATCTAAGGAATCAGTTAAACAACTTCAACATTTTTCTCTATTCAAATTTCTTTATTTTCTTTCTGACAAATTTCAATGTTTCCTATGATAATGTAATAAACCGAAATTGTACAAGCGGCCAGAGAATCATTTTTTTTTTTTTTTCAGCTTTCTATCATGAATGAACTATTTGCTCCCATAAGCAGGTCAATGTGCTAGGAAAACGAATAAATAGAAAGCGGGAAAAATAAAGATCATCTTGTTATTGTATAACTGCGTTTTACAGAGACATTCACCCACCCTCTGGTCCCCTACAAAAAATATCTGCCATGAGAGCATCCAGCTGGTCATAATTGATGTTCACGTGTGCTCTGTAAGCTAAAGAAATTGTGTCCATTTGACCCAACAGCCGTCTTGTACATTTTCCATCAACATTTAGCTGAACCTCAGCAACAAATCTTAGTGTAACGGTAAGATTACTCCCCTATAACCTGGCCATTAAGGTTGAAATCGCAAAAACTACCTCTCTACAAAAATGAAGAGTAAGGCTTCATGCATCTAACTTTTTCTTGGATCCCATAATGTGGAAGGCTCAGGCACAGGAAGGCCATCTACCTAAAACTCATGATTGCCAATAGAGCTCTTCTAGTGCATTGACTGGGTTGCTTGTGTCATAGTTTCTCATGACCACCTTTTGGAGAACCACTAGATCTAAACTTGGGATTCATGACCTGAGCCACAGATTTCTTTTAATCAGCCCTTTTTTAACAATCATCTCCTGCAAATATATCATATGCTGGCATCTCTACACATCTCAGAGATCCAGTCACTGCTCCCTGGGAGAATAATACTGCAATCAGAAGCCCACAGGACAGCTTAAGATAAAAACTTTCCAACTGCATTGTCATAAGTGAGCTTTGTAGGTCACCAGGTCAATCAAGAAGAAGAGTCCTGCTGATGCCAGAAACATCTGCATGTGTGCTACTACCCAACAGCTGCAACCCTAAAATGTTGAATATCATAATCAATATCCATCTCCATCAGACTATACCCTGGAGATTTGGTCAGTCCTCTCTGCTTCATCAACTCCCTGACCTGCTTAACGTGATTCCATCTTCCATCTTTAGCATATAGATTACAGATTAGCACATAATAGCAAGCCTTATCAGGATGTAACTCCAGCATTCTCTTGATTGCCACCTCTCCAAAATCAAACCTAGAATGAAGTTGACACCCATGCAGAAATGCTCCAAATATACGGACATCTGGTTGAACTGGCATGTTCTCAATAAATTTGAGGGCCTCTTCAAGCCTACCAGCACGAGCCAACATATCAACCATACACACATAGTGCTTCATGGACGGCACAAAATTATGGTTCTGGCACATTTTAGTGAAATTCTTCCAACCCTCCTCAATCATCCCTGTATGGCTACAGGCAGATAAAATGTTCGTGAAGATTACTTCATTTGGTTGCAATTCTTCCTTCAACATGTCACCGAAAAGTGCAAGGGAACTGCCAACATCCCCTTGAACCCCATAACCACCAATCATTGCACTCCATGTGACTGAACCCTTCTCTTCCATACCATCAAAAATTGAACGAGCAGATCCAGCATCCCCATATTTGGCATAAAATGTCAAAAGAGCAGTGGCAACTTTGACATTGCAGGTCAACAGACCACTCTTTAATCCATAGGCATGAATAGAAGAGCCAGTGTGGAGAGCACCTAAAGAAGCACAAGCTGAGAGGGTACTAACCAGTGTGACTGCATCGGGCAAGACAGAATCCATCCTCATTTTCTGAAACAATATAAGGGCTTCAAATGCAGACTCATTCTGTGAATACCCAGAAATGATTGAATTCCAGGCTACCACATCCTTGTCCACAACTGTCTCAAATAAATAATTAGTGTCTTCATTCATATGGCATTTTGCATACATGTACACCAGGGCATTTATGATGTTAGGTTCCTCTAACCCACGCTTAATACCAAGGCTGTGAACTAACTTTCCAAAAGCCAAATTACCCAGCTGTGCACATGCTGAAAGTACACTCAGAATGGTGACACTATTGGGTAAGACATCAACCCACTTCTTGTTTATAAACAACTTCAAAGCCTCATCAGGGCAAGCACTTTGGCTGTACCCAGTAATCATAGCTGTCCATGAGATAGAATCAACACTATGCATCTCATCAAATATGGACCTAGCATCTCTAAAAAGCCCACATTTGGCATACATGTCAATAAGAGTTGTCGCCAAATGACAACTAAGTTCCATGCCACTCTTAATCACATAACCATGAACCCATTTGCCTTGGTGCAGAGCCCCCAACTTCGTACATGCAGTTACTAAGGTCACCAACGTAAACTGGTTAACTTCAACGAATCCTTCTCTCATTCTATTAAACAAGATCAACCCTTCACTAGGACAATCATTATGCACGTACCCCATAATCATGGAAGTCCAAGAAACCACATTTCTGTCAGGATTTTCATTGAAAACACGACGAGAACATTCAATCTCTCCACACTTGGCGTACATATCCACAAGACCAGTCAAGACAAAACTATCAGGACTCCCTGCCTTGACAATTTGACCATGAATTTTCCTCCCCTCTTCAACATCTCGCAACTCACTACACGCCTTTAACAGAATCGAGAAGACGGCATTATCAAACCCCATGATATACATTCTCATGCGGCCATAGAACCCAATAATCTCCACATACAAATCGTTCAAAAAATACCATCTCATCATCACTTTCCAACAATAAAGATCCGGGTTGGGCATTCTATCAAACACCGTGCGCGCACGGCCAACGTACCCAAAAGAACCATACAAGCTAACCAATTTGGTACTACAAAAAAGATCAGCACTGAGGCCATGAACAATAAGCAAGCCGTGGATTTTCTTGAGAGAATTGACAGTTTTGCAGACTTTGAAAAGATAAAAACATGGGTTAGCAAAAATGTTTCGGATCGAAGACATGGATTGGACAAGATCGCCAGGTGAGTCTGGTTCTGAAGGTAGCCGACGGGTTGAATAGCAAAGGTTTCTCCATCGAAAATCAAAGGGTCTCTTCTTGCATATATGCTTGTGTGATAGATTGATCAGTTGCCCAGGCATTGAGTTGAGCCGTTGAGAGACCACATAAGAACATTACAACACAAATACAAAGCTCCCTTCCCCCCACTGTTCAAAAAAGACAAAACGACGCTCCCCTTCGTTTGTCCACTACTTAGTGTTGTAGAAGTCCATTTTCAGACACTCTCTCCATGGAAAAGGCCGTCCGATCAAGATTAAGGTTTGTCTTTAAGATTGCTCCAAAGTAATCGGAGGCAGTCTCTTTAGTTTAGGTTGTGGATTACGCAGCTCTGTCTATTCAATTCTCCGACCGTACCAATCAAAAGCCAACTACACGTTTATTTTATTTTATTTTATTTTATTTTTTTCATCTCCATGCAGTCAACTAGGCATAATTGTGGCGATGACACTTGGATATTCGCCATTGAATCAGTCGGATTAAATAATTATTATTTATTATTTTTTAAAAAATAATTTTTTCAAAAAAATAAAAATTACAGTTTTTGCAACAAATATCACAGGACGTGTAAAATTTTGCAGTTATTATATATATATATATATATATAATTTTTTTTATTACATATTTTTTTATTATAATAATAATAAATGTAATAAATTATCAAAAAAAAATAAAATATAAAATTTTACAGTTGTACTTTTTTTACAACAATTATACATTAATTATTTTTAACAAAAAAAAATAATTAATTATTTAATCTAAGTTATATTATTTTAACGTCAACAAGCAAAACCCTGGATTTTTATACTCAAACTCCATTTCTGGCGGCAGGTTTCCTAACGCAAATTCCCCCCCCCCCCCCACTCCTCGTCAAGCTTGATGATGCGGTGCTACCCATTTTCAATGGTAGAATGGAGTTTGCACCGTTCGAGGTGAAAGCTTATATTGTAATTTAGTGTGTCTCTATCGTATTAATTTAAATTTTAGTTCTTGCGTTGAAACTCACTCCTTATAAAATTAATAAACTCACTCGCTATATATATATATATATATATATATATATATATATATATATATATATAATGTTTAAAAGATAAATTTTTTTTTTTTTTAAGAAAAATTAAACGAGAACATGTAACAGACAACTTTCAAACTCTCAAAGTACAATAATTGAAATATCTATGAAAATAACAAGCGCCCAAGTCGAGTTGAATTTGAATTGTTTCGAATTATCTTTTATTGAAAACGCCTGATTCATCGAGAAAGCGCATAAAAATTAGAAGCGACGTGGAATTCCCATTTGCCCTTAATTTACAGGCGTCTCCGTTGTCCTCCTGGTCAAAGCTTTGATGGCACGCTGTCATATCGTGCTCCCATTTTCCATGGCAGAACGAAGTGTGCCATTGTGGTATATAATTGGTCGTCATTATCCTCCGCTTCTTGCTTCTGCTAAGAGAAAACAAAGACAACCCAGATAGCCAGCAATTGCCTATCGCTGCCTTGGCCTACCTTCCCATACCTCTTTATTACGGCGCACGAACCAATTTTGCTTCCAATAACCTCCAATGTTTTAGGTGAAAACCGTGCCATGCGTGTCTAGGCTGACTAAAAAGCTACTTAAAAATTCTATTCCCAGAACGCAAGGACAGTCCCATACACAAGTTGGCAGGCAGGCATGCACAAGAGAAGGAATGCTCGATACGTAACTTCCAGCAGAAATCGTGCAACATCGTTTATCAAAAAAGATACAAAGTTGGTAATGGGGTGGGAAATGTACAAAAGGAATCCCCAACGTCTCACAACAGCGTCAATCCCAAAGCAAGGGAAACAAAGGCGCTGCTTCCTTCTATAGAAATCCCAACTGAATGGTAGATGAATCATAGCCTCTTCTGCCATTAGGTTAAAAGGACTGGTGGAGGATTACCTGCAGGGCATCTTTGCCGGCGGGGGCGTCGGGTTGTCTTCCCCCACCCCGTTAGGCTTCTATCCTCCAGTCCCGCCTCAATATTGTTAAGCTGCTGTATTAGTGGAGTGCAAGGTGGTAGTGCTGTCACCGGAGGAGAGGAGCTAATCCTGGTGCGCCTCCTCCCCCTCGCACCCCCATTTCTAGTGGTGTTCCTTCTCATGAGTCCTGAATGCCATGGATGACCAGTTGTTCTCATCAGGCCTCCAAATGTCTGAAGATCTTCTGTCACCTCATGCCTTGATAGAGAAGCAAGACCAGGAAGAATGTCCCTCTGGAAGTCCCTTCGCTGCCTTCCTCTTCTTGCCTGGCCCTTCCGTGTTCGAGTGGGCAATGGAGTGTTTCCCATTTCTTCTAGGTTCAAGTTTTCTGGAACCAAAGGTATGGGCATGTAGTCTTCTTCCTTTGTCTCAGTCAAATTCAGTGTCATTGACTCAAAGTAGTCAATGGCTTCTGGGGATGATCGCTCTTTTTCTTCACCGTCTTTGCCTCTTGAGGCTTTATCAAACCTGCTCTCCAGGTCCTCTCCACAAGAGGAAGCAATATCTGCAAACCAGTGGAGAGGATCTGTCATGGAAGACTCTGAAGCTTTGCAAATGGCATCATTGAGAAGAATGCAGGCACCAGATGTAGAGATGGCAACCATTGCCTCAGCTGCCATCATCACAACTTCATCCTGCAGGCTTTCAGCTTTACACTGTGGTAACCACAAAGGTACTTCGTGCATCTTTTCTGGACATTCTTTCCCAGGGATGACATCCTCCTCAGTCTCCAGATCCATAGGAGCTTTTAAATCATTGCCTGAAACGATCTTCAAGTTGAAGCCTGGAACAGAAGGTACCACAGAAGCTTCATCCTCACTCATACAAGAGTTCAAATCAAACTTATGTCTCATATGGGCTACTTTTGCATCTGTTTCCTTCTCAATAACTTCTGCCACGGTTTGTAGTCCAAGATCAGGAGGGAAAGCTGGATCACAGGGCAAGTTGATATCAAGAACCTTAACTTTCCTCTTATTATTCACTTCTTCCAATGGCTGGGGATGTGACACAGAAGGAGAGGTAAAAGAAGAAGATTCTTTCTTAAAAACACTTGGCTTTTCAAAAATAGGAAATCCAAGAATTTTTCTGCAGCTTGAGGACCGACTCATTTCAGCACATGTTTCCAAAGCATCAGAACAAGAATTGGACTTCATGTTCCGAGTACCAAAACAGTCAGTGACCCTTTCAGTTTCATTTGCATTAGAAAAATGACTCAGAGAAGATTTCAAGGAACTTATTTCCACTGTATTTAAATCTACCATTGCATTGGTGACCTCATTCTTACAGGCAGGCCTGGCTCTTAGCCACGGTAAAGTTGCAGGCTTATCCTCAGGCTTTTTTTCTACATCTATGATTGCAAGACCAGGCTGGAGGGTTTGCTTGTTTGAAGAGCTGTTTGAAGGCACTGCATTCAAGCTCACATCTTCTGCAGTATTCAAGTCCATGCAATTTGAACTTTTACTGGACTTTGCTGAACCCTGGTTGATGAGATGCTCACTATTAGCAGTGCTTCCATTCAAATAGTTGCAGTTGCCTGAAGGAAGGCAAACTGGTAGTTCCTTGGACCCTGATGAGGACCCATGGTAAAATCCATTTTGGATAGGCATTTCACTTTGAAACATTGGGTTAAATGCAGAACTGATGTTATAGTTCCATCGGTCTCCAAAAACCTCATGGCTCTGATTCGATGACTGAGAACTACTCAAGGTTGCAGATGAGTTCAAGAAAGCCTGTGTTTGAGCTGACATTGACCCTTGGCTTAGAATCCCACTGGACTTTTCCCAGGATGAAACAGAGTTAGACCAGGACTTCCCCAAATTGGGAGCAGCAATAAGACATGGACTGTTACGTGAGACAACAAATGATTCTGGATGGCTGCCATTGCAGACCTCACGATTTCTTTTGGAGAGTTCTGGACCGTGCACCATTCTTTCTCGCAACTGATCTACCTTGCCTTGACCACCCTGGACAAAATTTGGAGATTCATAGGTTTTATGGAACATAGGTTGCATTGGCTGGGAGGATGCAGCCAATTTCTCCCGCACAAGACCTTGAGGAGTAGACTTCAGGTTGTTACTGTTCACTGTAAAACGAGAGATCACCCAATGGAACTTCATAACCAAATGGAAAAAACACAAAGAGTAATACTAAAATGCCAAAATGGAAAAGAAAAGCAACCCTGCAAAGTGAAAGCCTGAAGTTGCCTGACTGAGCATGTTAACAGTCAAAAAGTAGGATGGCTCATACGATAGTATATCAAGCACCATAGTGAAGCTAAAACACTGCAGCAGTAAGAGTATGCTTTATTTGGAAATTATATATGCATCAATCAAAATACTAGCATCTTGTTTTCCTTCAATCTCAAAGAATGGAAAACTAAGTTCTATTTATCCTTTTTTTTTTTTTTTTCTATTGGTATGAACTACAAAAAGTTCAGATGAAAAGGGAAACAGGAAATACTTCCTCAACAATCCATGCATAACTTCTGATGCTCTAATAAAATCCAAATAAAAGCAAATGTTGTGTGACAAAGAGTACGAGCAGAATAAAGGAAGTCGACAGTGACTCAGTGAAGCAGTACCTGCACCAATCATTTGGGGGAAAAACCACTTTCCATTTGGATTAATCTGAGAAGATGTATTATGCAGAGTCCCATTTTCACTTCCATGATCTGCATTCAACAGGATGGACCTAGAAAATCCTAGAAGTTGTGACTTTGATTTAGCAGCCACTTCTTGCTTTTGAACCTGTCCACTGGAGGAGTTACAGCCTAAAAGATCAACATATGCAGATGCATTTATCTCTTCAGCCTCAACAGGTTCATTCAAATCAGTGACACTATTTTTATTCCTTGAAAATGAATCAGATCTCAGTGCATCTCCTTGGCAATTGCTCTTACGAACATCAACAGGAAAGAGATTTCTTCTACACTCCAATGCAATTTTATGATTCTTATTGGACAGAAAACTTGAAATGCCAGATCGCTTATCATCCCTCAAATGTTCTGTTTCTTCAGTATCAATGTACTCATCAGCTGGAAGTCGAAGATCAAACATCTGTTTCCTCACTTTGGTGGGCCTGGTCTCCAGAATCTCCACGTCCTTAGAAGTACATCCATCCTGAGACGGCAAGGGACCACCTTGTAAACTGCTTCCTTTCATAGAACTCAAGGGAGAGTGTATGTCCTCAATGCCTGAAGTAGACTGTCTAGCACAAAATGAATTTGCCAGGGGGAAGAGCGGGATATGCCATTTCCGAGCATCTTCAGATGTAATTTGAGATGCTAGGGGACTTGATGATAATGATACCTCAATAGGAATCTGATTTTTATGCAATTCTTTCCTTTTAATATCCTCCATTAGCTCCCTCTGTATTTTGTATAGCCGGTGAAGTTCGTACAGCTAGATGTTGTGAAAAAACATTTAAAAAAAAAAACAGAGAGAGAGAGAGAGAGATGTATTCAGATGTCTAAAAAACAGGTAGAATACTGTGGACATAGCTCAGCTTGTGTTTCCTTGGCCATTCAGCCAAAAGGGCTATCAAATTTTCATATTAAAAACAGAAAGTTAGAGCCACTCATACCTGATCCTTAAATATGGCCTCATGTTCAAGCATCCGTTGCTTTACCACATCCTTGTCATGCCCTGCATATGCATCTGCAATGGCCCTAGGAAAGAAACCATTGTAGTACTGCCCATTTGCAAAGGTCCTATCTCCATAGTTCAAAGGCCAGCTACAACCATTAGAATCCTCACTGATATCCTTCATTGAGAAATATTCTGGGAAGCAGCTTTCAAAATGCACCTTTGTTCCCATTCCTGCAGTCAATAGAAAAACACAACATGAGATGTCTGCAGACCAAACTTATAGACATAATGATTACTTGAAAGAATGTAAAAAAATTACCCTTTGGCCATACCCTTTATCTATGAATTTTAGCATGATGTGAAATAAAAAAAACAACTGGTTTTACTGCCTTTTACCTCCAACAATCAAAGCATACAGGTTCTCAGACAACAATCTGAGGGATTCTTGAAACATCCCCTCCCCACACCCGCCAGCCCCCCACCCCAAGGCCCTGGGGCACCCCCCATCCCCCCCAAAAGGGCCATGTAGCACCACTCCCTTGCTTCCAAGATAAATGTTACTTTTGCACCAATAAGAGCATATCATGTCATACCCAACAAGGCCAACCTAATCCAGACAAGAAAGCTATAGATTAACTGCTGTGATGCTTGAATCAAGGAATCATTGCAAAGGGGCAAAAAGCAATGAGAAAGGAGAACTGGTTGTTTCTAAAAGTGCAAATGGGTTCGACCAAGACAACACAAAGCCAAGATATGTAGGCACAATGTGTGGATTATCCAGTCATCAAGAGACTTGAACACTAGTGACGCTGGTAAGACACAAATTCCAATGGCATATAGGCCCTTTCCTTTGCTGAAAATTGCTGCTACAGAAGTAGTCATTTACCTTCTCCTCAATGAAAGGAAATCTCTAGCAACTTATGCAACATTCTACAAGAGTATAATCATATAGTATTTCATGCCTCAGATAATGAAGTAAATAAATTTCTAAAAGTGTGCAAATAGTATCACTCTTAGGCAAAAACAGAAGTGAAAAATATTTTTGTTTTCCCAGTCCTTTACAAAGAAATTCCAGGAAACAAAGAAGCAATTAGTTATTACACATTAGACGAAGGAACACAGCCGTTATTAATGACTAACTTTCCAATGGAATTCAACTGAGCTTTGAGTCCATCTCCTACATAAGCTTGATTGAATGCAACACGTAGAAAGACGCAGAAACTGTGACTGCCATTGAGCTGAAGGCAGACTATTCGCAGTCTGAAACTAAAATAAACTAGATAAATTTGACACATATTATTACAAAAGCAAACCACAAAATTATCAATATAATTTATCACCATAGATTAAAAGAGCACGAAATCATATCTACATAAAGACCGTGCTTTCAAGAAAATCCATAGATTGACTTTTATGGAGAAGTTATAGATACTCAAAATTTATCTAACTCTATGATCAAGAAGGAAAATTCAAGTGTAGATTCCCCTTCTGATCATCGTAAGAAAATAAAAGCAAATTGCTAGAAAAGTTAATAGACCAGATCCCTCATTACTACTACCCACAATTCTAAACTAACAAACCCATCATAAGTCAAGACAAGTCATCCATCAAATGAATCATTAAACAATAAAGAGGACAACTGAGAATATAGAACTTTTGAAGCCATTAACTCAAAATAAGAAACAATGAAAAAAAAAAAAAAATACCAACTTATACAAGCTATAGACAACAATTTATCAAACCTCAAGGCAGAGCTACAGAATTCAATACACAGTAGAGCCCAATTCAATAAATTACATAATGGAAAACCACAAAATGATGTTACCCACAAAGTGAAAAATAAAAAGTACCTCAGACCCACATCCTCTTATCTCCTCTCCTCAAGAATCAACCATGGATTCAATTATTGAACACAACATCCTGAATAGAATTCAAAAACTTCCAGATATTGCCACAGTATCAAAACAACAAAATAGAGCAAGGCAGTAAAAAAAAAAAAATAATAATAATAACACAGACAAAAAGGCTCAAGAAAGAGCAATAACACACCAAAAAACAAAGTGGGTGTTATTGGAACTGCATTACAAGAGCTCAGATCGTCTCCAAAATGAACGAAAGGAGATTTTGTTCTGCTGGGCCACTGTCCTCTCTACCTATCTATCTATCTATCTATCTATCTCTCTCAACAACAACAAAGAGGAAAAAGAAAAGAATGTAACTTTATGATAGATAGAGAGAGAGAGAGAGAGAAAGATAGTCTTTTTTATTTATTCTAGAGAGAGACAGACACAGAAAGATAGAGATCCCAGCAAAGAAATCTTCACACAACAAACAAACGACCTTCTAAGAACAGGAACACGAAATTTGTCAACATCCAGTCTCTTTCTATTCTCTGCTTTTTCACTTCACTTCTCTCTCTCTCATTTTTCTCTCTTTGATTTTAGCCATTTATATATTACCTTTTTTTTTTTCTTTAATTCTTGGCTTTTGAGGATTGATATGAAATGGGGCATTTCTAGATTCTCTCCATCTTCCTTGCTCTTGGTACAGATATAAACAAATAAACCCGACATTTAATATAAAATAATACCCTGCATTTAGCTAAGCTCTCTGTGTTTTATTTTATAGGACACGCCCCCCTTCATTGCTTGCCACAAGCACAACAAAACCTCGTATAAATGCATTTGATAGAATTACATAAATTTTTAATTTTTAATTTTAGAATTTCATCCTTAATTCTTACCAAAATAATTATTTTTATAGAAACTATCTCGTGGATTTAATGCTTCATATATGGATTAATTTTAGATGCGGATAAATATTTTGTTATTATATATTGTAATTATTAAATATATATTTAACTGAAATGCGTTCAATTTAATGCATTCATACAACTTTTAGGGTGGGTTTACATCATAATCTAGAGTTAAAAGTTGTTTAATAGGCAGATTAGAGTAATTAATTCAGTACATGAAATCTGGAATAATTTACTTTTTTTTTTTTTTTGGGCTATATTTCCTCTTTAAAGTTTTAGACTGTTTAATTGGCCAATGCGGCGGACAAAACGTGGGTCCCAAGGGACTCTGGTAAGCGAAGGATGAGGCTTTCCTCGAGGTTTTGGGTTTGATTATAAAATAAAATAATAATAATAATATAAATAATTTTAAAAAAAAAAAATTGCCCCCTCCAAGTGAAGTTTATTGACGAAGTTGGATTTTTTATTCCTCTGGTTGCTTCTCATTGGTTGATCGGTTGATCCTCCGTTGTAAAGTAGAAGGGGATATAAAGTCCAATAAAATATATATATATATATATATATATAAGAAAATAATAATAAAAGCATTCTCAGGAACTCTTAACACGTGTCCTCTTCCTGCTGCAGCGTCAAAGATAATGCAATGGGGGAGCTTAAGTCAAATTGGAATCCACAGTGGATTGTTAAAGACATAATGACACTATAAAGTTTACGTGAATAGGATAATAATTTTTGTATTATTTTAAAAACAAATTTATATATTTTATTGTTATTATTTTTATTTAATATAAATTTACATTTAAAATGCATTGCCATCGTATATTTAAGGCCCTAATAACCTTTTTTATTAGCAGTGAAAATGTCAGGGGAGTGAGAATGGTGAGGATTTACTGCTACTGTGAAAGAGAATAATGAAAAGCCCACAAAAAGCTAAAGGGTGAAAGAGATTGTAGAGAGAGCCACTTTTTGTCTGTATAAAGTGGAAACAGAACATGGAATTTCAGTTCCACACTAGCCAAAGTCAAATGAATTAACCAAGACGTGACACTAAATGAAGAGACTAATTAAATTAACGATCCCAAAAATAAAATAATAATAATAACAAAAAGGGAATAATTAGCTTAATTGGACAGTGAGACAGTGGGAAAGCTTTTTAGACATCAACTGGGTGGTTTATTCTATTCTAAAATTCTGTACTCTATCTCAAGTTGTGCACTTAAGTGGGAAATTAATTGTACATCTAACTACTCACATCTAGACTAAAAGATAAGTACACTTTTTTTTTTATTAAAAATAATAATAATAATAATAAGTTCAAGTGTTGTGATTCAAAGGAGACTTAAAAGTTCTTCTAATGGTGTTTAGGTTCCATTGTGGCAGCATCAGACTTGCAAAAGAGAGAGATTCCTATTCTTTTGATGTGTGTAGTTCTACATGCTCTTTTTGCCAAACCCAGATGTGAAAATCCAACAAAGGGATGATGTCTTAACATGTTTCCATATTGGAAATTTGTATCAATTGCTCTTCCTTAATCTCTCTTCATTTTTGGAAGAAAATGTAGGCTTGCCTCTCATCATCAAATCCACTCCATTTTGTTTTTCGTTGCCAATAATATGAATAGCTTGACACCCTACATTACATTTGCTCATTCATTTGCAAATCCTTTCAATCTTTTGAAAGTGAAGCGCATGGCCTCAATTCCGATGTTGTTGATATCAAATATTAATTCAAATAATTCTACGTCGCAATAAGATATTTAAGTATAAGACATGGACAAATTTTTTTTTTTTTTTTAAAGCCAATGGGAAAAAATATAAAAATTAATGAAAATTTATTCAGAGTAATGAAACCATATGACTATGTGGCTACAACAATCAGTTCCTCACATGTGGTAGCGATGGCTATTATGTATTTGATGTCAAAGTGGCCTTTTTTTTTTTTTTTTAATGATAATTAAAGTTTCAATTGTGTGATGTAAAAATATATAAATTTTAATGCCTTTACAACGATAGTATTTGCAGAACTACACACCATACGTGGAACCAAAAATGTTATCTGAAATCTTTGCAACTCCGATTTATAAATAGTTTGCCAAAATCATTTCTTTGTAATGTGACAAATTCAACAAAGTTCCCATCTAATTGTTTTTAATGATATTTGAAAATTCATAGAGACCAACAAAAAAAAAAGTTTATACTTGCATGAAACTAAGGGGGGTTATATTACCCACAATTTTCCCATGGAAAAATTCAAAATCTCCTTTCAGAAATAGATTACAAGGTGGGATTGCTACATGCATTCTTCACACCAGCAAGATTTTACCGAGTGGAAGGTGTACTAGAGGCCCTTTTTTTTTTTTTTTGGGTTTTTAATAAATAATTAATATTGCATGTACAGTAGCAAAAATTTCGGCTACTAAAGATAAATAGCTGTCTTCTCCGAAGTCATGGCACTCGGACGCTGGAACATAATGGCAAGTGGCAATCCAACCAAAAAACCAAAAAGAGCGGCTCCTAAAGATAAATAGCTGTCTTCTCCAAAGCCAGAAGGATGTTGGAACATAACGGCGAGTAGCAATCCAACCAAAAAAAAAAAAAAAACAGAAAAGAGATATCAGTACGAATATCAGCTTTTTCTAATTATTAACCGGAGCAATTTGTGGGGATACCAATCTGAAAACCCAACATTAAGAGTTAGGACCACAAATTAATCCACAAAGTTTATCAAGTTGTGCGACTTAGAATTGTTTGACCTCCCCCACAGCACCATCAATAATTGTTGTCAATAAATTAAAAAAATTAAATTATTAGATGTAATAAAAGAATGAATAATAAATACTAAAATGGCAACTTAATTAACTTACAATTTTTCATTACAACCAATAATTAAGGATTAATAGAAGAATGATATAGAAGTAATTTAAACTTATAATCTCTTGTCATAAAAGTTTTGAAATTATGTTAAAAAAATTCATTTAGTTTAAAATTTTAAATTATTGGTTGATGCCAAATAAATCCCCTAATTTTAATTAAAAAAGATAAACTAATTAATTATTATATAGAGGGAACGACTCAAATTATCTTTCTAAAAAATAGTAATAATTATTATATAAAAATAAAATAATAAATTATCAATTGAGTAACAAAATAAATTTAATAATTATTACATTAAAAAAAAAAAAAAAAAAAAAAAAAAAAGGGAATTCAAGTCTTCATCACCATTCCTGATAAATCACGTATCAAACTATAAGACAATCTCAACTATTAAAATGCATTTGTTGATGCAATCCTTTTTAACGAATTTATGAGGTGTCATCCTTATTTTTCTATTTGTTAACCCAAAAAAAAAAAAAAAAAAAAAAAGCTAAATAATTCTTATGAAAATGGCGAGTAAAATGGGCTGCGAGACCAAGTAAGTTTCAATCATTCTGAACTAGAGATACTTGTTTTATATTCTGTTTCTGTGAACGTTCAAGACATAATATTAAGAAGTGGGGCCCACGCTTCTGTTGTCATTGTCGTGGATAATATTTTAAGCTTTCCAAAGTTCCAAGTTGTGGAAGATTTAGCTAACTTAATGTCGGAGGCCCCACCCGAGGGGTTTTTGTGCTGGCTCAAGCGTCGTAAAGTTAATTGACTTGGATCTTTTGTGATGGGGTTGGATTTTGGACAATGACGTAATTAATTATTTCATTTAATTCTCCGATTCATCTTTGGATTTTTGTGACAGTTCCAGATTCTGCCATAAGAAACGTAGTCTGAGGCACAGTTTTGGGGAATAATTTGTACCCACAAATAATAATAATAATAATAATAACTTTGGCATTCTGACCATGTAGATTGGAAGATTAATAATGATATTTTTCACGGTTCAATCTCCCCACTTTTTTTTGATAATCTAGTTTAACATAATTTGAATTGAGTTTAAAATTAATGACACATGACTTGAAATTTCAATAACTTTATTTCACAATAACTTAAATGCTAATTAATTTAAAATACGGTCTATCCTAAACCTAAAGAACTTGGATTTGAAAAATTGGAAATTTGGATAAGTGGAACCAGAAAGGAAATCTGAAAGCCACAAGCCAAATTGGGAGATGGCTGGTACCAAATCCTTGAATTCTGAATCATTTTTGGCCCATTGTGGTCTACATGCCGCTTAATCTCTACGGTCAATGTGACAAAAGTTGAAGGGGGCGTCGTAACTTCTAAGGAATTGATCAAAGGTTGATCATAAGTGCACACATAGCCCAAAATGCATATTTTCTTGCACATGGACTTTCCCGGAAAAAGGATGCGAAACAGCATTCATACTTTTTGAGTGTTGTTGCGGGCAAAGACTAAGCCAGAAAAACAAGTCAATCGGCATTTTTTTCTTTCACATTGCAAGAGTAACATGAAGCTAGGCTACGACAAAATGCTCCTTCAGAGTATATTTATTTAGACACAAAATTAAACAAGCTGGTGGGTTTCACTTGTACAAATGGATCAAGGATTAAAAGAGACAAGACAGAAAAGAGAAGACAGCTAGGCATCTCAATTATTGCCACATTGTAGCTGTCCCTGTGGATATCTCTGACCCACATGCCCAAATAGAATTCTTCAAATTGACTCTCCATCACGCAGGTTTTCGGAAATGCACATAGATCCAACGTATTATCAACCACTTTCAATCGGGAAACGGTCCTCACGATATGCCACCTAATTAAATAGCATATCTTTAATTCTCTTCCCATTTCTAGATAAAATTTTTTAGAGTTGAAGGTGTGATTCATTTTTGTATTTTATTCAATAATCTGTATAATCAGAAACTCATCTATATAACCAAAAATTTTAATTATATTATTTTAAATTAAAATTACATTATTCTTATTTTTTGTACTTACTTATAAATATTTGCAGATAAGAAACATTTCACAGTTCAAGCCAATGTGATTATTTTTGGGTCTCGTTCAATAATTTTTTGGATCCAAATAAATTTTCGATGAAATTCATGCAAAATATTTCGAAGATATTTTTTTTGTTAACTATTAAAATATTTATTGGATCACAACAAAGGTAATCTTCTTCTATTACATAAACTTTCTTTTAAAACTTATATTCAAATTTGAAATTTTTAGCTATTAAATTTTTTTTTTAAAAAAAAAGATTTGATGATATATTAATTACTAATTTTATTTATTTATTTATTTTTGGATCTAGTTGAATTAAGAGAAGAGAAATTGTCTATAAGTGAGATATTAAGTGAGGTTTAAAATTGAAATCCCAAATCTCATATCTTAATATCATATTTAATGGTTATTAACTTATACATAAAATGCTTTAGTTGCTACCCTTTTAAAGATACTAACGAGTGCCATGTTTGGCATTACGGTTTAGCTTGCGCCCACATGACTGGACAGCATCTTCCCGACACTCTCTAGTTGCCAGAACATTGTTGCTTTTAAGCTTGTGAACCTTCTTGATTCCGTAAAAGAAGGGGCTTCAAAAAAGAATATATTCTCACAATACGTACAAAGGTCTAATCAGACATAAAAGTGAAACAATACTTGACATTTGTTCTCGCCAAAAAGGAAAAAAGAACTAATACTTATATTTTCATTTCGAATTTTGGACATCTTCCATAAAACGGGTCCTTCACTTTTATTGAATTTTTCTGTACTAAATATTTTGCAGTTAAAGAATGAAAAGCTATATGCGTTTTTTCTTATATTAATTTAGATTTAAAAATTTTCACTACCTACTCATAAATTAAAAAAATTAAAAGTCTTAAAATTACAATTAAATATAAAAATAATTTATTTAATTAATATATATTTTTATTAACAATTTAAGTAAAAATAAACTAAATAACTATCATTTTAACTTGTAAATAAGATAATTAAATATTTATGGCACACTTTCTATATATATATATATAAAGAAAACTTAAGGGCCACTCAACTCTGCAAAAGTGTGGTGTCCACCAAGGCACGACCAAATAATTCGAATATGAGTCATGCTTTGTTTTCTAAGATTTCCACGAACTCATACAACTTTAACCTAAAGAAAAATCTCTTGCTGAGAATTTGGGGTTCAAACATGAACTCCCTCAAATTCCCGCAAAACGTTAGTTTTAATTCCGATAAAAAAAAAAAAAAATCATGTAAGAATGATTACGTTCAATGGATGTGTTACTATGTGATACACTTATTGCTCAACTAATATATGGCTATCTGGAAAAGATAGAAAAAAAAAAAAAAAAACAATCTAAACTTAGCAAAAATGTATCATTTAAATCAAGGTACTACAAATTTGTGGAATTTGACCCGTGTACTTCTAATATTGCATCAATTAAGATTAATTTGAGACATAATTCGAATGTAGGAGGAAAAAAAAAAAAAAAAAAAAAACTCTTTGTCTATTACATACAACTCCTACTTCATTCGCCCTCAGGAAAATAGGTCTATAAGGTTGCGAGTCTCGTGTATAGAAGAAATTCTCGTTTAGTATATGTAAAGTTACAACGATTGAACCATATTAATTGATTAAATATATTTCAAAATTTTATTTTTTTAATAAATTAAATTAAATATTAAATTAATTAAATAATATTTATTAATAAATATTTAAAATATAATATTTATTTACAATATATAAAATATAATAATATATAAAATATAAATATTATATATATTACAAATATTTTTTATTAATTCAATTATATATATTTATAATTTAATTAATGATAAAATTTTAAAATTATTTAATATAATATAACGATAAAAATAATTTAATATAAAATATATAATAATTTATATATTTTTATTTTAAAATAATTTATATATTTTGTCAAAATAAAAAATTATTTTAATGTAAAAAAATATTAAATTAAAAAAATAATATAAATATTATATATTATATAATTTTATATATTTTTTTTAAAATATAAATATTTATATTTTTTAATTGATAATTTTTTATATAAAAATTTTAAATTTAAATTTTTTATAATTATTATTTATATTAATATTATTAATAAAAATATTTTTATTTTTTATTATATAAAAAAATATTAATTTACATAATTATAATATAAAAAATAAATTTAATTAAAGAATATAAAAATAAAATAATTTTATTTAAAAATTAACCAAAAATTATTACAACAAGAACAAAAACAACTCTTAATTTAACCATTAAAACAAAACCTACCGGTCAAGGCCAAGTCCCATGTCAAAATTTTTCTTACCAAATTGCCCTTATTGTGGGCCCCTAAAAAAGAAAGGAAGAGCATCTCTGACTCTTTCTCCATCATTCACGGTCATTTTCCTTTGGCTCATTTCCCGGCATTTTCGAGAGTGTACTAAAACAACGTGTCCCCCTCCCCCAACACTAGGCAAATTACCATACCTGTTACGGTACCCAACTTTGGGGGATCATGTTACACTGCAACTGACCTCATTCGTTCGTGCAACTACAGATCTGGTCTTAGATTAGATGACTTTGTGTTTTGGAGACATTGGGCACGATCTGTTGTGTCAACCGATGGCCCGCACTGCTTTGTTTTCTCTCTTTCTTTTTTTTATTTTCCTCCATATGTTCAAAGTTGTTGCATCATAAGGTGCTTTGAGTGGCCATGTCTGAGAGTTTCTTTTGGGAGGCTTCACCTAATGATCTCACTTATTTATTTATTTCTTTTTTAATTTCTCCCGTGTTTTGCATCCTTCTTTGGTTCATGGGCTGGGCCATAACTCTTATTTCTTTTGAAATACTCTAATCAAACTTCAAGCCTGACCTAGCTTCATCTCAATTAATAAATGGTTCAAATATTTTTTTTTTTTTAAGAAAAAAAAAAAAAGGGTTTTCAAATCACAAAAGAAAGTGTGTGAATCCTGCAAGGCTCACTGTTAGATATTTGACGTCCTCCCCAAACAACTCCCTCCCCACCAAAGGGAGATTTTTTATTTTTTATTTTTTACTTTTTTATTTTGCAAAAAATAACCTTTAGTTTTATTTATTTCATAATCTCTCTATTTTTTATTATATTTATGTATAATATAATATTATCAAAATTGAGAGAAACTTTCTCCTTGCTTTGCTTAATTTTAGAACTCAAAGAAAAAAAAAAAAAAGTACCTGGTATGTTTCCTAAAAAGTATGATTTTAGGTATTTTGATATATTTAATAATTATTTTATCTTGATAATAAAAGAATCCGTGAATTTTTAGTAACAGATACAAAGAAAGTGCATTTATTTTTATATTTAAGTTGGTATTATCTAAAATGGTGAAAAATATATCTAGCAACTTCAATCATCTGATATATACTTGTGTTTTCTTTAGTTTTATTTGAGTTAGAACTTAAATCTGTCTATTGAAAATATTAAATTCTTGAATACTAATCTTGATGGGAGATGTGATTTATATTTTTTTTTTCCCCCAAAAGTTCTTGATGACAGTTAGTAGGCCCATTTTCTTATTATTAATATTATTTTCCTCCACGACTCCTTTGAGTCCAGTTTTGATCATTAAATTGTATTGTTTGTCAAACTTTGCAGTAATAATTCAAGAATTCAGATATTCCTCTAGTTGTACCCACCCTACATTTGTCTTCTTGTGCCACTTCATGCCAAACTGTGGGGTGAGTGCCAAGGATTTGATGACCAGCCAACTGGGGCAACCTCATCTGCCTTGGACGCTTCTGTGCGCTGTTTTGCTTCTGTTTATTTCTTAATTTTCTGTGTATCTACAATTCAAAGTCACTGGGATTAGCCCATCATCACGGACACAATTTAGATTAACCCATCTCTAATATTGCATTAATGATGGAGATGGAAGACCAGGAAATTCAGACCCAACATTTTCTTAGGATTTTATGCAGATATTGTCATTTTCTACTCTGATTACACTTAAATACATAAGACCAATCTACTCTTGGCATTGTGATTTCAACCCTGTTTTGACCCTCAGCTACCACAGGTGGGTTGCCTATTAATTTGCTTTACAATTTTTCCCTTGCAAAAAAAAAATAAAAATAAAAATAAATTAATACTTATTATATTTACAAATCTTACCAACATCGAAACGGGTTTTGATCAATGTTTTTGACAATTTGGCGTAAGAATTTCCGTCGATTCAAAGATGGCAGAAGAAAGATGCCAAATGAATTTTCTGCCATTTATAGACATTCCTGTGACTTACTGCGGCTGCAGGACTTCAACGCTGGGACCCAATCGCTATGGTAGTAAAGCAGGAGCCATTGCACCGATCAACCAACCATTCAGTCCCTTAACAGCAGGACAAACGATCAACTGCTGCCGGTCCCACAAATTCTATGATCTCTGCACTATCAACGGTCCAACTGCATTGGGCCCCACCACCTCAACGTTCTATCCCGTGAACCCCACAAGCTCGACCCCATGGCCGTACATGGTGGAGAAAATGAGGCCTTACCCAAGGAATTGGAAAATTTTCACCATGAACAGAAGCAAACAGCTCAATCTGATTGCTGGAGGCCCAGAGAGCCCACCATGTGTAGTCCAACACAGTGCACCAGCCTTGGCATTCAGTGCAGGAGGTTAGACGGGCAACTTTTTTCATGAATTTAACGATGCCTTCATTCCCCTCTTCATCACCGTCAAATGTACAATAGCGGTGACGAACTGACCCTCAAGCGGATAGTTTACTTGTCTTCGGTGTGCGAGGTCAGCTTCAAGGACTCTTCTGTGTTGTGGTATGGAACACGAGTAAAAGCAATCCTTAAGAGGGGAAAGCTCACGGGTGTAGAAGGAATGAAGACAAAGTTCCTGGTGCGGGTTAAGGTCACAAGCATAGCCATCGAGGGTCACAAGTCTGATAAGGTGTGGTTTGCAGCCGGCATCCAGAACTCTAGGCTCGGAATTGCATGTGATATCCCACAGGCTGCCATGAGGGTGGAGGAGTTTTGACCCATGACATTGAATTCATTTTTGTGAGTGGCTACATCACCATTTGTTACAACTTCAAAAGGTGCCACTGATGTTACAATTTATACCTCATCACCACAGCTCAATCATTCGTAGAAACTTTTGTGGAAAATGAACTGGAGACTTTGTACAATGTAATCAGCATTTCAAAGTATCTCGTATAAGCATTCGGCTGCCCTGTTAGGGAATCTTGCCATCTGGCTTATTAGTTAAAGCTTAAAATATATGAAGAAATGTTTCCAGGGAAACAAACTTGTCTCAACCACGTTGCTGCCCTGGAAGGACTCACTGGTTCATGCACAACAAGCGTCCTATGTCCAGGAAACCAGAAACAAAGTCCAACAGCTCATTGCTGTGGTAAGATGGGGATGCCTCAAAACTCTGGCTGGTCTTTGATGAAGAGGGTGAAATGAAAGCATCCATAGACATTGGGGCATGGTAGAGTAACATTCTCAAATCATGAAGTAAATTTGTGAAGCCAGTAGCATGAGCTAAAAAATAATGAACATGACAAGCAAAGTTTTAGCAAATGTGAATACCATCAAACAGCCAAAGAGTCATCAGCATAATGGTTCTTCTCATAATGATATCAGGACATTCATATTGCCCATCGTTATATGATGCTGTAACAAGAATTTTTTCCAAGACATCATGCGGATTCAATACTGTATAGTCTATAAATGTTGCAACAGTTAAACTGAGGTTGACATGTACTGATCATTTCTTGTATTGATATCATAAATGGCAACAAGAATTTTAGTGTACTGCACTGCGAAAGAATACATCTTATTACGGTTATGTAGTAGCCCATTAATGTGGTCTGTGAAGGAAAATGAATCTTGTTCCTGTCACTTCAATCGGCTATCCTAAAGTTTCTCCTGTGTCTGCTGAATCATGATATACCCACACCTGATTCCCGCACTATTTCATATATTGAAATGACATTTTCAATACTCAAAAGGAAAATAATGCACCATTCTAGAAGATCTGATCGTCGATTCTGGATAACTTCTTGAAGGAAATGAATGTTATGCTGTAACAGAGGGAGAAAAAGGCCACAAACAAAAGAGAGAAAAGTTGGATTTAGACTCAGACAAATTGGTTGCAATAATCGGCAATAGCGGATACAATATCTTTATCAAAGTCAATAGACATAGAAATCACTGCATACCTATGGCATCCTTTATGTTTCCTTTTATTTTTATCATCAAATTTTATTATATAATGTTTACTTGTTAGCCTTTTGCAAAGTTTACTATAAACAGGCCGATGTCATTTCACTTCTGAAAGTTCTTTCTCATGCAAATGTCTCTTATTACATATGCTCTTTTGAAGCCTCACTCTCTATGAAGGCTGTCACTTTTTTTGTTCTTTCTTTGAAACATCAGGTGAAGAATGTCACTGGGAAAGTGATAAGAGTAATTTTTTAGAATTCAACAGGGATCAAACCATAACATTGATTTGACACCCACGGAAGAATAGAGACATACCTCTACAAATTTCAATTTGAAATCCAAGTTACCAAAGCGCTGGGTGACCTCATACTCCTCCCTAAGGTACTCATATATTTGAGCATATTTTGCATCCCTCCAAGCAATTTCAGATCTGGCCAGTTAATGAACAGAGAGATTATTAGAAGCTGCAAAATGCATGCTTACTTCTTTCAATTTTTTGTTTTGATATTGTCCTCCTAGTGAACCTGTTTCCTGCCTTCTAAGTGGGTTTCAATTGTGATCATAATGAATGCATATGTTGAGAAGTTCCAAAGAACTCATGGAACTCACAGGTAAGCTTGAACTCATATGAAAGCAGTTAGTCTCATGAGAAACTTGGAGGTAAGATTTTCTTTCTCCAAAGTAGGTTTTTCTCATTGTATTTTTCTTCAGCCAGGGCATGTTGCAATGAGAAGATAGATCACAGAGTTGAAGAGGCTTATGGAATTAATTATATGCAAAGAGAAACAAAACAAGATTGCACAGCAATACATACCTCTCAAAAAGACCAACTTTAAGAATTACATCAGCTAGATTAGAATTAGCTTTCCCGACAAGTTGAAGGAGTTTCTTCCTATCCATGGTGAAAGTTCCAGTTTTTTCCATCACACGATTTATACCAGCAAACTCTTCAACCATCCCGTCAACCTGGAGAAAGAGAGTTCAAATTAGTTCAAATTTTAGTTCCCATGAAAAGTTAAAAAGCCATATCCACTCAAGCCAGGCAAGGAGACTGTCCACTTGTTCCTGGCCATATGACAACTATTACTCCAATAAAAAAACAAAACATCACAATAACATAATCAAAACTTGCAACTGCATTGCAAATAACTTGATTGACTTCTGTCATGTATCTTACAAATTATATCACCAATCAACTATACAAAGAGGAATTACCTGTGAAACAAAATACTCCAGGGCGATACTTTGCCCAAGCACACTTCCAATAATACGAATGCTATCAGTATCTAAAGTTTTAAGAACTAAGTAGTCTGGGCCCCCTTGCATATCCTCGACTAGAAAAGGCTTCTCTTTTATGGTGTAGTCTGGTACGAATATACACATTAGGGCCAGACCAAATTTAATTTCACACTTAAAAAGCTATAGAAAATGAAGAGAGGTGAAGTACATTATGGAAGCCAAACAGTATCATCAAGAGAGATCATAAATTAAATGAAGTGAGGGGAGTTAAAGAAAAAGAAGAAAAGGAGCAGTCTTATCATACAGGAAGAAAACAAATAAACCCCCTTCAACAATTTGGGACTAGCAATTGATTGTTCTCAGAATGCCAAATAAATTAGAAGCCACAATCAGTTGACTTCAAAACAAATAAAAAAAGTGGCCATCTTAGTGCACAAATGATCAAAATTTTCTTGATTAAATGTGTCAGAACATAGAATTGATACACAAAAAGTACCATCTCTCCTCATCTCAGGAAGCAATCCAGAAGCATGTCTTCGTACTATTTCCAGATAATTTTCAACTTCATGATCCTCAATATTAAATAGAACAGCAGATCCATATTGAAATACAACCATGTAACGGCAGTTACAATAATTGTTGACTCCAAATCTCTGCATAAAGGCAAAGAACAGAATTTCATATAAGATGACAGTTAAACAGGCCACAATGAAAGGAGAAAGTAGATTTTAGGAATATTTTTCTTGCAATAATCAGCTTAAATTGATGCAAGACAAAAAGGCAAATTTTTTACTGTCTGTAGTAACACAAACACTCATGATGTATTTATATGTAAGATGCCACAAAAAAAAAAGTGAATAATCTTTCAATGCTTAAATACATGTCTTCATTTTGAGCAAAAGTTTCATATGAAAGTGTGTGCCTTGGTGGCCTAGTCAGAGATCGTTCCACTTGACCATCCCTCAACTGACAAAGCACAGAAGATATACAACATTAAAAGCATGCTATATTTTGTATCAGAGAGTGCAAAAGGGAAAGAAAAAACCTCTTCCTATCTGAGATTTGTTAAAATAAAATAAATGCAATAACGCAAGTGACAGTAAGAGACTTAAACTAATGAACTGCAAATCTTTTAATTATGAACATAAAAAGAAAAATAATGAGTACAACAAGAGAACACATGGCCATAATAGGAACTCTTAACCAATTTCAAAGGAAAATCTGTTTCTTGATCATCTTACAGGAATGTCTGATGGGAAACTGCAATATCTGAGAGCAATATAATTTGTTGAGCGAGAGGTTGGTGGGACAACATAGCTGAAATTCTCTGCTTGCATTTTCTTCAAATCAATACTGCCAAAACCACGAATCTGAGAAAACCAAACCATCAAGAGCAAAAAAACAAAAAAAACCACAAGGAGGGGGTACAAGAAAGGGAACAGAGCATGAAGTGCAGAGTACTTAGGTGAAGGTAAAGAAGCATGAGAAAGACATATGCAATCACAAACTAGATCCAAGAAATGCAAAGGCAACAGTTTTGACAAATAGAAAACCAATATTTTGACAGGATCAGAAAAAGTACGGACTAAAACACCCCAAAGTAAAATGAGAAAACAACATCTGGAACTAGAGAAGAAGTATAACACTCAGGCTTGAAACAGAAACTGGACGAGTCCTCTATCAAGATGGCATGTTATCATACTTCAAGAGAAATTCCCCAGCTGGAAGAAACAATGTTGCAATGTTGAAATTCATCCAAAACTGGAAACAGCATCCGAAAGTCACAAGCAAATAATGATTCAGGATTTCAAGCACTGATTTGGGTTCAATGATTTGGCCTTAGGAGAGTGACAACAATGATTCAGGATTTCAAGCACTGATTAGGGTTCAATGATTTGGCCTTAGGAGAGTAATAACAATATCTTGGCAACTTTCTGCACTTGCAAATGGAGTACCACTCATTGAGGCCAAACCAAATAACTTCCATTTCCCCTCCCATCACACGAATGCTATACTCTTGGACGCATACAAACCCACGAAGAAAATAGCAACTGAGAATTGAAACTCAATCCAAACAACATATACCAGACCATTCCGTCTTCCTTTAAGAACCAACTAGGAATTGCTCATAAAGCACCCCAAAAATACAAACTTGTCTCCACTTACACATCCCACAATCATGACAGACTTCCTTCATTGTGCTGCGGGCCTTACAACAAAAATTCCCAAACTGCCTCATATTGAGATAATTACACATAAACAAAATTACTCAACCGATCCATTCTCAAGCACAAATACCACCACACACCAATTCCAACATATTACAAAACAAAAGCGCACACCAACCAATCAACCAACACCTAGTTGGCTTTAACAGAAATTTAACAATCTATAGAAAAGTAACCCATCTCAAAATTTGCAGGGACAGACCTGGTGCAAAGGAAGTAAGCTTTAACAGGAATCTTGCCAACATCCTCATCTTCCTTAAGTCCCCCCAGCGGGAAACCATGGGCCAACTCGTGAGACCCAGTTTCAGTTTCATTGCCGTACACCGAAACACGAGATGGGATTGCAGAAAACAGCCTAAAACGGTAGGAACTGAAAGAGCTATCCAAAGGGTGTGAGAGAAGATAAAAAGAAGAAGACTTGGGTGAGTGGGTCTTTCTGCTCATGTGGCGGAACAGAAGAGAAGCAGCTACAGCAGCCCCCCATCTCCCCATTCACTAAGGGCAAATGAATGGTATTTTTCACTATTTAGGCAGTTTTTTGAACTCAATAGTTAAAATAATACAGTCAATAAAAAAAAGGGGCTATGAATTGATAGTTGGGGTCTTTGATTTCTTGTTATTGGTTCAGGCAATGGGATCTCTTTATGTGCTTCTTGTTCTTGTGCTTGTGCCTGCGGTTGGATTCATCGTACGTGCTGTTCTGTCATTCTCTGTCTGGCCTTACGGTCGGTGGTATGGACCAGCGGAACAACTACGAGTCATTTCGCAGTGCTTGTTTCTAGAATTGTAAGCAGATTAATCAAGCTCAGTTTCACATGTAATATTTAAATTAAATTATTAATGATAATCTAAAAATTTTAAAAGTTATAAATGGAATACACAGAGAAATTTTTTTTGTTCTTTTAGACAATAAAAAAGGAATAATTTAACCACAATAGCACATATAAATTAAGATTAAAAATTATTTATTATTGTAATTATTTAATTTAAGTAAGTCTCATAAATTTAAAATTTTATCATTAATTATTAACTAAATTTTTACTTTAAATAGTAATAAATTTTTGTGCAACTTATCGCTATCTCTAATACTACACTAGTGTACCATATACACGTTAACGATTTTCATCACGTGTTTATTGATGGTGTGGTAGCTCCAACACTGAATACAAAAATTCGTAATTAACTGAAAAAAAAAAATTAAAGATAAATTTATATAAGAAAATCGCTTAATTCACAATTGGTTCTTTGTAATTAATTAACATTTTATATTAGACTTTTGGAGAGTTGACTTGGCTTTGCTCGGAAAAGGAGAGGGTTCCAAAACGCTGTCGTTGCCGTACAACATGTGTCAAGTATTGGTACCTTACAGCGGTGTCTCGCACACACTTTGCACAGCGCCGGCAGAAGGAGGCCGCCACTCCAACCAACGAACCAACCAACAGTTCTGCTGACTAGAGAGATAATTCAAATCAGAAAGGTGTGGGGACGTCGAGAATGGCGATCTCGGGGGATCTGAGTGTCTCAGCAACGCTGCTGGCATCTTGCCCAAAACACTCATTTCGAAGCTCTTTGCCTTCTTCTTCCATCTCCAAGGTCTCAAACTCTTTAACCTCTTTTTTTTTTTTTGTCTTTTGTTTCTGCACGCTGCATCTGTACTTTATGTCCCAATTCGTTAACATTTTCCGGATTTTGGGATGTGGGGTTTGCCTGATTGTTCCCAAATCATCCTCATTTATCGGTTTCTCTCGGCGAAAAATGCACTAATAATATGGAAGTTTAGAACTTTTTGGGGTAGTGGTTTGGGAAATGCAATGTGTAATTTGGTGTTAAATTCATAAAATAGATCAATTGATTTAACCCTTTTCTTTTCTCTGTTCGGTGATTTTGGACTGGTATGCTTTTGCCTTCCAAAGGGTAGTATAATACACAATTGTGTGCTATTTGACTGCATTGTCAGCTTACAGATATTACTAGTTGGACGGTTAGACTTCATAACAGAGGCCGAGCCCCTGAAGGGCAAGCCTTGGTTTAAAACTAGGTGTGATGCATTATAGCTTTAGAACCAAGGTGAATTTCTCACAGGTCACAGCTTATCTAATTCTTTTTGCTTTTATTTATAGGTGGAATTCATTGGAATTTTCAATAGAGGGACTGTCTCTCCCCAAAATGCAAAAAAATGGCCTAGTGTTGTCCTTGCTAGCCATAAGATGCATGGTATCTCTAAACAACTTTCTGGGATTACTGAAGATTTTCAGCTTTCTTCAACTTCAATTAGTCAAGAAGCTGAAAGCTTTCTCCTAAATGCCATAAACATGAGCTTCTTCGAGCGTTTAACCCTGGCTTGGAAGATAGTGTTCCCTGGACCATCAACAAGAAAGAACTCAAATGCAAAAATTGCCAAACAGAGATTGAAGATGATCCTCTTCTCTGACAGATGTGCAGTTAGCGATGATGCAAAACAGAAGATCGTTAACAACATTGTGCTTACTCTATCAGAATTTGTGGAGATAGAGTCACAGGACAAAGTTCAGTTGAGTGTCTCAACTGATTCTGATATTGGGACTGTATACTCTGTCACAGTGCCTGTACGGCGAGTGAAGTCAGAATATCAAGAAGATGAAGAAATTGGATCAATAACAAACATTGAGTACAAGGATAGTGGAGAAGCATCTGGTTCCAGTGATGTCAAATTTGATTTCTATGTTCCGGATGAAAGAACTCGGTGATCTCTAGGCTTTAAAAGGACATAAAGGAAATGTATGGCCGTAACTACGCGTCTCACTGAAATCCAATGCTTGGAACTTTAGCTAGCAAGACAAGCTCGCAATTCCATGTATATACAGAATTTTAATTAGGTGTTTTGAACATTTTGCTGCCTCTGAATTTATAGATGGTGTTGATTAATATCTTCAATGACACTAAAACATGTATACCTGTAGTTGGATTGTTGTAATGTACGTAAGCACGCAAATTCCTTTTACTTTAAGCTTTTTTAGTTGTTTGCAGGGATTAAGAATCGGACTTTAATCGCGAAATTAGAAGTTCGGTCGATTTTACCACTAGATTTTGTGGTTAGTAAGTTCTTCTTGAGCCGAAGATGTTGACAATGTACGTGAAAGTGGCATGTTATACATTGGCTTGACATCGGCTGAAGGTCGTTGAATTTGAGGTCCTCACCTTCTTTTCATTGACTCCAAAACATTCCTTGCCTTCTAGACCTTCCAAATTGATCAGCAGGAACAACCAAGTTTGAGCCGTGAAAAACTCACATAATTCATCTTCCTACTTGTCTCATAATCTCTGCAACATTGCAAAGGCAAGACACGCAGTCGCAATCACTTTATTGCTATGAAAACTTAGCTGCTACATTTTTGGTCATTCTGCCAAATCCCAAATATATTGACTGTGAATTTTGGGTGATTGCTTGTGTGGTATTTCATCAAACAGTTTCATTACAATTTCTGAACTAGCCCGCAGCTTTTGGGCTTGAATCATAACTCGGGATGGGGCTGGTCCGCTATGATAATCAAAATGAAACTGGCCCAAGAATACAAAATTTACAAAAATTTAAAATCAAAGATATAGTTAAATAATTACATCATTTAATAAATTTTTTAATAAACAAAAAAAAAAAAAATCTCGAAGAAACCAAATGTTCGTGGGAATTTTAAAAAAGAAATTTTAGCAGAAATTCTAAAGGGTTTAAGCCCTTTTTTTAAAAAAAAAAAAAGAAGAAGAAGAAGAAGAAACAAAGGTTTAGACTGAAAAATTTGGAATTATTTCTTGATTTGTGACTGGCCCGAGATCAGGCACACAATACAGTGAAATGCAAAACAAAAGAGGGCATAAGGTCAATTTTCTTATAAAATACATACATTTGCGATTAAAGATAAAATTTATTGTCTCCTAAGAATGAAACAAATTCTTGAAGTGGTAATGCCTCTGCAGTATATTGATCAAAATAATTATAAAAATAAGAAATTGAATACACAAACAAAAAAGATAAATTTTTGTCATGTTAAAATTAGTTACATTAATATATATATATTTTTTAAAAAAATTCTTAAAAAATAATTAAATGTTCAATAAAATCGATTAAATGATGTGCTACAAGATGATATTAATTTTTTTAATAACTTGTCATATATTTAATCGATTTTATTACATGTATAATTATTTTCAATAAAAAATTTAAATCCTTTTTCTAAATTAACATAAATTTTTGTCTAGAATTTGTCAATTTCCTTCATTCTTCTAATTTTTTATAATAAAATAAATACACAAATAAAAAAAATTAATGTGATTAAAATGTATTTAGGTCAATAATATATATATATATATATAATTCAAATTTTATGCCAAAAACAATTGGGTGTTCCACATAACTAATTAAATATGCATCAAAATCCATATGACATACTATAGGGAAATATTAAATTTTTTAACAACTCATTTCATATTTAATCAATCTTATTACATATCTAATTATTTTTAATTGAAAACTTAATTTTTTTTTATATAAAAAAGAAAATTTAACGTAGGCTTGTGTTTTTACCGCTTTAATTTCTTCCCTCCTTCTAACTTTACTGTAAAAATAATAACAAAAGAAATATTTATATATTTGGCATTTATACTTTTAGCCAGGGCGATTCTGTAATTTCGGTAAAATATGTTATGCTCTTTAAGTTTCCAATTTTAAAAAGATTCTGAGTGCGAAATATTCAAATTTTCAAGTCTACAAGTCTCCTTTCGATCTGCTGCCTCTCTCAGGAAACAAACAATCTCTCGGACTAAAAGGAAAAATGAGCGGCGGCGGCGGCGGCGGAGCTTGTCTCAAATTCGAAAACCCAATTGGAGATGCAATCTCGAGGATCCGTTTCGCTCCACATTCCAATAACCTCCTTATTTCATCTTGGGACTCTGTGAGAGAGATGCATTCTTGGTTTTTTTTTTTTTTTTTGATTTCATGGTTTTTTTTTTGGGGGGGGGGGTGGGGGGGTTAATTTTTCCTTTAATAATCTAAAAAATGTGGTTTAATTTAATTTTTGTAGAGTCTTCGATTGTACGATGTGGATAGCTCTGTGCTTAGATTTGAAGCTTCCTCTGGGGCTACTTCCCTTCTCGATTGTTGCTTCCAGTCAGAGTCTGTAGCTCTTACCGCCGGCTCTGATGGTTGCATTAGAAGGTTGGTTTGTTAACAACAAGAATTTTGACTCCAGACTCATCTCGAGTTTTGTTCATTTTTAGCTCGTTTTTATCTTTGTTTTTCTCGATTGGGCCAAATTGAGTACGTTATCAGTGAGCAGTGAATGTATACGTGCAATTCTCGTGGAGGGGGACAAGCAAATTGGTGTAATGCACCTTTTGTTGGTAATGGCGGATGACGACATTGACTAGAGGTGGATTGGCAACAGTTTTGTAGCTTTGTTGGTCATGCCATTGCAATCTTACAATCATTTCTAGCAAAAAGATGTGACCTTGATCTGTGTTGCTGTGCTGTTGTTCATCGTTAGTGTTAAAAGAAAAAAAGGGACCATTTTGATGTCCTATTGTAATTTTTCACACATAAGCATGCTTGCTATGATTCTGGAGATATTGCTTCTCTGTACGGTACAACTGTACGATCAAAAGAATTGTCATGTTTGAGAGCACAAAAGCACAAAGAGAAAGGTAAAGATGAAGTTTGTTGGGTTGGCAAGACAAATAATGACATGAAAATGGTCAACTTTGTGGTCTGGTCCTAGATAGGACTTAATGCAATCAGAAAGTATTGATTATTATGAATCTTAGATGGCCTGATGGGAAAAACCAATATAATGCATTAATGACTATTGTTATTGGCCTGTATCTAGGACAATATGAGGTATCATTTCAATATGATGGTTTCTGTTTGTTCTTGTACTTGCGCATGTCTTTTGTTTTCGTGTTGGCCTATGGGTTCCTCAGCAGTATTGTGTTTCCATCATCTGTTTATTTGCAACATCTTATGAGATGACATGTCTCTGTTATCAATATCATACAGTGACTCCTTTCTGGGAAAATGTTTCTAGGTATGACTTTAATTCAGGAACTAGTGATGCAATTGGCAATCATCATGACATAGCAACATGTGTTGGATATTCTGATAAAGCATGTAAGCTACTTGTATTGCCTCACTTTTATCATTGTTTTTCCCATATTGTATTTAGATATCTACTTTAGATAATTGATTTCTTGTATACAATTTCAAATGGTATGAGATTTATGCTTACACAACATGTTGTTTTCTTGGCAATGCATGTACCTCTTTCTTGCACCCCCAGATGACAGAACTTGTGCATTCTTCCTTGAACCCTCAATGGTGATAGAAATCATAGATCCTACAGACTCGTTGAAGTTTTTCTGTAATAACAGACTGGTGTCTTGCAATTTTTCTTGCATTTTTTCAGTCATTAGTTGTGTGTTATGCTACTTGTTGTCACCTATCGTGTCATTAAGAATAGAAGGTTTAGATGGCAACTTCGATACACAAAATGAAAGGATGCATGACCCATCAACATCAGAAAGCCAATTATGAGTTTGGCAAGCATGTTGCAGTGGTCATACTCATACCAAGAGATAGTCACAAAACCTTGGGAAAGACACATCCACCACCTGTCTCTAAGGCATTTTAAATGATTTCTTCTCTCTGGTTATTATAGGCCAAGTGATTTCAACTGGTTTGGACAAAAAGATAATATCCTGGGATATTCGCTCGCCAAAGGCTTTTGTGTGCTTGAAAAATCTAGATGCGGAAGTTTATTCCATGTCTCTCTCTGGCTTTGAATTGATGGTAGCCATTGGAGCATCAGTAAATACATACGACTTGCGAAACTTGGAAATACCAGTTTGTTTAAAAGAGTCATGTGCCAACGTACAGATTAGATGTGTGAGCTCAATTCCTTATTCTAGAGGTATTATAACAGTATATTAGCTTTTTCATGCTTTAAAGATGCACTGCTCTTGTGAAGACAGTTTCATTTCAAGGCCAAACTAATGCTGTTAGGAAAGAATGAAAAAGATACTGATGAATGAATTTAAAACATATATGATTTTGCACTTTATTCCTGCTCTTTTAGTTGGGTTATTTCATTGCAGGATATGCTATTGGCTCAGTAGATGGACGAGTAGCCTTGGAAATATCCAATCCATCCAATACAAATGGCATGGGGTAAGTCTATAAAATATAGTTCTTCGTATAAGTCATATCCTTCATTTGTTGAATGTTTCAGACATATTCACTTTCCGTTCTTGCTAAGTATCTCATCAAATGTCTTCCAGCTTGGAGGTACAACTTAACAATCAGAATCAATCCTCATCCAATTAGTTATGGAGCTTTTCCTTTCCATCCGTGTACAATTGTACATTAATCTTGCCAAGCTTTTAGTGGCCCAACTTGATGTAGGGATTTTAACCTGCATGACTTTATATCTTTTGTTCCTCTGGTAGTTATATTAATCTTATACTTGTCCAAAGTTTTCATCTCACTATTAGTAACCTTGTCATATTGTAAGGGTTCACTTTTGTGTGGCAACATCAGTTCTTGAGCATTTGATTCATTTCCTTGTCTTTGACCAAAAGGATAAAAAAATGTTTCCTATTCATACATGTTTGTTCATTAAATTTGGCTAATCACCATAACAGTAATATGCGCATCTCAAATTCTACTGCAGATTCACTTTCCGATGTCATCCAAAGTCAAATGATGGAAGAACATATCTAGTATCAGTCAATGATATAGTTTTCAATCCACAGTATGTGTTATTCCCTCAATAGTTTGCCATTATAATTCTGAATATTAAAACTGGTACCTGCTTTGATCTAGGATTTATGGTACATTTGTAACTGGTGATAATGAAGGCTATGTCACAGCATGGGATGTGCAGAGTAGGAGAAGATTATACGAGGTATAAATCGTCTGATTCCTGTAGGAATTTGTGTCATGATCTGTATTACTATTCAATTTGCTTATTTGGTAACTAATGTTTTCCTTACTTTATGTTGGCCTTATCTTTTGTAGTTCCCCGGTTACCCAAACAGTGTGGCGTCATTATCGTACAACTTTGCAGGACAACTTTTGGCAGTTGCATCAAGCTATACGTACCAAGAAGCCAATGAAATGTATTATCTCGATACTCTCAGTACTAGAGCCTAGAAGTATTGATACTGTTCTTGAATTTCGACTTCTCAAGTGTCTTTTAATCATGTGCCCTTTAGTGTCGGTGATAATTATCTGCAATATTTCTTTTAGTTCCTTTTTGTGCTTTTGTGTTGTCTCTTTTCTATATATGATGTCTTTCTTCTGTTTGTTTGTTTTTTCGTTTTTCTTTTCCCATTTTGCATTTACTTCATTCTTCTGTGGGGTGAACATTCCTTTTCTGTGTTGTACTACTGGTGGATTGTTTGTATGCTCACTGTAAGGGCATTATTTTTTCCATCTCATTAGCTGCTATGTCTTTATTTTGTGGCATAGCTTATGAATTCCAAACACGTGAATGCTTACATATGCACCTGCATTTCTCCATGACAGGGAGGTGTCCCCTCAAATCTTCATAGAGGAAATGGAAAACAGCTGTGGTGCGTCATTTTCTACTAGAGATTCAAGTAGGGTGTGATTATTCCCTGTATGCCTGGTAAACTAGGTAATACTCAACCTTTTAGAGACCTACTACATCTCTTATTTTCTATTTTGCCTGTTGGTTATTTGTCTGAAAGGAAACTTGGGCCCATTTGTAGCCCCACCCAATCCTCTTAGTCCTGCCCCAAATTGCCTTATTGTCCCCAATGTCAGTACACTTTGCTAAATGCCAGACTATCATAGTTCGGTGTGAGTAATTTTTGGTTTCTTCAATCTAGAACATTTTATGCATCAAGTTCCCAAAACTGCAAAATGTCTCTGATGTGGAATCATGGACCAGGGGTCCAAAACTATTTCTTTCTGGTTGCTCTTACTTTGTGTTAATTGGTATCCACAAATGGTTGAAAAATCCTATTAATGGTACATATCCCTCTCTTTCTTGAGCTGCCTTTCCAGGCCTTGCCATTGGCTAGCTGAAACATTTCTACTTGTGAAACTAACCTTGGGATGCAAACATGTAAACCTCCGCTATTTCCAGTTTAGGCTGAACATTTTCATTCAGATGCATATCTTGTTGATGTCTTCTTTATTGATCACTCGGTACTGTTTTACTTTGCAAAGTGGTTCAAGCTGATTGTGGTGGAAATTTTTGGCAGATTAAAAGCAAGGCAAATGAAGACCTGTATACCTGCCACCTAGACAAAAGAGAAATTCTACTGCTTGATTTTTTAATTGGCTCTAGGAAGAAGGTTTAAGCGTAGGAATGGTAATTGTTTCAAGGCTACCAAAAATGTCGTTATGTAACTAACGAGTCATTCTGCATGTGTGTAGCAGATGCCACATGTGATGGATGTTGTTGTAGTACTGCCTTTTCTCATTACCTTCTAATCATGTAGCAAGGTCTTAGGCATTTACCAAGTTCCAAGTTTCTTGCTAGATTTAGCGCACTTCAACGCTGAAAGCTGTTCATTTCTCCATTAGATGTGGCTGCCTTCAAACTCAACTTCTGTATGAAACTCTTGTGCATGACATGAAGTATAGTCTTTGCTATTACGCATGAGGCTTATCATGCCAGTTTGCTCTTACTCCCATTTGGCAGATTTTCTCAGCCTGTCAACCTTTTCCCTTTCCCAATGCAGGGAAAAGAGATGAACGCTGCCATTCTTCTAATCTTCAGGATTTTATTACATCAGGACACCTTCTAATTAAGGCTTTTGTCAACTGTCTTTCTCGTTGTCTTACCTAAAGCGCAAACCTGATAATTAAACATAAATTTATCTAATAGATACAAATGATAATTTTTTTTTTTTTTGGTTTAAAAAAAAATGGTTCACCGTAAAAAGAACCTAAAAGTTTTTTATTTTAAGAGTGAATTCATCTAAATCCCTTTTGGTTTATCTCTTTTGTATTCCACCTCCCTAGAATTTCAATTTATATTACAAGACTCATGTAGTTGGTAATTTTTGCAATTGAAACCTTATGGCAAAATTCCATTAGTTTACAAACAAAAATTGGATAAAAATGACAATGTGTTGTATACACTATTTTTACAAAAAAGAAATATAAGACTCACTTTTAATTTTTTTAAAATATAAATTTTAATCACAATAAGATTTATTTTTGGTTTCATTATAAATATTTGTTTAAGAATTCATAAACTTTGAATTTTTTTTTTATAAGATTTAATTGGTGAATTTTTACACAAATGAATTAGTTTTAATAATTTTTTATTAAAAAAAATTAACAAGATCTTAATGAAGGGTAAATCACATAAATTTTAAAGTGTAAATTAAAACTTTAGATGTGAAAAAAAGAAAAGTTCTAAAGTAATTTTAATTTTATGAAAATATTATACTGACAAATGTTATATAAATATAATTAAATTAATTTTTTAAATATAATATTATGTTTATTTTTTGATATTTAATTTTATATATTAACTAAAAAATAAATATTTATTTTTTAAAATTTTAAAAAATATTTTATATGAATATACTAATTTAATTTTTTTATATAATTTATTATAATAATAATGATAATTTCAAACAAAATTTTTTATACTTGATGGTAACATATATAGTATAACACACAATAATGTATCTCATTTTTAATTTTCTTAAATAAAGGGGATATTGGGATGAAATTTAAACTTAAATTAATTGTATAAAAATTTTTGGAATTATCACTAAATTGCTGGATAAGGCAATTGCAAATTGATATCTAATTATCAGGGTATATACACAGTACCCACACCTGATCCTCCAGTGAAGCGCGAGCAGCCCACGTGCTCGTAGCGTTGTCCAGACGCTAAGCACATATTCTTCTGATCATTCGATCCATTTAATCTAACGGCTACGATGCACCCTAAGGGCCACCTTGCAAAAGGCTCGTATTTTTAGAGCCCTAGACCCCTCAATTTTCCAACCACGCGCCACTATATAAATACCAAAAATCTCAGCCACTGCTTTCTCTCTCTCTCTCTCTCTCTTTTTCTCTCTCTACACTTTGTCGTTGCTTTCCTCTTAATCGCGGCCGCTGTCATGTCGGACGAGGAGCACCACTTTGAGTCCAAGGCCGACGCCGGAGCTTCCAAGACCTATCCGCAGCAGGCTGGCACCATCCGCAAGAACGGTTACATCGTCATCAAGAACCGCCCCTGCAAGGTCTCATTTCTTTTCTTCTCTCAGTCGATTCTCAACGTTTCCTTCTTAGATCTGTGCAATTGTTTATTAATTATTATTTGTCTCGGTCGTTTTGTATTATTGATCATATCGTTTTTGCTTGTTTTTTTTTTTGGTTAAATAATTGTTTATTGTATTAGATCGGCAGCTGCTTCTGAATATATTATGTTGATATGCATTTGAATTTTCATGAATCGTATGATAATTTCTGTATTATTGTTTTCAATGGAGTTAAGTATTCAAATCTGTTTGATTTTTTTTTTTAAGATAATTGTAAGCTTCTTTTATTTTTGTGTGTTTGATGAATTGAAGTTTCAGTGAAAGTGAACATGAGCATCTGTTTTTTTATCAGAATATAGACCTAAGTAGAGGGGAAAAAAAACTATGTGTATATATTCTGCCACAACCGTTTTGGCTTGAGGCTTAGCTTATTTGAGTTGGATATGATGACTGCAATTTATTGGGCTGTTTTGATTGGTTTATTTAGTCCGAAAAGGAAAAACTGTGATTGAGAGTTAATGGAAAATTGATAAGTTTGAACAGCCCTAGGGATGATGAATTTTGATTTAAGATTACCTGATGAATGTGCCATAGAAGTATATTTCTCCCTGTGTTGAAGTTATTATGCATTTGAACGAGTACCACCCTGGAATGTATGTGCTTGATGGGTTTTTTGTGACTCAATTGTGGAAAATTTGTAGGATTCTGTCATGTTATAGCTCTTCTTCTTTTTCATTTTTTCAATTGGGTCATTGTTTGTATCTTTCTTTGACTTCTTCCATTGGAAATTGATACTTGTTTTTTTATTTTTTTTACTCTTGTTTGGTTTGTCTATATGACTGTTTCTAATAGGATCAGATATTTTTTTTCGTTTTTGAGTTGCAGGTTGTTGAGGTTTCCACCTCCAAAACTGGCAAGCATGGTCATGCCAAGTGCCATTTTGTTGGTATTGACATCTTCAGTGGAAAAAAGCTTGAGGATATTGTTCCTTCTTCCCACAACTGTGATGTATGTACTGGTTGTCATATTGGTTGTTTGTGCAGTGTATTTGCAAGCCTTTTGATGGTTCTAAATTTGTTGTATGCATTTCAGGTTCCACATGTTAACCGTGTTGACTACCAGCTGATTGATATCTCTGAGGATGGATTTGTATGACACTATTCCCTCCTGTTTGTTTGGTTCCTCCTCCCCTTTTTTTTTCTCTAAAAATAAGAGGAGAAATCCAGGGGTTTTCCGTACTCTGATTTAATTTGTCTAAAATTTCAGGTCAGCCTTCTTACTGAGAGTGGCAATACTAAGGATGACCTGAGGCTTCCAACTGATGAAAATCTGCTTGCTCAGGTTTAGTTAATGAAAGCAACCAATGCTTTTTCCTTTTCTCTTGCTTATATTAGTTATAGATTCTGCTTGGTTAATTAATGCTTATGATTTTGTAATCTGATGCTGTTAGTCAATTTTGTTCTGTAAATATTGAATATGAACTCCAAGAATTCACATAGTACTTTTTCTTTTCCTTTTTGTGTTTTGCAGATCAAGGATGGATTTGCGGATGGGAAAGATCTGGTTGTGACAGTGATGTCTTCCATGGGAGAGGAGCAGATTTGTGCTCTCAAGGACATCGGCCCCAAGAATTAATTCCTGTGGTTCTGCCCAGTTTCAAGGTTGACCTACAATCTCTGTAGTTTAGTGATGGGCTTTATGTGATTTTGAGACCTAGACCTATCTCAGAGACATTCAACAGGAGATGTGGCCTTCACCTATGGGGAGAATTGTCATTATTAAGCAGCCTGTTTTAATTGATATTTTTATGGTTCATGGTGTGTAGAAGTATATCTGTCATTGTGACTGTACACTTTATCAGCGGAAGGCTTTGGTGGTTTTGAAACTTGGAACTGGTTACGATTGCTTTAATGTTATAGCATTTGGGTTTTTGATGAGCTCTTATTTCTGTGTTGTTTGGCGATATGCCCACAAATGATTCCAACTCTGAGTTGTTACCAGAGCATGTCAGGCAGTGAATCAGCGGGAGGCTTGGGAGGTTTTGAAACTTGGAACTGGTTACGATTGCTTTAATGTTATAGCATTTGGTTTTTTGATGAGCTCTTATTTCTGTGTTGTTTGGCGATATGCCCACAAATGATTCCAACTCTTGAGTTGTTACCAGAGCATGTCGGCAATGAAGGGCAAAGTGGCATGATTTTAACGTCAACTGCAATGGACCATGGCTGCAATTTCTGAGCTTATGTGCTCACTGCTTCTTGAAATATTCATCATGATCATATAAATCTGGATCTCGATGCCTTGATCCTTCTGAAATTTGATTGATAGAAAAGAAGATGTCAGACGATCTTCAAATGAGACGAGCCATCAGGCCATAATTAATGCATTACACGGAACGATTGGTTTTTGTATTTGTGTGGTGAACATTTTCTTGGATGTTGATGCTCATATCAATGACTGCCATCATTCAGCAAGTACCACCACTGCCTAATTGGATGACCGTTCCCAGCCAATCCTCAGGAATGGTGCCCCGCACTTCACCATTCAAGGCCCTGAAGGCGTGCTTCGTTGCTGCCTGTATTTGGTCAAACTTTGCTTACTTTTAAGTGCATCCAGAAAAGAATGAAGCTTGTTTGTAATTGGGGGAAAAGATCCTAAAAAGAAAACTAAAATCTGATCAGACCTTCACAATGTAGACGTTGATGCCAAGCTTAGCAATCTTTGCTGCCTCTGATATCTTGGTCACCATTCCCCCAGTCGTATCATGAGCTGCTACTGTTATGTCAACTGCTCAAGAGAATTGAAACGCTTATTTTAGTTATTTATCATGGTTTCATGAACGATAGGGCATAATCATTTGATTGGAATATCAGATCCAGATGAAAGGGAAAAACCCAATTATGGTTGTATCCCTCGCGTCGACAACCAAGACATACATAGCGGGCAGGTATTTAACTAAATGTTCTAGGCATAATCTGCTACGAGGAGCAAATCAATCTGGAATTAGGTCCAAATCACCCATAGATATCTGCTACATTAATAATACTCTCTACAAACCTTGCTTATTCATGTTTTGAAGTGTTGGCTTGACAACAGACCAGCTCCCATCCCCTCTTACAGCTGCTGATGATGAACATTTGTTATCTCTATCCAGTTTGATAAATCAGCTAAACGGTAAGGGCTTTTTAACTTAAAAAGATCTCAGAATTGAAAATGAATGCTCACCAATCTCCCTCAAGAGTATTGCATCAGGTTCTGAAGGAGGACGGTCATATACACCGAAAACATCTGTCTTTAACCCATGTTAAGTGGATAACAAAAGACCCAATAAGTTATACTTACATTTATCAGACAGTCATAGTGATCACCACTAGTGTTTTGTACTTAAAAACCCCAATACTGAACACATAAAGCAAATTGAGAAGCAACAAAGGAGAAAGAATAGAGTAATGAAAGACTGTCAAACATCAAAAACTAGGTAGCCAATTTGACGTAATTGTATGACAATAAGCAATCCCAATAATTATACAGTTTGAGATCATTTTGGGTAGTCACCTTTACTGTTAATCATGATTGGAATGACAAAAAGCTGCTTTAAAACCATCACATTGTAAGATTAATGAGTACTCAAGAATAAGGTGGCATCAGATATGGATCATCATTTTTGAGCTATCTGGTTCTGATGAAGTAGAGACAACCATAATTTGTTTAAGCTACCAATTCACAAAAGGCATGTCCAATAAATGAAAGTGTGCAAATACATGTCTTGGAAAAAGGATACAAGGAAAACAACATATCTGGGCTTCAAGTATGCTGCAAGATGATGTATTATAACATCGCCGCTCAATATGGTGCATCCCTGATTTAAACAAGTAAATCAAGAGACATCAAAATCAATCTGCAAAGACTGAGAGAAAATTACCTGCTGAGAGAGAGATAGAGCAAACCTGGGCATCATCAAGCACTGCATCTCCATGTAGAACCTAAAAGCAAAAAGATTTCTTCAATCAGAAGAATATGTAAAACATGAGGTTCTTAGTACAAAAGTCCATGTAAGTGGCTTGGGTCAGCTAACAAACAGTTGAATTTGCACATATCTTCTGGGGGAACACATTCCAAATTAATGTAAATCTCCAGGTGGCTAAGAGAGGATTGTCTCAAATGGGTTTACCACCTATTTGTTAGCCAATTTTCTATTTAAATTTCTCGCCAGCATAATGATCGAGCAGTTATCTCTGAAAGCATAAAGAGCTCCATTACAAAAGGCTTGGATAGCATATTCTTTTCAGCTAATTACCCTCTAGTGTGATACCCATTCTGTCCTTACCATAGGGGGGGCTCTACAATTCCTAAGCCCTCCTATGGTTAACCTTGACTATGATTCATTCACATTTAGCTAAGATGATCAGTCATTGAACAACTCTATCTTACCGGTACAAATCCAGAGTCAATTGCCTTCGCCATTGCTGACAAATCAGCTGATGCTATCTGAGAAAATTGAAAGATGGAAGCTTGGAAGGGAATCATAAAGAACTACCAATTATAAAGTGGGAACAAATAAAGTCTATATAAAGACATGTTAGATGACAAATTCAAACAAATAATCTTCCAATGCCTCTAACATTTTTTTCTGAGGTCGACCATCCACAGGAAAATGGAGAAATTCCAACTGAAGGAATACCCTCTGCAAGAAAAGGAGAAACTTTGTTAAGAGTGATGTGCCCCACTTCCAGAAACAGAGCAGAAATGAATTGTAACCTGGAAGAATGAATTACAGATTGGCCCACCAAGAGTTATGTGAATGTAAGAGCAAGTTTCTACCATTTCTGGTATTTTTCAAGCAAATGTTGACTTCACTAGCTAAATGAAGAAGAGAAGCAAAGAGTCCTTCTGATTGCTACATCCATACCTCTAGCCAGAGCTCGAACAATTTCAAGATTAAGTGTTGTAACCTGAGCAACACACCAGAAAGCATTTAGTTCAGTATGGGAGGACACAAACAGCTATGTTCCACCAACAGGATGCACCACACTAATGACAGATGTACGGAAGTAGATTCTACTAATTGGTAACCCATGTTTGAAAGTAATCCACAAATCTAAATGAAATGAAGGCTGACACTCCTATGAATTGATTAGAGGGAGTAGCAGAGTTAAGGCATGAATGCAAAAACTATGAACCAAGTAGAACTGACAGCTGAGAAGATAATAAAAAATTCAAATTTTTGGAAAGTTGTCATGCTGAAGATAGATGTTATGAAATGACACTGCACCCTAGTATCAAAGGAGGCTTACATATGGAATGAAAACCTAGCTCTCCAAGAATTTAACAATGGCAACTATCCTCATATCAGTTTGAGGAAAATACTCATTCAAAAATGGACGGCGTATATTATATGAACAAAAACTAAAATTCCGGGACTGGTTATTTTTCAACGGTTTCAATAAGCAGGTAAAGCAGCAACTTGCCATTTCTTTTTCTATTAGATTCCTCTAATTGCAGAGTCTAAGGTGCAATTGGAAGATATGGTACAGCAGCTAGGAAGGTTTCACAAGTAACAGATGTGTTGAAGCATGATGGATCTATCACATCTTGCTTGATTTTGCAATCAAGTGTCACAACGTTATCCTAATTCTATTTTACTCATTCTAGAAGCAGTTTTGTGAATATAGCTGCAGCATTCTGGACAGACAAACAAAGATTGATGCAACTCAGAAGAAAAAAGAAGAACAACCAGGAAAAAAAAAAAAAAAAGAGCACAGAGTAGAAATGTATGTTTACAGATATGCGTGTGGCAACAAAACCAGCTTTGACAAGTGATTGGTTCAATCCTCCTTTATGAACCCCAGATTTGCTTGCCTGAAAGTGTCCAAAAGAACCTAAAACAAACAATAGCAACTCTCAAATATCGGAGAAAAGTAGACGATAACAGTCCACATTGATGGTCAATCATTTGTAATCCCAATTCATAAAATAGCCATGCAAATAACCTGCTCCATGGACAACAACGAAACTGCTGGAATCCAAAAACCCATGCCCATCAAAATCATCTATGTTGCATTCAATTTCTGACCTTCCCGGCCGCTTGCTCCAATCCATCCCGTGAATCTGCTGGGAGCCAGAACCAGTGAACATGGATTCTCTTAGCTGTGAGGAAACAATCTCAAGATTCTCTTCATTTATCTTCTCTAGTTCATTCTTGCAAGTAATGGCAGCCCCTCCTGTACTCAAGGGGTGGTATCATATATCAAATTGACTTGCAATTACAACAATGAAAAAGAAGAAAAGTTTACATCTTTTGACATCAGTGGGTCTACAATGAACAGTTTGGAGAAAAGTTTACATCTTTTGACATCAGTGGGTCTACAATGAACAGTTTGGAGACTACAAAGATAAAACTCCAACATAAATTTCCCCCAAGATTTCTATTTCTGAAGCAAGAAAATTGAAAGGAAAAAACTTGAGCACTGATTTCTCATCAATTCTTGTGTGTGTGTGAGAGAGATAAAGAGAGATGACAGACCAAGTTTAACGATGCAACGGATTGGCTTAGTTAGATTGAAGGTTGTTTTGTCTTCCATCTTTGCCATGTTTGTCCCCTCTAGCTGGCTTCTCCAACTATAATTCCTCCTTTATGTTTCGTGCCAAATCACACTGCGACCCAGTTGTTTTGATTCCACTAAGAAGCTTTGTCAGCTGAGCATCGTACCCTGGTCGCCTTCACCGAATAATATGTACTATAAGAACCAAAAAAATAAATAATAATAATAATAATAATAATAATATATATATATAACAAATAAATTTTTATTTATCATAATTATATTAATTATAATTAATAATTATAATAAATTAATATTAATATATTTTTAATAATTTTTTTAAGTATCATTCAAGTAAAAAAATAATTAAATAAAATTTAATTTTAAAATATATAATTATGTATTTGTAAAATTAAAAATAAAAATAAAAATAAAACACTTCAAGACAAATATTAGTCTAATGTACATTTTTTTTACTCCTAAGACAAAGAAAAATTAAACTTTTCAGAGTTTGCTACGTTGGTATTCTATTTTAGTGATTATAACATACGTTAGAAATATATATGTTTTTTTTTTTTTTTGTGTTTATTGAGGAGATGACAAGTAATCGTAAGTGAAAGGAAAAGGGCGAGGAAGAGGTCAGGCTGTCTCCGCCACCATGACTAGGCCGCTTCCTCTCCCATTACATAACTCGACTGGGCTAATTATCGAAAAGCTCTTGTTGTTCTTGGACGGCTCAAGTTTGTGGGTGAGCCCAAAGCTGAGCTTGAGACCCATAACTTGGCAAGAAGGGCCTCACTCGGCATCACAGAGCTATAAACACTAAATTGGGTGCGATGTAATGCCTCTGTGTATGTATATATATATATATATTCAGCATGATCTCGAGATGAACAAGTGTCCTTGAATTGGGCACATAAACATACTTCCTAAAATTTGAATTTCCCTTTTCTTTGTTTTTTTAGACTGCTGAAAGTTTTTGCTAGATCTAGAATGTATTAAAGGCTCCTTCTCCCATTCAATTTGTGTTTATGTTTTGATCATTTATGTTGAGGTAAAGCAAAGGATGAAAAAAAAAAACAATCATCTTTATTGTGCCCAATTAATAAAGACAAGCCATGCTTTCTTGTTTTTCTCCTAGGTCCTAGTGATAGCCACCCCACACTGTCAATGCAATGACCTTGGGGTTTCAACTGAATTACTTGTACGGCTAAATTTTTTATGGTTTAGGTTCGGGACACTCTGACAAAATTACCTAAAATTCTACTATAGAGATACATAAAATGGACGCAAATTAGAATAGTTTCACATCATGCAAATTATAACAAAAAAGAAAAATTGTAATTATATATTTATAAATATGTGACCATATCAATATTTATTTTTCGAGTTTTCCTAATATTTTTGAATTACTTTTCCTTCTTGGTGTTACAAGTGTGACAAGATTCCTCAGTTGGATAGGAAATTTTTATTTAACTTATCTAAAAGTGAGTCAAATTAACTCAATGATATATATAAAAGAAAATAAAAAATTCTGATAAATTTCAACTAAAATAAGAAAAAATTTGGTAATTAAAAATAACAAATTTGTTATATTTACAAAAAAATTGAGTAAATGCAACAAATATCATTGGAACAACTTGGCCTTTGTGTACACAAATGAAATAAGAAGATAATGCACGATAACTTAGAGAAGACAATAAATACAAGTTGCTTTCATTTATCATAACAAATATTGGTTTTTTGACATAAATATTTTAAGTTTTCAACTTTGATCTTTTATAGTAAATTATTGTTATATTAATATTTTATATTGTATTTGGATGATAATAAAATATTGAAAATTAGTAGTATATTTATTTAAGTGTAATTAATGGAAATATTGAATTACACAAACACACAAATATGAAAAAAAAAAAAAAAATCAACAAAAACTGAAAAAGAAAGGTAATCTAACTATCATATAACTTCTAAAAGTTGTTACACTTAGTTTAAGATAAATTAAATGATGAGTTATATATATTTGAAAAAGTAGGTATGTCTAGTTTCTAATGCCACTAATTATGAATTAACTAGAGATGTATAAAGGAAGATATATCGTAGATGTTGGAGCATATTAAAGCTGTCAAGACATACGCATTAGTTAATTTTTGGGAAATATTATAAACAGTTAAAGTTGAATTAGATAATAAGTTATATATGATGGAAAAGATATTTTAGTTTAATTTCTAATGAAAAAGTCAACACATAATTTGAGATTTTGTAAAAAGAGTTCTAACTAATTGATTGAATGAAATATTAGTTATAAAGTTAAAAGTAAAAAATAAGAAAAAGATGTGTAATTAAAAATAACAAAATACATTATACTTACAAAAAAATTGAGTAAATGCAATAAATATCATTGAAACAACTTGACCCTTATGTACACAAATGAAATAAGAAGATAGTGCATGCACTCCTTAAACACAATAAGTTAGAGAAGACCATAAATACAAGTTGCTTTCACTTATTATAACAAATAATATTAGTTTTCAACTTTGATCTTTTATAATAAGTTATTGTAATTTTAAGGTTTCATATTATATTTGAATGATAACAAAACATTAAATATTACTAGTGTATTTATTTGAGTGTAATTAGTGGAATACTTAAATTACATGAATACATAAATATGAAAGAAAATATATAAAAAAACAAAATATAACAATAATCCAATTCTAGTTTAAGATAAATTAGATGATGAGCCATATGTCTTTGGAAAAGTAAGTCTATCTAATTTCCAATATCATTAATTATGCATTAACTAAATATGCATAAAGGAAGATATATCCTAGATGTTAAAGCATATTAAAGCTATTAGGGCATATGCATCAGTTAAATTTTGGGAAATGTTACAAATAGTTGGAGTTGAATGATAAGTTATGTACAATTGAAAAGATATTTTAGTATAATTTTTAATCAAAAAGTCAACATATAATTTGGGATGTCATAAAAAGGGTTCTAATTGATTTATTAAAGAAAGTATAAGTTATGAAGTTGTAAAAAAAAAAAAAAAAATATGAATGAGATTATTAAAAGAATGGTAAAAAATTTTAATTTCAACAATATTATTAAAATAAAAAATAAAAAATTTGTGGAAGAGAAAATAATTTTTTTTTTTTTTGAATGAGATTAAAAGAGATTATGCAAAAAAAAAAAAGAAAAAGTATAAAAGGAAAGAGATGGAGAAGTTAAAAAGTTTCAAAAAAATTTTAATTAGTTGATTAGACTAATTATTATAATTACTCATATATATATAAAAAGTATTATATTAAAAAATAAAAAATTTCAAAAAGTTTAGATTAGTCGACTAAATCAATTAATTGATTAATTTGATATAAATGCAAAAAATTTAAATTAGTTGACCAAATCAATTAATTGATTGATGTGATTAACAAATATCTCAGAGAGAAATTTTCTAAATTTAATTTAAATTATTAATGTTAAAATAATTTTTAATTACAATAATTGGTAAAATTTAAATATTTATATATTAAATATTCATAGACAAAGTTAGGTATATTAAATAACTTGAACAAAAATGAGATATACTTTGATAAACAAAATAGAGAAAAAAATATAGTACTATTTTAGAGACGGATATCCTAATTTTATAAGAAAATTTTGTGAAATTTTGTATTTAAAATCAAATAACATAAATGTTATAATGATAAGTTTAACACTAAATAAATAAGTAAAGTAATTAATTAGTTTGATATTAAATTAACACGTAATATTATAAAAAATTTAATATTTATTAAAAAAAAAGATTGTGATAATAAATTTATAATTCTCAATAAAATTACATTAAGAATAAGATAACATTTAAAAAATAATTAAATTTGTATAAATTATTATATTTAATTATTTTTCACTTATATCTCATTATTTATATTATTTATTTTATATTTATTATTATTTATTTTGTTATTTTAATTTAGAATTGATATTAAGAAAAAATTGAGTGATTAAATCCAATTTACTCATATCTCTTGAAGTTTCTTAAGGACCAAGGCAAATAACAATTAGTGATTCCTTATATTTAAGATATATTTAGTTATGTATGGTGACATATGGAAATAATCAAGAAAAATAATGATAAGATGCATCATTTTTTTGACATGAATTATTCCATTCACATGATGCTTAAAATTTAAAACTAAGAAGAATAAATGAGGGGTTAAGTATAAAATTAAATGTAAATTTTTATAATTAAAATTTAATTTTTTTTATATTTTTATTTAAATTTTATATATTTTAAATTAAATTAAAAAAATAATAAAATTATTAATTAATTTTACTTGATTAATATAAAATTTATAATAATTTTAATTATTTTATATTAAAAAATAATTTAAAATAAATTTTAAAAACATAAATATTTTAAAAAATAAAAATATTAAAAATTTAATTATAAAAAATTTAAATTATATTTTTTATATATAATTTAAAAAATTAAAAAAATTTATTTAAAATTATATTAAATTTATATAAAATTATTATAAAAAATTATAATCATTAAAGTTATATAAAAATATAATTAATTAGATTAATATAAATTTATATATTATATTATTATAATTATTTATTATTTATTTTTAATTTTATTATATATAATTAAAATAATAAAAATTATTATAAATATTTAATCAATAATTATAATAATATAATAAAGATATGCGTATACAACACGTCAATTTCAAGGTAAGTTGACGATGGTGAAGCTCTGCCAAAAGTTAAGTCGCATTAATTACGTTGACACATCTAATCACCAATAACCCACTTTTTTAATCAGCCATAACGACAACGTGCTTGCTTCTTCGCTTTTGACAAAATGCTCACATCGAATAATAAAATATTCGCTAATTAACTACTTAGCATTCCATAATCACAAAAAACCCAAGAAGATTGATCATTAAAATACAATTAACACCCATGGTTTTCCTGCTGGGCCCTGTCAACCATTCCCATCTGGTGGGGGATATAACAGTCAATTCAGGTTACGACGCATTGACTTTTTTTGTTTTTTTTTGGCTGAATTTCTACTTATAACCAAACCGAATGACAAAAGCGGCACAAAACTGAGTTAAGGTAAGAGCAAAAACTGAAACAAGAGAAACTATTTTTTCATTTTTTTAATAATAAAAAAGGAAAATTTGTAGTCAACTCTTAATTTTTTCGTAATCAGATGGCTGAGATTGAAGAAACGCGGCCAACGGACTCGACCTCATCGCCGACCTCATCGCAGCCATCCAAATCCTCCTCCGCGCCTTCCTGCCGCCCCACCAGCATCACACTCCCTCGCTGCTCCTTGAGTGAATCGCTCCTCTCTGACGGGCCCGCCTCCGCTGCCTTCGGCTTCAGCAGCCCCGGGCCTATGACATTCGTTTCCAGCCTCTTCTCCGATTCCCACGACTGCAAGTCCTTCTCCCATCTTCTCGCCGGCGCCATGGCCTCTCCCGCCGCGCTTCCCGCCAACAAGATTCCCGCCGAGGACAGGAGCAGCTCCGCGGCTGTTGAAGCCAGCAGGCCGCCCAGCTTGTCTATTGTCCCGCCGCCAACGCCGCCGGGGATGAGTCCGTGGGGCCTGCCTGACTCGCCGGGCTTCGGGCTCTTTTCCCCTGAGGTTATAGCGTTGAAATTTTTAGACTTTGTACCATAGCTTTTGTCTAATTATATTTACTGAGTTTTTTTTTTTTTTTAATTTGTTTATCTTTGAAGGAAAAGATGAATTTATTTTTTTTTTTTCAATTATTACAAAACATTATGAGTAGACTGGCAATTTAGGTATTATCGTCTTTTTTGGGTTGGAGGAATCATCTGGGATCTTTTTGTTGCCCCTGTAAAAGGAGTTTTTTGGTAGTACAACTCTCCATTGTGTAAAGGTTATCGTTCCTGCTTGTTGGGGAGCTTTTATGCTTATTGTCCCTTTTATATTTGTTATAGGATAAAGTTAAAAGCTTTTGGCCATATTCATATTTGGAATGTGGGCTACTGACATCAAATTAGGCAATGGTTCAGTCATTTACAATTTTTTAGTTTTTTTTTTTTTTTTTTTTTTCTTGGCAACCCAGAAGTTAAATCGTTGACACATTGTATTATTATAATATTTTATTTTATTTTTTCAATTTATTGTTGCAGTTAACGATGTAATGGTATAATGTAAATCTGTATCTGAAACGGGCCAAGTTGACCTCATCGATATAAACGAGCCCTTTAGGCTACGAAGATTCCATTTTGCTTGTCTGAGCTTTTTTTGACATAAAGTGACTCTGATGCCTCTGCTAACCTCTCTAATATAGAAGTTCCTTGTGTAACCAATGTGGGTTTACTTGATCTCTTTTTATTCTCTTTACCTGCAAATAGATTGGCAAGATGTCAATTTTTTCCCTTGCATACTATATGTTGTTGGACGGCAATTAAAAATTGATGGGCCTTTGATTACTAATAATACAGTTATGCTTCAATATCTTTATTTGAGATTGATAGGTCAACTATACTTCTGATGAACATTGCTAACGTGCAAAACACACAGCCAAAATTCCAGTGCGGCCTATACTTATTTTAAAAGGCTAAAAGAAAAGGCTAGGACGGCATGCTCCTGAACAGACATAACTTCTGCTGCCCCTAGACAATCTTCAAATAATGTGAGCCAAGATGGTTGCATATTATTTGTCTGTGAACAATAAAGATGCTTCCTTGTGAATGTCCATTTTCGTATCTCATCTAGGTTTTTATGAAATCATGTATAATTTTATCACAAATGGATTGATTAAGCTGTAAATTCTCTGTTTCCTAATGTCTCATAATAGAAAGGTCAAAATCCTAATTATATTTTATTATTTGTGATATCTTGGCAGGCCTTCGGTATGATGACACCCAAGCAGGACTTAGCACAGATTACTGCCCAAGCTGCACAAACTCATACTCATATGCATTGTCGAGCAGAAAGTTCAACTTCTTTGTCATCAGCACCAATAACCTCTCCATCACAGTTTTCATCTTTCGCCACTAATTTGACTGTCAACCAGGCGACACGAACCTCAATGATAGACTCTAAAGTGATGATGAAGGAGTCATCCAACTTCTCTCATCCTGATGAGAAGTCCCGAGTTTCTTTCACTGCTCTTGATAAGCCCGCCAGCGATGGATACAACTGGAGAAAATATGGGCAGAAAAAGGTGAAAGGAAGTGAATTTCGACGGAGTTATTACAAATGCACACATCCCAATTGTCCTGTCAAGAAAAAGGTTGAGCGTTCTCTTGATGGCCAAGTAACTGAAATTATCTACAAGGGTCAGCACAATCATCAACCTCCTCAACCAAATAAGCGTGCAAAAGAAACTAGAAGCTTGAATGGGAAACCAAATAATCAGGAGAATTCTAAACTACCTTACCAAATTCAGAGTGGAAATGTGAACAAATTAAAAGAAAGGATAGATCTAGAATCTAGTCAAGCTACACCAGAACAAGTGTGGGGGACAAGTGACAGTGAAGAAATTGGTGACACTGATACTGGTATAGAAGAAAATGATGATGATGAGCCTGATCCCAAGAGAAGGTACCTCTGTACAATTGAATATTTTGGTGTTCATACCCAGGGGATCTGTTTTCCTTAGTCTGTTTGTCTGTATAATGCACATCCTTGCATCATGTGCAGAAGTACAGAGGTCAGGGTAGCAGAGTCATCTTCTTCACAGAGGACTGTCACAGAGCCAAGAATAATTGTGCAGACAAACAGTGAAGTTGATCTTCTGGATGATGGCTACAGATGGCGCAAGTATGGGCAGAAAGTTGTCAAAGGCAATCCTTATCCAAGGTGATTATCTTTCGTGCAAACGATTGTTGCCTGTAATCATTATGAAACTTGCATTTTCTCAGTCAGTTATCATTGACTTTGTGTTAAAACTGCTCTTGTTGGTTTTTACATCCAATTTTGGTGTGATTCGTTGTGTTCAAATCTTTCTGCCCCTAGATCTACAGTGGTCTCAATCATTTCCGACTTGGGTTCTAATCTTCCTGCCCCTAGATTTCCAAAATTAAAAAAGTGGATGAAACTTTGATGTGGATGATAATTTCTACCTCTGACTATGTCTAGTAGACAGCTTTACTGTTGAAACTAGAATATAATATCAAATAGTAAAATTTGTTTTACATTAGGATTTTCTCTTGTTGAGCATGAATGGCAAACTTTTCTTTTTTTGTCCTTTTCTCATTGAGGTTAAGATTAGCAGCAGTTGCTCATGTAGTTACAATAAGGGCCAAGAATTTCCATGGGGCTGGGGCTAAAAGAGGATTAGAGTTTTTAACACCATATTTTTCTATCCTATATTCTAATAGAATGTTATTGAAGTTTCAGGGTTGTAATTCTGGAGCATCAAATCCCTAGTTCCTATATTGGGAACATGTGCCCTTACTCTTTCGCCATGTATGACGCATTTCTGATGGCTTTTCTTGTATGATATACAGGAGCTACTATAAATGCACAACCTTTGGATGCAATGTCCGTAAACATGTTGAGAGGGCTGCAGCAGACGCCAAAGCAGTCATAACAACGTATGAGGGCAAACACAATCATGGTGTACCGGCTGCTAGAGGGAGTAGCCATAATGCAGTGAGTACTAGTGCATCTCAAGTACAACCATACAATGCAGAGAAGCATGCAATGACTAATGGCAGGAATAATGGTAGCAGTAATCAGCATCCTGCAGCACCTTTGCAGGTAAAAGAAGAGTAGATAACAAGAATTTTCTAAGCTGGTACTACATACACGAGGATAAACATGAATATTTATGATAAATCAGGGAAGAGCTGTAAATTATTTTTTGCTTAGATATGCTCTTTGAGGCCATTATTTTGAGCAAAGGCCTGCGACCCAAAATGCCATCATATGAAAGAAAGAAAAAACTGTAAAGGAAGATGATGACAGCTCAGTAGCACTACACTTCTAAGATGATAAGACAATTAAGTGCTGTATTCTCTTAGATTGTGCTGTATTGACCATGCTGTTGTGTGTAAACATTTTATAGGCATTTGTAATTGGATTAAGTTCTGTACATTGTTTTGTAAATAGAAATGTTGCAGCAATGATTTCTTTTTACCATACCATTGTTACATGGATTCAGTGATAAAAGCTTAAGTTCTGTCCTTCTGTTGAAATTGTTTTCTTTTGAGCTGGTAGTTGGATGGTTTTACACAGTTTGGCCATGAATTCTGCGAGTTCCTTCCAGTTTTGCAGGTTGCCATATTAGTTTTGTGGCACTTTAGGATTGCAGCAGCATCAGGCTACATCCAAAAGCTGTTCTAAATTTAACTTGATGAAAAGATGCTATGTTCTACTCAGTATTGCTTAACCAGTATACTCATTAACCAATACAAAGGGCATTTTATTCTTTTTCATTGTTAATGTTACGTAGAATTTAGCAAGTGATCGCCAATTTATTTAACTAGTTCCAACATCTACGGAAGAATTCCGCGAAGTACGGATCCAATCTGCAGAGAGTCAGAAGTATAGTAGAGAAGCCACGAAGTTCAACAACGATATGATGAGCTAACCATAAAATTTTTGATTGCCCGAGAGAGGACACGATGTTTTTCATAGATTGCTGCAAATGGATTGGCTTGGAACAAAGCATGTAAGCTGCATGCCTTTAGGTACCAACAACAATGCAAGCCAGGTGAATAAGTAGAACGTCACGGGCCAATCAAAGGCTTCATGTTTCCATGATAAATTGGCTCATGCAGGCGCACGCAAACCCTGAAGTCCTGGTGTTGACATACCAGGCTAATCAGTGACATGAGTGTAAATGCATGAAATTGCCAGAGTTTGGGATGGCATAACCAATGGTGGTAAAGAATGTAAATCCAGATCATTATGAATAAACATAAGAAGAAGCGCCTTTATATTAAGCACAACTAAATAAAATTTCCTTTGTTTTCTTATTGCTAATACAGGTGATGCCGCCATTCGTCATCCATCTTCTATGCCTGAACTTTTTTTTTGGCTGTATATTGATCTATAGGTGCCTATATCAATTAATCATCGCCAGTTTCAAGGGTAGGTATATGGCCATGCTTTACAAAGTCAATTTTATTCAAGCTAAACCAGCACAGAACATGTTCTGGCAGTTATGCTTTTTGTGCCTGTCAAGAGTATGAGAGATAAAAAAGAGCACATTACTGAAGGAGCAGTCTTGTCGTGATAAACACAGAGGAGGCAAAGAAAGAGAATAACTATAATTAGCAGGCAAGAACAAGCAAATTCTCTCAGTCGTTCCTTGTTTTAAGGGTATTTTATTTTTGAGATTGGCTGCTTTAAGTAGAACCAGGCCGTTCATAGAAGGGGTAATTGGCATGATTGATACCTGAATGGTTTAACCAACATTGGCCATACCTGAACCAAGTTTTTTGGACCCCGCAGGATATTAGACGTAGGCAATGTAAGAATTCTAGTATGTTAAACATCAGCGCAAACTAAGCCACTTATTATGCTTCCTTTATCTTTATTCCGGCTGTGGCCAATTTCCCACCACTGGTCAAGCAATGTTCATTTGGCCAAGTTGTATCATAGCTAATCATGCTCAACCCCAAGGCAAAGTGTCGAAATTGAAATCCCTTCATGACAAATCCTAATCCAAATTGAAAAATAAAGCATTGGTAAAGCAGATGTATTGGTAGACAGACGAGATGGGGAATCTTTATCCTGAAGAAATCATGTCGTGGGTGTGAAAGGACCGGCTTTTCATTATAAGCTTGCAAAAGCTTCCTTTCCGTAGACCTCAGTTGCAACTCCTCTGGATTGACCACCCCCACCAAAATTTTTAACCTTTCTCTGAAAGGAACAATGGACTCTTTGCAAATGCTTTAATCTTCTCCATGTCATCTTCAACAAGTCTCTGAAGAGGAAGGCAACAAGAGAAGTTAACCAAGACATCACAGATGTCGAGAGAAGATTATTCATCGTGCAGGATGCTCTGGCATAAAGGCAAAAAGAAAACAGAGAGCATAGCATAACTGAAGCAAGAACTTATGACATTTAATCTCTTGATAAGCAGTTCCATCCAAGGACAGGTGGAACAAGGCCAGATAGTCATATGATGAATTCTACAATCAAACAATGTACAAAGGGCGAGGTACACAAGATTGAGGCCGCCTTCAAATGAGTTGAGTGCAAAGTAGGGAAAGAGTCAATAGTAACTTCGATGCTGGAAGCAATAAAAGGATGACCATCTTACAATGGATAACGAAGAATCATGAAATGAAAGGGGCATGAATCGATTCTTGTCAAAATCCTCAGACAGTTTGAAGTATAATACAAGGCTCATACCTTCTCCGTCATCATGACCATGGAACATAGCAACAGGATAAGTTGGTCGTCCCATCTAGAGGCATTCGCGTTTTGACCCACTGTAAATGATTGAGAGACAATTGGACGAAGATGGCACCAACATTTTGCTACTAAAAACTGTGCACAGCTAGGCATCGTCCATTTTTCTTTGAGGATTTCAATAATTGCTCTACCTACAGGAAAGAAGATGTTCATAAAAAAATGGATGCAAATAAATACCAGTTCTTCTATTTATATATATCTATGCATGAATGATACACCAGTCCTTGGAATTGGATGCCCAAAACCACTTTTTCTTCTTCTTCTTCTTCTTCCTTTTGTTAACAAAGACTTGCTTGTAATTTATTATTTTAAGAGTATTGATGGAGCCCCAGTGAAGTGGGTGGACCTTCAAGGCTTCTCATTTAGGTCAAGCTTTGCAAAACCCCTTTATTGTAACAAAGCTAAGCAAGGCAGTGACTGGCTTGTTGGCACTTAACACAGCCGTGGATGCAAGAATTCTCTAGTACTATTAATTAATGTTGAAGTGATGACAATCACGAGATAAGATAAAAAGAATGAATTACATTAATTGTTATGTACTTTCATAGTCAAATTGATCATTCAACTCAATTATTCAAAAGTTTAAATTGTTGAATGATATTCATAAATAAATTTATATGTATTTAATTGTAATATAGCCTTTTATGTGAAATTTCGTTGAGTTAGAAGTATAAATAATGTACAAACTCTCTTTATCTTATGCAAAAACTCATTATTAATAAGAAAAATAAATGCAACATTTTTTGAAAATTTGAATTTATCATGATTTCTTACACATGAAAATTTATCCAAAAAAAAAAAAAATTTAATTCAGAATTTTAAGTCTCATAAGTAAATCATAAATTAAAATATATCGCACAAAAATGTATGCTTGATATCACAAGTAAAGTAAAATTAGGCACGTCGAGCTTGTTGATCATGATATTTATCTTAGACACAGGCCTACCTGCAGGAACTTTCCAGTACAGTAAATCGGAGATTAAGGTGCCAATCATCAAAATATCAAAAAGAGCTAAATATCCGAGAACTAATACATTTATTCTTAGGGGTTTCAAGTCATAACCTTATACTAGTTTATGATAAACGTGAAGTCTTCAATATATCTTTATAATTAACATATTATATATACTCTTGAATTTTAGACAGTTATTGACTATCATAGAAAATAATAAATAAATATATTTAAGTCACGATATATGTATCCAATGAGATGGTATATGCTGAATAGTAGAGCTCCATTACGTGGATGTAAAAAATTTAACATAAGATAGACATAAGCCCGTATTATTATATTATCATTATTATTTATTGTACATTAATATCTACCTTTAAGCATGATTATTTATTAAAAAGATAAAAATATATAATTAATAATTATGATAATATAACATATAAATTGAGATTTATTTTAAATCAATTGATTCACAATTATGTGACGTTTACATTATGCAAGAATTACAACCATAATTATTATGTTGTGCATTTTATAATTTTAATTTTATACATCTAACTATTCTAATTACAATCTTGTGGATTCCCATTATTCAATTATAATAAAATTTGCGTCCATGGGATAGACATCAACCAAGAAATTCAACGAAGTGATCAATAAAACTTTGACCAGATCCACAGATTTGCTTCTCACGTACTATTTTTTTAGTAGATATTGTAGAGTGAATCAACAACCATATTTTACTCTTTTTTTGATAATGTGAAAGCAGAAAAGCAAGGGAACAAAGCAAGCAACACGAGGAGTTATTGAATTTAGGAAGCCAATGATTGTGACGACTTTTGAACCTGACCTACTCAAAACAACAGTTCACATCTCTAATCAAGCAAACCCCAAAGTCCAATTCCACAACCACTTCCAACAACAGGCAGGGAAAGATTGAAAAGTTGGCTTACAAAACTTGATTCCATGTGAATGATCCTCTCAAGAACCTCTCAAGTAGTGTCACATTTCATGGGTAGGTACATTTTACCTCAATCATACATGGTACCATCGTTGACATGAAATGAACAAGCTCTAGGCCATTAAATGACTACGTTCTCTGACTAGGTTGTGGCTGTTGAAGCTGACCCACGTAGATCAAATAATGCATGCAGCCAAGCCGATGACATCAGTTGTTTTTTTATGTTACCCCTTTTAGGTTGCGACCGTGGGTTACAAATCTCCATGTTCCTGAAATTTAGCCAACAAATAGAGTCTATTTGCTTTGATTAAGCCCAAGCCACAATCACCACGAAGAGCCACATATCATCGTTTAAATTATTTTAGTGTAAGTTTCTAATACCAAAATTTAATGATAGAATTATCTAAGTACTCTTATTTGTAAGAAAACAAAGAGATATAAAGAAGAGAAAAAGGGGTTGGAATAGTATGAGAGAGGTAGACTAAAATTAAGATTCTAATAAAAATAAAAAAAAAATTTCAAAGTACATATTTATTATCACTTTATTTTAGACAAAATTCACTCTCATAATAATATAACTAAATTACAACAAATTTTTTCATAAGATAAAGTAAAACATATTTAATTACACTTTAATTTACTAAAATTAAGTTTTCAAAAAATTTATGTTTTATTTAAAATTATTCTACTTAAAACAATATTTCTCTATATACTATCTATTTTTAATCAAAAGATAACTATGATATATATATAAGATTATTTGGCTAAAAAATATATATATATTTTTTTTATATCAATAAATACAACTTTTTTATTATATTTTTAATGAAATAATATCTTTCTACAATTATCAAATAAAGTAAGAAATACGTTTAATTTTCATTTTGAAAATGGGTTGTGCTTGAGAGGTCTTTCTTGTTTCAAGCGGAAAGGGGTGTTTCTCCATTACTCGTTACAAGCTATGCACTGCCAGTCATCAGTTGAACCACCGGTAATTTGAGTTGTGACTTTTAAATAGAGATCTCCCGGTAGTGAATCTGAACCACTTGGAGTAATACCAAGACGACCTCCAGCCCAGTAGTACAATTGAACCCAATTTGAGTTTAGCCCGGCTTATCATTAGCAAAAACAATGTTGTCAAATTCCTGATTTAATGACCACTAAATTTAAAATTTAAGATAAGATTGAGGTTGTATCCTTTTCCCCCACTTTAATTAAAAAGAAACAATGTTTTCCTGCACCAAAAAAAAAAAAACAATGATGCGGCTTTCCATTCCAAATAAACAATGCTAAAAGCTTGCGATTTGACGCCAAGATAAAAAGCCCAGGGGTGAGTTTGAAAGCTTGGGTCCCTCGGATACCAATTAAACATGGGCGCAGTGAGGCACAAAGTTGCTTTCTTTTATTTCTCATCATCAAGTAATGGGGCCATATGTAAGAGCCCAACAGCGCACCGAAAAAAACAAAAAAAAATTATTAAAAAACATAAAAAATAAATATAACATGAATATAAATTTATCTTACTTAATTATAATTATTTTTTAAAAAAATTATAATTAATAATTATAATTATATATTTATATATTTATATTTTTAATTATATTTATTTTTTATATTTTGATAATAATTTTTTTAAAATTATAATTTTTAATTTCTATCCGACTCATATTATTTTTTTTTTTTCTAAAAATTTACAATTAGTACAAAAAAAAATTTTAAAATTTTAAAATAACTAAATAAATACCTTTTTGTAAAGTCTTCTACTCACACTCGCACTCCATGTACCACCTAAAGTAAAAATTTATTGATAATTTAATGTGTTTTATATATTTAAATATTTTTAATAATTTTAATTAAAATATTATTATTTAAAAAATTATTAAAAAAAATAAATTAAGACAATAAGATTCGCCATCAACCTAACCTCATAATTAATAATCTAAACATATTTCTTTTTTCGTCGATTAAAATAATGCTAGCAATCCGTGTGGGGACATTTCAAGAGTTGGCCTCCAAAAGCGGCTAGCTAGCCTGCAAAAGCGGGCTCTGACTGCACTTTGTTATTATTTTTGTGATTATTCATAAGATCGAATTACTCAAGAGAGTAGGATATATTTTATTGCGTCCCAACATATACCATATTTATTTAATAATAATTAAGTACGTTCCAGAGCCCTAAAATAAAATGGTTGCAAAACTTGTTCTGGTGGATTATGCTAATACAAATCTAATTTTGGCTTAATTGCTTTAGTCAACAAGCCTATGAACATTTAATATTTATACGTTGCTTGTTTCTTTCTTCTGTTTCAACAAGTGAAATTAATATTTTTCTAATCATCAAGAACAAAGTCACATAATGTGTGCAAAATGGGTCGCTAATAAAATGAATAGTGTTAACAAAACGGGGTTTTTCTTTCGTTAAATCATTGACCAGAACCAGTATCTGCCGTGTTGTTTTGTCTTTTTGACAACCAACGACAAAACCACGTAAATATTTTCAAAAAAAAAAAAAAAAAAGAAGGAAGAAACTTTCTCAAAAAGCATTGTTTAGAGAGAAAAAAAAAAAAAAACAAAAAATGACTAACTTCAAATAGTGTGACGTTATAGCAAAGATATCAGCACAGTTTCGACGAAGGGTGTGTTTTTTTTTTTTTTTTAAAATTTTTTTTTTGAAAAGTATAAAATTATCTATTATTACATTAAAAACAAATAAAATGCCAATGAGAAAGTGCAAACTTATGGGGATTGTCCATATATCCAATATCAATAAAAATATATTATGCCAAAAATATAAATTCCAAAAACATAAGCTTGGGGTGGATTGAATCTCGGGGACCACCTTACTTTAAAATGTTATATAATGTTGAAGCAAATGGGCAAACACACATTCGTACAAACTGTACAGCTAAGCAGATGTGTACCATAGGGTATGCTTGTCCGTTGAATTTCACTGCATGGATTTTATATATATAGTAATTTAGTGGCAACTTAGTCAAACTCATATAATATAGTAATATTCTGGGAGGAAAGAAATTGATTTTTTTAACAGTTAAAAAAATATAGTAAAAATATTAATTATTATTTCAATGTAGGTCACTTTGATTCAATTTTTTTATAAAAAAATTTGTTATTTGATGAATGATAATTTTGAGTAAAATTATCTTATACTCATTTATAATTATTAATAAATTTAAAATTTAATAACATATTTCAACTTATATTTTATCTCATTTTAACTTATACTTTTTTTTTTTTAAGAAAAAAATGCACTGAAGAAATTTTAAATTCAAGTTAAATGCATAAAAATATGTCAAATTATCTTCACATTCCCACTTTAGGTGGTAAAGAAATTGAAATTTAATTCTTTGGAGAAACGACGGAGGGAGATCCAAAGAAATAAATGCAGTGCCCGACCTTGTTTCATGCACTTGTCAACGTAAGAGAGGGTAATTTTATTTCATTTGTTTATTTTATTTTATTTTATTTCTTTTTTTTTTTTAAAAAAAAGAAAACGTGTGCCTGTAATTGTTATAATGTTATTCTACAAGCATTGCCAAAATTCTGTCAATAATAAACGCAAAAAAAAAAAAAAAAAAACAAACAAAAACAAAAAAGCAAAAGATAAGAAAGGGAGCAATTGGTAACTTAAATTCATTTTTTTTTTCTTTTTCCGGACTTTTAACAATAAAAATTCTCCAACGCTTAGTTCAAGTTAAAAGATTTTTTTTATTAGAAAAAAAAAAAAAAGACTTCAACTAAGACTCAGACTAAAATTTTTAATTTTAAAAATGATTCTAGTACCAATAAATTATAACTTATCCTTCTTTGAACTTTAAATTTTGTAAATCATTTTATATAATGCTTGTTGAGAATCTAGAGATTTTCTCTATTTGTTTGAACCATACCAACATAATGAACATCTTAAACAAATCATTTATTTATTACTATATAATATTATATATATATATATATATATATATATCCATAACTATATGGAAAAAATTTATTCATTAAAAGATGAATTTTATTAATGGTACAATGCCCATAACTATAATATTTCCTGGCAAGAGAAAAAGAAAATAAAGCTACAACAAGTTAAAAAAATCAATTGAATGCCCTTGTCAAAAATCACGTTTCCATAGAGTTTTAAATCTCTCAAAATGATAAATTTTAATAATTCCAAAATTGTAATAGACCAGCTCAATTTATTTTGGTCAATTGGCTGTTATTGCAAGAGTCCCTCGTGCCTTCAATTATAATGGCATTGTTGATCTATAAACTACAATCATGACTCACTTTAACAATAATCTTTTTAACTAAGTTTGATTCACAAAATATAATCATTAGTTTAACTATTAATTCCCTAGGAATTTTTTAGGCTGTTTCATTGAAACTAGAACATATGTATATTTTTGGGACATTAATCAAGAAATATTAGTGTAATTAATTTGACTATTCCATTCGACTGATAAAGCTCAATGTGGGATTGAACAAAAAAGGTTCAAGGTAGAATTAAGCTGTTTACAAAAAATTTAAATTAAATTTGCGGTTCTTAAAAAAAAAAAAAACACTAAAATCCCATGCAAAATTTTTTTTAAAACATAAAAAAGAATATATAAAAATATTAATCATCATAATTATGAATTTAAATTCGAGCTTACTTATTAACATTCTAACTTAACCTACACGGAAAAAGTATTTATCATAAAGTGCTAAACATAAATCCAACACAGTAATAAATTATATTATTCCAATACAAAAATAAAAAAAATAATAAAAAAATAAAAATCTAGTACTATACATTGATTTGAATCTCAACCGGAATTGCTACTGAAACTTGAGCTCGGGGGATACACGGGAGATGTTCTATGGTAAAAGAGCTTTCGAAAATTGAATCACATAACAAATGGGGCCTGGGTTTACTAGAGGCGAATTGCCGCACTTGCGCACTCGCTGTCGATCTGTATGGTTTTGTCCACTTGTTGCTGGTGTATTGTAGTTTCTCATCGAGCACAATACCTGACAATAAAATGCCAAATGCATCTACCAAGGCGAAGTGTTGAAAACCGCTGTAGTTGTTTTAAAACAATTCCTTCACTGTACACCACATCCCTTCCCCCATCCCTTTCCCTCACTGCCGGGTCACTCTTCTTCCCCTTTGCCATCAAGCATAGGGAAACCCACGTTGTCTCTACCTGGACTCTCACATGGACAGATACACTTATTGTCGCATGACCATGAAACAGACAAAAAGTTCATACATTTATTTAGATTATCACAGTTCAAAAAAAAATTCAATTGATGTCTTATTTATACGATTATTTGACCTATAAATCATCTCTCTCTTATCTTTTCAACGTAAGAATAGTGTTGCAAAAACATTGAGGGAATACAATATTTTCAAGAACCCCATCTCTTTTTTTTTTTCCATGAATTTTTCTAACCCCTCTTAGTTACAAGTAAGAATTAGGGTTGTTTTATTCCCTTGTTCTTTTTCCTGTTTTCAAATGCGAGTGATATTTTTCATTCATTTCAAACCTATGCTCTAGCCTTTTGACTTGTGCAACATTGCATCATGACTTCTTATTACCTGGCCTCAAACATAAAGTGTCTGGTCTATGTATCATGTTGTTTCACTTTGTTACCTTAGTTAATCAACATAAATTTTAAGCTGTTTCTTTTCTCCCAAAAATTTAAATTAACTTCCATTTTTATTTTTTTTTTTTGTGTAAAAAATAATATACTCTAGATGGAGCACATGATACCTAAAAATTTAGCACATGCCTTAAGACAATTGGATTATGAGCAATGGTATCTTGCAATTCGAGATTCCCATGAATTAGGCAAAAAAAAAAATGATATTCAACAACTTGAGACATTTCCTAATCCATCCAACCAAGGTGATGACCACATGGATTGGGAGAGTAGCCTCAAAATTTGTCCCTTTTGAAAGCAACAATTGTAGCAAAGAAAAAAGAAAATGGAAAAGAACAACAGAGAAAGAACGTTGAATATGTTGGTTTACTTGTCTAACTCTCAAGTTCAGCCAAGAAATACAAATGGAACGATGGAGGTGATAGGTACCACAGATTGGTAGAAGAAGAAATACCTCCAAAGTAGTGGGGCTTGCTCTGGGTCTCTAATGAGCCCTTCCTCTCTCTCCTTCTTCCATTCCTTCTAGTTGACACAAAAAGAAACAACACCCCCCCCCCCCCCCCCCCTTCCTCTTCTTTTCGCCTGGGCAAACAAAAAGAAGCATCCTCAATGGCAGAAGCAATTCACCCACCATATTAGGGTTACGTGGCCCATCTCCACTGCAATCTCCCTCAAAATGCCATACTTTGTTCGAAACCCAAATCTCACACATGTCTAATTGAATTAAGAAAAGAGAGTTTAATTACAAGTGAAATATGTTATTTAAAATCCAAATCTCAAACCTAAATTTATATGAAATAGTTTAAAAGCTCTTACTTTTGGAAGACCAAAATTTCAGAGGTTATACGGCATCTGCATACACACACATCTTCCATTGATGGTTTACGTGGACTGATAAATTAGTGACTAACAACTTATAATTAACTGATAGTTAACATTTTAATTCTTAAGTAACAACTTTGAACTAGTCAAAAAAGAAAAAAAAAAAAAGGATAAATAGAATAATACGTCGTAGTTTTTCAAATTAAATTAGACATATTTTATGCACTTAATAAAAATTTACAACTCTTAAAAATATATACATTTAATTTTATCAAATATTTTAATAAATAAATAATTTATAATTTTGTATATATATATATATTTACCATCAAACTATAAGAAGTAAGAGTTTTATTATTTATATGAATGCAGTTAATAGGTGGCCATCAGACCCAGATTTACGTTGAGAGGTGTTTTAAGGAAGATTAAGCGGGGTGGTTATTGATGTTGACAATTAAAAAAGTGAAAACCAAACAACTGTCAGTTGCACTAGGCCTTGTGACACATGAAAAAGGTAGGGCAGGCAACAGAAGAAAAGTTAAAAAGGTAATTAATTATAAGCAAGAAAATTAAAGGCAGACCAGACACAGAGATCACAGGGCAGACCAGACAACCTCCACTCCAATCCTTGTCTCTCTCTTTCTCTCTCTTCATGCTTAGAGATCTCCTCTGCAATTGCATTTCCATTTGCTTGTCGTAAAATAAAAAGAAAAAATTGAAATAAATAAAGCTTTGTTCTTGCTGCTTGTAATTGTTGTTGTCTAGAAGAAAACCAAGAAAGACCCAAACCTGGTCCGGGCCACCCATTTTGTTCTCCATTTTCTTGTTCTTTTTCTTCTCTTCTTTTCTCTAATTCCATTTCCTTGCTCTGTGATTTGAGTGAACCAGACAATAGTTTCCTTTTGTCCATTCCTCTTCCCTACCCAACTCACCTTACCAGTTATAGCTTCACCTTCCACTTCTTTTTTGGTGCTTTCTCTCTCTTTCTTTCTCATTAGACCCTTTGAACCTTGTTTGGCTGCTAATGCAGTGGAATGAAATATTTTTATACCTTGACCAGGAAAATGAGGGGAAGTGAAAGAAGTTAAATGAAAGTCCAAACATTTCCCTTTTTTCCTGTCTTGTATTGTTTTTTCAGTTATTGTATGCTTTAGTCTTCTTGTTGGGGTTGCTGCATTTGAGTGAAAAATGAGGAAGCATGGATGGCAACCACCCTATCACCCCCTTCAGGTATTTTTTTTCATCACTTTTCCTTTTTTTTTTTTTCTTAAATTCCTCCTTTAAATTTTGTTTATTTTATTTTTTAACTTGAAAGTTTGGATTTTGACTGTTTAATTCATTTTGTGAAGGTGGTGGCTGTTGCTGTGTTTCTGGCATTGGGGTTTGCGTTTTATGTGTTCTTTGCTCCTTTTGTGGGGAAGCAGATGTTTCAAGATATTGTGATGGGAATCTACACTCCTCTAGTATGCCATTTTATAACATTCCGCTTTGATGAATCATTTTAGCACATTCCTCTTTATCAAGTGGGTGTGTGTGTGTGCGTGTGTTTTTTTTTTTTTTTTTTTAACCATGTTCTAATGGGTTAAAGCGTTGAGATCTGTGATTTGTTGTTTTTAATTCCTCATTCATCTTTCTGATTCTTTAATTTTATTTTCCATCTTCTTTACATGCTTTGTATTTTCAAGGTTTTTTGTACCTTATCCACGGTTCCTTTCAAGTGTGCCAAGCAGCCATCTTGATGGTTAACCAGAGCAAATGGCTCGTCTTGGGGTCACTATGCCTGCTAACAAAATATGTCACACACAGTAAAGGCGATAACCTTTCCCTTTGTTGGGATTGATTTTTGAAAGTCAAGACGTGCAGATGATTTAGGAAATTCTAAGCCAGTTCCTTTCATGTGTGCCAAGCAGCCATTTTCATGGTTAACCAGAGCAAATAGCTCGTCTTTGGGTCACTACGCCTGCTAATAAAATATGTCACAAACATTAAAGATGATAACTTTTCCATTTGTTGGGATTGATTTTTGAGAGTCAAGACATGCAGATGATTTAGGAAATTATAAGCCAGCTTGCAACTGCCGGATGATTGCTTGTTCGTTTCCTTCTTTCATATATGTTGTATCTAAACTTCAGAGATTGTGGATTTGCTCGTGAATAATTTATTTTGTTTATGTGTTTATGCGGTCTTGGGATTCTGGAAAAAAACAAATCAGCTCTCAGCATTTATCAAAGGGGAGATTTCCTGCCATCTGCTTAAGTGTTGCTAATATGTTATTTGGCACTGGAGGTCAGATAAGCAAAATGCTAGTCATCCAAGTGTATTTTCCTCTAGCATCAGGACTCAAAAATGGCTTTAGAAGTCTTATGTCCATAACTGTGCTAAAGGCAGAAATGCAGGGTGTAACTGGTAGATTGTTGTTGGCCTAGTCCTTCCATATTCAAAATTGTATTTTGAATTGGAATTTTTCCAATGATGGATGGTTGCAAACATGTGTTTTTATTGCAAAAGGTCAAACTCAGAGTAGTTTAGAATGTCTCTGGTTTGTTAAACACTAATTTTATTAGTGATTAGTACACTAGTGACCATATTATGGGTCTGCCAGTTGTTTATATTTCTTTCGATGTGGCCTACATTTTTTAAACATCTAATAAATTTGCATGATTATTAATTTGTCTATGAGACAAAAACTGCTACAGTCAAATTTCAGAATTATTTAATGGAATTTGATGTTTTGAAATTTTATCATTTGCACCATTTTGTGTGCCTGCAAATTTGGTGGATAAAGTGCATCTATTTAATGAACATGGATAGGAAGTTATATGCTAGTGAAGTATGCATATGCCTCTGAATGATTATGTCTGTTTTGTTTTGTCTTAGAAATGTCCTCTTGTAGGGTTGGATCTTCAGTAATATTTTCCTTTTTCTTCCAGATTTCATTTGTCTTTGGCCTATACATTTGGTGTGCAGCAGCTGATCCTGCAGACTCAGGAGTTTTTCGGTCCAAAAAATATCTCAACATCAGAACTGATGGCAAAGATACCCAGCAAAATGATTGTAAACTAAGTGGAGAGTCAACTTCATCAATGCATGATGCACATGCCTCTCAAATTGGGGGCAAACCTCTGGATAAGGATGCAGTGAGAGCAGATGTGACTTCAACAAATCACAATATGGAGACTGACAAGAGGAATTTGTCATCAGGGAGTTCATCTTGTCTGTTGTTGGCTTTCTCTCCTTGTGCTTTTGTCTGCAATTGCTGCAGTTCAAGCAAAGAATCTTCTGAGCAACAGATGAGTGAGGATGGCATGTTCTATTGCAGTTTATGCAAAGTTGAGGTTCGTAGAAATGCTTAATTTCTGTTTCTACTTTTTTTTTTTTTTTTTTTTTCATTTTTTCTATCTTAAATATCTATGAGTATGCACAGACAATGCTTTCTGGGTAGATGAGAGGATTATGCTTTTAACAAAATAGTGTGACTCATGCATATAGACTATGCTAGGAGATTGACCTTTTAGTGAAACCCAGTTAGGTGAACAACTTTTACATAACGTGCATCATGCCACCAGTTATTTCACATTTTTTAGTAGTTGGTGATGTAGTATCTGTTGTATTGCATTATTGCCCACTGTTTATGGAAGTCTAATGAATTCTCCTTCTTGCCAGGTTTTTAAGTACAGCAAGCACTGTAGAGTTTGTGACAAATGTGTTGACCATTTTGATCATCACTGCAGGGTAAGTGACATCTTAATTAATGGATATTTGTGTTCTTGTATGACACTCTGATGAGTATGTTCCTCGGTTTTTGCAGTGGCTTAACAACTGTATAGGCAAAAGGAACTACAGACAGTTTTTCATTCTTATGGTTTCTGCTCTCCTCTTGGTAAGCATGACCTTCCATATCCTGCCTTACCTGGAACTTTTGTCCAGCCAGAACATTGGATTTTTCACAACTTGCAAGTGTCTTGATCCCTATAATCTTCATAATCCTATCATTCAACATTAGAAGAAAAAATCTCAAAAATACAAGGAAAAAAAATCAGTGGGGAAAATGCTTTCTCAGTTGAATAACTCCAAGACAATCATGATCTAGTAAGCACTAGAATTCAAGCTTACTCTGTAGATGGCCAATTGATCTACCACTGGCACCTGTTGTTGCTTGTGCTTAATTGTGTCCTATAAAATTCCCAATTTTCAAAATATCCCTGTTATCCAATAGTTTTGCAATTTCTTGATTTGCTGCTATGAGTCCCATAAGCAACATGTTAGGACTAATGATCTTCCACTGTAAGCTTTTGGTTCCATTTCTTTTGTTATTGTAATTCATTACCTGACATGTATAAATATGGTTTTTGCATCTTGGGCTTGAGATTGCAGCTTATTCTACAATGGTCTACTGGAATCCTTGTGATTGTCTGCTGCTTACTTGAGCGGAAGCGCTTCTCTCGGGATATCTCCTCCAAATTGGGAAGTAGTTTCTCCTTGGTCCCCTTTGTCATTGTGGTGGTGAGTACCCTTGTCATGTAATTGCTTTTATTCTTTCTTTATTGGGTGATTATTTGTCCGAGTGGCAGTGTACAATTCTAAGCGAAAAAGAAGAATTTGCTACCATTACTTTCAGTGCCACATTAATAGGAAGTTTTTAAACCTTCTTGCAGGCAGTGTGCACCATTTTGGCAATGATTGCAACTCTACCTCTTGCTCAGCTTTTCTTCTTTCACATCCTCCTCATGAAAAAGGTGATTGCTTCAGTAATGAGCTATAACTGTCCTTTCAAATCTCAGTGGACTGAAACATGATTCTAGTTTCTGACAGACAATAATGCATGCAGATATGTATGTGTTAGGCAACATTGATTTATTTTCTTTTTTTTTTTCCTCTTGGTTGTCCAACCACTATTTATATTCCTGTCAGCTGATATATTGCTGGGTTAATAAAGTGCTGCTGCAAATGTGTAGGGAATCAGCACATATGATTACATAATGGCTCTAAGGGAGCAGGAACAAGAGCCACAAGGAGCTGGAGGTCAGCATAGTCCCCAAATGTCTCCTGTCAGTTCCCTCACTGGTTTAAGCAGTGCAAGCTCCTTTTCTACTTTCCACCGAGGTGCATGGTGCACACCACCTCGCCTGTTTCTGGAAGATCAGGTACATTCTCCTTAAGGGACAGTGTATGATTGGGCAACATTTGTACATTGTATCAATAATTTGTACAAGGCTATCTTCTGTTTCATTGGCCCACAATTATGGGCAGTAACAGATTGGTTGCAATGGTTATTAAGAGAGCAATGGTCTAAATTCTAGTGTTTTTTAAACTATGTTTTATGCTTTTCCGCCAGTTTGATGTTGTTCCTCCAGAGACTGGATCTGTTAGTTCAAGAGGGAAGAAGACAACTGGAGAAGAACCAGTGAAGAAAAAGAACCCAGCAGCAGTAAAGATCAATCCGTGGACATTGGCCCGATTAAATGCAGAAGAAGTCTCAAGAGCTGCTGCAGAGGCAAGAAAAAGGTCCAAAATTCTGCAGCCTGTGGTGAGAAGAGATGCCCCTTTTGGTCTAGAAGCAGATAGCGGCTTTGGGAGTAGTGGCCGTCGATTGGTCCCAAGGCTTGACAACAATAAAAGGCGAGGTAGCAAGCGGGTTGGCCTTCCAGCTGACCTAGCCATGGAACCTGTAACTAATGTATCAAGCATAGCAGATCAGAAAGGTTTCACTGACACATCTAATAGTTTGGTCCCTCTTCAGCTTGAGGCATTGAGTGCTTTCCAAACAAGCAGAGCAATGTCAAACTCAATGAGAATTGTTGCCTCTTCACCCGAGAGTAGTTTAGACTCACCAGACATCAATCCATTCCTTGTTTCCTCCACCGGAGTTGAAGAATCGAGGAGGCTCAGGGACCTATCTGTTGCTGGTGCTGTTCCTCAGAACGGAATTCCACTATCAAGGTCTACTAGTGATGGTTATGAAGCATCTGGTGGGGAAGATAGCGACAGGGTGCCTTCCAGGATTATCCAAAGGCCAACCAACTGGAACAACCTCCCCTTTCAAGCTGACCATGATGAGGGATTTCTTAAATTAAAAGCATCATCTTCGATTGGCCACACTAACCATAACAAGCTTTGATCATGGGTATGTAATGTTTGTTTTTCTGCACCTCGCCAAATGATTTCAACATTCTTTCATTTTTGGGCCAATGAAAATGGAAAAACCGATTGGCCATTTGCTTTACCTGCTGATTTGATATTCGACATTGGGTTTCAAAATCAAAGCTTCGTGAAGAAGATGTGCTGGTAATGTAAAAGGGATTTAGAAGCTGTCTTTCTGGAGCCACGTGCAATGGTTTCGGAATTCGGTTTCATGGCAATGCTCCCTGGTTCAGTCTTTTGGGATCTGACAAGAAAACCAGCTTGCTGTTGTATTGTTAATAGTGCTCATTTTGTGACCCCTTGGTGGGTTGTGTTAGAAACGGATTCACATTGATGGATGGCTTCAATCTGAGTATTTGTGATTTATGCTAAGAGCTCATGCAGTTTTACTGTTTGTTGATTCAGTTTTTGCGTTCTAAGTTGTCAAATCCTCAACATTGGCTTGTCAGTGGGAAGCTGCTTTGAATTCAAAATCTATGTTGACCCGTAAGGTCATCAACCTGCGGTTAACAGAGGCTGTAACTTCGTACACAAGAAATTCAACCCTTGGGTGGAATTGGCCATTCAAATCGCAGACCAATTCATCGATTCCTTTTTGAGTTCGTCAGTAATACGAGTTGAATCCTAATCGCTGACCGACTACTCTATCACCAGTCACCACAATTCATCAACTAACGGTATTCATTTGACAGCTTATTACCATGTATCTAAAATATGTGATATTCAACCTCTGCTTAGCAATTTGTGTTTTGTTTTAGACATCATTTGATGATGTCGTGAACCCTCAACACATCTATTTCCCACAAATCACCTATCTTCTAAGAAGCACGTCTGATGCAAACATGGCACCACGTAGATGCCACGACATGTCAATTTTGGAAAAAAAAAAATAAAAATAAAGAGTGTATTTTAGTTTCAAGAATTGTAAAACTAATTTTATAAATTTTCCATATTATATATATATATATATATATATATTTTTAAGTAGTGCGAAGGAACGAGCTTAGCCTATATAGTTATAGAACGGGGTAGGGGAACCCAACAGGCATCATCGAAGATACAATTGCAGAGTCTCTTTTGGTGGTCATGGGAGAAAGCAAAGGTAGTTTACCTCTTGACTGACTTCTCGGTAGGTAAGGTGTAGTTGATTCCAAGTTAATTTAGTATTCAACGTATTAATATTTAATAAATATATTAAAAAATTTTGATATGTGTATTAAAACTCGGATACGATAACCTTATCTCATAATTTTTTTTATAAGGAAAAGACAACTTTTAGTTTACAATTATTTATTATTTAATTTTATCTTATGATTAATATAAATATATATATTTAATAATAATAATAATAATAGTTATGTAAACAAATTTGTCTCGTTTCGAGTCAATTCACTAATTCTACAATTTGTGTTGCATAGATCAGTCTGCGATCCGCAGCCTCAGCCTCACAAACTTGATAATCCTGATCAGGATAGGTTCGTAACACATCCAAGAAAGATCTGATTTGTTATAGCTCAAAAAAGGTTCAATCACAATGGGCCATCCATGGCAGCTTCAAAGCGCTCAGGTATATAATACATATACGTACACACTATATGTAACCATTGCAAGCAGCTAGCTCTCGAACGGAGGAACGAACACCCCCCATCAATCCATTTTCACGAGAAGAATCCACTGACGACTCTGTTTCAAAGAGCCCCACCAGCTCAAACTCACGTTTTCCGGCATATCCTGTCGATTCCTCTTGAATTTTCCTTCAACAGCAAGTTTCATTTCCCTGCACAGACAAAGCCTGATGCAACGCACCCATTTTGTGGCAACCCACTTTTCATTTGTTCATTTTGAATCGCTTCCAACGTTGCCCAGATCTGAACTATGTCGTTTTTCGTGCTTCTTTTGTTGCTCTTTGAGGAAATCTGCGTTTTGGGGGGGTTTTCAGTGCATAGCTAGAGATTGTTAAGTTAGATCCGGAGGAATAATATTGATTCAATATGGAAATCTCCGCGGGAGCTCCTATTGGTTTGGATGAGATACAAGAGGAGGAAACTGAGGAGAAATATTTGCCGAATTTCGCGTTGGAATCATGTGGTAATGGCAATGGCAATGGCAATGGCAATGGCCATGATCACCATTTCCATTCAATGAACGCATTGGAGATCTTGAGAGAAACTGTAAGGATTCTGCGGTCTAATTCTGCGTCCTTTATGCTTGTTGCAGCTTTGCTCATTTGTCCAGTGACTGCTATTTTTTTGTCAAATGTGTTAGTTGATCAGAGTATTGTTAAGAGATTGACTATTAGGCTAATGTTAGTTGCAAAGTCCAGCGGTCTCCCATTGAGACCTTTTATTAAACAGTCGTGCCACCGGTTTGCAGAGATGGTCGTTTCGACAGCAATGTGCTTTCCTTTGTCTCTCACATTGTCTTTGTTGTCGAAAGTTGCAGTGGTTTACTCCGTGGATTGCACTTATTCGAGGAAGAGTGTGGATTCTTCAAAGTTCTTGGTGGTAATAATTAAACTATGGAGGAGGATCACTTTGACGTACTTATGGGCATGTATCATGATTGTTGGTTGCATAACATCATTCTGTGTGCTTCTATTTGCCGTGTGTAGCACATTTTCGGTACTGGGTTTCTGGCCTGATTTAAATTTTTATGCTGCAATGATGGCGGGTCTAATATTCTCCATCGTGTTTGCAAACGTGGTAATAGTTTGCAATGTTGCAATTGTTATCTCTGTGTTGGAAGATGTTTCAGGGCCACAGGCATTACTTAGGTCCAGTATTTTAGTTAGGGGACAGACTCAGGTAGGCCTTCTGATATTCCTTGGATCAACTATAGGGTTGGCATTTGTGGAGGGGTTGTTTGAGCATAGAGTGAAGACATTGAGTTATGGAGATGGGTCCTCCAGGATATGGGAGGGTCCGCTTTTGGTGATTATGTATTCATTTGTGGTGCTAATTGATTTGATGACAACTGCTGTTTTCTACTTCAGTTGTAGATCATATGGCATGGAAGCCTCGAATGGTGAATGCCAGTCAATTTTAGAGACAATTGTTGCCTCTAGAGAATCCGTGGGAAGTCAATAGCATGATCTTGAAAACTGATTATTTTGAGTGAAACAAAGGCAATGCAACTGGGAGCTGCAATTTAAAAATGTGGCTTTTGTTGCTAGTTTCATCATCTCGGAAATAAAGAATGTTGCTGGGGAATTCAGCTACGTTTTGCTTTGAGGGCTCATGGGTGGTGATTAATTCAGATGATTCTCCAGAATGAACAAGCAAACACTTCTAGTGATTTACTGGAAAATAGACAAACAGAGGAAAGGTATTTTAAGATTGCTAGGTGCAAAATGACTGCGAGTGGTCATGCATTTTGTAGATTGGCTTTTTGTTCAGTAGACATCTGCTTTTGTAATTCGATGCGTATACTATCATAGTTCGTGAACAATATAGTTTCAGTATAATGTCTCTCAATTTGTTTTAGCTGGGAGAAAGTGAAATTACTGCATATTTGATGACCTTTTACCTTTCACAGTATTCTTCTTCTTCGTCTTCTTCTTCATTTTCATCTTCCTATTCACTGCTGCTACTGCTCGTCACAATAAACGATTCATTTTATAAGCTATTTACTACAGGTTCAGAGGTCAAGTATAGAAGCATCTTGCATTCCATGGAAAAATGTCCAAAATAAATATTACCGAACAATTATATGGCTTTTCCTGTGTCTTTTGCACTTGAATCATTTATGTTGTCCGTTTAGAAGATGGCATTTCATGGCGAATACGTTGCAAGGGTAAATTTGTTTTCATCTTGAGTTGTACTGCCGCACCTCATTCCTGGTGAAACGTCTCAAAAAGAGAGAACCAAGATCTATTCCCAACTATCTTAACTCATCCAAAAATACGTGTATCTTTGATTATGAAGAAAAATTAATGCAAATGTTAATGTTCTGCATTAGCATGTGGCTCTTTCTTCATGCAACTCTATTGTCCTCCGTACTATTGAATTTCCTTTTACCTTGGGCATTACTAAATTTCTGCCTGTTGCAGCTTGGAAGTCAAGTGACAAAACTGAGTGGGTCCTATTTCCTCGAAAACATGTTTCACCATGCCACAGTTGTGAGGATTAAATCTCATTTTCCATTGTCAAACATGCTTTGTTGCTTCTTCTGTCGAGGATGTTTTGAGAATGAACAGGCACCCACCCAGGGGTCAGTCAATATTCATTTCTCTGATGGTTTCATCGATTCAGGCACAAGGACGTTCATTTGAATGCCTCCATCCTTAATCCTTGTGCCCTTCGTACAATCCATTGTTATGCTAACATTGACTTCTGTCCTTAACTTTGCATAGTTCAGCCTTATGGTTGCAGTTTCCTCACATGCACTGATTCGCCAGTCTCGGTTTGGACGTTGGCAATTCAGTATCTGAATTTCCTTCGTATTAATGATTTAAGAGAAAGAGAGTTGAGACCATTGATATGTGTACCACATATTGAATTTGGACAAAAGCAACTACAGGAGATGTAATTATGGAGATAGCAATTTTTAGCTATACTCTGCATGCGATCGTGTTCTTCCCCAGTTAATCCCTTCTCTTCTTCTATAGGTTTATGGGGTTCCTGAGTTCAATTTAAGAACCAGAAAGCTCCAACAACATCATCTACATATAAGATTTGGTAATGTAATTGGGAGGGGAGTGAAATTAATGTTTGATCAATTTGTCTTTGGCATTTTTTTGTTTTTTTTCTTTTCAATAGAAATGAAAAGGCTACAGTGACTTTTTTGAATGATTATTTGAAACTTAAAAGGTATTTGATCCATTTTAAATTTTTATACTAAAGAATTACTTACGCAATGTGGATACTTTGTAAGATATTATTTTTTTTATTAAATAATTTTTATTGTATTTGAAGTTAGATATTTACATTTTTTTCTGTAAAGAATATGTAACTTAGACTTTTAATATTTTTTATAATAATAGTACAGATTTTTCAAGGTGACGTATTTATTAAAAGAGAAATTTATACTTAATAGAGAATTAAGAGAAATTTTATTTTGATTTTCTCTTTTTAAATATAACTTAATTTTTTTTTTTATATCACATGATAAATAAAATTTATTTATATTAAAAAAATGAAATAAATTTATATGATATAAAATTATAAATAAATTATGTTAAAAAATAAAAATAACAAATATTATAAATTATATATATATATAGATAAAGAGATAATTTAATATGAGAGAGATTAGAGTTAGAAAGAACTAGTCAAAACTTTTCTCCTTCAACCAAGAACTCGTTTCCAAATTAGCTAAAACATGAGAAAGGGAAGTGGGAGAAGAGTTGAAGTTTGTTTTATAAACAAGCAATCAATTTTCCATCAGAAAAATCATCAGAAAAGGATTTTTCATATGTGTAAAAAGAAGAAATACTCGATTATTGCATAAATTAATTTTATTTTATTTTTTATAAAAATGTGTTTCTTTGATTGATTTATTTATTTTTAGTGTAAAGATTAATATCAAACTATACATCTAAAACCGAAAATTCAATTGATCCTATTATTATTAAAAATTCATACACCACTATCAATAAATCTTGTGACTAATGGCAGTGGATATTTAATATTATTTTGGCTAATATAATGTGAGTCGTTTATTGTACATAATGGTTATTAATACAAGTTAATTAATACTGCTTAATTGATTTTAAACTTTGTTAATGTCGTCAGCTCAGATTCTAAATATTACAGAAAAAAGTTTTTGTTTAAAAGTGTATTTCAGGTACCTAAATAATGAAAATAATAATAATAATAATAATAATAACAAAAAGAAATTTGATTATGAGAATTCAGAATACAAGAAGGAAGCAGAGTACAGGGAGGGCTCCTACTATAATAAGGAAACAATGTAGCCGTGAAAATGAACACACAAACTTAGATGCCAAATCCAAAGTCAAAGCCAAAGCCATAGCCATTTTTGTGTTTCAAAGAGTTGAGTTGAGTTTGGGTTGAAGAATCTTGTTGTGTTGTGGTTGTTGTTGACAATTGTTTATTTTTGATATTATATTATGATGGGGTAGAAAGGAGAAACTTGTCCAGGAGATGCTTCAATGTGGAATCATACAAAACAGCACAAGTTCATTTGCTTCCCAGTGGTGGTGCTCCCGAAGAAGGATGACACATGGAGATTTTGTATTGATTATAGAAAACACAACCAGTTGACTCCGAGAGATAAGTTTCCTCTCTCTCTCATAAAGAACTTGTTGGATGAATTGTGGGGTTTCCTTGGATCTCAAATGTGTCCCTTCCAAAATTAATTTTTAATATTCCATGTTACGAATTTTTAGTTATATTATTTAACTTAATTAATATATTAGTTATATTCTAAAATTTTATAAGTAAAATCTTTAAATCTAATTTCAAAAAATTTATTTTAATATTAGTTGATGATTTATTAATCTGTTACAAAATTTTATACGATCACCTAAATCATTTAAAAACAACTCTTTAATTGTGGAGGCTTAATAACTTATATGTCAAGGTGTCCAAGTATTTTTTTTTTTTGTTTTGTTATTTTTGAAATAAAATACTTAGAACATATATTTTGAGGTTTTTAGTTATCTTAAAGAGGTAGTTGCCCATTTTTAGAGGTTTACTTAAATTAGTTAAGAAGTTTTTTAGAGTTTAGTTGGTTATTACAGAAGATTTATAGTTAATTATGGTCAGTTTAGTAAATCACTAACATAACTCCTTAAAAAATATGCATTTCAACGGCTTTCGGCAGCAAAACAGGCTTTTTTCTGACTCAATTCCCAGAGTTGGCATTACCTAAATTTTCTTAAGAGTTTGTAGTGAAGACTATTAGATTTGATATTGGTATTAGTGTTATTTTAATGCAACAAGGACACCCTATTGTAACGGGTTGTTCCCTGTCTGTATCACTCTCATATTGTTAAGGAAAAGGAGGACCTTGGGACATATAAGCGGGTGTGTTGCACACCCCAATAGATTGTCTTTTGGGGAGAAAGTAATGACCCCATGATAGAGTGGTATCAGAGCCTACCCCTCCTGCCGTGGGACTTTGACTTGGCGCGGAATGCCGAGAACCCTTGATTTCACCGACTTAGTGCATGTCCAAGAATATCGACGAAGACGTCGATGAATTCGGTGTGGGAGAATATAACGGGTTACTCGCTATCCGTGCCACTCCCACATTGTCAAGGAAGAGGGGACTTGGACATCGACGAGGACGTCGATGAATTCGGTGTGGGAGAATGTAATGGGTTACTTCCTGTTCGTACCACTCCCACATTGTCAAGGAAGAGAGGGACCTTGGGTCATATAAGTGGATGTGCTGTACACCCCAACAGGCTGTCTTTTGGGGAGAAAGTAATGACCCGTAACAGAGTGGTATTAGAGCCTATCTCTTCCGCCGTGAGACCTTGACTTAGCGCGGAATGCTGAGAACCCCCCGGTTTCACCAGCTCAGTGCGTGTCCAAGAACATCGATGAGGACGTTGATGAATTCGGTGTGGGAGGATGTAACGGGTTGCTCCCTATCCGTGCCACTCCCACGGGAGGATGTAATGGGTTGCTCCCTATCCATACCACTCCCACGTTGTCAAGAAAGAGGGGAACCTTGGGACATATAAGTGGGTGTGCTGCACAAAATAATGACCCCATGACACTATGCTCTTCATTTAAAAGGCTCTAGCTCCCAAACATCTTTCTTTATTTGTGTATGATAAATAATTAATTGCTATCATATTTGCAGTCTCCAAATAATGCATTATTTTGCAAGATAAGCATTTCAAACTTAATACAAACTATTATAGTTTAAAGTACCTATTAGATACAACTACTAATTAGAAAACTTAGTTAGCAAAATTGATGAGATTTGACTATGAAATCATGTACAAGGAGAGCAAAACAAATTTGGTGGCTGATGCACTTTTCATATTGTATAGTGCAAACATGTAATCTCGTACTATCTCTGTTGACCTCTACCAATATATTCAACCTACTTGGTCCTTTAATTCTCAATTACAATTTCTTCTTTCTCAATTGCAACACGACTCTTCATCTTTTTCACCTTATTTATGGTCCAATCATCAACTATTTTAAAAACAAAGATTGATGATAAGGCAAGATCCTAATCTCAAAAGATAGCTCATAGAAACTTGACATGTTGGCTCACATAGGGGCATAACAATGAAGAGACTTTCTTGCTTGTTCTTTTGGAGGGAGTTGGCTAAGGATGTTAGAAACTTCATTAATACCTGTCATGTTTGCCATAACTACAAATATGAAAATGCCCTTTTACCCTAGTATGCTATAACTATTACTTATTTTTGGAAGGTCTAAAAGATGAATAAGTCTCAACTTTGTTGAGGGTCTTCTTCCTAAATACAATAACAAAGAAATAATCTTGGTGATTGTTGATAGATTTAGCAAATATGTTTATTTATGGCTATTATCCTAACCTTATACTATCAACTTAGTGACTTTACTCTTCCTTGATCACATCTTCAAGTTAAATAAAATTTCAAAGATTATTATTCGTTATAAAAATATTATATTTTTATGAAATTATTTATAAAAATTTTTATTTTTAAAAAAATTATAATTAAAATTATCAATTAATAAGTGATACAAATATTTAAATAAAAATTTTATTTTGATATAATTTCTTATCATGAAAAAATAATATTTCAAAAAATGATTCTTAAAATATGCTTTTTCGTAGATATGTGTTTCATCTTTGGAACTCAAAATCAAGATCCGAGAGATATCTATAGTATTTGTAAACTATAGTTAGTTAAAAATGTATTTATGTTGCAAATATTTACGAGGGTAAAAGACCATAGCCCTAACCCCAGTAGCCCATCTTGACAACTGTAATATCATAGGCCAATTATTCTTTCGGGCCTAGCCCAAGCCCTCGTACTACTGAATTTTAATAATAATAATATTAATACTATTATTATTATAAATTTTAATTAAAAAATCATTAAAAAAAAACACAAAATCAAACATTATAAATACAATAACTACTATTTATGCGTTCGTATTTAACTCTGTGTCTATTTTTCTATTTTTCTCTCATTTTTGTGTCCTTATTATTATTATTATTAAGTGACCGCGAAGACACAGAACAGAGGGACCGACGGTGGAGAGAGAAGCGGCCGTTGCTTCTTGTTCGTAGACCAGTAGAAGGGCCGCCTGCGAGTGTGGTTAGGCTGTGTGCGCTGAGCTTTGCCTGAAAATTTTCAGTTTTTCTGGGAGAGAAAGCAGAAGCGAAGCTTCTTCAGTGAGTGTTTGTGTGTTTTTGTCGATATTACATATTTACTTGCTCATAAATTTGAGGTAACGCTTGAATGTCTGGTCTTAATGTGTGAAGAAAGCATTTTAAGAGCGGTTGCTGTCATGTTGCTCGACAAAATGCTTAAACGAGAAGTTTTGCTTTCTTTTTATGTGATTTTTTTTTTAAATACAGTTTTTGGGTGTGAACAGGATTGGGAATGGACGGCTATCGCTGGGAAAAAGTTCAGAGATTTGAGGATTTTGTTGATCGACGGCTGAAGCCTGATCTTGTTCGTGCTATTGCTGAACGGTATCATCTCTTTAGTTTTGTTCCATCACCCTTATACCTTTTTCATGCAGATTTTTTTTTTTATTTTTTGAATGAAGATTTCATTTAGAAGATGCCCCTTTGCCTCTGTTTGAGTTTAGTATGATAAAGTGTTTGTTTGTCTTCATTCATTCCAACCTGTTTGTCCAAAAACTCTCCCTATTAACGAATGCTAATGCTTTTCTATTGCAGTTTTGCTTATCACTTTTTTCTTGCATTGCTTTTTTTTCCGGGTCATAATTGTACTCGCAGTTTGGTCTTTCTGCTGGACTGAGGGAGTGAATGTGCATCAAGCACTTCAATTATTTCTTCTGTAATAGTCACTTGTGTATTGAAGGCCAAGTTTGAGATTGGTAAAATATGTTTTGTGATGCCTCAGACATTTTGGGATCACAGAGGTTCAAGTTTTGCTAATATTTGGTCATAAGCAAAATTACTAATGAAATCCACAAGCTAATGGGCTCTAGATAGATGACAGCAAAATAGTTATTTGATTTGTTGCCTTGAGAGCTGATGAGTAAAAATTTAGTGATTTGGAGTGCTTCATTAAAGGCTTTTATACATACATACATACATACATACTTACATATATATATATATATATATTTATTTATTTTTATTTTTATTTTTATTTTGAAATTTTGCAGGGACAAGGTTTTTGAACAACAAAAGGTTTTGTATCCTTTTCCTGTTTCCCATCTTTTCTAGTGTGAAGTCACTTGGACCTCCTTTTCTTTTAACTAAAGTTTCTTGTGAGGTTGCTTTAGGTACACGATCTTCATATTCCTTTAATCTATCAATATCTCATTGTTTCTCATTTAGAAATCATAAAAGGAATATTCTTAATCATGGCTGAATATCTTGGCTATCTCTTCATTTCTTTTCCTTCCCTACCTTTCATGTTTAAGTAAGTTCTTTCAAAGTTGCAGAGTCCAAGTTATTGACACTTCCAAAATGCACATTCATGTTACTACTATTTCGGTGTCTTTTGTTCCCCCCAATTTAGTATCATTTCCCAATCAGTCTCTTGTGTTTTCCCTCTCCCCAATGAGCTAAGCTAATGGAATTCATGCATCTTTTTTTGTTGAATTTGTAGCATATTTGATAATCCTAACTTTTAGCAGTGTTTAATCCCCAATTTCCATTTCATATTTTCCTCCCTCTCCAATGAGCTAATGGAATTCATGTATCTCTTTTTGATGAATTTGTAGCATATTTGATAATCCTTGGTTGTAGCAGTGTCTAAGCCCCAATTTAATGTCTTTTTCCAGTCAACATTTCTTTCTTTTTCCCCTCCCCAATGAGTTAATGGAATTCATGCATCTTTTCTAGTTGAATTTGCAGCATATTTGATAATCCTAGCTTGTAGCATTATATACCCCCAATTTAATATCATTTCTCAGTCAATATGCTTCTTTCCCTTCCTACGAGTTAATGGAATTTTTTCATTTCTTTTAGTTGAATTTGTAGCATGTTTGATAATCCTAGCTTGTAGTAGTGTTTACTTGACTGTTTACGCTAGCTCAGAGTTGCGAAGGAACGTAGAGAATGTAGAGAAAAATACCGTAACCAGTCTCAGGACATTGGTCAACCTTGGCTCTGAAGTGTACATGCAAGCTGATGTGTAAGTGCTTATCATGTTAAAGTTCCTGTCTTTCAGAATCTCTATTGTCTAATTATCTTCTTTTCAGTAGTTACGTTATTTAATCACCTTTCCCTCTCAAATTCCTTTCACTAATAGTAAGGTTCTCCCTTTTTAGTTTGCTTTTGTTTTTTTCTTTTCTTTTTTGTTTCCTTCCTGACATGAGATTGGATATTATCTTATATGTTTTCAGGCCAGATACACAGCACATTTTTGTTGACATTGGACTAGGATTTTATGTAGAGTTTACTTGGTCTGAAGCTCTGAATTTCATATCACTGAGGGAGGAAAAGATAGCCGGGTATTCAAATTCTCATTTGTTTGTCAAAGCTTTGCTCAAAGTTGCATTGACCCCTTTCATCTCTCATAAAGGGACTATTGGAAACCTACATAGCACAAACATAACATACTCATGGCCTATAATGTGCTAATTGATATCCTTTTGTAGGTGTGTGTGCACATAAGCATTATGTCATCTCCTTTGACATTGTTGGATCTTCTTTTAGTTACATTCGGGGTATTGGTATTGTACAGTTAATGAGTCTCTGTATTGCACTCTTTTCAGGCAAATAGAGGAATACACTCGTCAAATTGCTTCAATCAAAGCACAGATCAAGCTGGTCGGTAGTGGATAATCTATTCTCTTATGCTCCTGCAACACCCCCCTAAACCAAAGAGAAAAAAATTGTGCATCTTGTGTAGAGTTGTTAGTGTATGCCATTTCTGCATATTTTCCAAGATGACTAGGGTTTGCTTGGTTGCTGAAATTCTGTCTTTATTACGTTGAGAGAAGGCAGGCAGAGAATAAAATGTTTATGCAGTTACAGTAAATTGAATAACCAAGAGAATTTTTCTTGGAAGAATTGTGGTGATTGTAGAGGTTCTAGGTGAAAGCAGTTTAACGACACAACTTAAAAACTTTTTGCTCATGAGCCCTGCCATGAAAGAACACTTCTGACAATTCTTCATTTGGTTGGTTGCAGGTTTGTGAAGGGATTCGAGAATTACTCCAACTTCCAGCTGAGAAAACTGCACCAGGCCATGTTTTCTAACGTGCCTATCTTTTCAATTGTTTTCTTAAATACTTTGCCGGGGAGTTTGGATCTACCTGGGGGATGAAGAACGAAATGAATGTGAAAAGTGAGAAAAGATGGTTGCTTTCTTAATGTGCGGTAAAATGATTTCCCATAACTGCTAACATGACCTGAATGAGTAGGGAGAGTTTGATAATCTTATAAACCAACACGAAAAGTCTTCAAGCCATTTAATCATGAATGGAATCAAACATGGGTTTGATAATCTAATTATAATGTAAAATATTATAATAATTATTTTAAATTATGTGTTGAAAAAAATACTAAATTTATTAAAAATATTTAAACTGCACATATATATATATATATATATTACAGTCGTATTTATGATGGAACGATGTTCTAATCTTTTAAGAATTCATGTTTTTTATACTCGTATTATTTGGTATTCCTATTCTCATACTTGTGCCCAAGCACCAGACGCACAATATAAATGGGATTCAATCCCAAATTCCTTGAGATGACTTCAAAAAGCTGTGCCAGTTTATGTTGACCAGCTCCTACAATTCTAAGTTCTATTCTTATGCTCCTTTGCATTCTTATATTAAATGGAAATATGCCCATGCCGATAACAAAAGGTGGTTATCCTAGATACCACAGGTAAAGCAGATGCAACAAAACTTATACTGGGGTTTGTTTTTCAATAAGTTTCTGCAAACACACATGTACCAAATGCAGAATAGGTTCGGTCAGAGAAATACAATAATCTTCTTATTCTGATGCATAAAGAAATGCTAAGAATCCTGGTGTATCGCGCCAGTTAGATGTACTATGAGTGGAATGGACTAAATAATGAAGCAGATGGGAGAAAGATCAAGAGAATTTATTGACAATTTTCCGTGCTCAATGAGGAGGACGAGGAAGAAAAGAGCTCAATTCAGAGGTGTTTGTGGAATGCCGACTTCTTCTTGCGGTTCTTTCTTGACACAATCCACATGTGGGCTGTGGATATATCAATCCATTGTTAAGTGAGATTGGAATTGTTAAGTTCAACACCGATAAAACTATACATCTACGTGTCGACAATGAAGTCAGTCCTCACCGTGCACCAAATCTAGTTTTTAACAAGAGGAGAAGTTGATTGTCACTTCGTTCATAAAAAAATTTTAACACAACCGTATTTCCATTAACCATGAGAAATAGGAGAGTAGTTTTGTGATATTTTCACAAAGGTTTTAAGCAGTAGTGAGATTGATTATATTTGTAATAAATCAAATATGATTAACATTTATATTCTAATTTAAGAAAAGTGTTATAAATATAGTAAGTTAATATATTATTGTGTATATATAAGAAGTAAATATAATTATTTAATTGTAAGATTGATTATATAACTAATTATATAGTTAATTATAGGACTTGATCCTAAAAGAGATTGATTCTCTACTTACTTATATATATTGTTGAAAAATTATTTTACTTAAAATGTTAAATTGTTAAATAAGATCTAATATATAAATTATATATTATACTTAGTATGATCTTCCATATAAAAATTTAGTTCATTTTGATTTAAAATATAAATAAATTAAAATTTTATAATTAATTTATAATTAAATGTAAATATAGTAAGATTTAAATTTATAATAATTTTGATATTATATCTAAATATAATATATAATTTATAATTTAAATTTTTAAATAAAATAATTTTTTAAAAAATATTATAATTTAATTTTATTTTTTTAAAAAAAAAAGTATAATTTTACAAATTTATCGATGAATTAATCAAATAAATTGTAATTACAGATAAGGTTTTAGAGAACAAATTCCTTTTCGATTTATCCCTATAGTTGAATACCTCGTTCAATAATTGTTTTTATCCAATCCATTTGAATTAATTAAAAAAGAAAAGACAAATCCCTTGTGATACACCAGATCTGGCTGGGTTATTGGGTTGCTGTTTTCAGTATTATATAATTGAAATATATAATTTTGAATTAGAGAGAATATTTTTTTTTTGTTTAAAAAAAAATTAGAGCTGCTGAGTGTCAGCCATGTCATTGACGCATGTCCATCACGTCATCATTTAATTACAGCATCCCCGCTATTAACCAAATTAGTTCATAACCTTGATTATTTGATTTCAACCATTTTTGGGTTAATTTTTGATTAAACTTATTTTAATACGTTTTATACCTAATTCTACATTTTTTTTCATTATTTAGTATCATATTTGTTGTAAATATAAAAAAAAATATTAAGTTTTTATACTTATAAATACTATTTTAAATGGGACAAATTATGTTCATCAGTCTCAAGAAATGAGACAACGGAAACTCTCGACGGATTCTCCGCGTGCTGGGCATACCTCTTCCGTGCGCCTTTCTCGTGGGCGGAAACAGAACAACAAGGAAAGACCCGGCCGACCTGTCCAGGGCCCGAGGGCGAGCTTTATCTAAGAGAAAATGGGGAATACGAGATTGGGCCCCCAGCCCCTTCTCAAAGATTTGATGGAATGGTCCAGCCCACCCAAGAGCGCTCATGTCATATGGGAAAAAAAAGGCTGGAAAATATCCTTGATGGTTTTTGATATCCTTAGGAATAATAATAAGAAGAATAAAAGTCCAGGTTGGTAGGAGACTATCTAGCTTGGTTCGCAGAGCACTTGTCGGGTTAAAGACATTTTCTTTTTTTTTTTTTTTTTTTGGCTAAATACAGTTTGGGCACTCTTCTTTATCCTTTGCAGCGGTAAAGAAGAATTGTGAGGTGAAGCCGTCGCAGCTAAGCAGGTCCCTGACAGGTGGGGGCACAACGAGGATCAAAGTAGGCTTGATGAAAATCTCAAATTCAGGCTCACGCTATGTTAGCATAAAAATTCCAAAACTAACTGCAACTAAAAAAAAAAAAAAAATTTCTTTTATTCTTCCATTCTTATAACTTTTGTTATATATATATTAACATCTTATATTATAAATGAATATACAATGAAAGATTTATTTATTTTTTTATATAAAAACAAATATTAGCTGCTTGAAGCAAGTATTTAAGATGAGAAATGCAGACGATGAAAGCTATCAACTTAGTAAAGAATCATTGTATTTCCAAAAGCATACACTTGTACATACACACACCCACATGGGACGGCAAACTAAAAGTAATATTATTATTTTTTAGTATCCAAAACAAACATCAGTTGCCTGAAGAAAGTATTTAAGATGAGATGCAAACAATGAATATGCTAACAGCCTGGTAAAGAATCACTAGATTTCAAAAAGCATACACCTGTGCTGCACAAGTGAGTTAATTTTAACTGCTGTAGTACAAGCAAGCGACCAATTTTGCTCCTGACAAGGACCCTCGATGCATGATTGGTTCTTACGGTAGCAAACATAAGATAATAAACTGATGCCGAACTTGTATGGGCTAATAGCCCCTAAATTCAATTTACATCCTAGTATACATTCGCTTGATTTCACCAGGGGGAACCAAAAGCGTGCCGTCAATCACAAATACACGCATCGCTTGATTTCACCAGGGGGAACCAAAAGCGTGCCGTCAATCACAAATACACGCAATATGCTTTTCACAGGGCGCTATAATGCGGGGAAAAAGCAAGCTCCGGTATCACCTATGCAAATTGCAGTGGGAAATAGAAGCCAGCATTTCTGTTTGCCTTGATACAATCTACAAACGAGTTCAACCCTCTGATGAAGATAGAAGGGGACTGTTAAGACTGCCAGTGTTTGTGGAGTAATGAACAGGCATTAGAGCTGGATCCTGATAGGCAGTGGCCAATTTATCAAAGAATTCAGCCATTTCAGCATCATTTTGATCTTCTCTGTCCTTTTTTATCAAAACCTGAGGTACAAAAAAAGGTCATCACTTGGGTAAATGTACCATGTGCTTTTCCCCAATGTCTTTCACGAAAGCTTAGTGAGATGGCAAAAGTGAAAAATAGATAGCGCTACAGAGGGGGTGCAACGGCAGCATACCTCAGCTGAGTAAGCAACAAAAATGGGAAGGAAGCGTTTCCGGCAGTACTCATTAAATAGAAGAGTGAGGACTGGAAGAGGTAAAATTAAGGTTGATGCAAGGGATAGCTTCTTTACAGTAAAAATTCCCACTGCAATTGCATGCATGAGAATGAGAGAAAATATCATGGAATTGTGCACAGTAGGCCAAAACTTCCCAGCAGTTTCATACTTGGGAGTATACACATTGATGAACTGCACAATGAATTCACAGAATATTAAAACCTTTCCAAAAAGTTGACGACAAATGAAACAAACATGTAACATGCAAAATTGTGCCAAAAATATACAAACATTGCCAAGCTGCTGCTCCCTTTACTGAACAAGAGAATCAACAATTCAGATGCATAGTAAAAGTGGAAAATCATAATGGTTTACTCATTTTTGGTCACATGGATTTGGGCTGTTTTCCCAAGTTACTAGATTATTAGGTCACCTTGAATTTATTTAAAAACCAATCTGTCTGAATGAACATCCACATGTGCAAAGTGTGGTCCTTGTCAAATAAGTCCAGTGTTGTCCATTTTGGCTCGTGGCATCTCACAATTTTGACACATACAAGTTGCACCATGAGGTAGAAATATTGACCACAATTATAAGCTCAGAATCACCCATCTCCTAATGACCTCATTAAGAGGCCCACGCTTCTGTGTGTTACCTGCTACCTACTTCATACCATAGCAAAGTAAATTTGGTACTAAACACTACTGGTCTTAGTATGACACTCTGTATTCTCTGTTTTGGCTTACACAGCCTCAGCATTTTATCCCACAAAAGGGGGCTCACAAAGTTGAAATCTTGACTGCAGTTGTAAGTCCAGAATCATCTTAGTACAGCTGAAGTGGGATCATGAGAGAAAGCACCGTTGGAGGTGATAGCACACATCCATCAAGCTGTCTGGTAAATTTGCAACATAAACTACAAAATAGGAATGTACTAAGGCCACTGCCTTCTTAACAGCTGCAGGAAAAAAGATTCTGATTCAAATTTCCTATATGGTGACAACCATGTACTCCTACTTGTCTTGCTCACCAAGCCTAAAATACTAAGCTTTTCTCAACAGTAGTAATAATGTCCTCTACAACATCAAAAGGATCTGCAACAGAGAAGTTCATGCCTACCGTACTAACTTACACATCGAATACAGGAGACAGTAGAAAGTAATAACAGAAACTAAGGATGGTTAACAGACCTGATTACGGAAGATGATGTAGGCAAGACAGAGGTACACCAGCAGGAATGGCAGAATCAGTGGTGCTAGGAAAAAATATGTGATCCCAAGAAGTCCAAAGAAAAGAATTCTTGGAATGTCTCTGTGGTAAGGAATAGATGGAATTTCAAGTTCCTCATCTTCTCTTTTGGCAAAACATCTTGCTACCAGACTGAAAATGAAAGGGATTAAACGAAAGAGTTCTGTTGCAGTGCTGGTCCATCCAGATGTGACAACATATGCAATAAAAAATGATGCCTGCAGTCAAACATAGCATGTCATCAGGATGAATCATGTGATACATACATATTCTTTTCCATCAGATGCTTAATTGCACAATAACTTGTTTCTAGATTGTGTTTCATCACTTAGCAAATTGGTTGCTAAATTTTAACTATAGGCATGGGCTTTGCTAAAAATTGTTATCATGCATGGCATAGCTTTGCTGTTGCCAAAATTTGCATGACAGTTACCTATTGTTTGTTATATTAGGTCTTAAAAAGTCAACTATTGGCTCATCGCTGGAGCAGAGAAATCAGAAGGGTTATCTATTTTATTTTCCGTTTCCATTTTTTGTACAGTTTTTTTTCCTCTTTTATTGGTGTATTTATCTTATGCCCCGGCCTTAGATGATTAGCATCACAGGATAAATGAAAGGTCATTTCTTGCTTGAACAACATGCAACCCCAGCTGAAAGAAAATCACACAAATGAAGAACATTTTTATTTTCCCAAATCTCCCTTGAAATCATGACTCTACATTCTATAATTGTCGGTCAACTCCTTCTAAGTTCCCACACTACTGAAAAATGAAACAAAAGAAAAATAATATGTGTATAGGATCAATAAGAAGGCTTCTGCTACTCAACTAAGGTCAACAGACTCATTTCCAATTTTTGGAAGTTTATTTTCTCAAATTTAGTTTGTTTGTGTGACCTAAATCCAAAACAAAGATAAGACTGTATTCACCTGACCCTTCCCCAGACTCCACAAATGTTGGAGCTTAGACATTCTTTTTATGTGACCTAAATCCACATCTTCAGGCAAGTCTCTAGACACCATGTTTAGACTATCTGTTATTTTATAGGTAACCATGTTTAGATTTTTTCCTGCTAACCCATTCAATCCCCTCATTTCACCAGAATAATAATGAAGTTTGAAGAACATTCCCACAGGAGATACATGACCTCACCTGTGCTGGTACAGCCACAGCAAGTTTTGAAGGGATATTCTTTAGGTCAAGGAAGATGGAAAGCTGATACAGTACTGACCCAGAAAATACAGTCGCAAAAAAGATGTTCCATATTGTGAACCAAAGGACTTTGTTACATGCACTCTTCTCTATATCACTATGAGAAATGTATCCTTGAATGGAAGAGAGAAGCTCCATGATCCAAGGCACAATCTTTAAAAATAACTGAAGAATAAGACTGGGAAGATATCCCGTAATCACTTGACTTACAAATGTTCTGCAAATAAGACTAATGTCAGTACTTTACATAATTATGGAAGACAAATGAGACTAACCAAACAAGATTAAATAATTTGAATGCTAATAAAATAGTTGCTAAGGGCTTTGCAGTAAATGATGTATTTATAGCTCAAATTACAATGTGAATCAACCTCAATGGCAAAGTGTTGAAGAAGAATAACAATTTTCCAAAGAATTGAAAAAGAAAAAGACTAAAGTTATTATGGTCAGAATATCAAGGTTCAACTAATATTGACACAGTACTTACATGGTTAGGATGCTTTTCAAGAATGGAAACCAAATCTCCAACTGACTCAGGTTAGTAAGACCTTGCACAACTACAACTGGAATAAGGAACAAAATTGTAAGCAGAATACATGCAACTATAACCACGAGCTTAGAAACCCATCTTCGAATGAATGATGAAGAGAAAAAAGGCCAATAAACATCATTAGGTTCAGGAGCTTGCTCTGTGATCCAATGTGTTGGGTTGATTGATTGTTGCAAATGGAAAGCAATAGCAGCACCATAACGAGACTTGAAGGATACAAAAGCAGCTTGAGTGTCCTTGTACAAAAAGATGGAATTTAGATTAATAGAATGCACCAAATAACATGATAGAAGTAGAAATTTTAAGGACCTCACCAAGAGGTGAAATAACAGATAACAGATCTCAACTCATAAATATCAAGAGACAAAAATATTGATTATGGACATCAAATTGAGTTTATACAACTAATTACGCTTTCATAAATTGCTGATAACTTTTGAAAACTATGGGGAAGCATTCAATCACATTAAGAGAACTGTAAACTTATCTGCAAAAGTTCCTTCCAATCTTTGAATATATTATTCTCAAGATTGGATGATACCAATTTTTTTACCATCATGTGCAATAGAGAGGATTATCTCATGTTACTGTTGCTTACAACAGGAACATGAAGGTAGATCAAAGGCTGTATAATACAAGGAAAACAAGACATTACTAGGAGAAAAGAAATGAAAAGAGCAGCACGTACTTCAGCCAATGACACTTCTGATTGCTCCAATTTCACACTCTGCTCTATGTCTTCTAGTTTCTTCTCATAATGGTCCACAAGGTCAACCTTGTGTCCGAAGAATCCAAGGCGCTTATACTTCTGTTGAGAAGGTCCTGTTTGCAAGTGAACAAGTCTTTTATACTGTTTCTTTGCTTCATTCTGCACCCAAAAAAACAGAGCAACACAAGGAGCATTAGAGCAACTTAAAAGAAAGCTGGGATTCACAAGTTACCAGGTCCATTAATTTTGTGCTTCTAGAAAATTTTAGCAATAAGAGGAAATTGTTGGATTCCTTTCTGGTGTTTTCAAGTTCATTTCACAAACAGTGGAAGGCTACAAAGTCTTTATACCATCTGTAATTTCTTGCAAGTAGTCCAATTGCTGTGGCACTTAACCTATTATCATGACACTTAATCTCAGAAACCACAAGATGCTACACATGAACAAGGAAAATTGACATGGCCAAAAAGAAGAAGCTTGGTAGCTGCTCCTCTTAAATATTAATTTCAGTCCATGAAGGAGTTATTTTTTAAGTAATTTTGTTCACACACACGAAACTATTATGGTTTATGGATTTCTGAAACCCTTAGCTTCAATTTGGTTTTCATCTGAGATGCCTAATCTACTAATTCTCAGCTTTATCTGCAGGTATCATCATTGGAAGCAGTTGAGCATTAGAATCCAAGTTTGAATTATGTTATAAATTGTTTCTCAGAAGTTATTAACCATAGGAAATAAAATTCAAAGAATCAAGGGTTCATAGCAAGAAGTTTCAAAGTCTCACAAATAGAATGGCTTAAAAGCAGAATTTAATTACTTGAGAAATGACACATTTGTTCACATGCTCTCTCATATTTTTATTTTCCACAACATGCAAGGCTAAAAGCTGTAGCAACAATTATTAAACTCTTTAGAACATCTTGGCATGTAAAGAGTTTAGCTGAACATAAACAATATCCTGTTCACCAAAAGTGTCAATTTCTTCTCATTCCCCCCCCCCCCTTTTTTTTTAATTTGGATCAAGTTTTTCACTTCATAGACAAGAAAACTGATAGCAATACTTTCTTTGCTGTGGGTTAGGAGTTATTAACATAATTCTCATTCTACTAAGGGAAAAGAAATTAATAAATCTTATTGATAGTCTCCCGAATGCCTCTCTCTCTCTCTCTCTCTCTCTCTCTCAGAACCCCTCTCACGGTGTCCATGTGTTGCGCAACGAAAAATAAAGAATGAAGCAGTGTCAGGTATAATAGGATGCCTGGAGATGAACCCATCCATAAACTGGTTTTAGATGTCTCATTTTACAGCTGATTTTATGAGTTCCTATACTCTCCAAGCCAATTAAGAACAATTCCACAGCCCTTGCAAGATCTTCTATAAACATTTAAAACCAAGGCTGTCCTGCATCACACATTTGCAACCAACAAATGGAAAGAGAAAACACAATACATGCATAACAAAAACAAGGGGAAAATGCATTTCTTACAATAAGAGCATGTAGCTTGCTTGTGCGACGGATAACAATGTTTGACAGATAAGTAGTAGGATGATACTCTTTAAAGAAACTCTCAACAGTTTCACTGACACTGCTGCCAACTGAAACTGGAATACTGCGAACCAAGATGGTGAACTGATGTGGCTGAGGTTTGGAGGAAAGAAAAAATGCAATCCTTTTGGAAGAAATATATCTATATTCCTGCAGAAGCAAATACAACTCATTCTTCATGTGTGAAAGCTTTGGAGGAAGTAAACTTCTGGCAAAAGTATTTACCACATAAGATACAGCTGCATCAAATTTGACTTACATAATAAAGCAGACAACAGATGACAATAGTCAGGACATAGACAGCAGAGAAATGAATCCATAACCTGAAAAAATGGCCAAGATTAGTAAGATTTTTTTTCCCTCCATCAACCATAAAGACAACCAGATCTGCTGGATAAGATTTACAAGGACTCACCAAAGCACACAAGCATGTCACTAATTAGCATGAAAACAAGTCATACCATTAAGGAGACACAAACAAGTCCCTTTTCACTATACAGTTCAGAGCAAGAAAGAAAAGTCTAAACAAAATAAATTCATTAGAAGACACGAACATTACTAACTTCCTCATGCAATTAACTAGAAAGAAAGCAAGAGAAAGATAGTGAATTAAACAGATCACAGAAGGAATGGTTTAAAAAATATTTCTGAGCTTTCAGAACAAAAGATCTCCATGATAACGAGAAGAAGTAAACCTACAAGCTGCAGCAAGAGTTCCAAATCAGTATTCCAATTAGCAAAGATCCATAAGATTTCTTAGACCATATAAAGAACTTCATTGGAAACAATAAATAGCTGTTGTTTAATCCACACATGTTGAGAAATAAGCCTGGAGACAATAATTAATGAACAATGATTCTAAATGAGAAAGGGGTAAGTGAAAATAATCTTGGGCACAATATTTGGAGCAGGGATATTCCTGCAATTTATCATCCAACAGTTACAAAATTAACTTCAAACTCAACTTCCCTGATAAAATTCAATATTGGATGGGCAAATACCTTTTTGATGCATTGTTTACATTTGAAATGGTAAATACATCTAATGAGTTATTCGAAAAGTTGACAAAGTCAATTTCATGAAGCTGAGTTCCTGTGCAGTTCACTGGAAGAAGGACAAAGATCCCTATTATCCCAGCAAATGTGAATACCTTCAAACTGCAGCATTCAGATAAAAAGAAGAATGAAATTCAGTACAAAGTAAAAATAAACGTTAAAAAAATAGAAAAACTAGAACAACAAATTGATGCATCATTAAAGGCACAAATAAATAGATATGAGAGAGGGCTATGAGATACCCCACACCCCTTCCAACCCCCAAAGAATGTCCATTATCATATCTGTCTTACATTAAGCTTATCAAGCTATTGACATTAAAAGGGATAACATTTACTAGACAAGGACGATGCAAATGATCTGACCATTAGTACCTTAATATTGTGGATCTGGATGTGACACAAAAGCGTAAGGCTAAAATAATTCTAAGAAACTTGCCTTGCTTCTTATGCATTCCAACCTATAACAGGTCGGGGAAAATTTTCTTCTCAAATGGGCAACTGTCAACCCACCAGAAAGGAAAAGCTAGCCATTGCACTTGTTGCCTTAAGCAATTTGTTATTCTTTTGCTAAATCTACAAATCTACTAAACATTCTTTGACATCACTCCATCTTTGTTCAGAGCTTAGAAGTTATCAAAACAGAAGAGGCATAGACAGAAAGCAATAAAGGTATCCCTGGAGAATGTCTCTCTATTCATGATCCTGTTGATAAAACAACCACTTTCTTAATTCACTTGCCCTTCTATATCACTCAATGTCTCTGGAAACCACGTACAGTGTCATTCTTCTTTTCTGCAATGCTTTTTGTAAATGCTATGGTTAAATGAAAATACAGTCAATATTTAACAGACCTCTGATTTTTTCCAAGGATTGAAGCAGAAACATGAAACTAGATTTCCATTTTTCCTTAGACATATAAATGAGACAAACAGCAACAATTTTCAAGAAGCTAAGATGGTGCCTTTTTCTTTTTTTTGAAGGAGACTACATAATTGAAATTAGAAAAAACATATCTCAGTAGATGGCAGCCTCACATTTCCAAATACCAAATACAATGCTGCATGTGACGAGAATCACCCTAACACTAACATGAATTCTTAGTCCCTTACCAACAAAAGCATTATAGCAACACCTAAACAGGGAAACACAATTCCACTAAATTAGCCTAATCACAATTGATAACTGCTCCCCAGTCTAATCCTAATGTACACAGAGAGAAAATAAAAAAAAGTATCATCATAGTTTGTTGGCCAAGTCAGATTACCAGAAGGTTATTGTTCGCATAAAAACCACAGTGTCCAATCCTGATGATGATAACAGTTCCTCTTCTGACAGCTTCCATGCTCTCATAACCCATCCAGGAGAAGGAATAAGCCTAACAAGCTTGAAACGGCTTCCCCGTCTGGCATTCCCTTCAGCCAATACCCGTGGCATATAAACTTCATAATTGGTTGGCTGTTTCCTCAACACAGAGTACATCACAAAGAACAGAACACAAAGGCCAGAATTTATAGCCAGGGAAGTTACAAGGGCTGAGACAAGCATTTCACCAGACAAATCTCAGAACCTTGCAAAATGATGTCCTGTCAGGTGCTACCCTGCAACAAGAACAATCAAAAACCTCAGATTTATCAGACCTACGTAACTACGAGCCAAAAAAAACAAAAAAAAAGTCCATAATTTCCAAGAATCATCAAAAACACTGCCAAAACAAAGTGAAGAGACCATCACACTCATGGAGACACCGACAATCATGACAATAACCCGACATGAAAATTACCACAAATTCACCTTCCATATAACAGTAACCGCCAAGTAAGCAGGTCAGAAACTAAGCAAAAAGTTAACAACTCGGCAGAAAATTAATCAGTTAGCACTTCACTTCAAACCAATAGGTAAATGCCATGATTTTCAGTTAAATTGACTCGAGCTGAAACTCGAACTCTGAGACCTTCATCCCTAAAACCGAGTCCAGCACTCGTTGCGATTTGTAATTAACAGAAACAGAAACTGAATGGTGATCTCGACTAGCATATACAGAAGATAAAGGCTGATGCAGAAACACAGAAACAAAGAGCTAATGGAAATTCCAGAAAACAGATTCGGATGGTGGAGAAGAACAAACCTGGCTGTCTCTATTACTTGGACTTCGTGCCTCTCTGCAACGGACGCGCGCGCGTGCGTGCTTTATTCAAAACAAGATGAGATTTATTTATTACTGTGATAAGCAGCTTTCTGGTCCTGTTTTCCAGAAGAAGATGGTGAAGGTGAAATGCGTCAGTACTGACAGGTCAAACTTACTTATAATTTTATATTGTATAATTTTTATTATTTATTATTTTTAATTAGTTTTATTTATTTTATTTTATAAAAATTAGTCAAAATAAAAATCTCGTATATTTAAATGGCTAGCTGGAAAGCATGAGCCGGAGGTGGCCAGGGAAGAAGGTCTGGTAGGGGCATTTCGGGAAGAGTAGATGCGAGAGTCAACGGTTTAAATTAAGATTGAATTTATTTTGATTAAAAATTAGGATGAAATATTATTTGAGTGTATATATGATGTAACTATTAAACAAGAAAATACGTAAATATTACTTAAAGTAATAATGTAATTAATAATTTGATATATTTTTTCATATTGTCTTATTTTTAATAAATAAAATTTATGTAAATATTGTAAAAATAAGAGTAAAAAAAAAAAAAAGTAAATGTAAATATTTGCTGCAATTTTGTTTTACAAGATGAAATTTTAGACATCTACTTTAAGCCATCACGTATAAATTGCTGAAAAAGGGCAGGATTTATATCAAATAAAATAAAGAATAATTTTTTTTTTTTTTAATTCTTGATCCAAATTTTAAAAAAAGTTTTAAAAATTCACACTTTGCCTGTATAGTTACGTCTCCAACTATATTAACATTTAATTGATACCTTCCTTCTTCTATTTTTCTTTACCCCCTTCACAAACTTGTTGTTGTAGTCTTTAATTTTTAATCGCATGCTAAAGGAATGCGCATGCGGCAACTATTGCATTCGAAACAAATTAAGTTAATAGTCACCGATGCAAGGATAAATATTTAACTCAAAATAAATTTGATTAATAGTTACTCAACGACTGTTAACCCCGTTAACCCCAAAACAAATCAACCCAAGAGTAAAATTCATGAAGACTAATCCCTTAACAAAATACCAAAAAAGAAAAAAAAAAAAAAAAAAGAGTAAAATCATTAAGACCATTTTGGTAAGCCTTCTCCATATGCACACTCCTGGTGCTATATATGGTTTCAAGTTATTTGTAAAAATCATTGTGCTTTCTAATTTTTCCCCATCACCACCCTTCATTAGATATGAATTTCTGGACAAATGATTTCCCATAATTATACTTAGGCGGCGTATTAGCTGTAAGAGAACTTCTTGGAATTAAAGGTGGTTTGTCCATGCACACACAAGTATTTTGACTCTATTGTTAAACAAACATGGCCTTGAATATTTTTTATTTGGAATGCGCTTTCAGTTTATAAGTTATCCATTAAACTAATTATAAAAACTGTTTCAGAAAGCTAACATGTTTGTGTTTTTCTTTTTTAAGGTTAAATGAAATCGTAAAATAGTAATGAATAATAGAAAGAAAATTAAAAAGGGTTTTGTAGAAGCATGGCATAATAATATTTAAGTGTCTAACGTTAAAATCAAAGCAAGCATAGTGCCCACGTGACATTAATACTAAAATCCTCACTTATCGTTTTTTTTTTTTAAAAAAAAAAAAACTATTTTTTTCTGCCATTCATAAAAAGAAAAATCATAGTGTTAAAATATGCTGACATCCAACGAGGTAAACGACGCCGTATCAGTATCGGGGCGGGCCCAGTTAAATTTACATTTCGGCATCGTTAATCTTAATTCTTCTTTTGTTTTTGTTTTTAATATTTTTTATAATAAAAAATTATATTTTACACAAAAAATTTATTATTTAAAATATAATTAAATAAATTTTATCACTAATATATAATTATAATATTAATAAATTTAAAATTTTAAAATATTTTTATTTATTTTTATTAAATAATTATTTATGCAGCGATTTGAAGTTAATAAAAAAAAAAAACGTTATAGGATCGACTAGATTATTATTTCAGGATATATATATATATATGTATATTTTTTTTTTTTCTTTGAGAATAATTTTCACGACCCTTTTTATCTTTTTATTTGTAAATTTGTAATTTTTCATCTTCTGGTTTTAAGTTTTTAACTTGACTCAGCGCTCGGTGCCCCTGTCTCGCGGCACTCTCGCCAGAAGCCCGCCTCGCGCTGCTTTCTACGCTCTTATTGAGGGAACCAGAGACTTAGGATATGTTCAGATCCCGCGCTCTTTCGATCCAGACGCAGGTAAGGTAAGCCAATTGTTCTCGATCTTCGTTTTTCTTCGTTCAAATGCGTTTAATTCCCATCCCAAAAGCCTTTGGTTTTAGGAGTTCAGGACGCGTTTGGTTTGCCTAGAAACTTCAATGAAGAAATTTTTGCTACTGCTTCGTAAGGATTTATTTTTGGCCTAGAAATGCTTTCTGTATTTTTATTTTTGGTTCTTTAAATATAAGGAAATGTGATCGACTTGGTGTCCAGCTGGACTGTCCGTGCTTAGTTAGCTGTCTCTCCTTTTTTTTATTTTTTTATTTTTTTATAATTCTAATTTGATGAGGTGCGGTGCGGATTGTCTTTGCGTTCATGGATTTTGCTTTACGTTTCGTTTTTCTTTCTTTCTTTTTTTCTTTTGGGTTTTTTGTTCTTGTTTGAGGCTGCCAAACAGAGGATTGGATCTACTGTAGTTTGTTTCTCATTTCAGTGTGCATTGATCCGTTGTTCTCTTTCTGATATTGTTGATCTGAAACCGCATATTGATTGCATGGAATTGCACGATTGAGGCACCTGCACCGCTTTTCTTGGAATATGTGTGTGTGTGTGTGTATTTTTTTGTCTTAGATGATTAAACTAGGATTTTTGAATGGGTTCATTGTATTTTGATTTTAGAGATGACTACTATTGAAGGTTTATTGTATTTTTTTTTTTTTTTTTGGATGAGGATGTATGATGTACGCACTTACTCTGTCAATCCGTTGCTGATCAGAAAACTTCAATGTAGCTAGGGATGTTTGGTGTTTTATGTATGTCTGCTTGAGTGATTGTGAACTTATTTCTAATATGGTGCTTTTGGGTTTTTTGTGATGCATTTTTGCAATTGCTTAATCTTTTCTTAGTATATTGGTGAATCTGCTAACAATATTTTTATTGGTTGTATTTGTCGACTATGAAGGGTATGCTTCAGCAAAGTTTGTGTGCCTTCTTTGCATAGCAACCAGTAATCACGTATACAATTGGGTTGCATACAAGTAAGACAGTGCAGACATGGGACGCCTAAAGCTGCAATCTGGAATTAAGGCGATTGAGGAAGAGCCCGAGGACCTTGACAATTTTTATTCTAACAAAACCACTTTAGCATGCATGATTAATGCAGAAGTAGGTGCTGTATTGGCTGTCATGAGGAGAAATGTCAGGTGGGGTGGTCGTTACATGTCAGGTGATGATCAAATGGAACACTCATTGATTCAGTCTTTGAAGGCATTGCGGAAGCAAATATTCTCATGGCAGCATCCTTGGCACACCATCAATCCTGCTGTGTATCTCCAGCCGTTTTTGGATGTGATTCGGTCAGATGAAACTGGTGCACCAATCACTGGTGTTGCTTTGTCATCTCTTTACAAGATTTTAACTCTTGACATCATTGATCAGAATACTGTAAATATAGAAGATGCTATGCACTTGGTAGTTGATGCTGTGACTAGTTGCCGGTTTGAAGTGACAGATCCTGCATCTGAAGAAGTGGTGCTGATGAAGATACTTCATGTTCTCCTTGCTTGTATCAAAAGTAAAGCATCAATCATGTTGACTAATCAGCATGTTTGTACCATTGTAAACACTTGTTTCCGTATAGTTCATCAAGCAGGAACTAAAGGTGAGTTGTTGCAGCGGATAGCTCGGCACACAATGCAGGAACTTATTAGGTGCATTTTTTTCCACCTTCCAGATGTTGACAACACAGAACATGCATTGGTTCATGGTGTAAATTCTGTCCAGGTAGCACAATCACATGATTCAGTCTTCTTTCAATTACAATATCTCCAATTTTTGTCTTTTATTTGCTGCTGAGAAGCTGGAGGAAAGAGAATTTTGAAAGAAAAACAATTTTTTTTTAAAATTCTTATTGGATGTTTAATTAAACAGGGTAAGAATTTGAATGAAAAATATTATTGTTTATCAATTATTAATGAAAAGGGTGAGCCTTGGTGCAATGCAAAGGTTACTTCTTTGTAACTTAGAGGTCATAGGCTTTGTGGAAACAAGAGTAAGGTTGGGCATGTCTAACGATTCTCCAGACCCCACAATGGCAGTCTTGTGCACTAGGATGACCTTTTTATTTTTATCAATTATAAATGAATGAAGTCCATAAATTTTTCCTTTTGGTTTTCTTGGCGTTTAATTGACAAAATGTTATTCTTATTCTAATTTTTGTGCATGGACCATAATGAACAGGGTGGTTTAATTCAATATTGGTTTTAATTTCAAAGTCATAGGCACAGAAGTGAATTGGTGCACTGGTTTGAACTGATGTCTTGAAGGTGACCTTGATACTTTGATTACATATTCTTTTTGATAGACTCTTTCTTCAGTGTTTGTTAGTCAGGGAGTGGGTCTGAAGGGTGGTTTGTATGTTATATTTGGAAAGCATACTAGTGTGGCTTTGCAAATCTACCATATAGAACTTTCTGATCATCCCATGGAAACACTTGATATTAATGAATGTTTGATTACTCTAGATTTTCTTGACTGAATAAATTTGAAATCTCCTTTTCTTCTACAGATTGGTGGGCCAGATAATGATTACACTTTTGGGAGTAAACAAATGGAGAACAGCAATGGTAGTTCTGGAGTTGATGGTCAAGCATCCTGTGTCAGCTTGGGTTCCAATGCTTCAATGGTTGAGGGGACAAGTGTGATGGAAGAAAGTACAATGGGGGTTAGTAATAAAAGGGATGGGCTTCCGTATGAATTGCACCTCATGACAGAGCCTTATGGGATCCCTTGCATGGTGGAGATATTTCACTTTTTGTGTTCTCTGTTGAATGTTGTTGAGCATGTTGGAATGGATCCTAGATCAAATACTGTAGCCTTTGATGAAGATGTGCCTCTTTTTGCCTTGAGTCTAATCAATTCAGCTATAGAACTGGGTGGGCCTTCTATTTGCCACCATCCTAGGTTATTGGGTTTGATCCAGGATGAACTATTTCGTAATCTGATGCAATTTGGGTTGTCAATGAGCCCACTTATTCTTTCATTGGTATGTAGCATTGTTCTCAATCTGTATCACCATCTGCGAACTGAACTCAAACTGCAGCTTGAGGCGTTCTTCTCTTGTGTGATATTGAGACTTGCACAGAGTAGATTTGGTGCTTCATACCAGCAGCAAGAGGTTGCTATGGAGGCTCTTGTAGACTTTTGTAGGCAGAAAACATTTATGGTGGAGATGTATGCCAACGTGGATTGTGACATTACATGTAGTAATGTGTTTGAAGACCTAGCTAATTTGTTGTCAAAGAGTGCATTTCCAGTAAACTGTCCTCTGTCTGCAATGCACATTCTCTCCTTGGATGGTCTAATTGCTGTTATCCAGCGGATGGCAGAAAGGATAGGCAATGGATTGGTTACTCCAGAGCAGCCTCCGGTGAATATTGAGGAGTATACTCCATTCTGGATGGTGAAGTGTGATGACTATAATGATCCTAATCATTGGGTTCCATTTGTCCGTCGCAGGAAGTACATCAAGAGAAGGTTGATGATTGGAGCTGATCACTTCAACCGTGACCCAAAGAAAGGCCTGGAATTTCTCCAAGGAACACATCTCTTGCCTGACAAACTGGACCCACAAAGTGTGGCCTGCTTTTTTAGGTTCACTGCCGGATTAGACAAGAATCTTGTTGGGGATTTCCTGGGAAATCATGATGAGTTTTGCGTTCAGGTTCTTCATGAATTTGCTGGGACCTTTGATTTTCAAGACATGAATTTGGACACTGCTTTGCGGTTGTTCTTGGAAACTTTTAGACTTCCAGGAGAATCACAGAAGATTCAAAGGGTGCTTGAGGCTTTCTCCGAAAGATACTATGAGCAGTCACCACATATTCTTGCTAACAAGGATGCTGCTCTTTTGCTATCTTATTCACTTATAATGCTCAATACCGATCAGCACAATGTACAAGTGAAGAAAAAGATGACAGAAGAGGATTTTATTAGGAATAGTAGGCGCATAAATGGAGGCAATGACTTACCCCGGGAGTACCTGTCAGAACTCTACCACTCAATTTGCAAGAATGAGATTCGCACAACTCCAGAACAAGGAGCTGGTTTCCCTGAGATGACCCCAAGCCGTTGGATTGATCTGATGCACAAATCCAAGAAAACTGCTCCATTCATTGTATCTGATTCCAGGGCCTACCTTGACCATGATATGTTTGCTATAATGTCAGGTCCAACAATTGCTGCTATCTCAGTTGTGTTTGATCATGCAGAACATGAAGATGTTTATCAGACATGCATTGATGGATTCTTGGCAGTTGCAAAAATTTCAGCATGCCATCATCTTGAAGATGTATTAGATGATCTAGTTGTTTCTTTATGTAAGTTCACAACGCTCTTGAATCCATCATCAGTTGAGGAACCTGTTCTTGCCTTCGGTGACGACACAAAGGCCAGGATGGCAACCGTGACAGTTTTCACCATTGCAAATAGGTATGGTGACTATGTCCGCACGGGCTGGAGAAATATACTGGATTGCATTTTACGATTGCACAAGCTTGGTCTTCTTCCAGCCCGTGTGGCCAGTGATGCAGCTGATGAATCAGAAGTTTCCCCTGATCCTGGTCATGGAAAACCTCTTACAAATTCTCTGTCTTCAGTTCATATGCAGTCTATTGGAACTCCCAGAAGGTCTTCTGGTTTAATGGGCCGATTCAGTCAGCTCTTATCTCTTGACAGTGAGGAGCCAAGATCACAACCCACCGAACAGCAACTTGCTGCCCATCAACGTACGCTTCAGACAATCCAAAAGTGCCATATTGATAGCATATTTACTGAGAGTAAGTTTTTGCAAGCTGAATCCTTATTGCAGCTAGCACGAGCTCTCATCTGGGCTGCAGGACGGCCTCAGAAAGGTAACAGTTCTCCAGAGGATGAAGATACTGCTGTTTTCTGTCTAGAGTTGCTTATTGCCATTACGCTGAACAACCGGGACAGGATTGTACTATTATGGCACGGTGTTTATGAGTACATAGCTAATATTGTCCAGTCAACTTTAATGCCTGGTGCACTAGTAGAGAAGGCTGTTTTTGGACTCCTCCGAATTTGTCAGCGTCTGCTCCCCTACAAAGAGAACCTGGCCGATGAACTTTTGAGGTCACTGCAACTTGTGTTGAAGCTTGATGCTCGTGTTGCAGATGCATATTGTGAACAGATTACACAAGAAGTAAGTCGCCTTGTGAAAACAAATGCCACACACATCAGATCACAAATGGGTTGGCATACAATTACGTCCCTACTTTCCATAACAGCTCGGCACCCAGAAGCTTCTGAAGCCGGATTTGATGCACTAGTGTTCATCATGTCTGATGGAGCTCACTTGTTGCCAGCTAACTATGTTCTTTGTGTTGATGCTGCGAGGCAGTTTGCAGAATCTCGTGTGGGACAGGCAGAAAGGTCTGTACATGCCTTAGATCTTATGGCAGGTTCTCTTAATTGTTTAGTTTGGTGGTCTCAAGAGGCCAAACAAGCAATGGGCGAGGAGGAAGCTGCTAAATCATCACAGGATATTGGAGAGATGTGGCTGAGACTCATGCAAGGATTAAGAAAAGTTTGTTTGGATCAAAGAGAAGAGATCAGAAACCATGCTCTTTTATCATTGCAAAAGTGCTTGACGGGTGTGGATGGGATTAACTTGCCCCATGGTTTGTGGCCACAGTGTTTTGATCATGTAATCTTCACAATGCTCGATGACCTGCTTGAAATTGCTCAGGGACACTCCCAAAAAGACTACAGAAACATGGAAGGGACACTTATACTTGCTGTAAAGCTCCTGTCAAAAATATTTTTACGATTACTTCATGACCTTTCGCAGACAACATTCTGCAAGCTATGGCTGGGAGTGCTGAGTCGGATGGAAAAGTATGTGAAGATAAAAGTAAGAGGGAAGAAGAGTGAGAAGCTCCATGAAGTAGTGCCAGAGCTTCTTAAGAACATTTTGCTTGTAATGAAGACTAGGGGAGTGCTTGTGCATAGGAGTGCCTTGGGTGGGGATAGCCTGTGGGAGCTAACTTGGCTACATATCAACAACATTGCTCCATCTTTGCAATCAGAGGTGTTTCCTAATCAAAATTGGGAGCAATCTCAGCCAAAACAGGGCGAACAAGGTGGAAGCTTGGTGTCTGATGAAGCCAGTCCTATTCCTTCAAGTGAACCTGTGGCTCTTGAAGGTGGTGGCACTAGAAGTTGACATTTGCCGGGATTGTTCACGCAAATTAGACTTGTTATATATGTAGCAGAGAGCACGTTATTTCAAGCATTGAGATACGATTTTTTCCCTTTTTCTCCCACATTCAGGCATTTGAACCAACTGATGGCGCTCTTCAAATTTCGTCAAGTCTTTAATGATGAGTTACACGGGTTGGTTTAAATGGCACGGATGATATGAGATGAATGTGATGAAACTCCTCGATTCAAGAAGCGAATATGCTGGTCAAGCACAAGTGCAAGTTCACTTCCCTCGTTTAGTGCCCTTCTCATGATTGCCTTGCATTGTGTTCACCAAAAGGAGATTTCTGTGAAAGAATTTTGTGTATTTCTCTAGGATCTCTGTATGTCGTTTCTGCAGATGAAATGCCTCGATGAAAAAGTAGGAATCATTGTATTTACTCGTGATAATGCAGCGTTTTTGTTTTGGCTACAAGCTTACATTATATGCCTTGGTGCCGCTTGCACAATGTAGAATTTCTTCCGAAAGAGTTTCATTTTTCCTTCAAGATGGTTTTGGTAATTACCATGTGAAACGTCACAGCTGCCTTTCGTGTCTCTGAAAGACTACAATCGGGTTAGAGCGCGGCAAATTTTATACTCTTCGGGCTCTAATTCGGAGAAAGTTGCGTGTGTTTATGGAGATGAAAAATGCTATTATTGCTGTGTAATTTATGATTTTATGGGCCTCTTAATGACCGAAAAATAATAAGGGGATACGGTTCATGAAAGAGAGTTGTAGTCCCGTCTGGTTGTGGTTTGGGGTTTGTTCTTTCGTTGTTGACACTCGGCGGAGCAAAATCTCTCGAGCCCACCTGAAATTGGATCACAACGAATCTATGTCTTGTTATATCTGATTTTGTGCGTTCCCCCTTCCATCTGCCAAAATATGCTTTCCTAAGCCAAGAAATTCAAAAGGGAAAACGGAGTTATTTTATAACAAACTCAAGGTTTTTAGTGTTACAAATTCAGTTTTATATGTTATGATTCGGCTGTAAACAAATGTAATATTTTCAATATGAAGATTCCGTCCTTTAACCTTTTTTATTGGATCGAGTTTGAGATTGGCTATTGGGAGAAAATTGTTAGAATAAGAATATTATTTTTCTAATATTTGAGTAATTTATTATTAAATTTTTAAAGATAAAGTGAATTTTTAATTTTTTATTATCATATTATAAACAAACTTATTCTCGATCGCTTCAATTGTAAATATATATATATATATATATATATATATATATATATATATATATATATATAATTAAATTTTATTTCTTTATTCTCCTATGACAATAGAACTTATTCCTGATAACCCAATTACAATTCACATGATGAGCAATTTATTAAAATAGCCTTTTCTGACAGGAGGTTTGTAATGATAGTTATTTGTGGAATTCAACTAAGTTTTTTTTTTTTTTTAAATAATATGAAATAATTAAGTTATTTAATTTCCTTAACAATTTGTATCAAATAAAAAATTTAAATCAAAGATTAAATTTTGAATCGATTATACTGAATAAAAAAAGTTGATACCAAATAAACTATTAATGACTTGGTAGTTTTGATGAATTTTTGTATACTAAAAACTTAATTTCAAAATTTCTGTAGGCAAAACCACTAAGGAATTTGATGATAAGTTCGGGTGTAACCGTTAAGCCGATGAATTGGGGTCGTATTAACACTTTTTTTAATAAGAAAATGAATAATTTAAATATAAAATTTTAGTTTAATATGCAATGTTTTTTAAGTGTAAATAAAATTATGTATAAATATATATTTTGAGAGTTTTTTTAAAATATTTTTTATGAAATAAAAAAGTAAAAATTGATGTTCGATAATTTTGTTAAAAATAATTATATTAAATTTATATTGCATAATAAGTTAGACTGTTCACAAATTTTTTTTGAAAAAAAGAAATAAATTAGAAAGTTCCTGGAAAAGGTTTTAACGAAATTTCCCTTTCAGAAAAAGCATATGGTATTAATGCATATATAATATTCAAATTACAGAGGAAAGATAAGAAATAAAAAATAAAAAATAAAAGGAATTTCAGATTATTCCCTTATTCAACCCATCGTCCTAACTTCTTTCCCGGATTTGCCTTCGTTACTCCGAGAGACACAGTGAGAGTTACGCGCAGATTAATCCGAGATTTGCTCGATCCACGGAGGTAAAAGCCATAGCCGTTGATCTGAACTTTCTTTCTTTTTCATTTTTTCCCTTTTATTAACTACACTTTAATGTTTCTATTTGAATCTTTTTCGGCTTAGCTGATTAGTTTTAATTTATATTGAAGAGATTGGAGCGATTATTGTTATTGGGTTGTGCTCAAAAGTCAATCTTGTGCAGATATGGGGCGTTTAAAGTTGCAATCTGGGTTTGAGGCAGTGAAGGGGGAGGAGTGTGGCACCTCCTGTTCAAAAGAGAATTCTTTGGCCTGCATGATTAATGCGGAAATTGGTGCAGTACTGGCAGTTATGAGGAGAAATGTCAGATGGAGTGGTCGTTATGGCGATGATCAGCTGGACCACTCATTGATTCAGTCTTTCAAGTCACTGCGTAAGCAGCTATTCTCATGGCGGAACCCCTGGCATACTATTGACCCTTCATTGTATCTGCAGCCATTTTTGGACGTGATTCGATCTGATGAAACGGGTGCACCAATCACTGGTGTTGCTCTGTCGTCGGTTTATAAGATTTTGACTCTTGATGTGATTGATCGGAATACTGTTAATGTTAAGGATGCCATGCATTTGGTAGTTGATGCTGTGACTAGTTGCCGATTTGAGGTCACGGACCCTGCCTCAGAAGAAGTGGTGCTTATGAAGATTCTTCAGGTTCTTCTAGCTTGTGTCAAAAGTAAAGCATCAGTCTTGCTGAGTAACCAGCATGTTTGTACCATAGTGAATGCTTGTTTTCGTATAGTTCATCAAGCTGGAACTAAAGGTGAATTGTTGCAGCGGATAGCTCGTCACACCATGCATGAACTTGTTAGGTGCATTTTTTCACACCTTGCAGACATTGGTCATGAGGAATGTGCTTTGGTCAATGGACTTGATGCTGTCAAACGTGAGGTATAATACAACAATATGCTGCATTCTTCTTGATAATTTCAATGCTCTTTTTATGCCCTTTTGTATCATTGAGTTGGTAGGATAGGAGAAGTAGAAGGGAGAAAAAAAGCAAATAGATATATTCTTTTTTTGTATGCTGGATTAATTATGATAGAGTGCTTGACTGAAAAATTAAAGCTGGCTGTCATTCAAGGCTGGTTATCTGCTGTGACATATTATACAGACTTATAAATGATTGCCTGTGATGACCTATCATCCAACTTATTGGGAGGGAGCGGAACAATTATGTGATCTTTTAGGATTATTTGTAATTGTTGGTGATCAAGTAAATTCATGCTAGCCATGTGTAGCTTGAAGAGGGAGTTTTCTGTATTTTGCTCCTTTAAGAATAGTCAAAACCTTTTTCTTCAACAGATTGGTGCAACAAACAATGATTATGCTTTTGGCAGTAAAAAGCTGGAGAATGGAAACAATGGTTCTGAATTTGATGGTAAGCCATCCCCTGCAAACTTAGCTTCCAATGTTTCCACAGTTCAGGTGGCAAGTGGGGTTGAAGGGAATATGATTCAAGCTGGTAGCAGTCATGACGATTTTTCATATGATGTGCATCTCATGACAGAGCCATTTGGTGTCCCTTGCATGGTGGAGATATTTCACTTCTTGTGTTCTTTGTTGAATGTGGTTGAACATGTGGGAATGGATCCAAAATTAAATACTATAGCATTTGATGAAGATCTGCCCCTTTTTGCGTTAGGCTTAATCTATTCAGCTATGGAATTAGGTGGACCGTCTATGCGTCATTATCCTAGGCTATTAAGTCTGATTCAGGATGAGTTATTTCGTAACCTCATGCAATTTGGCTTGTCAAGGAGCCCTCTTATTCTCTCAATGGTATGTAGTATTGTTCTCACTCTGTATGACAATCTGCGTACTGAACTCAAACTACAGCTCGAAGCTTTCTTCTGTTGTGTGATTTTGCGGCATGCACAGAGTAGATATGGTGCTTCATATCAGCAGCAGGAGGTTGCCATGGAGGCTCTTGTGGACTTCTGCCAGCAGAGTACATTTATGGTGGAGATGTATGCGAACTTTGATTGTGACATTACATGCAGCAATGTGTTTGAAGACATTGCTAATTTGTTGTCAAAGAGTGCATTTCCTGTGAACTCTCAGTTATCTGCAACCCACATTCTTGCTTTGGATGGTTTGATTGCTGTTATTCAGAGGATAGCTGAAAGGATAGGGAATGGATTGGCCAGTTCAGAACAGGCTCCTCTGAATATTGAGGAGTATAGTCCCTTCTGGACAATGAAGTGTGACAAGTATGGGGACCCTAATGAATGGGTTCCATTTGTCCGCCGTAGGAAGTACATTAAGCGAAGATTATTGATTGGAGCTGATCATTTCAACCACGACCCCAAGAAAGGCCTAGAGTTTCTCCAAGGAGCACACCTCCTGCCCGACAAACTTGACCCCAAAAGTGTGGCCTGCTTTTTCAGGTACACTGCCGGGTTAGATAAGAATCTTATTGGGGATTTCCTGGGAAATCATGATGAATTTTGTGTGCAGGTTCTTCATGAATTTTCTGGGACCTTTGATTTCCAAGATATGAATTTGGATCATGCTTTGAGGTTGTTCTTGGAGACATTTAGACTGCCTGGGGAAGCACAGAAAATTCAAAGGGTGCTGGAGGCATTCTCTGAGAGATACTATGAGCAGGTTCCACATATCTTAGCTAACAAGGATGCTGTACTTTTGTTGTCTTACTCACTTATACTGCTCAACACAGATCAGCACAATGTCCAGGTGAAGAAAAAGATGACAGAGGAAGATTTCATTCGGAATAATAGAAGCATCAATGGAGGCAATGACCTGCCCAGAGAATTTTTATCTGAGCTTTACCAGTCAATTTGCAGGAATGAGATCCGCACAACTCCTGAGAAAGGAGTTGGTTTCCCTGAAATGACCCCAAGCCGTTGGATTTATCTAATGCACAAATCCAAGAACACTGCTCCGTTCATTGTATCAGATTCTAATGCCCATATTGACCATGACATGTTTGCTATATTGTCAGGTCCAACAATTGCTGCTATCTCTGTTGTGTTTGATCATGCAGAATATGAAGATGTTTATGAGACCTGTATTGATGGATTCCTATCTGTTGCAAAGGTTTCCGCATGCCTTCATCTTGAAGATGTTCTAGATGATCTAGTTGTTTCTCTTTGTAAGTTCACAAACCTCTTGAATCCATCTTTTGAGGAACTTGTGCTAGCATTTGGTGAGGACACGAAGGCCAGGATGGCAACTATGGCAGTTTTCACTATTGCAAATACGTATGGTGACTATATTCGTGCAGGTTGGAAAAATATTTTGGATTGCATTTTACAGTTGCACAAAGTTGGTCTTCTGCCAGCCCACGTTGCCACTGATGCTGCTGATGAATCTGAGCTTTTTGTGGACTCTGAGCAGGGAAGACCTCCTATAAATTCCTTACCTTCAGTTAAAATGCAATCTGTAGGAACTATGAGGAGATCTGCTGGATTGATTGGCCGGGTCAGTCAGCTCTTATCTCTTGATACTGAGGAGCCAAGATCTCAACCCACTGAACAAGAACTCGCTGTTTATCAGTCCACACTGCAAACTGTCCAAAAGTGCCATATTGACAGCATATTTACTGAGAGTAAATTCTTGCAAGCAGAATCTTTAGTAAATCTTGCACAAGCACTCATCCGGGCTGCGGGGAAGTCTGAGAGAGGAAACAGCTCTCTGGAAGATGAAGATACCGCAGTTTTCTGCCTGGAACTGCTTATTGCAATTACACTGAACAACCGGGACAGGATTCTGTTACTGTGGCAGGGTGTTTATGATCACATAGCTGCTGTTGTTCAATCAACTGTGTTGCCTTGTGCCTTAGTAGAGAAGGCAGTTTTTGGACTTATTCAAATTTGCCAGCGGTTGCTCCCCTATAAAGAGAACTTGGCTGATGAGCTTTTAAGGTCACTGCAACTAGTTTTGAAGCTTGATGCCCATGTTGCTGATGCATATTGCGAACATATTACACAGGAAGTTAGTCGCCTTGTGAAAGCAAATGCCACACACATCAGGTCTCTAACAGGATGGCGTATAGTTATATCCCTACTTTCTGTCACAGCTCGGCACCCAGAAGCTTCTGATGCAGGATTTGACGCTTTGTTCTTCATTATGTCCAATGGAGCTCACTTGTTGCCAGCCAATTATGTTCTTTGTGTTGATGCATCCAGGCAGTTTGCAGAGTCTCGTGTGGGACACGTAGAAAGGTCTGTGTGTGCACTAGATCTTATGGCAGATTCTGTTGATTGTTTGATTAGGTGGTTTAATGAGGCCCACGAGGCAATGGGGGAAGAGGAAGCTACAAAGTTGTCTCAGGATATTGGGGATATGTGGCTGAGATTAGTGCAGGGATTACACAATACTTGTTTGGATCCGAGAGAGGAAGTCAGAAACCATTCTCTTTTATCATTGCAGAAATGCTTGATAGTGGTTGATGGGATCAAATTTCCACATAGTTTGTGGTTACAATGTTGCGATCTAGTAATCTTCACAATGCTTGACAACCTGCTTGAGATCGCACAGGGGCGCTCACAAAAAGAGTACAAGAATATGGAAGGTACACTTGTCATGGCTATAAAGCTCCTCTCAAGGTTGTTCTTACAGTTACTCAATGAACTTGGAAAGTTAACAACTTTTAGCAAATTGTGGTTGGAAGTTCTTGCACGCATGGAAAAATATATGAAGGTGAAAGTAAGAGGAAAGAAGAGTGACAAGCTCCAGGAAATCATACCAGAGCTTCTCAAGAACATCTTGCTTGTAATGAAGACTAGGGGGGTGCTAGTGCAAGGGAGTGCTGTAAGCAATAGCTTGTGGGAACCTACATGGGTACATGCCAATAACATTGCCCCATCCTTGCAATCGGTGGTGTTTCCTGCTCAAGAGTTGGAGCAATCAGAGCATGAGCAGGGTGAAACAGCTTCTGTTCCTTCAAGTAAATCGGTAGCTTCAGAAGGCATTGGCACTGGAAGTTAATATCAGTATGTTGTTGACCCAAATAGGTTTACCTATAGTGGAGAGTGTGCTATGACATACAGAGTTGGTACTATTTCATGTTCAGACAATGCAACTAACTGGGGGAATAATAGTACAATCTTGGAAAGTTTTGTCAGTGGTTCAGAACTGTTGGATCCAATTGCATGGAAGAATGAAGCCGGCATGTCGAAATTCCATGTTCAATGATGTTTAAAGACCGGTGGATGATGATATCACATTCACATGATTCTTTTTGTGCTCTGCATGATCTAATGGCTCTTGCAGAATGAGCATAAATAGATGTTATTGGATTTGTTTTTTGTACTTTCAAGTCTGAGTGGGCTGGGGTTTTCACATTCTCTTATGATGGGCAGGAAGTTGCTAAGTGGGACTGAAAATGCCACAATTGTTTTGTTGATATTGCACTAAGGATTTCCTCTTCCTCTTGGTGCTAGATATATTTATTGGTCCTATTTGATACACTAATACTTCAGGAAGTACAAGACATTCTGAAAAATATTGAAAACATTAATTTGCTAAACTGTGATAAGATGAATTTCTCCGTCAATTTACCATATCTTGTTTGGCTGGCTGCTTTATGGACAAAGTATAGAGCTTTTAGCTTTTTATGTTATGATATTGCTTATGCAGCTCAATATATAGAACTGCTATGCTGATGTAGGCCTGCATATCTTGTTGGAACCAGAGGCATGGCTTATCTTCACAATGAGCCAAATATCACAGGGACTCGAAAGAGGTACATTGCATCAAATTCAGCTAGCAATTAATCATATTTGTTTGTTTTGTTGTTGCTTTCATTAGTGTTATATGATTACTACCATAGGGTACAGCTTTAGTCTTTTCCCAATAAAAGAAAATTTCCTTTCTCCTTTTTGCTTTTATTCTCGCCGCCAGCAGTGGGGACATGCAGTGCCTGATTGCTTTAACTTATTACACATTATCCCCCAATTCTTAGGAATGTTGTCTTAGTCAACTCCAATGTAGACCGTTTGAAAGTTGTGGGATTTTGGACATGATGCATACAAAATGACTGGCTGAGACGTTGTGAGTTTCTGTTGTAAAATATTCTCAGAACCCAAACAAAACATGGCATCCTACTCATTTTCTCCTCTCTCATGCATTTCTCTTGTAAATTTCTCAACAAGATAGAACCTGACATCATACATTTTTTTGGTACTTTTTGACACAAAACAAAAGATTGATGTATAGAACCTGAGGTTTTCAAGCCCTGGAATTACGGTAGGAAGGTTAATGTTTACTCTTTTGTGTGATGATACTGTATGAGGTAAATGTGGCTACACAAAGACGACAGGGATAGTGTCTAAAACAGGTTGTAATGCATTATATTTTCCACTGCATATGCTTGAAGGGACACCGGCACTTGCAAATTGTGAACCTTATGAAGCTGCCAAATTTGTAGCAGCAGGAGTGAAGGACACAGGCTAACATTTTGTTCCAGAGTATGCATCCCTGAACTTATGGAGTAAGTCAAATTTATCTATTCTCTGATTCATCACATTTGCCCTTTTCCATGTCCTCTTGACTCTGGTCATGAAGGCACTCATTCGATATTATTTTACAGCATCATTAACCCACATTAATCCAGTCAATGATGTTATGTTCATTGACCACCTGCTTGGTAGCTCATAAACATTTATAATGTTAAGAGGGGTCAAATGTTGCAATGGGGCATTAACAAATCTACCTCTAGTAAAGCACTCTATTAAGTTTTTCTTTTTCAAATGGACGAGAATTTTATTAGTCAACTGATTGGAAAATGTATGTGATGTGAGGGAAAGGAAATGGGCTATCATTATACAACTACCAAAGCCAACAACCATACTGCACATCTGGCAAGAAGAATTCACTAAAATATGGGTATCCCTGCTGTTGCTCCTACTTCTCTAGCTGACCATGAGCATTCCTTGATTACTTCCCATGGATTTCAGAAACAAATGGAGTTTGTGTTTTGAGGGTTGTAATTATTTTACCATGTTATGTTTTCCAAAATCAGTATTTCCCAAGCGGAGATGCGAAGTAATGGAGATGTGTAGAAATGTATATGCTGTGGTTTTTGAACATTGTTTTTTCCTCTTCATCTTTGGGAATCAAAGTTGCATTCACTAAGTCCTGCATCTTCTCACCTTTGTAAAGCATCTTTCCAGTTCCAGCTCAACAAAGTATTTAGCACCTCGAGTGTTTCTTCAAGATGAAACGTTTGTTGGTTAAGAAGCAACCAAAACTTCATTCTATTCATATGTTATTTCTTTCATAGAAAAAATTGAAACCAAGGCATGCATGGAATAACCTCCATCCTCTGCATGAATCTCCAACGTAGGAAGACCAGATTGCCAATTTCTCTCTTGTGAACCTTTTTATAACTTAATGGAGCAGTTTTAGGCTACTGATATGAACAGAAGATCTTCCTTCTTGGACATTCTGAACAAGCTTGAAAAAAATCAAGGAAATGCCAACAGCAGATCACCACTGTAACATATCCAACGCATAAGGCTAAGAGCAATGATTTAGAAAGAAATGCAGAGGCCTTTGACGTTCCTGCTGGATTTTTGTTGGTTTTGTGCACAATGTGCCCTCGATTTATCAACGACTGCAATAGCTGATCTTTCCTATTGCTCCTATGTTGACCTTGAGCCCATGTTAAAAAGATTTCACTCAACTGACAATTCATGTAAAATGTTCAAGGCAATCGATCTAAGTTTAATGGTTTTCTGGTTTGTTATTTTATCCAGCCACCATGGTGGCCAAGGTAAAGGATCCTGACAGGTACCTGTGGTCTGTGGATCATTTGGGTTCATATATACTACCTGGAGGAACTTATAATTAAAAGCATTGCATAGATGATATTGCTTTTCTCTTCAACTCGAGTGCTGATGGTAGGCTAAATCATTCTCATCCCACTAAAGTGAAAGTTGTCAAAAGTGCAACTGTTCAAAGGCTATGGGCACCGATTAAGAAGCAATGAAAGCACATGAAAACGTTGGTACCTGTATAAGTCAGCTGCAATGTGGCAGGCAAATTGTTAAAGTTCCCATGTAATCTAACAAACTAAGAAAATTATTCTTTGACACAGCATACTTATAAATCTGTATGATAGTAAACTATGGCTGCAAAGAGAGTTCCACAAATTCTTGAAAAAAGAAACCTAAACCTAAATAAGCTTCTTCTTCTGGAAAAAAGTCCTCAAGTGCCATACTTGTAGCCCTGCCACTGATAAGCAAACAAGTAGTGATAGGAAACTCAACCAGCCCATCCTTGAGTTAGTTGATCGGTTCAAGTCTTGCATTTCTTCCTCTCTGAAAGAAGTAACAACCATGTTAAAAAGAGTGTACTTAATAAAACCAAAATACATCTGTTTTTACAGATGTCAAAGGAGAGATATGGCTCTTACCTTTCACGTAGATAATACATCTCCTCCTGAATAGCCATAACATTATCGTACATCTTCTTCAGCTCTAGTTCCATAACCTGAAATTTTAAGACAACTGTATAAGTTTATGTCCTCTTGACTCCTCAAAATTTGAAGAATGAAACTGATGCAGATGTTCTGGTATAAAGATAGAAATTTTGAGATAATAAATAATATATCAGAATCAAGTGAAGAATAATGTACAAAATAGAGCATCTTTCCCATTACTGTGTCCAGTCCAAATTCCACCGTGTGGAGAACCAAATATTGAATGTCAAACCCAAGGCACCGTATTTACTATCTAATATCTAATACCAAGCCACTGCAAAAAGCTTTAACTTGTACTTAATCCAGCAATGCATAGATAACTTTATTATAAATCTTGCAGGGTATTGGTTTATTGTAGTCCCTACCTCCTAAGAAATTACATTTACACTCTCAACTCTTGAGAACTCTCTATTCCATAGCATGCAAATCAATAACTGGATGCTGTGAAAATCTTGGATTTTCCGGTAGATTTCCATTCTTTAGCTACCAACTAATGGATGCCTGATTGCTACATGTATAGGATCAAGGGCTAGACTGAGTTGTTTTGTCTATTCTTCCATGTGATCTGAACTCTTGAATTCTCACTGTCCCAAATAAGAAAATGTAAGGCTATGTTTCTTCCAAATACACACATGATGGTGTTGGATCTGATTGATTTCGCAAGGCATGCATTAACAACAGAACAGTGAAAAGTATAAATAAAAGGCACATTTTTTCTATAATATTAGTTTAGTGTTTTTTGTTCTATTAGTACTTGAGTAGTTTTAGTTAGTGTTCCTGGCTTGGTGAGTCCTTTATTCTGTGATGAATTGTCTGCACCAGACCTACTTTTTGTCTCTGTGGACTGACGAGAAAGGTGTTCAGCAAGAAGAGGATTGCACCATCCTTCTCACTTCTGAGTCTCTGACTGTCCCAAAACCAATACTACCTTTCATATCCATGACCTTCCTCTGCTTGGGCCTCCAGCTAACAACGGTTATAAGCATCAAACCTCACCCATCATGCCATTACAAGCTGAATTGATTTAAATGAATGAAACTAATTGGCATTGATGATCAAAAACTTCCCTTGATATCTCTAAGAAAACCATCTAAATGCAGGTTGCTGTAGATTCATCCTCTATGTTTATAATCCAAAACTTGATGTTTCTTATGAAGTAAAACTACCACCACAAATACAAAATAAAAAAACCAAGCCTTACATAAAAAAAAAAAAAGGAGAATTAAAGAGAAGAAGGTAGACTCACTTCAACGGAGCCTTTCTTGGCAACATTGGACCAGTCCTTAGCAGCCATACCACTTCTCCACTCAAACTCGACGGTCAACGTGATCGGCGGCTTATGTTCCTCCGCAAAGAAACATGCCATGTAGTCCCCCTTCTCTGGCGCCGTGAACGCAAAATTCCCCGTACCCACCTTCCCAGCTTCGTGGTAAACATTCCCATAGCTCGACGTCACCTACTCCAACTCACCAAAAAATTAAACAACAAAAAAGCCCGAAAATTTACAAAAACCATCCAAAAAATCCAAAAAAAATAAAAGGAAAAAATGGTTTTTTTTTTCTTTAAGAATAATAATAATAATAATAATAATATTATTATTATTATTATTATTATTATTATTAATTACCTTGACGGTGAGCTTGTGGGAGTCAGGTAAGGGGTGGCCTTCGTTGGGATTGAGGACGTCGTACTTGCCAACAGTCAAGGCACCGCTTTTGATGTCTTCTGATATGCATTTGGTGCGTCCCGATTCCAGGTCGAACCGTAGTGATTCCGATGTAGACGATAATACCCATATCGTCGCCGTTATTACAACAACAGAAAGTTGTAATAATCTAGTGGCGATCATGGCTGTCCCTGGTTGGGATTATTATCAGTTTCGGTTTTGGGATTTTGGATTGGCTGCAGACAGAGGAGACAGAGCACAAGCAAGCGTTTGCTGTCTGTCTTCTTGAGTTGGTGTTGTTTTGCGACTCTGCAACGAATGTGCAGTCAAAAAGGGTTTTCGCCAAATGGTGGCTTTCAATTGGATGGGACACGTTTTGAGATGAAATCCATACCCGTCATTGGCCCGGACCCGTTTATTCAAATTATTAATCCAGTCGATGGGTCACGGGTCATGAACCGATTAGACACGTGTGTGTGTGTGTGCGTGTGTGTGTGTATGTATGCTTAGATATTGCAGATTCTGTATTTCTCTGAAATGTGAGACACCATGGGAGAAATTCTACCTCGGATTTTTTATTTATTTACTTTTCATATTAAAAAAAATAATATGATAGAGATATTAGATATTATTTTTATGAGTTTATTAAAATTTTTGATTCAATTCATACAAAAATGTTTCAGTTAAAAATAAAAATAATTGAGATAGAAAAATAGAAAATATTTTTAATTTTATTGTTACAATAAAATTAAAAATATTATCTATAGTAAATTTTAAGAAATTTTTATAGTAAATAAAAAGTAAATGAAAGGTAATTATGAAAATTTTAAATCAAATTTTTAATTAATAAATTTTTTCATATCCTTTTTAGTTATTTTCTTAAAATTCTATTATATTTTTTTTATTATTTTTTTTTCTTTTATCTTATGTTCCTAACTAATTTTTACTTTGACCCCTAATAATTGGTATTAGAATGGTAATCCTTAGCTGTTTCTTGCTCCATACTCTTATTTTTCTTCTCTTATTAATCTTATTTTCTTATTCTTCCATTTCTTCTTATATTCTTTATTTTTCTTCTTCAATTTCTCATATATATGTTATTCTTCTTAAAAAAATAAAAAATAAAAAATAAAACAAAGGGCTAATCTTTTAAGTTTCAATGATATTGCATGCGATACTAAAAGACTAAATCTAAAAGCATGACCAGTAGATCTATTATATAGTGAAGAGGTTACAATAGTTAAAGTTAATCCCAAAATAGTTAGAGACCTTAACATAGACATGATTCAAGCCTTGAATAGCTTCTATGTCAAAATCAAGGCTTTGTTTATGTAGATCTTCAAATTATTGCCCCAACGTTATAATATGGAGGTGCAAGATGAACATTCTATTACAAGCACTCCCTTTATAATTGTTTTTCTTGAGATTACAATTAATTTCTCTAATGAAAGTCTAAAATCAAAATTGGGCAAACCAATTAGTTACAACAAAATCATAGAATTGGACAAGATTGTTACAACACCTAGAGACAAAAGCCTAATGACAAAGACATTACTCATGGCTAGTGACTATGGTTTTCTTCCTTTGTCCTCCTTTCCTACCATAGAAGTTGGAGAAAGTAGAGTGAAAGGTCTTCTTTAATGAAACTAGTCAATATTCTTATGGTGAAATAACCCATGTAAAGCTATTTTTATTTAATGACCAAAAATTTAAGACTCTATGGTATAATATGAAATTTTTCAGAGGTGTTCTTGGCTTCATTTCTAGAGTGGGTGATAATGTGGTAGAGATCTATAAGAGAAAGCACCAAAAGAGCATGCTTAAGGAGCAGAGAGGAGGGATCTAAGTCTAGTAGTTGGTGACATCAATCCTTTCCATTGCCATGAAAAAGAACATCAAAGTCTTAGTAACAGTAATTGTTAAGGAAAGAAGGCACATCCATTCCAATGAGGCATATGATAATCGAAGAAGTTCATTTGGAAGGTGTTTTCCTACAATAATCCTAAGAACAATGTCCTTTATTGCTTTGAGTTCTTCAATTGTACCAGACATCAATACTAGTATCATGACAATGGTGTCATTGTTGACATCATTTTCAAAATCTTTTGTAGAGCTTAGTTGATGCCCTTAGTTATTGATTTCTTTAACTAGTATATAACCTACAAGTTTAATTATCATAAATTCACTCTTGATTCAATTTTTCTGATTGGATGTGACTTGACGTATAAGCCTCTATTTGCCTTCCACCTACTTGATAGTATGTGTTTTTGGGGTCTTAAATTGGATCCTTGGAGATGTCATGTCCTACTCAATGACTTGCTTGAGCAATGTGGTGTTAAAATAATAAGGGAAGTGATTGTAAAGTTCATGGACAAAGTAGTAAAATTAGTTTTAATGGGCGACCAACAATTGCAAGTTACAAAGACATTCAAGGTCTTTGGTGAGTTAGCCAATACTTCTGACTCTTGTTATGCCATTAACGCAAAGCCATTAACTAAGGGGCTTATGTTAAGATATCATTCTAATTTCATTATTACCTATTAGGAAGTCGTAAGTATTATCTTCTATTTTGAGATTGTGAAATTTGTTGATGCCTACTTATTTATTAGTCTCATTTTTAATGACAATAGCTTTGTGAGATACTCTTTCTTCTAAAAAAAGAAAAAACAATCATTATGTAACCTAAATGGGTGGTGAATGCAAATGGATTTATGTTTGGAAATGTTTTAATGATGGGTTTCCTACAACTTTGACAAAAAGGGTCAAGCATAAATTTTGCCTCACCCACCTCCTATTCAACGTTGTTTTCAAGATCCTTTATCAAGTTAAGGTGATGCTCTTCATTGATTTTCTTAATGAATTTACTTATCACAAGTTTTCTTTTAATTCAAACCTTGTGATCAAATGTGTTTTGGTCAATAAGACTTTGTTTATTCTTCAATTATTTTATAAAATGCATTTATTGAATCATAATTGGGATTTTTTTGAGTTCTCATATCTTGTTTAATGCCTTGGATAAGCAAGGTGGTTACAAGGTTATAAATGCCATCTCTTATCAAATTTTGGCTATAAAATTTCATAAGGATAATAACTTAATTGTGTTATCTGAATTTTAAAGAATGATAAATGGTTGTATGTATAGGAGTGGTGGTTAGTGTGGAGTGAACATAGAAGTTAATTTGAAATATTGACTAATATGGATATTATTCTTCGATTTAGAGAGGTTTGTTGCTTGTGACAGAGGCAAAAATTCATTTGAAGAATATACCATAATTGATGTCAAAGTGGACTTGTTCCACTTTTTACTTCTTGCCATTAAGGGGATTAAGTTAATTAATGTTGATGGATGGGATTTAAGTGGGTGTTTAGGGTTTGTCAATTGTATAAGGAAATGATGTTATGACTAAGGAGTTTGTAATGGACATACATCAAATAGGCATATAATTGTGAGAAAATTTTCTCTTATATGAAGTTAAACAACATACTTAGACATTTATAGTCAATTAGGCTTGTTTTCCCTAAAAGCATTAGCATAATTTCTATGTGCCCCAAGGCAATAGGTCTATCTACACAAAAACTCTATGTTCAACTCAAAAAGATTAATGGTGTAGGAATTAATTTGAGTTTCACAATTCATTAGAATGTTGAAAGTAAAGCCACACATGTTGTCTTAAAATGGTTAGCTATCCTTGATTCTTCTTTTGCATGCACTACTATTATAGAACAAGAGTATAAGAGTGACATCTCTATGAAGTGAGACATTCTACTTAGTTCTTCTCATGGAATCTTGGGTTATTCAATTAAATGGTGCATTAAAAATAAATGAGCAAAGTAGTTAAACCAAAGCCTTGATTAAATTGGTTTGTTCAAGTTTAAAGTGTGCAAACTTACATTCTAAATGATCTAGTAACACTTTAGAATGCTAAATTTGTACAAGCAACTATTTATGGTAGAGAATTGCATGAGAAACTAGTTTTGTGGAATTCTTAATTCCTTTATGTATGGAGTTATAACAATTAATGGTATTAATGTGTACTCGATCATTCTATCAATGAAAAGGCAAATTGCAAAAAATCAAAAGGGAAGATTTCAAATGATAATCCATCCTTCATAGGTAGCAACTGTCATAAGGAGGCCTATGAATTACTTATAAAGATGATTGAGGTCATAGTTCTCCTTTATGCAATCACAATTTTTAGAGTTGCTTTTTCAATCCTTGAGGACAAAGAATTTTTTTTTTTTGGGAAGGAGAATTGTTAAGACCTAACAAGCAATTATGAATCAGGCTTAACCCAAATGAAAAGGCCTAAGTCAATAATAAAAGCAATTAAGATAAAGAGGAGCAAATAATAATTATTTTGTATTATTTTGATACCATTATAATTAAGCCACGGTAGGAAGAAGGTTTCAGGAAGTTTCCATAGTCATGTATATAGAGTGAGTAGAGATTAAGTGAAAGGCAGTTATGAAAATTATAAATCAAATTCCTAGTTAATGAATTATTCTCTCTCATTTGTATCTTATCTCAAAACTTTACTTTGTTTCTCTCTAATTATTCTTCTTCTTCTTTTACCTTCTGTTCCCAATTAATTTCTACTTTAGTCTCTAACAAAGTCCAAATTATGAGTTAATAAAAAAGATTTACTATATAAGTAGTGATGACTTCAAACAAGATTCTTTTACACTTGATTACAATAATTATCCTTTCCAATATACTACTTTTATGGCATTCTCTTTAAATATATTGTTTAAAATGATCTAGACTTTGCTTTTAGTCATTTAATAATTTTAATATATTCATATGTTCAATTTGTTTTGTATGCGAGTAATTAAATCTTAAGTGCGCTAACAGGTATCCTAGATGTCAATGGACTACCTAGAGTTTACAAATGTATTCTTTATTAGATTTGTTTTATAAATTATTTCTAAACTATGAGATTCCTTTATATCTCCACCATGTAAATGAAAATTTTCTTCAAATTTTTAAAGCATGTAGTCATGTGCCTGAAAATGGCATGTCTTTCTTCAAATTTTCTTCACACTTTGTATGAAGTTTAACCCCGCCGGGAATGACAAATTATCATCTAGGATCTTTTTCTTTCAGCTCGCGCTTCTTGAATAAATTCACTACGGTGTAGCCTTTCAACAATATTGATTTACATATATTTTTTATTGCTTAGTTATTAGTTAATTGGGGCTGTAGAGTTCTGAAACAAACCTTTCTGAGAGAGCGAGGCTTGTAGACCCATATCAATAGGATATCACAGGAGAGAGCTATTAGCATAGAGACCTTGTCTAGTTTAAAAATTGCCGCAACATCATGCTTTGATTCTCTTGAACAAGGGGAACATACCATTCTAAAAAAGTTTGAATGTCGACTTTAATTTCTTTCACAGTTTTGATAGCTTTTAATGTTATTTTTAGGTCTTATCCTTGATGAATAGTGAATAAATTATGGGCAGCTTGATTCATTATTGGGAGCAACAGCGGCACATGACAAGCATTCCTACGTAACTCCATGGTGATTGAAATTTCAAATATGAGCAAATAAGTATATGTTAAAGAATTTTATATTAAAAATAAAAAAGAAAAGTGAATAACATATAAATAAGAAAAATTTGTAAATTTAACTTATTAAAATTTTGAATGGTTGCCAGGAAACAATTGACTAAGAAATATAATACAAAATTTAGAACCTCCTGGAATCTGTTCTGCATTAATGTATCGACATGAACTCGTAAATATTCCATGTAGTAATGTAGTTTCCTGCTTTCTTATTCCTGCCATGTTTTTTTTGGAACCCATAACTCATTTTAGCATCGCTGCCATTTCCGTCACTGCTGACAGGTGTTTCGTTGTTGTTGGCATAGCATATTTTGATTTTGCATGAGATCCTTTGCTTTTCCTTAACCATGATACATTTTGATGCAGCATTCAAGCTTCCATGTTGCTGCTTGAAGTACTTCTTGAAGGGTAAGGATTACTTTTCTTCTTGCTTATGGATTCTTTTTTTTTTTTTTTTTTTTTTTGTTGAGGCTGGTTTCTTACATGCTAAATGGGTAAGAAACTACTTCTTTCATGTTTTAGATGCGCATTGATGGGGAGCGTGTTCAATGGCCTTTTAAAATTTTCTATTTTTATTAATGCCAAAGCAGGTTTGTTCAAGGACTCGAGCCCCAGGTTGGCGAGCATGGTAGTGCTTTGTCCATTGTCAAGCATATTTCCATGGAGTCGGTTAAAGGATCTCAAGGGTTTTTTTTTTTTTTTCTCGGATGAGTGGATCAAATTTAGGTACTACAGTAGTTTAATAAATAGAAAGCAGACGTAGGATTATCAAATAAAAAAAATTATAAATAAATAAATAAATTGTTCAAATAATTTTATTAATTTAGTTTGTACTTAAATTTTATATATAATTTACAAGTCAAGTATTTTTAATATTATATATAGTATTTTGATCATAATAAGTAAAAATGTTATGGTAACATATTATTTTTTTTCCTTTTACTTTCGATTCTATTGTAATAAAAAAAAAAAAAAATTTTTGCTTTCTCACATTACTGATTCTAAACATCCAAACGATGGAAAGATTTTCTCATTCCATTTCTTTTTATTGTTTTATATCCCTTAGTTTCTCTCATTAAGTTAGCCAAACATAATGTAAATTTATTTCTCTTATTTTTCAAGTACTTACTATTTTAACTTTTTCTCTCTCTTTTTTTTTTTTTTTTTTTATTTTTTGTCTCCATGACACATTAAAAATTTTTTTAATAATTATTATTTTTTAATTTATTTTTACTTTTTTGTATCAAGTTATTTTAACATGAATGGAAATAATTTTTTTTTTTTTTTCATATCCTTCTTTTCCTCTTTTTTCTTATTCAAACATGGTGACTAACTTAATTTTATTTATCACAAGTCTAGTTTAACTCAAATTATATAAACAAAAAAATTAATGACCCGTAATTCAATATACTTATAATTAAAATAATTTAAAATTTAAATAACTTAAATTAATAAAAAATATAATTAACTAAAAATTTAATTTTAAGTAAGTAAAAATTTAAATAATTTAAATTTTAATATTAAAAATATATAAAATTTAATACATTTAAAATATGATGGATCAAAAAGTGGAATGCATGTGAAATTCAATATATTTTAAATATTAGATACTCAAACTAAGAATGATTCAAATTTAAAACAACCTATTCATGTATTATCTTACAAGTGAAATTGCACATACTAGCATTCATTTTGTTATATTCAAAAGTTCACTGCTTCGAGCCTAAACGTTTGGTCCACTGCAGAATTCAGCATGTACTGCCTTAAAATTTTTGCCAGCTGGTGAAACAAGGGAAGAGCTTAAATAGGACAGAGCATTGCGGAGGGAGAATTCTTTCAAGTCTATTGAGCTTCATCGAGATGTGACTGAAGTCACGAGGGTGGTTCTTTCCTCTATTGAGCTTCATCGCAATGTACCCCGCCACTGTAATACTCACATTGATGATCGTTACTTTGATGCAGTGCATTACTTTGATTCCCAGAAGATAATCTCACCTTGCTCTCCAACCAGACCGAGATCCTTGAGCCTCCTTTCTTGGTAATACTCCAATTCATCCAACTCGGACTCCCTCTTTTGAAAAGTATTGTCAATTTGATGTAGCACCTTTTTTTCCCCCAGTCTTATTTCCACAGCAATCTCGAGCCTTGCATTAAGATCTGCTTCTTTTAGCTTCTCATCCTGCAATACATGGTTGAATCAAGTTACTGCCATGTTAAAGTGCTATTAAATCTTTGACGAAACAGCATGCTTCAGATTCTGAAAAGCGCTCTTGTATTTTTTTATGGGGCTAACCATTTTCAGTTACAAGTGAGTCGTTTCAAGCTGCTAATTCAATTATATGGATATGCATATCGTATATCCTTTACGTAAGCTTAATTTATCACCCTCTTTTGGGTAGCATAGCACAAGTATAGATACTGGATCTCTAAATTGAAGACAATTACATAAAATGGATCATAATAATTGCTAGCCTCATATGCTAATTTATTCTTGATATTGATATGAATGCTTCAAGGATAATTTTACCTCTTCAATGGTAGTTTGGTATCCAGAAAGAGCAGATTTACAAGCATCTCGGACTACGCGACAGATAAGCTCCTCATTTGCATGACTCACAGGCAATTCAAGGTGGCCCCAGACAGTGTTTCTGAAAAGAGCTTCCAAGAGGAATGCATCGGTACCTCCAAGTGCTACTAGCCGAAGATATGGAAGCATTGCTGGTGGGAGAGGATTGCCTAAAACAATATTGAATTCTGCGGTCTCACCCAAGCCATTTGTCTCAGCAATGTCCAGCTTGTCCTCAAAAAAGGTGTCTGATTCTGACATCTGAAGTGTCAGGGTATATGAATTGCGGACTGAATTATTTTCTATGAACCCATAGTCCAGAGCCAACTCAGCGTTGCTCTTACTTAGATCATATTGGATCAAAACCTGTTAAACTGTCATCCAAGTTAGTCACCACAATCAACCATATCCACAGGATAAGCATTCAAAGCATACCGTCCAATGGCATCACTATGTTTGTGTGATTTAGGCTCTAAAAGCTTAACATCAAATATTTGCATCTTTCCATTGGATCAATAGCCCAGTGGCTAGGAATGTATCCCAAGTTGCAGATAGTCAGGGGTTTAAACAAAAGAAATTGAACTTTTGTAAGTGGAGTTTCAACTTTAGAGTGAAATACTTCACCTGAAAACCAGCCTTCACTGAAACAGGGGACCTCAAAGAAAACAGAATATCTCTGGAGAAAAAACCTGCTTCTTTAATCTCGTATGCATAATCTTCTGTTGTTATGTCAGGGCTGTGGTTGATCTGATCCAAAGAGTGAAGTTTCAGAAATTAACATTTAGAAGGGCAAGGGAGTCATGAGAAATATGAGATATCTTTGGCTGAAATCACATTTAAAGAGCCAACAATATGTTGTTCATTTTTGCATTTTTTGAACATTTTCAAAACAAGGATATGAAAGCTTCTGAAAAAAATTTACTTCATGCTGAAGCTCAATGAGTGACAGACCAATAAGTCTGATCCTTTTCCAGAAAATGTGAATGCTGGAAAATGATTCAAGGAAATGCAAAACCAGGGAAATAGGCCAATAATGTAGGTCATCAGTATACTCAAACTTGCCGCGGACAACTTACTTGAAGAAAGAGAAGAAAGATCTTACCAAGTCTGCCATGGGGATCAAAACAAGATTCTGACCACGGAGACGTGAAAATGCCCTTGATCTCAGAATCCCAAATGCCCAAAAGAAGTCATCAAATGTTATGGTGGAAGGAAAGAGGTTCTTATGATTTGAAAGAATTTCTTCCTGTACTATTGTAAATTCACGGTGCAAATATTCCTTTACACTTAATGTCATGCTCAAAAGTTGGCTTCCTGCATCAATTCAAGAAGGGCGCAGTAACATGTGGGAAAAAGAATAAGGAAATCCAAATTAAGTACAACATAAGGAAGCCACAAAACAAGCTACACATGATTAACAAAACTCAATCATCTCTCACACATATCGAGCATTCCATGACTCAAAAAGGTAACAGAGTTACCCCAAAGTTTTCAAAACCAAAGTTTTTAATTTTCATTCTTTTCCAATTACTGAACAAAAAAAACGTAATTTTAACGCAAAACCTCATGCCCTTATATGCCCCCTTCTTAAAACGTACTACAAAGAAGTGCAGGCAAGGGGATGGATTTTGTTGTATCATGCACAACCACATGATATGATTTGCTTAAACAAGCACAATATGCACCAAGGTAATGATAAGGAAGGTAAATATTCAACCTTTATTCACATACAACTCCCAAATCGCACATTTTTACAATAAAAACATGCAGAAAAGAGCTCTAGTTATTACCTCGAAGCTCAGCAAGCTCCTCCTCTGACCTGCACTGGAACCCATTAAAGAGAATACTTTATCAACCCCAAATCTAACATCCAAAATCATGAATAAACAACAACAACAATAAGAAAGTCTTAATTCCAAATTTAATTGGAATTGATTACGTAAATTTTTTCTTGTCATTCCGTTCTATCATGAACTAAGTTAAAAAGTGATATCTAATTATTCTAAATTCTTCCTAATTGAAGATTCTTAAGTCACTTCAGGTCGTCCCCTCCCAACATGAACCAGAAAAGGGAAACAAATTAAAAAAATAAAAAGCAGAAAACAAAAAAGCTACGAATAACCCACCAATAAATAGTGGAATTAGTACTATGAGGAAGCAGATCCAAATAAGGCCGCCATGTAGAATGCTCATTTAACTTCTCCCTGATCAAGAAAAGAGATACAGAGACCCAAGGCTTCAATCCACCACAAGCACTGCCAATCTCAGAAGCAGCAACAGCATCTGGGCTTATCCAGTGCTTCTTGGGTATCTCCAAAACCACTTCATTTCTCCCAATGTCTCGCTGTGCTATCAGCCCCAGGCCTTCCGGGACCGTTCCGGGCCTTACCGGGGACTTCTCCGAGACCACTCCTTGATCGCTGAGCCATTGCCAGAAAGTTTGCAGAGCTGCTGCCGCCGGTTGCTGAGATGTTGGTGAATGAGGAGAGGTTAATGAGAAGCGTGTTTTGTGATGGAAAGTTGGAGTCTTGGTGAGGGAAGGAGAGTAAATGGTAGGTTGTGCAGGAGAAAGGAAGGCAGAGTGGCGAGTGAGAAGTGTCACCATTTTTGTGTGCTGGGCTGTGGCACTGAAGTTGGCTTAATGCAAGAAGATAAAATGCAGATCTGCGAGTGATTTATATCGTGTGTGGCTGAGGATTTTACGTAAGATTTTTTTTTTTTTTTAAGTTCTACTGAGAGTTGTACAATATATATAAATAGATTCCTTTAATAAATTTTACACTTCTAAAAATTAGAAATTGAAATCTTGAAGACAAATATTCAAAATTTTAATTATTAAAATATGATCTAAAATTTTTTAGTAATTTTAATTGTATGGCCAAGTAAGATTTAGCCATTATTGCAATCTAAATTATTCATTTCAAAAGGGAAAATAAAGTTCAAAATTTGTAGAAGTAAGCGAAATATTTCTTTTTTTTTTTTTTTTCTGACAATGTGTAGTCCATAAATATTATATTTTTAAGTTCAAAAATAATTCCATATCTTAAAATTTTCTTGTACTTCCACTCAAATTATGCAAACTAAAAGTTGAGAGGTTTCAAGTTGAATTTTGATTTTTTTTTTTTCAAAGCAATAAAAATAAAATTTTTATCTCAAATTTAATTAAACTAAGACATATGAAAGCTTTTTGAGCATTTGTTAAACTAAGGTTTATATGAGATGTACGTGTTGTAATTTTTTTAACCAAAAATTCTCATAATAATGCTAATATGTTAATAATTTAAACGTTAATAATTTAAGAGTAATGGTAAATTAAGAAAAAGTAGAATGCTGAAGAGTTTTTGGTAAGGAGAAAAAAAAAAAAAAAAAAAAACAGAATAGTTGGGTCCACGTTATCCGAAATGGTGGACTCGGGGAAAAATTGGAATGAATAAATCGGGAGATATATGTGTATTGTAATTTAAACAAAGTGCAGTAAGCATGTTATAGGGAATGTATTACATTTTAATTTTTGTAAAAATACGAGTTGTTTCTGAATATTACACTTACTATACATATATTTATCATCCAATTTCATTTTTATTTTTTATTTTTAGTAAAATTCAAATGACCATGTCCAAATTTATGAATTTTAACAATTAAAGCAACAAATAAATCATAGGATTTACACAATTAAAATAATATTGGCATTGTACAGAGATGGAATGATGAACATTATTAATCTAGCTATAGAAATGATCATTTTATGTACATAAAACTTGGAGAACCAACTTGGAAAAACGTTATGAATTGATAAAGAACACTCTCTTTCTGGCTAAAATAAAATAAATTACACTAGTTGATGATAGACAGGAGGCATGTGGGGTTTTTTTAATTTTCATTCTAATAATACTCCAAGTAGAAAATGAATGATCTTTCGATACAAACTGAATATAAAAAGTAGTGAAGGTATTTGTCACTAGTAAAGTAGTTGAATTCTAGTTTTGGCAAACATGATTCAAATCTCTGTACCTCAACCGAAAAAAAATAAAAATAAAAATAAAAATAAAAAGAGGAAGTTAGTGTAGGTATTTTGTTTTTGAATGAAGTATAACTATTCTAAGAAGCATATGTATAAACAAATACAAACGGGTACCTAAAGATCTATAGAAAATACATTAGGTTGATAGGAAATTCAATTTTTACTTTTCCACGCACAGTAGTTGAAAATCCCACTCTTGGCGTGAAATTGTGTAACTCAGGAACACATTTTTGAGATTAAAAAAAAAAAAAAAAAAAACTGAATGAAACCTAGATCTAAGAAAATTAACCCACAAACAATGAACAATAGAAAAATCAACGAGTCTAACAATACTCATCACTATCATTCAAAGTCGAAAATTGGCAAATTCACATATTAATTTTGTGGAAAAAATTTCCTCTTTAACAAAGTCTAGGCACAAGAATGAACGCATGATTTCAGGATGAAAAGGCCAAGTCAACACAATCTTAATTGAAATTATCACTATCATTGACAGGGAGCATTATTGAGAAAAGTTCACAATGCGAGAGTGAAAAGAAACTCGCGAGTTCTTGGCATTAAAGTGGCTATATTCCCTGTGAACATTTCGTCGTAAAGCATGCACTTTTGAATAGAAAAATGAGGAGTACTGCGCGGAAAAATTGTTCGAAGTGCCGCCCGCAATTGAGTCAGGGTCAGCGTGGTGGGTGGAAAATGAGAGGGTTTTTCCTGATAATCGCGCACATGTCCACGGGGAATGCACCTTACAATTTCCAATCAAGGCATTTGGTCTGAAGGCAGGAAAGATGGTCAGTAGGGCAGGCGTCCAGACGGTTTGATACTTTAGTCTCTCATCCAGTGAAACCTCTACGGGGTAGGCAAAAGGAAAAGGACAATCTAATGTCAGAAAGAAACGAAGGCAAGTACACAATAATTATTTAGTTTATCTTAACGGAAAATATTGGCGGCCAACCTTTTTTGGCCCACCGTTTTGGTGACCAACTTATTATAATTTAAAGGGAAAGGCACGTGTGACGGGTTTGAATAAATAAATTAAATGCAAATGATTTTAAAGTGGGCAGACCCACAATTTTATTGTCCTCATAATTAGATCATTTGTGTCGGTGGTCTTCATGATTGGTTGTAATAATAAATTGAAAAGTTACAAAATATGTAAATTTATGTTTAAAAATCATCAACTCATAACTTTTTTTTTTATATGTATTTGGCGTCCCATTAGACAAATAGACAAACTTCAAGGGTTAAAAAATTAGCATTATTATTATTATTTTTTTTTTTTTTTGAAATTTCAAGGTTTTTCGCTAAGAAATATTCAATATATAATAAAAATAGTAAAATGTGTAAACTTTTTTATAATTGTTATACATATTTTCGTATTTGTTATATATTTTGCTGTTCTTGTTTCATATTTTATCGTTTAAATTGCGCATTATGTGCTTTTGGACTGAAACCTTTTTTTTTTTTTTTTTTTATGAAAAAAATTCCATGTACGAGGCTTACAAAGCAGTCGTCCTCACTGTGTTTGGAAGAGGAGAAAAGGAGAAAGAGATAGTAAAATAAAGAAAAAAAAAATGTTTGAGAAATATTTCTAAGATAAGGCAAATGAAAAGTCAAATCTATTTATCTAAGAATTGAGAGAAAAATTATTAATTTCTTAACTTTTTATTAAAATACTCTCTATATATTAATTTTACTATAAAAAATAAAATTGACATTCTGATACATAATATTTTTTTTTTCACTTTTTACTATCTTTAAAAAAAGAAATTTTTTTCTTATTTTTTTCCCAAAAATAGGAAAGGATAAAAAATTTTTCTCACTTATGATTTTTTCTCTTTCCCATTTTCCTGACTCTCACTTTCCTTGTCCTTTGCTTTAGTATCCGAACAAAAGAATACCAAGGAAAAATGAGACATTTCTAGACAGTCTTCCTACTTGTTCTCGCGTGCCAATGTGGTCAGCTGCGACTGCTCGGAAATGGAATATAGACCTGCTCCACAACAAGGACGAAGAAATTTCCTTGGCAAAAATAGTCATGGCCAGCCTGCCGATGCAGAAGCAGAAGCAGAAGAATCCAATCAAAGTTACTTTTCAGTTGTCACCATCACAAATTTATATCCTTTCTCTTCTTATCAACAAAAGAGCAATCCAAGAATACAGACAGACAGTGTAAACACTTATCAAAGGTTGTACTTGCCTCATCACACTTGCACTTCATTCAACATATACAGTCCAAAAAAGAAGCAAAAAAAAAATGAAGTTTGGAAAAGAATTTGTAGCACAAATGGTGCCAGAATGGCAAGAATCATACATGGACTATGATTTTCTCAAGACCCTTTTGAAGGAAATCCAGAGATTCAATCAAAGGAACAGGCCACCAGCGGCCGGCAAACCAGGCCTCGGGAGAAAGCTGACTTTATACAGAGCTTTCAGCGGCTTAACGCAAAGACAAGATCGGTACAACTCCAGAAGCCCTTCGTCTTCTGCTGCTGCTGATGACATCGAAAGCCAAGCCATTTTGGTGAATTCCGTGAGCCGCAATGGCTCGCAAAGCTATGAGACCACATTTCTTATGTCTGCAGATGAAGGACGAGAATATGAGCTGGTTTACTTTAGAAGACTGGACGATGAGTTCAACAAGGTTGAGAACTTTTATAGGTCCAAAGTGGAAGAGGTAATGAAGGAGGCTGCCATGTTAAACAAGCAAATGGATGCTCTGATCGCGTTTAGGATCAAAGTGGAGAATCCCACAGGCTGGTCTGACAGGGCTGGTGACATGATTCGTCTTGCTTCAGATGTTGCAGCTTCTACAGCTGCATTAGCAGCCACCACTCCCTCTGGGGCTAAAGCAACCAGTAAGTATCTCTTTATGAAGCAATATACAACTCTTGTACTATTTTATTTGACAATAAAGGTATCCGAATCTTATAGCAGACCTTATTTGATAAGGGCAATTTCAATTTTTGTATTGCTTAAGGTCCTTGATTGCTTCTGCTTAATGTGCAGGAAGAGTCCATGTCATGGATGCGATTGGAGAAGGGTCAAGTGCACAAGAACAATCAGATGAATCAGGCGATGATCATAAAGAGGTGCATAGTGATGACAGGACCAACCAAGAGATGCAACCAGAGAAGCCAAAGAACATAAAAGGGTTTAGACCAGCTCCATTGGAGATACTTCACCACGTGAAGATTAACAATACACGTGAGACTCCTCGGTCAACCATTAAAGGCTTCCTCAAAGTTCCCCGGCAGGAAGAACTGAAATTCACAAGGGAAAATCTTAGAAAAGTAGAAGAACAGCTCAAGCGTGCTTTTGTCGAGTTCTACCAAAAGCTTCGCCTTCTCAAGAGTTACAGCTTCTTGAATACCTTGGCATTTTCCAAAATTATGAAGAAGTATGATAAGGTAATATCTCAGAGTCATGCCCCGGTGATTTGTTCTGACTTGTATGTTCTGTGCTCCAAGTCAATATTTTTGTTGATTTCAAGTCGCCCTGATATTGACAGGTAACTTCTAGAAAAGCATCAAGAACATACATGAAAATGGTGGATAGCTCCTACCTTGGCAGCTCTGACGAGGTGAGCTTTGTGTTTCGTGAATCAAAAAGTTGTCAAACTATCATTACTTCAGCTCGAGGGTTCAAATCTTGGTCCGCACAAACCAGAAAGAAAAATCATCTATTGTCATATCTTTTGTATGCTAAACTTTGCTAAATTGAAAAGCTGTTCTCTTGATTTTCACGTTACATTTGTTACCTAATCACTCACATTCTCAAAGGTCACCAAGCTAATGGAAAGGGTGGAGGCTACTTTCATTAAGCATTTCTCAAACTCAAATCGCAGTAAAGGGATGAGCATATTTAGACCAAAAGCGAAAAAAGAGAGACATAGGATAACATTTTCTACAGGTAGGATTTATGTTGCAAAATTATTCAATCATCTAACTAGAAAAAAGGACTTTCTCTTTAATTGCATTTCTGATCCCTTCTAAGGCCTTGTCATCGGCAACATTGCAGGCTTCTTTTTTGGCTGCACAATTTCTCTGATAATAGCACTTATTATGATAATCCGCGCCCGAAATATCATGGTTCAACCGGGAAGGCTCAAGTACATGACAACAATGTTTCCACTTTACAGGTAAATTGGTTTTGGCTCCTACGCGCGCTTATTTTCTAACTCTACCTAGCATTCGTGTTTGGCAATAATCTGACGTTTTATAAGCTATTTTTCATCTCTGCAGCTTGTTTGGATTCATCGTTCTGCACATGCTTATGTATGCTGCTAATGTATACTTCTGGAGGCGCTACCGAGTGAACTATGCATTCATATTTGGTTTCAAACAAGGTACCGAATTGGGCTACCGGCAAGTATTCCTTTTAAGTTTTGGTCTTGCAGCAGTAGCACTGGTGAGTGTGCTGTCAAATCTTGACATGGAAATGGATCCGAAAACAAAAGATTATAAGCAATTAACTGAACTTCTCCCACTCATGGTGGTTATAGTAAGATTCTTCAACTTTCTGTATGATATTTTGAGTTTTAGGCCAACCAAATTCGAAAGTTTGTGCATGAATTCACACTTCTCTTTCCCCTGCAGCTTTTGCTTGTTATATTGTTATTGCCATTCAACATCCTGTATCATTCGTCTCGCTTCTTCTTCCTCACCTGTCTCTTGCACTGTATTGCTGCTCCTCTTTACAAGGTAAGTCCTTGCAGAGGCAGACCTGAAAATTGAGAAATTAATCCAGATAAGGAACCTACATTGCTGGATTACTTATCTTTTAAATCTCCTTTCATACAGGTCATACTCCCAGATTTCTTCTTGGCAGATCAACTAACTAGTCAGGTTAGTATGAAGCAAATGCTATTGTTTCCCTCTTCCCCTCATTCAAACACCACCATATTCACGACTGTTTTGCCAATGTTACAATGATGCAGGTGCAAGCCTTTAGAAGTTTGGAGTTCTACATTTGCTACTATGGTTGGGGAGACTATAAGCACAGAGAAAACACTTGCAAAAAGAGTGGCACATACAACACTTTCTACTTCATAGTTGCTGTGATTCCATACTGTGTTCGCCTTCTTCAGGTTTGTTTCTTTACATTTCAACTGCGTTTGCTTTGCAGCTCATAGTCCCAAAAGTCAAAATGTGATCTCAGAGAAGCTGAAACCATGTAAGTTTAACATGTTTTTCCTATCTATTGCAGTGCCTCCGGCGACTGTTCGAAGAAAAAGATGCAATGCAGGGATTGAATGGACTGAAGTATTTCCTGACAATTGTTGCTGTTTGCGCGAGGACTGCTTACAGCCTCAAAAAAGGGATTAGTTGGAGAATAATAGCGTGGATTTTCTCAGCCATTGCCGCAATCTTTTGTACTTACTGGGACCTTGTTCTGGATTGGGGGCTTCTTCAGCGCAACTCCAAGAACCGCTGGCTGAGAGATAAACTCCTTATCCCTCACAAGAGTGTATACTATGGAGCCATAGTAAGAAACCTGGAGTGTTATGACATTATTTACTAATGACAGACAAATTTGATCCAAGTCAACTAATGAAATCCATTTGAATTCTGATATGCAGGTCTCAAATGTGTTGCTGAGATTTGCTTGGCTGCAAACTGTGCTCAACTTCAAGTTAACTTTCTTGCATAGGGAGACCTTGATTGCCATTGTTGCCAGCCTTGAGATCATTCGACGCGGAATTTGGAATTTCTTCAGGTAGCCAAGTCCAAGCTTTTTCACATTGACTTACTCACATTGTGCATTGCAATTTCTTACACTTTGGTGATTGATTTTGTCAGGCTGGAGAACGAGCATTTGAACAACGTAGGAAAGTACCGGGCATTCAAGTCAGTACCACTGCCTTTCAACTATGATGAAGATGATGATAAAGAAGACTAGGCTGCTAGCCTTTACAGAAATTTTTGTAAAGGGTGAAGAAAAGTATAATAAAATTTATATTTTTTAGGACGAAGAGGAGAAAGTTCTGCGTTCATATGATCTTAGGACCAAAGAAAGCCCCATTTTCTATTTCACTTTTATGTAGCATTATTGATCTTCTTAGGAAGATAAATGATTTACAAATACTGTGAGCTCTGCAGTCTAATGAGTTTTTATTTTAGCTTTTGAATTCAAATCCTAATCCAGAAACCCAATAAAATAAAATAAAAAACTTGATCTGTCATGTCACATCCTCGATTTTTTTATAAGGAAAAAAAATACATCTAGAAATGCTATAATGCTGTGCATTGTTCTCCACCATTTGTTTCCTTTTAACTTCTCTCAAATTAAAAGTAATTAAAAGAGAGAAATTCTTATGTAGATCTTAATCACCAAACATGACATTAGGCATATCCTATGAAGTGCTAGGGTAGGTGACATGCACGCATCTGATGGAGAATTGGATGCATCCAATGCAAGAAATATGTTGAATGCATCCAATTCACCATTACTTGCATGCATTCATACCACAAGTCTTATGCGTGCAATTATATCCAAATCCACTCATATTCTATCATGCGGAAAAAAAATGCAAGTATTGTAACTTATTTTAAGTCTAGTAGTGCTTTCAAAATAGGATTGGACTAGCTAATTGGAGTAGTAAAATGTGAAACCAGTTTATAGTCCCATTTAATTTATTTTAAAAATTATTAATTATAAGAATTAATAAATAAATTAATTAAATTATTAATTAATTTCAATTTAATTTATTTTAAAAAAATTATTGATTTTATATATTGATTAACTAATCAATTGAATTATAAACCGAATAGTTAAATTTGGTTACAATTTTTTAATTCAGTTATATTCAAGAATTTAAAAAAATTTATGAAGATAACAAACTCTAAGATCAGGTTGTAAAAAATATAAATAATAATTTTTACTATTAGATAAAAAGTAATTATATGATTTTATTTTTCATTTTTTAGTTTTTTTAAAAATAAAATTTATATTATTTTATAATTTTTAAATTATAAATTATAAAAATTAAAAAAAATATTTATATTATATAATTATTTATATTTTAATAAAAAAATATAAAAATATGTATTATATTATATTAATAATTATTTTTTATTTAAAATATATTACTTATATTAAAATATTTTATTTTATTTTTTTAAAAAACACATCAAATAAAATAAAAAATATAAATTATAGTATATTTTATATTAAATTTATTTAACTTATATTATTTATATTTATAAATATATTATATTAATTAATTCTTTAATTTTATTATATATATATATATAATACTTATATTTTATATATATTTGTATTTTATCTATTAATATTTGTATATAATTTATATAAATATTAATTTTTTTATATATTTAATATTAAATTTTAATTTTATTAATTTAATTTTAATTAAAATTATTAAAGCGATTAAATCTTGAGCATTGAGTTATAAAAATTTTCGGTTGTATTGGTGTTGTGTTATACACCCAAAAGACTCCTCGTATGGGTTCAAAAGTCTCTCTCTCTCCTAATGTTGATTCCGCATCAAGTCTGAGAAACAAGGCATGCTACATTAACTAGCAAGCTCAAGTTTCTTGGTAGCTAACATGAAAGATCAACATCCCGGCGGGCGGGAACTACAAATAACATGGGGGCAAGTTGACATGTGACTCAAACAAGATAACAGATTTTGCTTTATTTTATTCTTTTTTTTTTTTAAAAAACATTTTTATCCTTTCCCTATAATGAAATCATATATTAAGGGAAACCAAAATGCAAACCCAGTAAACATAAAACATTCAGCAGAGTTTTCAATTGGTTCGCCATAAATCCTAGACGTAGTGATACATAAATGAAACATGCAATATTATCCTGTCTTCTCCTTGAAATAGACCACAAGGACAGAACATAAGACCATCACATGGAAAGAAAAAAATCCAGGATCTTCCCATCCACATCAAAAACCTGTTTTTCAATGGTAAGAACCACAGATACCAATAAAATGAGCTTATTTTGAATAATATCTGATACCAATATACAGTATGCGGCTAAACTACTAAAAATGAGACTTCTTATGGATTTCTCTCATTGTTATAAAATAATTTCTTTCTTTCTGCCAAAAAATAAGAACAAAAATCGTTAATATCTAACGACACCCTCCATTCCCTTCATCATCTCCCATAAATTTTAAAAAATATGATCCCTGACATCGCCCCTCTTCCAGAAATCACAGCTTTTTTGACACACGGACATCAATTGTGCATAGATCTCCATCTTCCGTATGCATTGCTGGTTTTCCACCTTACATTATGACAGAAAATTTACATAGGGTTGAATAGTCCTCCACCAGTCAGCTTATACCCATTTTGTAAGGACTATCAAGGGATATAATACTGCACGATACATACTTGACAACCATACATTAGTTCCCTGGGAAGCCCTGCAACTGCATTGCACAATACAAAAACTTCCTGACCATTTATTTCTCACCAAAGAAATCAAAACACCATTCTCATCTAAGCAAACTTTTATTGCCAGACCAGATAAACCAGCTAGCCTGAATTGTTGAAAATCCCCAGCAGCTCAAACATTGGTGATGATAAGGACAGATAAAACTAGAAAATAAAAAAAAATAACAAGACAAATAATTGTTAAGTGACAAGAAAATTCAAGTAAAAATATCATCATTCACTAGGACATTTTCACTTCCGACGGTCCCATAGCTACATTTACTCAGGTTTTGCGTGTCAACAAACAAAAAAGTAAAGCAGTCAGCTTTCTCAATTGAATTTATTTCCCGTAAATTTTAACACAACGAAAATGCAAACAAGCATCAATTTTCCTTTCTCAAAAAGAGTAAAAATGGACAATCACCTAACATCTCACATCACTTGTTAGCAACTTTCTCATCAACAATTGACCCAGACTCTTTGGCCACCTTTTCCTTCTCCAATTCCATGGCAGCCGCTTCCTCTGCCGCCTTCTCCGCCCTAAAAATGGGGTCGTAGTAATCTGCGTGAACCTCCATACACTTCTTCAAAGCAGCAGTGACTTCAAGGCACTTCTCCACAGTATCTTCGCCTTTCTTCTCTCCTTCTTGGACACAGTCCTCCCAAGATATAAAGGCATCTCTGCACCCACCTCCTTTCATGAACAAACAAAACCCACACTCCCCCTCTTCAGCTTCTTCTGGCTGTTCGTGCACTCCTTGATCTTTGACCCCATTTGATTCAATGGGTATCTTTGAATCATCCGGACCTGATCTTTCGTCAGGAACTTGGGTTTCTGAATCTGGGGTTTTGGGAGATGAAGCAGGCATGGCAAAGGTTTAATGGGTGTTTTCTTTTTCTTTTTGGGAGAAATGAGGAGTTTTGTGAAGGAAGAAGCCATAGGAGTGAACGCTTTAAGCTTCCCTTAAACCCCCTTTAAACCCCTTTGCCAAGTCTTCCTTGTAATTTTTTTATTTTTCAATTCTGCCTTTTCCTTTAATTGTTCTTTCATTTCTTAAGTTAAAAAAAATAATAAAACAAATAAAACCCTTAACCCTCATATTTAATTAAATTTTTATTAACCTTTTTTTGGTCAATTAAATCCTAACATCCATTATTTATTGGCAAAAGTCAAAATCGACCCTCAGATTTAAATAATTTGGAGTGAAATAACTTATTTTTGAATTACTGAAATGGACAATAACATTATCCCTGTTAGGCAAAATTAATTTTATCGTAGAATTGCCGTTAAGATTTTCCACTAGCTGTGATGCCACGAAGCTACAAAAATTGACGAAGTGAAAATTTTTGTGAAAATATTTTCTTAGAAAGAATTTAATTTGTTAAGCAGCTGCCTCCCCGAAGGCGTCAAACTGCTCCCAGTACTTCCATGCACCTGTCGCCCCGGGGCACATAATGATTGGCACAGCATTAATGCTGAATAGGATGTGATGCTACTGTTGTAATTTTACAGACGGACTTGCCTCTGTTATAAGTAAAAGTAGCAAACATTTATTGCACATGAACACCATTTCTTACCCAAATTCTTAAAATTTAGAGATATAAATTTCACATCCTGTGTGTGTGTGTGTGTGTGTGTGTGTTGCTTGCTCTTTCAATTTGCTTTTCACGCGGGAGACTCTACTTGTAACATTTTGATGCTTAGTCGTCCTTGTCAGAATCACTGTCGCTATCGTTGTGGGTCTCACGGTAATTGAACGATAGAGGGACTGACTTGAATGCTCGAAACTTGCCTACGTTGCTCAAGTGTTCGTTCTCTAACCTGATGGAACCAACTCATCGTCAAAGCAAGCAATACAACAGCAACAATGTTCATTATTCATGCCAAAGATGTTTGATAAGATCTAAGATCTACTCAAGTCAGGGGATAATATTTTTCAGGATAAGACAGCTAAGAGAATCGCTACTGCTGCAAGGTTCAATACATAGTAGTGGGTGCAACAATCGTTGTACAATGAATGACAGGCACCTGAAGAAGTTCCTAATGCCACGGCAAATGATCTCTAGACAGGATATCAGCATTGATCCCTCCATTTCATAAAGGCTTGGCAGATCAAATATTATGATCATTTGCAGCCAAGCAATTGTCAGAACTTGTCGAGGGAAAGAAAATCAATAGCAGTAAAGCTGCGCAGCGCATCTCATTTTGGGAACTTATATTACCATAGCTACAAAGTATACGCTGAAGTCACAAGCTTGTCTCTCAGAAAAGTATTCTTTGATTTCCTCAGCTAAAGTGCCCAGTCTACCCCAGTATCCCAATGTGTGTTCATCATCACTGTAACAGCCGAGCTGACAAATTCCAAGACCATCCAGGTTCTTCCCTTGTTTAATTGAAAAGCTGTTCCAAGTATAACAGCAACAATTGTCAAGAAGTGTTCTAAACCATTGTATCCACGCTCTACATCTTTGTCCTCCTACAATTGATGAAGACACTATACAATGAAATCGAAGCATGTTAATGCATATCACATGGCAAGCAGTTCATTTAAAATGTAGTCCGTTGTGTGGTCAGGCTGCAAGAGACACTTCTTTATGATGCATGCATTACATAGCATACTCGAAAAATGTGGTTCCAATAAAATCCATGCACCGTATAACAAAAAATAGAACAGGGTCTAACATTTTTGAAGAAATGAAACATGTACATCTGATAAGCAATGTGTCCCACAATAAAGGAAACCATTATTGACAGATTTAATGGTGACAAACAAACAAACAGAAACATTACCTGCAGAAAACATAGCCAGTAAAGTATAACAGCAACAACGATAAAGAAAGCATTGTAAATGCCACTATTCTGGCATCTAGTTTGCCTACTAGAGTATTCTCCCAAACCGTTGTAGCAAATGTAAAACTGAACACACCTATGGCCTGGACTTGGGTTAAAGAGAATAAGCAAAGCATTCAACAAAATGAGTACAGCATCAACCTGGCAAGCAAGGTTGTCCCCCAAGAAAAAATTTTTGGTTTCTTCCAAGTTATTATCATTGATTGTTTGACCATCACTTTATTCATTACCTTGTACAGAGGTCCACAGACGCTGCAAAACAAACATCCAAGAAAACTTCTCGATGACTTAGCTCGGTTCCTTGCTTGAAACCAAATATAAATGGTTAATTGACCTGGTATCACGTCCAGAAATATATGCCCGCTGCATACATTGGCATATGGAGGACAATGTATGCAAATCAACTGCAAGGAGACTAACGGTTGTCAGAGAAAACAGAGACTGTATAGTGTTTCTGTAAGATTAGAAACCAAATAGATTGGAAACTTCTGAGAGATCCATATTTTTCTCTTGCCTGTAAAGTGAGAAATTGTTGACCACATGTGATGTACCTTCTGCTTTACCCTGTAATTAGGGCAATAAAGCAACCAAAAAAAACACCTGCAATTAACAAAAGAAGAATCCAATGCAATGGACACCATGAACTCTTGAGACATTTTGTCAACCGGGAAAATGTGTTCAAAATCGCCCCCTCAAGATTTGAAGCAGTATCTGCACTTACCGATGCTACTTGCCTGAAAAGAATGTTATGCTGTGTTTTTCTTTTTTAACTTTTGACCTCAGCATCTTCATCCCTTCCCTGTGATTTGCATTTGAGAAATGATCGATGAAAGTTGCCTCTACCCTTCCAAGGAGGGTAGTCACCTAGTGAATCACATAGCTAATAAACTAGCGGTACCTGAAAAAAAAAAAAACAAAGAGAGAGAGAAAAGGAAAGAAAATATTATCGTTTCTCACAAAGGTAAATGATTGCTTATATCAAGCATAGTGACATTTATAAACATTCCACTATCATGGCTGGAAACCAAAGCCATGTTGCAGGATCTGATTTCTTTCTTGTTCACGTCCACTAATTTCAATTCAATCCTTTCTAGCATATTTTACATGCTTTCACAGGCATCAATCACATACCAATCACATTAAAAGGTGATATAATTATAAACTCTGAGAGGTTCACACATAAAAACTTGAACCCACGAGGTATTTGCTTGCATTCACCAAGAATAATGTGGAGATGAATAATGCAGCAAAAACAAAACAATTTGAACTTCATGCACATGCCACTCTGATGATAAGGGCTAGATCATCTCGACATGTACTTGGACACTTAAAGTTAAAACTAGAAGTATCAGCCTTTAGTCTTAGAAGAGAAGCATCATCTTTGATTCATGCATGTGGAGTAACTCGTGCTTTGGTTCACCCTGTACCTCATCAGAACTGCCAAGGAAGGAGTTGTCCGCAATTTTCATGTGTGATCTGGCTGCCCTTCTTGAAGTAATCCGGATAGTTGCAAACCAGGAATGTAAATACCAAATTTTGGCTATAACGAAATATGTGCGTGTTTCAAGCATGGACTGACCATGAAACCCAACTGATGTAATCCAATCCCACTTGTACAAAAATCTTCATCTACATTTTTTCTCTTAATGTGCATCTAAGTGTTCACAAAATGGAGAAAGAGATTCTCTCTCTCTCTCTCTCTCTCTCACACACACACACACAGCTACACACTTGCATGCATCTAGTGCAGCTATGCCACAAAACCAGTAAATGTCTAACCTTCTTGTACTTTTTCACAGTCTTTGAAAATGCTGCAAGGCTCATGTAACTGGTTCGACAATTTGCAAGTAACAAGCATACGATTATTCAATAATCAGAAGCAAGAAAATCTTACTGAGGAAAATTCATGTATACATAAACAGCATTAAGTTGTTGCCAGTAATGCTGTAGAAGCCAAAGCTTCTGGTAGAACTCAATGAATGCAATTTGCAGACATTCCTCAACTTTTCTAAGTTCCTCTTTCTTGAATCTCGGCTCCTCTTCTTTTGAATCCGTAAGGACACATTTTATGTTTGAAAAATGGAGATTCAAATGGTTCTTAGTCCTTACATGCTCTAGTATTTTCAAAGGATCTTGTTTGTAGTCATTAATGTTCTTCTCATCCAGGGAACCATTAGCACAACTGGTTCTATGAACTTCAGTGACTTCTGGACTACTGTTGGACTCTTCTCTTTTACAATTATTGCTTGTATTCATCCCTATTGTCAATTCAGCATGCTCCCTTACTGCACATCAGAACAAAATTTGGATTTTAAGACATAAGATCCAAAATTAAGCTGAAAGGAATGATTTTTTCCCCTTTTTATGATGGGATAAGGGAAATATCGCCACTCTGTGAGTTAGTAGAATCCTTTGTTTGACAAGTACTACCCATCTCTATTCCCTGATTCTTGGTCCATATCCCTGCAAATACTTGAAAGGAAAAATTATGTATGACAAAGTTTCAAAACAAAACATAAGATAAGCAACACTTCTTCTGCAAACTGATCTTTCCTAGGGTCAATTGCTCATATCCTATCACAACAATTTCAATCAAACAGATAATTAATTGTAAATTAGGACCTAAAACCATAAGTTCTTCAAAGTGACTAGTAGTTTTTGAAATCATTCTAAACATAGGTTGTCTGTTTCCCCTGGTTTTACTTTGCAAGTCAACTTACACATCAAGGCGATAGTTCAGACTCAGATCTTACCAGAATTCTGAGTTCTGGTTAAATTGATTCTCCTAAAGGTATTTTCAGCCACAACAGCATCTGAACTCTTGTTTGTTGCAGATACAAATTCTCAGGTTTCTGTAGCATGATCCACAACGTGACGGTGACATCCATTTGCTTAGCCAGCAAAGATGCTTCATGCATCATCTCATCCACCTTGTCCTTATAGAAGGTGTTAACCTGGTTGAGCTCTCCGTTTAGTTTCTCAAAGAACTTGGCCTCAATGGCTCCTCCATCTTTGGATTGCCTTAGGAATTCAGTTTTATGACATTTTCTCAAACCGTCTTGCCCTGATGTATTCACATCAATCACTTGGTATCCTGCTTCACCAGAACATTGCTAGATTGTAAGCTTCCTCCATCGAGTACTGTCTGCAATGTAAATTTCTGCTGCAAGGCTTTCAAGGGCACGGAGGGTCGCCTCCTGTTCATGTAATTCAAGAATTGTTGTAATGTCCTTCTCAGTCCATTGTAATCTAGGTAGGCATCCACACACCAGGCACCATTTGCCTCTTGAATTCTTTACCAAATTTCATCTTTCCTTCATTTCTAGTCTATCTTATAGGTGCAACGAATCAGTCCTGATCATCCAGGAAACATTAGCCATGGCAAGTAAGCTGTATTTTGGATCCATCCACAACTTTAACTGTAACTTAGAAATTCTCTTGTCTTTGCTTAGAAACTTCAACTTGGAGTTTGAATGTACACCATCCCCATGTTAACAAAAGCATTGCTTGACATAAAAGCATTCATGCCCCCGCTGAGTCTCGTGCGCTGAAAATGCACCTTTTAACGTACATAATTTGCATAAAAATTGCTAAACCAAAACCGTTGTCAGCCAATCAAGCAAGCAAACAATACATTGATCATCACTCAACTCAAAAATATTACAACATTATATATTGATTAATATTTTCTTTTTTGAAGAAAAATGAAAAAATGAGAGAAAATAGTGTATTTACTAGAAAACAACAAGAAGATTTAAGAGGCTACGCTCTATGGTCTCTTTGGCATTTGTTTTCGTCGGTAAGCTTCATGAGATCCGCAATTCATGTCAGCTTGGATTATTTCCAACGTTTAGAAACGTCACCAATTTCTTTATTATTTTTCAGCTTCTTCTTTTTTTTATTATTATTATTTTCTTTTACATTCATTCTAGAAAAACAATTGATTTTTATCACCAAAACTTACCTGCAAATAATATTCCAGAATAGACTAGAATCGGCAAAAAAAAAGGAAAAAAAAAAAAAAAAATGAACAGTTCCTTTTTATTTGTTATGATTCAAATTTGAGAAATTTAACTCATCCCTGTTCTGTTTAATGAAATTGCCCCACCCCACATTTTTTTTTTTTTTTTTTGAGAAAATGAAATTACACAGGTTAAATCAATTAAAACTTTATCACTTGAAAAAACAAAATGTAATAATTTTACAGATTCACCTTTTTTTTTTTTTTTTTGGAAAATAAAAACCTTGATTACTCTCTCTACAATTTCCCATTTTTTGCACTTGCATTTTCCTGTACGCTTATTATTATTATATTGCTTGATAATTTTTACATGAACATATTAATATAGCCCATTTTGTTATTTGTGAAAAATACCCTCAAAATCTACATAAAAACGAAAATTAAATAAAATTGTATTTAACAAATTTTGAATTCTAATACCTCAATAAGCCGAAAAGGTGCCTAAAATAAAAATTCAGGCGAAATAATAATAAATGTTGACTTGTTATATTTTTGACCAAGTCGAGAGCACCTATTGCAACATGCGAATATATATTTTATTTTTGGGTACATTGCAAAATAAATATGAAACCACAATTGAACAGAGACTATTGAGCAAGCTCAGATTTTAGAATCAGAGCACTCAAATTGATCAGGTTTAGTTTACAGCCTTAATAACACTAATGGATGAGTAATTCATATTAGGAATGGAAAATGTTGCTGGTTGCAGCATGCAAACAGCATACTGGAAAAAGAATGCATGCTTGATGAAGGAGAAAGATAAATGCAAAAGGGCATAATGCAATCTGGATTACCGCAAGGAAAATGGAACTAAGGTACTAGCTGTAGCAATGAAGTTTCAATCATATTGATGGCAACCTAGACATTAAGCTCAATCTTCTACAAGTTGATGTTTATTTTTGTCTCCATCGGCAGGTATTTCAGTCAGCTTGCTTAGTTACTTTGCTCACCGTTCTTCCCCCTGTCGCCACTGCAACAATAGAAGTGGGGCAGCTTAACTTTATGACAAATCCTGCAATCAAACAGAAAAATGCAGGAAACAATTACACAATAGGTATGAACAGACTTTCATTGCTCGAAAGAAAGTATCTTAAAGAGTTGGAATCAAATGCATCAGGAAAACATGAAGTTACAAATGACTTCCAACAGAGATCAGGAAAAACACACTAGATTTACTTTTAGAGAACAAAAGCAATTGAAATGAACAAAGTTAAGTGCTATTTTGGATCCAATTTGCTAAACTACAGCACAAAAGAAGGAAACTGGTGCTGTTCCTCAGTTACAAAATTCACTAAAGATATGACCCTCTATTGTATAGACAAGCCAGAATAGCCAAAGCATACAGCAAAAATTGCCCACTTGGAAAAGCCAACTAAAAACTAATTTTGCTGCAGAAATAATTCAAAAATCACCTGGGTGTTTGAACTAGATGTCCTAAAACAGACAAACTTGAAGAAATTAGAGATACATCCCATCACATCATACTCCTTCAATTGTGAAAAATCCTTACTTGCAACGAATAATCACTGGGGTTGGTTTCAAAGCCTTCGGCCCATTTCTTATGCCTCTCTTATGGGGAGAAACCTGCATGATTCACAAGAAACATATAAAGAATTAGTATCAACTTGAACCATGCTCCATCAAATCTTGCAATATATAAACTTGCGCTCAACATGGAAGTGAGGTTTTTGATGCGAGAGTAACACAAGTATACAAAAAGTCCAATCAGAATCGTTGGTTGCACAAAGATAAGATCACAAATTGCACTTTTTGTAGGCTCAAGTCAATCTGCGTCAAAGACCCACGTCCACCCAACATTTTCCTATAAAGTTATGCAAACTAACAAGCATCCAAATAGCCATAAATCAAAAGGAATCAGGAATGCCAGTAAATCAACCATCAGTTCATCTTCTAAAACCCTAAAACCCTATTCAAGTCCAACCGATCAAAACCCACAGATACCCTAAACCCCAATTCCTAGACCGAAGACAAACAAAACAGAACAATATAAAAGAAAAAATTACGAAACGGACGAGAAGCGTTTTCACCTTCTTTTTGGGGACAGCCATCAGCTCCATGGACCCACCGAAAGAGAAACCCGGGAACCCAAATCCAAAGTTGTGGAAGTGGTTGTTACCGCTATACGGGTTTGGATCGAACCCCGGCAAACGCAACGGCGGAGATTTGACTGGCGGGTTGATGGACGCGTCCAACGGCGGAGGAATGGCTGCTGCTGCCGCGGCAGTCGCGTGGACCCATCTCCTGAGACCCGACGTTAGCCCACTGTTAGCGCCTCCGCAGCTTTTTGGCAACCCCAGTCGAATCGCCATTGATTCAGATCGCTCTCTTTGGTTCTCTCTACTCTCTGACGTCTCCGAGAATGAAACAACTGCGGCGATAACTGGCGTTGGATCGGGAAGGAAACTGCTAATTAGGATACGACGTAGTATCAACATTATTATATACATATATATATATATATTTAATATACAATAATAATCATTTATATATTTTTTTAAATTTAATTTGAAAAAAATAAATTTTTTAATATATTTTTTATTTTTTTTATTTCATTTAAATTTTAATGTAACGTCATATCTATATTCAAAATTTTATTTATTAAATTTATTAAATATATTAATTTTTAAAATAAAAAAATATTTTAATTAATATTATTTTTTTTAAAATTTAGACCATGTCTTGTGATTTTTTTTTTTTAAATAAACTCACAAAAAAAAGACTCTTTAACTCTAATTAAGTGTTTTTTTATGTTTAATTATAATATATTAAATATAAAATTTAATGATATGTTAATAATAAATTTTTATAATTTTTTTAATTAAAAATTATAATAAAAAAATTAAATAAAAATTAATAAAAAAATTTTATATTATCAACAAACTTTTATGTGGGGTGGTATGAACATGTTAAGCCTTGGACATCCTCGTTCTAACTTACATATATATATATATATATATATGTACTAAGAGAATGATGGAGCCGAACACGAGACAAGTGGGTGAGATTCACATTTAACCAGACACAAGGTAGATTAGCTTCTAATGAGTAGGAGCCAAACTGAGTTTGAAGGTCCGCGGGAATGCAGAGTTGGATGGATCTGAATTCGTTGTTGAGGAAGCGATCATCACCACCGTCCAAGCAAGCAGATCAACGCCTCCCTGCCCAGCGGTCTCCATCCGAGGCGGTCAAGAGATTCGGATTCAGTGCCATGAGTCTCCCCAAGATCTTGTTGGCTTCTCTAGTTGCTCTGCCTGTCCTGTTCGCGCTTTCCGTAATGCTTCGTCCCTCGCCGTCCGATCGGACCTTGGGATTTGCTGATGCCAGAGTTCTCCATAACAGAGCCACCGCCACCGGCGGTCAGAACACTCCTCCGCCGTCATCTCTAGGTCAGTTCGGTTCGTTCGCCGCCCAATGGCTTTGCTATGTTCACTCTTTTTTAAAAAAATAAAAAATTCAGAAGTATGTAGACTTTTGTTTTTTCCATTTGCATTTAATTCAAAAAATTTTGAGTACAGTTTTTCAATTCTTACTGTTTGGAGTGCGTGCTGCGCGTGGTGCTGTCTTGATTCGATTAAGTAAAGTTTTAGCTGATACTTAGATTGCTGTCTTGTCTCGGAGTAGCATTTCGTAGAACACATGCCTTTTATGTTGTAGTTTCGTTGTCCTAAATTTTTCTACATGCTATTATGTCTAAATTTAAGAAAAGAGTGTACTTTATGTAATAAATTCGTATATGATGATCCAAGATAGATTCTTATCGTCATCTGTCTGGCTAAAGATGGATTGGACTTTATATATATTGACAGGATCCGAAGCAGTTATCTCGGAACATGCTGAGAATCTCAATGATAAGCTGCTTGATGGACTTCTTGTTTCTGGGTTTGATGAAGCTACTTGTGCCAGTAGGTACCGGTCTTTTCTATATCGCAAGAGTTCACATCATAAGCCTTCCTCATATCTTGTATCCAAACTCAGAAATTACGAGGATCTCCATAAACGTTGTGGCCCAGGAACTCAATCGTATGAGTTAGCCCTTGAACAACTCAAGTCAGGCCACAAGGTTGGTTCCACTGATTGTAATTACATTGTGTGGATATCGTTTAGTGGCTTGGGCAATAGGATGTTAGCCCTAGCATCAACATTTCTTTATGCCCTTCTCACAAACAGAGTCCTTCTTGTTGACCGGGGAAAGGATATGGTGGACCTCTTTTGTGAGCCATTTCCAGAGAAATCTTGGTTACTGCCCCTAGATTTCCCTTTTATTGATCAGTTTAATGGGTTTGATCAGAACTCCTCTCATTGTCATGGGAACATGCTGAAGAACAATGTCATAAGTACTTCGGCAGAGTCAATACCATCATTTTTATACCTGCATCTAGTTCACGATTATGGTGACTATGACAAGCTTTTCTTTTGTGATGAAGATCAAGCTGTTCTGGCAAAGGTTCCTTGGTTGATAATAAAAACAGACAACTACTTTGTTCCATCTCTTTTCCTGACGACATCTTTTGATGAAGAACTGAGCAAATTGTTCCCTGAAAAAGGAACAGTTTTCCACCACCTGGGTCGGTACCTTTTCCACCCCTCAAATCATGTGTGGGGGCTAATTGTAAGATATTATCAAGCTTACTTGTCCAAGGCAGATGAGAAAATTGGCCTTCAGATAAGAGTGTTTGATACAAGACCTGGTCCCTTAAAACACGTGATGGATCAAATTTTAGCCTGTACTCTGAGGGAGAAATTACTGCCAGACATAGATTTGCAAGATTCCGTTGTCAATCAATCCGAAAACCCAAAATCAACGGCTGTTCTGGTGACATCTCTAAATTCAGGTTACTCTGAGAAAATAAGGAACATGTATTGGGAACACCCAACTGTGACTGGAGGTTTCATTGGGGTTTACCAGCCAAGCCATGAGGAGTACCAACAATCAGATAAACATATGCACAACAGAAAAGCGTGGGCTGAAATGTACCTCCTTAGTCTGACTGATGTGTTGGTCACAAGCTCATGGTCAACCTTTGGCTATGTGGCTCAAGGTCTGGGAGGATTGAAACCATGGATCCTCAGCAAGCCAGAAAATGACATAACCCCAGATCCACCCTGTCGACGAGCCATGTCAGTGGAGCCTTGTTTTCATGCTCCCCCCTTTTATGACTGCAAGGCTAGGAGAGGAACCGATACAGGTGCACTTGTTCCTCATGTGAGACATTGTGAGGACATGAGCTGGGGTCTGAAGGTGGTTGACAGTCATGATGCTTTATAGGTGCGTATTATTTCCCTCAGCCTACCAGTTTTGCACACAGTTATAGGTTTACTGTATTATCACTTGTTATTGCAAACTGCAAGGCAGCACGTCTTCAGAGAGCAGCAATTTGAGGACCTTCTCTTTCCCGTAGCTTTGGGTAAGAATGTTGTATGCTAGAGTAGTCTGTAATTATGTGCCAACCAATTGAGTCAACTACGACAAATGCGACAGAGTTGATCTAATCTTCGTCAGTTTGAGTGCATTATCTTTGCTTGTGTATCAGGTTGGTGTGCTGACAGCTTACATTAGTTTACCAGATACTTTGCAATTCAGTCAATTTGAAGTATCCAACAACTCAAATCTCGCATCCAGGTTTTGACGAAGAAACTCATCAAAAGAATCCTTGTAGAAATGCGTGCAAGGAGGTTGAACTTTAGTACCGTGGGGATAGTATTTTCGGCCGGTTCAAATATTGGACGATGGACGATTTGTGTCGATCCATGGTGCAGAGCCATGCGGAGACAAGAGCTCGCTAGCCAGTGAATTTAACACTTCTCCAAAACAAAGATTATCTTTATTTCATTTATTGAACCTAAGTTATTGGGTGACTCTAGCGGACTCATTGGTTTGAAATCTGAACAAAATACCAATCCTTCTCATTTGCAAGAATTTACAATCAATAAGGGAATGAGAGCAGCGTGACTTGAACTGTCACAATCCAGCGTGACTCGAACACACAAAATATAAAACCCTTCTTACAAAAATTCAAAAAATTATTTACTGACAACATTATCAGCTAAAGTCTCTTTCTTCCATCAGAAAGAGAAGAGAATGGCATAGAGTCTCCCATCATTATCTTACAACTGGATTGTTTCTCATCTCCCTTGAGAAACTGCCATGCCAATCCCAGTCCTTCCCTCGTTGCCAATTCCTGTACAATACAATCTCCACTCATACCTCCATCCATTTGCACCAAACAAGGAGACCCATATCCCTTGCTGTCCCATCTATCTTGCAGAGATGGCTTTAGCACTGGCACGTTTTGAGGCCTACTCCACTCCTTCAATCCATCAGGAGAGACTGCCAAACCAATGCTCCTCTGTCCACCAGCAGCAATACCTTCGTATACCATTATAAAGTTCCCATCTTACCTGTTTCTGACCACACATGGATTGATTGCTGCAATCTCGTCAAAAGAGCCAATCTTTCCTCCCCCAATTATCTTTCCCAGTTTCACCCAGTTAATCCGATCTCTTGACCTTGCAATTCCTATACCAAATTCCCCCTTTCCCACATCAAATGAATGATAATACATCCTAAGATCACCACTTCCATGGAAGACAACCTGTGGTCCGGCAATAAACAAAGAATCCCAGTCTCCCTTAGACCCTACATCAAACAAGCCTCCCCTGTGATGCTCTCCTTCAATTCTGGCCCAATGCCTCCCATCCTGATTCATTGCCAAACCAAGCAAAGATTTCAAGATCTTTCCATTTCCACCATTCCCAGAGATCAAACTCTCAATGCAGAACCTTTCTGGGTTTTCTAAATTACCTAATGGAATCATCATCATCCACAAAATCTACTTTCTCAGAATTGAAACCAGTGTAATGAAGCCAGTACACAGCACTAAAGGCGCTAACTTTAGCGCTTGACATGACAATCACCTCCCTAGGCCTAATGCTCATTGTATCAAATGCCCACCAATCTTGACTACACTTCATCATAACCAAGCCCTCATCCCCGCTTGATCCAACAGGCCCCACACCTCTCTCCCAGTGAATTCCATTGTTTGAAACTGCTAATCCCATTGAATCAAAACCCTGGGTAGAAGAATTCCCATGGTACCACGTGTACTTTCTCTCTTCCTCATCGCTCAGGAACCTTTTCACCACTGGTGACCCAATTTCCTTGCTATCCCATGAATCTTTGGCACCAATATCGAACAGCAACCCACTTGACAACGATGGAAATAGCAAACAAGACGGCAGAGAATTTGAAACAGGTGTTTTAGTGCTCTGAGGCTTTGGATTGGTCTTGCTTTCTATAGTCGAATTTTCAGCTGTTTAGTTGGGTTTTGAGACACAAAAGGTGAGTGCATTGGGTTTTGGGGAAGCCCGTCTTGAGCTTAAGGATGTGAAATTGGTTTATTTTTTTGGCCCATGAAACTTGCAATGACGTTAATGGCGTCCAGCGTTGAAGCTGCTGTGACTTCCACAGCCTGAAACCGGAAAAAAGAGTGGGTGCAACAGTGCAATTCTTTGGTTGAGATAGGCAAAAACAATGACCAATGAGGAGTTGACACCTCCGATATAATGCACACAAAATTAATATTAATTTATCATAACTATTTATTTTATGTAAAAAATATATATTAATTATAATTAACATTTGAATATCTTTTTAGATTCATTATGAATGATTAATAAAGTAATATTTTATTAATAAATAGTAACATGTATCATAATGTATAAAAATATTAATTTTTTAATTATACATCTTTGTTTGTCTTTTGATCTAATTGTTAATTCCAAATTTATAATGCAAAAATATTATAAAGATATGAAAAATGAGCTTACGGCTGGATTAAAGATTGGCATCTATGGAGTTGCCATCAAATGGAGTAAGTTTTGCGGCGCCCTATTGTAGTCGTTTTACACTTGTGCTTTAGGTGAGAACACGGGAACTGGATTACAGCGTTATGGTCGACCAAGACACCTGAACGGTGCAAAATAATTGGGCCACGATTGACCCAACATCGATAAACGTACACTTGGGCCTAAGACGAAATTCTCAGCAGTTGTATATAAAAGATAGTGAGCCCATAGTTAATCTTGCCCAACCCATCAAACTGATTCATTAACTTCAAGTTTCTGTGAATGATTTGAATTAGACTCTACTCATCATTTGCCAAAGAGGGGAGGATTTTTACTAAATTGCCCAACACATGAAATAACTAGTGAGAATTACCTGAATAGTACTTTAGTCGTTTGCAGAATTGAAGATCTCAAAGTTGGAGCTCCATATCCTATTGATTTTACAGCCTAGTCATTCTTAAATTTAAGAAAACAAGAATATAAAAACTTGGTTTAAGTCTAATTATTTGTGATTCAAATTATGATAGTTTATATCGCTTAATGCAAAATCTAGTAGTCCTTTTGTTTTGTTCATGGTCTTAAAAGAGATCACACTTTAGTTATACAATTTTGACATTCTTTTTTTTTTTTTTTTTTTTTTTTTTGCAATTTCAGATTTTTTGCAATATATTCTGCTGTGTGGACTGTATTTGATGCTTGTATTATTAATTTATTGGTAATATTTGTTAGTTTAGGAATACCATTATTATATCTCCTTTTTAAATTTAGGTTTGATCTCGTGTAACATGGTCCTTTCAAAATGTATTTTATGCTTTTCGTAGAATGACAATTTTATCTTTGCTATTTCTCTGTCACCAATTCAATTTGCAGGCTCTAAAAAATATGTAAAAAAAATTAAAAGTAATATATTAATTTAGTAAAAATTATATTTTTAATTATATTAATTAATAATTTTTTATAAATATAAAATAAATAAATAATAAAATAATATTTTAATTTATTATCTTATACTTTTTTTTGAAATATAATATTAATAATTTATAAATTTTCTTATATAAATTAAATTAAAAATTATTTTATTATTATTTTATAATTTTTTTTCATCAAAATAAATCTTTTGATATTTTGAAATATTTTATTAATAAAACTTAATTTTTATTAAAAATAATGTAATTATTATTAATAATAACTTAATTTTATTAATAATATATAATTATAATTTAATTATCATTTTAAATAATATTTATTCTTTTTTTCACATGAATCATTTAAAATATATTATAACTATTAAAAGATATTATAACATTCTATTATTTAGTTTAAGTGTTGTTGAATAAATGATATTTTTGTTAATTTTCATAAATTAAATTATTTATATAAGTTAATTTATTTACAAAAATATTTCTATATACAAATTATAACAGTTATGTTATATTTTGTTGTAAGCAATTATCTCCATATATCATAATGCTAATAAATTTTTAATTAATCACTTTAATTAAAAAAAACTTTTGTCCTCAACTCGTTTAGCTTCTAAATAAATAATATATAAATAAGTTTTATGTACATAAAATTAGTCTTTATTTGTTAATGACCAAAAAGTCTTCCATAAAACCTAAATATCATAAAACATAGTTTTAAAAGAAACTAACTAAAGTTGATTAGTCTTATATACTCAACATAATCTTTATATAATTTAATTAATAATCCTTTATTCATAAGATTAGCAACTATAAGTTAAGTATTAATATGCTTTATAACAATTGTTTGCTCTTTAACAATCTCTGAAGAACTAAATACTTGATATTGATATGCTTGTTTCTACTTTTGTTCTTGTTATTCTTTGAAAAAAATACTACAACTAAATTATTATTATATATCTTAAGTGATCTATAAATAAAATCCACAATATGTAATCATGTGATAAAATTTCTTAACTATAGAGTTTGTGCACTAATCTCATAGTAAGTTATAAATTCTACTTTCATAGTGGAAGCAATAATGGTTTACTTGATATTTCTTTAGGATATAACACCTTCACTAAACATAAAAATATATCTAATAGTAAATTTTTTACTATTTATACAACTAGTGAAATTAATGAAATTTGCCCATGAAAAAACAAAAAATAATAATAATTGCTTAACATAACATCCAAATAGCTAACCATTTTCAGACAATTAGTGTGTCTGTATGTAAGTGCATAATCTTTCATTCCTTGTAAATATCATATAACCTTTTTGGCAACTTTCCAATGATTTTGTCAATAATTACTTTGCTATCCTTTAAACATCCTTACTACAAGTGCAATATTAGGTCTAGATTATATTTGTGCATACATAAGACTACTAATTGTAGATGTTATATGCTTCATCTCTTTTCATTCCAAGTCATTTTAAAGTCATTGAATAAGATTGAATTTGTCTCCTTTAACTATAGGTATTAGAATGAAAGAATAACATTTTATAATGAATCTTCTAAAACTTTTTAAATGTATGTTTTTTGAAATAGTCTTAACTTCCTTTGGATTTATCTTTACAAATTTTTATACTAATAACATATGAAATTTCACCCATATCCTTCATTTTAAAGTTTTAAGAGAGAAATTTCTTAATTTCATTGCATGCATGTAAAACATCATCTACATACAAGATTAAAATAATTTAATACTCCCACTAACATTAAGGTATATATATTAATTCAAAATATTCTCTTTAAAGTTATATAAGATTATAATATTGTGGAATTTAATATAACACCATCAAGTGACTTGCTTAAATTCATATATAGATTTTTTAAACTTACATATTAGGTGACTTTCTTGGTTGGTAGTGAAACTTTTAGGTTGGCTCATCTATACTTATTCCTTAAAGTCCTCATTTAAGAAAATTATTTTTACATTTATTTGATATAACTCTAAGTCAAAATAAGTCATTAAAGTCATGATTACTCTAAATAAATGTTTCTTCAAGACTTGAGAGAAGGTTCATGAAACCTTAATTGAGTTTTTACTTTTCTTAAATTGAACTTTGCAAGGAAATTTATTCCCATTAAACTCAAAATTCTCAAAAAATTTTGCATTTTGAACTTCAACAATTTTAGGTGTTTATAAAGAATAGTAAAATTTACATCCCTTAAAGTTTATTGCATAATTAATGAAAAAAATGCTAGTTGTCTTAGATCTAAATTCTTTAATTGAGAATTATAGATCTTTATTTTAGCAGAATAACTTCATACATGTATATGTCTTACACTTGGTTTTTATCTGTTTAAGATATATATTCTAGTTTCCAAGGTTTCACTATAAATTTAATGGAGATTAAAATTACTAATCATTATTCTCATTATGTTCATAATTGTTTAATTTCTTTTTTTAGTTATACCATTTTGTTAAGATGTACTTAATGTGATATACTGTACAATAAGACCTTTTTACTCAAGGGAATTTACAAATAAACCTTTCATTTGCCCTATATATATGTACCTTTGGTAATATTTTACACTCTTATTAGATCTTATAATTTTAATTCATTTATTCTTCTATTTCTCTACTTCACTTTATATGTTTTAAAAACATTTAATACATCAATTTTATCAAACAAGAAACAGAAATATATAAATTTTGTATAATTATTAATAAATAAGATAAAATATCTTTGACTACTGAAATATGGAGTGAAAAATGGTACACAATATCTATGTCCACAATCTAAAGAATATTTGAACTTCTCTTGGCACTTATAATATTCATATTGATCTATTTATCTTTATACAATCAACAAAAATACTAAAATTTATAAAATCACAAGTTATTAAAACTCTGTTATTTATTAGTCTTTTTCAATATAATGTGACCTTGGTAATTCATCTCTTTATGTCAATCATGAACTTGTCAAATTACATGCCGATTATAACAACAAAAAATTACTCAACTCTCATGGTTCCTTATTTTTAATAAATCTTTTTAAGTAATCAGAAAATATCACAAACAAGTTATGTGCACCACACAAAATCTATTTTATTAATTTGATAAAAACTAAACATATAATTGATGCTAAAATGATATATGAATTAATTTTTTGTTGTGTAATCTTAGGGTTCAAGAAGACAGGGATCAAAGACACTTATTTTGACACAGTGCACATTTGTACAAATCAAAATCAAACCAGTAAACGACAATATCATCGATTTTGAGTAGGGTTGTTAGACTTTAAATTCTAACAACTATGGTTGAAATTTTTACACCAAACAACTAGAAGAAAATAACATGAACAGTCAATTTTTGAGGGATAACCCTCTCAAACCTCTACGTTTGAATTGAAGGAGGAAAATAAAGTGATGACTTTATGTACCCAAAAAAAAAAAGAAGGAAAAAAAAAAAAAGATACTGACGAGGAATAGCCTGCACAGTTACGCTGTTTCTCGTTTCTGTTGTGATTCACCAGACTCTTTCATGGAATAAATGTAAGCAAATAGGAAAACCGAACCAGACAAGTATAAATTCATAAATCCACCATTACAACATCTGGGGACCAATGTAATTAGGACTACTTATTAATGTTCTTGCACCTTTTCACGTTCTCCTTTCTCTTTTTCTTTTTCTTTTCTTTTTTTTCTTTTTTCCCTTTCTTTCTGTCATTGCTTCAATTCTACATATGGGATCTAACCAGGCAATTCTTTTGTTCCATCAAAGCGAAAAAGAAAAAAGAAAAAATAAAAAGAGATTGCATGCATATAACCATAGAGAAAAAAAAAAAAAAAAACCTTTGTTAATTTTACAATTTCTTTTAATTTATTAAAACATTTATTAAACTGTAAAATATACAATTAAAATAATTATCATTTTTTTCATAATTCTCAACCATCTGCCCCAACATGGGTAGACAAATTTTAGGTACATACAAACTTTTTGATGTACATTATATCAGCTAAGCAAGTGCACAAGTTCTTGGATTATTTTCTAAGATTTCGTACGCTTAGCCTATACAACAGACCCATCCTCTTAGTACTTAGCGGCTGGAGTTACCTAGTCCAGTCCACCCAATTTGATGAAATACTCGTGCACATAGTTGGACAAGGAGCGTTAAAATTTAAAGTGTAAGTATACAGTTAAAAATCTCATATTATAAGAGAGACAAGTAAATAAATAATTTATAAATAAATTTAATCAAATAATTAAGATTTTAAGTTAAGATACATTTTCTTACGTACTCATGTTCTCCAACAGGAAGAGCGGTACATAATTGTCGTCCTAAAGGAACTTGGGTACAAGAAATAGTGGAAATTTTAATTTGGTCTAGTAATTATTATTTCGTAAGATTTCTCTACCCACCAACGGCCATTTTCCCCTAATGCTCGAGTATTCGTGTGCCTACACGAATCGGTGCCCTCTCTTTTGTTAGGAGCAAGTTTATTAAAATAATTATTTTTAAAATTTAAATTTATCGTTAAAAATTAACCATGATGTGTGATAGTTAATAAAAAAAAAAAAAGAAATTGCAACAACCACGAACAAAAATGCCAAAAAAAAAGTCCAAAAAAAAAAAGAGTGTAAAGACAGTGATATGTGTTGAAAGTGCTCCAGTGTTGGTACGAACGGGGGCTTTCGAGTACAAAACAAAACTTCTCTCGCCTTTTGGGAAGAGAATTTTTGTCCTTGTCCAAGAGTTTGTCGATAAGTTTTTTGAAGTTATGCAAATTAAAACTATTTAGTCAAGAAAAATCAAAATGAAGACCAAGGCCACGGCTGAGAGGGAGCGTTATGGAATAAATGTCCAGTGCCTCGTAAACATGGCCCATATGGGACAGGGTGCCTCTAATGTTGACCAGACAATGCCTTGTGTTTATACTTGATTTTTATTAGTACAGGGTTCTTCACTACTTTATTTACACCTCCTTGTTTCCCATGCTATGTTTTTAGTTTGGACATATCATTTTCAACCATGATGTGCGCAAAACTACACACCAAAAAAGCAAGAATAAGGCAAAAACTTTAAGCGAATTTCCATGTAAAAATGGTAGAATATTAAATGTTATTCGTTGGAGAAGAAGTTATACTTTTAAGCGGCCATAACAAATTCTTGGGCTACAGGTGAGTTAAATAAATAGAAATGCATGTTCTAGTTGGGTGGGGTAAATAAGCAAGCTATGTAAATAGGTGGGGGCGAATCATGAACACCCCATATAAAAGAAAGATTTAAATCATGTGGGGATAATTATTAAGGACCAATCTATATCATTGCAAAGCTAATTGGGATAAAAATTCACTGGCTAGATGGGGTAAATGGAAATTCATGGGCTAGCTAGTAGGGTGAATAAATAATCTATATAAAGGATAAAATTTACCGGTAATTATTAAGGATCGATCTAGCTATATCATTTGAATGCTGATTGGTAAGGGCACAGAATCGAGTAATGGTGCTGTAAATTTCGTACTGCGTTGTATTTAATGGCCTCCCGTACAAGGTTTTTCATTAATAATCGTTGTGTGCGCAAGAAGATCTCGATCATCTTGCTTCTGGGAAACTAAGTAAGCCCCAATTATGTCTAACCATGAACAATTGTTTCCATGCAAACAATGCTTGAAAGGGGAAAATTTTGCCTTCACAGAGCAGTAAAATGTGGCAATCAACTCAAATTATATGTGATAGCGTTGTCCACATGTGTTAAAGTATACTCATTTTTGGTATAATAGTGTGCTCAAGTGATATCACACGTGAGTTTTCTTTAAGTTCAAAGAGTGTTTTGGTTCTAGTATTCCTTTGGATTGAGATTCCGTTTTTACTTGCCCCTTATGCACGCTAGCTTGGTGCACCTTTTAAGAGCATCTTTTGTATCTAGGGGGCATTTTCGTTTTTTTTCTTTTAATAATCTCCCTGGCTTGTATTGGGCATTCTTATTGTTTTTTTACATAAATAAAACTTCTTCACTTACCAATATATATGATACAAGAAATTAGTTGTTTGTAGTTTGGTTACATGATTAAAATTTTGATCAAAAAAGTAGGGACTATACTCACCTTTTCAATTAGAATAACCTATGGTTTTTGTATAAGGCAACTACAGAACAAGAGACAGTCTTCCCATTTTTTGTAATAACCGCCACAATTTAAATATAGGCAGGATTCAAAATAAGATTTTATAAGACAATAATAAGCGACTTTATTGGTTCTTAAATTTGTCTATGATTATTCTTTTTGAAAGTGATTCCCCCACAAGAGTTGCGTTCTTGTTTTTACCCCCCACAATCCATGGCTGGCTCTTTTGTACCTTCTGACCGGTGAATGTGACCTGATATATCCATTAATACAAAATCTTTGAGAACCGAGCAAGAGCAGCCCATCTAGTGCTGTAGAATCTCGGTGATTCCAGTTCCAAAGGAGAAATGTATGCTAATTCATTTTCTACTTGCTCAAAGAAAAAAGAAAAAAGAAAAAAAAACCTCTTCAGTTTAATTTATTATGTACCAATGTTCAGTTCAGAGGATGCACCAACATGTACACACTAAGATTGTTTCCTGTGCGACCAAATCGAGCGAGCACTGCATTATCTGGTGGACACAATTCGCTAACCACAAAAACTTTCAATTGGTACTTGGGCCTATGGGGCAGGTCACCTTGGGTAGTCTAGTCAAGGACAACATTTTAGAGGCCTTATGTAGTTAAAATTAAGCAATGGACCTTGTTCGCGAACACATGGTGGAGCCTCCTGGGTGGTTTTCTTAATATCAGTCCATATGTGTGTGAGGGTGGAAAGTTTTTTTTTAAGGATGAGAACAATTTGGTAACAAATTTGTGAAAAAAAGATAAAAATTTTTTGCATTTTTTAATGTGCCTGAGGGGACACCCAATATGATTCTTTTTTTAATAGAAAAATAAGATATATTAATATTGTCTAAGAAGGAAAATATATCGAATTTACATATACACGGTTGTCGTCATAAAGAAAAGAAATTTTCCTCCTTGTACATATTTCGCTCCAAAAATGAAAAAAAATAAAAATAAAAATTAAAAGCATCGCTCGGATTAAAAAGTAGGCTGCAGAGATATCCAATCCTAGGTCGTCCTCTACTTTTTCTTTTATCAAATCAACCTAGGTTGTCCTCTACTCCCTCTTGTATCTTCCACCTCAATTTGGTCACGCATGTTGCCTAGCAAACAGTTAATTAATCGAAGCTTGCTGTTCTTTTTTTTATTTTTTTTTTATCTAGATGAATATAAGTAGTAATGAAGAAGATATTGAAATGGTAGATGAAACAATTATATGTAATTTAAAGCTAACATTTTAAATATCTCGATTGACTTAGTCGATGTACCCATCACACCATAAATCCAACATGCCTAATGGTTACTTGGTGCGAGTGATCCTCACATGAATGTTTATTTATAGATTGAACATTTTCATTTGCATAATTATGTGTTGAGAACTCCAAAGCTGAATTAGTTTGGATAACTCTCTTCATTATTTATTTAAAAGGGTTAGTGTTAATCTAATAACAATATTATTTTATAATTTAAAATTTATAAATTTTAGTAGTAAAAATTATTTCTTTATAAAAACGTTAAAGGTAGGTATATTTAATTCTCTTGAGTCGTTTTCAAATGTTAGTGTCCAGTCAATTCACGATGCATCTCATAAAATACTAAATTGATGCTACTTCGTACTGGCAAAAATTTGAGAGCAGAATCATTCGGAAGGTATAGCCAAAAAAACAAAAAAACTTCAGGAAGGTGGCCAAGCCGGTTTTTGACACAGACGGATCCAAAGTCGGCTCCCAAGATCGTTTATTGAGAGGTGGTCAGATGTTGACACTTGATACACATTTGGAAGCCATTTCTGAAAAAAAATTTTTTTTTTTTCCCACACTGTTAATTGGATGTCAGTTCTCAGAACATGTGGGAACCGAAAGGCGAAGCTGCCTCCACCAAATCAAGCAAGTTATTCCAGTAGATCCTATTCTCCTCGAGATTTCCATTACAGCTACTTCCATTATTAGCAAAAATCTCTCCGGCCGCCATTGACGGGTTCCGATCATCATAATTGTACCCCAAAATGTCCGAAATTCCTCCCACGATGTTCCCAATTATTGGTGCTGCAACAGTAACATCTTCATCATCCTTGTTATTGTTATGTGGTTCCATTAGCCAAGCATTTTCATTGGAGAACGCGCTGCTGGCTGCCACTTCTTGCAATGCCATTGAAGTAAAACTACTGTCTAATAATGTTTCTTTCATTTGTGGCATTTGGTTCGAGTTTTCCAAGCATTTCCAATCATTTCCTGGAGTGATCAACTCTTCGGCCTGTCCCAATAGCCTTTTGCATGGGGCATTACGAGTTGTTGTGGGCAACTCAAGCGTAGAAGTTGAGTCCTTATGGGGTGCAACGGCTGGGATGGCCAATGCATTATCTGAGAAGTTGAATGGGGTTGTCGGGGACTCGAGGAGATCGCCGGTGGCGTTGGCGGCGAAGAACATACCTCCTACCATTCCGTGCCATGCTTTGAGCACGTCGAGGCACCTCGGTCTTGCCTGTGGAGCTGTGGCTTTGAGGGTTAGCTGGGACAGAGATGATGGGATTGTTCTGACTTGGTTTTGGAGAGGATTGGATATTAGCCTAGACTCACGGACCAGTCTGGCCTCCGCTTCAAGCCGAGCTCTCTCCCACTGAGCCATGTGGCTCAAGTTGGCCTCGTCCTTGGAGTGACCGCTGCCGGAGCCAAAGGTATCAACTTTAGGCTTGTGGGTCACGGGATCGATGCCCATTTTGTCCAGTCTTTTCTTCAGATGAGTATTCCAGTGGTTTTTGATCTCATTATCAGTTCTTTTGGGCAAGTGAGTTGCTATGGCCGACCACCTCAAACCCCAAAAAACAAGAACACAGGAGAGAAGAAACCATCAGCATAACTTGCATACTTTCTGAAACTGCGACAGTATTAGGCTATTAGCTAGTTACTATATATATCCTGGCTTGTTGTTGCACTTAACAAAGAAGAAGCTTAATTTTTGGTTGGTAACCAATTTTAAAATGACTTTCAAATGTCAAATTTGATCACAGGTTCTGGTAACGAAAACAAAGATAAAGTTCAGTATATTTTGATCATTTTCAAACTCAACATTGTGAAAGTCTTTTACGACCTCTTTTATGTTAAGTTGGATGCGTAAAAGAAAGGTCAGTCACGAATATAAGTGATAGTTTATTACAAAAGTATCCTGATGGGCTTGAATTAAACTCATTTTCCTACCCGTTAGGGATCAAAAGAAAAGGAGCCCCACCCGCAAAATTCGGAGAAGAAATAAGCATCCCTATCTAAGGCATTACCGGGAGGAGCTATTTGCCTGACCTGTTTCCAAGAAGAGCATGGAGCTGAATGATGGTTTGCTCTTCCTGCGAGCTGAACTTTCCTCTCTTGATATCTGGTCTGAGGTAGTTAGTCCACCTAAGTCTACAGCTCTTCCCACATCTTTGGAGGCCTATAAGTACAAGACAACAAAAAATGTCGTCCCAAGATAGAAAGTATATAGCAGTTTCCTGTTTCATAACATGATGATTATAGGAGGAGCTTAGCTGCTGGCAACTCACCAGCTTTGGCCGGCAGGGCTCGCCAGCTTCCATGGCCATGCTCCTTAATGTAAGCCAAGAGCTTCTGGTCCTCTTCAGGAGTCCATGGCCCCTTCTTCAAGCCTACTTTCTCACAGCATGGGGGGCGAACCATGGTTATTACTATTATGCTTTTTTTTTTCTCTCTCTCTTTTATTTAACACCTCCGGAGCCAATCCAACCAATATAACTTCTTACAAGTACAAGAGACAAATGTCCGGAAAGATTTGGTGATATGGAATTTCAAGGAAGACAAAGATGATGAAAGGCGAGATGGATGAACTAGAAAGCTCATCCTTATTATATACAGGCCAAGGAGGTTTACTCTAAACGTGAATGGTATTGTACCAAACAATATTCCATGCGTGTCCAACTTACCCCTTGTGAACTTTACCCTTCCTGGAGTGACATATGAACTAAAGAGTAAATGATACAACCATTGGTAAGAATGAACTTGAAATTGTGTCAAGTGTAGGGCCTTATATTTGAATTCTTAAATATTTTCTATGTTTTAAGTGAAAGCAGAATTCGTAAGAAAAGGGATTTTTTGTAATTAAAAAAAAAAAAAGAAAAGAAAAAGTAAATGCTATGTGGTGTTTATAATTTTCCGCTAATCAATATCTAGGGTAATTTTTAGTTAAATTTCTATGTAAAATTCATCTCTTGAATCTTATGGATAAGATCTTAACATAGTGCATAAAATTAAAAAAGCACTTAGGGACAATTAATACGAATATCTTCACCTCTTTCCCCCCCCCCCCACTAACTTGAGACTCAAATTTAAGTTACTAGAAAACTTGAAAGTTTGTGATCTTTTTCTTGGAAAATGAAAATCTCATTTTAATTTCCCAAAATTTAAGGAGTTAAACATTTCTTAAGTTGGGAAAATTAGTGTCATCCTTATTCTTCCTTATATTTGAAATGAACGAGATAATCTAATGGTTTAATGTGAGTTAAAAATAAACCTGACCACGAGCCGAGTACAGTTTAGAATCAACGATTCAAGTTGAAGGAAACTGAGAACCGTAACAGAACCATTCAAAGGGTGGTTTGATAAATTAGCAGTTTACGTTTCAGTTCAATCGCCCGTTTTCTGTCTGATTCGGTTTGGTTCAACTCAGTGCCAAACTAGTTTTTTTTTTTTTTTTTTTCTGAGAAAACCAAATTGAAAGTTTAAAATTTAAAATTTAAAGTGATTAAAAAATTTAAATAAATAAAAGCCTTGAATGTGCCCTTAGTTCAACCCGACGTCTAGTTCAATTACTAATTACGCTTATGAAGCTTCGCAGCAAGGGACGAACAATGAGCAACTTGTGCATGTATGCACGGGTGTCTAAACAGTCACACTGGAGCTGTCCTTCACATTTAATTCCTTAATTACTGGAACTGGTAAAAAGTACAAAAATTAATGAATTTATGGTAATGAAGAGCATATTACTTTATACTATACACAATTTTATCAGAGTCAAAATAATTGAGAGCCCTCCCCCACTTACTATTTTGTCGGGGTCTGTTTTGGGTGCCATTGTTTAAAATGGGGCGTTGCCGAGCCACCTATACGGTTGCAAAGATAGTTATTGACCCAATGAAATTATATGGTCGGTAACGTTGCCAAATAAATATGTTTATATGCATAAAAATTAATTATCCAAAGTTCTTAAGAGAATCACTTATTTATTTCCTCTCACTTCTAGCAAGCTTTTGCAAAATGTAATTAAATTTTTTTTTTTATAAGAATAAGGTAAAATAATATCAACCTTAATTCATTATACATAAATATCTATCTTGAATAATAAAAAAAAAAAATTGATAATTTTACGGATATAAATTAAAAAATAGTGTTCTTATCCTTCTTTAAAAATCAAATGGATTGGAGAAATGCTTAGGAAAATGGAAAATTAATGGAATTCAAAAATATATATTATCGTACCATGTAGGTATGTATCTATTTGGGATCACAGGTAAACGTGGCAAAGAGAGCACTGTGCAAAGTAAAAAGTCAACAACTCGTGGTATTTCAGTCCAAGAAAAAAAAATTTCTTTTATTATAGAAAAAAAGTTAGTGAAATTAAATGTGTTATTATTATGAATAATGATACACATGGTTAGCAAGTCTTATAATAGTTTTATATTAAATGTAACTTAATTCAATGATTTTTTGTTTCTTTAGGCGAGTTCACATTCTAACATGACATGTATCAAAATTTTACGTATAACATATTATGAAACATAAAAATTTAAAATATAAATTTTAATAATTTTAGTATTATTTTTCATATTAACTGGCAAACAGTGTTAACAGGTGAGACCAAACGTGTGCAACAGCGTTGTTGTGGGAGGCTTAATTACGTGTATGCATGACTCGCGTTTCATTACGTAGACATAGGGATTGAATAAAAGGATTAAACGTGAGTTTAATTTTAATTATTAATTATAATTAATTTTTTATTTATTAAAAGATATGTTGATTAATTTATCATTAATTAAAACAGTATGTTAACTATAATTAATAATTACAGTCATTGTGTTGAGTTCCTTTTTTTTTTTTTTAAATATTTTTATTGTCTTTTTTTTTTCTTCTTTTTCTGCTCCAATGGCAGGGACTTTCTGACATCTGCAATAATTAAGCAATGATGGTTTAGCAATGCTTTGACACGGATTCACATAAACAGTTCTGATAGTAACTACACGTAAGAGTTTTGGCAGTTGAGAAATTGCTTGCAGCATGAACATCGCCTTTTAATACTTCAGTGAGATGGCACCCCAAGTCCAGAGGGATCTTCAATACCCATATATCCAAATATACCAATGCTTTGTGCAATGGCATCTTTCTTTACTTTTTTCTTTCTTTTTTTTTTTTTTAAGTTTATTGTTGTTATTATTATTATTATTATTATTATTTGTGGGGGAGCCAGGGGTGAGGGTAGATTTTTTTTTTTTTTTTTTAAATTTTTGTGCACTGGCATAACTATATGTATATTGCAATGGACGGAATGAACCCATAGAATAAAGAAGGTTTCTCAAATTAACTAAGCTGGGCCAACAGAGTCTAATTCACACCTCCCAACGGTGTGTAACACCACAAACAAGAGAATAAAATTAATTCAGATCAAGTGACAAGTGGATAGAAACTTGTAGCTTTCACTGGCGATCTAACAATGCTTTTAGGCGATGGCTTTCTGCACTCAAAGACAAATGAGGCAAACAGAGTATCAGAGCAATGCTATGCTGGGCAAGTAACTTAGAAAGTTGGTGGACGAGTATTCAAAGGTAGAAATGAAGGGAAGCCCACGAATCAAAAACGATCATTTGTCCCATTTATATTTCCACGCGTATAGAAGTTGAGACATTTACAATCAGTCTTTACTACCATTTATGCGCAAGCGGGTGAAACAAGCAATACCAATGAGTTTTAAATGTTGTTAATAAATTCCAGCCTCATTTCCTAAATGGAATTGGGTTGGGATGGAGTTTCACACTCTACTCGACTTTTAGGGTGGTGTCCTGTGGCCTTACACCTGGCGGAGAATCCAATTCCAGACATTGATGTACGGCATTTTCCCATTCGTTTGGGCATAGAATGAGTCCAAATTTAAATATGTAAAGCTACCATGGTTTTCACACTTTGGATTCCACCAAAGTCATTATAAATATCCGGATAGGGATGGATCCAAGGGGAGGGCAACCCCTTGGATATATTTATTCAAATTTGTCTCCAAAGCTATACATTTTTTCCTTCTTCATTTCTCAAACTGTACACCTGCAAATAATTATAATATTTGTTAATCAGAATAACTAATATCATGTTTTTTATTTGCCCCATTATTTTATTTTTTTTTTTGTAATGTTGCCCTGTATGAATTTGCTCGCTCTAAAAGATTTTCGAATCTAAATTCAGAATAAAAGATCCTCGATGTGGACAAATTATATAATAAATAACACGTTATTATAATATTCTAGTTTATTAAATATATATATATATATAATGATTTTTTATTATATTCTAAAATATGAATATCCACAACAAAAGTGCTTGCGTTCTGCCACCATTAGATATTGCAGAACTCAGAACCGCATGATCGAGAATAATACAAAGAGATTTTTTAATTTGACTCTAGAGATAAAGGCCTGCATTGTCTGCTGTGCAACCAGCTGCAAAGGACACAACCAATCTCCAATATTTAATATGCTGATCTGATTGTACTTTCCCCAAACAGGGATTATGCATGAGACCCCAGAGTGCAAGGTGGAAAAAGCATGCTCGACAGCATTTTAAGAGAGTTCAATTGTTGGGTAAGCATAAAGCCTTCATTTTTATTTTTCAGTCCATTAAAAAGCTTATTAGACCATGAACTATATAATAACATAGCTTTCCTCTTTTCCTAAATCTTGCACCCCTTGTTAAGATTTCAATTAAAACCTCCAACAATAGATAATAGATGTCACGGCTGTTAACCACAAGGTGTCACAGGCACAATTCGCAGATAAGCTGTAAACCTTCGATAAAACTAACAAAAAGTTACCTAGGACAGCCTATTCAAAGCCTTACCCACAAATTAACCCATCATAGAGAACAATTTTAGAGGACCTTTGTAATGAACTATCGATCTCATTTATTGCTAATTCATCACAATGAGAAACAATTAAGATCAAATAACCAACAATAATTATTCACTGGACTACCTCTGTTATCCTCTGCTTAGGATGCACACTGATAATTGCATCCAATGGGGAAATCATTGCCCAGCTGTCTTTAAAATAGGAACTAGTAGCACAGTGACTACTGAATTGCAAAGAGAACCGCAGGAGATCAATTATCAGAAGGAAGAGAGCCCTGCAGTTTGTCGAAACTTCTCATAAGAAACCCAGAACACAAATTGCCAAGGACCAAGTCTCACCCATGTAGGAAAGAACCCTTTCCACAATGCACTTAATCCCTCAATTTTAATTGTCTTCACCAGACAATCGTAAGAACTCTTATAAATAATCTTGACATCCCTGCTTGCTGCTTGATTCATCATTCTTGTCTTCACTACGTCAGCTGGACAACTCAAGGCTGTTGCAGAAAGGCCTGACATGATAGAAGCTAAGGTGTGGGCATAGATATTATCAGCAGATATCTGTTTTCGGATGATGAGTTGTTTAGCATGGTCATAACAGGCTAATTCTCCCATGTTCACCAAAAATGCCCTTTGGATATTTGGAAAAACCCCTTTCCAGAGTCCTCCAAAACCTTCTGCATGGACAATTTTCTTCCAAGCATCAAAAGGCCCTGAATACCTAGGTTGAAGACCTTGGCTCATCAGTCGACCATCTGCTTGCATCCGCACCTTAACAAGATCAGCAGGACTAGCAACTACCTGTTACTACTAATTGCAAACAAAAACTTTTAGTTACTTTCCTAGGATATGAAATGGCCAGAAAATAAGGAAAAAATGTATACACACGCACAGACATATTTCATACTCTTTTAGTCAGAATAAAACAGTTGTTTTCTGAATGAATGTGAAATTTCCATTTGACTTTGACCTACTGTGTCTATCCCTGTCCAGGTTGTTGCTTAAAAAAAGTGCGTTTTTGGAGGACTAGATGAATAGTCATTGACAATGAAACAAATTAAAGACCGCAGTCATCTCCCCCAAAAAGTTTTAACTAGAAGCTATCCATCAAACCAGTAGAGCATTAGAACTCACTCTCCTATTCAAGAGCATGACACCTGCAGAAAGGACAATAGTCAACAAACACCTGGATCACTGCTTGAGTCATAAAGCCAGAAATAGATTCAAAAGCTGGGGTTCCAATTATAACCAATTCTTCAGCATACATTTTGATAAATCCAGTATTCACTCGCAAAATCCAAATATTTTAACTTTGGCATTTACTCCTTTCCAAGAAAGGGAAAGAGACCTTCAAGAGCAAAGATTATAATTTGAATATAATATTTGTCAAGTTACTCAATTACTTGAGTCTAAACAGGCTGCCCATTTCAAAATCCAAATCACAGAAGTTTAATCTGCCCATTTCTGTCAATTAATTTTACTCCTTTGAAGAGCAGGAATCAATGCCCCTGTCCCCTTTCGCCTGTCCTAATCCAACAAGGACAAAAAGAAGCTAGAAGACATTGACCATAGAATTGCATTGATGCCATGACCTCTCAAATTCTCATGTGTGACCATTAAAAGTTGTTTATGGTTGCTAAAGATACAGCCTCAAGATGCAACCACTAAAGCCTTCTAGTGTTTCAATTGACATGAAAGAAATATACAACAACAAAGCCTTAATACCAAATGTAATTGACATTGCTACATAATTTTCTCTTCCCATTTACTTGTACTATGAATTAAGTTTGGCATAAAATCTGATTGTTCTAAATTCTTGGATTTGGTCACTTCCCTTAATTGAAGCATTTGTATAACCATGTTGGACATGTCTAAATTAAAGCAAACACCTCTCCCTCACCTTATCACCGAAAACTATACTCTCTCTCTCTCTCTCTCTCTCTCTCTGTATATATATATATACACACTCACACACAAACACACACACATAGACCATTCGCCATCACAAAATTGTCAATATTTCAATCTCTTTGGTGAGAAATAAGTTTGAGAGAATAAAATCAGCTCATGTTACAGCGAAAAGAGGAATATTCACCAGGTTCCTTCTTTGGGCAGGAAGATTGGCACCACTTTAAGTTTCAAGGATTGAATTGGTTGGATTTCTCTGAAAAAAAATACTATTGAAAATGGAAGAAAGAAAGTAGTTGGGAAACGTATTCTGCCATACATTGTTGATTATCTCACATCCTGCTCCCACTATTCCTTCTTCATTGTTTTCAAACGCTGCTAAAGGCACCAAAGCTTTTTTGCATGCCTTTTTTACTGAGTTTACACATTTTGTGATCATCACAAGTCATGCTAAGACCCCACCATAATTTTAAGGAACACAGAACCCGCATAGAAGATCAAAACTATTGATCAACATTACTTGCCATGTTGTTTAGTTTAGTACAAAATTCTCAGGAGCACCAGCAATACCTTTTAGTTTTAGCTCCCTCTTTCTTTCATTCTAAATCCTATCAAACATGGTGTCAAGCAAGGGATAATAGAATTGATTCTCTACATTAATAAGCATACGGAAAAGTTATACGCATGCAGTAATTTGAACACGTTGCAAACACGAACACCACATTCCACTACCATTGCTGATAATTGCAAATTTTGTCTTTTAATACACGACCACAATTAAAGATGCACCTAGCGATCAAATGATTGTATAATGTGTGGCCGCATCTGAAATACTTAAGCTCATAACTTCATTGATGCCAAGGACAATACCACACCATCAGGGCAAAGTTTTGTACGGAAAGTCACAACCATCCATTGAATAGAAACAGCAAATTCTAAAGCTTTGAACATTGTCAATATAGAAAATTTTCCAATGCTTGAAACGAAGTTCTTACTTACCTGAGCGATGACACCGGATAACCCACCAATGAGAGCTTTGCCTGGAAGAGAAATGGACCCACCACCACCACCACCACCACCGCTGCCATCATTGACCAAGACCAAATTGCGCAAATTCTCGTAACCCACGATCCGAATGGGAGTGTAGAAGAGGTGCCTGAGAATAGCCGGAGAAAGGCCGCGGTAGAGTCCGAAAAAGCCTTGTTCACGGATGATCTCCGAGGCGACCCGGAACGCATTGGTGGGGCGAGTAGAGGAAAGACACTCGCCGTGTAGCTGCAGCCGGGTCTTCGTCAGGTCTATTGGGAAGGTTGACGTCTCCGCCACCATCGCCGATAGCGATGTCAGCAGGATCTTAGTGTGGGTTCGGGTTCCGGTTCGGTCGCGCCCATCGCTTTGGTCTGGTTTCATGACAACACCGCCTATGTCTGGGGTAATAGAGAGAAATGCTTTGCGGTGTTTGATAGCAAATTAGCCAAAAACATTTTGGATAATAATTCTCTACATACGAGACTACAACGTGAACGAGAGCCGGATCATTAGATCTAGCGGTTGTGGCTTTTTCCTTTTGGACCTTTGGGATGGCGCAAAAGCCTAGTGAAAGAAATTTGTATGGAAGCCTAGTGAAGGAAGTTTATTGACGGGAGTCCAACTCTCACCTTTAATTATTTGGATATGGAAATTAATGACTGTTGTTATAAGACAGTTGTGTTGATCCACACACGTTTAATAGACCAAAAAAAAAAAAAAAAGAGAAAAAAAAAACTTACTTTTTGTTTTTTCGTGCAATTAATTGAAATATTTTTGTTGGATTTTTTTAATTTTATATTCAAATTTTAGGATCTTTATTCTATTTTCTTGACCTTTCAATTTTTCTTGTAATTAAAAAAAAAAAAGCATAAAGAAACATAAAGTTGAGGATAAATGGCTATCAGGCAACCCCAATTTATTAGGACATTAAAATTAGCATTAACATTTTATAAACATTTAAACAAAAAAAAAAATATTAAGATTGTTAAAGATTTAAAAAAAAAAATCATTTTATTTTGTTCATTCAAGTGTGTGTTAGAAGAGAACAATTAAACGAACAACTATGTTAGAAAGTATATAAGTGTTAATTCATGAAAATATTCCAACTTATATGTTTTAAATTCAATCACAAAGGAGTGAAGTTTATGAAAAAAAAGAAAAAAAAAAAAAAGAAAAAGAAATATTGTACTGCTTCACAATATAATAAACTTTTTTAATGTAACTGAAATTATTTTCTAATATTTAGGTTCAATAAGTAATGTCTATCTTTGTAGCATGTGAGAGAGATTAAGGGTTGCAAACAAAAATTTTATGAAGTTTTGATAAAGTTCAAAATTTGAGTTTGAGGCTTAAAAAAAAAAAAGAAAAGAAAAAAAGAAAACTTTAAAATGCTTTTTCCCGTAAAATTTAAAAGGACAAACACAGTTGAAGGTTTAGAAAGTCAGTTCTCACAAAATGACGTATAAGGTGTCAGTTTTATGTCTTTGGATGACCAATTGAAGCTAAACAGCCCAAAATGCAGGCATGCTATATTGAGAGAGTTGAGATACTCAAGGCAATACCAAGTTCCCTTACCAAGATGCAAAAACGAAAGTCACTTATAGCATTTTAAACATCTAGAAAGAAAAGAAATTGACAAACTCACACTTATTAAAGTATGCAATTTAACTCTTGGAAGCAAGTTTTAATAACCTATGTAGTCTAAACATCTCAAAGAGTATCTCAAACATTGCACAGAAATTAAACCCAACTTATCATTCCTAATGAATAATTCATTGAGAAAATTTGGGGTGTTTTAAGATTGAATTGAGCAATTTTAAACCATATTCTATATTTAAAATAGTTTTTTAAATAAAATTATAAACCAGTTGAGTCATTCAAAATAATATGATTATTGTAAATTAGTTGAAGAAATTTGAGAGAGAATGTATTCATATGAACTAAAACTTATATTTTAATATTATTGATTATTAGTTAGAACTCACAACTCAATTTCAACAATCAAAATTCAATTTTACTCCCTAACTTTGTATTAACTACTAAAATTTATTTATTAATTTTGAACTAATGTAGTTTATGGATTTAACGTTGTCAAAATTATGTTTCAAAAATTGGTCAGGTGGTCATTATTGAGTATAGACATTTTTCTTTTTAAATTAATATATTTTAACATTAATTAAGTATGATAGAGTGAATCGATTTTTAATTATTTTTATCTAATATCCATTTAAATAATAAGCTATTTTTTGAAAAAAAAAAATTTTTTTTCTTTGAATTTGGTGAATGTAAAATTGAGTGTTTTAAGTTGAGTAATTCTTGACAACTTGCTAAATAATTTCAAATTTCTTCTAACTATATATAATTAGGTGTTATTCTCCAACTTCCCATATCAACAAGTTATACTTTTTTTAAAGTTAAAAAAAAAAAAAACAGTAATGATGTGATTATTTAAATAATTTGGTAGTCAATGCAGAATACTCATTCTGAAGTCCAGTAATGTTGTTGGTATAGGCAATATATAATTTGCAATAAGAATTGAAAGCAGTACTAGAGAAACCAAGTGAACACATAGATTTGGAGAACAGAAATTGAATAATGTGATTTTCGTGGGTTTAATATAAAAAATAGAATGGTGAATAGGAGGTGAGAGAATGATTATTTTTTATAATTTTTGTTCGGTTTGATTAGAGATATTTTCTATAAGGGAAACTGAAATAATTTTTTAATTAAATTTAAATAAATATTTGATATGAATATCATTGGGTAGAAACGAGAATTTAAGTATTTATTTTTTGCAGGGGGCCAATTGATTCAATAATTATGCCAAATGAATAGGTTGAGTAGCCCTATTTATTGGACTTTGAGAAAACGAACAGGATCGAGATGCAAGAAGAACAGCACCAGCTGGCACCATTTTATTAGTTACGTTTCCATTTTTTTTCTTGTGAAAAAAAAAAAGAAAAAAAAGAAAAACGGAAAACCTATAGCTTCGGTTGGCAGTTTTTATTCCAACCTTAAACTCCACCAAAAAAATAAGCATTCGAGTTTTTTTTTTTTTAATAAAAGAGAAAAACATAAAATATATAATAAAGCACAATAAATATATAACAGAGATGATAAAATGTATAAAAAGCCACACAGAAAAAAAAAAAAAAAAACAATTGTACGTATCAATGAGAAGCAAGTTATTGGTTAATCTTAAAATTATTTTGTATTGATTGATAAGATGATGAGAAGGATAACAATAATAAACGAACGTTGATGAAAGCCGCAGCCGTTACAAAAATGTGACCGTTACAGAACTTGCAATTTGAAAAATCTATCGAGCCAAAGCTCGTCACTCAAACGCAAAGAGACAAATCGCTCATCACAACCAAGAGAAAGAAAGAAGAAAAAAACAGAGAGAGAGAGAGAGAGAGAAGAGCAACAGCAGCAACAGCTAGCCGCTGCAGAAGGGATCGTGATGCAAGAACTCAGAATCAAAGCCACAGAGCTGTTCATAAGAGAAGAATGGCAGGAGTCCGTACAAGCCTATACTCGGGTCATCAATCTCTGCCAACAGAACATGTCAAAGACCCAACAAAACGGAGCGGGTACGGATCCGAGCCAGGATACAGATCAGCTGACCAAGCTCCAAAAAGCCCTCTGCTTGGCACTCTCCAACCGAGCTGAGGCAAAGTTCAGGATGAGAGATTTGGATGATGCACTGAAAGATTGTGAGAAAGCATTGGAAATGGACGGCGCCCATTTCAAGTCTCTTCTCTGTAAAGGCAAGATCTTGCTGAGTTTGAACAGGTACTCCATGGCCTTGGATTGCTTCAAGACTGCACTTCTTGATTCACCGGACAGTGGGAATCTCGAGACTATAAATGGGTATGTGGAGAAATGCAAGAAACTTGAGTTTCAGTCAAGAACTGGTGCTTTTGATCTCTCTGATTGGGTACTCAGCCATTTTCGTGGCAAGCCGCCGGAGCTCCCTGAGTACTTTGGTGCTGTGCAGATTAAGAGGTCTGAGCTCAGTGGCAGAGGCTTATTTGCAGCAAAGAATATTGATGCAGGGACTTTGGTGTTAGTGACCAAGGCAATTGCCGCGGAGAGAGGTATTTTATCAGGTGAAGATTCCAAAGACAACGCACAATTGGTCATGTGGAAGAATTTTGTTGAAAAAGTTGTGGAATCAGCCACCAAGTGTCAAAGAATTCATTGTCAGATTAGTACATTGTCAAGCGGAGAAGAAGAGGACATGCTTGAGGTTCCTGAAATAAGTCTATTTAGGCCTGAGGCAGAGGAAGATTTTCAGTTAAAAGAGAAGCCTGATATGGCCAAGATTTTGAGCATATTGGATGTGAACTCTCTTGTTGAGGATTCAGTTTCAGCTAAAGCCTTGGGGAAGAATAGTGGTTATTATGGTGTTGGATTATGGATATTGGCTTCATTCATCAACCATTCCTGTAATCCTAATGCGAGGAGATTGCATGTTGGGGATTATGTGCTAGTTCATGCTTCTAGGGATGTTAAGGCAGGTGAAGAGATCACCTCTGCATATTTTGATGTGCTTTCACCATTGGACAAGCGAAAGGAAATGTCAAAGACATGGGGTTTCAATTGTAATTGCAAGAGATGCAAGTTTGAAGAGGAACTGTGTTCCAGGCAAGAGATTAAAGAGATGGAGTTGGGGCTTGAAAGGGGGATTGACGTGGGTGGTGCAATTTTTAGGCTAGAGGAGAAAATTAGAAGATTCATGGTTAGAGGGAAAGAAAAGGGTTACTTGAGGGCATCTTTCTGGACTGCTTATGGTGAAGCATACGGCTCAGATAAATGGTTAAAGAGGTGGGGAAGACGGATTCCGCCTGTGGATGTAGTTGTGGATAGTGTTGCAGATATTGTTGGAAGTGATGAGAAATTATTGAAGGTTTTAATGGAGGGGTTGAAGAGAAATGGTGCGACTGTGGTGCAGATGGAGAGAGCCATGCGGTTGGGCAAAGGAATATATGGTAAGGTGGTGAAGAAACAAGCAATGAGATCCCTCCTTGAACTTAGCAACCATGAAACAAAGTACTAGAGCTACCTCAGCTATAAATTGTTCCACCTTTTGTTTCCTTGATTTTATTTTTTTTATTCATTCAAATATGAATATCACGTCCTTGGATTGCTTTTGATAACAGGTCAAGCAGAAAACTTGTTTTAATCAGTCAGACTTGCACAACCTGTACTCCATGTTTAACAAGGATTATAATAAAGGAATATATATATATTTCCATGGGAACAAAGGATGTACATTTCTGCTTCCTTTCTAATTTGCTTCTTTATTTAGTTACTACAATTTCCCTGCTCTATTAGGATTCGTATAAAGTATTATATTCCTGAGGAATAAGAATACACTTAGTAAGTGTATATACATCGTAATACAGCAATCTACTGTGTAAATTCATAGGAGAAGCACCATAGGATTGATATTTCTCTCTGTTTGTTGTGATTCTGTTCCATAAGCACCAATTCCAGTAGATTATACAGGATGATTACAATTGAACAAATACAATTTAATTAAGGTAAAGAAAAGAATTACAGGGACGATGATGACTGGTATGATGAAACCCTGTCGGATAGGCAGCCTATGTTCAGAGAATCTTGAGAAGAGAATAATAATGTGTACAAAACCCGATTGGCGTCTAGAAGAGGCTAGCTCCATATCAAGTTTATGCATGTGAAAAGAAAAAGAGGCATCGCTACTGGCATTGTGAATGAGGAAGGCAACAAAAGTGGCTTCTCATTTGGTTCAGATATAGCAGTGAGTCCATTACCTGACACTTATGTTATGAGGCAAAAATACCTAAGCTACAGATTTTCCAGGCAAGAAGAGATGAACACGACAGCTGTGCAGGGAAAGCGAGGGCCAAAATGGCTGTAGGAAAGGTGAAAGCGAGGTGCACATTGTGTGGAAACTTGTTTAAGCTTTTGTTGTACCTTCGGTGCCAAACTTGACTGTCAAATCGAAAGGCATGTCCCCTTTTTCTATGAGGGGGAAATTATCATGCCAGCAAGTAGTTGATTTCCAGCAGGAACAATGGGTTCCAGTTACAGGGATATTGTAAACTATATAGAACCATGACTTTAATGGAGTATCTTTTCTACATCTATTCGATCGAGTGTTGTTTAAAAGTATTGCCAAGATAAGAACTTTTTTCCTTTTTTTCCTTTTTCCCTTTTAGGGGTCAATAAAAGTTGCAGTGGTTTTCAAACACCTCAATATTTTCTACTGTGTACACCATCAGTACACGCATAGGATTAGATTGAGTTAGGTCAATCTGTTTTATTCTTAGATTGCAGCAGGCAGTGAGCAATTATTATTCATCACCTGACACAAGTTGTACCGCATGTTTTCATTTCATTTCTAGATCCATAGAAAACAAAGTTACTATCTTTATTCTAGTAGCTGTCACTTGTCACAATATTATCATCTGGCTCTGTTTTTCCCTGGACTTCATCCCTCCTGATAAAAATCTAAATAGTGTTTCATTGGTATCCAGATTTATTTTTCATCTGTACAGAAAGCCTAATACTTAGAATGGACTTGACAAAAGGATCGTGCTTTACCTCTATACTTAACGCATTTTAACATGAATTTTGGCAGAAAGATTTGCTTTTAAGATTTAAAATCAGTAGGATGGGTTGGTGCAAAAGTTGTGAAGAAAGCACCCAATAGAAATATCTGTTTTATTAGTATGTGCAGAAAAAATGAAGAATTCCAAGATCTGTTTTATGAATTGCATCTATACAATCTCTTTTTTTTTTTTTCACACGATTAACGAATGCCATTGTATATATGCTTGGATTTAGTGTCTTGATTTAGAGGAATCTTGATATCTTGCATTCAGTAGGTAGACCCTGAGGGAACCTCTTGAGGTCAGTGCAGTAGCTGTAGATTTGTAAGAGGCCGTGAAGGGAGCCTGTGCCCAGTCAGTCTTCACAAGCCCTCATCGGTAGCCCAGTCATCTGGATTCCAAAGACTGGAATCAACTCTCGTGGGTTGCTCGTTGGGGAATGGCAGGCTGATTGCCTCCAAGTCGTTGAACACTCTTATAGGAATGTTGTCCACTAGGAACCTGAAAGCATATAAACAATCAGTATTTTGGCGAATTACTCGTCACTTGAGATTGAAATGAAGATGTGAATGGAGCTTACATGATCTTTGAGAATTCCAGACAATTGAGTAGATATGGTAAGCCTTTGTAGGATCAAACCAGAGAAAAAATTGTTGTTCCCTGTATCTCTTTGTTGAAAAAATTAATCAATCAAATAATATAATATACAATAAAAATAAATTAATAAAAAAAAATATTATATATTTAAAGATATAGTATTTTTTGATTTTAAAAAATATACTAAAAACTTAAATTTTACTAAATACAATGTTTAAACATTCTATGACACTAAAATGGATCTTTCTTTTTTTTTCTACATTTTTTCTCCGTTACATAATGCCACGAGTATAAACCAAGTTTTCTCTCCGTTGTACGGCACACTATTTTCTCAACCAATGTGATTTTAGGTAATTTTCTTGAAAATTCTATAATTTTCATTTGAAATAATAAATTAACCGTAACAAGACAAGAGTGCAAGAGGAAGATGTTCTCATCCTCCAACACAATTTGCTTGAAAGAAGACAAGTTGAGGTAGTGAGAACAATAGAGTAAATGGTCCGAGTAGGAAATTTCAACTATAAAGTCAGGTTAACGATTTAGAACAAGTGAAAACCTTGACGAAAATTTCAATCATTTACAAGTAGCTGATACAAATAATGTTGTGGCACTTTTACCCTCCATTGTACCCATATTTTGGATCCCTCCAAAGCAAAGATTTGTTACCTGATTTTGCATGGCTATCTTGTTGCAGTAATTACTTGTGTATGGTTCATCTAGATTCCACAGGCCACCCATCCTCAGTAACAGAATCTGCCCAAGGTGCAACCTTCTGATACATCGCGGCCAAGCATTGATACTCCAAGGTGCAAGCATTGACACTCCAAGGTGGGATACATAAAAAGCCTTTCTTCCTGTCCGGATACATTGCATGCACTATTGAAACTTTCATGTCATCTTCTATCGTTTGTTGCTCTCGTTGTTGTTGATCCTAATTCTGTCGTTTTTGATTTAGAACACGAGCTTTTTGTTTTCTCTCATATTCAAGAGTATCCCTCTTCGTTCTTGAAATGGGGTCAATTCTTTATCTCATTGTTTGTCCTGCCAGGCAAGTATCTGGCATAAAAATCATAGAAAATCAATATAGTTTTGTCATTGCCACTAGTCTCTCTAACCACAAATTGCCTCTTCACTAGCACTTTAGGAGAATTATGAATAGTAATTGCATCAATACAGTAACTAACTACAACTAGAACTTGAAATGCAATTTGAGAGAGATGCATTACTTGTTAACTCCAGAAAGCATGCAGCTCAATAATAATTCACTTCTCCAGAGATGAAATTAGACCTCTTACAAGGCCAGGCGACAGAGGCTTAAGGTAATTCACCCAGCTCAGCTTGCAGCACTTGCCACTTCTGTTTAAACCTGCTAGCAACATAAGCTTGTAAATCAAAATTAGAGAAAAAAACAAATTGCAAAATCATTCTTGTTAGACGGTATAGCTGATAATACCTCCACCCTTGCTCAGAAACCCCAGACCGATCATTGCTACAGTTGTTATTCCATTTTCACTACTGTTGACAATAAGACAGCAACAACGTTCCAGCATTTAATCCCTGTGTCTGCAACAAATCCAGTGGAGTATAAATAGTACCCGCAATAATTTGATAGGCAAATTTGCTAAAAGACCTGTAAAATATTCATGAAAACTGAAATTAAAGGTTTATCAATATTCACCAAAGTGCGAGTATAGGCTTTTCTACTAAAAAAATATTGTAGACTGAAAAAGACAACTACAAACCTACGCAAAGTAAAAGGGTTGCTGTAAAATATGGCAAATCCCACAAAACTGAAATTATGGCTCTCCAATTTGGATATTATGGATGTAAGCAATCTTGGGCCGGTCCTCAAATATTAGTTGCTCTTTTCTGGCTTCTGTTGGAAACCAGGGGACTAACCATTTTGGAAGCAATTTCTTGTCACTGCACTAAAGATCAAAACTACCTCAGCATCGATTTGCACATAAAATGATTTGTGCTATTCTGAGCAAACGAAAAAACTGAAATATCACAAGCTGTGAATCTCACAAACCCAACACACTTTCGGATATACGAGAAACTCCAGTGGATGAAATATAAATGTTTTAATGATACAATTTGGTAAGGTAAGCTGCATGTCAATAGAAGATGCCTACAATTTTTTTTTCACTTTCTTGTGAAAAAAAGGAAATCTATTAATTTGTAGGAGAAAAATAACACCAGAGCTCTCTTTTTAATAGAAACAAAAATGGATGGAGATGGAGATAAAAAGAAGAGAGCAGTAGGAGGAAGAGGAGGAGGAACCTGCTGAAACTGGAATGGAAAGGCAGACGGATTCTTCTCTGATCAAATAAAAGCTTCTAGTAGCCATCTCCCTGGATGTCTCTCAAATCGACTGTAATGTTAGGGATGTGGGCAATCTGGGGCCAATCCTCACCCGTGTTGTTCTTGCATCTCTCAGACAGCTGGGAACAATCATGAATGTATAAATATTGTAATGAGGTGAGGTTGGGCATTCACTCCGGCAACGATGCCAAATTAGGGCAACCCTTGATCCAGAGACTCCGCAGGGCAATTGAATGCAGAAGAAGCCTCCTTGGGAGATGAACCAACTTTGGAATATTAGAAATTTCAAGAGATGTGAGGTTTTTGAGGCCTTACCCTAGCCATAGAATAGCATCGTTGTTGTTGTTGTTGCTGTCATCATCATAATTGGACAGATCTAGATTTTCGCAATTCCAAATCAAGAGTGTCTGCAGGGCAATTGAATGCAGAAGAAGTCTCCTCGAGAGATGCACCAACTTTGGAATACCATTAATGGAAAGATAGGCAAGGCTTCTAAGACCTCGCCATAGAATAGCATCGTTGTTGTTGCTGTTGCTGTCATCATCATAATTGAACACATCTAGATTTTTGCAATTTAAAATTTAGAGAAACTCGAGGGAAGTGAGAACTAGCATTTTCGGTAGACAAGTTAATGTCGGGCAACTACTAATCCATAAATCCTCCAAAGAAGTGAGGGTTCGCAGCAACTCTACCGGCAGAAAATCTTCTGATAGATGCTCAATATCGTTAATGTGCAGAAATTTCAAGGATGAAGAAAGATTAGATGGAAGAGAAGAAGAGGCCGGTTCATATGCTGGAGAAATCGTCTCCTTGAGCATTCGCTCCAATGACTTGGAGCTGCCTGATCTTATATGCAGTTCTTTCAAGGATGGGGAGAACGGTGGCATTGATGTCAGGTTTGGCCATGAGTCAATCAGCAGCACAGAAAGGCATTGAAATTGGGGAAGCAAAGACGATGATGATGGTGGTTGCCATCCCATGAGGACAGTTCCAGAGTTCCATTTTCTCAAGGGAAGGGAAGAAGGAGACCATGCTATTGCTGCTGCTGGTAGCTGATCCTCCTCCTCCTGCACAATAACTCCGTATGTCTATGTCTATGTATTCCAGATTAGTTAATCCCTCGATTGTTATTTCTTTTAGCGAAGGGATATGATCCAATGCCGGAAGACTTCGGCATTTCCAGCAGCCCAACAACTTAAGGCTGACCAGATTCGTGAGGGAAGAAAGCCATTTGGCAAAATTTATTCCTCCGTAATTTTGCACTCCTAATCCTTTCAAATTTGGGTGTGGCTGCAGAGCTTCCAATGACATTTCATCTTCATTAATATCTATATCATCATTAGGAGCCCGTGCCCATTCTAATCTCAACACTTGGAGACGTGGCTTCTCTCTCAAATTGGCATTGGCGGCTGCACAAGTTTCAGCTACACTAGCGGTACCCTTCTGATTGCCTTTTCCATTCCCATGATGCCGCAAATTCTCAATCCATAGCTCTCCTCCCAACTTGTTCAAGTCGTGTAATTCACCCAGTCGTCCACTCTCATTCTCCTCTCTTTTACTTTTAGGCAGCACGAATCTCGTTAATCTCTCCAGCGATGTCAACTGTCCAATCCCACGTGCATATGAGTCAAATTCCAGCATCCCCAGATGTCAACCTGCTAGAGACTGATCAGCTTTTTGATATCTTAGGTAATTGTCTAAGCTCCTGACATCCTTGTAGGTTGAGCACTTGGAAGTTTTGCAGTGTGGTAATCCAACGGGGCAGCATCTTGATCTCTATATTTTCACACAAATCAAGATACCTTTCACCTATTTTGCAATAATAATTATATCTTGCTGGTGCCAAAAACGGCCGCAGACTTTTTGCTTCAAGCACAGATACTGGAACTTGCCAAGTGTCACCGTTTTTGTTTATGAGAGGGTCAAATGAGATATGTCGGGTTTTCTTGCCAACTTCTCTCGGGTTTGAAATTGACAAATAATCACTTTCATCTCCAGCTACTGAGGAAGCTAGATCGCGTGTTAAGTCATGCATTTTGCAACTTTTAACATTCCCCAGCCAATCTTTTCTCACTTCTTGGAAGAAAGACCTACATAAGAGATCCATGAAACACTCGCGACCAATATCTCCAAGACACTGACTTGGATTCGATAACTTAATGTACCCTTGCGCCATCCAAAGAGCTACCAATTTGTCCACATCGATTATATGGCCTTTTGGAAACAATCTACAATAAGCAAAGCAGTGTTTCAAATGTGAAGGAAGAATGTCATAACTCAACTTAAGAGCTGTCATGATACTATTTTTTCCTTGATCTATCATCGCCATTTCCTTTCTCCCGAACAATTCCCATTCAAGCATACTTTCATTCAGACACATAACACGCCCAATTGCTCTTATTGTCAGGGGAACTCCCATGCACTTTGCCACAACTTCCTTTCCAATTGCTTCGTGACTTGGTGTTGGTGGCGCGTACACTTGTTTAAAGGTCATTTGAGCAAACAAAGACCAAGATTCGCCGTCAGATAAGCTGTCTAATTTATATTGTGTTTGTGGCCCAGAGCTTGTAATCTCTGCAACTATTGGAAAACGTGTAGTTACTAGTATTCGGCTTCCTTTTGTCCACCCATTAAGAGATCTCTTAAGAAATACCATGTTTCAGAGTCATCGTTCCACACATCGCAAGTAAATATTTTTTTTTATTAATTATTTGATAAAGAAGATTTTTTACCGTATTCATTTCACTTATTTCACACTTTTTTCAGTTACAGATTCTACAATTTTTTTAACTATCAATTTTACATCGAAATCACCAGAGACACGGACCCACGTTCTTCAATCAAACAGCAACTCCACGTCCTTATCATTATACGTGAGCTGAGCCAACGTCGTCTTTCCCAATCCTCCAATTCGAAATCACAGTCACGTTAGTCTCGTAGTTTTCTGACAAAACAAGTTGTTTAATTACGAAAGTTAAACTGCTTTCCAACATCCATAACAACATCTAGTCTCTTTCTAATTGCCTTGATTTTGTGACCCATCTTAAGGCCATATGCAAGCGGGTTTGAACTTGAAAAGAAAAGGCGTACCTCTTTTGCCACTACGTTCCCCATCATGACTTGTCGCCGCAGAACTCCTGTGGAAAAATCATCCGGCAAGTCGTCCTGCGTCGTACAAGACTTCTTTCAGCTTGTCGAGCCAATCTTTCACGCGGTTATCACCTCGTGCTAGCCGATCTTCTGCCTCAAGAAGCATGACCTTAACACCGACAACTCTGGTGCCCAGCAATTCAATCTCGTCTTTGACACCCCACCACAGGACAATCTCTTGAAGGGCATAGAAGCCCAGTTTTCCAAGAATTCCCTCTGCAACACCGAACAGTAATCCTTCTGCCATGTTCCTGTTGGGCGCAAGTTGAAAAGCAAGGAACTTTAGTTGTGTTTGAAGCGATAATAGTTGGCGATCTCAGCGGCTTAGGTGCAGTGAGATGTAAACTGAGAGCTTTTAACTTTTGGGACCAAGAAGGCTTAGGGACCAATCCGGAATGATGTGGCACAAATTAAATATCATTTACCAATCTTACATGAACGAGCTCCGTTCATCCAAATCCCTTCAGTCCCTTAAAATTCGCAAGTTTTTCATTTAACTCCGTTCATCCTTTCACGAGGAGCTGCAGTCGTGATGAAATGGCAGCCACCCATTCCCCTTGTTAGTTAACACGCAAAGCTTGAAATTCATGAATTAGGAAGGCACTCTGTGTCCGTAAACGTCGAAATAGCGAATGGGATGGAAGCAAGCAGAGTCTAAGTCTATAACCAATTGGTTTGATTTTCGTAAAAATTGAATGTCTATAATTTAAGAATTGTTCAATTTATATTTTACTCTTATAAAATAAATTGGTTAAATTTTAAATTTAGATCTCCTATCTATCTGTGTAGTAAATTTTAAAATAGATGTGAAAGATATAGACAAGGAATTTTCTATCTCCTCCTAATAAAAGAGCTAACAAATAATTAAGGCGCATTACAATCTTATCCATGTTGAATATTGTCCATAAAATATATAATTGTTTCGACATACATACATTGATTTTTTATTTTAATTTTTTTTTTTTTGTTTTAAGTTAAAATAATCATAAAGGAGTTGACGAAGAAACTAGAAAAAAATATAAAATAAAATATGAAGTTGGTGCAGGAATGACGGGGATTCGAGGAAGGTCGTCCGACTTGCTTGTTGGTTTCCTGTGATTTGATCAGAAGTTTTGAAGCTGCATGCCCTGATTTTTCCACCCTCTCACACCTACGTTTCCAAAGACGCGTAGGAAGTGTTCTATTCAAAGTTTCAAAGCAAAGAGAAAGACCCACTCGACGGCCAAACGACCGACCACCTTGCATCACAAGCACGGTCTGCCTTTGGTTAAAAGAATGAAGATATACGAATAAAATTTTATATATTAAATTTAATTGTGGCACATAAAAATAAATATATTAATTTTTATTATGTTTTTCTTTACAAAATACATTATATTCACCATTCAAAAACCATCTTAAGTTTTATTACAAAATTTGCTTGGATTTGTATTTAAATGGTGTTCTCAAATATTTAAAAGTTATGTGTTACAGCACTTATTCAAAAAAAAAAAAAGAAAAAAGATATTGCCTCGTATAGCTCGGAATTTATTGGGGCCGAACGAATATAGGCCTTTTCACATGAGTGGGATCGAACAGTTTATATATAAACCCATGCATTTTTTTCACTTAAAAAAAAAAATCCAAACTCCAATGAAAACCCCCGTTAAATAAAAAACAAATTCCGTTTATACTGCATCAAAAAAGCCCACTTCCCATGATCGCCATAGACAACCACTTAGGCCTAATTGTAATCTATCTTGAGCCTTGTGAAGAAAGAAAATGAGATGGATTGTGGTAGACGGCATTCAGTACAATAATTGACGTTCAAATTACCCTCCTTAACACGAAACTGGCCCGAAAATGAAAGTCCCCATTCATTTGTTTCTATCGATAAATCCCTATTTGGGTATTGATTCCCCTTCCTTTCATATTCAAACAAAATATTTTCCTGTTATTTTATTTTATTTTATTTTATTGAGTGTCTTGGTGGTAGTTCACATTTCTAATGATACGCTCGCGTCACATTAGACGATTTAATGGTTTTCGATCGACGTCAACTAACAGTAGGATTAAAAGAAATCAAAATTTATGATGTAATATAGTCCCCCATTAAAAAGGAATAAATTAGACTAGACAAAAATCTCCGAGTTCCTGATTTTTTATTTTTTATTTTTTATTTTTGGCGTGAATAACCTTATTTATAGTTAGTTGATGTAATAAAACATAATTAAATGCAATAGTCAAAGTCAACATCCAACGGCACAGCCGTGCCTAACACTTTGCCAGCAAAATGTGAAATTCGTTGTTTTGTGCTTCAACCTCCTCCCCCGCGCGGCAGTTGCTTGGCGGATACGGTACCACGTCAACGAAGCCGCACGAGCCAGACCATAGCCTTCTTACCCTCCTTTTTTTCTCGCATCTGTTTTTTCACTTTCTCGTGATTCCCATCAAATAATACGAAGCACATTCGCCATTATGTAAATTTCCTTGTTAAGTAAAGCATAAGGAACGGCGAAGAGAGTGAGAGCATCAACAGAAATACCGTCCCCCATGAACTCTCCTGCAATCTCAACCCAGTTACCGTGTGATTTGCCCACGAGACAGAGGGACCTAACGTGATTGACATTCCGGCCAGAAGACTCGCATAAGTAAATAAAGAGAAGCATAGATGCAAAAAGGTTATTAACGCACAAAATGGGAATAATAATTATTCAAACTTAACATGATCGATCAGTTACCATACCAAGAAGAGAAGAGTTGAAAATACGTCATTTTACTGAAGCAAAAGTACAACATTTAGGTGATAAAATATTATAGAAAAAAGAAAAAAAAAAAAGACCAGGTCAACTAAAAAGTGGGGTCCAAGTGTGGATCTCGCCTTTGCCCCCACGGAGGCAATGTGGGGGCCACAGAACCTTGTTGAGGGTTCTGGACATAAAAGCCACGTTTTAACCTCCTTCATAAAATTGATGATCCAAATTGACCAAATTGAAAATCAGTGACACAAGTGCCAAAATCTTCAAAGCTAATAATCCAACTATGGACTTATCCCCAACAGAGACAACAAGTAAGTAAGTCTAACTTGCAGATTCAAAATCCAATTCGTTATGTTCTTTCGATAATGTTGTCCAACAGCTTCTTCCCCACATATTTGCTTCTTTTTTTTTTTTTTTTTTCCCAAGGTACTCGTGGCATAAAAGAATAAAATCATTATTAGAAAAAAAAAAAAGTTTCTTTTTTTTTTTTAATATATATTATAGATAAAATGACAACACATTCCTCTTAAGTTTGTTGCACAAGGGTTGCCCGCATAAAACTGATAAGCACACATACCATAATAAATTATCAGTCAAGAAAATCTTACCAGCTCAAGATGCCTTGCTAATCAAGATAGACCAAATCTGCCACATAAATGCACAATAAACTTAGATCCAGCCACTCAAAGAATGGCTAGGAACATGTAGATGCAACAAAAAGAGCAAGCCTAACCTTTGAGCCAATCCTATCTCCACCAAGCTGATGACTCATGATTCTGTAAAAGAGTTCAAAAGTGGGGGAATGTACAAGTGCCTCCTAAGGAAATTAGAGCCATAATTGTGATTTTCCCACAGCAGAGATATGAAGCTGAAGAGATATGATAACCAATAGATATGCCTTTAAAGCCATTTGTGGTTTTGGAGGACTCTCATACCTTGAATTCCAACAAATATTCATGTGTCCCTAACCAAACAATGGATCAACCCATCAAAGAAGAAAGTGTGGAAAATTCATTGGTTCCCTCCCAGCCACAAAGGTACAGACAATCCATGGTCACAATGTTCACAATAGAAATGGGAAAAGAGAAATAAAAATTAAAGAATGCCTGAACCCAATGCATTATATGAAAGTTGCACACCAATGCATTATTACACCTACATAAAGCTATCTAAAATTCTCAAGAATTATTTCCCATCTCACACATGGATAAACAACTGAAACAAAACAGACACTATGAGATTCAGCTACATAATTTTTTCCCTCGTAAACAAAGGAGTGAAAAAGTCATGGTTTCTAATCTCATAGCTTCTCCAGGGAATTACAAATTATTGCTATTTCGCATTGGCATATTGCTCACTGGCATGTTGCTCACGTAGACACTTGGAGCACCCAAGTTACAGCTGGATTATTATAGGTGTTGATGTCCACAAATGTTCGAATGGTGAGTTCCATCATCAGGTCATGTTGGTCCATCCAAAAGAAAGCATCAAGAATGGGCCAGGGTGAAGCAATATTTCTCCAAACTCTGGTCATCTGATCTTTCTGACCTAGGCTGGAGGCCTCATCAAAGGGACAAAGGTTGGCTTCAGTGTTTTGTAGGCCACCACTGTTTAGATTGTAAAGGAAAGGCAGCAAGGGCAAAAGGAGAAATAGAATTCTATATCTAGGAAGGCTGGTCTAGATATCATACGCAAATTGTAAGCCCTTTAAATCACCAGAAAATGTCAAAAACAATATGCCCATTCACTTAACAGGATGGAAATTAAGCAGAGGAAAGAGTCTTACCTGTTGGCTAATATCCATGATGTTTTCTTTGTGATATTGGATTCTGAACTGATAACCTGGCAATGAATTTGCTAAAAATTCAGGGCCACAAAGAGATTATGAATAATTACAATAGTTTACCATTAGGAAGTACTTGAAGGTTTACAGAAAAAATGGAAAAATCAACAGTACCTAGTAGATTGGAGAAGTGTTAAATTGAGAAAAGAAATATAAATATTAAGGAGAAGCAAAAAAGGAACATAACTTACCCAGCACTACCATGACGCCCAGAAGAGAAACCACCATATGCTCCATAACCACTTTCACTGGCATTCTTAATAAGGACATGATGTTTCATTAGCAGGGAAAAATAATGCAATATGGCCCACTATTTGAACCACTACTTCATTAAAGACAAACTAAATACACTGAAACACTAAGTAGTGCACATCCCAACAATTGTCCATTAAAGGCAAATATTCGAACCAACTTACCAGTGGACTACCATTACTCCCATAATTGTCACTTGGAGGCAAATCACGAGAACCATATCCACCAGATGATGAAGAATATCCCCGTCCACGTGATTGACTTCCGTGTTTCGGACTGTCTAACATGTCCCCAGATATCGAAACATATGGAAATGCTGGGGGAAATGCAGTTAAAACTCCATCCCTTCCAAATAAATTGGCTTTTAACCTCAAAATCACTTGTAAAAGGGCACTGCTAGCAACATCAAGACTCCCTGTTATCTGATCAATGTAACAGATGCAACTTGACACTATTAAATTGAAGGGAAATTCAGACAGCCAAACACTTGCAAATACACATGCATACAGCAACAAGATTACTAAAATCATTCACCTGCACCATCTCATCATCTTCAGAAGCAACTTTTGGAAGATTCTCATCGGAGAGGATCCGGATGTTTGCCCTAGTTGTATTCCTCATCTCAGTAATAATAGCCCCACCTTTACCCATAAGGCATCCAATATGGGATCTTGGCACAAGTAGACGAGTTGTTATTACAGAATCACCTGATTCCCTTTCAGTTTTCTCACTGCATCGTGGTTGCAATCGCAGTGCTGCATTCATGGTTGGAGATTGATCTTCAAAAAGCTGTAAGAGCAAATGCTTAGGTCCTTCAAAACACATAGCAACAGCTGGGTTTGTTTAGAGTAATCCAGATGGAGAGAAGTAGCTAAAGTGTAACGCATGCTCACCTCTTTTGATGTTATGAATATAATACAATCATCTCCTTCAGCACCAGAGCTATCAACTTTGATGGAAGCCCTAGATTCTTGTCTTATTTGTTTGATAATGCCACCACCTTTTCCAATGACCCCTCCAATGTTTCCAATAGGACACACAAATCGAAGAGAGAATTCTTTTGTAGATGTATCATCTCGCTGATCAGAGTACCAGCCACCTTTGTAATTGCCAAAAGAACTCATCATAGGGGCGCCAGGATTTTGAGTCACAAATATGCCACCAGATTGATACATGTTAGTTGAAGAAGACAAAAGGAGATGCTGGAATCGAGATGGATTATCATAAAGACGAGATGCCACATGATAAAGGGCCTTTCTCACAACCACAGGTTCCCCAATAATCTGAAAATCCAGCAAAAATTTAGAAGTTCAAATATGACCAAATATATTGCAATATCCAACCTGTACTAATCGCAAGAAGCATACTGAGCTCAACAAACCAATTGAGAACTAAAGATACCCATAGTTTTCACTAAACTTTATGCTTGCTTTTATCAATAATTAGGCATGGAATTGAATAAATAAAGCATTAGTAGCTACATGAAGATCACAAAAGGAAATTCTGTTCATTATTCCATATTTGATACCTGTAGTTTTGCCTTAACTTTATGGTTGCTTTTATCAACAATTTGGCATGAAATTCAGTAGCCAAGCATTAGTAGCCACGTGAAGATCACAAAAGGAAATTCTCTTTGCATTCCGAAGTTCACAAGGGATGGCAGAATCCAATCATACAAGAACACAATTTCTGCCTATAAAACATTTTAAAACCATATATCCTTATAAAATCCTTACCAGAAGAAGCTCATCAATATTCAAAGCCAAAGGTGGCAAGTGCTCATCCTTTAGAACTCGAATCTGAGCACCCGTTTCGCTACGTATGCTCTGAATCACCTGTCCACCTTTCCCTATAATACACCCAATCTGATCAGAAGGCACAAGCATCCTAACAGTAACTTGTTGAGCAGCAGTCGCACCAGCCTCTCCAAAATCATCATTCTCATCAACACCAGCAGCAGGAGAAAGAGGAGGCATCTCCTCCGTAACAATCCTATCATGAACCATGAAAAGCGCGTCGAACGCAGGGCAAACAAGCTGCCCAGTGTCCCCAAACAAATTGATCTCCTCGCTCGAACTATACATAGTTATAACTCTCTCTTCAAAACCCGGAATCGCTTCGCTAATCCTAATGATGGATTTGCTATCAGCCCTCAATTGCTTCGCAATCTCACCACCTCTACCAATGATGCTACCAATCTTTCTCAACGGGCAAAGGTAGCGATACACGGTGTCGTCCCCACCAATAGCGTGCTGGTCGCTTTCCTCACCTGGGTTTCTACGCTTCCCTCCGCCGTAGTCAGACTGAGAATGGGATCGCTTGCCATAGTCATTTCTCTGCCCAGCCATTGTCACTGTTCTACAACCAAACTGTAAAGCTAGCGCCTTTATTACCCAATTCAAAAATTAAAAATAAATAAATAAACACACTCAAAACGCACACAGATCTCAATAACATACGAATTGAAAGCTGATGAAATTAAAAGGGTTGAAAATTCAAGAACAGATCTCACATGGGTCGAAGTCAATTCTTCTCCTTGTTAAATCTTTTTCTTCTGGAAAATGGCAAATACATCTAACAGCTAATCCAAGAAAAATAGATTCTTTTTATCTGATTTCTAGGGTTGCTAATCTTTTGTTTATCGTGACACGCAATGCGTCGGATTTGACTGAAATATCCTCAGACGTAGCGAAATTACTATATTAGCCCTCTACCCGTTAATGGCTTCTGCTTCATATTCTTTTATCATTATATGAAATTGCTAAATTCGCTAATTGTACATGTAATGGTGTTATTACGTCCTTTTATTTATTTATTTATTTTGACTTAAAACAGTTATTGGAATAGCATGATAATAAAAATATATCACATGAAATCTTAATGGTAAGCTACGTTGAATAGAATATGCTTTCAAAATTTTAAATTATTGCAAAAAAAATAATATATGTTAATTTTAGGAGACAGAAGTAAATGTTTTTTATATGATAAATATTGTTTAATTGGGTTCCTCTATTTTCTTTGCTACCTTTTGATGCTATGCATATTCTTCACTTTTGTAAGACTGGAGCTTGCGAGTCCCAGTTGAGCTCTCTAGCAATTTGATGTGAAAGTCCAAGAAAGTGTTGGAGATCAGCATTGATGTGAAGGTGTGCGGTGGACTCTAACAGCAAGATTGAAAGGTTCGTTGATTCAGCATAAGTTAGGTGCTGGAAGACAATCGGTGGCCTAAGTACGTAAGAGATGATTTAATATTCGGATGATCAGGAGGCTGACGTCGTCGTACAATTTCATTTGCTGGTGTCCATGTGGTTACAGGTCACCCTTGTATAAGAATTTCATGTCGGTGCCGATTGTTTGACTAAACTCACAATTGAAACTAACGAATGCAATGTTTTTATTCGAACGATGTGTTCACTTTTGGTTTAAGTGTTGGGCAATTACCAGTTCTGTCGCTAGGCTACTGCTTTAAACAGCTGGTGGGCAGATATTAAAACTATTGCTAAGCAGGCAATTTTTTTTTTTTTTTTATTTTGTTTGCCAAAGTTACAATATAGAAGAAAATTCTATCATAAACATAATTCATAATGGATGCCTCTTCCATTAAAGGGACCTATCTACTCTCTAGAAGTGGTTGTGGTGGATGTCAAATTATAGGCTCAATTCAACGATGTGATAAGCTCTTAAAAAGTTTTAAATTTTTTTAGAATATTTTGATTAAGGCTTAAACTTTTAAAAATTTTCAGATCTGGTTTAAATTTTTAATTTTTGTTCTATGTATTTTTTTTAATAAAAAAAATCAATTATTAAATATGTAATTTGATTTTATAAATAGTTTCTAAAAATATATCTTAAAAACATAAAAATATGTTTACATATATATTTTGCTCAATTTTTCCTTCTTTTTTTTTTTGACATATAAAAGACAAAAAAAGTCCTTATATTCTTTCCTCATAAATTTGAAAAAAAAAATAAAATAACAATAATTAAAATTGTTGTTTTTCAAAATATAAAAACAGGAGAAATTTTGACAAAATGCATATATTAATATATTTTTAAGATTTATGACTCGACTGTAAAAGTTACCGAAAAATTTAGAATTTCTTGAAGACTTATCTCATTCAAACAATTCTTCTTACAAAGTTCGTGTGATTGCAATTCTAATTTCTAAATGTGGTGGATTTTAGCCTGCAAAATGAAAACCCCAAAGAGAATATGTTCAGATTTAGTTCTGTTTCACTCGGGGTGAAAAACATGGGAGGAAGACATCGTTGCAAGCCTACAAGATGACAGATCTAATAGATCTGACCCCGGTTCCGGTTGGGACCGAAACTGTACTGGAGTTGTGAATGAACCTAATCTCTTCGGTTGCAAATTGTAGCTAAAGGGGGGTCCAGCCCAGTTAATGTTTTGGATTTTTAGGGATTAACCCAACATAATAACCGGACCAGACAAAATCCATTTCGGTCCAAACGACAGTCCCCCGTAATTTCTGTGCTCAAGTGCAGGAAGATAACGCTACTGACTCCAGCTTTCTGTGGCAAATGCACTGGTACAACTTACTGTCGGTTCTGTGATTGAACAATATCGGTACAACATAGTGAGAATGGGTGGTCAGGAGGGGTTTGTTACCATGTTGAAGGTTCATCCGAAGAACGATAACGGCATAGAGAAACCAAAATTTGAGCAGTAACACATAAATTTAACTCGCCAAGATCAACAAACCATCTCGGCAATAAGGTGCCACCCTTGCATGCATATGGGCCCTGAGTTAACTTGAAGGTTTCTAAGAGAATTAGGCCCGTGTAACGCTTTTTCACGTGAAAGTCTTCATCAACATTTGGAATGAAACCCCTCAGTAAAAGTTTCTAGAGATTTATTACAGCATTTCCATTCTTTCAGCACAATTAGTCGAGACATCTTATTGAAACTTCTTAATTCTGTATTCAAGTCTTAATAACTCTGTTTTCATTTTCTCACTTTTTGGCCTCCCTTGTAACTGAAAAAATAAAAAATAAAAAATGAAAAAAGATTCATCACAAAATTTATAGAAAAGGCCCATAAATCCAGTTTTCTTTGCCACAAAAATTACTTAAACTAGGGAGTAACACTACTTGACCGTGCGAAGTGGTACAATAGGGGCACCACCCTTTCAACACTCAGTTGCCATGCTACAATACGTGGTGATGGCAAGCACAACATGACAACTTGACGGTGGCAGCAATTCAAACTGATTTTTGGGGGGGGGGGGGGGGGGAGGGAGTAAATTTTGTTCACTTATTTCTTGTTTTTTTTTTTACCACTCCCGGTATTTGCCAAAATGATTCTTCACAGTGCTTTTTGGTTTTATGTTTATCTATGAAAATTTGACCTCCAAGCTCCTAAATTGATTTTCTTTTTGGTGTGAGTTTGGTTCAAGCGTCAAAAACACCTCTATCCATGATGAGAAGTGTTCGTGTGCCTAGAAATTGCATGCAACTCGGGGCTACTTGACGATTCAGTTTTGATTTAAACATGTCATCCAAGGTACAACGAAATTGGTTTGTCACGAGAATGCTCCAAGCAAGTCATGTGACTTCATGAAATGGTCTTTAAGAAGTCATTATTTCTATTTTATTTTTAATGCTGCACCCTACTACTACCAACTTTAGAGTCTAGTGCAAAGTTGTCGGACTCTTGGTCCCAACATAATGATCCAGTTCATGAAAATAGGTGATATAAATAATTGAATGGGCATGTTTTAAGAGGGAAAAGCCCCCAATTACCTCATTAAGAAGAGAATAGTAGGCTTGGTACACTTGCAACGCACCAGAGTGGAAAGTCTAGACCAGGCATGTTGAATCCATGTGATGGGAAGGGGTCCATATACCCCACAAGTTGCTTAATGTCAAATTGTGCATGAGAAGGAAAGTCTTATTCACATCTCGAGCAGCTCTAACACGTTGGCCCTGCGTGTGAATGTTGTTGGGCTAGGAAAAGCAATAAAATTGTTCCCCCCCCCCCCTTTCTCTCTCGGCAGCTGATTTTTCTTTTTAACAGAAAAAAGAAAAATATATGTAAGTCATCATGCATGTGTGGATCTAAGACTCGTTGATACACTTATTCTTTTTCCGTTCGTGCGAAAGGAGGATATGATACAACAAAAACCCTCGATGCACTAGTACTTTATTATGCTGGATAGAAAATTCGCGTCTCTTTTGCCCTCCATAGAGATCGCATGGAACCAGCAGTACTCCCAGGGGTAACTGTGTTTGTTTACTATAGATAAGATTAAATCATGACTTTAATGAGTAACTGTTGGCCTAAGTTCACAAAATCATGTGTGCTGTTTTTGTTTGTAGCGTTGTATTAACAATATTAGTCTTATGCCAAATGAATTAGTTTTGCTTGTCCGTATTTCCGTCCTTAAGATTTTTGCTAAATTAATAAGATGTAAGTTATATATATATATATATATATATATATATATATATATATATATATATAATACGTTATAAAAATTATTTTTTATTATTTTATAAATTATATTATAATTATTATTTATTTATTTATATTTTTTATTTATTATATTTATTAATTTTTTAAATATAAATAATTATTTAATATTATTATTTATACAATAATTTATAAAATAAATTATTAAATTATATTAAAAATATTAATTTATTTTAAATATTTATTATTATGATATATAAAATGTCAATTTTTTATTATCAATTTAAAAATAAATTTTTATTTTTTAAGTAAAAGTAATAAATATTATTTTTTATTATCTTATAAATTATATTATAATAATTATTATATAATTTATTTATTTATTTTATTATATTTTATAATAATTAAAAATTTTAATTAAATTATTTAAAAAATATATTAATTATTTAAATATTTTAAAATATTTTTAATTAGTTAAATAATTTTATTTATAAATATATATAAATTTAAAGATTGAATTATTTAAATAAATAAATACTTTAATAACAATACTAACTTTATTTTTATCTTCTTTTTTTTTTAAAATATTATTTTTTATATTAATCAAATATTGATTTTATTTTCATTAAATACTACTAAAAATCCTTTTGATAGAGCAATAAGATGATATACGTGTATATTCTAGGTCTCAATTTGATTTTGTGGAAGGTTAAAGACAGGGAAGAAGAAGACAGGGAAAATATTCCCTCCGAAAATTATAATTTGACCCCATTTTATTGTTATTTTCTACGTTTTTCCTTACTAAAATTTTTATTTTTCCTCAACTCAATTAGTTTTCCCCCAAATCTTTTTGTTTGTTCCCACTGCTAGGAATTCCTCACTTTACCACTGGTTACAAAATCACGATCACTTGAATTGGTTGTTGAAGGAAATAAGCTCTTAATTGTGTCAAATACTGCCTTAACTGTGTAGCCCAAAAACGAACACTTGCGTTCGATGCTCAAGTTTTAAATGTGAAAATGTAAAAGCCAAAATCTCATATTAATAAGAATTAAATAATAATTGTGCCATCATATTCATGAGGTATAAGCGTTTTGTTTGAGCGATCCAATGGCTTCTACTGAACTCTACGAGACACAATTCTACAAACAATTGGTTGAACCGTTTTGCCACCACAGAAGGAAAGGAAAAAAAAAAAAAAAAAAAAGGGCAAAACAAAAAGGCAAGCCTCCTTGCATCTGAGCCAATATACATTGGTCCTGCTAACGAATTCTACTGAACAAATCGTGAAGCTTTATTCTCTCCGACCATCAATTTGAACGGTGAAAAGAATGGCTGCTAGAGAAAATACCCTTCTGACATCCTTGTGGTTGTCTTGTTATGAATTTCAAAATGCTTTTCGTTATATCTAATAGTAGTCAATTTCGTTATACATAAAGTCGTAACAATGTATGATTAGAGTGCATGAAAGCCACTTTACAACCACATTTGCACATGGGGGGGGTGGACAGGGAAAGCGAGTGACGAGTCAAAAAAAGAGGCAACGGAGCATCTAGGACGATTTGACATTGGATTAAGGTCGTAACAAAATCATGATTAAGCACAAAGCTGCACTAATAAGCCTGTAACATCATCATCATCAGCATCAATATGTAATTTGCCATTAAGTCTTGGCCACAATGACTGAGACAGAGAGAGAGAGAGAGAGAGAGAGAGAGAGGTGACAGGGTGAGTCTAATTGACTCGGGCTAGGCAACAAAGAAAGTTGTACTCCACATTCTTCACTCAATTTCATAATATTTAAACGGAATTGAAATTGTTTAATTTATTGATTAATGACTCACGGATCTCCTCTGTCGAAATGTGTCTAATTGCCTATCAAATTATTGCAGCAGCTGGATGTAATTGTGGATATTTCACGATTGAAAACAATTGAAGGAGTGGCAGAAGCAGACAGCATTTCTTAGCTGGAAGGCTCAGAAAATTTTTGCAATGAATAACTTTAAATTAATTTTACTTTTTCTTTTTCGATCGAAGTTCATGGTATTGTTTCAGGCTTATTATCAGAATAATTAGATACAATATGACACAACACAAAGAACAGAGGTTAAGGTAGAATCTACCAAAAAAAAAAAAAAAAGATAAAATGTATATATAATTATCATAAAAATACTAAATAAATATTGTTGACATTTATTTACACAAATATTTTGATTATATGAACATAAATATATTTTTGAAACAATAAAAAATTTGAAAAACCACATGAAACCTTGCCCCACGCTCCACATGAGCCGGGACCGTCCCTGCAATAACGCCAAAAATGACTAGATTTTGTCAAGATACGATAAGAAAAAGTTAGGAGAAAAAAAAAAAAAAAGTACACGACAGAATTTATTCAATCGCCATAATTTTGTTGTTCTAATTGACTTTTAGTGGGAGGGGTATGAAAATCTTTTCCAAATCTGACAGAACAAAACAGCGAATCCCTAGCAACAGTGAGCCTAGGGTCCGTCCACCCTCGGAACGATGGACGGTCTAGATGTAATCTTTTTTGTCAGTTAAAGACGATGGAATACTGTTAATAGTTGTCAGAGTGAGATTGCAGCCGTTGGCTCTCTCAAGCGCGAAGGTTTTTTTTTTAAAAAATAAAAAAATTAAAATAAAAAATAAAAAAATTCAAAGTAAGTAAATCAATCATTGCCTATTATTTTTTTTTAACATCTTTTATAATGTAATTTCATCATTTTAGTATTATTAAATTTAAATAATTTTTTATTTTTAATTTAAATATTAAAAAATTAAAATTATTAATATTAATATCATAATTTATAACATATCATCCATGCGACAACTCAAATTTAATCTCAAAAAACCTGAATAAATAAATAAACAGTAAAGTGAAAGCAAAATATTAGATGAGAGAAAAAAGAAGCCCAAACCTTTAGGATTAATTTTGCAAAATGGAATCCAAAATTCAATTTCTGCTGCTGAAAATAAAATCTGAATTTGTCCACTTTGACAGTGATAGGTCCAAAACAAATATTAAGGAAGGACAAAATTTATGAGGGAAGAAAAAAATAAAAAATAAAATTCTTTATCACTAAATCAAATAATAATTAAATAAAGTTTCTCTCAATTCCCTCTCTCTCTCTCTCTCTCTCACTCTCTCTCTCTCTCACTCATATGTGAGATGTCTCCTTTTCTTCTGGGTTTTACCGCTATTGGTGCTAGAGGAATATTGCTCATTCAATAAACAAAACTACTCAAAATTCTATAGGAAACAAATAAAAATAATAATAATAATAAATTATTACATAACAAAAGGCCAAATGGGATTTGTGTATCCATGTGTGCAAACAGCCAAATCACTTGCATGTGCAACCAACGCTAGCGCCGTTTAAAGTTAAAGCAAATAATTCGCTTTCAACAGGCGAATTTGAATAGCTATCCCTCCTCCCTTAAAATATTGTTTCCAATTCTCGCTTTTTTTTTTCTTTTTTTTTTTTGGGTCCGAGAGAGACTTATTGTAAAGTGAAAGTTATTTTCTTTTGACTCAAGTGTCAAGTGTCATAATTCGTCGGAAAAATTCAAATTTTCACTTGCTTTAAAAAGTAAGGATAAGACTGTACAAATGCCCGACTTTCTCCGAATTCACAAAATAACAATTTTTTGCATTAATGAATTTTTTTTCAACCCAATTCCCAAGCATTTTTACTCCGGCAAAGGCAAATGGATGAAAAAAGTTGTATACATAGACTTATTGCTTTGTTTAAAAAAATATATTAATCATCGTATTTATATTTATATGTATTTTAATATATTTTTACTTATTTTATGTAATTATTTGTATAAAAATATTATTTTTTATGTTTACTTTTAATAATAATAAATTTAAAATTTATTATTAGATTTTTTACATTAACTTTTACTATTTAAAAAAAATTTTAACATACAAATGAAAAGAAATACAGTAAAATATTACAAAATACTACATTGAATAATCTTTATGAGTAGAGTTGAAACGGGAACCTGACGGTCGTTAATTAGAGTTTGACCCTCTAGGGAGTGGTGCCCCTCGGGAGTAAGCCTGGCACCAACTATGTAACCATGTCTCGTTAGGTTCACGGGACATTATTTTTTATCAACTTGATGAGACATAAAATTCATCATTGAGTATTATTATATTTGGGACTCAATTTTTAGTCGCCATCCAAACTCTAATCACATTTGCATAAAAGTGATAATATATATTTTTTGAATTATATATATATATATATATATAATGAAAATCACACGATATATACGATAATTAACAAAAAAATGTGTATGGAGTATCGTTTTCCCATCATTTTTCATATATCAAGCGCATCCTGAGTTGGACTGGCAAAGCCCACGCCTGTCTTCTGCACTCAAGTGGAAGCAGACTGCCTCGTGAAAATGTTTTTCCGTCTATTCATCTGTTCTTTGTCAGCTGTCCCATATCGTCTATAATAAAATATTTGATAATTTTATTAAATTTTTCTTTACTGGGATCTTTTGATTTCTTGTTCCAATAAGGGGTTTTGTTTTTGTTTTTGTTTTTTCTTTTTTTCTTTAGTTTGCCGAAGCCTCAACTTGTTGGCGGTTAACTGCCAAAGGGACAGAGCCAAATTTAGCCCTTTGCAGTTGATTTCTATGTAGGTATGGCATGTTCTACAAGATAGATTTAACTTTTCAGGATAATATATAACTTTGTGGTTTGGGTCTCCGATAAAGAAAAAAAAAAATCATTTTCCCGAATAATTACTTGGTTTGTCATCGACCCAAATACCAACTGACTTGTAATGATTTTGCATTCCAACGCAGGAAGGAGAATATTATATATATATATATATTTTTTTTTTTTTTTTGAAAAGGCAAATTATTGACTGATGAAAAATAATTCCAAACAAATGTTTCATATTTATATTTACTTTTTTTTTTAAATTTTTTTTTGGGTTACGGTATTGGAACTTGCTTAGATAAGCTATTTTTAGTAAGTGGCTGAAAAAATTGCTATTAACGAGTGGTCAAAAAATTGGGCGAAATTGACTAAACCTAGAGAAACATATTTTGATGATATACTCACTGTTAAATTAATCCTAATTTTTAACCTTTCCCCCCCCCCCTGTTGTTCTGTTATTGCGCTTTACACTAATCATTTTGAACGAAAATACAAAACGATAAGACACAAAGTAAATCATTAAACACAAGCGGGAAGAGCAAGGTTGGATTTGAGTCAATAAGTTGATTTGATTCTCTACTTCCGAGAATCGCGGTCCTAGTGTTTCGCCAATAAATATCAGAATCCACGTCACGGATGCGCAAAACATCCATTCAGATTATCTATTAAGATCACCATGAGGTAATAATTTGAGATAACTCAGCCTAAATTTAAATTTTATTTTTATAAAAGTGTAATTTATGATGTAATATTAAATTTTTAATTTTTTAATATTAACATTAAATTTTAAAAAAAATATTTAAATGATAACTTTTTTATAAAAAATTAAATAAAAAGATAAAAAAGTAATTTTATTCTCAACTCACAAATTTTTTATAAAAAAATTAAATAAAGAGGTACAGTCGAGTTAGAGCAACCATACCCTGCTAAGATAGCACTTGCACCTGATTAAGATGCATTCAACATTGCCAACAAATGGAAAAAAAAAAAAAAACATTTGGTCAAAAAAAAAAAAAAGGGAAATGTGCTGTTCTATAACATGAGAAAGAAAAAGACTCCGGAAAAATAAGTATAATTATAATTAAAATAAAGTTTACAAAATAAATTGTCCTAATAATGTCACTTCACTTACATATATTTTTTTTATAAAAAAATTATTATATCGTAAGTTAAATAATAAAAATAATTTTATTAATTTTTATAAATTTTATATTATTTTTTTTTCAAAATTAAAACTCAATTTTTCAATGACAAAAGTTTAAATTGATGCAAATTCAAAACATTGCGTCGATATAGTCAAACTATAAATTAAAAAAAAAAAAAAAAGGGAAAGAGAATAAGAAAGGCCGATCATTTGTAACGCAAATACTTACTACGTCCCCATGTTTGCACGTGGGATCTTCGCAAACAACTTTGGGTTGATATAATATAATCATTATTCAATTTTATCCAAGCCACAACCATGATTAAAGATAATCAATGCAAGATATTAAAATTATGGAATGAATATATATATATATATTTTTTGAACAAGAATTTTGAAATGAAAATAATTGTGGGAATTTATGCTCCGAGTAAATGCGTTTGTGAGTTTGCACCAAATCTTGATCCCATATTGAATAGGAATCATTTGTTACTCATATAGATAGCTTATACATTGTGATATTGTCCTACATCTCACCAACTAAATCTGAATGCACATGTACAGTTGAATGGAGAACCATATACTTCGAGACCAAAAAGGATCAAAAGAAGACAGGCTTTAGGTTTTAGGTTTTTTATTTACTTTGAAAACCTGAGGTCCAATGCTAAATTATTTACTCCTTTGCGCCAACTTGTCTTTGCAACACTTGTTTGGAGTCATTAATCACAAAATTTAGTAATACAATTAGATTGAATTCTTAGTTATTTAAAGTTGCAAAACAGAAAAAGAAAAATGCTGTTGGAATTGCTGGAGAGAGAAATGGAAGGGACAAAGAGAGCAGCAGAGATGAGAGAAAAAGGGTTGTTTGCAGCAAAAGGTCGTTGCTTGGTTTGCATCTTGTTTATTTATATATGGAGGAGGTTTATTATTTATAAACCATAAAAAGGAAAACCGCAGTACCCCACCCACATGGAAACAGGGTAATTTTCCACAAGGAAAACTACAAAACCCCGCGTTTTTGAGCCACAAAACAGCCATTCTAGCCCCCATGTGCTCTCGTCTGTTTTTCACGACTACATAACTACCTTTTTGGCCCGCCGTTGAAGGGTTTCCAACAGTCTCTGGCTAGAGCTTGCTTCTGTTGTCTGTGTTCGTGCGTATAGGGAGAGAGGGAGAGAGAGAGGCTGTTGTTATGATACTTTTGACTGTGGCCAAATAGTCCCCTAGGCCCCCCTCCTAAGGTTCTATAAATTTCATCCAACCCCGCCCTCTATTCTTCATTTAACTGGCTCACATTTTCTCCATTTAGCTTTATGTTCTCAAAATTCCATCTAATTGTAATGTCTCTTCTTTTCTATATCTTCAAAATTGATGTGTAATTTTAGAAAATTTGAGCCTAGTGAGATTTAAGCTAACATTCTGAAATGGCTCACCTCTTAGTGCAGGAAAAAATGGCTCTCGCTGCAGTTTTCATGGTGGGGTTTCTAGCAATGATCTCATGTGTGAATGCTCATGGTGGAGGGGGAGGTTGGATTGATGCTCATGCAACCTTCTATGGAGGTGGAGATGCTTCTGGCACAATGGGTATGGACATTAATTGAAATATATATATATATTTTTTTTATTTTATTTTTTTTCAAATACACCTTTAATGTAGCACCCATTTGAGTTTCATCTTTGTTTGTTTTTTGGCTGCTTTTGCAGGTGGAGCTTGTGGGTATGGAAACTTGTACAGCCAGGGGTATGGGACAAACACTGCAGCATTGAGCACAGCTTTGTTCAACAATGGGCTGAGCTGTGGGGCTTGCTTTGAAATAAAGTGCGTGAATGACAGGAATTGGTGCTTGCCTGGCTCAATTGTGGTCACAGCCACCAATTTCTGCCCTCCAAACAATGCCCTCCCCAACAATGCTGGGGGCTGGTGCAACCCTCCTATGCACCATTTTGATCTCTCTCAGCCAGTGTTCCAGCATATTGCCCAATACAAGGCTGGAATTGTGCCTGTGGCTTACAGAAGGCATGTTCTCTGGTTCCCTGAGCTAAGAGGAAATTTTGGTTAACTACAACATTTTGATACTATTCTCCCTTTTCTGCTTATCTGGGTCTTTCTAGACCTACTTGTGTATTTAATTAGTGTCTATGTCTACATAGGCCTCTACTCTTTTTCCATCACATTTACTGCAAACAATCCTGTCCAATCCCTTTTGGTTTTTTTTAGCTCTGGTTTAAGTTTCTTCCCTCCTCCTACAGGGGAGCCTCTTTTTCTTTTACTCTTAATTTATTGTTTAGTGGATCATTTTAAAGTGATTACGTTTCAGTTTCTAAGTCTTATTTAAATGATTTTTTTTTTTTTATTTAAGTTCAGACATGTGCTGAGTTGACTTCAATTCTTGTGCTGTTTTGCAGGGTACCCTGCAGGAGAAGGGGAGGCATAAGGTTCACAGTCAATGGTCACTCGTACTTCAACCTAGTGCTAATCACCAACGTTGGGGGTGCTGGCGATGTACAGGCCGTGTCCATCAAAGGGTCCAGAACTGGCTGGCAAGCAATGTCAAGGAACTGGGGCCAAAACTGGCAGAGCAACACCTTTCTCAATGGACAAAGCCTCTCATTTAAGGTCACCACCAGCGACGGCCGTAGCATGGTCTCCCACAATGCTGTCCCCTCTGGTTGGTCCTTTGGAATGACTTTCACTGGTGCCCAATTCCACTAGCCAGCCAGCAAACCGACCAATCAAACCCATCCACGTGTCCCTTCTTTCCTAGTAGTAGTGGTAGTATTTTGATTAGTGTTACTGGCTATATATATATATATTATAATCTGAAATGGGTCAGTCTTAATTAGGCTTGTATGGTCAATGCAAAAGGGGCTTATTTTAAATGGTCCTTTTTCTCATTTTGAGGTGAGTGTTTTATTTTTGCTTCTGCTGCTGTAAAGGGCAGAAGATTGCAGAGGTGGACTTTTACCACCCGCTAAGAGTGTTTGAATGGTCTAATGTTAATTGTGTAATGAATGTTTCTTGTAAGCTTCTGGGAGATTTGGAAGCCTCTGTTTTTTTGCTAATTAAGGTCATTGTAATCGGCTTAGAGGCTGAATTATGTCCTTTGGTTCTCATTTAGATTTCCAATTTCTACTAGTTAATGGAAAGTAGTTTGCTTATTCTCTATCGATGCCAATGGTTAGTTTGTCATTTTCGCTTCCACAATGCCAAGGAATCCATAAAATTAAAGCCTGTGTTGTATATGCCGAATTGGGTCCCCAGTTGTTCTGAACATGGGGCTTAAAAAAAATAAAACAAACTCAAGCCAATCCAGTCCAACTCCAACATGGTCTATGGTAGGGTCACATGATCATTTCGTATAGTTTGTGTTCATATTAATTTCTTTTCAAACCAATTCATCAATTCCAAAAAGAAAATCCTCTCAGGTTCTTCCTCCATGTCTTGCACTAGGTCAATAACTCAACAGACTACAAATTTCTGGGACATCAAAAGATGCAAAATAATAATAATAATGATAATGCTTTTTAAATCTCTTTGCACGACCCTTCCATACTACATTTTATATGTTCTGCTCGTGGCGTCAGGCAAATCCTTAACAAGGTCTCTTTGGGGTCACTAAAATAGAAAAGCACTAGCAATTTCTTATAGTTTGCGCCTTTACACCACAAAGTAAAGTGGTCTGCAAACTGAATTTGTTGAAAAGAAATCAAACTTAATGACGATAATTCGAATTCATGATTTTGTATAAAATAAATTACAAAAAAATTATTTAATTATTTAACCATAACAATTGATAGTGTCCTTAATAATTGGATGTCAATCCAAGCTCGGAGCTTGGCAGAAATATTTTCCCTTTTTTTCTTTTTTCTAAGTTGAGGTCACTAACGGGTTACCGCATAGAGTTCACCCCAACATTTTTTGAAATGCCGGCAAGAAGTTTCATTAACCTACTTGAAATATTTAATAAATGGAAAATTTTCTAAGCCTAAAATGCAACCAGCAAAAACTGTTGAGTAATTTAACAAGTTGTATCTGCTAGAAATTTGGAATGCAGTGACATAAACGTAAGATTAGGCAATGTTGTTAACAATAATAATCAATAAAGTATACTAATAGCAAGATGATATAAAAAAAAAAAAAGAAAAAGAAAAAGTAATAATGTATACTTTAGTATTGTTTAGAATATTTTTGACAAAAAAAAAAAAAAAAGAATCCAAAAATTCTGTTGTTAAATAATCTTAACAATAATTTTTTAAATTTTTTACAAATGCTTTTCCATAATTGTAATGTACATATTGAGAGTGTGGCAGGCCCTGGTGGCCTGGACTCAAATAATTCTTAGAGACATTTCATGTCAGTGTCCTTCTTGCTTGTCGCATAGCTTTCCAGTCTATTTACCTGCAGATTGCACAAAGATTCAGCTCTGTTTCGTAACATGAATACCACCGTCCAGAACCATTTTCTTCTTGCAACCAAAAAAGAAAAAAAAGTCCTGAGAATAATGGCACAATAGTTTCTTATTTAGAAATAATTGTTAAGATAAACATAATAAATTACAAAAAAAAATAATATTAAAATATCTCAAAATTTTATTTTACATCCAGTTCATCAAAATTTTATTCTTAATAACATTTCAAAATTTCTAGGGACCAAGCTGTAATGAAACAAAATTTAGTGTTTTTAAATGTAAGCCAGGAAAAGCTCAACAATTTTCTTTTTTTTTATTTTTTATTTTGATTTGCTTAAATTTACTGGTTTTTTATTGTAAGTTGACAGGTATTGATGGGTCAACAATTCTCAACTCTGCTAAAACACTGACGCAAAAAATGTCGAGGCCACGTGAGTTGGTTAATCGGAGATTTTCTCGGCCTCCAAGACAAAAGAGTGCCACGTGGTGGAAGTTCAGTCGCACGTTGCCGCTTTTTTTTTTTTTTTCTTTTTTGTTAACTCGGCGAGTCCTACGAGACCGGCGCTAGAGATTGAACTGCCCATGTGCTCTGCTGCTTTTTTCGCTGGGATCCCTGTCGTTTCAGCTGCTGCTTTCGGACAACCCTTGTAAGTCCCACAAAATACAAACCCATAAATATCTTTTTCTTTTTTTTCTTCATTCTTCTACCAAAAAAGCTTCCTGATAAAATAGGGATTTATTTATTTATTTTTTTAAAATCTACTGTATTAATTTCATCTTGACTTTATTGTTGTGGGAAGATTTTTTCCCTTTTTTTTTTTTTTTTTTATAAATTCTTGTAAAAGCACTGCCTCGTACGAGTGATATAATAGACACAAAACACGTAAAAAAAAAAAAGATATGGAAGTTAATAAATTAATTTTTAAAATTTCTATTTAATATATATTTTTATCAAAATCTGTCACCTTACATATTATTATTATTATTACTCTTTTTTTTCTTTTCTCAAGAAAAGTATTAAACATTTAGAATTGTTTATAATATTAAAAAGGCTGCATGGGGTTTAAAATTCAACAGTCATATGAGAAAACTTTTAGCAATGGAGCAGTTTGTTGGCATAAGCTGCTAGGGGTTTGGCACATCCCATAATGAAAATGGAGCAGTTTACAGAAACTCAATTCATACAATGCTATTTTGAATTACAGCCCTTCCTATATGGTTTTCAGTATACAGGCATAGAACAAAGTCTGGGAAGCCAATGGTCTGGCTGCCATCAGTGAGGCTTTATCAACCAAAAATGGCCAAGTAAAACTAAGGGCAAGCTATGGTTTCTATACATTAGGTATGTAATATCACACAAGGGGTGTTTCGTTAGGTGGGAGTCAGCACCATTCCTCCAAGCAAGCGACCGGCGTTATGGCATTCCGAGCTTTTCTCAGGCCGTATAACATACAATTCTACTTCTCGTTGGCTGGCTGCTCCTGGCATTTTACATGGCTTGAAACATCGCAAATTCAGCAGCTTCAATCGGTGGTGGCCATGTTATGTGTCATGAATGCGGCCATGCTCCCCAGCAGCTTTGATATCAGTAGTTCAATGGTAGCATCGTTCCTGAACCTCAGTTTGGCTGCCGCAATAAAACAGTCAAGACATTTTTAATAGATGCCACGGGGTTTCAATCACCAAAAAGCAGAACTGTCATGGAGAAGGTTAGGCCATTTTTCACTTTGAAAAAAGAATCAATAATATGGAACAAATACACACAAGCAAGACACGGTATTGCAGGATAGGCCTCCTTTCTGTTAGGTGGGTGACATAATCAAGGCTAACAAAAATGCATTACTTTAGAATAACCCGGCAATGGGTAGAAAGCAGATGGCTCTCGAGGAGTGCAAGCAATGACATCTTTCTCAAAAGATATACTCTGTATTCAAGGCTGGCAATGTTGAGATGCAGGATGAACGATGGATAAAATGGTTAACATCAAAATAAACAACCAAAGTGCAAAACTTAAATTCATGTTCATTCAGACAACCATATACAAGCTGAGTCACAAGTTTCATGGTTTTGACTGGCTGGACTACAGGCTCACATTCCATTCTGGTTCACCATGGAAACACATTTTAGCAAAGGCTGTCAGGCTAATCAAATATTACCAAATTTGTCTGTGGAAGGAAGGGCTCTAATAAATATCATTCTTGCACAATGAGCTAAAATGAACCAATGCATTGGACCAAACATAAAATTGTATTTAAATAAATTCTGACAAAAGTTGGGGGTATAGTTCACAATGAAAGAACTTCCCTAGCTGCCCCTGAGACAAAAATTGCAATTTACATGCAACTCTTAGTCAAAAAAGAGATCATAAATATATCTTTTTAATCAAATGTTGAATGAGATTTTTGACAATAGAAATTTTTACGACTTTTGCAACCAAAAAAGATCTCTGAATGTTTTTCTTCGGAGACATGGAGAATCAATAGTTTCTCATTAGTACTCTATATTTCTCCTTACGATTTTTACATCTATAATGCCCAATAGTTTTTGGGTCAACTACAGTAATTATGTCACCACTACTTTGTCAACAAATGTCTCCTACCAGTTCATAGGTGACCCGATACCAAAGAGAACATATCTGAAAATGCCGCATGACACTTGTAGACAACTTACCTGAGAACAGAGATGCTGATCAAACATGGCAACAGCGCATGGTCCTGATGTAGACACCCAACTACCAGGGGCTGTGTCATACTCAGATTTGGAGGTTTCAAGGCTTGCATTAATATGAACATCCACATTGCTTTCTTGTAGGTTCATCTCTGCAGCAGGTTGGAATTTTGTATCATTAAGCAAACTATAATTGTATGGAAAGTATGGATACCATCCAGGCAACTGCAGCCTCAATGATCCAGTTCCATTTAATTCATTAAGAAGACCATTCATGCCATTTTCTTGACCAGAACCAGACAACTCAGAAGTTCTGCCCATGCTGAAATAATCAGAATAACTCCCAAAGGAGGAACTCACAGAGCATTCAACATCCCTGAAGAGGAAAAGGTCAATCAATGGGTCTAGAAGCAGATACTGACATTAAGTATAAAAAGAAGTCTATGCACAAGTATTGCATATATGACTTAAAGGTTACATGCATTCTATGATATGCTGTGCCATGTTTAATGCCAAAGCACACCACTTGTATATGAGAATGATTCCTAAAAACATTAATTCCATCCCATGTAGCTAACACCCTCCCTCTCTTCCATCCACTGGGGTTGTGTGCATGAGTGAATTTGTGCATATGGTTCTTTCATGCCAAGAGTTTCCATACAAATATACTTAGGTTTGGGCTAAAAGAATAATATTTGAGCACTGGAATCAGAAGCACCCCATAGAACATTTCTCACCTTTGTGAAAGTAGATTTGGATCCTCTGATAACATGATATGTTGACTGCTGTTATTTGAAATCCATGGCATAGGTGCTAGCTGCTGCTCAGCACCCATTCTGAAAGGTGCATGCATTCCATTTTGGAACTGCAAGCAATGTCAATTCAGATAGCATCTTCCAATGAAGACAAAAAGCAAGTCATGGAGGAAAGCTTTCATAGCTAAAAAAAAAAATACACTGGTTTCTTACCTGGTTGTTGCATTCTAGTGGCATGAGTTTCTGCTTTCCTAGATTCTCCTGGTAGTAAGGAACTAACAGAGTTAGCATAGAAAGCAACTTTTTCATATTTGGGTCCAGGGCACACCCCAATCATTCTGAATTTCAATAGTATATTCATCCTCACAAAAACAAATAATAATAATAATAATAATTGAATGCAGTCTGGGTGAGCCGAGAAGAAAAAAATAAATAAAAAGCTCCAGAGGCAATAAGAATACCTTGGAGAAAAAATTATCATTTATAACAGCCCAAAGGACAACTACAAAAGAATAGATAGAAATACCTTATGTACTTGAATGTGGTTAAGTGACTCCCTAAGCGAACTTTCCAACTGCTCCAAATGTTCTATGCTGTTTATCTTATCTGGGTTAGTCCAATAGCTATAGAAACACAAAATCAACTTTATATTAGTAAAGGTCTTCAACAGCCACATAGCAGATTAAGAGATATGCAGCTGCTCACTTCAGTCTCTTATGCACTTCAGAAAGTTGATTCTGCAGTAATCTTGATTGGTTACTAAGGTCCTGCTTAATGCAGTTTCAAACATTTCAAACTGTTGCTATCATGAGTGTATAAGAAAATGGAGATCAATGTACAGTAATGACATTGCTATTGCTGCGGTTTCATACCTCTATTTTTTGAGACCTGAAACAAAACAACAGAGGTTAAGAAATTACAGTGCAGACAGGCTAGAAAAAATCAAGCCAGCCAAAGCAAGCTAGAGGTTGCATACCCTGTACCCAGGAATTCTGGTATGTTAACATCATGGTCCAACTTCTTAAAAGTTTTTTTCAGCGCCTAGACTCTCAAAGAGAAACAGAAGAGATTATGTAATCAGCAAGAACAATGAAATAACATTGGTGAAACCAAGCAGTATTTGTAACAAATTAACATTGGCAATGGCTTGTAAGGAAGGACTTACTTCGAGGCTTTCTAACTTCCTGCTCCAATGAAACAAAAATGTAATCAGATTCCAACTCCAGTAATATTCAGCTCAAATGCAAGTTTCAAAATAATAATAACCAAAACTGAAGTGAAAAACAATTTATCGTACCTTTTTGCCCTCTCTTGAGGCGTTAACTGAGCGAATTTCATGATAACTTCTTCAATGCTACACCACATAACCAAAAGAAAGGAAATTTCAATATTTTGTTTGTCAGTTACAATGAGACAAACAAATGATGAACCGCTCTTTGACAGCAACATTAGTGAAGAAAAGTGCATGAGTACAGAATCAAGCCACAGACTGTCAACAAATCAAAAAGAGAATTTCCCACCCAAACCTGGCCTCCTCTCGACAACCCCCCTTGGAGAGAAGAGAAGAAAAAAAAAAAAAAAAGAGCATGCATCTGCACCAAAGCTTATATTGCTGAAGCAAAGAAGTTCATGTAACTATCTGAAGGCACAAGATGAACTTCAGTTTCATAAGCTTATTGTTTACCAGTCAGACTTTCTTAAATGAGTAAAAGCATAATGATTGTACCTCCGCTTGCCTTTGCATAAGGAAGGCCTGCCGGATGGTGAGAACATCAGAAGGATAATATCTATGTCGCACAATATGGATAACTCATTAGCCTTCTTCATGATGCCATGCTTCCTTTTCGCATAGGTCGCTTGACGGCCATTTGTGTTCTCCAATCTCTTGATCTTTAACTTAACCCTACCCATCCTGCACATTACAAGCCGAAATTTTCAGCCTTGAAGTAGTCCCACAATTTAAAAGCCTGGAATTTTTCCAATTTCGAGCTTCTATATAATTCCCATTGGCGCAATTTTCAATTTCTAATGATCAAGTACATGATGCAAATAGGTACAATCATGCAACCCAAGTCTAATTCCCCGTTGATCAATTAGCATCAACAAGTCTCACCACAAGTTCAAAACTTTTTATAGAAAACAGGTAGAATTCAAACATCAATGCCACATACATTATGAACAGGCACCCAAAATAATAAAAAAAAAAAAAATCTTTTTCTTCCACATACGTCAAAACAAGACTGAATTCACTAAAACCATGTAGCCAAAATAACTAAAAATGACAATGAAGAGAAGACTTACACCATCCAATTTTTAAAATTCAGGGGTTTCTTTAATCTCCTTTTTTGTTTTTTTTTCTTACCTGAGAGAAACGATCAGACATCCATCGACCACCATGTGAAGAGCAGTAAAAGATGAGAATGCATGGTAAAAAAGAAAAAAAAAAAACACAGAGAAAAAGCTCGAAATAAAAAAAGGAAAGGATGAGGAAATCAAACTACGAGCTGAAAATGTATAATTCAGAGGTGATTAACTTGGGGCAGGCAGCTTGAACGTTCAGCCAACAAACGTAGAGAGAGAAAGAGAGAGAGAGAGAGAGAGAGAGGAGAGAGCTTACAAATAGGCTTTGTCGAATTGTCGAACACGACCGGGTGAGCGGCAAAAGCGGTCATTGGGAGGGGAGCTCGAGAATCGGGATCGTCCGAAAAGCCCAAAACCAACCAACCCAAAACAAAAAAAAAAAACAAAAAATAAAAAATAAAACAAAATAAAAAACCAAATATTTATAACCCAATCCTTTCATTTTTCTTCGGCCTTCCTAAAACCCCATTCTGAGGTTTATCAACCCCCCCCCCCTCCCAAAAAACAACATTTAAAAAGCATCGTTCATATTTCTCTTAGTTGCGGTTGGGTTTGACCTGTCACACTAGTCCATGTCCATACCGTGTTTGGATTTGAGAGAAAATGAAGGAAAATAAAAACAAGGGAAAACAAAGCTTGAAAATCAAACCTTTTTTTTTTTTTTAACCATTAAATTATTTTAAACTAAATTTAACCATGGTTTTCAACGGCCATTCCCCCCCCCCAAAAAAAAAAAAACTCTCTTTACTTTGTATTAGACACAAGTTCAAACAATGTTTTTAAGATCGTCCGTACAAGTTGTCATCAGTTTGTCCTATTCTCCAGTCTCCGTCACCACACAGTCACGGCCAAGATGCAATCTATTTCTCGTACCCTTGAAATCTTGGTTGCTTTTATCCATCTTGATTCTTTCAGGAGAATCCCGTTTTGTCATGTCCTATGTGAATTCAACGAACCATTCGCATTTCTCTTGGTGTGGATTGTTGCTGGGCCGGGCAAAGCCTTTCAGGCCCTGATCAGTGAGTAAACGGACTTGAAATACTTGCCTGCCCTGCACTAGACCGATTTATCATTCTTTTGTTGTTTTATGTCAGACAGTAGATGAGGCACCAATTTTATGTTTCATAGTTTGTTTGCTTTTTTTTTAAAAAAAAAAAAAAAATTTAATGAATCCTTAATTCTTTTTACTCATATTAGCTATTAAATTAACTTGCTTCTTAGGAAGTAAAATTAAAAAAAAAATCTCTAAAATTTAGTATTCGATTCTAGCTTGGTGTACTTCCACGACCATTGGATTGGATCATTGAATTGCGTTGATCTAGACATAATTGGCACCAAATCCTTTACATTTGGTATATCGCATAAATGGCTAGTGGCAAAAGAGTCCATTGATCTAAGCTAGGTAAAAATCCTTTTCATTTGATGTATCACATAATTCACATATGTTAAGATTATAAAAATTTCAAGTCAAGAAAATACAAAGATCTTATGAAATTTATAATATAAATGTTTTTAGGTTTTGTAATCTATTAGTTTTTATGGTTTTTTTTTTTTTTTGGGTTTTTTCTAGAAAGATAAAAAAGTATAAATAATATTTTATAGTCTTGTCAAAAAATATATATATATATATACACACTATTAAAGAAAAAAAAAAATTCTGTAAACATACCATTGTGAGTTCTTTTTCGGTGATGGTTCATGCTCTCCAACAAGCCAAGGCCTTGTCAAGGTCGGACTATCTGGTGATAATGAGTCGAGGGGGTGGCCGAGTCAAAGTAGGCCATTTCGAATTTCAATGAAATGGGCGGCGCTGAGGTGGGCCTTGTATGTTGGGCTGCGAATAGTCGTTGTCGAACTCAAGGCCCAACAATTTGACTTAGCCCCCCACTAACATGTACCGGAACTTTGATTTATGAATTTATCGAATAATTTCTTTCGCTAGCTTGTTAAAATTTTGAGACCATATTTTACCTCAATATTGTTCCTGTAATTTGTTGTTGTACAATTTTCTTTTCCCATTTAGAGCATCACTTGAACTTGGAAATCAATAAGTAGGAAATTGGGTATTCAATTAAATTAAAAATAATAATAATAAAAAAAAGGTTGTTAGCATGCAGCAGGCATCATTTCCATACAATTGCAAAGTGCAAAAATTCCCTTTTTTTTTTTTTTTTTTCTCTTTTTCCCCAAAGGGGGTGATTGTTTATTGCATGTTCTGAGTTTCTAAATTCTCAAGTCACAGAGGTGGGGGTGTACGTCTGCAGACAAGTGGGCAGCAACAAACCTTGGCCGGGCAGGGTCATCTTCGTGTATGCGTGAAGAAATCGTAGTGGGGTCGATTTTTCAGAATAGCAGACCAATGATCTCACATCAGCAACAGTAAAATTGCTGCGGGTTTTTTCACTTTGCGAGTTGCACTTTAGTTAAATATCATAGATGTCCGAACAACTACTCTGGCCGCTCTTTGCTTGTAGTCCAATATCCAACCCCATTTTTGAAGGACTTCAAAAAAGGGGGATTGACCATGGCAATAATTTTGCTGAAGGGCCCAGTACCTGTCCATCAAAAAATGATGGTTGGAAGTTCAAGAAGACTTTGAGCAAAATCCATTTCCCCTGACCAGACGGACACATGCCGAAGCTCTTTATTTAATTTTAAGGGATTGTTACATGGAAGCAAAGTTGAAAACTTAAAAAACAAGCACCAATTCCGTGGCGTTTGTGGAACCTACCATGCACGGATACCTCATGGAGGAGCTCCATACTGTGTCGGACACATATTCGATATTGACACCAACACGCATTGGATAGAGTACCAACATGACATGATAAAATGTGTCTGTCAAAAATAATAATAAAAAAAATTGTTTATCAGCATTTGTAGGGCTGGATCATGGTTCCCTTTTCTGGATGTTTCTATCAATTTTTAAGTAATACGAGATCAAAATATCCCATAAATTCAAATCCTAAATATTTACTATTTGAAATCCTTAGTATAATAGTTATTGTTAAAAAATAAAAAAAACTTCAAATTGACACATAAACGCCTAATTAATTTTGAGCTCGTAACCTTATAAGTTTTCTTTAGGATAATTTTGACTTTAAGAACAATAAAGTTTGTAACATTGATTCACAAAAATAAATTTTTAAGAAATTAAAATTAAAATTAAATACCTTCAACCATTTCTCACTTCATACAATATGATATTTTTACAGCCCAAAATAATTTGATTTTGTTAATGGAAAATTTAATGATTTTTTTAAATAATATTATATGGCAGGCCAAAACAATCTTAAATTCAAATCATTTTACTAGAATGAAGTTGTTTGTGAAGAATGTGATAGATGTCTTTGTAAGTCTCTCGGTAATTAAGAATTAAATTTTTTATTTTTAATATATTAAATTTTAGCTTTTGAGTGAATATATAGAATTTATGAAAATAAAAATAATTATTTTTTATTTGTTTTATTTTGTAGGTGATAACTTATATACCTCCTAACAAGGGAAAAATTTTGAAAAAAAAAATAAAAAAAAGGGAATATTTTGGTAATTATTATAAATTAGTATATTTTTAAAAATTAATTACTATATTTTTAAAATTAGTAAATTAGTTATTTTATAACTGTTGATATAATTATTTTATATCTACTAAATTAACTATTATATGATCATTACACTAACTGTTATTTGTTTACTACTAACTGTTATAAATCATAATAATACTAACCATTTATTATTATTAAAATTTTTGTTAAAAATTATTATATTTTATAAATTATTAATTCATAATTAATATCAATTAATTTTTTACTCTTATTTTTGGAAAATAAAAATAAAAGGCAAAAAATAATATACAATAAATAATTTATAATTTACTATTAAGTTAATTAAATAATAAGTTATTTTTGTTTTTTTACTATTTGAGATGTACATTAATGAAAAAGTTTATCCTATCATTGTACGATAGCTAGTATAATTTGTTGCACTGGAATATTTTATTTAATAGAACAAAAATTATCTTTAATGACAATACTTAACACGCTTTAAATATAATTTTTTTTAATTAATTTACTTTTATTGTAGTATTACATTATTTGATTGATTAATTTTTTCAACAATTTTAAACATAATTTCTCTTATTTCTATTATATGCATATTCAAGGATTTTACAATTACTATTTAGATTTTTTTGACTCATACATAGTCTTGTAAAAATGTTAATGCATTGTTGTCTTTCTAGTTAAAGGTCATTAGGTATAGTTTGAACTACATATTTTTCTGACTTCACCTTTACTTTTATTGGATTTAAATTTTATGTAAAATTATAACAATCAAGGAATAAGATTCTAATTTTTGATTTTCTATGGAAGTTGAATATTAGGATTATAGGTATGATTAATAATGTGCTTATATCTAGCAAAACATTTTAATGCAATGAGCCACCTCAAGAGTTAATGGATGAATACTTGTCATACAGCAAGCTTGGGCTATTGAGTATTTGTTAAAAGGTTTAATTTTAAAGGGATGTTCTTTAATTGTTGACAATTCTTAAACCATATAATATTTTTATAAATAGACTCCTTATTTGATAGACGTTGAGTTTTACAAATATTATTTATCACGTCATGATAATAATCTTATGGTACACTATCAACAAAGAAATTTATGCAATTTAAGGAAAAGAAAAAAATGTTTTGGATCTGTAAGATGCAATTGTGAGAACCAATTAACACTTATGATATAATTGATTGAGGTTGCTAGCATGAGTCAGCTAGTCTGATTTTAACAGGCATTGGTTTGTTAGATAAGTTTTTTTTGCTTACAATTAATTATAATATGTTTTGTAGTTAATTTTCATTATATTGAAAAAGTATAATGATATTTACTAAATCTTTGATTAAAATGATACTATTTATCTTTAAAATGAAATAATGGTATGAAAGTCTAATAAAAAAAAATTATTACACCATTTACATCGGATATGAGATTATATCCATAAATATGGCTAGTGTTGAGAAAAATTAGCTAATATTTTTTTAATAAATATTTTATTACAAGTGAAACTAACACAATAAGTGTCAATACATTGTGATAGTCAAATCTAATTACTTACTTCAAGAGTAAATTATATAATAGAAAGAATTGAAATATTTGTCTAACTCATGAGTTAATAAAGTAAATTACAAAGTGATAGAGTGATCACTTGATTCTGTATTATTAAAAATGAATTGAAATAATTATCTAACTAAATTATTAAGTAGAAAATTAGTACAAATTTCATCCAGGGGAATGATATTAATACCTATATAGCATAGTTGAGTGTAATAAAAAAATAACTTATATGATAAAAAAATCTCTTAAAGTAAGTTCATATAAATAATAATAAGTTATTAATTGATATTATGTATACTATTAAAATTATAAATCTCTTTTTATGATGTAAATTGTATGATAAATCTAATATTTGAAATTAAATTATAGTCTGAATAAATTTTATAATTTTTATAGGTGATATGTTACTAAAATATATATTTAATGGATTTGACTATATAAGAGTAAAGTAAAACTGCTCTTATGAGATTTTAAATAAAATTTTTTAAAACTTTCATGAAAATATATTAAGTCTACATATGACCTAATAATACTTAAATGCGTTAAATAATATCATCTTATAAAATATAATATAGATATAAATTTATTATTATTTATAAAAATATTGTAATTCATATAAATTGTAATTTTATCGTATTTTTTAATATTAAAATTTATATATTTTAATATTTAGTTTATAGTTTAAAAAGTATTAAAGGTTATATGTTATATTTTTATTAATTAATTTAATAAAAATAATTTTTTAAAATAATTATAATTTATTTTAAATTAATATATTTTAAAAAATTAATTATTATATTTTTAAATTTTATAAATTAATTATTTTATAATTATTAAATTAATTATTTAAAATTTATTAGAATAATTATTATTTATTTATTATTAATATTTTTATAATAATATTATTTATTATTATTATTAAAATTTATATTAAATATTATTATATTTTATAAATTATTAAATATTAATTAATATAAATTATTTTTTATATTATTAAAAAATAAAAAATAATAGACAATAGAGACTACCTATGACAACCCATGACTGACCATTGGTAGTTAAAATTGGACTCTTTTAGTTTTCTTACTTTTTCCACTTTCTCACTGTTCTAGTATTATATTATTTAGTGGATTAAATGTTTTTAACCATAGTTACTACGGAATCGAGGATGAGGAAGAGGAAAAATACTGTGCAAGTATGGTGGGGTAAGGGCTTATGGTACGGGGGCCACAGGGCCATGAACCGTTGGGCCTGCTTTGTTTGTATGGAACAGCACATGGGGGTCTACGCACGTGGGCAGGTACAATCACTCTTGCATCAGCTTTGTTGAGACCAGATGCGAGAAAGAAAGAGAGAGAAAGAGGCTTATAGCAGAGAAGTAGCAAGTAAAATTTTCAACATGACATGACCAAGAGGTACAGACAATTCCTCTACGTTAGTAAAGCAGCGTCTCTTCCTCAATCAATGTAAGAAAATCTCTTACAAAATCAGCATCCTTGTCCTTTTTTTTTTCCTTCACTGTCCCTCTCTCTCTCACCCCTCACGTTTCACTCTCCCATGCACAGTGAACTCTTTTATAATTACGACTGTACAATAAAAGAAGTACTCTCTAAATTGTCAGTCTTACCCTTTATTGCCTTAGGCCACTATAGCTTTTAAACTCCAATGCCTCATGTACTGTCGAATTCAGGCCCCTAAATGGGGAGAGAGAAGTAGGAAGACGGGAGGGTCTTTCTCATTTCTCAATTTCTGTCAAAGACGTAAAATATTTTGGTGAATGTGAAAGTAACAACATTTTCACTCCTTAATAAAAAAAGCCCCATATTTGTTGGGTGTCGTTAACATCTTGAGAATCATGGAAAAGACCAACTTCATTTACTTTATGTAGTATAAGAAATTATCCACTGAGATCTCTCTTTCGAGAGAGAGAGAGAGAGAGAGAGAGAGAGAGAGAGAGAGGCCTTTTCGGGGTTTGGTGGGGGTTCTGATCATTTCTGGGATCTGATCAGCAACAGCAACATTTGGTTTTTACAACTGACTGCCATGCCATGGGCCTCATTGAGTTATGACAGGCAAAACTTACCAACTTCTATTTATAATTTTATCCGTATGTGGCATCATAATTCTGGTAGAACCCTCCTTGGTTTGATAGTACACGGAAGTCGGTGGAAAAAAGGGAAAAAAAAAACAAAAGAAACCCTCCTGCCACCACTTATCCCTCACACAATAACCCTATATCTGCTGACTTCAGCTTTGTTTTATAGGTCTGGTGACAGCTACCCCTTCTGTACTGCCAAACCCATCACTTTGAATAAACTGTTCGTTTCTATATTCTATTAACTAGGGTTCTGTAGGGACTCACATGATGTGGGTTAGACATCGTGAACATCATGCTCTCATGTATGCATATGAAACAACAATAAATAAATCATCTTAGGCATTGTGGTTTATTCTTTTCCTTCTCTTTAATAGGAATACACATACACACACACACACACACACACACAATGTTTCAAAGCAAATCACAAATGGATGTAGCCATGTTGTTTGGCTCACAGTGTTATTTATCTTTCCCTGATATGGTGTAGGTCATGGTGAATGTACACACAAAATTACTCTAACAAATACACACATATATATAAATATGTATGTACCTGGTGAAGCTTATCCGGATCATTCTGAATGACCATCAATTTGTGTTTTTGCCTTTCTACATATAATGCATTATTACTCTATGGTTTTTTTTTCCCCTACCTAAATATGTTAATGATTGTTTTTGTTTTTTTTTTTTTTTAGGATAAGTCAGCTGAAATCAATTTATTAATAGTAAAAAGTGCAATTACAATATGTTAATGATTGTTGAGTTGGGGCAGCTTTAATAAATCGTAGACCTCCTATATTCTTACGTATTGTCCATATGCCACATATGCGATGCTAATTTCCAAGCCAGAGTAAGCTAATTCACGAATTATCTATCTTTGTATCAATCTTTCCAATGAAAGGAAAAAGTATGATAATTTGATGGATTAAGATAATATATATATATACACACGAGATTTTTTAATAGACAATATCTAAAAAAATAAAAAATTTATTTATGCAATTCAAATTGCTCAAATTCGAGTGTTAGCTTTAGGCCCTGCAGCTGAAGCCCAACTTCTCTAATTCTTCTTGTTTCGACTGCCCTTTGCAGGTGAGTAAAGCATTAATGTCTTTGCAGATATCCGTCCCACAAAAATTAAGAGGTGGGTCTTAAGTGTCGCTTAATTATAGCAAAGACTAACTGGGCTCTCGATAGCCTCGTAAAGAGACCGTCACTTCTGGGGTCAATGGTTTCCATCGAGATAAAGTCTTGCTTTGACAAATGCAAACTTTTATGAATGCTGCCTTTTTTTCCAAGTTTTTCAATTCAAAGAGCGTACATCCACATTAATTCTCATCCACCAAAAAATAATAATAATAAAACAAAGAATAAATGTGGGTGCATAATAGACAGTTGCTTTATCGATCAAAAAAAAAAAAAAAAAAGCTTTTAATGATTATTCGCTCTCTACAAGTCATAAGTTATTAATTTTTTTAATCCATCATCAAACATAGTAATTTTAACGATTATTTGCTAGCTATCTGACTAAATCAAACAAAAACCTCAAGCAGTTGGCTTATTGCAATTCTCCCGAACATCCCTTAAACGAACACGTCCAAAGGGTCACCCGTTAAGTCACATCTCGCATGGCATTGGTCATGGTTGAATGAGATTTCAGATTTATAGTTGGTGTGCCCTCAGACAGAGTTAACTGACTTCCATGCTTTCATTTGGGACAATGATATCCTACATATGTAGAGGAGAGAGACAAGGAGAGATGCGAAGTGTGTGATGTTTGTTGCTCGTTTGTACTTGCTGATGATGCCCCCCTCTACACTTATTTCTAAGAACTTTTTCTCATTTGGCAATCCCTGTTTTCATCTCTCATATTAGATTTAGCTTGCTTTTCTTTTTTAAAAAATTAATAAATTTCTCTATAGGGAGTTATTGATAAAATGGATATTTCTTTGTACAAAATTTTTCTATTTTTAAGGTTTAAAAAAATATTTATGTTTGCATATTTTTTTTTATTTTTATGAAATAAATCAATCAGCATTATATTACAAGAAAATAATTTTATCTATTAAGAGCGTGATAGTGAGACATGGGTACCATCTTGAAATTAGAAACATAGAGCCCCACTAGCATCCCTTTCCCATGTGGCGCCAAAGGGAACAGCCCCAACAGAATCTTACGGATCAACCCTACTATTTATATGGTGGGCCATCGCATATATCAACTCACCTTTGTCACCACTTTTTCTTCCATGCATTTGTAGCTCCCCACATCGGTAATATCGATCAGCCCAGCACAGTTATATTGTACCTGTTTTCCGATATTTTCATTTGATGTCTTATATGCTTATATTTAATGTGGGTCGACCATGTTTCTTTTTCATTTCACTTACATACTATGTAAAAGCAACGCAGGCACATGAACTTGGGGGTGTTGAGGGGACACTTTCCCCTCCTCGACAAGAAACCTCACTCACGCTCCCTTTCAAACCTGTATTGATTGTAATGTTGGCAAACATAGGATGCCGTCAGGCCACGTCTGGGAGACATTATTGCTTCTTCGGTTGTGTAATCCAGCAACATTTCCCATCCCCAATTTTCAATATTGTGACAGGCCTCTCCATTTGATGCAGCCCATTTATTGAGACCCCTGGACCTATATATTTGCTACAGATAACAACAATGTGCGTTTGAATTCGTGTCTTGATGCATATGCATGCCACCGGTCAGTGCAGGAACATGTTGAATTTAGGCGAAACTCAATACTTGTAGCCGACTTAAATGTTGAACCATCACTCGGCACACAATCGAAATAGAATTTTTAGTTTCAAGTTAAATAAATAAATAATCGCTAAAAATCTTTTAGCATTGCCTCATGAAACTTGAAATTGAGCTTCACATAATTTGATACATGAGGATTATGAGGAATGAAGGATCATTTCTGTGTGAACCTTAATTAGCTCATTTTGGGGTCTAACGAGAGGAGGATTTTGCAAGCTGCAGGGTCCATATATTTTGGATCATCCAAGAATTTGAAATATGGTAACTTACCCCCCCCCCCAAAAAAAGGAAAAATGAATTTGAAAAATGGTAAATATGTAACACTTTTAGGGATTTTCGCAAATGTGCATTGTTATGATTCTCCTTTATGTTTTTTTATTCCATAATTGTAGAGTTATACCGTGTCCTGCAGCTTATTGGTTTGATTTTTTTTTAAAAAAGGTCATTTTTCAATTATTTCACCATTTCATTTTACCAAGTTCGATTTTAGCTAGATTAGTTAACATTTACATGTTTCGATGCTAATATATAGTCAACATTTATAAGTTTCAGTATATTTTTATCCATAGGAGGGGTCGGATCCCTTGTTTTAGTGGGTCTCCTCTCTGTTTTTTTCTTTTTTGAATAAACAGAAGGGAGCCCTGGCTAAGGGCCCTATGGTCCTCAACATTTATTCTTTTTGGTAGGTAGTGGTATAGCTAATTTTAATTTTGTGCCGTACTGTCACTTGCTTGAAAGGCATTAGGAAGCCGGCTAACAATTCCCAATATGTTGGAATTTTTTTTTTTTTTTTTTTAAAAGACATTGCATAAACATAAGAATCAAATGCGAATTAAACATCATTAAACATTAATTTAATTGCAATCGGTATTTTTTTAATAAATAATATATTAATTATAATTATTAATTAAAATTTATTATCGTAGCACTGTATGTAATAAACATTTTCTTTCTCTTTAGGTTTGGAGAGAAATGCCATTTTGTCATCTTTCCGTTTGTCTGCTCATGGCGCGTGTTCCACGCTCTACATTAAGGGCACCGTGGTTTTGTAGATATAACGACAAATAAAGGAACTAGTGGCCATGGGAAGAGAGGAGTGGCGTCCCAAGCCTTGAATGAGGCAAGGTCAGAGAGTGACAATAATTGAGCATAGAGGCCTAGGCAGACACTGACATAACGACAAAGGGGTTCCGAGCGTGTAAGTGAGAACACACGTGTGGGACTGCAAGCGCAGAGGGTCAGGAGGACGGAAGGAAAGGAAAGAAGAAGAAGGAGAAGAAGAAGGAGAAGACAAGAAAACACAACAAGAGAAGGCACACAGTTTTTATGTGAAGATATATACATGATATGAGAGTATATATGCATATATGTAGTACATGATGATATGCGATGCAATAGTTTACCTGTCAATCCAACACCCGCACATGTGTTTTTCCTACTCAGTTTCTAGCCATTTGGTGTCTGGAAAAGCTTTAAAGACCAGATGATGTCATTGTCCTTTGTCTAATCAATGTGTGCAATATGGGTCCTCTTGGGAGTTTGGATGGTTCTGGTTTACCTTCCCAGGAGGTCCCATGTCACTTTGTCCCAATTCGTAACTAACTCCATCTGATCATGTTTGGAAGGTTTCATTTCTCTAAAGGTGATTAATAAGCAGGAGGCATGGTAGTGGAATAGAATATATGACATGGTGATTAGATTTAGTACCAATTGATTTAATTAGCAAGCGATAATACCTTAGATCTTTACCATTGTGCAAGCTATCTAAGCTCATGTCTTGTAAGTTGGAATCCTTACAGATATTTTCAATGTTGTAGTGGGATCATTCTAATAACAACTCGAGGTTTGCTTGAAAGGAGTTACTTGTTATAGAAAAAAAAAAAAAATGTTACGGGTTAAAGGATGCCAGCATATGATTCAAAGTCACATAGTGGCCATCATATAATCGGAGCAACCCCATCTCATGAGCATGCAAGTTCACATGCTTGTATGCACCATTAATGCGATGTTGCCAATGGGGCAGTAACAACCCCTTGGAGGAGCCAGGGAAGGAGCGTGTAAAAATGATACAGAAAAATGCTTTGTTTCGCCTGCAGGGACCCTATGGGCTATGGCCTGGTTGTCAGAGCGAGAACTACGTAGATTTTGGAAGTAATTTTAAACGTTTGGTTTTTCAGTTGTTCTGGGTCCTTTCGGTTTTGGCCAGTTCCTCCATAAGAAGTCAGCCTTTCAAAGTTTTTGACCATAGTTTCTCGGCAAGTTTGGTTAGTACATTCCTGTTACACTGCGATAACATTAAATGAAACGTCTGTCATTGGGTTTTACTGGAGTGAAAACTGTAAAAACAAATAATAATTAAAAAAAACCTCCTTTGAATAGTTTTTTTTTTTTTTTCATATTCATTTATTAGACCATAAATTCAATAATAAAAAATTATTTTTTTATCGTTTAAAAGAAAATAATTTTTTCTCATAAATTTTATCTGATAATTGGATATCCCCGGATCTAACTTAGAAGATAAAAGGTTTCAAGCACTGGCATATATATATATATATATATATATATATTTCCCTTTGTCTATTTTGGGGCAAGCGCTCAAGGAAATGGAAGTGGGCGTAAGGACATACCTTACTTGGAAAAATGCCCCTCCTTTTAACCGGTTTAATTGAGGTTTGTTTAGAATGTGCAGATATCTACCCTTTAAGAACTGAGTGATTTGACTTATCATGATGTCCTTAACCAGATTTTCTTTTCTTGAATCTACCATTGAGTTCTGTTCCACGAAACGATAACTATAAATACACAAAAAAATTATTGTTTTAGAAAAGGGAGAGTGGCTGCAAATTGCTGCAAATTTTATTAACTTAATATAAAATTTTAAAGTCGATAAGTTTGAGTTTTACTCTCTAATCAAGCTTGTAAGTTTGTTAATGTTTGAAGCCAAGCTTTTGTTCACTTTATTACATTATATATGTTTTATTTTTTTAAAAAAAATTAAAAATTTATTAAATCATAAATTATATAATAAAATAATTCTCTTAAATTATAAATAAAAATTTAAATTGTTAACTTTCCAAAAATTCCTAATAATATTTGTACATATTATGTAGCCAACACAACCCTTACATTCGCCTATAGGTTAGAATTATTAAGAAGACAGAGAAAATAATCACCAACAACATGGAAATGTACAATATTTCTTATGTGTTGGTAATGGTTCTACGATCCTTTGTGATTAAATACTCTCAACCTGCAAAGGTCCTTAAATAGTGTAAGTCAAGAATTCACAGAGTTTGATATTTTAGTGTTTTACCCTGACACGACAAACTCACAAACTGAAAAATGTTCCTTCACCACCTCTATTTGACATTAATTAGAATCCAGCTAGGAAGGCGGACCACAGCACAGGGTACACTCACGAGTTATCCAAAATTCGCATGCACACCAGATTACTAGAGTCATTATCTACGGGTGTAGCATCTGATGGCTGAATGTGAGAGTTCGCGAAAGAGACATAAAATATAGAAAACAGGTGCAAATGCGGGGATCTTTAAAGATGACGTTGAGGCGATGGCCTTTTTCTCTGGACTGTTATATTTCTTGTGGAAAATAGGTATACATAAATGTAGAGAAATATTTTTTAGATACAATTTTTATTGATCTTACCGTATATAATTAATAAAATAATCTTTTATTGATAAAAAAATAATACATAACACAATATATAACATATTATGATTTTAGCAATAAATTATTTTTTTTGAGTACTATATTGTAGCCAATAATATATAAAAAATAATGCAATAATTTTTTTATTTAATTTTATTTACTTGTAAAGTAAAAAGGGATATTGGTGATATATTTTTTATACATAAAATTTAATTTTTATAATTAAATAAAATAAATTTATATTATTATGCCTATTTATTTATATTTTTATAATAAAACTCTATATATATATATATATAAATATGGACGAAGAAAATTGTCGTTGGTTGGGGGGGGGTTTGGGCTTGTTGGGTCAACTTCAGGTGGTTAACTGAAACCCAGGTTAAACCCACTCTTATCAGAGAAAATTTGTGATGAAGCAAAAGACAGGTGTGCTTTGTATTATTATTTAAAATATGAGTGTATAAATTGTGGGAACTGTGATTAAAAAATTTAAATTAAAATAATAATATTAAACTTATAAATATATTATTTACATAATATTTTAAAAATTTTCTCTGGTTCCAGATTATCGGCATTTCCTCCCGACGTGACTAATTTCTTCCTGGTTTTGAATAATTTACAGTACTTGACAGAGGATAGTTATGTCAAAGGCTTTCATTTTCTGCCTTGAAAAAGAAAAGTGTCTCTAGACCTGCACAACAACGCAATAGCTATAGCTCTCCACTTATTAACATTTTGGTCCTTTGTTGTCAGCATTTGTGAAAGAAAGAGAGAGAAAGAAAGGATAATTAAAGCTCACTCCACTTTCACTCGTGCGGTGACTCGACGTGTAAGACAAGGATAAATGGACAACGATATCAGGTCCTAGAGTGTAGTAGTTGATAAAATTTTTATGTATTCATGCCAGAGATTTGAGATCGAAACATCAAATATTTCTAAAAGCATGAATTGTTATTTGTTTCCTGTTACATAGCTCCTGATAGACAGACGAATAAAAATATTACATTCTTTTTAAACTAAAATAATTAATCATTAATCTGTTAAATATTATTGAAATGGAAAATCACAAATCTAAAAGACGCCACCCCCAGAAAGCCAAGCCCTTGTATTATCTCACAATTTGTGAGAGTTTGAGGAACTCTCGCCTCCTCAAGGCTACTTGTATAACTTGGAGTGATTGATTATAGATGGGCCATAAAAATATCAACAATTGATATTAATAGCTTTACTCGCATTTTATATACGTATTATATTGTCTTTACTTATAAAATTAAGTGAATAATATATAAAATTTAAAATTATTTACTTCAAACATAAGTCTTCTCATTATAAAAAGAGAGTAATTTAACACATCTTAAATATAAATTTTTATATCATATAATTATGACAATTAATTGTATATTTTTATATTTTAATGCATAATTATTATTAATAATAATATATATTTAATAATTATTATAATATTTGAGAAGTATCAAATAAACTAAGCAAAGTAAGAAAGGTGCCAAGGTAGCAATTAGAAGGACTGGTTAAATAAAAAAGTAGTCAGGGTTGTTGTATGCTTAACTGCTGGTAAATCTCTCTCTGCGTCTCCCTGTAATAATAGAGAGTGAAAGACGTGTGGGTCTTGGAATTGATACATATATAGAGGGAACACTTGCGGTGTCCTAATTAAGTTCTCTATTCCACTTATAACTACTCCATGACTTTATAACAGTTGCATAACAGCATCTGTCAGTGAAGAAATGTGAAGGCATGACCAGCAAATGAAAATACACAAATGCCTTGTATATATGTATATATATATATATATATATATATATATATATATTGTATCTGTGTGTGTGTGTGTGCACCACTTGACAGCTCCACATATGGCCTGATTGGCTGCCCTTCAACTGATCCCTGATCTTCCCTCTTTCTGGTTTTTTATTTTTTATGTCTCTCATTGGCAGGATGGCTAATTATGCAGACATTGGTTCTCTCTCTCTTGGCACCAATTATGGACTGGCATCACCTGTTTCTTCTTCACACGAGATGGAAGATTTGAGAGCTAATTGGAGAGGTTTTCCTTTAATGGAGAACTTGAGCTTTAACAGTGATATTGTGGAGAGTAAAGGTTCTGAATATTGCAGTGAAGGATCTGGAGAGAACAATGAGACAAATCACAATGCCAAATCAAATGAAGAAAACCCTAGTGGGAAGGAAGCAGATAGTGGGCAGTCAAAGCTTTGTGCAAGGGGGCATTGGCGACCTGCAGAAGATACCAAGCTTAAAGAACTTGTGGCCCTTTATGGTCCTCAAAACTGGAACCTCATAGCTGAAAAGTTAGAAGGTAGATCAGGTACATATGTATAGACATACACAAACATACACGCACACACACACAACCACAAATGAGATTGTAATGCTGTTATGTTTTTTAACTTTCTTTCATTTGTTTTAATTATCTTTTGTCCTTTCTTTTTGGAGGGGCTTGCTTTTAAGAGCATTTACAATCAATATTCTTGTGTGGGATTAATTGAAGGTAAGAGTTGTAGACTGAGATGGTTCAACCAGTTGGATCCAAGGATCAATAGAAGAGCCTTCACTGAGGAGGAAGAGGAAAGGCTAATGCAAGCTCACAGACTGTATGGAAACAAATGGGCCATGATTGCCAGGCTATTCCCTGGAAGAACTGATAATGCAGTCAAGAACCATTGGCATGTTATAATGGCTAGAAAATATAGAGAACAATCAAGTGCGTATAGGCGAAGGAAGCTTAGTCAATCTGTATGCAGAAGATCAATGGAAGAAATTCCAAGCTTTGTGTGTAGAGATGCTGGCATAAGAACAGAACCACAATCATTCTGTCTCAATAGCCCCAGTTGTACTGGAGGACCAAGCAATTTGTTTTCTTACCCCATGGGACTTTTCAGTGGTGCTGGTGGTGGAAGGCTTGATTGTGGTCTGAATGGGTCACCCCACATGACCAAGAGGGGAGAGGTTGTCTCAAGCATCAAGGCCCCTCACAATGGGTTTTGTGTGGAGCAGACACTTTTTGATTTCTTCCCTGGTACATTCTTCGTTGTTCCTACAATTGTTGCATTTAGGTTTCAGTGCTGACTGCTGTTTCCCTCTCATTGGTTTCTTTTATGGAAGCACGAACTTCATTTTCTGCTCATTTCTTAACCATTTTCATCATTATCCTCGTTTTCTTTTACCCTTTTTGTTGCTTTAAATTCTGATTTCTTTATAGCTTCTAGCTCTTATTATCTTTGTGATTAGTTGCGGATTGTTTTTTGCAGGTTCCAAGAGAAATGACATGGCGGGTATGTTCAGCCAGACCAGATATTGGGACGAAAACCACATTTTCAGCTTCTGTCCCCAACAACAATCCTCATACCTACTGGCAAGGCAACAATCAAACTACCAAAACAATTATTGTTTCGCATCAGATTCCACAGCCTCAACGTCTCAAGTTTCAGCTAGCGAGCCTTCACCTTCATCATCGTCATCGGCTGCAGAAAATAAAAATAACAGGGTGAAGGGCGTCCATTCGGAAACCATTCCACCACCATTCATTGATTTCCTTGGGGTAGGCGCCACATGAAAGTTTAGGAGTTTGAAAGAAAAGCCGAAAAGGGGGCCTGTTTAGTTTGTCTACGGAATCATCAGAAGGAAGCTTAATGGGGATGTACTCCAATATAACCGAGAGGCCATTCCAAGTAGAAAGAGAAAAAGGGTTGTAGTAGTTTTTCTGTTGGGTACAGTAGATAATTTTGTATCAGTCTGTTGATGTCATGTCTGATCACCATCTTTTTCTTTGTAACCTCTTCTCAGACACAGATGAAGACCCTTTTACCCCCCCCAGAACAAATATTATTTTTTAAAAAATTTTTAATTGTAGCAAATGCCGTTTCTTTTTATTTTTTCTTTTATTATTATTTTATTGTGATATAAAATTTTAATTAGTAAAAATAAGTCTTTTTATAAAAATAAAAATAAAATTACATATATTTCATCTTTCGGATCCCATGATTTTTTGTTTTCTTTATCTACTGTGCTAACAATTATTATATCACTGGGACTTTCTCTTACTAGAAAATAAAAATCTAGACTATGAAAATGAACCAGGCCGAGAAGCAAAGTTTGGACAATACAGATTGAGCAAAATGTCCACGGCAGCACCTTCCTCCACATGGAATCACCAAAGGGTGGAAGAGGATCAAACTACGTCTGAAAGTTAACTCGAGAATCACTGGGCCATATTATTAAAGGGTGAGGTCTCTTCTTCCTTTTTTTTTTTTTTTTTTTTCCCTAATTAGTCAAAGAGGGTGTTTTCCTCTTGTTAGCTGATGATGAGGGTGAGGAAACACAATAAACAAGTCACCGAAACTTCATAGCAAGAAACATCCCTTTCAAATGGGCTTGCAAATTTCAGGCACAAATCCTGCAACAGAAACCCAAAAGAAAAACACTCCCCAAAACTGCATTTGTGATAGAAAATGTTGTTAAACGTTCAGGTCCATCAGCAGAATCTTCTATGATTTCATGCCAACCACAAGGGGGATATTGCTGTTGGAATTGGAACTGTCTTAAAACAAAAACCAAAAAACAAAAATGGAACGAAAAAAAAGGTATGTGAACTTCTGTTCAAAAGTCTCCCTGCTAATTCGTTTCCTGCTGATGTGAGAAACATATTAGTAGTTATGGTGACATGGCCTACAGTTCACTCACTGTTCTGTACTTACAAGGCACCACAACCACATTCATTTTTCACTCGTTCTGCTCATTTTGAGGAGTCTAACATGCAGTTGGCATCAAAATGAACATTCAACTAATTCTATTAAATATCACTCGAAGTCATTGCATCGATGGTTTGTCGATGTGTTTCTATGCAGTGGACCGGACTTGAATCTCCCCTCGGCACTCCCTTCTAAGTTAAGATTTATTAGGTTTTCCTAGTTAAAAAGAATGGAGTAATTTGGTTAAAAGGAGGGGGCCGGGTTTTAGATTCGTCAATGGCTGTGGTTGAGTCGGGAGGACTCTCACTGGACTCCATGAGTGCTCGGATTAGGATTTTCTTTATGAAGAGGTTAAATATCTATAAATTATTTCTAATTTAAACTCACAAATGCAATAACAAATGTAATTATAATACACCTTTGGTTTTATTAAAAAATTTAATTGGATTAATAGTATAACAAAAATGATATGCCTTTTTTTTTTTCAAAAAAATAATTAATTGGATCAATAATATAATTAAAAAATGAAAAAATTCCTTTGATTATGAGACTCACGGTGTATAGGTCTCACAATGAAGCAAAGAAAAGGAATTTAAAAAAAGAAAAAAAGAAAAAGAAAGGAAAGAAGTCTTAATGTGCTTAACATTAGAGTGGACCGACAATTTAATAAGTGTTTTATAGAGGATGATTTTGACTCTTTGATTTCACATGGAAAACAATTAGCAATTTTTAATAAATTATACTTTAATTATTGTATTTAAAAATCTCACATATTCAATCTAATTTTTTTTTATATAAATTAAAGAAAATCAGAAAAAAAATAAAAGAATTAGGGGAGACAATGGTTTTGATGAGTTATTAAGATGAGAACTTAAGAATATTTTGGAGACAATAATTTAAATAAAAAAAATTACCAATCACCAAATAATAAGAAAAATTATCTCACATATCATGCATAAACATTTTTTTATTTAATCTTTATCAACTAAAATTTAAATTAAAAATTTTTAATCTTTAATACGACTTTAATATTATTAAATAAAAATTCACATCTTATACTAGTCTTATGGCTAAACGATGATCTCGAGGTCCAATAAATTAAACCTAACACCCTCTTTTCCTTGCAACGGATGAAAAGGATAATTCTAGAGCCCCGAGAGAGCCCAGCTAAGCCGATGTCCAAAAAGCAATTAGATTGTTGGACTTTGTTTTGGGCTGGTTGAACTTGTAAGCACCGAACTCGCTGGTTAAAGGCCGCCAAACAGCTGTTAATCCTCCCCTCTTCCTCCCAACCAACCCCCCCCCCCAACCGAAAATGGAAAGGCCGCCAACAATTCCTAGAAAATGTTCAACGGGGCAAAGGGTTTTCATTAATTACATCTTTTCGGTTGGTTGATTTACTTAGGAAGAAAACCCTTTAGTTTTATCTCAATATTCAACTTAATTGCTTTAATAATTAAACTTTAGTTTTAATATTTTATTTAATATAAATTTTTTAATAAAACAAGTTTAACTGAATTTTTATTTATATTTTTAATAATTAAAATAAAATTAATTAAATTTTTTCTAAATTTCTCCTATTTTAATAAAAATTATCAATGTTAGGAGATTGTCTTGAATTGGTTAACGATATCTTTCTTATTTTCTTTAACGATGAAATTAATTTTGATATGTATATATAAAAAAATGAGAAAAAAAATCTAAAATGGTATGTAAGTTTTTGAATTTATAAACATATTCAAAAACCCATTATTTTTTTTTTTAAATTTCAAGTTAATACCATATAAAGCCACTTAGCACCCTTTTTTTTTTTTTTTTTAACAAATCCAGCATATAACTTATAATTTTTATTAAATTGTGTGATTTTGAGATTAGTATTTGATAAAAGAGATTAAGTGTAATTCTTATAAATTTTTTTTTTAATTTTTAAATATTTATCATGTTTACTTATTTTTTTTATAAGTATAACTTTTTTTATAATTATATATTATACAATTTTATTTTGAATAAAATTTATTTATTATATACTTTTAAATTATAAGTAATTTATATTTTTAAAAAAATTAAAATAAAAAATTAAATTCTTAAAATTAGATATTTTACTACTCATATAACTCAATATTAGCAAATTAATTAAATTTATTTCATTCCCAACACATAAAGAGAAATTTACAAATAAAACTAGTTTATAATCTTTATAATACGTCCAATAATAAAATTAACTTATAAATAAACCCAGTCTCCGACTTAAAGGTAGAAATGCTAGTAAGTGCCAAAGAAAGAGGGAAGAATAATCAAACTCACACGGAATGAGAAACGGTTTGATGTGATTTCAACAAAAACTTTCTTCCATAAACATTACAAACCCATCCAAAACAATCCTTCCATCTCCAACCCTTTGAACAGCACCAATGATCTACACCTCTCCTCTAGGGAACCTTCCTTCAAGCCCAGACAACAAAGAACTCTTTGCAAATCACTAGCATCCATAAACCCTTCTCTGTTCTCATCAAAAATATCAAAGGCTTCCTTCAGTTCCTCCAAGCTGGGCTCCTCCAACTCAAACAATCTCGAGACCTCACTTGCATCGTAGCTGTTTTGAAGCTTGCCTCCCTTCTCCTTGTTAAGCACTATCCCCAGCCTGGCCATCACAATCTTGATTTCCGATTTACATGCTACGACTTTGCTTGCATTTGGTTGCTTCTTTGTAGTCCAAGCGGTGTGCTTTGCAAGGACCCGGGCATTAGAAACGTTGTAGGAAAGTTGAGACACTGTCTTCCAGGGTCATTCCCCATTGAAGAAACTTAAGTCTGATAGAGACTGTGCTTGCCAATAGCTTCTCCATGAGAAGTTGCTTTGGTGAATGCTTACGGAGATTTCATAGGCTTCCCTTTCTATTTGACAGCAAAACATTGTACCTTACATCAATGTTTATTTCATATTACTTTAAGATGTGGGTTTCCTTGTCTGAGTCCTGTCAACTTCGTGGAAAAAATAGAGTGAAATAAAATAAAATCAAACAAGAAATTGTTTGAGGGTTACCTGGAAGAATCGAAATGGTGTAAAACGTCACAAAGAAGGGGCGGTACATCCCCACAAGCTAAAATATCTGGCTGTAGGAAATGTCCAGGAAGGTGCTGCCTTTTTATTCATTTATTGAATTGAAACGCACGTTAAACGGCAAATAAATACGAATTCAAATCATTTAATTATAATTATAATTATAATTAGTTTTGTACAAAATATCATATTAATTATAATTATATATTTATAAATTTTTATTTATAATACGTTTTAATGTATTTTTATTTATTTTTATAATTTATTATATATAAAATTACCAATATATAAGTATCAAATTTTGTCTCAAAGTTAAAAAGAAGAGAATCACTAGGCCATATTATTAAGGGTGTGGTCTCTTCTTCCTCTTGTTCTTTTTTTTTTTCCCCTAATTAGTGAAAGAGGGTACTTTCCTCTTGTTGGCTGATGATGAGGGTGAAGAAACACAATAAACAAGTCACCGAAACTTCAATGCGAGAAACATCCTTTTTTCATGCGCTTGCAAATTTCAGGCACAAATCCTGCAACAGAAATCCAAAAGAAAAACACTCTCTCCCCCACCTCACCAAAACTGCATTTGTGATAGAAAATGTTGCTAAACGTCCAGGTCCTTCATCAGCAGAATCTTCTATGATTTCATGCCAACCACATGGGGGATATTGCTGTAGGCATTGGAACTGTCTTCAAACAAAAACACAAAAAAAGGAACGAAAAAAATTGTATGTGAACTTCTGTTCAAAAGTCCCCCTGCTAATTTGTTTCCTGCAGATGTGGGAAGCATAATAGTTATGGTGACATGGCCTACAGTTCACTCACTGCTCTGTACTTACACGGCACCAACAACCACATTCATTTTTCACTGTTTATGCCCATTTTGAGGAGTCTAACATGCAGTTGGCATCAAAATGAACATCCAACTAATTCGATTAATACCACTCGAAGTCATTGCGTAGATGGTTTGTCGATGTGATTCTATGCAGTGGACCAGATTTGAACCTCCACTCGGCACTCCCTTCTAAGTTAAGATATATTGGGTGCTCCTAGTTAAAAAGATTGGAGTAATTTGGTTAAAACGGGGAGGTCGGGTTTTAGATTCGTCAATGGCTGTGGTTGACTCAGGAGGAGTCTCACTCGACTCTATGAGCTCTCGGATTATAGATTTTTTTCATGAAGAGGTGAAATATTTATAAATTATCTCTAATTTAAATTCACAAATGCAATAACAAATATAATTATAATATACTTTTTTTGTTTTATTAAAAATATAATTGAATTAATAGTATAACTAAAATGATAAGTTTTTTTTTTCAAAAAATAATTAATTGGATCAACAATATGACAAAAAAAATGAAAAAATTCCTTTGATTATGAAACTCATGGTGTATAGGTTTCAAAATGAACAGATGAAAAGGAATTTGAAAAAAAAACAAAAGAAAAAAGAAAGGAAAGAATTCTTAATGTGCTAACATTAGAGTGGACCGAAGATTTAATAAGTGTTTTATAGAGGATGATTTTGACTCTTTGATTTTACATGGAAAACAATTAGCAATTTCTAATAAATTATACTTTAATTAATGTATTTAAAAATCTCAAATATTCAATTTAGATTTCTTATATAAATTAAAAAATATCAAAAAAAAAAAAAGAATTAAGAGAAACAATGGTTAAGATAAGAATTTAATAATATTTTGGAAACAATATTTTAAATATAAAAAATTACCAATCACCAAATAATAAGAAAAATTATTTGACATATCATGTGCTAACATTTTTTTTATTTAATTTTCATCAACTAAAATTTAAATTAAAAATTTTTAATCTTTAATACGGCTTTAATATTATTAAATAAATATTCACGATACTAGCCTTGTGGCTAAACAATGATCTCGAGGTCCAATAAATTAAACCTAAAACCCTCTTTTCCTTGCAAAGGATGAAAAGGATAATCCTAGAGCCGGGATACAGCCCAGCTAAGCTAATGTCCAAAAGGCAATTAGATTGTTGGACTTCGTTTTGGGCTGGTTGAACTTGTAAGCACTGAACTCGATGGTTAAAGGCCGCCAAACACTTTTTAATCCTCCTCTCTTCCCCCACCCACGCTCCCCGAAAAAAGAAAAAAGAAAGGCCGCAAACATTTCCTAGAAAAAGTTCAACGGGCAAAGGGTTATCATTAATTGCATCTTTTCGGTTGGTTGATTAACGTAGGAAGAAAAGTGAAGAGGTTATAAGTTGATGTTATCTCAATGTTTTTACTTAGTTGATTTAATAATTAAACTTTAATTTTAATATTTTGTTTGATATAAATTTTTAAATAAAATTAATTAAAATTTACCTATTTTTCTTCTATTTTAATAGAAATTATCAATTGCATGTTAAGAGATTATCTTGAATTGGATAACAGAAAATAAAAACAAATGTATGATGATATCTTTTTTATTTTTTTTTAATGGTGAAATTAATTTTGATAAGATATATATAATATAGTGAGAAAAAAAAAAAAATCTAAAATGGTATGTAAGATTTTGAATTTATAAACATATTCAAAGACCCATTGTTTTTTTTTTTTTTTTTTCAAATCAATATCATATAAAGCCACTTAGCACTCATTTTTGGCAAATTTAGCATATATCTTATAATTTTTATTAAATTGTGTGATTTTAAAATTAGTATTTGACAAAAGATATTGAGTGTAAACTTATTCACTTCTTATAAATTTTAACATATAAGGAAAAACTTACAAATAAAACTAATTTATCATCTTTATAATATATTTAATAATAAAATTATAAACTTACAAATAAAACCGATAAGTGCCAAAGAGAAGAATAATCGAACTCACACGGAACGAGAAAAGGTTTGATGTAATTTCAACAAAAACTTTTTTCCATAAAAATCACAAACCCATCGAAATCAATCCTTCCATCTCCAACCCCTTGAACAGCACCAATCATCCTTCTACACCTCTCCTCCTGGGACCCTTCCTTTAAGCCCAGGCAACAAAGAACTCTTTGCAAATCACTAGCATCCATAAACCCATCTTTGTTCTCATCAACAATATCAAAGGCTTCCTTCAGTTCCTCCAAGCTGGGCTCCTTCAACTCAAACAATCTCGAGAGCTCACTTGCATCGTAGCTGTTTTGAAGCTTGTCTTCTTCTTCCTTGTCAAGCACTATTCCCAGCCTGGCCATCACGATCTTGATTTCCGATTTACGTGCTACTACTTTGCTTGCATTTGGTTGCTTCTTTGTAGTCCAATGTTGGAATTTTCAAATAAAAAGGAAGAAAAAAGGAAAAGTTGTGATTACTGGAATTCAAATTCAGGTGGTGTGACTAATAGGTAAAAAATGAAGTTATTGTTCTAAATTTTCAAATAATTATTTATTATATTTGTTGAATAATAAGTATAATTTTTAATAAATAATTATAAAAATAATTATAAAATATTATATTTGTTAAAATTTAAATTTGAAATTTTTAAAATTTTTAAATTAGAAATATTATTCATAGAACTTGAAATTTTTAAATTAGAAATATTGATTATAATTGTTAAATTAAATAGACGTTATAAGTCAGTTATTAATTAATTATTTTATCTGTTATTTATAATAAATAATAAAAAATAAATAAAAATTGTGTTTTGTGACCTTTCAAATGAAAGGATAAGTTTTTAATCACTAGACCAAACACAACTACTTTCTAGATATCACCACTACATCTATAAATACTCTAGACCTATTATTTGTTTAATATAGATGAAATTTCTTCCTTTCTCTCTTGATTTATCTATCTCTATATCAAGAATCCAATTGTTTATATTATTATTATAGAAATATTATAAATATTTTAAAAAATAAATTTAAAAAATATAATAATTTTTTAAAAGTTTAATTTTAATAAATGTAATTTATAATCAAATAAATTTTATTTTATTTTATGAGAGAATTTGTATAAATCTCTATTACATATTAATGAGAACAAATTTTAATTTAAGTAGAGTAGTATTGATACACAATTCAAAACAATTATCTTCTAAATTTCAAGATAATCAAGAGATCTGATCCAATAAGCGGTGTGTTTGCAAGGACCCAGTTCATCGGGCATTGGAAACGTTGTAGGAAAGTTAAGATACAGTCTTCCAGGGTCATTCCCCATTGAAGAAACTTAAGTCTGATAGAGACTGTGCTTGCCAATAGCTTCCCCATGAGAAGTTGCGTTGGTGAACACGGAATGCTTACGGAGTTTTCCTAGGCTTCCATTTCTATATGACAGCAAAACATTGTACCTTACATCAATGTTTATTTTATATTACTTTAAGAGGTCGGTTTCTTTTGTCTGTCAACTTCGTGGAAAAAATAAAATCAAACAAGAAATTGAGTGAGGGTTACCTGGAAGAATCGAAAAGGTGTAAAACCGTGCCTTCCAAGTCACAAAGAAGGGGCGGTGCATCCCCACAGGTCAAAATAACTGGCTGTAGGAAATGTCCAGGAAGGTGCTGCCTTTTTAACATTTATTGAATTGAATCGTTGAAATAAAAGAAGTAAACGCGGATTCAATATGGATTCAAATCATTCAATTATAATTATAATTAGTTTTAGTATAAAATAACATATTAATTATAATTAATAATTATAATAATATAAATGTAAATCTGTATTTATAATATATTTTAATATATTTTTAATTGTTCTTACAATTTATTATTTATAAGATTATCAAAATATAAGTATCAAACTTTGTCTCAAAGTTAAAAGAAGAGAATCACTGGGGCATATTATTAAGGGTGTGGTCTCTTCTTCCTTTTTCTCCTTTTTTTTTTTTTTTTTTTTCCTAATTAGTGAAAGAGGGTGCTTTCCTCTTGTCCGCTGATGGTGAGGGTGAAGAAACACAATAAACAAGTCACTGAAACTTTCATGCAATAAACATCCTTTTTTCACGCGCTTGCAAATTTCAGGCACAAATCTTGCAACAGAAACCCAAAAGAAAAACACTCTCTCCCCCACCTCACCAAAACTGCATTTGTGATAGAAAATGTTGCTAAGCGTCCAGGTCCTTCATCAGCAGAATCTTCTATGATTTCATGCCAGGCACATGGGGGATATTGCTGTTGGAATTGGAACTGTCTTAAAACAAAAACAAAAAAACAATGGAACGAAAAAAATTGTACGTGAACTTCTGCTCAAAAGTCTCCCTGCTAAAAAATTGTACGTAATTTGTTTCCTGCCGACGTAAGAAACATATTAGTTATGGTGACATGGCCCACAGTTCACTCACTGTTCTGTACTTACACGGCACCGACAGCCACATTCATTTTTCACTCTTTCTGCCCATTTTGAGGTTTCTAACATGCAGTTGGCATCAAAATGAACATTCAACTAATTCGATTAATGCCACTCGAAGTCATTGCGTAGATGGTTTGTCGATGTGTTTCTATGCAGTGGACCAGACTTGAATCTCCACTCGGCACTCCCTTCTAAGTTTAAGATATATTGGGTGTTCCTAGTTAAAAAGATTGGAGTAATTTGGTTAAAACGGGGAGGTCGGGTTTTAGATTCGTCAATGGCTGTGGTTACCTCAGAAGGAGTCTCACTCGACTCTATGAGTGCTCGGATTATAGATTTTTTTCATGAAGAGGTTAAATATCTAGAAATTATCTCTAATTTAAACTCACAAATGTAATAACAAATATAATTATAATATACTTTTTGTTTTATAAAAAATATAATTGAATTAATAGTATAACTAATATGATGTGCTTTTTTTCTTTCAAAAAATAATTAATTAGATCAATAGTATGACCAAAAAAAAAAGAAAAAAATTCCTTTGATTATGAAACTCACAGTTTATAGGTCTCACAATGAACAAAAGAAAAGAAATTTTCAAAAAAGAAAAAAAAGAAAAAAGAAAGGAATAAGTCTTAATGTGCTAATAATAGAGTAGACCTACAATTTAATAAGTATTTTATAGTGGATGATTTTGACTCTTTGATTTTACATAGAAAATAATTAGTAATTTTTTAAAAATTATATTTTAATTATTATATTTAAAAATTTCATATATTTAACTTAATTTTTTATATGAATTAAAGAAAATAATAAAAAAAAGTATAGAAGTTATAAGTTGGTATTATTTCAATGTTCTACAATTAATGATAAATTTCATTTAGTTGATTTAATAATTAAAATTTAATTTTAATTTTTTGTTGATATAAACTTTTAAATAAAACAAATTATATTAAAGTTTTATTTACTTTTTTAATGGGTAGAATAAAATTAATTGAGTTCTACCCAATTTTATTTCATTTTAATGGGAATTATCATTTATATACCATGAGATTGTCTTGAATTGGTTAAGAGAGAATAAAAACAAATATATGACGATACCTCTTTTTTTTTTGTTGTAGTGAAATTAATTTTGATATATATGAAAAATTGAGAAAAATAAATCTAAAATGGTATGCAAGATTTTGAATTTACAAACATATTTAAAAGCCACTTATCACCTATTTTTGGCCAATAATGGATATAACTTATAACTTTTATTAAATTGTATAATTTTAAAATACTTATTTGATAAAAAAAATTAAATATAAATTCATACTTTTCATATAAATTTTTTTTATTATTTTAATTTTTTATTATATTTACTTATTTTTTTATAAATATAATTTATTTGTAATTATATATTTATAAATTTATTTTTTTATTTTTTATTTTAAGTGAATTTTATTTATTATATAATTTTAAGTTATAAATAATTTATATTTTAAAAAATTAAAATAAAAATATAAATTCTTAGAGTTGGATGCTTACCACTCGTATAACTTAGTATTGGCAAATTAATTAAACTCATTTCATTCCCAATGCATGGGGGAGAAACTTACAAATAAAACTAATTTACATCAAAAAATAAAACCCAGTCTCCCACTTAAGGTAAAAAAGCTAGTAAGTACCAAAGAGAGAGAAGAATAATCAAACTCACACATAATGAGAAACGGTTTGATGTGATTTCAACAAAAACCTTTTTCCATAAACATCACAAACTCATCGAAATCAATCCTTCCGTCTCCAACCCTTTGAACAGCACCAATCATCCTTCTACACCTCTCCTCTTGGGACCCTTCGTTCAAGCCCAAACAACAAAGAACTCTTTGCAAATCACTAGCATCCATAAACCCATCTTTGTTCTCATCAAAAATATCAAAGGCTTCCTTCAGTTCCTCCAAGCTGGGCTCCTCCAACCCAAACAATCTCGAGAGCTCACTTGCATCATAGCTTTCTTGAAGCTTGTCTCCCTCCTCCTTGTTAAGTACTATTCCCAGCCTGGCCATCACAATCTTGATTTCCCTTTTACTTGCTACGACTTTGTTTGCATTTGGTAACTTCTTTGTAGTCCAAGCCTTTTGCTTTGCAAGGACCCAGTTTATCAGGAATTGGAAACCTTGCAGGAAAGTTGAAACATTGTCTTCCAGGGTCATCCCCCATTGAAGAAACTTAAGTCTGATAGAGACTGTGCTTGCCAATAGCTTCTCCATGAGAGATTGCGTCGGTGAACACGGAATGCTTAGGGGGATTTCCTAGACTTCCATTTCTATATGACAGCAAAACACTGTACCTTACGCCAATGTTTATTTCAACTTTACTTTAAGATGTCGGTTTCTTTTGCCTTTGTCCTGTCAACTTCGTGGAAAAGATAGAGGGAAATATAATATGACCAAACAAGTAATTCATTAAGGTTTACCTGGAAGAAATAAAAAAGGTGTGAAACATTGCCTTCCAAGCCGCAAAGAAGGGCCGTGCATCCCTTCAACCTAAAAAACTGGCCGTAGAAAATGTCCAGGAAAGTTCTGCCTTTTCTTTATTTATTTAATTTGAGTATGGAAGTACGAAAAATAAAAGTAGATTGAATACAAATTTAAATCATTTAATTATAATTATAATTAATTTTATAAAAAAAATATCAATTATAATTAATAATTATAGTTAATTATTTGTAAATCTATATTTATATATATATGTTCTATATCTCTTATGTCTTCCTGATAATTTTATTTTTGAATTTGTCTGTGCGCTTTGGCATTGCACATGAAGGGCTTGGGTTGAACCTCAAGGTAGTTAGAAGATTTAGACAGGGTCGTTTGAATCCGCATACCATGAAAGTATTTGTCAAATATATATATGTAAGGTGTTAAACCTTCAAAATTTATGCCTTACTGCAGAAAATTACTTGTCCATTTATAACCAAAGTTAAGTGTGTAGGTAGACATAACAAACGTTAATTAAGTGTTATCTTCATTGTAAGGAAATGGCACCACAACAACTGCTCATAAAATAAAGCTGTAACTTTTCCTTGTTGGTATCATAGCAGGGAACAAGTTCAACTAATCCAATGAGACTGCTAAATCGTAATAATATGCTGATTTGATTATGATATGTCTAACGATAATACCACTTACCTTCGATTTTTGAATCTGACGCAACCCATTTTCTGGAATTTTCCTGGAAACTGAGCTAACCCCCCTATTAGAGCAGCACATGACATAGCCCCATAAAGTTGAGTCAAGTCAACCAATCGAGTCTAGACGGTTAATAAAATAAAGACGATCTATGAAAACATACAACGAGATATAATAAAATAAGACTAATCTATTAAAATATACAAAATAATAATAATAATAAAAGATTAAACTTTTATAAATTTTTATAATTAATTTTTTTATATTTTTTTATTTTTATTTGAGTCTATATTTTTTAAATTTATTTTAAATTAATTTTTTAAACAAAAAGTAATTAAAATTGTTAAAATTTGTATTTTGATTAAAAAAATTATTAAATAAGTTGATTTTTTTGCCAAAAAAATTTAAATGAATTTAAAAAATATACAATTTCAATGAAAATATATAAAAAAAATTAATTATAAAAATTTATATAAATTTAAAACTCATTTTTATAAATATTTTCTAATATATTATATACTATTTTGTTATCTTTTGTATATCAAACTTCCGTATAGAGAAAATATTCACATGGATAAGCCAGTGGCATGAGGGATAGGGATACACATTTATTAATTTTAAAAATTAATAATTAAATTGATAAACTGATAACTTAAACTATAAATTAATAAATTTATTATAATTTCTCTAATCAAATTTAATTAGTTTAAAAAAATTATAAAAAATTAAGAAAAATAATTTTTTATATTTTATTTTTTTTTAAATAAAAATTATATTATTAAAATTTTTTATATATTTAATATTAAATATCAGTTTTATCGGTTTAAATTTTATCGATTAGATTAATTGAATTAATTAAATCTTTAACTTTTAACTTTTTTGATTTAATAATCCATTTAGTTTTTAAAATTTTGGTATCAATTGACTCAATGGTATTCTTCCAATACAAAAAAGTCCCCACTTACATAAAAAAAGTGAAAATGTCCTTAATCTTCCCTTTAAAAATTTTTGTGTGTATGATAAAGAGCAAAGATATTACCAGCCAAGACTTAGATCCTATAATCATAGTTTAGTGTTATTTTCATTGCGTTACAAATATGACATGCAATTACATATAGTTAATAGTAATGTTAAGAGTACTCTTGAGACCTTTCCAAATAATTAGTTCTTTTTATTTTTGGTCAAAAGTGAAGAACTTTTTCTTGAAAATTTTTATGATGCATTTGTTATATCATATAGTATAAGATAGTATAGGATAAGTGAGTCTTATCTCATCATGTCCATATTTGGTAAATTATTTTAATAAACTAATATGAGATTATTATTTTATATAATTTCACAATAATCTCATGATATAAATTAAATATATTTTCTAAAGATGTTTTATATAAAAATTTGTAATATTTGTCCAAAACTCTTCTTTTATTTTTTATTTTTACTTTTGTTGTTGTTACGATTGCCACTACCACATTGGCTACCATTGTTGTTGTCATTGTCACGATCACTACTGTTGTCCCTTCCATTTTTTTTGTCTTCCATCTCTCTTCCTTTCCTTATTTCTTCCTTTTTTTTTTTTTTCACTTTTTCTCTCTTTCATCTCTCTTCCCTTTGCTCTCTAATTCTTTTTCTTCTATCTCTCTTTACCCAACTCCCTCTTTTAGTTCTCTCATTCTCTCCATCTCCATCTTTCTTTATCTTTTTCTATTTTTATCTCTTTTTAATCTTTCTTTATACTCTATCTCTCAAAAAAAGAGAGGGATGGAAGATAGATATAAAGAATAAAGAGAGATGATAGGTAGAAATACAAAATAGAGAGAAAGAGAGAGATAAAAGTGAGTGACAAATTTAAAAAAAAAAAAAAGAAAAGAATAAAAAGAAAGAGAAAGGAGGGAGAGATGCAATTTTGAGACATAAATAAAAGAGAGAAAGAGAGAAACAAAAACAATATTAAAGAGATGTAAGAGAGGAGAAGTGAGATATGAAAAAGAAAAGGGAGAAATAAGAGAGAAATGAAAGGAGAGATAAAGAGAATGAGATGAAAAGAGAGAAAATAATAAGAAAAAAGATAAGAGATTGACAATAGAGATAGAGTTTAAAGTAAGATGAAAAATAAAAAAAATAAAGGTAAAAATATTCAAAAGAGAGATGAACAAAGAAGAAAAGAGATATAAAGAAAGAGTAATAGAGATATTTAAGAATAATTTAGAAAAATATACGAAAGGGTAGTAGGGATAGATGTAAAGAAATAAAATATAAAGATAAAGTTGAAAGATATATTAAGAACTAAAAAAGGAGGAGAGATTGAAAAAAAAAAAAAAAAGGAAAAAGAGAGTAAGCAAAATAGAGAGACAGAGAAAAAGGCAAAAGTGAGAGAGAAAGAGAGATAAAATGATGATGGAAAAAGAGTGAGAAAATCTTATATTATAAATTTAAAAAAATTCATAATTTAATAAAAAATTTTTCTATTAATTGAAAAATTATTGTTAATATTTAAATATATTTTAACTATAATATTTAAAATAATTTCAAATATAAAATAAGTTTATTATTTATTTTATATTATTATATGATATACACCCTTATTTATTAGTATTATCTCATTTTTATGAGTTTTATTTTTATAAATAATCTTTTAAGTGATGTATTACGTAAAATAAAAGAATAATGTTTATTTCTATTTTTTATAAAAAAGATGTTATTTGCACGAAAAAAAAATAACTCCATACATAAAAAGAAAAAAAAAAGTGTTATAGGCTCCCTTTTTACTTTTTATTTTTATGTGTATAAAGTTTTTTTTTTCTTTGTGTAAAAATTAATTTCCTTTTTATAATTCTAACTCCACTGAGGTGAATGTAAATGTAAAATATTTACATCATCTCACTTAAAAATATTTCAATAGAATTTTGGATATAATTTTAAATTCAAGAGTCAGTTATTTGATTAATAATTTTTATATTATCTCATTAATAACTTTTTAATTTTTTTTAATGTAAATTAGTAATTTTAAAATTGAAAAAATTATATCAGTATCATTACAAATATTCCATAATTGGGCCACATTTGACAATTAAGTTGTTAAGTGCTTATGTGGCATTTAAGGTGTAAAAACCTCTTTCTTAATCACAACAATTACTTATGTGGACATGCTGAGTCAACCCACTTTGTTAACTCACCCTGATCTCCTCTTCTCTCCTTACTAGACCCTTTTTTCTTGTATGGGAGTGAACTGTTAAGTCAATAATTAGTAATAAAATCATAACTCACATAAAAATTATCCACTAAAGGTCTTGCATATTTTTACTAGAGATATTAGGTGGCAAAGTTATAATTTTTAGAAGAAAAAACATGAGAAATAAAGAAAGTTAAAGTACTCATAGACAAAAAAAGCTAAAAGGATTGGAGTTCAATCATGTGTTATTACTACAACCAAGTTGCCACTTTGAAACATTATGGACATAGATGATTCCTAGTCAATGATTTAAGGCATGCCTTTTATTCCCAGTAAATTTAGCTTTCTATACTCTCTTTTCTTGTAAAAGTAAATTATATTCAAATAAAAAATAATTAAAATTATTCAGCTTTTCTTGTAATGGCAAAGAAAGAATGCATGTGATTTTTTTGAATCCATTGATCCCTCAATCTATACAAAGCCAAGATAAATTATACCTAAACTGTTAGGAAAGACCATAATTGTTGAGAACACAGCAACTAAAGAAAGAAAGAAAACAAGACACTTACTATTCATCCTTATTCGAACATGAAATTTGTTGATTATACTTGTAATTACAAAACCTAGACAAAAAGAGAGATGAAATTAGAAAAGGAGCTAAGGATATGTGTATAGTTCATAATGGACAACAAAAGTAAGTAAGATGCTTACTACTTTGATGATTTTGCAATCCCTTTTTCTTTGATTTCTTTGTTTGAAGAGAAGATATTATTTTTTTTCTAACTTCTTTTAGTGGTTTTGACAGACTAATCTAAGTTGGATTAGGGTTTTACTAATAAAATTCTTAGCAAAGGCGATAGTGACTTAATTGTACAATAAGTTAATAGTTTGTAACTTGATTGAACACTGATTACAGTAATTATATACTTAATAGTGCACTCCCACACAAAATAAAAAGGGTCTAGTAAGAAGAGAGAGTGGAATCGAGGTGAATTAGCAAAGTGAGCTAGTTCAGCATGTTTATGTCAGCAACTCTTGCTAACTAAGAGAGAGGTTTGTACACCTCAAATATCACGCAGACATTTTAACGATTTAATTGATGAATGTTTTTCAATTGTGCACTATTTGTAATAATAATGACTTGATTCTTCAATTCTAAAATTACTATCCAAAATAGTACTTATCCCTTCGACTTGTTATGGTCCACCTACATGGTATTTTTACACCTTTCTTTTTTATTAAATAATCAATCTATCAAGAGCTAAGTTGAATTGATCGTATCAATTTGTTTTTGATTAACATGACTTTCGCAACTATCCGATGACGCGTACCTTTTTTTTTTTTTTTTTTTTCCCGTTTCTTTTCAAAAATGGGAAGCAAATGTGTACACCTTCTCTGCTTTAGTTACCGTGGCAAACAAGAAACTTTTCTATACATTCACTTTCTAAGCACTTTACATCCGTAATAAAATTAATTAATTAAAGCAGAGAAATGGTAAGGTGGATCCGCGGCATCCGAAAACGTCTTGGCGGCTGTAGAAATATATTTAAGATACTAAGAGAGCTAGTTTACTTGGTTAAAAAGAGTGACTCTATTTTCTTATCAATTAGCATTTGATTCTTGTCAAGAAGTATATTGCAAGTGAATGCAGTAAGTCAATACAGAGGAATGCAAACTTCAAATTGCTCAGGGAAGAATTTAGTCTAGATTGATACAAAAACTAGTTCTAGAATTCTTTTATAATAAAGACCAAAATGCATTTAAAATAGATTTAGGGAGAATGGAGATCAAGGATGATGAGCTATTGAGAATGTCAAGCACCTCCTCTCGAATTAAAATAAGTTTTAGTGGGTAAAGCACTGAAATTCTGCAAAATAAAAAAAGAAGTCCGGCCCAAGATATAGGGGTATGGTTGCAGTGCACTAGGCCGAACTGGGGCGTTTAACCAACTAAGAGCCGCGGGCCTTACAGGACTAACTGCAAGCCCTGTAAATAAAAGGTCACTCGAGTTTACTGATAGAAAAATAAAGGGTAACTCGAGTTTGGTGCGTTCCATCTTTCCAGGTAAGTGCAAGAAATAATATGAAAACGAATCCTAATATTTTGGTTTACCATTTTGCTTTGTTTCCATAAGACTGGCTCTTCATTGGTTGGTTTTGATCATTCAGCGTTTTTTTTTTTCCATCTTAGCCTGAATGAATATCAACAATAGAGTTTGAAGACTCGTGGGCATTTCTTTGGGAGCTGGTTTATGCCTATGCATTACTGCAATGGAAAATCATCTCTGACAGTGATTTTTTCTTGAAACTCAATGAAAATGAAAGCGTGGCACTATTATATTGCATATGAAATGTTTCTATTTTCTTCCCTTTCTGTTAAGATTCCAAAATTCTATCAGAAGATTGCACCAAAAAAAGTGTTGGAGCATATTTGCTTGCTTTCCAACCTTGTACCAATAGCATGTTGTCTGCGAGAGTTTGGTTAGTTTTACGGGGGCTACCAACCCTCCTCCTTTATCCAGACTGGGGACCGACAACACCAAACACAATGTCCGATGATGGCGGAGTTAGGGTGTTGTCTGCCCCGAATCACCGTATGGTTGTGAGGATCCTGAAGTGACTTGAACCTGCAGAGGGGACTAATCTCTGCAGGATTTTAGCATCAAGCCTAGCTGTAGTCGAATCTGTCACGCTTTGTCGTGATTTTTTATACTGTACAGAAATGCATTACAGAAGTTCTTTCACTTCACAAGACCTTGCAATCACCTACTCAGATGTTATTTATTAGAGAAATAAATAGGTTGCTGAAATATGGCTGACATCATTTCAGCGTCTGTACATAAATTTGAAGCAATAATCCCCTTATTTTTGTTCCATGGTAGATTAAAATTTTAATAATTAAATTCATATCCAAAAATTTAGTAATTTATAATATAATTAGTTTAATTAAAATTAAATTAATAAAAAATATATTTAATATTAAATATATAAAAAAATTTAATAATATAATTTTTTTTAAAAAAATTAAAATATAGAAAAAAATTTATTTTTTTAATTTTTTATAAAATTTTTAAAATTAATCAAATAAAAAAAAATATAACCAATTAATTTATCAGTTTGATCACTAATTTTCACATTTTTATAATAAATTAAATTAAATTATAATTTAATTTTTAATTTTACGTCTGATTTAATTTTTAAAATCTCGTGTGAAAATATATGTGATTAAATTGATGATATTTTTAATAGAAATAAATTTAATATTAATTTTTATTAAAATATTTATTTATTAAAATAATTTAATTTTTATATATATATAATTAAAATTATAATTTAAATAAAAAATATTTTAATAATTAATTAAAAATATTTAATTAAATAAAAAATATTTAAAAATAAAAATTTTAAAATAATAAACATAATTTTTAAACAATAAAATTATATTTAAAAATTAAATATTTTAAATTTTCCTTTTAATTTTTACATGAACACTTTTTTGGTTCATGAGATTTTGAGCATTCCGTTCTACCCGTTCTACGTCACAACTCCTCCAATGGATAACCTTCAAAAATAATACAACTTGACGAGACACCTTGCTTAAGACAAGCTTAGATTCACAGGACCTTCTCCTAGAATCTGCTTTACCTGTTAATAGAATATATTAAAGCAGGAAAGTAGCGTTCAAGTACAGCAGGAGTTTAAAGGGAAAGGTACTTCAAATGACCCTTCCTTCTTTTCTCGTTTTTCAAACATTCGAGCTGCATAATATTCGGCCTTATCAATTATTTATATTCCTTTCTTCGAACTTCAACTGGAGCATGCTCCTAGTACAAAAGAACTACAGTTTCAAGACAGAAAGCAGATGCTTGCTTCCTAAGAAGAACTCGCCGTTTAAAGAGTTGGACCTACCACTGATTGGACCGTCTCATACGCAGGAATATAAGCAATTACATAGATGCAGTGAATTGGACCATCTTATATGCACGTCATTGCACTGTGAATTACGAATATATATATATATTACAAATATTTAGTTAACGTAAATTTATTTTTAGAAAGGGTACATACAACAAAGCTCTTTAGATATATGTATTCGGGTTCATTGGTCACTGAGACTAGGGGTATTGATGCTAATTTGCCGTTTGAAACATTACTTCAGTATCTAAACTTGCTTCCCTTTTAATCCTGGAAAAGTTGATTGCAGCAGACCAACTGAATGTATGGCACTGAGAAGGCAAATGCTATCAATCATTGGATTTTGATTCCAGGGATCAAAGCACTTGACCGCACCCCACTAAAATCAGAGGATCGATCCGATTCAATTACATTTTCGATCTTTTGTTGGCCAGTTCAGCTTCCTCCTTTTATTTTCTGGAATGTGAAAATTTCTTTTTCCCAGTTTCAGCTTGGATATGGATTACAGACTTAAAGCTAACATTTCCCTTTAGAATATTTCTCTTTAAGGAACTTTTATTCAGGAATTTAGTTGATTGCTTTCATATTATAAAAGCATGCAACCATAGGTATTTCATGTCACAATGTGCCATCAGAAAATTACCTGTGTTGCCTTGTATCACAATCACCGTAGGATGTTAGTTCAATTCCCGCATGTTCATTGTGTTGCTTTCTCATCATGAAAGTGCTGCTTTAGCTTCTTATTTACTTTACCTTGCCGTAACATAGTAGGCTACTTTTTTTTTTTTTTTTCTTTACAAATGAATCAATGTGATCGCTTGATGGCTTAAAAAAGCAACTTCAGTCATTGTCAAACAAGCATGACTCAATGAAGAGGGAGAGAACAAAAAAAACAAAGGGAAAATTTAAAGCAGGAGAATCATCAAATATACCAGAAAACTCTATTTTTTTCAAGGACGCCTGCTTTGGTTTATTGGAGATGATAACAATAATAGTATGAATGACATTAGAATAAATTATATATTAAACATCAACAGATACACAAGTATATTAGACTTAAAAAATTGCATGTATTTTCTTTTTATTGTGTAAAAAATTATAATTTAAGTGAAAGAATAAAACTCTATTGAAAAGTACTAATTTTATATTAAAAAAACAGTTAACACACAAGGAGCCCTGTTGGATGGTTGAAATATAATCAAGTGTGGGTTTTTTTTTTTCTTGATTCGACACCTTGGAACCTGCAGGGGAATAATTGTATTATTGCATGTAATATAGAGGAATTGACATGAGAAGCTTATCCTCAATTTTATATGATGGCTGATTTGATTAACTTTTTTCTCAGTGTACTTTACGACAAAAATAAGGCAAGTTTGGGCCTAAAAATGCAAGGTTAGATTCTTTGATTCCTCCAACCCTACAAAGAACAAAAAGAATCTGCCAATGGCACTACCCCCTACTCAAAAAAGAAACTAAAGAAAAAGAAAGGGAAGAAGATGGGAGAAAAAAATAAAATAAAATAAAAGATTGAAAGATCCATTTGATTATCACTTTCAGTTGCCAAAAAAAGAGATATTCATTATATCATTTCCATTAACTCGTCTATTTTTCTTCAAAGTTTCTCCAAGTGTGAGGAAAGTTGTGTCCATTATTCATCGTGGTGGGGCTGGCCTAACTCAGCAGGGAATCAAGCAGAGAAAGGAAGAGAGAAAAAAAAAAAAGGGAAAACAGCAGCAAGATAAAAACAAGCCATACTCTTTTCTTCTTTTCTCTCCTTTTGAGGGAAACCTGAATTGAACCGTGTTGCTTTCCCCGTTTTTTGCTACATCACAGATTCTCTCCCATCCCCCTTTCAAGACAAGGAAGGAAGAAAAAAATTTATTATTTTTTTTTTTTGAAAAGGAGAAAGTTAGTATGAAATGGGAGAGTGGGAAGAAAGGAAAGAGCCACAGCTCACAGCATATATTCCCTTCAAGGATAACCCCACTTATGTTTCCAGATATGGAGCCAGAACTCAGTGACACCTCAACAACTCCATAATTATAAAGAGAACAACATATGGAAGCTTTAGCTGAAAAAGGATCAGAACTCATGTTCACGTTTCAAATTTCCATTTTCCTGTCATCCACAAAACACTCAAAACCAAAACATGAACTTAGTCTTATCCACTGATGCGAAGCCTAGGCTAAAATGGACACCAGAACTGCACCAAATGTTTGTCGAAGCAGTCAATCAACTTGGAGGGGAAGACAGTTAAGTAAATATATGATATCCAAAAAATCTTCTTCTTTAGTGCAAATGATTCCAATATTGTCTATGCTTTTTGTGCTCGCAGAGGCAACACCAAAGAGTCTGATGAGGGTGATGGGAATTCCTGGACTTACCTTGTACCATCTAAAGAGCCACTTACAGGCATTTTCTCTTTATACTTATCAGATCAATCTTTGTTTCCTTTTTAACAATGCAGAAAAGAGAATCATGATTGTGTTTGTGGCTCTTTCTGCAGAAGTACAGGCTCGGGAAGAGCCGACTGTCACAAACCAGCATTGGTGACAAGAAAGAAGGTGAATCTATTGAATCCAACTAAAATTATAGCACGATTTCTTTTTCTCCTTTATGTTCTGCTGAAACGATTAATTAAGAAAAACATTCTAATGCAGAAACTACAGAGATTCAAAGCAGTGATGTTCATTTAAGGAGAGGAATCAGTGATGGAAACCACAATCAGACTCATGAGTAAGAGTTCAAATGATCTACCTTTCTTTCTGATGAATGCTTGACTGAAATGATTATACCAAGGATGCCCTATTGATTCGAGGTGTTGCAATTAACAGAAGCTTGCAGATTGCTCAGGCTCTCCAAATGCAAATGGAAGTACAGAGAAAACTTCACCAACACATTGAGGTACAATTGCATTGTGATCAAAGAAAGAAAACAAAGGAGACTTTCTTATTAACTACTTCTCAGTCTCAGAATCAAATCAGGACATTTCAGTCAGAATTCTAATTTCAGGTGCAAAGACATTTACAGCTAAGGATAGAGGCTCAAGGGAAGTACTTACAGTCAGTGTTGAAGAAAGCACAGGAAACACTAGCTGGGTACAATTCTTCATCAGTGAGCATAGAACTAGCAAAAGCTGAACTTTCCCAATTAGTCTCAATGGTGAACACAGTATGCCCAAGTTCAGCAATCTCAGGATTGACAGAAACAGGAGGTTCAATCTTAGATGAAATAAAAAGGAAAAATATAAGAAGCACATTGTGTTCCATGGAAAGCTCTTTGACGTCATCTGAGAGCTCTGGAAGAAAGGAAGACAAGCAACAAAAGAATGACATTGATGATGCAAATAAAACCAACACAACTTTTGTTGAGCTTGCTTTAACGGACATTCACACACAAACTAAGGCATTGCATAGCAGTACAAGCTACCAAGGGAAGAAGAGAAGTGGCAGCACAATTTCTGATGGTATTTGTGTGGAGCAGCAACTGGTTAAAAGATCAAAAGGTGCTGACAGATTAAAAAGTTCTGCCTTGTTGGGTACATTCGACCTGAATAGCAAATATCCAGATGATATTGAATCAGGATCAAAAGCAATAGACTTGAACTGCAACGGAAATTGAAAAATTCCATGGGCAACTCTTGGGGTTTTGACACCTTTATACTGGAAGGGTTTTACTATTATAATCAATGCAGCAAAGTAAATTTTATGCCTTGAGCTTTTGTTTACAACATGTATATTAGTATCTGTATGGATGCAGGAACTTTGGAAACCTACTGTAAGTAGCTGAAAGTATAATATATATGGTATGTACACGTTACTTCTGTCCTTCTATCTCCAGCTGCATGCTATACTCACAAAGCCTAATGCTGATAAGAAAAATGCCTAAAGCAGTCGTAGCACTATTGAAAGAAAAGATTTAGAGACAGTTTTGTAGATTAATTGGGTTTCAGCTGATGGCTTCAGGGGACCCATTTGCTCTACCTTGCCATTTGGTTGGAGGGATGTTTTGGCCAACCTTTCCAACCCAACGGCTGAAAAGCCAGCAGCTCAAATTTTGGAGTTGATTATAAACTATGTGGGTGATAGTGTGGCCAGTGGGTAATAAGTTCATTCTGCTGTTGTATCCCTCGCGTTATAGTTGTTAGAATCCAATTAATTCATTTTTGAAAGCACAGAAGTATGAGGAAAGCAAATTAAACATGGAGACACCATGATGGTAACAAAATCATCTTTCCGACTACTGTGAATCATTATCCACACCACTAGTGCAGGACAAATAAAAGACACCGTGATGGGAGCTAAATCATGTTTCCAACTACTGTGAATCATTATCCACACCACCGGTGCAGAACAAAGTATATTATTACTACTTCAGAAGCTATCATCAATACATGCCCCCAAGCCTGCAAAATAAAATGATTAAACAAATCATATTTGTCAAACCATTGTTGCCAACCTTTCTTCTTAAGCAAGCTCAGTGGAAGGGAAATTGGCAATACATAATCACATTTTCTTCTTCTTAAGTCAGCCATGAGAAATGGAAATTGGGGTTGAGGAAAATGGGACTTTCACATATTACTTGTGGCTATCGGCTTCTTGTAGCTTTCCTTTTGGTGCTTGTTAAGTGGTCTCAATCTTCATCACTGCCTGAAGGTGTGCACTGTGACCATTAACTAGTTCACTAAATGGATCCTCCCTCTATTAGGATAGCTAAATATACAAACCTATAAATAAGTGAATATACATATATATATATATATATATATATACACTAACACCTTTTGATCCTTTTCTTCATTGCAGGAAAAAGCCTCCTGTTCATGACCTCAGATATTGAAGAGGTCTCTGGCAAGTCTTTCGATTACATTGTTGTTGGGGGCGGGACAGCAGGTTGCCCCTTAGCAGCAACCCTTTCGGAGAGGTTCTCTGTGCTATTGGTAGAACGAGGAGGCTCTCCTTATGGAAATCCATTTGTGCTAGAAAAGTTGTACTATGGGTTCCCAATGCTTCAAACTGATGAATTCACATCTGCAGCTCAGAGTTTCATCTCCAAGGATGGAGTTATGAACCACAGAGGAAGAGTGCTAGGAGGATCATCAGCCATAAATGGTGGATTTTATAGTAGAGCTAACGATGATTTTGTGTCCAGTGCTGGATGGAATAAGGAGCTGGTGAAGGAGGCTTATGAATGGGTGGAGTCTAAAATCGTCTTTAAACCCGAGTTGACCATATGGCAATCTGTCGTGGAATTTGGCCTTCTTGAAGCAGGATTTTTGCCTTATAATGGGTTCAGCTGGGAACATATTGAGGGAACAAAGATTGGAGCTACTATTTTTGATGAATTTGGAACAAGGCACATGTCAGCAGATCTTTTAGGATCAGGGAATCCAGAAAATCTCATGGTTCTATTGAATGCAACAGTAAGAAATATCATCTTCCAGCAGAATAATGGTAAGTAGAGACCAACAAGCCCCCATACCATTGTTTAAATGATCACTCTCTTGATTCTCATTCCTTCCAAATGCTGCAGGTAAAGGAAATGAGAGCATTGTTCATGGCATTAGTTTCATAGAGAGTGATGGCAGGACAAATCAGGCTTATGAAGCTTACTTGAACCAACCAGAGAGCTCTAAATCAAGGGGTGATGTTATTTTGTCAGCAGGAGCAATAGGCAGTCCCCAAATCCTATTGTTGAGTGGTATAGGACCTAAAAAACATCTCAAGAACATTGGCATACGTCTTGCAGTGGACTTGCAAGGAGTTGGACAAGAGATGAAAGACAATCCTTGTATTGCCACTTTGGTAGACAGCAAACCAAAATATCGCTTTCCAGATTCACCACAAGTTGCAGGTATTGCAAAACACTTCAAATTCATAATTGAAGGGGGAATCATACCTGTAAGCTTCAATGAAACAAGGATTCCCATTGCAGTTAAGCTAGCATTTCCAGAATCCAAAGGGAAGCTGGAATTGAATGGCACAGATCCTAGGCAAAACCCTTTGGTGGAATTCAATTATCTAGCAAAGGAAAAGGACTTGGAGGACTGCATTGAGATGGTTCAGTTGCTTCACAGAGTAGCAAGGTCTCAGTCTGTTACTTTCTTCATGGGAACCGAACACCAAGATAACTTGATGTATGGTCCTCAGGAGCTGAGAAAATTCTGCAAGACCAATGTGAGGACTTATTATCACTATCATGGTGGCTGCACTGTTGGTTCAGTTGTGGATCAAGACTATAAAGTATATGGAGTAAAGGGATTGAGAGTTATAGATGGCTCAACTTTCCACGAAACACCCGGCACAAACCCCATGGCTACCCTCTTAATGCTAGGAAGATATCAGGGGATCAAAATTATCCAAGAAAGAGAGAGCGCTTGAGCATATATAGCACCTACCAATATACCTTTTCCTGGTACTATGGTTGCGGGAATCCATTCAATGTAACAATGATTCTCCTAACATTTTTGGAGTCCAACACATGGTCCCCTTATTCAATCTTACACAGGACTGCTTTATATCACCATCTCAGCAGATGCTTCTGCAGTTCTTACCTGTACAATTTCTTGCTTATGAATCAATGCAATATTGCAAAACATAATTGTTCAAGATACTTACAGGAAATGAACACGAAAAACATATATATTTTTTATTATTTCAGGAAAAGCAGGAATTGCAAATATTTTCTGTACAAGCTAGTAAGAGGGGAAGAACAAGATTTATTTTTTCTCACAAAAAAATTTCCCTAATCCTCCATTGAGTGATCAGCTGCTAGACTTGAAGAAGAAACATCATTAGAATCAGTTGCAGGGTCTTGATTAGAATCGGAATTTCTCCTATTGCCATTTAATGAAAAACTGACCCAAATCTCTCTTCCAAGTCTCCTCCTTTCTCCCTCTCCTCTCCTCTTTCCCAACTCTCCCTCATCAACAGGCATCTTATACCTGCAAACTGGGCATGACCCATGCATCCCCAACCACTTCTCTATACATTTTGGGTGGAATCTATGCTTACACGGCATCTCCTTGACAACCCCACCAAGCTCCCATTCCTCTAAACAGATCACACACTCACCGTCTTTATCTTCAGTCTCGCCGATCTCCACACATGGCAAGGCCTCTATTGATGCCTTTGAGGCTGGAGGCTCTCCATTCTTTATAGCCAAGTCTCTAAACAGATAGTCCAAGCTGTCAGTTCCTTCAATCACCACCATGCCCTGTGTAAAGGGGTTTATCAAAATGATTCTTTCTTGTTGGTTTCCTGATGTTTCTTGGCCTGGCTCTTGTGTTGGGTTTGGACTTTCACCTTCTGTAGTGGCACTGGTGAAGCCTAAGACGAATGGTAGAAAAACAGAGAGATCTCTACGCATCAAAAGCCTCTGAAAAATTGAAGATGCTTCAGAAAATTCAGGTGCTACCTCAGCGTCAGAAGCCATGGCTGCAATATCGTTGAGAAAGAGAGAGAAGGGGAAGCAAAAAAGAAGAGGCAACTACGATAGAATAAGAAAATTGAGGTAATTGGTTGGGATAATAAAATAGGCTAAAGACGCGTGCGCCCACAGAAGGACAAGAAGGTTGTGGAAAGATCTGGAATTTATGGAGGTGTTTTTATTACACAACCCATGTTTTGATGCTTGATTGCTTTGATGATGTTTATCCGCCCACCGCACCTAAAGCTGTCATATTTGTCGGTTTTGGACTATGAGAAAAGATATTTATGTGATTAGGATATGCCAGCCACTTGCTTAACTCTTGTTGCATATTACACGATTAATTTTATATACAATAGCTTTTCTACTTAAATATAATTACAATATTGTTTTGTTGTGATGCATTTGCTGACAGCTGCAAAGCCTTTGCAGACTACCAATTTCTAGCTGTTTGCTTACCATTTCGGGTACGGAAATAGTAAGAATTTGACATCATTGTGAGAAATGGTAATTAAATGACAAGTTTAATATAGACCCAATAAATAAAACTGCAAAAAATTTCATTTTTTTGGTTGCAGTGACAGGGGCTTTTGGTCTGATGTGAAGATAAATCTCTCAAGTTTTTGTTCTGAACTTGAACAAAAGGTTAAAGCTTTAGCCGTTTTGTAACTCCAAAACCCACGTTCGTGCGCTTAAATCTTTTGTTCCTTTACCTTTTTACCTGGGAAATTAACAGATTGGCTAGCTGTGGTGTGGAGCGTAAGTTTCTCGTTGTCCGGATATTTGTTGTTATTCGTGCGAAGTGTTCGATAAAATTCCTGAGAGAAGGAACAGCTGTTGTCCGGATATTTGTAGGGCATTTCCAATGTTTCAAACCCTCCAGTTTATGGCTATTAGGAGTGCTCCTGCACTGCAGTTCAGGAGCTCTGATATCTTTGGGAGCCAACCCAAAAGTTGTAACTTCTTGTCCTTCCCTACTACAAGTAAGTGCAACCAATTAAAAAGCTAGAAGCTTTGGTTTTTTACTTTCTATTTCCAAGTAGATTTTGATAATACTTGGTCGATATCTTGTGGTCGCTGCGTCATTTTTCATCATTATATGTTTTGCATGAATTGGTAAATTGTTGTGATCTCTAAGTCACAATAATGTAACGTTATCTTCATGTAAAAGATCAGCCTTTTGCTTTGGAATGAGTCCCCAGTTTGTTATTGCAGATTTTCGTGCCACAACAATACTGGCAAAATCAAAGAATAACACTCGAAAAGAAAGTGCTAAAATTTTGAACAGACGAAGGCTAAAGAAGGTATGCCTGTTCATCAACTTCAAAAGAGCCCTTCATCTGATCCATAAGCATATGCTTTCAGTGTTACACATGCTTGAGTCTTTTTCTGTTAAATGGGACTTGTCATAAGATGAAAAAAGAGAATGTGATGGCCCAGGTCAATAAGTATTCTGGATTTTTAAGGTCAACCAGCCCATTGCAATGTATAGATAGGAGTAGAGCATACTAACCAGAAAGCAGAACAGGAAGCAGGCCACTGGCTTCATCAGAAGGAAGAGTGATAAAGTAGGTCATTTTCATGTCAAACAATCGCACGGGCTGTTAGATCACATGGCTGCACTATTTTGTGGATATTCACACATGCACATGATTTCTAGATTGGGTTGGCCAATGCAAATCTGGCTACTTTTAGAAAATATAATCTATAATCTACAACTTTTGCTGACTCTTACAATTTCATTTGAAGAAATTCAAGAATTGACCCATTAATTGGGGATGTTTCGTGAAAATTTTTTGGATGTATTTGTTAGCTTATAAGAGTGAGCCTTGACGTAATGTTAACGTCACTTCATTGTGACCCGGAGGTCAAGAGTTTGAGTCTCAAAAACAGCTTGTTTGTAAATATAGGAGTGAGATTGCATATATCTTTCTTCTTACCCAGAGCTTAGAATTTGATAGCCTCATGAATTGTAATGGCCTTTTATTTGTTTGCTCACCTATTTGTCATTTTGGCTTTGGCATGATTATGCCAGTTTAATGGCACTGCAACAAAACCAAGGCTGTCAGTGTTCTGTTCAACCAAGCAATTATATGCTATGGTGGTAGATGACCAGAAAAAGAAGTGTTTATTCTACGGAAGCACTTTGCAGAAATCTTTGCGGGGTGATCCTGCTTGTAGCACTATTGTAAGTTGTCTTTTCAGTTTCAATAATTTTCTCAGAGGATTTATGTTTGTGTCTATATTTTTGGATTGGTGGGTTGTGGGAGGTGGGTGTGAAAAAGATGGTTGCTTTTTCAGCTTAAGATATCTTTAAGAGTATCAACTGATGATTTCAAACTAAATAGATACCATAGATACTTCACCATCTGCTTCTAATTATGTTTCTATCCCCTGCCAATTCCTTTTCTGCTCCCAGGACAGTGCTGAACGTGTCGGGGAAGAGCTTGTCAAAGCATGTACTGATCTTAATATCAATGAAGTATCTTATGATCGCAATGGATTTGCACGTGGGGAAAGAATGCAAGCTTTTGAGATTGCAATCTCTCGTCACGGATTCTTGCCAGATAGATCATTCCGGAAATCTTCATGACCTCCAAATTGATTCTATGCACATTTCAATAGCTCTTGTGTGTTGTGTAAACTAGGTTAACATGGGCAAGGTTGTAGGTACAAATGACACTGATACTATTCATATGCAATGTGAGCTTGAACCTGATATGAATTATGAAATTTTTTGAGACAATCAAAATTCTTGTGTATGAAAGACAACAAAAATGCAAGACGAAAGGCCTGTTGGAATCTACACAATCATGAACTTCTTCCAACAATCAAGGCTGGACTCACTGTGCAGCAATGCACAACCCAGTTTGCTGCTTTCTGGGAATCAGAAAAGTCTAATGGGATGCTAAATAGGAAATGAAAAGGAAGACATTAAATTTTGTTTATGTCAGATGAACAAATTGGTCCGGCCGCTGCAGATTCATCCGTGGGAATTTTTACACATTCTACATCATTCGTTAATATAACTTCTCTGGGTAGAAGGTTTTTGGTTTCTATCCAAGTCCATGTACCATTTTGCAGAACGGTTATGAAAGGCCAGCAATAGATCATAGGCATGGATTAAACAGGTCAAAAATTTCTTGAACACAGTGAAAAGAATTTACGTGTACGGTATATAGGGAAAACTACCGTATTACTAGTATGACTCATATGACCTACTACTAATGGACAGGGATCTATACAAAGGCAGTATATCTATCCCTCCTACACAACGCATCCCTTAAACAGGTAGCCAGTATCGGCTAATTTAAATTGGGATTCTATGGCGGTAGTAACACTTACTAAAAGCCTATGCCAGGTAGCTTCTTCCTCATGAATGCTATAAAATCTCAACTAGGCATATTTAAGGAGACTTGATATAGAAACCTGAAAACTTGTGACATTAACTAAGCCTAATGGTCCCCACAGCATCTAGCACTGGCTTCTTCTTGGAGTTTCTGCCAGAGGCAAAGCATCTCTCTGGGAGCTTGATAGTGGGCAACAATGTAACCATCTTTGCATCCTACATTATAGATTCTCCCTTCATTCTCATACCGAACTTTCAAGCCCTCCTTCTGCATGTCTGCTATCCAAATGCCCATTGCTACATCTTCTAGCTTAAAAATCTGGCAAAATCAAGCATGAAAATTTTATTCAAATGAGAACGTTGTGTCAAATAGCCATAGTTTTAATAATTGAGTTCATATCACGCAGAATTATCTCTTGTAAATTGAAAGCTTACCTTTAAGCGCCCCTCTTTATATCTCTTGTAAACTTCCTTAGCTACATTGGAGGATACCACATAACCAGGACCATGTGCCCAGGGGGGGTATTTCTCTGCAGGCCATTCCTGTTTTTTACCATGGACAAGACACGTTTCTTGCTATAAGTTGGATAATTGAGGATGATTAGGAAAGGAAGGGTGATAATTTTACATAGATCTTTTACTCTAGCATTTAAACCTGCAGCTTGACTTAAACCAAGTAGAAGCCTACTTCCTGTCCTAGCAATATGATCTACTTGACTGTTTGCTAATAGTATATGCTTCTGGGAGATTTCAAATGCTTTTGAGAATATTGATTGGCCAAACATATGTGCAAAATAGCTCTAGTGCATTAAGATCTTGTTGGAAACATTTCCATTACTAATGATTAGGATAAGCATAATTTGCCAGTATGATCCAAGCAGAAATGAAAGTCTCGTGGAAACAAATTGGGAGAATCTATGTGGGGTTGCACAAAATAGGAACAAGAGCCAAGCATTACCTCACGGCTAATATACCACTTGCTATTAGTATTTCGATGAGGGCCAGAATCTAAATTGATGAGTCCAAACAGCAAGCCATGACTGGCTTTAATCCTCTTCAAAGAATCCAGTACTCCGTCCACTCGAACAAATGCATCATCATCAGTTTTCATGACATACTTCGCTGATGCAACCTCTGTCTGTTTAAGAGATGAGGTTAATAGGCTAAGAGGTCCACTTGCATGCTAAAAAAGATAAAAGGTTTTACCCCAAAGATGCAGATGGCTAAAGTTTTCCAAGTGATGAGATTGTAATAGTCAACAAAAGGCATCAGCTGTACGTCTCCATACGTTCGTGCTTCATTCCAAAGCTCCTCATTCACCAATTGATTTTTGTGCTGCAATATGCCTCAAGATATGTAAGTTCCAGCGGAGAGGATGACAAAAGATGGACCCTTTTTTTAAGAAAAAGTTCAATACATGGGTACACCAAGACTTGAAATCTAAAATGAGGAGAGCTTCCCTCTTTGCGAAATTTATAGCCAGCTGGTAATACCACCACAAAATTTATTTAAAAAATTGTGAGAAATTTAATGAGAAGCTCACCAAACCAACAAAAAAGCGTACTGCAACTGCCCCAGATCTCACTGCAGCATACTGCATCCATGTTCTTCGGACAGCCATCCTTCGCTTAAAGTTGTTTGCTGTAGAGAAAACACCAATAAAGAGATCCAGTGGTTTTTTCAAAGAGAGAGGAGGAGCTTTCAGTGCTGCTAAGTCAACTGCATGCTCTGATTCTTCTGATGTAGGTAGGCCACTAGTAACAACTGATATTAGCTTCAGGTCTCCAGATATCCTAACTTCACTAACCAGCCACGGCTCCAAAGTCTGGAAGGATAACCAACAAAGAAAACAATTAATGCAAAGAAGCCAGTATGTACACCCACAAAATGCTGCAACACAAACAGAAGAGTGAAGAAGGTACCCCGCGGTATGCAAAAGACGTTATGTGCTTTCCATCAACGGTCATCTGGATTCCCTCCAACCCCACTCTAAGTGTAGCAACAAACAGATGACCTTGCTTAAATGGAAAGTATCTTCTGGTTTTAGATCTTTCCTGAATTACCGATGATCTCCTTAAGCCTTCAGAGTGCTTTTCACCCACCCCAGAATCATTTCTACCAACCATGTCATTACACTGATCCAACTCATCCACTGGCAGGTAAACTAAAGAGTTATCACCTTATTTTGAAGTTGATAGAAGTAATAAAGAAAAATCATGTGGAAGCCTTGAAAATTTTTATGCCACACGATTTTCAAGAATAGCATCGATGACTTGGAACAAAACACTTAGCTAATGATGATGAACAGATGTGTATCAAAAACTTCCAGGCAATGTCGAGCTTCTTATCAAAGAGAATTAGGTCAAATAAGTATGACAAAAGTTCACAAAATATCTGGGCAAGTACAGCTGGAAGCCATGTGAAACTTCTAAGGTAAATCTGGCTTCCCCCAAAAATCCTAGTCTCCACATTCTTGCTAATGGTGAGATGAAAAAGGTTGCATAATAAGGGCAATGTTATCTCATCAAGCCTAGAATTTAAAAGTAGTGAGCCAGGAAAATGATCCTGATTTCTATCAATAACTAGTATCATATCTTGGGTAGCAAATCAAGTCATGAAAATATCTTAATGATTTATGTTGCACCTGATACTAAAAGAATGTCACATGCATCTTTACCTTTCTTATTTTTCTCAGGGGCAGGAGATGGACAGCGCTCCTCATCACCCCAATCATGGGCTACAGTCCAAGTGTTTTGCACTATTACAGGATCCTCAGTAATCTTATCTCCATGGAGCCTAACATTGTAATGTAAAATGATGGGCGGATCAGGCTCCCCTGGAAGTGTTTCCCCAGTCAAGTCAACACGAAAGTCACCAAGAAGACCATCTGGAATGCCAACAATTGTGATGGATGAACCCTGAGTCAGGCCACAAGGAAGCCGCAACTTAAAACCTCTTTCTAATTCTGTAGCATTTATTTTGTTTAGAAACTGAGGACATTGTTTCTCTTTCCCTTTCCTATTTGAACTTTCATTTGTATGACCGAGTCTTTCCTCTTCAACAGAAGACATAAGGCTATCCCATGCATTCCCGGCTTCCTTAATGGCCTCCAATCCATTTGCTAAGACCTGATTCTGATTAATCGAGTGTTTCAATAATTTCCATGTCTGCAAAGATTTTTGCTCTTCTTTGGAAATATTCCTCCAAGTAAAGAGACTAAAGGCTATGGCATCAGTTGAAATCACTTGAGAAGATTTCTCTGGGTTTTCAACAGCAGGAGAGAGTGTACCTTGCACCCATTCAAGCGGATTACTTGCATTTGAGAAGGGATTCATCAGATATTTTTTTCCAACAGGATTTGTCATGAGACAATATCTCAGAATCAACAACATGAATAAGGAGACAATCATCACACCACCATACCATTTCTTCATTCTGCTAAGGAAACAAGTGCATCAAACTTTTTGAACTTAACTGGTGTCGTGACAGAGACAAACAGAAAACAAAACTGTCAAAAATAGTTTCTGCAAGGCAAGGCCACAAGCGAGGGTGCTTAAAACCAGGTTAAGACCAATATATCCAGGAAAGCTTGTCAACATCTTCTGTCACTACAAAAGCACAAACCGGGATGGAACTGCAGAAAGATTGTTTTATTCACGGGAATTTTAGATTCTTCCTCATCAGCTATCCAATAGTACAATCTACAAAGTCTTGCAGCCATATGCTCAAACAGTTTGTGTACCCCGCAATCCAGTTGCCACTTCAGCTCTGAACTTCTTCTAAAAATATCTCACACAAGACTGATAAAAGGAAAGTCAAGATTTCAAGATCATTAAAAGCTGATTAAATCATATAACAACAACAATAACAAAGCCTTAATCCAAATTTAATTGGGGTCACCGACACGAATCTGTACCCATCATTCCTTTCTATTATGGACCTAAAACTGATTACTCACATGAAAATTTACAAAATTCTGTAAACACTGTCTATGCTAAGTATACGTGTGGCTCCAGATCAATAATGTGTTCAGAGGAAGGGTCCACCAAAAGGCACCATATGGTAAATTGAGACAGCAAGAGAATCATTTACGAAACAAACCTACGCAACTTAATGAAAAACCAAACTAGAGGTTTCCGCGTAAAGCTCAAGAAAGCTGGGTCAAACTTCAACAAAAAGACAAGTAGGTTTATACGTGCCATCTGAAAAACGATTACCAGTTCCAATTTCCAAACGGAATAATTCAACGCAGTCAATGACCCATTCCCAACTATTGAAATTGGAGACTATTACAAAAAAGTATTAAAACAACCAAAAAAAAAAGGGTCAAGTAAGCTTCTAGAAAAGTAAAACGCGTAAAATGTGAAAATTTTCAGTTTCGTTCCCGAGAAAATTCTCGAAACGAAAGCGCATTCAAACTTCCATACAACAAACCAAAAACCATATACAAAATGAAAATTCCTTTTTTTTTTTTTTCTTCTTCTCAGGAACCAAACATAACTTGCAGAAATCTAAGCAAGAAAATTTAATACGCAGATCCGATGCAACACATTAAGTAGGCAAATTAATATCTTCATAAACTTCCGAAAACGTCAAGGAAATTTAAAGTTAGCAAGTAACGGCGAGTGAAGAGTAAGCAAAGAAACTACTAACCTTTATTTATTATTATTATTATTATTATGTTGTTTCTCGGAATCAGAGTGGTTCTGCCGGCAAAGAAGAAGAAGAAGAAGAATGCCGAGAAAGCGACGGAAAATCGCCAGAGAAAATATTAATGGTCCATGGTTGGCAGTCTCTTTAGGACTAAGAAAACGAGAAAGAGAAGGGATGAGGAAGTCGGTTGGCGTCGTTTTGATGGATCTGTGTTCTGCTGTTTGTCGTTTTGAAAGTAAACGGCTCTTCAACGGTGAAAAAAAGGAAGAGAATGGAAACTTTCTGTTTGAACTTCAATCCATTATCATTTTTTTAAAACAACCATGAGAATATTTTGCAGAGACCGTAAATTATTATATCTTAATATTAAGATGAGATGGAGTAATATATTACTATTTTTATTTATTTTTTAAAATTTTATTAAATTAAAAAATATTTCTTTACACTAATAATATTATTATTATTATTATTATTATTTTTAATTCACATTTTCACATATTATATATATATATATATATGTCACATAAAACTACCAGTAAACAAAATGTCTCAATCTAATAGGCGTTGCTTTTACGTTAGATTATTTTAGGTTTTAAATTTAAATATTTTATATTTCAAATTGAATATATTTTAATACATTTTGAGTTTAAGATATTTTGTTTCACATCACTATCAGTTTTTTTTTTTTAATTAAGATTGTTCTAGTGGACTTTGGAATTAATTAAACTAAATATGTGGCAAGTAAATCTGAGATCCCTTTAAAGATATTTTTTTGGGAATTTTTTGATTAATTATGCTTGTAAATGAAATTTATTTTGTTGATGAATTAATTTTGGTATCAGAATAATCGAGTCCGTAGTTGACCAGTCTGCCCTTTAATTGAGGGAGGCTGATCGCTGACTGCAAGCACAAGGAATGCGAAATATTGTTATTTGGCGTACACGTGGCTATTTCTGGTTGGATGGTATTAGATACGAAACATTGTCCGATGTTTACGGTTGTTGACATGTCGTTTTGCAATTCTCCGTAGAGCCATGTAATCCCCCTTTGTTCTTTCTTTCTTTTTATTTATTTATTTATTTTGTCCACAGGTGGAAGTTAAGGGATAATGTTACCCAATTTTTTTCCTATTTTAATTTCAGTTCAAATTTACGTGCAATATATCCTTTTCTAAAATTTAAAAAAAAAATTATAAACAAAATCATCGTTAATAAGGTAAAAGATTATTTTTATAAAAAAAACTAAATTAGAATAATAATAAATAATTCTCATATTAAATTTACATAAAAAAATAATTAATATTTTTTATGATGTCTTATTTTTATACAAATATCTGTATAAAAAATACACTCCCTATAGTTTTCCTTCATATATAAATATATATTTTTTGATAGCTATAAAGGCGGTATATCTTTTTGTACTGATGGAAGCAATCGCCCAATCCATGACGCTGTGATAAGAATACCTCATAAATTTGTTTTTTTTTTTTTTTTAGTCTCGTTGAATTGAAAAAGGAAGAATTAACTCTATAAAAAAAAAAATTTGAACAAAATGAAATTTTACATTTAGTAAAAATTTGAGTTTTTTATATAATGAAATATCCTTAAAATAGTATAAAAGAATAGTTTATTATTTGATAAAAGAATTTAATAATGATTTAACGTATTTATTATTTTATTAATTAAATTTTTTTAAAAAAATTATTAAATAAATATAAATTAATAAATTTTAAGTTTAATATATTGTAATTAAATCTTATAAAATTAAAATTATTATTATTATTTAAGGGATAAATTTTTTTACAAAAAATATTAAATTAAAATATAAATGACCTTTCATCCTTCATCCCAATTCGTGGAAGTTACCATCTTTGCATTCGTGTCATCTTGAAAACCAAAAAAAAAGAAAAGTGTCCGCGTAAAAATGAGTGTCGGCCAAAGTTGAAGCTTTCTCTCTCTTCTTTCTTGCCTTGTACTTTAGTTTTCCCCAGATCGTACCTTACAATAAGGAGCCAGTTGTCAAGAGAACGGGGCCTGTTAGCATTTCCCTTTCATTTTCCACTTGGTTACTTTGGGTTGTAGCCACGGACTCTTAGGAGACTGTCAGTCTGATCCATTCAATGCGGCATTAGCGCAAGGGAACTCGCCAATGAGCCAATAAGAAACGGATAACTTAAATGCTACTAGTGTCATATTTATAATTCTGTCTCAATGGTGAATCTAATCCTGTTAATTTGCAGAGAAAATGTTACCAGTGAACTCAAATTCATTAGTACTTTAAATTATTTATAGAATTAAGAATCCCCATTTGAAATTTAGTTAATAAACCAAAAAAAAAGAAAATCTTGGGATTTTGGCAACCCACCTACGTAAAAATCATTTTGATTTGAATCTCCACTTTGGAAAATAAAAATTCAATTTATTTTGAAATATTAATCAATTAGATACTCAATTTTTGTCAACGATTCTAATATGATTAAGAAAATTTTATTGATTGTTCATGTTCATATTAGTATGCCCAATTGCATTTTATTTTTAGACAATTCTTAAGGAAATTGAAATATTTCTATAAATAAGCATGCAGTGTCCTATTCTTAGTAGTTTAACAGGAGAAGTTTTCAAAGAAAATATTTTGTTTCTGAAAATATATGTAATGTAAAGCACAAGTTGCATCCAGTAATTTTAGTCCACGATTCCATTCAACTGCACCCACGACTTATTCTTCCAATACCAATAACTAAATAAACAATGGACCCCAAAAAAAACATAACTAACTATAAACAACATAGTTTATTCTCCTGTTGAGTACCCTTCCAGTCTGGCTTAATGAAGCGCGATTAAATTAAAGTGTGTAGATATATATATAAATAAATGTTGCCAGCTCCCTTCTGTTGAAAAAATAAAAAGAAAAGAAAAGAAAAGAAAAAAAAAGAGTGGGGAGCCCCGCTAAAAGAAGAGGTCTAGCCCTTCCTATGAATAAAAATTTGGTCCAAAAAAATGTTAATACAATTTAAGATAATTCAATTTAAAGGTTAATTTGTAACTAGGTCGGTCCAATAATAGGCCGTGGGATACAAGGGACTCATTTCTTGCGGCCTGGGATTGTAGAGGAAGAAAATTGAAGTAGAGGAAAACAAAGGAGCTGAGAGAATGGAGAGAAACTGAAATTTTAGATAGAGAGAGAGAGAGAGAGAGAGAGAGAGGAAAAGTATTATGTTGATTTTTAAGGAAAAATTAATTGAGTTAATCTTAAGGAGTCACAAAAAATTATAAAAATAAAATAACTAATCAAAAAAAATTTTTTTTTTTTGACTTTTTGGACGTAACTAATTAGAATTATTGAAAATTTTTTATTTTCATTTATATTTCCCTAACTTATATCCAAATACTGGTCCTTTGATATTTATTCTTATTATGCATATAACGAGTAATTATCCAATAAAAGAAACAAGTAATGGCATCGGCGGCTAAAGCAAAAATATGAAAAAACGGTCCAGATTAAGCCACGTCGCCTCCTATTATCCTAAACATAATTGGCTTGAAAACACATAAATTTTATTTTATTTTTGTTTTGAAAGAGAGATTTAAGCCTCTGGGCCTTTACAATTGCTGTTTCTGTCATTGGGCTTTCTAGTTTTTGGGCTAGCTTCACAGTTCTTTGTTTTTCTCAAGATGTGGAGAATTAGTGCAGTATGAGCAACACAGTTGTGTCAAGGGAAGAGGTAGACTTTTAATTTTATTTTCTTTATTCTTCTCTCTCTACATATGTATAAATTGTATAATTCTTAATTAAAAAAAAAAAAAATCAGCGGGGTCTTTGAAGATGAACTTTTATTATACCCCAATTCTCATTCCAAATTTTTACCATAATTATTAATATTAATAGTAGAAGTTATATTTAATATCAAGTATTTGTAGTAAACAAGGATTGCAAATTGGATTCAGAATTGAATTCTAAATAGAAACCAAAAGGAATTTTGTATCCTTCCCAAGCCATAACTACGCTGCCTTTATATATGCATGTGGTACAAAAGAGTAGGAGCGCATCACCAAGGCATAATTAGCATAATAGACGTTCTTAGAGCTTGACAATGGCTTCCATTCAAGCGCTGCAGGCTTTAATTCAAGAGTCAGTAGAGTTTATAATGAGGGAAGAAGAAAGCAACCCTTTTGCTCTCTTAGACGATGAGGGGGCTGTCGATGCATCAAAAGCTTTGAAACGAGAGCAAGCAAGAGCTTCCTGCTCATCATCAACGGAGACACAGCAGAACAAGGAGGAGAAGAAGAAGAAGAAGAAGAAGAAGAACAAACGGAAGAACAAGCGGAAGAACGAAGAGAGTAATCAAGGGGGTACTTCAGTGACTAGCCTACTGGTTGGCATGGTGGCTAGCCTTCTTGGCTTATTCCTGTGCTTGTATAAAAATTAAAACTTTTATTCTTTTTTTTTTTTTTGGATTTTCTTCTGTGGATATTTACTTGTCCTGCTAGAATGGTTTTGGAAGCAATTTTTCTTGTTCACTAAGGTATAATTCTATATATGTTTCCTGCGAGACAGAATTTTGCTGTTTTGCTCTTCTCTGCAGAAGGTTTCAAATTATGTTCTTGAACTGATTGTTTTGCATTGAATGGAAAAGGCCGCGCCCAATTTGGTTTTAAGCTCATCATCGTGCCTTCATTATCCCATATAAGCTTTCCTTGTGTTTATCTGATTCACGGGAAGCAACATTGGTGATGGAAGTTTCGCTGATAGCAAAACCCTCTGAGCCAAACTCTAAAATCGTTGTAGTGATTTCTTACTTGAAATATGGAATGCACTTAGTAGATTTGAATATATATGAGAATGTATTTTTAATTGACACAATTACAAGGTTTGTTATTATCACTAGGCCAATCATACTCATTGATGATTATTATTTAATTGGTTTATTATAACTAACATTAATGTTATTTCATGAAGCCAACATAATTGATTTTGACATAATGCCGACAGTAAGAAAGGAATACATAACATAGAGATATAATGCTAATCCTCCCCAGTTGGTCAAACTAATTAATAACATAAAACAAGTCTAGAACTTGGCGAATTGAACACGAGATTTACATCTCCCCTTGGGCAGCGCCGGACATTCGATGAATTCCGATCCAGATGTGTCCACACACAAGAAAACCTGGTAGAGCTGAGTATGTTTGGATTCATCGACATTGCACTCTATGCCAGGAGTAAATCCAATAGCCCCTTTAATGGCTTCTTCAATGCTATCTAAATCGTAAAACTCATCGTCTGGTTTAATTCCTGCAAGTTTATTTTAGCACACAAGATGTTAAAATTCGGGAACCCTAATGAATTGGACATCAAGATCAGAATTATAAGTTCTAGGTTGAGAGCCAGAATTGAACTAATTATCGAACTGAAAAAAAAAAAAAAATTACATAATAGTTTTACCAGTTAAAACTGGGATTAGGAATAGTGTGGCGGAAATTATAACTATTGTTGGTGTCCAATATTACGGTAATGTTCATTCATGCAGCATCGTGGTAGTAGACTGCAAATTTAGAGCCTTGATCGGGGTCCAGGACATGGTACCTGCATTCTGGAGAGCTTGGAGAAGGTTGGCTTTTTGCTTCAGCTTGATACCGGCTTCAAAGTAGTCGTGCTGGTCAAGTTCTGACTCGGAGCACGTCCCATGCTTTTCCCATTCGTGAGACCAGAACCTAAAACCATCGCTGCTGGGGCAAGATAGTGATGGCCAATGCTTTTGCAGGCTGGAGGTCAAGTCTGAAATCTAATACACACGACGCACAAAAGGAATGCCTTGAATATGAATATGAATATTTATATTATAACAATTTAAGTGCAGTTAGGCAGTGCTTCCTAATTCGTAACTGCCATTTTAAATAAGCTCAAAGTATAAATTATTTTATTCAAAGAGTTATAGTTAATAAATTTTGATCTAAATTCAATTCATATATTTTTTTAATTAAAAAATTAATTAATAAGTAAATTGTATAGTAAATATCGTTATTTTTATTTTAATAAATTTTATATTTATTTTTTATAAAATTAAAACAAGAGATTTTTAAAATAAAATTATAAATTCTTAATTATTAAATATCTTTTTAAAAACGTAAAATTTAGTTTTCCAATTTAACAATACTTACATGTAGCTTTAAATAATTTTGCTGAGCGAGCTCAATGCCTTAACGTACGGCGGTTGTACTTGTTTTTATAATATTAACAGAATAATATTATACTAGTTAATGAAAAAAGTTATTATTTGGATAATTAGAACGGATTTTGCAACACAAAAAAAAAAAAAAGGGTTAGTGCACAAGTATCTTTCATCTGTGCCAAATTCTGTGGCTGTGAAAATGTGGCACGTTCAACAGAGAGAGTCAATTATCACCGGAAAAAAATGTCGACCCTCCACTTCTTTTATTATTATTATTATTATTATTTATTATTTTTCTTGATGGCAGATAAAATAAAAACGAGACATGGCAGAGATGCAAGTCCCATCTAAGCTCAAGTTAATGTGAGCTGCCAACGGGCTGATTTAACTTTTCCAAGGGACACTACTGAATTCCACGCTCACCTCTAATGCTACCAAATCTTAACTCTACCTATCACCGAACTATTTTTACTTATAAATAAAAAAAAAAAGAAAAAAGGATAATGCAGATACGAGGGTTCAAATCTCAGTTGACTTTTGCTAAACTCTCGCGTGGATTGGTCAAAAACTTCAAAACTTCAAATTAAAGGTTACATTTCCTTAAAAATTTGCCAAAATTATGGACTAAAATTCCAACTTTTCATTGCTTGGGGGCCAATCCCCAAAAGCTGCTTCTCGTTTCCCTTCCTGGTCCTTGGAGACAAAGACCTTTCCTTTGAAAAAGGTCACTAACTATATACTTTAAGCAAACTGGTTGAAGATGGCTAGAAATTATTTCTTGTGCCTTATCCCTAGAACCTAATTACTTCTTAAAAAAAAAAAAAAACGCAGAGAGAGAGAGCTCTAAACATGACGCCTGACAATGTACAAAATTTTCCTTTTGGCCAATCTAAATCCGAAAATATTGATGTGTACGTTTTCTGAAAGTCTGAACCTTTTTGTTTTTTGTTTCTTTTTTTTTCTTTTCTGTGTAACAGATGCAGCAAAATCAATATGTGCAAACATCAAATTAATGGGGTCATGTAAATTTCAATTGTAACCTTCAATAATCTGTATTAATCTACAATTAATAAAAAATATATATTGATCTTCAAACCAATAGAGCATTAATTGCTCTTAATGAAGGGAAGTTTCAGAATAGTTATCGAGGAAGCGTTGGAATTTCTTATGTATCAATTAAAAAATTACAAGAAAAAAGAGAACATGAGAGTGATGGATGGGACGAATGGAAAGCAATCTGAACCGTCAATTACACTCAATTATCTTTAATTTTTTTTTAATTTTTGTAACTGTAAGTGACCTGTCCACCAACTTAACTCCTCTAATTTAACTGATTAAAAAAAAAAAAAAAAAAAGTCTTAAGTTGTAAGCTCCATACCTGAGACTTCTGCAATGCGCTGTCAGGATTGCAGTTTCTTGGGTACCCGCCGTCCTTGTAGTTAGGCCAGAGGCCATGGATGCCAAAGTCTGCTGCTGGTTTCCCTGTCTTTGGATAACAACAGCTATGCTGTGTGTCACAGTATGATCCAGGCCACTGAAATGCAACCATGATATTTATATATATGATTGACACAGAGATAATAAAAACTAATCTAGAAATCTCTGTGTATGTTTAATTTGAACCTTAAAAATTAAGATCAAGAAAAAAAGAAAAAAAAAAAAAACAATGATGAACCTAAAGAATGATGAACATGTGTATAGATTTTACTAACCTGTTGAACGAAGTAGAAGAAATCGAAGTCTTGGGAGTTGACACAATTAAGAGCTGAAAGACATTGTAGTAATATCAAAACCTTCACAAATATTGAGAAGATTGGTTTCATGGTTTGCGATGTCTCTTCTTTTCTTTTACTCTAAGAATGTGCTGATCAGAAGTTGCTTCTGAATATATAGGGTCTGAGAATGTATATGGATTGCTATTGGGTCACTTCTCTTGTATTTATAGGCTTTAATGAAAAAAAAAATGTTGCAGCAAAACTGGCAAGAATATGCGCTATGGAATATGCCTGTCCATCTGCCACAATGCAGTTCCTTGTTAGGGATTAGTTTTTAAGAAATCCTAAACCTGTAACAATTTTTGTAAGTAAGTTCTAAACTTTTTTGAGTTTTTAATAAATTCAAAACTTTTAATTTTTATTGTATACAGAATGGACGTGATCAAACTATTAGATAGGAGCTTTGAAAATCTAAAATATGTGGTAAAAATATAAAGTTAAATTATGCATATTATAATTTGATCAATTTTTATTAAAAAAAAAAGGGGGGCTCATATAAAAATCAAAATTTACAATTTAAGACTATATTAAACGCTTTAAAAAAGTTTAGAATTTAATTATAAAAATTTTTTGAAAGTTTAAGAGTTTTTAAAAATTTATCTGTTCTTTACTACACGCTTGCTTGTTCTATTGTCCTTCCCTCGGTCCCTCTCTTATTTAATTAGAAAGGAAATTGCATCATTCTTTGTGTTACGTAAGTTTTGCTTTTTTATTAACGATCACTTGTTACTAAAGTCTAAGCGCATTACAATAGTTGCTTGTTCTTCATTTTCAGCCTTTAATTTATAGTTACACAGATAAAAATGCTTACGTTGCACATGGATTTAAAATTTGTTGCATGAGCAAAACAAATTCAACGTTCATTTTTTCACAATAAATCAAAATTAATATCATCATACTTTACTCTTCTTAAAAAAAAAAAAAAAAAAAAGGATCCAAACACCCGCACATAGTGAAACTTACCAGCACTAGAAAATTAAGTACACGGATAAAAAAAAATTAATATGGAATATTTTTATCTCTTAGCATTCTTTTAATACAAAAAACCAACGTCTATGGATTGCACGTTTTCTTGCCTCTAGATTCGTGGGGGTCCTTTACTATTTTATTTAAAATATAATTAATCTATTATAATCCAAACCTGACTTTACCTAATCCCACTAGTTGGAAATTTCTAATACGGTATCTTATCCATAATATTTTAGTTCATTAATTTATTATTTGATTTCGTATTTCCTTCTCCATAACATAATATTTTTAAGGAAAAAAAGAAAAAAAGAGTTCATGTATAGTCACATCAATCAAAGGAAACTTGCCTAGAGCTTGCAATTATATGAAAAAAAAAAAAATAATAAATTCTTATTAGGGTCAGGGTTGCTGTAGTCAAATTATATTTGTTAATGCAATGCTTGAGATAAGACTTGGAACATTGAGCAATGTCTTCTTATACATATACATAGGTTTGGTGGCCACAACTGATACATGGATATGATCAACAGGTCACACTGTACATTTTAATTTGGTTTGGTCGGCAGTGACTTGGGACATGTTGGAAACATTTTTATTTTTCCTTGGGCTTCACATTTAATTGCATTCAGATCGATGCATAAGGCTTAGTCAATGTCGTGACATCCTTCCCGATCCTAGCTTTTACTTATTATTATTATTTTTTTTATACAAAGAGTTAACTTGTTAGATATTAAAAGAAAAAGATATATGTACATCTAAGAAGTTCTAATAAGTGCAAATAAAATAATTAACCTGATACTTTTCTTTTTTTTTTTTTGAGAAAAATATATATTATACATAAAATTAAGATATAAGTGCAAATAAGTATAAATTTTATATATATAGAATTTTTTAATGATTATATGTACATTTTATTTTATTTATTTGCACATTTTGCTTTAGTTGTATGCTTTATGATAAAAACAAAAGTGAACAAAATCCACGGGCAAGCATGCTGTCGCACACACACACACACTCTCTTTCCATTCCGTCCACTTAACTTTTTCCTAGTAAATCTAGTTTGTTGTGAGTTTGGATCAGCAGAGGGGGCATCTCCCCGTTGGTTTTTCTTGATCTCACATTTGATTTGCTGCTCTTTTCACACTCGGAACAAAAACCACCGTGAAAAGTTATGCCATGCGCGCTCACAAACTGCAAGCTCTAGTTGATTTGGAGTATTGAAGTCAACATATTCATAACAGAGTATCCCAGATAACCTTTTCCATGTGCCTAGAGACACATCTTCGTCAATTATTGAGATATCTCAACTCAGGTTCTTACACTACGAACTTTTTTAAGTAGAATTCAGACGTATGCATTGAGTGTTCATGAGATTGCGAGACTCATTACAACAACATTTAACGGTCTCATAAATACTATTTGAGATTAGCTCGTGGAAGGCCAGAGAGCCTTGCATTATTCATAGTGATTGTGTGAGTCCCAAAAGCAAACCTTGAGAAAACGAACAATAGAACCGCATTTTTTTTATTTTCGAGGTATTCAAGCGGACTAAACGCTCACATGACAAGTGCATTAGACTCCCACAATACATTGAGATTTTCACTAGTCCAGTGTTCGCATTGGTTGGTTAAGGCAAAAGACCAAATCGAATTCAACAAGATCACTAGATGATTACAACAGAGCGACGTGTAACCGGAACCGGATATCCACAGTCCTCAATGAATGGAACCGAATGCTAGGCCTAGTTGTGAACCACCCTCCTGATCCTGCTGGAAATTTCATGATGTTAGAGCCAGATTTGTTCATGTTAAGATACACAGTTTCTAGAGCTGGCTGGCCGGTACCAAGTGCACTGCAAACATCACATGTCATCCCAGAAGCGTACACACTTTATTTCAACTGCACAGTTTCTTTATGAACAGAACATGCACGCATTGGACGCATTGGAACCTGAAAAAGGCAGAAAATTGACAAACTCTCCAGCCTTTGCAGTGTAGAGAGCTCTTAATCTGGTGTTGCGCTTTTTCCTGTACTTGAAAACCATAAGAATCAGAGGATTAGGAAGAAATTTTTGCAAAATTAAGGGATGTCTCGCTTTTAAATAACAGGAACAACTTGAATTGATAAAACAGTGTGTTTGGTAGAATACAACGAAATGTAATGAATATGAGCGGTCAAAATTTATTTACAAGTTTGTGAAGAAACCTAAGCACGACCAACCAACAGTATCCAACAACCAAAGAGCTTTTCCCAGGATCCCAACTGTGAGAGTTTGCTTTTGTTTCATATTTCTAAGTGTAATCTGTCAGAGTTCCATTTACCATTAATTAACTGTTACCACTGCAACCTTAGTCATCATAAACACAAGGTGTCAACAGGATTTTGGTAGCATCTTTTCTGTGAAATTTTGATAAGAAGGCAAACTTTCAGTTCCATTCTGATTGTCATTTCAGCCCATAAGTAAGCATTTATTGCACCAAAACACAAAATGCATGTCCTGTTATGATAAAGGAATGGAGGAAAAAGGATAACAAATACCTAGTTTGTTTTGCTGTATATGAATGGTTTTAGATACTGACAAGACGACAACTTCAATGAGAACTTGCCAGACTGTCAATTGGAACATTCTCTAGTTCTTTGCCTCAATCCTCTGTGGGGTTCTGCCTTGAGCTCAATATAGTGGTGTCTAGACTGTCAATTCCCAAGAAAAGGCCAAAGCAATTGCCATAGTCACAACAAGCAGGAGTTTTGGTTCCACAAGTTCTACTACCAGTAATCCCCACAAGAGCATCTACCATCTTTGAAATGATGGAATCGTTGAACATCTCTAAGAATTATTTCCCTATTAAATATCAATGATATAAATTTAGCCGCAGAATGACAGTCCCCACAGACTCGAAGATTCTTCACCACACGGATTGTTGTCCCAGGTGGAGTGTTCAGGAGCCCAAAAGCAATTGCCAACTTTTCACTATGATATCTAAGAATTATCTCTTTATCTTCTTCTCCTATGTCAGCATGAAAGACGAGAGAAGTATCAGGCACATATCCAACCAATTTTAATTCCTTCATCAGCTCATCAAGTGCCCGACGGAGAGCTGTAGAAAAGTAATGCACTCCATCCCCAGAGAAGAATTCATGCACAATGTTATTTATCTCTATAGAGCTACACCCAGGGATCTTCCCCACCCCCCTTTGAATCATTAGTTTCCTTAAACAATCCACATCTTCCCATCTCCCAGACCTCGCATACAAGTTGGACAAAATCACATAGTCCCCACTATGGGTGGAGTCTAGCTCAAAAATTCTCTCTATCACCTTCTTCCCTAATTCCACATCACCAAGGCTACTACAAGCAGATAACAAAGTTCGCCAGAGTACGACTGTGGGCTTGATTGGCAATTCTTCTATGAACTTGTAAGCTTCATCTAAATGTCCAGCTCGACCTAGCAAATCAACCATACATCCATAATGCTTGATAGCAGGAGCAATCCCATATTTGTCACTCATAATATTAAAATACTTTCTACCTTCTTCCACTAGTCCAGTATGGCTACATGCATACAAGAGCCCTATAAATGTAATCTCATCAGGTTGCACTCCTGCCCTTGTCATATCTTCAAACATAGATATAGCTTTATGACCTTGTCCATGTGTAGCATATGCCACAATCATCGCAGACCAAGTCTGTGCATCTCTGACACTCATGCTCTCAAAGACTGCTATGGCATCATCCAAGCTCCCACACTTAGCATACATATCAATAAGTGCTGTATTAACCTTCACATGGTTATCAAATCCTTTCTTCTTAACATACTCATGTATCCACTTTCCTAAGTCCAATGCCCCCAACAAAGCACAAGAAGATAAAATGCTAAGCACAGTAATGTACGTTGGCTTAAGTTCTGTTGCTTGCAATTCACGAAACAATGACAATGCCTCATTAGGCATACCACTTCGAGCATAAGCCGTTATAATAGCATTATAAGAAACAACACCGGGTTCCAAGATTTTATCAAACACACGCCGAGCTGCAGCCACATCATTACACTCGGTATACAAAATTATAAGCGTAGGACACACATAAACATTGTCACTTAGGCCAACTTTAATAGCAAAGCAATGCAATTGTTTCCCTTCTTGCAATGCCTTAGCGCTAGCACACGCTTTAAGCAGTGAAGGGAAAGTATAGTCATCCGGAAGAAGACCATATTCTAGAGCACGAACAAAGATAGAGATAGCTTTGAGCGGAGTGTTGGAGCGGGCATAGCCGCGAGCCACAGTGTTAAAGAGGGCAATGCCTGGTTGGGGAATTTGGTCGAGCAGGTGGCGTGCGTGGTCCATAGAAGAGGAGCTGGGGCTTTGGGTACAGAGGTTGAGGAGCTTGGTGAGGATGTGGAGGTCATTTTGGAGGTGGGTTTTGATGGTTAAGGCTTGGATTTGCTTGAGCTGTTTGAGAGAGGTGCATTTGGGTAGAAGAGATAGAGGGAGGTTTGGTTGAGTTTTGGTTGGGTTCTTGGTTTTGTGTATTGTGGGATGGCATGGAGATTTTGGTGGTGGATATGGGGCTGCTGCCATCTGAGTTGTGTGTGTGATTAAGGTTGAGTTCTGGAGGGAGATAGCAAAAATTTTCTTTGTTGTCCTGTGGGACCAGAGTGACTGGTTCCATTATTATATTTATTGTTTTAAATTATAATTTTTTAAATATTATATTACATAAATATTTAATATATTTTTTAATTTTTTTTATATAATACTTATTATAATGTAAACTCTTAAAACACTAATTATATTGTAAATTTATTTTTGTAGAAAACTCAATAATATATATTTTAAACAATAAAATTTTTGTGAGGACTTATATTAATAATTTTTATTAATATATATAAGAATCACATAATATATTTGATACGTAGATAAAACATAAACATGTGTGCACGTGTACACACATATGTAATTTGGTGTCTCTATTGTGTTTACCTCTTAATTTTTTTAAAATTAATATGTTGTGTTGTTCATAACGTATTGTGTCGTTTTATTGTCGTATTTGTGTTGGTGCATCTTGAAATTAGGTATCAAGGTATGGATACTAAATTATAATTCTTTATTCATAACCTTTATATATATATATATATATAGAGGTACTTGATTCCAATAAAAAAAATAATTATTATCAATAATCAAGTGGAACCCTAAATTATTATTATTATTATTTAAGTGTTTAAAATTATGGTATTAGAAATCAAACACTTTCTCATATATCCTAATGGAAGATCCTCGGTATTATTACTTAGCAGTTAGATTGCCGAGCTACATAAGATAAATTGTTACTTATTGATGGGCTGGAAACACCGGTTAATTTTAATTCTTTTTCCCCTTCATTCCGCTGAGTCAAAATTCTCTAAAAAATTTTTAGTCACGGCCGGATGACTCAATTCTTTTTTGTGAAATTTGAATATAATCTTGAGGAAACTAGATAACTAAGATTTGCATTCTGTATTACTCTCAAAATAACCTAATAAGATTTATGTGAGTCACCTATTCTCTAAGGAAATTTGACCACTTCCAAGAACATGGAGAAGTTGAAGAGATCAAATTCTACTACTACCCCCCCACTTTTAACTCCTAGAACTAAGTAATCATAATAGTTAGGGATCCGCTTTTTTTTTTTTTTTCAATTATTATCTCAAAAAAATTATAAATATAAATATTTCTAGATAAAAATTGAGAATAATCATTAATGTTTATATTCAATTTTTTTTTATAAAAAAGATTTATTTTTTAATATTATTGAGTTTAAATACATCTCTACTATATTTTCTTAATATTAATAGATATAAAATTTGATATTTTATGTTTAATATAAATTTTTATTTTATATTTTAAAATGAATTCTTTTCTTAACAACTAACAAGTTAATAATAATAATATATTATTTATACCAAAATTACCATATTTACCAAATTGTTAGAAAACACAAACATGCCTCGTCTAAGAGAGCATTTGTGGCTACATATTAATTACAAAGGTATGAGAAACTTAGTTCCTCAAACATTAGCCTTAAAAAAAAAATTTTAGTAGCGTCGAGTTGAAGTTTATTGATAAAGACTTGACACTTAAACAATGATAAATGCTGTTTTCAAATTTACAATTATTTTTATAGATATAATTGCAATAGTAATTATATATATAATTATTTGATTTTAATAATAAATTTCTATATGTATATACATGTATTAGCATATATATATATAAATAATAAATAATAAAATTATTAAATTTAGTTTATTAGTCAATAAAATTAATTTTTTTTAAAAAAATTAAAATTTAAATTTTAAACTTCACTTATAATTTAAATCTCTTAAAAAATAACTTATAAGAATGTGTACATGCTAGTAAAAACTTTTATTTTTGGGTTAGAAAATAGCAATAAACTCGTGTTAAAGGAGAGTAACAATCCGCCTAATCATAATAACAGAGTCAATTAATTATTTACTTAGTCCATACATGACTCAAATCCTAAATCGAAATTAAAGAATACTTAGTTTACACATGACTCTAATCCTAAGTCGAAATTAAATAGAATATTTCATTTGAAAAATCACTTCAATCCAATATTATGATCTTTTGTTAAAAAAAAAAAAAAAAAAAAAGATAACTTGAACAAAAAGGAAAAGCATATAAAAAAAATGAAAAAAAATGCTGGAAAATACCTCCAACAAGGATTTTAAAAAAAAAAAAAAAAAAGCTTTTTCCTGTTGAGTTTTTTATTTTATTTTTATAAACAAGTATAGGACTGACTTAAAAGAATTGGAATTCCAGGACGCCCCAACAACATTGGATTGAGAGATCCTCGGAGACTCCATTTTAGGTTTTGCATTCCCAGCTGTTCACTTCTGTTATTCATACTTCAAGTAACAGTGGGTACTCTCTGTAGTATGCTTTACTCTGATCTTTGCGTTTGATTTTCTTTCTCTTTTTATATTTATTGTTCTTTTGCCTTTTTCCACAACTCTTGATACTTAGTAGCATATCCGAGGTAGTGGGGTTTTTTATTTTGTTTTATTTTATTAAAGAAAGAAAGAAAATATATCAAATAGATGTTCTTGTTTTCTTTTGTGAAAAAAGAAAAAAAAAGGTGGGGGGGGGGGGGGGGGGAGGGGGAATCTTTCAAAGTAAGCATTTTTTTTTTTTTTTTGTGTTTCGATGCAAATCATGGGCCGAGGGGCTTGAATTGCTGCATTTCAAAATGTGAAATATTCCTTCTTGTTTCCTCGCATGTTGCAGTGCTCAAAATGGGGTTTTAACGAGTTAGGTGTTTTCTCTTCTGGGTGCACATAACTGCTGAAGATGACTTTAAAACATAGAAGGAATATTCAAAACATCGCACAAAAGGAGAAAGTTTCGATTTTTAAGGAAAAGAATGGAACTTTGGGTGGAGCTCAAGTGCCAGGGTTGATTGGAATGTCTGGGTTGCAGCAAAAGTTGGATTTGAGTGAAGATGATCAGCAATCTGACAAAGAGAAGGTAAATGATGAGGACAGGATCACTTGTGGAGGCAATCAACGTCTTCTGATGCTTGCACATTCTGCTGAACTGATGTTGGAATCTGAGGATAGCTCTAATAGAGGGTATGGAAATTCCGGAACATCTGGAGGTTAGTACCTTTTTTTTGGTTTTTGGTAAAATAATAATATTATTAATAATTGGTGATTTTTTTCCTGGTAATTCTGATTTTTAAGCGGTTGAATGATGTTTTGCAAATTTATGATCAGAACAACACCGGGATTGGATAGAAAATGTTAGTGATGCTGCAGCTGCAGGTCTGTGATTTATTCCTATTCAATTTTGTACATACCCATCTTTGGAGTTATGCTTATTTGGCATCACCTTTCAGATCCTAGATGTGTTGAGAAAAAAATTGATGGGATGACTGCAATTGATCAAGTTATGAGTGAACGAGTTGGATGTCGTTGGAAAGGAAGAACTCCTCGCTTAACTCAAATCAAATGTCTTGCTCGATTAAAAGATGAATTGTCTGCACAGCAGAAGATTGGAGAGTTTGAAATTGAGCATTTGGGAGGAAGAAGAGTCCGTCTGACACAAATTCGATGTCTAGCCCGGTTGAAAAGTCAGTTAGTGCATGAAGCATCTCAATTGAGGACAGAAAAATGTTCACATGGGAATTCACAGGGAAGAACAGTTCGCTTGAGTACAATGAAGCATCGTGCAAGATCTAAAAATGGTTTGTTAGTGCAAGAAGCAATTGAGGACTCCACACACATGCGCCTGGATTCACAAACATCTCAAGGTAAATTTTCTTGGAAATATATGGAAGTCATACAGAAAGTCATGCCTTGCTTTGGAAGATTTCTGTTATTCAAATATGCTGATATTAGGAGTGTGAACATGGTCCAATTATTTGCAGGCAGGTTTTAAAAGAAATGCCTTATTCATGTTAACTAGTAACTTCATGCATTAGTTGGATCTCTCCCTAATCTTGATCTATACTGATGCCGTGCTTCTTCCCTGCCAACATGCTTATCATGTTAGCCTTCTTCCATTGTACAGATAATCAGACACAAAAGATCATTGCAGAAATATTTGGAGAAGAAGAGAGCTTCCAAGAGGTTGAGTTTTTTGCTTTTCATTTCTTTTGCCTTAATGTTCATGTTGTCATGATTTCTTGTCAAGGTGTTTTAAATTTTTGAATTTTTTTTTTTTGTGGTTTTGGAAATTTTCTTTGATTTTTCCTGTTTGCAGGCTTTTTTTTTTTGGGGGGGGGGGGTTGGAGGGGTTAGGGAGGAGATGTTTAATCTATGAGTTGAAATCATGGACATTCATGTGGCATCAATACCATTCTGCCATCGTCCCCACCCATTTTTATTTTATATATATATCAATGGGTTAGATGTCAGGGTGAAATATTTGCAATGAAGATCTTCTGTTTTCCTTGTTGAAACATACATCTGTTGTTTTCTTTTAAATTTTTACTCTCACATTTTTTCCTGAAATCATTATAAATGATGATCTCAGGGGTCAGTAGGTTTTCAATACTGAGTACCAGATGTGCTAATGCTCAGTTTCCTCTTATATAATTTTGCATCAAATATGACTAGATGCAGTAGACTCCTGCTTTCTCAACTTCCAGTTTTCTGGATTTTAATTATAATTTGGTCCATTCCAACAAATCTGCTACAACCTATCAGTGGCACTGTGTACTTGCAACCATTGTATGCTCATGCTATCAAAATTTAGTATACACTTGAATCAAGTTTGATTTTAATGCAGGTGGACCCGAGGCAATTGTAGTGCCTGGCTGCACAGCTGGCAAAAGTCAACAGTTACTTTTTGTGTGTCCTAAAGCTGATACAGCAAAAGGAGGAGCTGATATGGGGTATAGGTTAAGCATTGGTTATAGATACTACAGGGAAAGATTTTTTGATATTCAGGATGGCAAAATGTTACTAAGGCTTTTTCTTGTTGTTAGAAGGATGTAGTAGGGCATTAAGCCATCAATGTAAATTGTCACAGTAGTTGTTTGATACCTTTGATTTTCAAGAATTTTCTCTATTGGCTTCTGGTCCATTGTTGGATGGATAATTTTGTGGTCTTACTCCAAATATGTCATGTCTAGGGTCTTCCAAATTGAGATTTTGGAGAGGGGCTACTTGCAGTGAAAATGGGATGGGAGTTGTCAAAGTGGACTATCCTTGAGCACAATTATGCGATGTGTAGCTCATGAACTTTTTGGTGATTGCGGATAGTTTAAACAAACGTAAATCATGTGCAGCAATTCTAGAATTCATGTCATGTTGATCATGGTTCTAACACTTTCATACAAGAACTGCTGGCATGTGTTTAGTGTTACTGCCACACCACCCATGTCTGAACTCTGTAGATGAAGTGTCTCAGTCCCTCTTGAAATTTGGATGGAAGAGTGATGGTTGTGGAAATCATTAACCATATCATAAAGAAGAATGAATGCAATTGCATCATCTTATAACTTAGATATGTAACCAAAAAAATAAAAAATCTTACAACTTATTCCTTAGTCTCATAATTTACATAGCATAAAGTTGCTCACGGTTCTTTTCTCTAACAGGGTACACTTCACCTGCTCTTGCAGGTTTGGATGCTTTGAATTAAAAGCGACTAACTATGTTTTTCACTGAAGTGTATGTACCTACCACCCCAACAAAGGTTGCTACTAACATTATCACCGTTATTACCACCAACTCAAATCGAAAACTTCTAGCAGCTGTGTTCATCCTAAGATAGCATGAACACGGTAACAACATTGACACGGTGATGCACAGAAATGCACCTGTGAAAGACATTACATAACCAAAAAAAGGAATGGTTAATGCGACAATCGTCGTGCTGATCAAAATTACTGATTTGATGAGGATGCTCATGAGTTTGATGTTGCGAAAGATGACTGAATCCTCAATAGCTGTGGCAATTGGGGTGATTACAATTGCATATTTGGTTAGGGGATTCACTAGAGTGGTGTATATTGCTATTTGTGTACTGATTTTTCTGATGGGAAGATTTAACGTCACTTGAGATTTCAAATGTTCTCCATACATGAGATAGCCCAGAATTCCCATGGACCCGTAAGTGACACTGCTCATAAGAAAACAGACAAGCAAGACCTGTAGTAGAAGACAAATATAAAGGTAAGAATAATATAATACCATAACAGAAAATAATTACGTCTTCCTGTCAAATGAATGATGTTACAGTTTCTCTTACCTTGGAGAATTGACTTCTATCTTTCATGGAATTGCACAGTGTGGGGAAAACTGAATGACCACAATAGCAAAAGGTAAACAGGCTGATTGCAGTAGGCAATTCTGGCCAATTGAGGAGCACACCTCTTTCAGAGAAGCCCACACCATCAACTACACCAACCCACCAAACGCAAACAACCAGCAAAACAGATGCCAAAACGCCACCAGCAGAAACATAGGCTAGAATACCAAGACTCCTTAACCATGTTGTTGGCAAGATTACAAGGGCAGTTAACAGGACGAAGCCTTGCTTGCCTCCAACTTTTAGTCGACCAACTTTGAAACCCATGTTTGGAAACAACTTATCTAGGTTGTCACCTTCTAGTATCAGAAACTCCACTGCCGCTAAATATAGCTCAAGATATATGAAGATAGACGCTAAAGCCTTTCCCTTGTATCCAAAAGCTCGCTCCGCAATATCGGGATAAGATTTGATTGTCGGGTCGGAATCCATACAACGTTTTAGAAGTAACCCTGTGTACCAACAGAGTGTTGCTACTAGAAAAAGCAGGATTAAGCTCAGCCAACCTCCCTGAGAGAGTGCAGAAGGGATCGATAGTATGCCAACACCTGCAAATGAAGTGTTAACCTATATTAGGCATTAGCACATGCAAAACTCGTTTTAAGGTAGTATGCAATTCCAAGACATGCTTTAAAATGAATATAGTTCATGAATGTTGTTGAAGTATGGGAGTTCGATGGGAAATAGATGAAATTGGTTAAAATACGGGCTCTCATGTGATGAGTTATGCAACTTTTGAGAATGATAATCAGAATCCATGAAAGGACGAGGATAAACAAAAATGGAGCACATATTTATATGCAAATTTTTGTGGAGCACTTCGGCATAGTATCTTGTTTTGGAGGTCACCTTTGAGAGAAAAGCTACCTGACAAGACATTGAGTCCATTGAAACAAGTTCTGAGAAATGTGGTGCCTTTGCCAGGTTCCTGAAGTTGTGAGGCCCCGTTTTGGCTCTCTATTTCCTCTGCTTTTATGTTCAGGCCGTCCATCTTTTAATGTCCCCTAAGGAATACGCGGATACATATAGTAATATACAGGAGTGTGTTAGGAATATGGCACCACGAGCAACAGAATATGAAGTTAAATGAAAAATTATAGACAACATATTTTACATGGCTTCCAGGATATAATTAATAAAATTGTCTTATTGTTCAAAAAAAAAAAAACAAAAAGAAAACTTACGTAGCTCGGCTCGAAGTCTATGGAGTGGATAGAAAAATTTGCAATAATAGAGAAAGGAAGTATGCAAAAATATTTTATCACTCGAAAATACCTCACTCCCCAATGTGCCCCAAGTCACTCTTTAATCGAATTGCTTGTAATAGTGTCGTTTTTGCTTTGCTCAAAGCCAAATGCTTGAGGGGCTTTTATATAGGCAACCGAGTTTGGTCTTTAAATTGAGCAAGTGATGATGAGGACAACCATGTACTTACTCTTTATCAACTTTTTATTTTTTATTTTTTTATTTTGGCCAGAAGCAAGATGTGTGGACATAATTCATGCCATGGACTCAAGTTTGCTCTTTGAATTGAAAATGTGGTGAGGAGAACATCAAGGTTACCATGCACTCACTTTTTTTTTTTTTTTTCTCTCTTTTAACAATAAGGCAATTTCATTAATTATATCATGAAAGCTACAGGATGTGTGAAAAACAACTTTGATAAGAAGTTGCCAAACAAAAAACAGAACTACTCCTTAACAAGGAAAGACTGAGGACCTGAATATTCCCTCCCAATTCACTCCAATTCACTGGGTAGTGACTTACAAATAGAAGTTACCGTAACTCCCATTACCCAAAAACAACCCGAGTAGAGGGCAACAGCATAGTACGAGCCACCCCCAGCAGAATGGAGATCCATAAAAACAAAAGCTTCCCTACAGCTATGCAGTCGCTCTTTATCACCTCTTTTTTTGGGCCAAAAACAAGTTGTGTGGACATGATTCAAGCCATAATTTAACAGATCTCTAACTTGTTCAGAATTAGATAACTATCATAGTAGCAACATTCTTCATTTTCTCAGATTAGGTATGTCTTAAAGGATCATTGAGCCTCAGCTCGATATCATGGTGAGGAAGTCTTTAAATATATCTCTAAGAAGGAAAGGCTGATGACTTGAATAATTCCCTTCCAATTATCTCCAATTCATTGAGACAGTGACTTACAAAAAAAAAAAAAGTCACCCCAACTCCCCATCACCAAAAAAATAACCCGGATAGAGGGCAATAGCGTGTACTATGACCCACCCCAAGAGTACGAAGATCCATAAAAACAAAAGCTCCCCGACAGCCATACACTCAATTCTTTATCACCTCATTCTTTTTGGCCAAAAACAAGATGTGTGGATATAATTCGAGCCATAATTTAGCAAACCTCTAACTTTTCCTGAATTAGACAACTATCATGATAGCAAAAGTCTTCATTTTCTTAGAGTAGGTATGTCTTTAAGTATCATTGTGCCTAAGCTCAATATTATGGTCGTGGAGTCTTTAAATATTTCCCCGGAACGCATCTCCTTTTTGCTACAAGTTTAAGCCTTTGTATGAAATTTTTCAATGCATCTACTTTTTCGTTTATGGTCTACTTCTGTATCTTCTTTGATTCTCCAAAAGTAATAGATGCCTGCAATAAGGTTTTCCATCGACTCTGCACTTTGACTTGGTTTTTAATAGGAGATGGTGCGTGTGAGTAGATTGTCATTCCAAATGGTTGACGTCTTCTGGAACTCTTTATGAGAATTAATGTCCACTATCCAAAAAGAAGGCTCTCCCACGTTCATCTCCACTTCTTGGGTAATCCTTGATGTGCCCAAAAAAATTGGTCTGCCAAAGACCAGAAAGTAATTCAAAAGGTGACGGAGTTGTTTTCATTCTGCATGCATTTACAACATCGTGGGACCTTTCCCGTTTTCATCTGTTGGGAAGATTAATGGGAATTTCACTGAATCATACGCTATACAACCAATTTAGTATTAATACTTTTCATTTGATTACTATGTTTCATCTCATTTAATTGATGAATCTGAATTATATTAGAGATCTCATTAAAAGTTCAAGTTTTAGCACAAGAACTCACCAATCTAGCGGTCTAATAGCAGAGCTGCTGGAATTTTAATCGTAACGCCGGGTTCAAAATCTTGGTCTTGACCAATCAAACAAAACGAAGGCTTCTACAAACAAGGTATACCGGATTGATATCTATTCATGGAAAGAAATATGTTTGCTCCTCCAATAAATTGTTATTTCAGAAGATTCTGATGTTGATACGTCTATTATGGGGGAAGTTTCAGCGACACAAGGAACTCTACATGCATTGCATTGAAGTTGGCCTGGCCCTCCTTCTCACATCACACTGTCCTAAAGAAGGAAAAAAGAAAAAAAGAATCAAGTATACTAAATTGACATTCCATAAGCGTATTCATACTTTTTTTTTTAATCCAGTAAAAGGGACATAATAAGGATGTTAGCCATCACCCCATGAACTTAAATCAAGAGTCTCTCATTAACTTCTTGATTTAACTTTTCTTATAAGGAAGAGGCTAAGCAATGATAGCTCTAAGGGACCTCCCACACACACTTGGCCATAGCAAGGCCTTGTCTTACATGAATGCGATGAACTCCTCCACGTCCAGGGAATGAGTTTTAGCAACTCCAGTGTGAAATTTAACTGCTTTTGGACCTGGACAAGATAAAGCTGGGATTTGAAAGAGATTTTGTTGGATAAAGGATCACTGGAATCTCGGGAAAAATTCATAAAAAGCAATTCAACCTGAATCTATTTGAGATAAGGAGGATGTAACTAAAACTTTGATACCTACAGCATATAAATAGTATATCTGGTTGCTTTTTCCCTGAAACTTTGTTTTCGGTCTAGCAGTCAGATATTGCAAAGATGCTCTCTTTTCTGATTCAGTTGCCTTCAGAATGAGGCTGCTCCCCAAGGGTAATCTTTTTTGGCCCTTTTTTCCTTCTCATCAGGTTAGTGACTGGGGAAGACAATATCACATGGTGCAATTATCCACGTATTGTGGCCATTCCTTTCTCAGAAATAGAGGATTGGAGACTCTCAAGCCACCCACCATCCTTCTCTTCCAAATACCTAAAGTCATAAAGGGAGTAAAACCGATCACAATAGCCCTATAGCTGTAGGATATCTTGGTAAAAGCATCACATCTCCAGCCAATTACTGCACACACAAATATACGACCGGAATTGTTATGGCGGGGAAACATTTTAAGTTACACAGTTGAATCATACCACTACTAGCCATGTGCTCTGATCGTAAAAGAGTCTGCCAAAAAAAGTAACACAATTGAATCATTATGTGGCATTGCAGGGACATGGGCCTCTTGCATATCCATATTATATGTTGTAGATAACTTTGTCATATTGCTTTTTTTAAATTCAACCATAAAGCTAACAGTATGAAATGGATTCTGGTAGATGTTTACTTGTTGTGCAGGGCTCTGTTTGAATGAAAACAGAAATGGCGCACTATTGCAGACCTAGACTTGCACTAAAGAGAAACTAGAAGCAATTTGCCACGACGTGAGATATCCATCGTGCCAGGCAATATATTTACAATATAAAATGTTATAATCAAAATATAAAGGCAAACCAATCATAACATGAATGACAGAGGCATTTGCATCATCAGCAACAACTGTAAGGGTCATTCCATAATCAAGAAAAGAACGAGCAGGGAAGCAATTGTTGACACATGACATTGGAGACACTCGTAGATGCGGTTTCAAAACAGGAGATCGGTGCGATGTGCCTGTCACGTTTCCACTAGGAAAGCATACTGTATAGGATAACAGTCTTTCTTTCGGTAAACATTCTATTTATTAGCATTGCTGCACATTCCTCCTTTTATCCGGAATTTAAGTTACTGTGGATAATCCTGGCTAGTCTGATGATAGGACCGAACTAGGGGTTGTGTGAATCAATCCTGTGGTCTCATTTTAAAATTTTCTAGGTGCAATCCATATTTCAATTGGTGATCATGATAGTGGGATCATGTTAGCAATTCGAGATTTGCTTGAGGAGGATTTTGTCATTATTAAAGTTGAAAACACACTCCAAGTCTAATGGCAAAGAGACGAATCTTAAGACGTGTGGTAGAGGAAAACAGCAGAAATTCACGTGTGAAACAATGCACGAGCACAAATAACTCTAATTTTGAGCTATATCTACAAGATTATTCAAGCAATCTATGTTGCGCTTACGCCTTTGCCACCCAATTACAGTATTCAATCCATGTCGTAGTTGCTTGAACCGGGAAGGAAATCTTGGACCCTTGCAACCAGCACGATCCATTGTGTGCAGCATCACGTACAGTCTCACCATCGCGAGCATCTATACCTTTTAGGGTCTCACTACAAACATAAAAATTGTGGACTTAAATGAATATTAAAAGTACATATGAGATATTTTATAATACATATAAAATAATTAATATAATATAAAAATTATTTATATTTATTTAAATTTATTATTTTTGTACACACCCAAAATTTCTTTATATTTTTGTTGGTTTATATGGATCCGGGCCAAGTCCCCCTGAGGTTAACTCAATCATGGCCGAGTTACCACACAGGCCGTTTTGTTTTGTTTTGTTTTTGATAAACATTCATGGCCATAAAAAAATTTACATAAAAGGGACCAAAATTGATGTTACATGTCGATCTTGCATGTCACAATTTTTTGTTTTAAATTTTAATTTTTTTCTTAGAAGAAAAATATAATTTACAATAAAAATAATAAAATATACAATAAATATGATAATATGTATTACAATTTTATTAAAAAGTGAAATATACAATTGTAATACATTATTGTATGTATAATGCACATTTTAGTATTTTTATTACACATGTAATGTGTTTGGTCAGAAAACTTAATTTTTTTTATAAATAAATAATAATTTTTTAAGTTGTCAATTATATGTATGTGTTACGATTCTTAGTTAGGGATAAATAATATATTGAATTCAAACACCTTTAAAAAAAAAATGTTGAATATAGATACTTCTTAAGAGAAATATATTAGAAATAGGTAATGTAATAAATGCAGGTAGGTAAAAAGTTAAAAAAATATAATATTAGATTAAAGAGGGATCTAACAGTTATAATTTATCCAAAACTTATATAAAAGAGGACCTTCTACCCCTCATTTGTACACACTTACTTTTCAAGTGAAATATATTTCTAAAATTAATCTCTAAAAAGGTTATTGTGAATTGAGTGTGAGAAGGCTGCTTGGGAAGTATTCTCAAGGCCGTACGGATAGGACGCGATAAATCCATACACCTGTGACAGTTGGTATCAGAGTAGGTTCATTCCAAGCGCTATGGCAGACCCACGTTATGATAAGATGCTCATCATGGGTGATGACCACGATAATCGTGGGAGGAAGGCTGAGAAAGGTGCTGTTAAGGGAAAAAAGAATCGTACTGTTTTGAGTTCGAGGGATCCAGTAGGGAACCTGACACATCGTATGATGAAAATTAAATCGTTCATCACTGATGTCCAAGGTTCAGTTGATGATCTGACCCAGTCCATCGAAGGTGTAGATGCCGAAAGGGAGGAGCTTGTGGTCGAGATGCAGGAGTTCAAAGTCGGCATGGGAGAACTTCGAGGAGAGTTGCTGGGGACCTTAAGGACAGAACTCCATCATCGGGATGAGTCCTTGGAGACCATGATGGCGGCCATGCACGTAGAGATTGCGGAGCTCAAGGGAAAGCTCGCAGAATTAGAGGCAGCACGCGTGAATGGGGTGATCACCGTGCAAGCACCACGTACAGACACACCCAAGCCAAAGGCATTCAAGGGTTCTCGGGTGGCCAAGGACGTGGACAGCTTTCTATGGTATATGGAACGATACTTCCAAGCCATGGGAATCAATGACAGCCAATTACAGGTAAATACTGCATCTATGTATTTAGCTGATAATGCTTTGTTGTAGTGGCGTCATCGGTCAAACGATAGGTGTGGAAATCCTATCACAACCTGGGATAGGTTCATCAAGGAGTTCCGACGGAACTACTATCCCGCATATGCGGAGGAAAAAGCTCGCGACGAGCTAAAGCGCCTTGGGCAAAAGGGTGCAGTACGTGACTATGTGAAGCAATTTTCGGAATTGCTACTCCAAATCCCTTCAATGAATGAGACAAAGGTGTTCTACTAGTTCATAAGTGGTCTCAAGCTGTGGACCAAATAGGAACTGAAGATATTCCAAATGGGAGACCTTACAACGATAATTACGGTGGCTGAATCTTTTGTAAAGTACAGGACGCCTTCTACCTTTCAGTCAGACTCCCGTCCAAAGGATAAGGCCAATGGTGAGGGGAGATCCAGGTAGATTCAATCACCCGAATGGAGGTAAACTGTAGGCTGGTCCTTCAAAAACTCATGCAGAATCCAGTAGCAGAGGTCATGGGAAGGTACATACTTACAAGTGTTATTTCTATGATAGTCCACATATGGCGCGAGATTACCCGAACAAGGCCAAGATGACTGCCCTTTGCAAAGAAGATGAGCCAAAAAAGGAGGCACGATTAGGTTCACTCTGAATCCTCAATTCAATCAAGTCTAAAAAGGTGAAGGAGCCCAAGGGACTTATGTTTGTAGATGTAAAGATCGGAGAAACCAAGATGAGTGCACTCATGGATGTTTGGGCATTCGATCTCTTCATATCGGAAGAAGCTGCCCAAAAACTTCACCTTCGGGTTAAGAAAGGAGCCGGGTGGTTTAAGACTATCAACTCCCAGGAAGTCCCTGCCATTGGGGTTGTTAAGGACATAGAGCTGCAGATTGGGCAATGGAGAAGTCAAGAGACCCTTGAGGTAATTCCTCTTAATGATTATGACTTTGTCATTAGGTTGAAATTTCTAGACAGGATCCATGCAGTAATATTGCCCTTTGCCGAGTGTTTTTATGTGCTAGACAAACAGTGCTAGTGCGTAATTTCGGCTCATCGTAAGTCAGACCGTGATCAGAAGATGATTTCGGCAATGCAATTCAACAAAGGAGCGAAGAAAGGTGAGGTGACCATCCTAGCAACCTTGAAAACCAAGGACAGCAAGAGCGAAGGGAGTGAAGTCCCAATAGAAGTGAGCCAAGTCCTCAATTCATTTAAGGACGTGATGCCTCCTAAATTGCTCAAGAAGCTTCCACCTCGTAGAGAAGTGGATCATCAGATCGAGCTAGTACCTGACACTCGACCACCTGTTATGGCACCATATCGCATGGCACCCCCTGAATTGGAAGAATTGAGGAAACAGCTGAAGGAACTACTTAATGCGGGGTACATTCGACCATCTAAAGCTTCGTTTGGTATACCTGTCCTATTCGAGAAAAAGTATGACGAGTCACTTCGGATGTGCATGGATTACCAGGCATTGAATAAATTAACCATCAAAAACAAGTACCCGATCCCACTCATTGTGGATCTCTTTAATCAACTTGGAGGTGCACAGTGGTTCACCAAGCTTGATCTCCATTTGGGTTACTATCAAGTTTGGATTATCCAAGGGGACGAGCTAAAGACAGCTTGTGTGACTCGTTATGGTTTGTATGAGTTCTTCGTCATGCCATTCGGCCTAACTGATGCTCTGACCACATTCTGCATTCTTATGAATAAGGTATTACACTTGTTCTTAGATCGGCTTATAGTGGTTTATCTTAATGATATTGTGGTGTACAGCCGGACGCTCGAGGAACACATCAAGCACCTTAGACAGGTTTTCCAAATCCTACGCGAGAATGACTTATACGTCAAGCGCAAGAAATATGCCTTTGCCCAAAAGGAAGTGCCATTTTTAGGGCACATTGTCAGGGGAGGACAAGTACATATGGAGACAACAAAGATCTGAGCCATCGTTGAATAGGAGCCACTGACGAAAGTGACGGAGTTGAAATCATTCCTTGGTCTCACCAACTACTATTGGCGTTTCGTTCAGAACTACTCAAATATAATCATGCCATTCACGGACATGCTAAAGAAGGAGAAACCATGGGAATGGACCGACCAATGCCAGAAGGCATTTGATCGGTTAAAGCAAGCCATGACTGAGGAGCTGGTGCTGGTGTTGCTCGATCACACCAAGCCTTTTGAACTAGAAACTGATGTATCAAATTTTGCTATTGGTGGTGTTCTTATGCAGGAAGGACATCTAGTGGCATATGAGTCATGGAAGTTGAACGATACCCAGCAATGGTATACCGTTCAAGAGAAGGACATGACGTAGTGGTCCATTGCCTATGGACGTGGAGGCATTATCTCCTGAGATCTAAATTTGTTGTAAGGATAGACAATGTGGCCACAAGTTATTTTCAGGCCTAGAGGAAGCTGAGTCCGAAACAAGCTCGATGGCAAGATTTCCCCGTAGAATTCAACTATGTGATGGAGTACAAGCTAGGAGCGGCTAACTTCGTAGCTGATACTCTTAGTTGGAGGATGGAGCTGGCAAACACAGTAAGTCGACCTAGCTGTCCATGGATCGACCGCATTAAGGAAGGGTTTAAACATGATCAGAAGGCTTAAGCCCTCATTGGAAATGTGTAAGAGGGCAAGACCCGACAATTTTGGTGTGAGGATGGTCTTTTGTATACAAAAGGGCGACGACTATATGTGCCACTCCATGGAAAGTTGAGGAAAGAAATGTTGCGCAAGTGTCATGATTCGAAGTGGGCAGGTCATCCAGGGATCCATCACACCTTAGCCCTGGTTGAAGATCAATACTACTAGTCTCAAATGTGGGATGACGTTAGAGCCTATGTAAAGGCTTGTCTTGTTTGCCAACAAGACAAAATTGAACAACGTTCATCGCCAGGACTGCTAGAGCCACTTTCCATCCCAACTCGTCCATAGGAGAGTGTTTCCATAGATTTCACAGTAAACCTACCTAAGTTCAAAGGATGTCGGACTCTTGTCATGGTGGATCAATTCTCTAAGTATGCAACTTTTGTATTAGCAAAAAAAAATTGCCCAGTTGAGGAGGTAGCCAAGTTATTTATAAAGCACGTGGTAAAGTACTGAGGAGTCCCACGAACAATTGTGAGTAATCGCGACCCTCGATTCACAAGGTGTTTTCTGGTCTGAATTGTTCAAGCTGCTAGGATTGGAATTGAATCTCTCTACAAACTTACATCCCCAAATTGATGGTCAAATCGAGCGGGTCAATATACTCTTGGAGATTTATCTTCAGCATTATGTGAGCACAATGCAAACAAATTGGGTAAAATTGATCGACGTAACCCAATTCTCCTACAACTTGCAGCAAAGTGAGTCTACCGACCAAAGTCCATTCAAGATCGTGAATGGCCAATAACCATAAACTCTAAGTGCGGTTGCATCAGGCTATCAGGGGAATAGTCCACCTGCATACAAGTTTGTCAAGGATTGGCAGGAACAAGTAGACTTGGCAAGGGCGTGTCTACGTAAAGCCTCTAAATGTATGAAAAAGTGGGCTGACAAAAAGCGACGACATGTGAAGTTCCAAGTCGGGGACTTGGTGTTAGCCAAACTACATGCCATTCTTCGGTACAAAGATGTGCACAAGGGTTTAATTCGTCACTATGAAGAGCCATTTCGAGTGATACAACGAGTCGGGAAGGTCCTATACAAGCTGGAGCTGCCACCAAAATTAAAGGTACATCTAGTTTTCCATATGAGTATGCTTAAACCTTTTTATGAAGATAAGGGAGATCCAGATCGAGGGGAGTCACAGTGAGCACCCGTTGGAGCAAAAACTTCATATGACTAAAAAGTTGAATCCACAGTGACAGATTGAGTTATACGAAAGCAGTATTATATGTCGAGACGTGAATATTTTATCCGATGGAAGGGTCTTTCGGAAAGCGAAGTTAGTTGAAAACCTACTGAAACTTTTTGGTAGTTTAAGAAGAAGATTGACACCTACCACAACGAAGAAGCAACGAGGGCGTCGCCCAATTAGGTGGGAGAGAATGTCATGGTCCTTACTTAGTAATGGATAATACATTAAATCTAGATACCTCTTACAGAAGAATAATATGTTAAATGTAGACACTTCCTAAGAAAGAGAAATACATTGAAAATAAGTAATATAATAAATATAGGTAAGTAGAAAGTTGAAGTCATATAATATTTACTATTAGATTAAAAAAAGATTTAATGATTGTAATTTGTTTAAAATTTGTATAATAGGAAATGTCCTACCTCTCATTTGTATACACACTCACTTTTCAAGTAAAATATATTTTTAAAATTAATTTTTAAAAAAATTTTTAAATATAAGAAGGCTACTTGACAAATATTCTTAAAACCAGTAGAATGCGATAAATTCATTCGTCCATAACACTTGCCTCTCAGCAAGATGAAGCGAGACCATTGATCCCAAAATTAAATTGATCCCAGGATTCGGCCATTGTCAATTATTGGCATCGTAGGAGTAAATTAATATTGTTTTCCGTTATTATAATTACCTTGCCAATGCGTTTGGAGATTTCAACGAGAAAAGCTCGTGGGGTCAATATTTCAAATATGTTTTTGTAAAAAAGAATATACCTATCAATATGAATTAGTTCTGGTTATGGGATGGTTTAGTTTTTAGTTTGGTTTTGGTCCCAACCGATTTCAATTTTGAGTTTGTTCTGATTCAAAACTAAATGTGTTCCATTCTTTTGAAAAAATAAAAAATAAAAAAAGTAATATTTTCATATTTTCTTAAAAAAAAAAAGTTTGTTTGAACCGCTTAAAATAAGTTTATGTTAGAACTTTTAAAAAATTTGTGATCAAGAATATAAAAGTAATTAAAAAAAAAAAATCAATAAAAGGTTTAAGTTAATTTTTTACTTGCCTTATCATCGCTATTAAACCAAAAAGTATTAAAAGTAAAATAATTTTAAAATTTAAAATGTAAACTTTATATTATTTTATCACTTTGGTATTTGCTGTAATTGTTGTTTTTATTTGTTAATGTTAGCGTATTCCCGAATTTGACTTAGTAGAGTTAAGTTTATTGACAAAGTTTTCTGCTTAACACTTAACATTTTCTTTTGGTATTACTAAATTTTAGATAAAATATTTAAAATAGTAAATAATTATATATATTTATTTTAATTATTATATAAATTATATAATAAAAATATTTTTTATTTTTATAAATTTTAGATTTTTATTTTTTAAAATTAAAAATTAAGATTTTATAAATAATAATTTAATTTTTTAATTATTAAATAAATTAATATTTAAAAATATTTTTTTAATTAATTAAATTAATATTAAATTTAATTTATTTTTGAGATGCCGACCTCAACGAACTATGTTTAAGGAAAATGGAAACCTTGATCATTCGTCAAAGTGTTCTTTTTTTTTTTTTTTTTTCTTTTTGGATGTGTTGGGCTCGAAGAGTTAAAGATGGAACATGCTATCAGGGCAATGCATGCTAATATAAATGTGGACTTTATTCGATAATTAGCAAAAATATTCCTTGCCCCACAATTTTAATGAAAAATCCACCCTAGTACAAAACAATATCTAAAGGGGTTGTCTGGTTTGAAAATTTTGAATTTTAAATTTTAAAATTCATAAAATTATAAAAATTTATAAATTTAAGACTTATGATATTTAAAATGAAAATTTTATTATCCAAATTTAAGAAATTTAAAAATTATTTTTTTTAGTTAAATTAATTTAAAATTTTTAAAAATTATTAATAACATTATAAATATAGTTTTAAAATATTATAAATAAAATTAAATAAAAATATATTATGATAACATTTAAGTAATATTAGTTTTTTCATTATAAAAATCGGATCAAATTTATAAATATATTAAAAAAAAAAGATTAATTTAGAATAAGAAAATTTTTTATTATTTTTTTTATTTTATTAAACTAAATTGGTTTCTATTAGCCGAAAAATAATTCATTCGACTAACTCGGAGTACTAAATAAGGAAGAATATCATTGTTCCCAGGACAGCTTGAACCGGTTCAACAGCATAAAATCAAACCGGAACCTACATGCGAAAACGAAAAATTTATTAATTGTAATTAATAATTAATATAATATAGATTCGTTTCTAATTTATTTTTTGTGTTTAATTCTTGCATAAATGTCCACTTTTTAACTTTTTAAAAAGAAAAATGCCACCGGTCAGTCATTGCAAACATCCCCTCACCAGGGACTCCTGAGGGGGAAAACAAAAGTTACAGAGAGAAAAAGGAGAGGAGACGCCGAACGCCGAACGCCGACGACTTCCGTCGCCGTCTCCTTCCCCTATTTCAAATCCTACATTAATAACCGAAAAAAAAGAAAGGCAAAAACAATAACGGAAACCTAACTTTGAAATTCTTTCTCTCGCGTATGATTCTCATGATTAAATCCTCAATTCCATCTCTTTGATGCAACGATCGCATGCCCGGAACCGGGTCGAATCCAAATCTGAAAATAAAGAGATGGATCCAATAAAGCTGCAGGTCCGATCCACCAGCCTCTTCTCCAAGTCCAAACACGCCAAGTCGAGAATCCTCTCCACGATCCTCGCTTTGCTTTTAAGCCTTATCGCTCTCTTGTCGTGTTATTGTCTGTTGATGACCAAAACATCATCGATCTTGTCTGGTAAGAAGTATGGCATTGTCATCGACGGAGGCAGCACGGGGACCCGGATTCATGTGTTCGGGTATAGGATAGCCGGAGGAGGGAGGACGGTGTTTGATTTCAAGGAGGGGACTTTGAGGGTGAATCCGGGGCTGTCGGCGTACGCGGAGGATCCTGATGCGGTGGGCGGGTCGTTGGAGCAGCTGGTGGAGTTTGGGAAAGGGAGAGTGCCTAGAGAGTTGTGGGGAGAGACGGAGATTAGGTTAATGGCTACTGCGGGGATGAGGATGCTGGAGTTGGAGGTTCAAGAGAGGATCTTGGAGGCGTGCAGGCGGGTCCTGAGAAAAAGCGGCTTCAAATTCAATGATGATGGGGCCTCTGTTATTTCCGGTAATCGGGTTTTTGATAGTTTCCTCTGTGCCGTTTGTTTGTTGTTTAATGAAATGTAGATAAATAGGCTTTGTTGTGCAATGTGCATTGTGGGTTGGTTTGTTGTTTGGTGTCCTATTGCTATGCTGCTCATTTCTCATTCACTCTGGCACAGTTTAGAAACTTATTGTGGATCCACTGGCATTGATAGGTTCTGATGAAGGGGTATATGCATGGGTTATCGCTAACTATGCTTTGGGCACTCTTGGAGGTGATCCTTCAAAAACAACTGGGATTATTGAGCTCGGTGGAGCTTCCGCTCAGGTTTTTCCTCATACTTTCTGAGACTTTACAATGTAAATGTAGTTGTTGGTTGTGTGATTCTAATTCAGTGGCATCTGAGGTCATTTGACAGCAAGATGCCGCTGTCTATGAGATGTCTTGCTTATCCTTGAAAATGTGGTTATAGAGATATGACATATGGATATTCAGGAACAGTGATATTATGTTGGCCAGTAATAAATATAGCTAGTCTATTTAATAGCGTCAAATCAAGGACATGTTTTCTTATTGATGGTTTAAGTTTGTCTGAATTCTACCACATGGATTTGGAAGTTGTTAATCAGCCTGGGAATTTTTTTGAGTTTTGACTGATCTATAACCACAAGGTGAGGATTCAAAAAGTCATATGCTGCTGTTATAGGTGTTATGTAATGCAAAATTATTATTTGCACGCTTTTTACGCTTCTGAAAACAAATATTGGAATGTTTGTCATGATTTCTGGTGTGTTTTATATTTCAGGTAACTTTTGTTTCCAAAGAACTGATGCCTGCTGAGTTCTCACGGACTGTTAATTTTGGGAATATTACTTACAACATCTATAGCCATAGTTTTCTTCATTATGGTCAGGTAACCTCAAGCTCTATTAGTTGTGCTCATTTTTGGGTTCACTGCTCCTCTTCCTTGCTTGTGATGTCACACTTCTTCATTTTTGCTCAAGTGTTTTAATAATCAACTTATGGGAGAGGATTACTTCTTTAAACTGATTGTTGTGAGGATTTCAAAATTGGCTTAGAGTAGTTATTTTGGTACAATTAGGTAAAAATGCTGTGGTAATGACACAATTGAGGCTGGCTTATTTGATTCTATTGGAATGATATGAAATGCTTAATGTTGTCATTTGATGAAATTGAAGGAGACTTAGGGAAAAGGGAAAATGTGAAAATACAGCCAGACTTAGAATCACAGTAGAATATTCTGCAGTTAACTAGTTGTTGCAGTATGACTGCTTTCTTCAACATGTCAATTAGTTAAAATTTGAATTCTAATATTCTGTTTATTATTATTATTATTATTATCTTTTTTTTATTCTGAAACATCTTTTGCATTGCATAGCTGCTTTGATTCCATCAAATTGTTACTGTTATGTTTTTGAGGTTTAGATATTGATGTATTGGATGGTCTAATGTGGGACCTTATGACATATTTCTTTTTGTAGAATGTTGCATTTGAAGCGTTGAGGGAATCACTTGTCTCAGGAGACCATGGGTTGGGTAATTTACATGCCTTTTCCTCTGCTTTTTCGCAGCTTGCAATTTTATGTTCTAAAATGGATTTTGACCACACCTCTGATGCTTTGAACTTTTGGTATGTTACTAATTGTTAGCTTGAGAGCTGCAAGAGTAAAGGCTGTCCTTGAGTCCATAGTAAGGAATTTTAATATTTAGATATAATTGTATTTGAATTTCGTGGATAAAGCAAAGCTGTTTTTTAATTGCACTTTTTATGTTTCTTTATCATTGACCCCAATAGTAGTCAAGTTATTGTTCAAGATTGAGGTTGGTAGGTTGTGAAAATGGTTTTTAATGTCACTACTTTATTGTTTTAAGCTCTTGTTCTTGAATGGTTTAGTCCTCATGGGATTTTTGCTTGGTATGCTGAAATGATTTTTTACAGGACAGACTTTTCTGGATTCTTATATTTTTTTCCACTTCTGCTGCTGAATTTGATGTAGATCCTTGTACTCCTAAGGGGTACTCACATGTGACTGTGCCATTGAAACTCTCACCGGGCTCTTTGAATGAACCAAGTAGACTTTTATCCACTCTTCATTCAAGTGGAAACTTCTCTGAGTGCAGATCTGCTGCGTTGCATTTATTGCAAAAAGGAAAAGGTTGGAACTTTTTGAAGGATCATGGAAAATGGAATCTTCTATGACATAGGCTTCTGTTCTTTCTTTGGGAAACCTGTTTGACAATTCTTTTGATTACTGATGCAGAGAAATGTCTGCATCGGGACTGCTACATAGGATCAACATTCATGCCCAAGATACAGGGGAAGTTCCTGGCCACGGAAAACTTCTTCCATACATCAAAGGTTCCATGATCCTTTTATTTGTTTTGAATGTCAACAGTTTGTTTCCAAGTTCATATTTTCATTATTTCATAGTTCATACAGATGAAAGAGCCATAAATGTTGTTTAGGTCCTCTGATTTTTGTTTTTAGCCATTCATGCTGTGCACAGATGCACTGGCCATGTATTTCTCGTTCTTTCACTCTCATCTACTTGTTTGTCCTTTCAATTGATTAGTTCTTCAGGTTACGCTCAAGGGCATTCTTATCAGATCTGATGGTGGCTGGAAAACACTTCTGTGAAGAGGATTGGTCAAGGTTGAAAAAGAAGCATCAGGCACATGATGACAAAGAGCTGATGCACTATTGCTTCTCTTCAGCATATATTATAGCTCTACTTCATGACAGCCTAGGAATTGCTTTGGATGATGAGAGGTACATTTCCGTTTTGCAGTTTGCTTAATATCTTTAATGCTCACAACATTAGCTTGTTGTCATTGCCATCAATTAGGTTGGTGTGAAAACAGCATCATTAGTTTTGCAAATCTTTCTCTGGCACTCTCTTCCTTTACTTTTAGAAGTTGGTTAAAAGACCTTGTGTTTTCTTTTGTCCTTCCTAGTTTGTACAAAGCAAAACACCGCCCTTCCCCATGGGTATGAACCTATATTCACTGTAATAACTGAGGTCCTGTGAACAGGATTGGGTTCGCCAATCAGGTTGAAGATATCCCACTCGATTGGGCATTGGGAGCTTTCGTCTTGCAGACTACTGCTGACTTAGATATGGAGCATCCTGATTGGATTGCCACTATTATTAGTGATGATTCACCCACACTGCTCTCACTAATTGCCATTGCTATATTGCTGATGGTTTTAGCTTGGTCTGTATCAAAGTGGAGGAAGCCCCAGTTAAAAACAATTTACGACCTTGAGAAAGGACGGTACATAGTTACTCGAATGGGAAGAGGTTAAGGGTATTGTTGCAATTGGGACAATTACATATTCCTGGATTTGGACGTCAGAAGGAACTTCCTGCAGTCACGATGACATTCAGGTGTTTATGCTGTCTCAGCTTACTGTAGACAGTCACCCTCAATAGGTGAGCTCTCTGCCCATGGGTGGATGAGATTCTATTTTCTAGGGATCCAGAATCTATAGGGTCACTATTGACAGACTAGGCTAGAGGATGCAGTTCCCATTTTGTGTCTGGCGGGAATACAAGGTCTTGACATCAGCGTACCAAATGCTGTCCCATTGTTCAACGTCCCTAGAGGATGAAAAGCAAGCATACGGAGTTGTTGTACACTTTGTTGTACGAAAATGAACTATTTAATGGGTGGTTCTTACAAGAGTGCAAATTACCATTCTGACCAACTTGCCATTATGTTTATGCTGTGAATTTGTAGTCATTTGTTTGCTGAGCACATTTGGAACAACACGATAACTTGTGTATATACTCATTAAATGGTATTCTTGCTTGGTGTAGCCTTAGAAATTGGATTTCAAATCATGAAATTGCTTGGAGGCTCCTCAGCGGCTCCCTAAAGTGGCTGTTTTGGTACCTTTTACAAATTAGTAATCTTTGATTCATTCTCTGGGACTTATCACTTATTATTTCTTATTTGCATATTTTGCACTTAATTGTGTGTGCTGCATTACATGTGGGAGAACCTTCTTTTTCTGGATAAACAATGGGAAGCACTTTTTTTGGGGGGGGGGGGTGGTGTCGCACACCATTAAACAGGTTTACCAAGTTTAGTGCAAGATTCGATGTTTCATAGGTTTGTGCTCACTTGCTCTCAGGTTTTGCCTGTCGAGGTAGATATTTCTTAGCAAATATTGGACAATAATATAATGCCTGTTTCATAAAACATCTAAGGGTTGGATACTGTTCAGATAAAATTGATACAATCGCAAAGGTGAATGTGATCCTTTAATTAGGAGCCAATCTGTTCATTGTAGGTCCGCAAAGTGGTTGCCTCAATTCCTCTTAAAGCAACAAACCAAATGAACAAAGATGCAATTTCGTTGTTGTCTTCAAAAAAAACCTCCTTGAGGGTCTTATGTTCGATTTTTCAAAAGGGTGTGAGATTAATGAGAAACGAGGGAGTTAATATTGTTAAATAATTCAGAATTTAATTGAAATCTTGATAGACTAAAACAAAATTTAATTTTATACTATTATATTTTTAGTAGTAACAGGGGAGGATCTCTTCTGAGTTGAAAGGCAAAGTAGTAAAACTAATGATTTGAGATATCCTAAAACCCATTTCATCTCAATTTGGATGAAAAAAAATAAAAAAGACAAAAATCAAGTTCAGCAGCATGAAAAAAAGAAAAAGGGTCGTTCAAAACTTTTGTCTAGAAATAAATTGCTCTCAGCGGACAGCAAAAATTTCGTTAAAATAATACAACAAATGAACGTTTATGTCAACATCCGCTACCCATGCGCCATTGAGGGCTTAAGGAGAATGTTATATTCAGCATTTAATCACAAACCAAACCAAAGAAATGGTCTTTCCGGGGAATAAATTGAAGGTATGGTCAAAGGACAGGAATGATAAAAAAGAGACCTCAAAACCGGGAAGTTTCGCCATAGCTTTTGAGCTACAAGTCAAAAAAAAAAAAAAATCACCAAGCCGAAAGTGACCCACCTGTGCTAGTTGGATACATTCACTTAAATCAAAAATGTCCCTCCGTCAATACGTCACTGCACCCGTCATACACTAGATACGTGGTCTGTGACAGCTCAAAAGGTGTTAAGAGAGAGAGAGAGAGAGAGAGAGAGAAACTGTGAATAAGTAATTTCTCATAAATTATTAAGGCACCACCCTGTTGATTAGCGTGAAATTAATTGAAGAAAAGTCGCATTTCATCCAACTTGAAACCTTTTCGAAAAATTAATATTCGTTCAAACTATTATGTAATTGGAAAGTACATCCGATTAGAGATTTGGTCGTGGCATTTGTATCTAAACTACCTCCACGTCAACCATTTTATATTTGACAATAATCGTCCCCCACGTAGTAACTTCTTCTTTTTCTTCAACCTTAAGCTTGTGTATGAATGATCGTTGCAAGTCAACTCGAGAAAACAAAAAAAACAGAAAAAAAAAGAAGAAGCAAAGCTGTTAGATACGGTTGTGTTGCTTAGGTTTTTTGGATGACGAGGTCGCATGCATGTGGAACGAAGGCATGGTCAAAGGATTACAGGTGCATGAAATGGACTCGAAGCAAGCGAATTTGGTCAACCAATAGAACGACTTGACGTGGATTAAATCAAATCCGCGTTCAATTAATTCAAAGGAAAACGCTAAATCGAAGGCATTTTCAAACCGTAATAAATTTTAGGTTATAATAAAATAACGGGCTGATTACTCCAAGAGAGCGATGAGCTTGCAACCAAAAAATACACAAGCCACTTGCTGTTGTTTTTAGGAGCAAAAGATGCAGGCGAATGTCGATTTGAATACTTGAGTTCACACATGTGAAAAGGGCCCCATGAATTTGACCAAGTGGGTTTGCTCTAGACCCCCCCCCCCCCAAGCTTCTTAGATAACCGTAGAAGTGTTATTTGCAACGTAACCTCTTGCGGCAAGAAAATCCGTCTAAGTCTAATGTAAATGTGTATTTATTACACGTTAAATTTATTAAATCCGTAATACCATCTCAGAAAAAAAAAAAAAAAAAAAAAACTCATTTTAATGTAATAACGTGATGGCCAAGGGTCGCAGGACAAGCCGGCCGTGAGCATTAGGACCCAGTCATGGTCGTTCCACGCAGCAACAAACAAAACCCAAATGGCCAAATCGTTCCTCCCCTTGTTCCCACGTTCAAATCCAATTAATTCCACTAAAATTAAATAAAATAAAATTCATCCATATGTCGAAAATAGATTAAATATCATTGACGGTTTGCTTACAATTTTAAAAATTTGAAGTCTACCAAATTTACCAAATAAACTACCAACAAATAGCACTAGTTATTTTGGAATACCAAAAGTTAAAAAAAGTATATTTTATAAATTTGTAGATCATACAAAAAAAAAAAAAAAAAAAAAAACTATTCTCATTGTTTATAACCCCTGTTACTCTCAATACACTAAATAAAGCCATATTATTCACAAATTTTTTTCTTTATAATTTTTTTTAATTATTTATCTTTTACTTATTTTTTAAATTTTAATTTTGTCTTTTTAATACTTTAAAAATTAATATTCAGACGACAATATTTTTATTTATCAAACAAATAAACAAAATAAAAATTGAGAATTGAGAATTTTAATTTTAATAAATGTGATTTACATTGTCAAATTAATTATATTAATTTACAGCTTCGATTGATTTTTTAATGTTAATTTAAACGTAATTTTAGAAATTTTCAAATGGTAATTAATAGCCTGATTTTGAATATAAAAATCAAATTGACTCAACACACGAGGAAAGTCGAAAAACAGAGGAAATAAAACAGGACAGGTCTTCTCCTATAAGTACCGCAACAGTCTTACTATTATCAAATCTCAGGTCCTATAAAGTGCTTGGCGGTGCCCTGTTCTGTTCTGTTCCAATCTTAGAGGAAACAAAAACAAAAGCCAAGAAAAAACAAAAAGAAGGCGCGTGAGTCTTTGTGTTCTCCTGTTACCTCGCACCCTTCTATCGGAATCGGACCAAACAAAGCAAGGAAGGGAGGGGACGGCAGTTTCATGTAAGAACCCGCGTAGACTTTTTGTTTTTATTCGGGGGGGAGGCGCTTCTTGGGAACCTCTGGATCCGCTGTGTCCAGACGGCGTTTTCCCAGGTTTGCACCACTTCGTTGTAACGATATATTTTTTTTTTCTTGGTTTAACGTTATGGGGTTTTAGGTACAGAGATAGAGATTGAAAATTTTGGGAAAATGAATGATCACGTGGCGTTGGTCGTTGACCGGTTGGGGAGGCCGGAGTCTTCGGCTGATCAGACGGTTGAGCAGGTGGCTGCTGTGGGCCCTTCTTCTACTTCGAATGAGACAGGCGAAAGTCTTGCTTACCCGAAGGAGGGGGAGGAGGAGCAGCCGCTGATTCAGGCGGCGGAGTGCCGCATTTGCCAGGAAGAGGATTCGGTTAACAACTTGGAGACTCCCTGTGCCTGCAGTGGCAGCCTTAAGGTGACAAGCAATTTCTTAGCTTATTTCTGGTAAATTTTGCATTTTTTTAAAATTTAAAAAAGAAAAACAAAATAAAAAAACAAAAGACTTCAGCTGTTATTTAATTTCTTTGTGATTTTGACACCATTAATGTCAGTGAGTTTTCACATACAAAAATTAAAAATAAAATAGAAAAAATCTTTGTATCTCCCTGGTTATTGCATGAATGGTTCAGAAATTGATGGATTTTATGTGAATATCTTTGTAATGGGTCAACCCCAACAAGGTTCATGATTTTATGTAAATGGGTTGTACTTTCTAACGTATCTTGAGGAAGAAATATGTCAAAAGTCAAAATTAAGTTATTGTGTCAAGAGACTTTCTGATTGCCAATGGGACATCCTCTTTCGGCTTCGTTGTTTTGGGGGGAGGGGGCGTAATTTTTGGTTTTTTTGTTTACGTTTTATTACATATCTTTTTAATGGCTGCAATTCTCTGTCTATTCAGTATGCTCATAGGAAGTGTGTTCAGCAGTGGTGCAATGAGAAAGGAGATACCACTTGTGAGATCTGTCATGGGGTAAGCTTATCAGTTACTGCTTGTACGTGGTTGTCGTGTATGAGAGCTCATGTTTGGTTAGAATGATACCATTTTGTGTAACTTGCACATCATGAATTTATGTGTTCATTTGAGTTATTCTCCAAGTTTTCCCTCTGTCGTAATCACTCAATAAGGTGTGAAAAAATGGTATCTCTGACTCTGGACATATTTATAAGCATGTTATATGGTACATATGTGCAAACTACTATCTTTCTCTTTTATTTAGTAGGCACACTGAAAAAAAGATAAAGATAAATAGTGAAAATGTGTGGGAGTGTGTTCACAAATTCCTAAGGCTCTCAAATATGCATGGTTTAGATTTTAATTCCCACTGCTTGTGAATGTCTTTAAATCAAGAAATGTATGCAGTTTGCAGATCAAAGTGGCTGCTTGTGTGTTCTCAATTTTGCTCATTGGCAAAGTTTTTATGTTGTGTATTTTGAATTTGTTATTTTCTTTATAAAATTTTACATTATTTATACTTGATTTCCTTTTTCTAATCGCTTGCATTTGATTTACAGCCTTACGGACCCGGTTATACTGCTCCACCTCGTCCACCTCACTCTGAAGATACTATTATTGATCTTGGGTGGGTTTTAAATTTCTTAATGGTTCTAAAAGTATGCATAAGTGTTTTCTTTTATCTCCTGATATCACTTTTCTCCAGGAAATTGAACAACTATGTATTTCCTGCATCTAAAATACATGGCATGAATTATTGTCCTCTTAGGATGCGTAATGGAGATGACATCTCATTTGACCTCTTAATAATTATGGTGATTGTTGTTGCATTTTGATAGATTTTCTGTAACTTTCTTGTTCATGATTCCTTTTGCAGGGGAGGCTGGACACTCTCCGGAGCCCCCGTAGATCTGCGTGATCCTCACCTTTTGGAAATTGCAGAGGCAGAACAACATCTTCTTGAAAGCGAGTATGATGAATATGCAGCTTCAAATGCCAGTGGAGCTGCATTCTGTCATTCAGCTGCTCTTGTTGTAAGCTCTTGAATCATAAATTACCTGACATTCATATGTGTGATCCTGAAATTATAATCCTCATGTTGCATGTTTCAAGTTCTGTATTGGATTCCTTTGCCAGGCAGAACAATAGGTCATTTCATATATAGATTCAGGGTATTCCGGTTGCTTAACAAGCATAGGCTACAAGTTAGATGTGAGAAATGAAGCAAGTCTCAGTGATGCCAGTTGCCCTTATTAATTGGCATTGAATGTCTTTGCTCATTGAATCAATCCATTGTGTTAATATTTCTCCATGATGACTGGAAAACATAATTATGGTAGGATTGGGGCAAATACCTGCTGTGACCATTTTTGGAGTTTTCAACTCTATTTCTTTGTAGATTAAATGGACTGGACCTTGGAGCTTCTGGTTGCTCTGGGACAGAATTTCCTTTGTGAATTCATTTATTTATGTTAATTTCCATTTTATTGGGTGCTAGTGCAAGTTAGACTTGATGTTAATGCCGAGTGGCATGTTTGGCAGTTAATGGCCCTTCTGCTCTTGCGGCATGCATTGAACCTCGCATACAATGATGCAGATGACGACACTTTTATGTGTTTTTCTGTAAGTATATTTCATACTCTATGACAATGCCTTTTGCATTTCTGCCTCGTATAATACTCAGCTAGTTTTTCAACCTAATGAGCTGAATGATCCCGGGCAGGTTTTCTTGCTAAAAGCCGCTGGTTTTCTTTCCCCCTGCTATATCATGGCTTGGGCCATCAACATCTTGCAGCAGCGAAGACAGAGACAGGTTTGGATCATTAGTTTCTCACCCTGTTACATCTTTTGTTTTGCATGGGATTCCATGGATCATGTTTCCCTCAAAATGTGGCGTTACTAAAGTTTCTACCTTTAATCATGCAACAGGAGGCAGCAGCATTGGCAGCAACGCAAGTTGCTTTTGTGCTACAATCCGGGCAGCGTAGAGGTCTGCAGTTCACAATAGCACCAGAAGCTGCTACAACTCCACCCGAGGAACCTGTTTGATCAGTGTAAAGGAGAGATTCTTCTATCCCTTGCCACATGCAGAGAGTAGTTAAGCAGAAGTGATGAAATGATACATGAGAGAGAATTTTCAATCATTGAGTACTTAAAAACCCTAGAAAATTCCATCTGTAATGGTCTTTTGAAAAGAAAGTGACGCTCTCAATCAGTACTGTGTTTTTATATCTGTATATAAGATGCCCCATCAGTAGGGCCTGAAAATGTGGTTGATATCCGTAAAATTAATATTAATGGCAACATAAAGCTTTCCTTTTTCTGTCTGTAGTTTCAGTTATCAAACTTTCTTAATGGGGGCAATGCCAGCTAGTGCTTAGTGAAATTAGATTGAGCTCTGGGTAGGAGCAGGCTCCTCCTCCTCCATTTCTCATTTTACAGCCCAAGAACACAGCAAGAACTGAAGCTTGTGAAAAAAATAGAAGTGATGGAGACATGGACTCAGTGATATCATTGGTATTTGATGATCCTGGAAGCAATCATGTAGATCTCAAAGAACTGGCGTTGTCCTGGCATTTGGACGAAGATGTGGGAAGTCAATTTAATGGCATTTCCAGAAACTCTCTTAAACATACCGCCATTTTTCGTTTAGGTAATTGTTTCCCATTAAAATTCAAACTCGAAACTTGCAACTCTATATGACTCCAAGGGTATTGAATTATAATGTAGTAATTGTTGTGATCTGTTCTTTCGCTAGTAAAGTGAAAAAGAGGAGTCCCACAGCCAAAATCTCTACTCAAATTGTATTCGCAACATGGCAAATGGAATACCAAAAGTGAAAATGAAAATGTAGAAAATTAATAAAGCAGCAGAGAATATGTTCTTGCACTCATATAGCATGATGAGGATTTACAAAAGAAATCATTCTTAAAGTTGAACAAGCTTTCTTTTGCCTATTGTTTCTTAACATTCTGTTTGTAGCTCTTACTTTTGGTCTTCCCTTTTAGGTTATGCTAATTGCTAACACAACTGGCTCATCCAGAACTCCCTAGACAAATGATATGTGATGTGGGTCAATGGTGAATTGCACATTTCTTGGTCAAAGCTTAGACCAAAACGATAAAAAGAGGCGCAAGCAGATTGATTGGTGTCGTCATGAACTCTGGGACGCTACCTATATAATAGAAAACAATGAGGATTGTAGGTCATAAATATGTGGTAATGCAGAAAAGTTCAAAGACGAGCATATGACATTGACGTGCAACTGTTGCAATCTTGCATTGCTTTAGCTTTAACACGCTTTGGCACTTGCTTTTCTCCCATTCGTTGGCTTAGACTTTCCAGCATCGTGCTGCTACCAAGACCGTGAACAATTGTTTTACCTGGTAATAATTGGACAGGTTTATGGATATAATTTTTCATAAAGACAATTATTCTAATAAAATTTATTTTCACATTTGGTTGGTGCAAGAGCACAAGCCCCAATGCAAAGGGTAAGACTAGGAGTTTGAAACACCGCACCATCAGAATTAGGCAATTTTTAGTTCTTTCTTCCATTGAATTTGTCACTAATCTTTGTAATTTTTTTCTTTATTAAATTTCTTAGTATATATGGACCCCCAAGAAGCCACGAAACGAAGAAAAATGTGCAGGCAGGGCTTCGACTCTCAAAAGCAAAACACCTTGCCATTAAAACTTTCCTACTCTTTGTAAAAATATCTTAAAAGAAGGCATGTCCCAACAAAGATGCTTACGTTGAACACAGGTTAAAAGGGTCTGTAAATTGATGAGTACATTAACCTTAAGAAAGTACATAGCCGTACCATACAGTCTTAGGAGTATGGCCCCACTTGTCGATTTCTTTTTGCTATTTTGTGCAAATGTTTAAATATGATGATTATAGTTTACAAGTTGTATCTGCCAAATGGGTCATTCACTATTATTCAATTGAAACCAATATTTGGCGTGCAAATTTCACGTAACATTCTAAGTTCTTTTTTTTTTAAAAAAAAAAAATTTTAAAACAAAATAAAAACTATTTTGTGGTTGGTAGATTGAAGTGAGAAATTATTTGTTGACATTTTCGTTTAACTTTGCTTATAATGATAACTCAGTATTTAAGTACTATTAAGTTTTAATAAAATTTTTTCATATCCAATTTTAGTATTAACTAGTTAAAAATATAAAATTGAGAACTTGACATAAATCCTCATATTAAGTTAATCTCTCTTATTGAACTTGTTAGCATTTATATGTGGTCTTGATTATTGGGATGTTGATCAAATCCTAGTGTAAAGAAGATGCACATGCACAAACCATTGAAAGAGAACCTATGCTCAAACAGCTCCCAGCCAGCAAGCAGTTAGCCTTCCTCTACAAGGATTTGAAGTGTGGATGAATTGACATAAAATAGAGGAATTCGGTTTTTCTTTCTTTTCAGCAATAACATTCAAAGAACATCCCTTGCACAAAAACAAAATCCTGCATAAAGATTATTTTACTTTTACAACAGAAATAACCTACGGGAGAAGCTTTGAGAAAATACCCTCTGGTTACTTCACTAAAGATTTAGTTTAAGTGATGAAAATATAGTCCCCCATTAAATTCTTTGCTCAGAAAAGTAACTGGAAAAGGAAAAAGAATGTTTCAATGGCCGTTTGAAGCATTTGACTGGTCAAAGACAGCCACTCTGCCATGAAAGGAACAAACAAAAAAAAAAAAAAAGAGAGGGAAATTTCAAATTTTTGTAAAGGTTTCATTACATTAGACACCCATGCCGACTTGATAGCAGATGCAAATGAGGTATCATTATTATGTTCATTGTTGTTTATTTATGATATTTATTATTAATTATGATAATGTATTGAATGAGTGCTATGTGACATTTTTCTGTTTTAGAAAACATGTGCATTGCTTCAGGGCAGCAACCTTGACTTACAATTGCAATTATGTTGTGAAACAAATGAACCGCATGTTTGCCATGCATCTGTGTGGGTCCGAAATGTTCTCCAATGTTCAGTCTTGCAAAGTCAATTGCTTCGACAACAATTGAATCTAGCTAATCAAGCATACACATATACGTTAACTGCCATGCACATGTCCCAACTCCCCATGGAGGAAATTAAATCTACCATGTGAGTGGATGGTGTGCAGAACACAAACTGGCATAGGGAAGATTGGATTTGAAAAGCTTTTGAGAATAAGAATAGAAAGCAACAACTCTGCGAACACTTTTGCTTTAATTGGTGGACAAAAAAGCAGAGAATCAGAACATTAATAACACATTCAAGTTGAGGGCCAGATTGCATGGGCCATGACTAGTCGCCATTGTTCTTAAGCCACCATAAAAAATGCACCAAACCAATTTTGATAAAGTGCAAGAACATATGCTTTAGAACCTTCTGTTGCATGTGAGTTATGTTTTAATAATAACAGAAACAGTAAAGGAAAAGAAATAAAGAAAAAGATGATGTTATTCATAGATAAACAATCAAAATTTCTCACACTCACACACAAACATGGGGGGCTTGAAGTGGGTCTTCAATGACTCACTGGATTGGACAGAGTACTGAAGTACTTGGCAACCCAAACACGATCAAATTAAGAAAAAGCACAAAGAAACATATTAAGAAGCACAAGAAACCAAGTACTGTTCTTTTTGTTGCGTAGAGAAGAGAGCTTGGAATTCTAAAGTGAAGAGGAAATCTTAGAATGGCATAAAGCAAGGGCTTGTTTCTTTTGGAGGGCTATTCTATTCCAACATTCTTTCCCCCCATATTTGATTCTTTATATGATATGGTTTGCCACTGCAGCAATCTACTAATTCTATATGGCCTCAAATGGCTTCTGTCTGCCCAGTCACTCCAATAAAGAAACAAAACTCTCCTTTTCTTAGTACCAAAGGAATGAGAATTTCCTGGATTGTCCTTCCATGGAGACATCACCACAATACCATATATTTGTAGCTGCCAACAGCAAACCTGTTTTTCCTTTTTTACCTGGAAAGCTAATGGTAATGCAATTTCCAAAAGTACCACCTCGGGGCATGCACTTAAATTAAAACTGAGCCTTGCAGATACAGGCAGGGTGAAGAACAAGAAAGTTACATCGGGACGTCTCAGACGAGGATATCATGACCTTTATTTGCACATTTTTAGTCATTGGATGCACGATCACAACTCTGCATCTAAAGGTAATAATAAGGCAATGTTAGTGAAGTTAACCACGTCCATCTAGCGAGTTTCAATTAAAAAAAAAAAATGGCTGAGTGAATAGCCATGTAGGCATTGGTGGATGATGTGGCGAGACAGCCAAGAGTTGGAGAGACTGACAAGCCTGCCACAATAGACAAGAGCAGAAACAATGATAGAAGTGTAAGGAGAACAAATGAAAAAAGACGCTCGGCTTCCCAAGGGCATTGCGTCCATCCCTTCAATCAGACTTGGCGGAATCTTCAGTAACAGCCTCAAAATGTTTAAATTACAGGCTTATGATTAGGGTGAATCTAAAATTCCTCTGGGGGGTTGTGCTCTGGGGCCCCAGCTGCTTTTTGCTTTAAAGACCCCTCTAAATCCATTAAGAGATAAATGCTATAGTTACACATCTACAGGAATGGAACATAAGAATAGAAAGATCACAATCTCAGACCCGTTTATTCTCTTGCCACTACAAAAAGAGGGACAATCTGTACTTGCGTGCGAGTGAGAAGAAACAATGGTTTTCAGTACTCATAGAGTGCTTGTCCTTCTGATTTGTATTGGGTTCTTAGCAGTTCATCCTGACCAAGTTCATGGCTTAGCAAGCATAGACCTCGTCCTCAGACACGGCAAAAGAGCTCCGGGTCAGCAAAGTCATCGAGTACTTAAGGATGTCACCATGCAGGGTATGAACACAGAGAAGCAAGCAACAAATGTAAACAAGGCATTTGATCCGAATCAATGGAGCAAAAGGAGAGTGAGAAGAGGATCAGATCCTATCCACAACAGAACTTGACACACTAGACTCTTCAGCACAACAAAGAGACGGGAAACAAGAAGTAAGTTGACATCAAAACTTTGTGAAATATCTCTTTCTTTCTTCTGTCTACATAAGTTGACATCACCCAATCTTACTTAACGTTACTGTTACACTAACACTCATCCTTCAGCAAGCTTCCTTACAACTTTGTTAGTAAATATCATCAGGATTTGGGAGGATCCATTTTCATTTCGTTTTTTCCAGCCTTAGTTTACTTATCTTTGCCATAAAAAACAGATTAGAACTTCCCAGCTATTCACTTGCATTTTCAGGACCAGTTTCTATGCCATATGCTCCGTTCAGGAATTTCGCCCATAAATAAAATATCATTACTAGCCGAAGCACAATTATGCATATTACGGAACTCAAACAAGCCAAACAGATAACAGAACGTCAGTTGCATTTTTTTTTTTTTTCCGAGGAGGAAAATTAAAGTATTGTTAGGCAGAGCTTTTAATCTTCCTACCGCATTCTATCGAGCAAGTGGAAACTGAAACAGTAGAGACCGCACTGACAAATCGGTGTTTACCTGAAAGGGATTCTTCACGACTAAAAATATGTCATGCATCTGCGGGAGATGAAGAATGAAATCGATGATTGAACATCCCAAGAAAATTGATCAAAGACATGCATCCTCAGGATTCGGAGGAGAGTTTTCTTCTTGCTTTCACCATTAGAAAATATGTGTCCAAGTGCAATTGCCAAGTCTTTATTTTAAATATCACTGCTAGTCTAATACCCGCACATACTCGGGTAGACATGTGATGCTAAATATAGATATAATTATTGAGGAACGAGCTGATGAAGGGATTTGTTGAAAACAATTCTTTTTTTTTTTTTTTTTCTAATTTTCTTTGAGGAAATTGTTGGAAACAATCTTAAAATTGGATTATATCTAACTATTCTACATACTTTATAGTATGAGAGTGTCGATAATTAGAAAATATAAGATGTTAATTTTTGTCATTTGTTTGATTAGAGTACTATACATGACACCTACCTAGACTTGATCATCCGCAGGATAACCTGCATTTGAAGACGCTGCTGAGAGGTGATTCACCATCAATAGTGGAATCCATTTCTGTCAAGGGTGTGCATATGTGATAGTGTACCTGAAGCAGCAAGCACAATGCATTTCGTTTGAAGAGATTGACAGTATACCTGATGTAGATTGATGTGTTTTTTTGAGCCCTTTCGACAATGGTTAAGTTTCTTTGATCAATCATGAGTTGCAGAGTCCATTTCCATCAATAACAATATCAATTGAAAAGGGAGTGGATATATAATTGGCACTTCAAAAAAAAAAAGTGTGATTCCAGTGATAGAGAACATTTTTTGTTTTAGAAATCTCGTGTTTTGAGAATTATTTTTATGGTAAGTACAGTATTGTCTGTCTGCTCAGAGCAGAGAGGTAACATACGCGACATATAGATTAATTTGTGATCTGACAACTTTCACAAGCATTGGAGCTTTGTTTGATCAAAGATGATTGTTGGGAAACTCCATTTCTATTAAGAGCAATATGGCGTCGAAATGCGGTTTGGTTGGCAGTCAAATCATCAATCTAACCCCATAAATTTTCAAAACAAAAGAAAGTGAGCCTTAACGAATCCGAACAGTTAAATAATGATCTCATTTTTTGACGAAAAAAAAGTAGACGGTTAAAGTCTAGAAATAGTCGATGGGACCTTGCTACGAGGACGAGTCCCATCGAAGGGTTTTGACAGCGGTTGGGCTCTTTACAAGCTGTTTGCACATTCCACCTTAATTGTATTTTACATCGTATAAAGTGAGTTAGACCCGCGCCATCAGGCTGACTCTCCGTCGTTGACTGTCCCCCCCCCCCCCCAAAACCCCGTCCACTTGACTTTGTCTCAGTCGATAATGCATTATGTGGCTATCTAATTTCGCTGCAATATTTTTTTAGTAGAATGAATGCGCCACTGATCAAGAAGTTTGTCGGGAGTTTTTGGAGACCAATGTACTCCCAAATTCTCTGTTGTTTGTTGACTAAGCTGAAACCAGGACGCTAAATGTCTTAGTATTAGGTAATTCAATCTTCATTCCTTGTTTGGAAAAAGGAAGAGAAATTTTGGAGAGAAAATTTTTTCATCACCTCTCTGTATTTAAAAAAGTATAATATAAACTAGTAAAACTTAAAATTTTTATCTGAAAAAGAGTACAAAGTGAGAGAAAAAAAAAAAAAAAATATATATATATATAATATAAATTTTATATTTCGTATAAGAGTTTATATATATATAATGGTAGAATTATAAATTAAATGAACATGAGTATTATAGTCTTTTTTATTTTTTTTAAAAAAAAAAGTGTAAAGGAATCAACTATTTCCTCTCATTTCTGGAGGATTTGAAAAGAGTGAGTCAAGAGAAAACATTTTGAACTTTCCTTCCTCCTTAACTAAGAAAAGTCAAATAGATACAACCCTTTATAATTTTTTCACTTTTTTTTTTTTCTTCCTCCTTCACACTCTTTTCCCACCTTCCAAACAAAGCATAAAAGTGGTCCCAAAGTCTATTTTGGTTACCCAGTAGGATAAGTACTCGCTAAACCTCATGGAATTTGATGATTAAATGAAGAAAATAGACCCTAAATTTCATGGTATTTGGCGATTATGATATCCTCTACATCTACCCATTTGGCTTCTACATCTCAATATAGTTGCCGCTTGCATTTTGGAGTCAAAAGCATTTAATACCACCTTTAACTATGCTATAATTTTTCAATAATTTCTTTTTACCAAACATTAGATGAATAACACACATGTGCCCCCCTTCATTTTCGGCCAAACTAAATAAGTAATCCAACAAAAGAAAATGACTCTCGACCAAAAAAATTTTTTTTTTTTTTTTTAAAAGCAAAAGGTAATGGCATTCATTAAAAAATCATTTAATACATAATTGTCTTGAATTATTGTATAATACGTGGGAAAATTAAAATACTATTCATATATTGGAATGTCCTTCCCTAAAATGCATACAAGAAATAAGTCCAATCAATACCACTGTTCATTGACCAAAAAAGATCTTTGATCCAAATACAAAATTCGGCACACAAACTTGTTTCTAGGAAGCATCTGTCCAAATTTAAGATACGTATTATTAACTCTAAGGACTTGTATCAATACCTCGTAAAATGCAAGATACAGGCGTAATATCTGTTCGGTTCAATCTTGGTTTCAGTTCTAAATTGTCGTGTTGTCTTCTAAGATTAAGGGGTTCTGTAACTGATATGTAAATGAGTGATTTAGTTACAATTTACTTCGAATACTCAATTTTTGTTTAATTTAAGTTTTTATTTTAGTTTGATTTAATTTTAATTTAATCTAATTTAAAATTATTTAATTCGGTTCAATTTTATCTCATTGAGTCTTTTTTCTTTTTCAGAAAATTTGAAATATTTTAATTTTTTAATTAATTAAATTAATGTAAATTATTATATTGAAAATAATCTTAACCATTGATTTAATTTTTTATTTTATTATTTCATTTTTTTAGTAAAAAACCATTGATTTAACTAATATTTTAATAAATATTTTTTATTTTAGTTTGAAATGAACGGTTTAATTGACAATTTCAGTTTTAATTTGGAATTACCAGTTAAATTGGTAGTTCGCATTTTTTGAAAGAGTGAAACCTTAACCAGATCACCCCTCCTTGGGTTCACAGAGAGAGAGAGCTCTCAAGCTTGCAACACATGCTGTGAGTTTGAGTGTGCATGGCTAGAACTGACGTGCAGGGTGGCTTACAAAAACATAAAGAAAATTCAACAAAAATTGCGAAAATGGAAGAATAATTAAAGGGGAGCCCGTGAGTTGTTGGAACAAGTTCCGAGATTCATGTGATATTTATAGGCACTCGCCACTGATTCTTGCTTTCTTCGTTTTGAAAATTTGGACGCGCATGACTTCATCCCTCTGTCTCTGCCAGTGCATTAAGTGATGACTGTAATGGTAGAGCTGAATTCCGTATCTATTGAGCTGGGCTTCATACGCTTTGTCATCCTAGTGAAGTGTGTAGTCAAACGCCTTCAATTTATGACCCCGTCTCGCAATTTCTAACTCGTGATAGTACCATTAAACTTAAGTTGTGTTCCATCTAAAAGACATAATTTTATTTTAAGAAAATTATTATTTATTTATTTATTTTAATATAATTATATTATTTTATTAAAAATATTTATACGAATATGCTTCAAATTTTTTAATAACATTATATTTATTTTTATATAATGTTAAGATATTAATTAATTTTTTTGACAACAAGGACCGACCGAGTCCACAGTCGGCCTAAAACAAACAAACGGCAATGCATTAATTATGTATCATGTTTCCAACCCAACGCGTGATCAGCGGATGATAACATAATTATCAGCGCCTTGTTCTAATCCACCGAGAGGATCTTGACCCTTAAAGGCTATATTCTGAGGCTTTTTCGGATTATCCCTCTGACCCTTAAAGCTGCTTTTATTCTTTGGCACGAGAAAAATTTAGTTAAAATGCAGTAAAGAAAAAAAAAATTAAAGTAAATATGTATTGATAAAATATAAATTGGAGAAAAAAAATTTTTATTAAGATTGAAAAATATAACACCGCATATAAGTTGTTAAATGGATTATATGTTTCACACTGTAATCAAGCTCTCTTTCTCATTATTGTGGCCAAGCACATTTGACTTAAGCTTCCTTTAATTATATGGTTTGAGGTTTGGTACCACCACGATCGCTGTTTGCACATTTACAACGAATGCAAATATATCACAAACCCGAGTCATTTTGAGATATTCATTAATTATGGGTCAGAAGGGTTTTCTCTCTTGGATTCAAACAAAGCTTGATTGATGAGGATAAAATTTAAATGAAAGCCTAAAGGACAAAAAATCAAATCAGCAACGTTTGTGATTGCTAAATGCTAATCAATATGGTTGCTCTGGAGTTATTCAAGTTGGTATGATATGACTCAGATTGCCTGTTGTATGGAAAATTAGCAATTATTAATCAGCAAAATAAAAGGATAAAAAAAAAAAAAAAGGCTAGCTGATGGTTGCGATGGTGGGATTCAATTTCTTTCGTTCAGTCATATATGAATCCTCCTCTACCAGAGAGGCCGACAAAATTGACTCCATGGATATGGCCATGAAAGCCCCTTTGATTTCTAGGCATAGCCGTGGCAACCAAGGGACTCCAGATTTCCACCATGTCGCAGCAATGACTAAATATTTGACTGCTTGCCATAAACGACCCTATTAATGGTAGTCTTTTACGTGTTGAAGGTTTCTATTTTTATTCACTTTCCAGAAGGAAATTGACTTTTGCTTCACCAGAGAGAGAGGGAGAGAGGGGGAGAGATTTCTTGTGCTTGCTTACCAATTGATCAAGAAAACATGGCGTGCAGCTGCATTAGGATGCTTTATTGTACTTAAAACTTGTTTAATGGAAAGAAAATGATGATTAAATGTTGCACAAGATTAACTTTATTTGCTTCTTTTCTCACAGGTGTCCCCTATAAATGTACATCTTGATGAGATTCCTGCAAGATTAAGATTACACGCTACGGTAGTTGGTCTCCAGGTGTCAATTCACAACAATACAAGCAATTTAGTAAAGCGGTTTCTACAATTATCAAACAAAATGGCCTCCGTTATACAGCTATAATGCCCTAATGTGACAGGTAAAATAGCAAAATTGAGGTCCTATTTTGCCGACGGATTTTAATTTAAATTTGAGTCTATCAAATTTATATCACTAAAATGTTGCAATCTTATCAGGACAAGTTCTAATATAATCTAACTCATAATTAACAACTAACATTGTGGTTTAATGATAAAAAAAATTATTTTATTATTATGTCAAAAGTAGTAGATTCAAACTTTTACCAAAGTTTTTTTTTTTTTTTTTTTATATGCACCATTTTTTTCTGACAAGGCTGTTGTTATTACTTTTTTTTTTCTTATTTTTATTTTTAAATGAAAAAACAAATAGCTAGTCTCCTTTATTGCCATGCAATTCAAAAAATGCAAATTTTTTGAATAAGAAGGCGAAGACAGGAATGGTACCATTACCTGCAGAAGAGACCTGTAGACGTGGAAATCACATTTGCAGGGATTGAGGTGGGGCGAGCGTGCTTTGGGATACAGTGCATACTGTAGATGAGCCACCTGTTTGCATTGCACTGTGTCACAGGACATTGCCCCAATTTGTGAATTGTGATTTCTTTTCGGAATATATTCTTGCTCAAAAGAGATGGTACAAACCATTTTTATGTTTTCTGGGTTGGTACAAACCTTTTTTCTTTTTTTGGGTCTAAAAACCATTTTTACTGTCCACAACTAACCCAGGTTAAAAAAAAAAAAAAAAAACCCAGTTAAAATCACAAACAAACATAGGCCACATTAATTGCCATGCGAGTCCTTAAATAGGGTTTGTTGCTCGTTCAAACAAAAAAAAAAAGAAAAAAGAAAAAAACAGATGTTTGTTGGGGTTTGAGGTGGCACTTTTGCACAGTAAACCCCACAGCCCCTCATAATTAATGTGTTTAACTATAATCAAAGAACAAATACATAATAAATATAAAAAAATGTAAAATAATTATATCTTTTTAATTAATATATGTAAATGAAATTGAGAATAGGAAAAATTATTTTGATACTTTGCTATGTGTCCTAATAATTGTAACTGAGTAGTGGTGCTCGCGATCATCGTTTCATTTCACCCATTACAGGGTTAAGTAGCTCTCAAATATAAGCCCTCATCACCTCACCCCACAAACCACACCCCCCCCCCCCCGAGTTCAACTCATATCTTGATTTCATTAGCTAGCCATGGACTTGACCATAACCAATCCTCCTCCCCAATCTCCAAAGTCAGATACAGATACTGAAGCCCCACCGCAGATGAGCCACAAAACCAAGGCCTTATCTCTCAGCAATGACTTGAAAAGAGGAATCTGCCAGCATCAGCCACCACTGCACCAAAAGGTGGTGGTGTCTTACAAAGAATGCCTCAAGAATCATGCTGCTCATCTTGGTGGCCTAGCCCTGGATGGCTGTGGGGAGTTCCTGCCTATCCCCACTGCCTCCCCTCTGGACCCTGCCACCCTCAAATGTGCAGTCTGTGGCTGCCACCGCAACTTCCACCGCCGTGACCCACACGTTCCACCGCCGGCACTTCACTGGACCTCAAACCCAAGTCCAGGCCCAGTAAACGCATCGGGCCCAAGCTCAGATCCATCCTCCTCACCGGCATCACCAACCCCACAAAATTCTTTGCACCCATCCGAACCGCTCATGCTGTGGGCCTCGAGCACGATCCATTTCGAGCCGTTAGATGACAGCCACCGCCGCCGGCGGCCCCGTCCAAGTTTCCATCCAACGGCGATTAAACCACGGGGGAGAAGGAAAGCAAGAACCGTGTTTACTCAAGACCAGAAGGAAAAGATGCATGCTTTTGCTGAGAAGCTGGGTTGGAAGATGCAGAGGGGCATTGATGCTGAGAGAGCAGTGATGGAGTTCTGCAGTGAAATTGGGGTCAAGAGGAATGTCTTCAAAGTCTGGATGAGCAACCACAGGCACAGAAAAGAAAACAGCAACAATGTTGGTTTTCATGGTAATGAGGACAGAGTTGTGTTTGCCAACAACAATGATTTTCCACAGAATCAACAACAATGACAAAAATGTCAGTAACAACAACTCTTGATAACTTTGATGACCCACTAAATTTCCAATTAAAGACTCACCTTCATCTCCATAGGCATTGCAGTTCAGTTTCTGAATGGTTTCTCCTTTCTTTCTTTTTTAACTTGTTGATTAGTGGTTAATAGTTAATGGTTACTGATTACTGCTAATTAGGATTGGCACTGAAATAGGGAATTGGCAAGTTGACAATTAAGGAAATCATTATATTCTCTGTTTAATTTCTAATCCTCTATTCACTAGCAAGCTTCCTGCATGATGTTGCCAATGATTTTGATCTAATTTTCATGATTATCTCTAATTTGCTTACAATTATTTGATATTAACTCCTGGATTAACAATTCACTATTTGAGGGTTCTGGTTAGTTTCTTGTTAATCATTAATTAGTTCCTCTTAAAGGCAGATGCTTTTAATAAATCCATTTTGGCCAGAACATTACTGCTTTTGCCACTTTGACGCAAAGGAAACATTGGCTCAGCTGGGATTTGCTGCGCCTTTGGAAATATACCAATTGTTTTTTTATTTATTCTATGTTGCGTGTGGTTCTGGACATTTGTTGTTGTCTAATTAAGGTGCTTTTCTGAACTTTGTATTTTGCTTAATTGATGATAAATGCGAGAATGAACAAAGACAGAAAAAAAAAAAAAAAAAAACCAATTGTACGAAGCTCCAAGGCCTTGTGGCATGCCTCCACTTTTCTATGTCATCTTGTTATCCGAGCCTTTGAAGCTAAGCAGGCTTTTGCTTATTCCATGTTAGCTGCCATGGGAACTGCCTTAATTATTTGGTCAGCCGGTCAAGGTAACAAGCAAGCTTTGTTTCCTTTTGCGGCTAAATTACCAGACAAGCAAGGCATGCCCCCTTGTTTGATTAGTTGTGTATGTATCAAGAAATCATTTGTTTATGTGCTTGTATCTTAGGCCTTAAGATCAGTTCTTAAGGTCCCAAATATCATATTCAAATCTCCGAATTTCTGATCTCCCAAGATGGCTAATGGACTCCCGCTTGTACACCTCTCACACTAATTAATAATCCAGTAACGATATTGATGTATCACCTTGCTCAGGAAAAAAAAAAAAAAAAACATAAAATTGAATTCATTGAAGTAACATGTAAACTAAATTATTTGTACATTAAATTAGGCGAATGATCATTTGACATAGTTAATGGTAAGCACGCATTGTTTCACTGAGAATATGGAAACGAAGTTGATAAGAGTTGTGTGTGCTAAAAATGTAAGTATTGAACATAAGAAATTTTTTGGGCTGGGGCTTGCACTTTGGTAGCCCAATTGGTCCAAAAATTGACTTGTCATGCATTAATTCCCAGACAGCACCGTTTATCTTTTGTCCATGTCTGCTTTTGAATCATGTCACCGTGCCAAATCACTGGGTTTAACCATGAAAGCTTAACGATTTGTTAGATTTAGGACATAGATTAGATTTTGAAAGTCAGCGTTAAATTCTTTACAAATAGAAAAATTCAAGATGTATTTGTATGTTAACATTTTAAGGAAAAAGAAACTCGGTTGCTCTCAACATGCCATGGGAGGAATGGCTTTCCAACTGCCGTACCGTGGGGTTCAAAAAAACCATTGAAATGGATACCAATTGGATCTTCTTTTCTTTTTTTTTTTTTTTTTTTTTTTTCAGCTGCCTTTGATATAATTATCATTGTCGGTTCAAATAGACGAGCTTTTTCTGTCCACAAGTCAGAATCTAACTGAAACATTCTCAAAACTTGCAGCAATAAACTTAGCCCAATGTCCACATCTCTGTCTCTATCTCTACACCCAGGCATTGAGTCACGAATGCAATTTACAGCCTCACAATAGTTACGCTAATATGCTTTTAATGGTGCTTTAATGGTTACAACATGACGTCCGAATGTTGAATTTGGAACAAGAATGACCCAAGGGGACTCAGTCTCTAAACCCATCATCATCACAGCATATGCTTCAAGAAGCTAAGATATCAATTATCGAATTACTCACGCCGTTCATTAATTTGTGTTTTTCTTTTGATGGGGATAATTAAAATGTTAATATAGATTTATGTAAAATATTGTTGCATATGCTCACCTGCCTTTGTTTAATTAGTGCCTGTCGCTTACCAAGTGTTACAATTCAATTTAATTCTTACGTTAACATCGTATGGTCCGTTTGAGAGGTTTTTTTTCTTTCTTTCTTTTTGTTTTCCTTAATGAAGAAGTAAATAGATCTAATTAATAGTAGGTTATTCTGTATTTACAGTTATTGTAGGAAAAATATTTTCACTGTAGAGCTCTTCATAACTAGTGCTGTAGCATACACAAATGTACCATCAATCTGAAGTACCACGTCGTATGTTCTAATAAAATGAAGAAAGAAACCGAATAACGAGAGGAATACTTTCATATAAAGGGAGAACAAACAAAAACTCCCAGAGGGAGAGAGAGACAACAACTTCTGAAAACATTAAAAAAAACAAAAAAAAAAAAGTGTCAATTTTATTTCATTTGTTGAAAAGAGAGAGAGAAAGAGAATGCATCTCGAACACAACTTAAAGGGAGAGGAAATCGGGCCCTTCAACAAACATGTTCCTATAAGCTTCCAGTGTTACTTTCACATTTTTCTGGCGTTAGGAAGCAAGCATTTGACTAATATCAAGTTATTGATCCAACTGATTTCTTTTAAAATGGTTGCATGGGATCAATTTTTGTTGTGTCGGTTGGCTCTAATTGAAAATGACTTTAATACCATTCCATCACCATTTATTCTTGCATGTCAAGTTGATACTTTGTGTTAAAATATTTGATGTCGGAGTCTAAAAGGAAAGTGAAAAATCATTAATTACAGTACAAATTAAAGACCATAAAATTTTGTCAATCTATGTATGTAGCAATTGTCCCAAAACTTGGTTTCTCGGTGTGTGTGTGTGTGTGTGTGTGTTTGTGTAAGCATTAAGTAGGCGAATGATTGGAGGAGGGCCAAACTACAGTTTTTTTCCTTTGTTTTTTTTTATTGGCAACTAAAAAATATCATACATTTTGAAATATAGTTTTTTTTAAATAAAAAATACAATATGTTTCTGAAAGAGTAAAATAAATTTTATTCTAAATTTAGTAGAAAATTGTTTGCAAGGAAAAAAAACAAAAATTACAAGCGCCCGGGTTCACCAGACCTGTCTCATGGGTACATGTGTGCTTGATTTTCTGTTGCTGCGCTCCAATCAATGGCCCAAGTAGTACAATAATGATCAATTGGAGAAAAGGCCACTGAAATCTAGGTTGATTGGCATGGAATAAAATTAAAAAACATAGCATACTAGAATTTTACACAATGGTCTGAAATCGTCCGGACAACTCCGGGGCCACACTTCAGAAATCTACAGTCTCCATGCCCCGATCTGTCCCCACATAAATCTTCAAGTCATGTAACCATTTTTGCATCTCTCATTTTTTTCTTCGACCCGAAAATTACGTTGATCGGAGATATAGACAAATTGCCGACGGTGCAGATTTTTTTTTTTTTTTTTGAAAAAAAAAATAGATAATATATGTAATAAATAGTATAAAATATATAATAAATAGTGTAAAACATGCAACAATTATTAAAATATAAAATACATAATAACTTCGTGCAAATATACAATAAGGGTGTGTGTTGTTACATATTTTTAATCTGATTTTATTATACATCATTTATTATTACTATTATTTGAACAAAATGCGCTGGCCACATAAGATACTCGACAATGCCCTCTCTCTGACCCGACTATTTCTCGAATGAATCACGACAATTAGAAAATCTGGGATGGCCGTTGGTAGTTTTAAACAAGAATACAGGTCATAATCTGGATATATTTTCTTATAATTATTCATGCTTTGTAAATTATCTCCATTTCCATGATTGATCAAAAGGTCCAAATCTCGGCCGACCAGATCCAATAAAAACAGAGACGTTTCACGGGACTACCCCACCTCTCATTAGATGTTGATTCCGACTAGTCCCACTACCCAAAAACGTGTCATTCGATGGCAAAGAATGTGCCAAAGCCTGAAGGCTATCATTGCATGAGGGAACGGTTCGATCGAATTGTTTTGATAGAGAACGGATACAATTGATGTAATTCTATCATAATTATTTATTTGCATATTCGTTATCTTTATAGCTAATTTAAATTATATAAATGATTTTTATAATTGTACAATTAATAACAACAACAAATAATAGCAATAATAGGGCATGATTTTTTTATTTTTTATTTTTTGTGAACTTATATCGGACCTACATTCGGCTGCTCTCGGGTTCACATAACACTGTGGAAGACTGGAATGGAAGCCCTTTGAACTGAAAAATAAAATAAAATGAAATGAAAAATGAAAGTGAAACGCACCAAAAAGGGCCAATGCGATCCCATACACTTGGCATTCTCATAAAACAAACGTTGTTTTCTATCGTTGGATTTCCTTACAAACAGTGTCTCTTTGCGAGATGCCTATAATTTGTAGCCACAAGTCTCGCTGTCTACAAGTGGAGAGTCCACCATCATTCAACGACTTTGGTGAGGAGTCTTTGTTCTTAGAAATAAGAAAACCAGGGAGGTTGATTGAGCCAATGGATACAAGTGATTCTTTTGCCATCAAAACCCAGTTTGATTTTCTTAATAAAGATGTTGTAATCGAGTTTTTGTATGGTAACATGTACCGGGTGGTTAGTTCTTTCTGGGTTTTCTTTTGTAGCTACTTGTGTCATGTTTTTGGATCAATATTCAGACTTGTCTTCGGGTATGCTTGTGCTATGCTCATTCTGGTTACCTCTATCTTTTTTTATATGTTAATTACTCAGAATTAATGGGTTGTTTCATGTTTCTCGGCAGATTTCAGACATGTGAGGCTCCTGAGGAGGAGGAGGAGGAGTCAAATCACTGTGTTGTTTATCATCAACGGGATGATCATCAAATTGGTTCCTCAAGCTGGTCTCAGAATTCAGAGATTGATAAAAGCAATGGAGGAGAGAATTCTGTTGTTATGGAGACTGGTTTGTCGGCGAGCACAAATAAGTGTGAGTTCCTGTCCGGGAAGGATATCAGTGGATTCCTGGAAGAACCACAAACATTCAGCTTTACAATCCATGAATTCCTTGCTGATACAATTACAAACATCCCAGTTCTCGATGCCGGAGGCTCAACCGAATGTGATTTCCGAGAAGTTGAGTTAGAACAGGAGGAAGAGAAGTCGGAAAAAGCAGGGGACTTTGACAAAGGTTCTGTCCTTGATGAGTTTTCAAAGGCAAAGGAAGAGGAAATAACTAGCGAGGAAAAGAGTTCTGACAAGGAAGAAATACTTCTTCACAGTAAAGCATCTGATTCCACCGACAAGCACCGTGGAAATCTTAAATTGGATGTGGATGATGTTTGTGTTATGGAGAGAAAAGAAGAATGTGTTGGAGGTTTGGTCATTCAACAGGTTTATGAGACAGAGGATGAGGAAACAAGAGACAAGAAGGTCAATTCAATCACAAATGAAGTTTCGGCTAATGGAACTACCAATGATCATCAATTTGGACTTAAAATTCCCGTGTTGATTGATCAGGAGACTGCAGGATGCGATGAAGAACCCGAAGCCGGCTTGGCGGAAGAAAATTCAGCTGATTCCAATGAGGAATACGCAGAATTGGAGATTCAGAACCAGATTTCAACACCGTTAGGCCGACAAGGTTCAGGCCACGAAGAGGGAGAACAAGAAATGGATGGTCCAATCAGCCCTGAAGAGCCTAACTTGCAAGAGAATAGGGTCGTCTCAGATTCCGATGTACAAGAGGATCCATACATGTTTGAGCATGATTCTGATGTCCAGGAGGATCCATACATGTTTGAGCATGAGGACATAGTGCAGCAGCTCAAGATGGAGCTCAAACACGCTCGAACAGGGGGTCTTCCAACCATACTAGAAGAATCAGAGTCCGAAGAATTAGACACTCCCACAATTGTGCAAGAGGTTAAGCCAATCAAAGTTGAGGAAAAGATTGAGCATAAAGATCACATGGAGGAGATTCAAAAGATGTACAAGATCTACTTGGACAAAATGAAAAAATTGGACATTTTGAACTTCCAGACCATGCACGCACTCGGTAAGTTACCATCTAAAATTTTCATATATTGCTCCCATAATTCGATTTCTATCATCTGAAAACTATTTTATTTACATCAATACATCTCCATAAATATAACAACAATAAATTCTATCCAATCTTTTAATGAAGACTGAAGACATGAATATTTTCCAGGCTTATAACCTGATTTTTTTTGCTTTTAGCCATCGGACCTTGGGACTAATTTTAGATTTCTCGTGCATATGGTTTGTCGCTATCTGATTTAAATTATTTCTCTCATTTTTTCATGGTAGGCAGGACAACACACGTGGTTTTCCTACATAGTCTTTCGCTGAATTTCGCCTCAAAAAATTCTTTTGTGAGAACCACGTTGGGGGTTGTCGCCATCCTCCTTTATTCTCGACCCATTAATGTTTGTTTCAGCAATTGTGCTCCCATTATATAAAGCTACCCATATCTTTTGCCACCCCGGAAATTCTAGATGCCCCAATTAGGTGTAAGCCACTTTCCTGGTATTCTAGATGCCACAATTAAGCCTACTTTTAAACACGACCACAATTCTAGTTTGAATTAAAATTGAATCAGTTTAAAACCGAAATTGAATTAAAATTGGCTGATCCAATTTCAATTTAAATCAAAATTGTAAACAAAGACGGTTCGGTTAAGATTTTGTAATTTCAAAAATCGTGAACTGTTGGATTATTCAACGTTTTCAAGCCAAAACCAAAACTGTTAGTTAAACTGTCAATTAAGCTAGTAATTTATTAAAAATATAAAAAACATATAAACTAAAAATTAAGATTATTTTTAATATAATATTTACATGAATTTTGTCTATTAAAAAATTAAGATATTTCAAATTTTAAAAAAAATAATAGTAAGTTATCAAACTAAACCAAACTAATTTGAACTGGACGGTTTTGAACCTAACAAAATTGAAAACTTAACTAAATTTGAATTGAGAGTTTGAATCGAACTGTTAATCTATGGTTTGGCTAAAATTCCTCTTATCCTAAAATTGGAATCAATGGTTCAAAATTAATTCCAACCGAACCGAATTCATGCCTACTTACTTTTCAAGTTGTACCTTAGATCTAGCTTCCAATACCCCTTCAAGATATTGAAAGTCTAACCTTACCCCATTTCATTGTCTCCTACGGTTGTCCGATCCTTTTCCTTCAATGAAAGCAAGTTACGAAGGATATGCTGTGTTGGGTCTAAGGATAAACATCCCACCTTTAAAAATAGCTCAAGAAATCCACTTAAACGCATAGTGGTGCTAATAAGCTTGCAAGTTAGGCTTTTACATTAAATTTGTGCACAACCATGTATTGCGAGTGCCCATTTTATCTGCAGAATTTTGCATCTAATATAACAATAAAATTATTCTGATGGGACATGAAAATTACATGAGTATATTTTTTTTGTTCTTCACCTTACAATGTGAGAGTATTGCATATTTGAACATCCTTTTTTTTTTTTTTTTTTTATTGCTAATACTCTATTTAACGGCCAAGTCATGTGCCTTGTGCGCGCCTCCTACAGGTTTGCTTCAGCTGAAAGATGCAATTCAGTCGCATGCAACTTGGAAATCTACAGTCCAAGCAATGAAGTCTGTGCTTTTCCACAACTTGTGGTCATGCAAACAAGGGTCTGCCGTGATTGACCCAACAAAGAAGATCATTGCAGATGTATACAGGGAATTTGAAATTGTTTACGTGGGACAGACTTGTCTATCTTGGGAGATTCTCCACTGGCAATACCGTAAAGCGCAAGAGCTGCAGGCTTATGACTGTCAAGCAGTCCATAAGTACAATCAAGCAACTGGTGAATTTCATCTATTTCAAGTCCTTGTACAAAGATTTATAGAGAATGAACCATTTGAGGGCCCCAGGGTTGACAATTACGTCAAGAACCGATGCGTTCTTCGTAGTTTTCTACAAATTCCAGTCATTAAAGGTGAAAAGACCCAAAAAGCATTACTTATCCTTATGCATTATTAAATGTTTTAGGCAATTACATAACAAAGTTGTTATTCATTGCAGATGATAATCTAAAGGATAAGGGAAAGAAAGGGGATGATGAAGATGCAATTACAAGTCAAACGCTAACAGAAATCATTGAGCAATCCATGCGGACTTCCTGGGAATTTGTTTCTGCCGACAAAGAAGAGGTTTTTCTGTTTCAATGGGGGCGTCTGCAGTTACTGGACCCTGCATATTTGAAGCTTTTGATGGATGTCCGAACTGATTTCCAAAAGGTTTGAGTTAAAACTTGTTGAGAAGTTAAACACCAACACTAACACAATTGAGTTTCAGTTCATTGACTACATCTCGAATGAAAATATACACGTTATATTATAATAATTATTAAATATATATTTATAATTTTTATCATTAATTGTAATTATATATCAAATAAATAAATATATAAAACTAGTAATTATGATAATAAAATATAGATCTGCATTTGGAATGCATTAATTTGACCCCATCAATGTAGTAACATTGCTGAACATAATTAAGCTAAATAATCATTTATCATTTATCTTCCATGTGATGCAGAAGGACAGAAAGCTCAGGGACATATTGAGGAGCGGAAACTGCATAGTCAAGAAGTTCCAAAAGCAACGACAAGATCGAATGCGTCATCATACATTGTTGGTAGCGCAGGTGGAATTGAAGTTGATCTCGAGAGTACTGAACTTGTCGAAACTAACGAGAGATCAGCTGATTTGGTGTCAAGAGAAACTGCAAAAAATCAAGTTTTGCAATAGGAAGGTTTTGGTAGAACCATCATTTTTGCTCTTCCCATGTTGACATGGTGGGGCATTGCCACCATGTTTCCCCTTTTGTTTTTTGGTTAAAAAAAAGGGAAAGCAAGAGTTGTGGCTCATAATTCCGTCATTGTGCCTCTACACCAGATAGTAGTTACAGAGACACATCCTGTTGGTCAGTTGGTTGTTTGCTATTGCATACACTAGGTAGTACTTTCAATGTACAAGGGAAACATAGCTTTATATATAAGTTGATTATTCTACGTATGCTTCAATTCTAGGATGGCAACTTGAAGAGACAAGTTTGATTTGTGCATCCATTAGCAAAGAATTATCCATTCTTGATTTGTGCGTGTCAACTTAGCGAAAAGAAAAAAAAAAAAAGAAGGTAAAGAAGTAAATATAAGTTAAATAACTTATAATTTGTTACTCATAATTTTTTATATGAGTAAAGAATTATGGATTTATTCATGATTAAAAAATGAAATTTCTTCTTTTTTTCTCGCATAAGGATAAGGATTATACCAAAATAGAAATAATGAAAATAGTAGGTTTAAATTAATTCTTGTTAGAGGAGGCAAGGCAGAGGAGGTAGAGTTCAAGGGAGGTGTTATAGGTTTTTTTCTTTTTTAATAGCTACTAAGAAACTAGTTTGGTATATTATTTAAATTATAAATTGAGTCATCCTGTTTCAATTGGAGTGGATTGGTAATAATTTCTCGTGACTCAATTTTCTTGCACATGTTCATTTAATGTTTGGATCTTCATAAATTCCATTTTTTTAGTTGCCCAAAAGTCATGTAGTAAAAGTCAAAAAAAAAAAAAAAAAAAAGCTGACCAATCAGCCACAGGATCTCATAAAATGAAAAGATTGCTCAATTCAAGCTTAGCTAATGTAAGATATGAATTACCTTAATAGGTTTAGTACATAAACTAATGATAATCGAAATATCAAACTCTTTTTGAAAGTAAAAATATGGTAAGTTTATATTAAAGTTATTTTGAAATAATCGTTACAACTAATAAAATATGATTCTTCAAGTGTAGAGTAGACCTATGTTGCATATTTCTTTAAGATTTAAATTCATAAATATTAGATTTTAGTTGAAGCTTTTGGATTGCATGGTATTCTTTTTCTTCTTTCGTTCATAAAAATATTTATTAAACTATGATCTACATAATAAGATAATTTTCTTCTTATTCTTATAAACAATAAGATAATTATATTTATTTTCATAAACTATGATCTTAAGAAACAAAATGTACACTAGAATTATTATTTGCCTTATTAACTTATGATTTGATATTTTTCTTTAATTATGTTTTGATGCATCTTTTTTTTTTTTTTTTGGGTACATCATAAAATCATAACATGAATGTAGAGTAATAAAATTGAAACTCAACGTTTCTTTTTGTATGCATTATGAAATTTATGAGAATATTAGAAATTATTTTTATTATATAATAATAAAAAAAGGCAAATAATAATAAAATTATCTACAAGAAAGCGAAATATTTGGGCGGTTTCTACAAATGGATCTTAGCCCAATTCGATGCCGACTTCCTAGTAACAATGGGAATTCAGAAGAGCATCTCAACCGTTCATTTCAATGAATCTGCGACCCTAGGATCTAGGGCATCAGTGGGTTTGTAACGTGCACCCTACCATTTATATCGTCTTTTATCCCTACAGCAAACATCTCTCACACTCTCAGAAACCCTAGAGAGAGAAACAGGAGTTGGGGTGGGGTAGAGAGAGAACAAATGGTTCAGAGACTCACTTATCGCAAGCGGCATAGCTATGCCACCAAATCGAACCAGCACCGCGTAGTTAAAACCCCTGGTAAAATGTTTCTCCGATTTGGGGTTTTTATGATTTGATTTCTTTTGTTTCTTGCTTGAATATTTTGATCTGGGAAGTTTCGGTGTTTATTTTTTATGCTGATGAAAGTTTTTGTGAAATGGGTTTGTGTTTTTGTTGCTAATGGTGGTTGTTTTTGGGTTGTCTGCAACAATTAGGGGGCAAGTTGGTTTACCAGTCCACCAAGAAGAGAGCAAGTGGTCCAAAGTGTCCTGTTACTGGAAAGAGGATTCAAGGGGTATGTTTGATTTCTCTCTAATGTTCCACTTAATTGTTTGAATTATAGATTGGATCCATACTAAATGCTTGTTGTGATAATAGACCTTAGACTAGGCTGAATCAATCTTTTTTGTTATGTTATGAGTTTGAGTGTAATGTTACTAGCACGAATGTTTCGTTGTTACAATTGGCCAAAGTATGCACCAGGGTATATAAATTGGATTGCATTTGGGCTGAGCTGTATCGGTGATAGTGCTGGAAGCTCGAATTCTGTGCTGCCTTTTGCTCCCAATGCAAGTCTTTGGGGAGAAGTGGTTTTTCTTTTTGTCCTTTTCTTATTTTCTTTTGGCATGAGAGAATCCATGGGAGCTGACATCTGCTTATAATGTTGGTTTGAGTTGTGGGTACAGGACTAAACTTGGTAATGCACATGCATATTCTATGTTACTTAACATAAAGCATTATTTATTGAACTTCACATGAATGTGGCTTCAGGGTGAATTTTGGAGGCTTGAATGTTAGACTATTTTCTCATATTCACTCCATTTTCAAGCTTCTTATTGAATATTTGATGGGTCACTTGAGAATTGTCTTTTTAAATGTTGCTCTGAATTTTGTGAGGGAAATTTCTTTGTACTAAGAGGAGGGATAGATTCCTTTTCTTACTTTCAGTCTGAGTCTGAGAGGCAGCTTTTTTGTGCCCCTTTGAGACAGCCAATGCATTAAAATGATATAAGACTTCTGTAGATGTTCTCTCTGATAAGTGTTAGTACTGATTTGTGCAAGTTCTGTTGAATGCCTACAAAGTCAGATTTAATTTTTTCTTGGTGAAAATTTTGATTGATTAGTTGAGGCAGACTCTAGAGCAGTTCATGACATTTTAAACCTTAATGGCTTTGTGCCTATGGTTTCATGTATGATTTGATAGTACACTTTTTGTGTGTGTAGATTCCCCACTTGAGACCTGCTGAATATAAGAGGTCAAGATTGCCAAGAAACCGGAGGACAGTTAATCGTGCTTATGGCGGAGTATTGTCTGGAGCTGCTGTCAGGGAGAGGTTTGTTATTATGACTAAGTTTGAAACTTACAATTTTAACTTATGTTTAGGAGCATGCTAAGTTGTCCTTAAGACACATTTTTCTTCATTTTATAGGATTATTCGAGCCTTTTTGGTGGAAGAGCAAAAGATTGTGAAAAAGGTGTTGAAGATTCAGAAGGCCAAGGAAAAACAAGTGTTGAAAGGTTAAGATGGAAGAGCCCCCATCATGGTATTTTTGTGGAGATTCCTAATGATAGTGAATCAGGGAGAGTGCTTGAGGTGTTCCAATTTGGATCTGTATTCTTCTTTTTTCCATTAGAACTGTGATTATGATCATATTGTTTTTTATGCTCTGTCAGGAATTTAATTTGGCACAATTTTGTTCCAATTTGATGTTTTCTTGAACTTAACTTTCCATTGGGTGAGTTTATGTAACAGCAGCAGGTTACTGGCTTTTACACCTGATCCTTGCAGTATTTGGGGATGAGTTTTTCTCAATTGCTTGTGGTTTGAATGCTATTGGCTTGTGTTTGATGTTTTATTTGCATTGATCTTGCTCAAAAACTTGACTTTTGGCTGGTGGAGAGATTGGATTGCATCCTGAATTCTAACCAATTGATGTTAAATATATCTCTGATATGAATGAATCAAAACAAGCTCAGGTGTTCCTTTGATTTGTACAATGGTGCACAGAATGTGATAGTAAAGAGGTGGGCTTTGTAGCTTTTTGGAGTGGATAATATGGTCAGCATGATTGGTAATTGCATTGCTCATTTTGCTACATAACTTTTAGGTTGCATTTGGTACATGGACAAGACAGGATAACTCAAGTTATGGTAGTCTGATCCTATATGGTGATTAGGGAGTGGACATTCGTTGGTGTAAGTGTTTTGGTTGTCCTGTGCTGCTATGAAATGGGATTGTCTTGTGCTTCAAGCACCGCCCTCAACTCTTTAATTCTGGCAAGGAGCTTGTCGTTGTGTGGCATCATCTCTTTCGTGAGAGGGCAGCCCCTCAGGGCACTGAACCCATGAAAGAAAAGCTGAGTGCTTTTCTGCGATGCAGTTTCATGGAATCGTAAGTTGTATGAATCTGCGCTCACGAGGGTGTCAAGTTATCCCAAGGCTTCCCCATTGAGAGGAAAATCTGCTGGAAAACTGTTCTTGATGCCTCGATGTGTGCGTTGATTACACATCTCAACGCGTCCTTGATGCCTTGATGTGTGCATCGATCATACATCTTAACGCGTCCATTTGCAGGAAGTAACTGTGATAGCCAGACTTCTTCATGGCTGGGGGCTGCTTTTGAGCTAACATTGGGACCTTGAACTGGATTATATCATGGAGTGGCAACTTGCTCTTGTTCGATTGTCGTCGTTGCGGTGAGTTTGGCCTGTGACATTATGCTCTCCGTTTCCAAAAACAGCGCCAGCGTTTTGCTACAAATGTGAAGGTTTGGGCCATTAATCATGCATGATTTTGGGCCTTGTGGGCCTTGGCTATTAAGTTTAACAGTAATATGATTTAATTTTTTAATTTTAAATCTAGAATTTAAACTTTAATTCTTAAATACATATATATATATATAGAGTACACCACTTGTCGAGTCGAGGTAAGAATATTATATCCCGTTGGCAAGTTACGCGCAGCATACACTCTCTAGTTCCAGAATCTAATTATCAGCTACCTACAAAGAGGGTTCCAAAAAAAAAAAAAAAAAACAAAAAGGTGGGGGGGGGGGGGGGGGGGGACAAAACATGGCTCAAATTCGTGGTGCTGTAAGCGCGTCCTGCAACAACAGTTGATGAAAAAATTGAAGCACCTAAGCCAGAGGAATTCTCCAAATCTCTTTCCTTCTCAAGGTAGGTTAGATCTTTGCTCGCTATACTCCACAAGTAAAATTTTGAATGTACCAAGTCTGTATCGATGCGAAAGTTATATCCCAATCTATTGAAAAGATTGAAGTAATAAAGCAGAAAGAGATACTTATTAAAAGAAAGAAAGTATTGTAAAATCCCATAAAGTGTGGTCAAATTTTTTTTTTTTTTATCTAAAATAATTCATTTTACTTTTTTCTTATTATTCAAATTAAAAATTTTAAAAAAATTAATTATTATTTAGGAGTTATTTTATTAGTCAAAATAATTTATTTTTATTTTTTATTATTTATATTAAAAATTAAAAAAATATAATTATTATTTAATAATTATTTTTTTCATTAAAGTAGCTCGTATACGTGTGAAATTAATAAAATAAAATATATAATAATTATTATTTAATATAAAATATTTAACAATTACGCACTCAACTTCTCATGTACTAATAAGCTCTCCGCCGTTATCCGCTCATCCCCTCAAAACCCCCCTTCCTCCGCCACCACCGGCCTCCGATGCCGCTGCAGCAGTAGCAGCAACCACCATGGTGGCCTCTCACCGTAAAGACGAAGCGTATCTCAATAACTCTTTGAGTCCATCTAGTCTTAATATCTTGCCAATCGCCACTCCTTTCCCTACGATCCTTGGTAAACTAGTAAAGCGGTATTCGACTTATCTAGATTTGCTTACTTTTCTCGAATCTTGATTTGTTGGGACTTTATATTCGTAAAGATTGTAAAGTTTATTTCTTTGATTTAAAATTGGCCCTTATTATTATTATTATTACTATTATTGTGATAGTTGCTTACTGCTAATACGATTAAGATAAATTGGAGTGTTTATTGATTGAAAAAGTTTACGAAGTTTAGCAGTTGTTCTACCAACCGCAAATGAGCGCTAAGAGCTTGGTGGCTCAGCTTTAATTATATGTTATTTATTTGCAATTATACAATAAAATTAAACACTTATTTTTAAATTGGTTTGTTCTTTTAATTATTTGCATTAATATTTTAAAGTTAAACGAGTTGTTTATGAAGAGTTCGTAGACCTGACCCGGTATAGGTTAGTCTCAACTCGTCTTGGTTTATCAGCTAAATGACACCAATGCCAGGCCTCTTTTAAATGAGCCTAGTTAGGACATGCAAAAAATGGGTTCAGGTCGGTTGCAACCCTATTCTTCCCTATAGCCTACATGGATATGGCCCATGTTTTAAGATACTTTTGAATCATTTTAATCCAATTTAATTGATATTGCTGTGATGCAATCGCTTGAGATTGAATATGGATGCAAGCTTTGCATTGGACCCTCTACCACAAGAGGGGAGGTATGTTTAGCTATGTGCTCTGACTGAATTTGCATGTAATTTCAGGAAATTAATTGTTTCACTTTAATTTATGGTGTACATTTTTTGTTATTGTACAAGTTCTTAGACCTCTGAATGACAAAGTTGGTTAAAAAAAATCTATTCTTGGCTTTCAAGTGTTCTATTGCGTTTTGGATTGTGAAATGTGTTTCTAGTGATAAATTTGGTTTTTATTTACTTCTGAAGATATGCGCCATTGTTTTTGTAGTGATTCTACTGTGATGCTTTCCATGGAGACTTGGGCTTGAATGGTGATCACTTTAAGCAAATAGAAGCTGGGGCGAAGAAATCTGGAGGGATATTGCTTTTCTCCATGCCCTGATTGTTGAAAAATTAGTTCATGATTTCAATAACTACCCTGAGCTCCAATTGATTTTTTATTTTAAAAGAAAATATTTTCATCTCACAAAATCTGGTGTAAATGTTCTATTTTTATCTAAGTAATCTATATTTCATCTCTCATACTATTCACAACAAAAATTAAAATAAAGATAATTATTATTTAAAAATTATTATTATTATTTTAAATATGTTGGTACAAAATATAAAATAAAATATACAATAATTATATTTATTGTATATTAATAAATTTTATTTCATAATATATATTTTAAAATAATAATAATAATATTTAGTATATAATACTGGTATGATTTTTGTCTAACCCATATTACAACTTAAAATAATAACTATGAAAGTTTAATGATGAAAATTGTATTTGTATAATATAATAAGTTTTGTGAGTTAGTTGTGCAAATTTTTTTTTATCAAATAAATATTTATAATCACACCTATAAATTTAATAAAAAAATTTTATATATAAAATTAAAATAATACCTATTTGCATTACATTTGACACTATTTTTACTTCAAAAAAAGTTTAAATTTTTTGGTACAAAGTAAAAAAGTGGTAAAAAAAGGGGTAATGAACTCTCAATATTTTTAATACTTGAGAAATATGCATGTCACCTATTAAATGTAAATATATATAAATTCATATACACGCGGCACTTATGCTTGTAAATAATGACTTCATGTCTAGCAATAATTCAGCAGCAGCATGGTTAGCAGTGACACCTGATTTGGCAAAGTAATCTGCACAAAAGTGTCCTCTCCACCTGCTGGGCTCAAAGTACAAAGACATCTAAAATCATCCAGTCATGCCTATGATTTGCCTTTCTAGTGATCAATGGATAAAAGGGGAGCAAATGAAGATGGAGCTGGCCGTAAATTTTTTAGTTCCATTAGCCTTTTCAACGTTATAACCACAATGTTCAGATATCTGCGTTACAAATGGAAGTTACAAGTAACTCATATGCTTGCACTTTGAACTAATAGCTTGACGGTGTAGCTAATTTCATAAACCGTTCTCAATGAGGTGCGATCACCTCGACGCTTTCCAAATGTGCACCCACATAAAATTATTATAATCTTTACAAGTATATTTTATATTCTATTGCTGGTAGAGATTATGATTGAGATATTAAAAATGTTTAACCAAGACGTGTGTAACTTTCCAAAGAGAGTAAATCACCTAACCCCGGATTCTCGGAAACTTCAGTAATGTGCTCCTATTGACTCGCAACTCCTGCCGGTCTCGTTCAAAACATTCGGCTTAGGAGACAAGCAGCTAGACTTCGAGTGTCCAGCAATGGCAGCATTTCCCTTAACAGTTTTACACCCAGCTCTAGGTTGGATTTGAATACTAGAAACAGTAAAAACCATTCTCTTAACGGTGTTTGTTAATAAATCATACAATTCAAAACCTTACACTGTTGAGTGTCTTATAAAATATACTATACATTATGCTCCAACACGTTTCTTCAAATATAAATTTATTCAATAATGTAATTTGATCTCAAAATATAAAAATTTTAATACTATATCAAAAAAATTAATTAATTAAAATGTTTAACTTATTAAATGAGATCAAAAAATAAATTATGCATTGAACTCTAACAGTGTTAGTTTTATCCATTGCTTGAAAATGTTGGATTCAAAGCCTGTTACAATTAGAAAATGCTTCAAGGCCTACAAAGAACAAAGAAATTTCTATGTCAATGTAAACAGCATATTTCTCTGATTCTCTCGATCATAAGCTAGCGGTTGCGGCTAGCTAGCCTATCTCCCTATGGACCAGATACATTCTCCTATGTTGTGACTACGTACCTTCAATGGAAATCAAGTGTAGCACTTAGTCGAGCCAAAACTTGTGGATATCTCAGTTGGATAAGAGGAATGATCCAAGCCAAAGTCTGGCTTCCAAGCATGATCAGTACTCACACTCGTAGGCAAGCTGTACGGAAAGCCAATGGCAGGGACAGTTTCCCACTGATCGTCAAAGTGTGTTCCATTCAGATGCTTCAACGAGGCATTCTCGTTTCCATTCCCATTCCCATTCCCATCAATTATTTGTAATTCTTGTGGTAATGAAGTCAATGAGAAGCCATTGCAGTGGTCTTGTGATCCGCCGAATATTCCTGGACCCTCGCTAGCCTTACTGTCAAAATGATCCCCAAGCAACGACGGGGGTATGTTAAACAGCGCAGAAGAAACATCCACAGGACCTTTTGCAATGGCTAATGTTTGGAGAGGCGAAAGCAAAAAACTGCTGGTTAGACTTAGGTCTCCGTTTGTGGTGGGATGCTGAAAGGGTCTGCAGGAAAATGAGTTCGCGAGTCTGTAGGACGGAAAAGATAAAGGATTGGTTGTAGAAGAAGCGTGCTGCAGCTCATTGTTGTAGTTCAAATGAATGCCAGCTGGGCTCATAGCATCCGTCGTCAATGACATGTTTTGGGAACCGAATTGATCATTTTGTGAGCTTTTAGCAAGTTCATCAGATGAGGCTTGTTCAGATAATGGGGAGACCCAAGAATGAGAGATAGCCCTGTGCGCTGAGGAACTAGTTTTCTTGAATATCCTGCATATCGCCCACAAGTCCTGCAAGAAAAATGGCGGAAAAAAAAAAAAAAAAAAACTTATCAAATATTGTCCCTCTAAAAGTGCCACTATAAGTTTCTAGTTTAAAAGATTTGAATTACGAAGACATGGATCTGAGTCATAAAGAAAGTCTCTTTACGTAAAAAATAATAATAAAATTGTATATATTTAATATTTTTTCATGTTCAAAGTATGGAAAGCTTTTTGTAACATCTTTTTGAATTATAAATATACCGAATTCAACTTAGAACAATAATTATAATCACAAATTTTCAAATGTTGTAGTTTGTCTCGCCCATTTATGAAGCAAGTGGTAAAGGCATTGATATAAGTAGACATGTAGCTTGAGATACTTTACATTAGCTGGAATGCTATTGCTTCTGTCCATGATTCTCTTTGTTGGCATGGAGTCAGCAAGAGAAGGCAAGCGAAACTCATGCATCATCCAGTCGGTTTTGATCCCTTTGGCAGCTCTACCTTTGTAGAAGACGAGGGACTTCTTCAATCCTATGCACTTGTTCCCTTCGGACGAGTAGATCGGCCGGTCGGTCCCCGTAGCTTTCCAAAACCCTGCTCCCGTAACCCTGTTAGGCCTTGCGCTGTTTCTGTATTTTCTGTCCCTAGGACAGTAGAAATACCACTCCTTTTCCCCACCTGTCGCCAACTCTGTGCCAAAAAATAATTTGAAACGAAGAGAAAATGTGTCAAGCTTTCGTCATGAATTAGTACAAGAAATGGAGAGAGACAAAACTGAACTAGTTGACAACATTAAATGTAAGATCAAACAATTTTTATTTTTTTTTTTCACTTACTAGGAAGATCCCATGGGTCATATTTATAGATGTCAAGTTGCTTGATTAGCTCAATGGAGAGAGGCCTTTGTTGGACCTTCCTCTTCAGGTAAAACCCAACCAGCTCCTCGTCAGTTGGATGAAACCTGAACCCGGGCAACATTACCTCGTCCATTTTATCAACATCATTTCTCTCATCCATATTCCTCTTGAACAACCTTAAAGCTTGGAAACCAACTTTGAAGCACTAAAATAGATGATATTTTAGTTCCCACTTAACTAAAAACGAAAAAGAACTCAGCCCAAAGGTTTTTCACTACTTGGGGGTTGCCTGGTTTCTGACCAAAGTAGTAGAAGAGCGTGGGGCTCTGAAACAATCCCTAAAAAAGTAAACCCTAGGACAGGCAGAGAAGAAGTGAACTCGAAGGAAGTGTAAGTTGACAATGGAGCTCGAGTGAACATATATAATATGAAGCCAATGTATGCTTGCTGAGAAGGGATCTGCCTCCGAAGGATCAGCCGCCATTTTTGGTGACTTTTAAAAGGGTGTGTATTTTGCGAGGATCGCGTTGGCTCACAGTTCGGAAGCTAGTACGTAATTAAAATTTTCAAATAAAATGGCCATAGAACAACAACCAAGAAACCTAAAGTCAAGAAAAGTGGAATCTGAATTGACAAACTCGTTTCTTACTTAAATCTCTTTGAAGTAATGAGCCCCATTTGAGGATTTTGTTTAATCCAAATTGAGCAATCTCAAAAAGCACCAAATCAGCTGTTCATGGGGATACTAAATTTACCCATCCCTCACATTAATTCCATGCAAGTTTTGCTCTATCCACTGCAAATCAGGACAAAGCAAACTTCCAAGAAATTCAACCCTTTTTTTTTTTTTTTTCCACTTGGTCTTTGTTTGAATTATTATTTGGTAAGTGGAACTGAACCAACTTCCAAGGCATAAGCTCCATGCTCCCAAAAAATTAACCAACGATGGAATTCTCTTTAGATTAGTTGAGAATATTATATTGATTTAGTGCCTCAGAATCCGAAAAGTTCAGCTTCTATTCCATTCCCTCAGCTTCTATTCCACTGACCTTGTCGGGTTTATAATATTTCAAAATTAAATTTGGGTAAAAGAAATTATATTAGTTACAGCACTACTCGATACGTGCAACCAATCGTGTGATAACCCTGACAGCTAAGTTGGGACCACCCTGTTGCTGTTAGGACATAGCTTACTAGGGCTAGCATGTGTTGACCCTTTTGAGAGAAGATCCCCCACATCTCTTTCAGAATTGTCCAATGATCACTAAGATAGTGACATAATATTGACTTTCTGGTCATCTTGGCCTCTTTGACTCGGTAGTGGGATGAATTAGGCAACACTTTTCTTTTTTTCTACACATAATTTAAAAATTTTATTTAATCCTGAATTTGGGATTGGGAATTGAAGTAGGAATTTTCTTGCTATATTTTAAAATTGGAATCCGAAGTTGCTCAGAGAACTAGTCCCTTTTTTTTTTTTAGGAAATTATTTTGATAAATGAGAAGAAATTTTATTGCAAAAAAAAAAGTCAATAATACAATATAAAAGAATCTTATGTCTCTCCGGACACTAGAACTTGGATTTCTAATTTTAAGATGATGTTATAAGATTTATGAAAATAAAAATGTCTTCTATTGGACCAGACTCCGAAAAAGACAGGAGACAGATAACCTTCATCCCGACTTCTGATTTCCTAGTTTTCAACAAAACTCAAGTAAACTTAAAATGGATCCTAGGCGCGTGACCTCAGTCCCATGAATCCTGCGTTAGCAAATTCAGGCTTAGTGGCAAACAAATCCATAAATGAACCTTAAAGTTTCAGGAATAAGGACATGCACGTTGCCGTTGAAGTACTACTTGATCTAGTCGGGTTCAAAGAATCTAGTTGGCACAAAGAGAATCCCCTTGCCATAGTTAGATCTTAAATGCAAGTCGGGACGTGATTAATTAAAGAAAATTTTAAGATGAATTTGGCCCACAAACAGCATTATAAACCAAATAAATGAAACTGTTAAATCCATCCAGAAATCTGGATAAGTTTCAGTGCTATTTTGCTGGCAATCTAGCCGTTAAATACCGCACCAGATACCCCAAATTACCTCTTTAGAAGCCTTGATGGCATCAAAGAAAAGAAAATTGTATTTTAGCAGTAAGAAAGAAAATATTTAAATTTATAAAACCTATAACATTTCAAACTTAAATATACTCGAGCTTATATAAATGGGTTGAAATATAAGGGGACAATGTTGTCTCTAATGTTCTAAAAGGATACCTTTTGAATCTACGACGCAAAGAGTGTCCGTCTCCAATAGTTTCAATGTACAACAACAAATATCTGGATATGAATCATAACTCAGCAGGCAAACAAGTAGTGCAATTATTTATCTATTGGTGACTTTTTCTTTTTTTTTTCAATACTTTTATTAAGAAATTATCAAACTTGAAAATTTAAATTGTTAGATAAGATACAAAAATAAATCACATTTTACACTTTAATACGGCTCTTCAAGTGCAAGTCCATCAAGCTGCAAGAGCACGGAAATTTTATAGTTTAAATTCAAGATCTAAGTTTAAGCATTTGAAGCTGCATGTTTGATTACACAATAAACTCTTGACAACCCATTTCCTTGTTCAAACACTAGTCGAGGGGAGTCGGTTTGGTGACATATAATTGTTCACAATAGAAGTAGGAAAGCTATCAAAACCAAGTTAAGGCACGGATTTAATGGGTAGGCAAAAGTCAAGCTCCTCTAATTGTGTGGACTTTGGGAAACCAAAGTGGGACGTGGGATTCCTCAATTTTCTAGCTTTTGGAAATTGAAAAATCAGGAGACTAATAAATACAAGTTTTAATTTCCTCAAATTAAAACCCTTCACTTCATAAGCCTTAAGTGGGTTCACTCTTTCACACGCATATACTTGAATTTGCTAAATATGTCTAGCGTTTGGTGAGCAAGTGAAGTAGTGTAAAGTACAATGAATTTAATGGTCAAGTTTGTGTGAGTCAAAAGCTACACTTGGGACTCCAAATTCAGTGAAACTCCCCAAATCTAGCCCTCGGTTGGAACCAAGTTTTTGTCTGTTCCTTGACCTAGGGTTCTGAGACCCAAGCGTGTAATAAAAGCCTTTTTTAAAAATGAGTCAAACTCTTCAAACCCAACTATCCATGCCTCTTTCCACGCGAAACATTAACCCCCATCAATGAAAATCACGTAGTTGAAAGTCCACCTAATTAAGATTGATAAATGATCCCAACCTCAGATGGCTACTGCATGCAAATCAATTTAATTGGTTTTAAATAAAAAAATATATATATGTTTGCAGTTTGCATTGCACCTTTTGCATAAAGGAAAATAATACTGGAACGCCACTATTGGACCGCAACAACGCGGCCCGAATTCAAATAATAATATTTTTTAAAGTATTTTATTTTATTCCATTTTTTTAAAAAAATCACACTACGTATATGCATATAAAATGTACATAAAGTATAACATAATATACACGAGAATAGGTGAAAAGTGTAACAATGACAATAATTCATGGTATTACATTTTTCGTTTACCCTCATTTACATTTTATTCTACTTCATACACATTTTGTTAATCTTTGTGCACATCGTGTGAATAAAAATATAAAATTCAAAAAAAAAAAAAACATATTATCTTAATATGAATGGCATTACACACATTAAAATAGAGGAGTCCTACATAAAAAATTATTTTAGTGTGGCTGAAAAGTCTTCCCACTAATGGGACTCTTGTATAAAAAATAAAAGATTTTTTTTTTAAGTTAAGAAAAAGAAAAAAAAAAAAAAGAAAAAAGAAAAACAGAGAGAAAATATGAATACTACTTCACAATCTCGCTAGAGAAGAGTGAATAGTGCATCTTCACACTACATTGTAGGCTTAGCTACAACTAAACACACAAAAGAACATAACATGGTCGAAGGATTTAGCCCGTCCCATAGCCATGTTTATTTTTAGCTTCTTAAATCGATTTAGCAGAGGCTCAAACTCGTGTTCTCGCATAGAATGAGTTCTCGCATAAAACCCACTTTCACTGTACATGCACAAAAATATCTAGCATTGAGGGCCGGCTATTAAACATGTGTAATTTCTTTTTTTTTTTTTTTAAAGTCTATTATCTTTTATATAAGTTACCGGCTTTTATACCTTGTGATTTTTCCTCCTAGTAACTAAAATTTCAGTCTCTTTTTTTTTTCTTTTTCACATATTTTATTATATTCTCGAGCTAGATTGCCCTTTATTGAAAGTAGCAAGTCCTTCCCAGACGATCTCAAGGTCCTGCTCCACCATGGTGCATTTAGAACTTTGCTCTTAGAGTGATCTATCCCATCAAGAATTGACCCCTAGTTAACAAGGGAATGAAGGCTGGTCATTGACTAAAATTTCTAACACCTCTTGCCCAGAATATTAATTACTAGAGGAAAAGCAAATCAGAGATTGCTCATTCATCAATAATCAACATAGACTTTGTGTCAATAAGATCTTATGTAGGTTTTTTTTTTGCTTTATTCTTTTTTTTTTTTCCCCTTTTCCGATTCTTTAGTATCAGGTTTTCAATCCTGACTGCTATGATCGTGATCCCAAATTTACCACAGAGTTGATGTAATTGGCGACCTAAATCCATAAACTATAATAATTTATTTATTAATATTAGGTGAATATCCACCACTTTTTTTTTGACAGTATTATTGCCAATGCTTATCATTATAAAACTTTTCAGCCTTGTTGAAGTGTAAACCAGTTGTGAGGCACCTAAAATCTTAAATGCTGCAGGAATGCACTGGTCACCATTTTCCCTTAACTTCACCATACATATATATATATATATATATATATATATATTAAAGAAATGGTATCTGTGAAGGAACAAGAAGAAAATGTGTTGGATTCAAGTGTCACATTCTGATTGTACGCTGCTGCTGCAGTTGTCCAGCGTGCGAGACCCATCAATCGATTTTTCCACCCAAAGCATCCCAACATCGCCATCAGATAGCCCTCTGGAGAAGGATGCAGCAAGAGTTGCATGAATTGCTTTAGCCAATCTAGAGACACGGAAAACATAAAGCTCCTCCATAAGACAAAAGGCATTTACAAGGTACAATGTTGTAGGTGAGTAGTCCGGCCAAAAAATCAGAGCCGTATTATTCGAAAATCGTGTTGCTGAGAGCAACTAATCACCTTCACAAGTCTACATCTTCTGCCAATCATGTATCTTCCTTGTCTGAAACACTCCAATCAGTAAACAAGGAGATCGACATAAACCCCATTCAGGGTTGAAATAAAAATTGAATTACACATCAAGTAGCCTGCAATAATTCCTTGATATCATAACCTTGAAGCTGTACACATAAACAAACAGAAGAATCAGCTGTCATTATTTCCATCAACTTGGAAGATTAAAATTAGCCACTGGCTAACAGAATAAAGGTTTGCTGCTGCAGAAAAGAGTCAACATGAGACCCCACTGAGCTATGATGATACCCATGAAAATGAAGCAACATACCTGAAGAAATGTGAGAATCAGGATTACTCCAGAGTTCCAAAAGGCATGAATAGTTATTGGGGTCATAAGGTTGCGAGTTTGAGCATATGAAAGTCCAAGAGCAGTCCCTACATAGAGCAACTAGTTGTCCTAAGGAAATGTTTGAACCCTTTGATTTGAAAATAATACAGGACAAGACTAAATCACTGCAGCTTTGGATGCGATGATGGAATTAAATTGCAGTGACACCATTTCCTCATGAATCAGATAGATAGGTTTTCAAGTTGGTTGCCAAATAGGCATGTTACCTAACACAAACAGCTGGAGAAACTCTCCGGGAGTCAGATGGGCGATTGCAAATACAGCTGCACTAATGAGAACAGAAATTGGGGTCGGTACCCTGTAAAAAAGGGAAAAAAAATTATGAACAAAGCAAGACCTGATAAAGACCATTGAATAGTAAAGTACCCACAAGAGTATCTAAAATAACCAGAATAAAACAGCTCTGTTTTCCTAAGTGCAAGATTTGCAGATCAAAATGCTCAAGAAAAAATTGCATCCAGATAATTAATTATAGGATAACATCTGTTAAGGAACTACTCAACCCAGAAGTCTAAACCACTGGGTAAGGCTCATGACATGGTCCACATAACTAACGCATCCCCTCCCATGCACATCCTGTAGGGTGACAGCATGGACACCTTATTTTGTGATGAAATTCACAATTTATCTTGAATTTATGAGTGACATGGCTTGAACAAATTATCACTTAGTCATAATGACCAGAATGTCATATCAAGGAACTAACCAACCAAAGAGCCTAAGGCCCTAAGCTGTTATGTAACACCTGAACATAGCTCAAATATTAAACTCTTTAACAATATCAAATTAGAAACATGCAGTTGGACTGAAAAGAGAATACAAATAGACAAATAATTAGGTATTCATGTATCTTATTCAGACTGAAAACTCTCCACATGATGTATAATATTTGCTTTTGTCTGCCATGGTTTGTGATCAGTCTTGGCGTAGCAGTTTCAACTAGGATTTTGTCACACTTGACAGTTGCAATTAGAGTATCAAATCAAAATCAGACGAACAATAGTCAGCATCTCCGTTTACTTTTCTAATTAGTGGTTCAGCCCCATTCTTTTTTCCAATTACCTTCTCTGAGAAACTATCCATCTCATTGCCATTCACTGAGTTCCTAACAAGCAATAACCTTGAAAGTGCTGATATTTCACAGAAATGTGAGTGGCAACAACTCTGCACTCCACGCTCCTTTCAATTAAATACAAAGGATTTCCTGCAGTAAAACCTCAATCTCTACTATTATTTTCCAATTTCCTCAGTTTTCAGAGTATATCTGCATATATTCTACAAGACAATTTTTTTATTTAAGATTCCCAAGTCCAAACCAATGCTTTAATAGCTTAGATTAAAATTTATAATATATGACAACAACAAGCAATCAGAAGGAACATACCATTTTGTTAGAGCCACCATGAAAAATCCTCGAAACACAGTCTCCTCCAGAACTGGAGCAAGGATGCCAGTGATGGCTACCAAGCAAGCAGTGCTACAATTGCAGACTATATGGTTAGTGATGAAGTTTCCATTGTAACACACTTGAACAAAACGATGGCAAGAGAACAGATATCAGACAAGCATCCACAACCATTTGTGGAGGTTCACTGTCAAAACATGCACAACTACAAGCTGCTCTTCAATTACCTTGTACTTGATGACCCAATCAGTGGAAGAAGCCGAACAAGAGCATCAGTCTACAATAATTGGAATTAATAAGGATTATCTTGAATAGCACAAAGCATACAACATCTTACAAATGTATGAGCAAACAATCAGAGTTGGCTTATTTAACTAATCACTTGGCATATAGACAACCCCAAAGATTTGGACAGACTTCAGATGAAAAAAAAAAAAAGTATAGTGAATAAATGAACGGCGGTACATCTAGAAACAAATATCTGTTGTAAGTTCACAATTTTACCTTGAATAAGTTATCAAAGCAGAAGAAATTAGTTCATGCTCAGCAACAACTTATTACCTCTCTTTGCAAGGTTTCCCCATTCAACGCAGACATGGCTACTCCTGTCAACGCAATAGCAAGTAGGGCTCCAAAGAGACCTATCCCAGCCCATAAAATCCATCCCTTCTGTAGATTGAAAGGGTCCCTCAAATCTGAAACAGTATCATTACCCAATGCTGATAAAAAAATCCAAAAGGGTCAAATGTGCACCTACAATTTCACTCCTAGCAGAAATGGAATCACTTTCCCATTTCCCATTCAGTTGTAGTTTAACAAATGAACAGTTTCTTGACAGAGACAAAAGAGGGTAACTTTTGTTTTGTTGGCTAACTTTGGTAAATTGGGGGCTATGGCAATTGATGCAAATCTTCAATTTTGTCAGATACAAGCAGTGCATGGTAAGCTACAAAGGGTGGCTCATATGAATTTGTTGAGGCAAAATAAATGAGTCTTAAGTTTTTTAACCAGTAACTCTAAGGAGCCACGATCTGTGTGGAAAAGATTCAATGTTTTTTTTCATTTGAAACCTACCAGGTTCTTGTAGCAAGTTAGCCTGAATGAAAGTTGACAAAGAACATATGAGAGTGAGTGACAACTTGGGGCACTCTGAGTTCTGGGTCTAAGAGCTTGTGAATTATCCCATTCTCAATTATTGTAATCCAAGAGTTCGTATACTCATTATGTTGTAATCTCATTTTAAAATAATAGAAATTCTGTGAACTTGTGTCCTGTGCACTTTCCCTTGGTTTTGAAGGGTTTTTCCATGTAAAAATCTTGTGTTCACATCTGTGGTTGCCTCTAAGAAATAAATGCAGAAGGCAGGAAATCTCATGTTAGTTATTTAAAATGAAGCAAAAATCAACAATTTTTTGTTTACAGAAAAAAAAAATAAAAAAAGAAAAACAGCAAGATGACCATAGAAAGAACTAGAGAGCAACTTCAAAAGATGGGTACCATAGCGAAACACATCATCAGGAACTGGTTGAAAGCTGTTGGTGATACCATAAAGTACTGCAAGCACAACTGCTGTTGTAATGCTGCCCAGAGCAACAGCTAAATAGAGTAAGGCACTTGAAAAAGTAAAGTCCTAAAATTCCATAAATTAACAAAATAGCCAAAAGAAACATCCCAACTTCACCATCTACCTAGCTAATTATTACATTATGTATGCAACTGGTATTAGCATATGCCCCAGTAACATTATATCATGAATTTCCATACCTTTGATCCAGAAACAGCATCTCAGCCTTCTCATCTAAACTTAGCTCCTCAATTTTGATCCCCAGATACGGCAAAGCTGCTATCTCCACCAATCCTGTCAAAACAAAACTGCCTGGCCAAACAATTAGCCATCTTCTCAAACCAATGCCAATTCTATCTAAAAACAATCTTCAAAATTTTCCCTTGCATTGTGCTTGGGAGAGGGTAAAAAGGTACAGGAGATGAAAATAAGGGAAGAAGGGATTATGCTCCTGTTTGGGAAATATCTGAACATTCCTAGCCTACCAAATTCATTCCAAGTTATTGATTCCCAATTAAGCGCCATTAACTCTCTTTATTGAAAAATCATCAATTTTAATATAAAGGCAATATTCAAATTGTAATGCGTACGTACTATTTCACTTACTATTAGTTCCCACTCTTTTACACAATAAATAAATAAATAAAATAATTTTCTTTTCTCACAATATCTTTTCAAGGATGGATAATTTTCCTTTCTTCTACTCTTTCATTCCTCTCGTTTTCCTTCCCTCATTTTTCTCTTCCCCCCTACTTTGCTATCCAACTAAAACGTAAAAGTTCAAAGTAGGAAACCTTAATCCACAAGCAAGAGAGGTTAAGGAAACAGTTTGCCACTGCCAAGGCACTTCCCATCGCTTGAGAATCGCCCATTCCAGTCCACTTTCCTGAACCCCCAACAACGTTAAAATATCGCCAAAAAAAACGCTCACATCCAGCTAAAGTGAAGCTTTTTATAAACTTTTTATAGGAAAAAAAAAAAAAAGCTTTAAAACCGAACCAGAGGTTTTTTAGGTTCGCCTTCGGACTCGTTTCCGGCATTGAAGAAACAAACAGAACATAGCCTTCTAGGAAACTGACCAAGCCTCGAACAACCAGACCTTAACAATATCGAACGTGATCGGCGGAGAAGATGAGAAGGAGAGCGTTTAAGGTTGGAAGAGAACGAGAGACAGGATAGTGAAGATCGAGCTGCTAGAGACGTTAATATTGTCGAAGCCATGGCTGTCTTACACGCTGTCAGCTAGGTCGGACGAGGATAAGGCTGCCTGTTAAAAATATCAACAAAGAGACATTTCAAATGGTAATTTTTAGCTCATGGTTGGTAGTGGTGACTTCGTGGGCCTTACTTCGGCCCAAATGAGTTTTGGGTTGAGTATACTTGAGTTCCATTGAAAAACCTCGTTTGAAGTTTTTGAGTTATGTGTTCGCGTTTTAGTGATTTTTTTTTTTTTTTTTTAAAGTCTTTTTGGCCTTCTCTTAAAATAATAATAATAATAATTTTTTTATTATTATTTTTATTTAATATTTATAATAAAAAATAATTTATAAAATATTATTAAATTTAATAAAATAAAAATAAATATTTATTTTTATTATAATTAAAAAATAAAATTTAAAAAAATTAAAATTTTTAAAAAAAATAAAAGACAAAAAAAAAAAAACACTCAAAATCATTGTAAAAACAACAAAAAAAGAAAAAATTGAATACTGAAAGTAATTTATGTCACATTTACTCTTTTTATTACTTGCAAAAATAAGAAAAATCCTTTACTGGGTATCTATGGGCTATGGTAGCCACTAACCTTGTGTCACTTATATTTATGTCACGTAGAGTTGACACTATTAATTAAATTTTAGAACACAGAGTTACCATAGATTTCTTCAAAATTTTAATGACAATATTGCGAAGTTATGTCGGGAGCTACGGGGGTCACCATCGATAGCGGGCAGCATCAACTGCTAATAATAATGCGAAGACAGGTCTAAACTCGCTGCATCTCTATAATTATTCTAGTTTGCTTTTAATTTTATTTAAATTACACTTCACACCCAGGAACCCGATCAGGTCTAAACCCACCCAACTTTATGGAATTATCTAAAACATGGTACACAAAATAACACGATAAAATATGCTTTGCATGCCGACACCACTTTCATTTCGCATACTAAAATAGAAACGAGAGAACAATCTCTTGTATAAAGAACTGGAAGGGATTAATGAATTCTATTTTTATTAGTATTAGTGTTGTTTTTAAAGTTGAAAAATTTTAAATTTTAATTTTAATTAAAGTCAATTAATTAAAAAAAAAAAAAACTAGAGGGTTGTTTCATCTCATATTACCTTCAACTTAATAGATAAAAAAAAAAAAGAAAATGAAAGAAATTTATCACAAAATCATAATAAATACTATTAAATATATATTTATAATTTTTTTTAAAAAAATAATAATTCATTAAAATAATTTTTAAAAAATTATAATTATAAAGTATATATTTTATATTTAAAATTTTTAATTAAATAATAATTAAATTAAGAATTATATTTTACATTATAATAATTTTTGATTAAAATTTTTTTTACATAATTATTTTCCACGTTAATCTTATCAATTAAAAATTTTTTCTACTTTTTCATTAAATTTTAAATACATCTTTTAGTCAACTATTATATGAAATGTAAAATGTTAATTAGTAGATTATATAATTGTGACGATAAATTAAAAATAATATAATAGATTTAATTAAAAATAAATAATATTTTTAATTAATAATATTAATATATAAATAATTAAAAAAGAAAATTAAAGTACATTATGAAATAAAAATAATTTTTTTAATAAAAATTAAAAGTAATTCTTGATCTAATTATTAAAAGAAAAAAAACAATAACGTACCAAAATAAAAACAATGGGGTGGGTCTCCCCCATATTCCGGAAAGTCGCAAACCATTTGCCATGGAATAACGGGTTTGATTGCTTTGGATTGTTGCATATGGGGGACAGCTTCAATGGTAGACTATCCCCCCATCATCTGACAGGCTGAAAGGAAAACTTGAGCCTTATCATTGACTAAAGGTGCTTTTGGACTTTTGGATTATCTTACACCACCCCTTCTCCCCGCCCCCACAACCCAACCACCTTGTGATTGCATTGCCGTCTGGTCTGGCAGACATTTGTTCTGTTCGTCAGAAGAAACTGGGTCACCGGATTGCATCCCTGGCTAGCTAGTCCCTCCCTACGAATATTAATGCCGTTTTTAGTGCAATTATCTGAACCCAAAAATAAAAAGTGAAATATAAACAAAGAACAATGACAGAGATCCTTTGATTTGGTGTGGGGTTTGGTCTTTCCTGCTAATTGATGCTGTTTTTTTTTTTTAAAAAAAAAAAATATTTTCCATTTTGATTGCTTAGTTCGGGCATGTTAGTGTGGATGATGTATGAATACTACGTTCGAGCACAGCACAAAACTTCACGTTACAGCAACTGACGGCAGTGTGGCTCAACTGACCAAAGATAACCAGAGTCACTTCCGGCTTTTGTCTTTCCAATAATTCCATTTATATTTTCTGGTCATAAAGATTTAGGTGTACGTGCATTGAATTCTGATGAATAAAAACTAAAAAGGTATACTTTCGTTGATTGCCAAATTCCATAGAGTGAACTTTCTTCACCATTCATGTCTGTCTGAGAAAAAATTTCACCAAATCAAAAAAAGAAAAAAAAGTTTATTTATTGATTGAATATACAATAAATTAAATTCACTTTAAAATTCTTCGTGTGGGACGAGGTTGGTTAGTGCTCTCTTATATAAATAAACTGACATCAAGTAGATATAAATTTCTAACAACGGACGTAAAATAAAAAATTTAATAAAAACAAACGTAAGGAAATAAAGTCAATTTTAAATTTTATTGAAACATTTGACCAAGTACTTGAGTATATGATTAATTAATATGGTAAGATATTTATTTTTTTTCGTGAGTTTAATGGAATACTTTAATTTATTAGGTAATACGACAAATATAATTTTATTTAGTAAGATAATAGAATGGCATTCTTATTTTTATTTTTTTAAAGTAACCTGCATGAAAAAAGTATCTTTTATGTCGTTATTCTCGGTTGGATCCATTGAAAATGTGCTCACAGTGGACGGCGGTGGTTCCTGGGATTTCTGGGGCTGCCATAAATTGTCACATTACAAGCTTGTTATCTTCTATCTCGTCAACCTTATCTGTCAGACATTTCCACGTGGGAACAAAAGGTTGGACAACATGTCAATCATGTCCCACAGCGATGGGCTTTTACTTCAATAAAAGCCAACCGAAGAGGCGAAGACTGATCCGTTCACCGTCCTCGCTTCCATGAGTAGTCACGTTTTCCGCAGACAAATCCAACGTTTACGGAGTGGCGTGGGATCGACGCCGGCACCGCTCCGATTTTTTAAATGCTCCGTCTGCATCAATTCCGATCCCTCCCATTGTCGGTGGTTGAGAAAAGAGAAAAGAAAAATCACCCTTGCTTTCTCCCAAATCGATAAAAGTTTAAGAGAATTCTGACAGGGGCCTTGGATTTTTTTTTTTTTTCTAAAGGCAAGAAGGGATTGTAATTCCATCAAGATTACGCTAGTGATAAACTTATTGTAAAAAATTATTAAAAATTATATATATATAATAAATAAATAAATAACGTATAATTAAAAAAAATTAACAAACTCAATATTTAAAAATCTCGTACAAAATGGTATGGTGGAGAAAAGAATCAATGGCAGCTCGCGCACATGCGCAGATAACATTAATCAACACGAAACCAGTGCCATGGGTCCTGGCAGGACGGCAAAAGTATTGAAAGCAATGGCTGATTGACCTAATGCATACGGAAAAAACGTGTTGTCTCAGCCACATCGACGTGATTGTAGCCGTCGATCCTGCTCATCATCATATAAAAGGTTAATGGCAATTCACATTGGAGATTATAAATTTATAATTTTTATTATTAACTTTAATTGTAACTCAACATTTTTTTATATACTTACGTCATACAAACTCAATTTTTAAATGTTATTTTTAGCTAAAAAATATATATATATATAATAAAAATAAATAATAATTTTTTATATTAATATATTTTTAAATAATTATAATTAATAATTATGATATTTTAATAATTATTTCGAATCTCATCTGCAGTCAGCTGTGGAGCTCTATTTTCAAAGATCTGAAGATTAAGGACCGGTCCACTGGCTCCTATTGGACCGCACGGTAGATCCCACTGCATCGTTACAAACACGGAATCCCGAATTTTCTAAAATTTAAAAGATAATTTTATGGAGACAACAATATTAAGCTACGTATGTCTCCCAACGTCAGAGTTCTTGTCCAATTGACCAACAAATGTAACAAACCTTTCATATTCGGTAGAGATTAGGGTGAAGGAGTTCTTAGGTTGTAAAGTAGTGGATAGCAGTAGCAGTCGTTCCACGCACAAACTCAAAACAAATAATATTAGATCACTTCTCAGATTCCACTTCTTGGGATTTTTTCAATCGCTCTTTTTTTCCTTTTTCGGAGACTTATTGATCGGCTTTTAGACCGAGGCAATTTTTTTGGGGTTGGATCCTAGAGTATTCCGCCACTGCAAAATATCTCATATCTGCTTCATCATTTCTTTTCTGGGGTTGCCGGAAAAGGCTAAAAGATTGAATCTTTTTCCTTTTCTTTTCTCTTGTTTTTGCGGGTATCTGTGAAACAGTTATCTGTGATTGGAGGGTGGGATCTTTGAGCCAGTTCTTGCTTATGCTCGTGAGATTGGTAAGCAATCTTGTTACTTTTTTTTTTTTTTTATAATTTTCTTTTTCCCTACCCTTCTTTTGTTTTGAGTTGTCTTATTGAATGCTGGAGTGATTAGGATGTTTTTGGTTCTTAGTGGGTATTTTTATTTCTGTAAGGGTGTTCGAGGTCTGATTTGGGTTATGTGCAAGCTTTAAAATTTCTGTTTTGGAGATCTTTCTGTTCCCTTTTTCCCTGGAACGTAAAGGGGCTTTTCATTTTTAATATTCCGGTTGGTTGATGAGAAAACATAAGGGAAGAGAAGAAGTGAATGGACCAACCGTCCCAAGCAATGCCGTGGGGGAATTTTTGGATTTATTGGATCCCAAACAGCCAATATTTGTAGACTTGTAGCTCGAATTTTTTGTTTATTTTGGTGGTAACTTGGATGTGTACCATATAAGAGAGAAAACAAAAAAAGGTTTAGCCACAGATTAGTAATATAACTGATTCTCAAATTATCATTTCTTGAACCATGGATTGTTTCACTATTTTTCATTTTCTACTGGGTCATTTGCTTGATATTTGTTTTGCCGTTATTTTTCCCGGTATTAGTCATTGATGTGTACGGCATGGTATTTGCCTTCCCGTACATGATCACATTTCATACTAAACTCATCTGGTAATAATTGCAGGTTGAAAATGGCATTGAAAACTAATTCAGCTGATGGTAGGACTAGAAGTTCTATTCAGATCTTTATTGTAGTTGGGTTATGTTGTTTCTTCTATATACTGGGTGCATGGCAAAGGAGTGGATTTGGGAAGGCAGACAATCTTGCTATGGCAATTACCAAAAATACAGGAGACTGTAACATAATCCCCAGTCTAGATTTCGAGACACACCATGGGGGTGAAGTTGGTTCAATCAATGAATCTGAGCTAAAACCTAAAGTGTTCGAGCCTTGCCATCCTCGTTACACTGATTACACACCCTGCCAAGATCAGAGGCATGCTATGAATTTTCCCAGGGAAAACATGATTTATCGAGAGAGGCATTGTCCTGCAGAGGGGCAGAAACTGCATTGCCTTATACCAGCACCTAAAGGCTACGTGACTCCTTTTCCTTGGCCTAAGAGTCGGGATTATGTACCCTATGCTAATGCACCTTATAAGAGCCTCACTGTTGAGAAGGCCATTCAGAATTGGGTTCAATACGAAGGTGATGTATTCAGGTTTCCAGGTGGAGGAACACAATTTCCGCAAGGGGCAGATAAATATATTGACCAGCTAGCTTCAGTCATCCCAATGGCTAATGGGGTCGTTAGAACTGCATTGGATACTGGTTGTGGGGTATGTCAAGCTCCTCATAACCTTGTTATCCACTAGCAGTCTCAATTTGATGTAAATCTATTGGTAATCATTACACCTTTTTCACCCATTTTTTGTTTCTTTTAGGTTGCCAGCTGGGGTGCATACCTTTGGAGTAGAAATGTTATTGCCATGTCGTTTGCACCAAGAGACTCACATGAAGCACAGGTTCAGTTTGCTCTTGAAAGAGGCGTACCTGCTGTTATTGGTGTTCTTGGTACCATAAAGCTGCCATATCCATCTAGAGCTTTTGATATGGCACACTGTTCTCGTTGCTTAATTCCATGGGGAGCAAATGGTGAGAATTTCTTGATATGGAGGACTTTGCCCTTTTGTTATATTGTTGACCATATGTTATGGTATTTTTTGGGCTGCATTCATCCTTCTTGTCTCTTATGTTGCCTCAAGTTTGATGGAAGCAGCTCTCCTTATGGAATTTTATTCTTGCAGATGGAATATACCTGATGGAAGTTGATCGAGTTCTTCGACCTGGTGGTTACTGGGTGCTCTCTGGACCCCCAATCAATTGGAAGAATTTTTATAAAGCATGGCAGCGCCCAAAAGAGGAACTTCAGGAAGAGCAAAGAAAGATTGAAGAAATTGCAAAGCTTCTGTGCTGGGAGAAGAAACATGAGAAGGGTGAAATAGCAATTTGGCAGAAGAGAATAAATGCTGATTCCTGTCCAAGGAGACAAGATGATTCCAGAGTTTCATTTTGCAAATCTTCTGACCCTGATGATGTGTGGTATGTTTCTGTATCCAAATGTTTTCCTTAATAAATTGTTCACAGATAAATATGCATGCAAAACAATAATACATAACTTCATTCTATTTACATTCCATAATTGCTAAGCTTTCATTGCCTAAATTGTGTCGAATGCTATGGATTTTACCCCTTTTTGTGTTTTTGTTTGCCTTCATTTATCTTAATCTCTTGGGTTTACTAGGTACAAGAAAATGGAGGCTTGCATTACTCCATATCCCAATGTTGGTAGCCCAAATGAAGTTTCTGGGGGAGAACTGAAGGCATTTCCTGAGAGGCTTTATGCTGTTCCTCCTAGAGTTGCCAGTGGTTCTATTGCTGGAGTTTCTGTTGAGACATACCAGGATTATAACAAATTATGGAAGAAGCATGTGAATGCTTACAAGAAAATCAATAAGCTTATTGACTCTGGTAGGTATCGTAACATTATGGACATGAATGCTGAAATGGGAGGATTTGCTGCTGCACTTGAGTCCCCAAATTTGTGGGTCATGAATGTTGTGCCTACTATTGCTGAGAAGAACACACTGGGTGTGATATACGAAAGAGGGTTGATTGGAATCTATCATGACTGGTACCTCATTTAAAAATTTGCTTTCCTTTTTCATCATCGTTAGCTTTTGAGGTTTAGAATGTTGCCTGTTTGTTAACCTTAAAGTTCTTTCAGTGTCATTTTAAATTTACAATTCTAAAGACAGGTTACTTTTTTTTGTCGGCATCAGGTGTGAAGGTTTCTCCACATACCCAAGGACATATGACTTAATACATGCACATGGTGTTTTCAGTTTGTACAAGGAAAAGTGAGTATTGCATTTACTTCTATGTTTTTCAAGGTCATTTAATCCTAGCAATTATGTTGTCATGGTATAAGCCCCTTTAGTCATTTGCTCCTGCCCTTCATTGTGGGAGAAAAACATGATGATTGTTAAGAATATGCCAGATGAGCCTTCTTTGTCTACAAATGCTGAAGCAAAGTCTCATCTAGTTTAGTTTTTGTATCACTTATTAATATTGGTCACTAGCATGGAGTTTATATATCAAAATTTCACATGATAGTTGCTCTGGGGTGGAAATTTTGGATTTATAAAGGAAGAAATGCCTCTATTTGGAGAAATGTGAATCCATTTAATACTCAATGTGCAAATCTGTGAGGTCATGATTGAAGTAACAACATTTGCAGAGATTGTGCAGGGTAGTAGTGTAAAAAAGAAAGCAATACTGCAGCAACCTCTAAAACCCTACTTGAGAGGGTAGTATATATTCTTCATTTTTATATTGATTAGGAAGGAAGGCTTTTTCAATAAACTTATGCTCTTAGGACCACTCGACTAAACTCTTGCCATGCTTTGTTGGATGTTTTTTGCACGAAGATTCTGTAGTCTATTGATAAAGAATTTTATATGTTACTACTATTATATTTGCTAATATTATTATGTTTAGTTTCTCTCTCTGTTTTTTTCATCCTTTTTCAGTCCACTGGAATGTCACTTTTAGACCAAATAAAACTGGCAGTTAAAATCTTGGAAACTGGCAGTTACCCTAGTGAGCTATCATGGAGTAGATTTGATAGTTTCCTTTTCTTCATTCTTATTATGTTGGTCCAGTTCATAGTTAGGTAAGGTCTGCCTGAATCTTTCAGCCCTCTAGATGGTCAGATTATTTCATTGAGGTACTTCTGTGTGTGTCGGGGCTTTATTGTCTCTCTTCACTGCCTTTGAAAATGCCCTACTAATATAGCCACTTAATCATCTTCACCTATTAGCTCAAGCGGGCATATCTAATTTAGCTCATAAGGTTTCTTATGGTGACCTTAACCACTGGTGGGGCTTTCCTAATGTGTAAGAGTACTGAGTTTAGCAAGATCCATATGGCTGAATTCTACTCTCAAGTTTCCATCCACGTAGACTTTCAGTCATAATGAGTCTAGATCTCAAGGTTTTTGCATTACTCAGCAGTTTCTGTCACAGTTACCCATTGCATCATTTTGTTTTTATGGCTGTATGTGGACAACTAATCCCACAGATGGTTTGATTGTCCTATTTGGATGTTTGGTAAGGTTTTTTTGTCCTTACTTCACTATACTTTAACTCCTGTTATTAAATGATTGCAAGACGTAATACTGAGGATCTCCTTGGTTGGATTGTCTGATTTTGATGCCTGGTCTGTGGTTTTACTTTTCTTATCATTGTACTTAAGCACTATTGTTGAATGATAGCAGATGTAACATAGAGGACATTCTTTTGGAGATGGATAGAATTTTGCGACCAGAAGGTGCCATCATATTCCGAGATGAAGTTGATGTGCTAACAAAGGTCAAGAAGATAGTGGGAGGAATGAGGTGGGATTCCAAAATGATGGACCATGAAGATGGACCCCTAGTTCCTGAAAAGATACTTGTAGCTGTTAAGCAGTATTGGGTTGCAGGTGGGAATTCCACAACCGCACAATGAGTGGGGAGTTGGGAAAGGTGAAACTTCAGCATGGTTCTAAGATGAAAATGCTTTGTTATCCAAGCTGTGATGGAAATTTAAGCACGGACAGTTTTCTGGCAGTGCACTTAAGCACAGGGAGAGGGGTGTCTACACGCTTTTTATTTAGTTAACAACAAAAGGCCCATGTTGTTTTCTAGCCATAATTACAGATAGACAGCCAAAGAGCTGTGCTTGTAATGTTTATGACCATGAAATCATTTTTTGGTGCTTACCCTGTCTTTCTCACTAGTTTTGCAACCAAGTAATTCAACTTGCTGCTCATCTTGGTTCTAAATTCTTTCTAAATTCATCTTCCAGATCATTTCAGTTTCCGACTGTGCTGCATATAAGTCTACCGTGATGTTTCACTGGAACTAACGGCTCATTTGCTTCTGGCCATGGAGTGCCGTATCCTACCTGAACACACTAATCTCAATTTACTTGGTGTCCTATTAAAAACAACCCTATGCAGCCAAAGGTCTCCTGGTTGATCAAGTTCACAGAAATGACAAAAATATCAGACTCCACAATAACAGTCTCGTAAGAAAATGGAACCTAGGATCTTAACAGAGGAAATCCACTACAACCCATTCAATTAGGTGTCTTGGAACTATAGTTATAGATCAAGTTGCAAGCTAGGTAGCATGTCACCTGGAAGACAAGTACGGGGCTTAGGGTGGACCGTGCTGAGCGTTGGCTTTGGTCAGCATTATCGCTCCAATGTTCAATTAGTTTAACCAGGGAAAAGCAGCAAACGAGAGGTGATAGAGGCATAGTGCAGTGCTTCTTCAGGGATTCTTTCATTCAGTATGACTGTTTAATTCTTAGTTTCCAATGCAGAAAACACAAAAGACAAAAAAAAAAAAAAGGAATGATTGCCTTTTATATCTCTAATCAGACTTCAATATCTATTTTTATGGGGGTTTGATGAGGTGGGGAGTTTCCTCAATTGAGGGCCTGTGTTATGTGTTAGCTGCAATATTAATAATTTGGGAAGTTTATATTCAGTATATTCTACTTTAGAACTATAACAATTCACACAATAGATTTTAAAATGTCCTAAAGAAATATAAACATTTGAATCTAATAGCAATTAATCTTTTATATCTGTTAATTAGAAATAGATGCACGGTACAAAATCATGACGAGAGCCTGCCAACTAGTTGTGGGCCTTTTTCTAGATCAGCCCTTTCTGTGGCGGCATGCAACCTTGAAAGACACGTGAAGGGGGAACGAATTCTCAGGGCGGTGGGGCCTGTCGTCTTGGTTCCTGAGGTAAAGCTTGTGTGGACAGAAAGATACTAAACAGAAACCAGCAGTTTTGTTTTTTTTTTGGCAATACATCCTGAATCCTTAGAAATCTTTTGATCACGCGTGAGGAATGTCGGCCAGAAGATCTTGAGTGACGTGCACGAGGTTGCTTTCTAGCCTTCTCTGGAAATAACACGAAGGGGGTAAACACTCGAGTGGTTAAAACTTTAAATTTTATCCTTGAGCTATTGAGTTTTAATCTTGGGAAACGAATAGAGTTTTCACCGTGTAATTTACAGCACAATGAGTCTCCTAATAGACAAAATAAGTAAATAAATAAATAAATAATAAAAGAAATGATGCAAAGGGAGAGCAGCTTCAAGGCAGTTGTAAATGATCTCTAGTACGGTGCTGTTCATGTAATAAACTCAAAGTGAAAATACCTATTGGTGGAGAAATTTTCTAGTGATAGGCTCAATCTACGAAGGATCAGCATTGATTCCATTTCTAAGATAAAACCCAAGTTCTGATCACTAATAAATTGCATAAATTACAAGGACAAAATAAACATTTATGACAAAGGAGTGCACCCTTTTCAGGAATTTTCAAGTTGTTATGAGATGACATCAGGTAATTTTATGTTCATTCCTTCTTCTAGGATGATTAATGATTTGAAAAGCTGTCAGAGACAAGGATAGATTCCAAACTCATGAGTCAACGTCTCATAACATCTTCTATACCCCAATTGCCTACATATAGGACTCTCTCTCAATAAGCCAAGCAGCACATAGAAGCCTCTAATATTAAACTGGACCACTTCAATCATTTCCTTTCCAGAGCTAATTTTACCCCTTGATCTTTAATCTCCTCCCTTTTAGTTATTTGAGTTGTTAGATCAGAGGTCCTCATGCTTGATTCATTCCAAATCCAATTCCAATTTGTAGTCTTCTCCTTATTGCAGACTTACGCTGCCCTGACATTTTGTGGCCTGCTGCACAGACAAATTTCTGGGTCATTTTCTCATCTCCATTTTGTTTTTGTGCAGGAAAATTCACTTCCCAAAACTTCATGTCTGTGTCTGCCTTTACATCAATGATAAGCCATTCCCAAACCAAGAGTAATGGCCTGTCAGATGTTTCCTTCACATCATACCTAAACGGTGCCGAGGATAGCTTTGTCTGTAAGCTTGCAGAACCAAGTCTAGAGCTCATTCCAAGAGCCGCAGCCCACGAGTACCATGAAAATGATCACTTGGGAAGAAAGAAGGCAGACGATGGTGAAATCGGAGTATTCAGTGCCGAAAAATACTTTGCAGCACCAATAGATGAGGGCAGCCTGAGAATTTCCAGCATGACCAACAGAAAGAAAAATGAACAAAAAGATGCGGTGCCTGAAAAACTCAAAGTCCTCCCTGGAACACTAGGCATTCACTCGGAGTCGGGCTGGAACAGCCAAAGTGCACTGCTGCAGGCCGTTCTGAGAAATCCATCGCGAAGAAAGACAGACAAGGTAAAAGGAAAGAGCTTTCTCGCTGTTCTTGGTTGCAAATGCTCTTGTTCTGATAAGGATTCTGTTGATATCCACAATCATGCTGGTGAAGTCAGTTTCAGCAGAAGACCTGATGCTAGTAGTGTGCAGCAAGGTAAGTCTGTTGTAAAAGAACAAATCAAAACTAGTATTGACAGTTCGCATGAACTGTTCTTAGGATCTGGGGCGGATAAGTCGGGGAATGGATTGGCTGAAGAAACATGCTTTACCTTCCCAATTCCCAATTCCAGTCCAGGGAACCTTGCCATTAAGAATGAACATCAGAAAAAGGAAGAATTTATGCCACGGAAGTCACTAGAGGTGTTTGGCCCCCCAATACATGATAAGAGAAGCAAGTTCTTCAACCTTGAAAGAAGGCTAACTATGTTGTCCGAGGATGCAAATCCTAGGGTGGATAAAATTGAGTTCTCTGCTACACCTGGTGGAGTATACAATGACAACGAGAGCGATGCAAGTTCAGACTTAATTGAAATAGAGAGCTTTAGCGGCAAGGTCATCCCATATCCTGCAAGGGTGTCAGATGCCACTTCTGGCTATGCTACCCCAAAAACTTGCTACGCACCAAGCGAGGCCAGCATAGAGTGGAGTGTGGTCACAGCCAGTGCTGCAGATTTCTCTGCAGACAATGAGGAGCTAAGGCCGCCAGCAGCAGGAGTGTGTCCAATAAGAGGGTTGACAGCAAATGCAAAAACTAGAGTAGAGTTACCAAGTCGCCGTCCTGGAGTCCTGTTGGGGTGTAAGAGTCAGGATGCTGCAAAAGTTGCAGGAGACACATGCAGAAAGAATGAAAAAGCGAACTTTGACAAACAAATGTGTCGAGTTTCAGATTCCTACATGCCTCTAACAAGATTTCAAGCTGAGACTAAACACGCAGAGCTCAGTTCCACTCAAAGTAAAATTGTCCTTGCCACCCACTCACTCCCCTGACCGTGTTCACCCCACAACTCACATCTTCTGTACATCCAATGGTACAACAAGCTCTGAAGCTTGCTTCAATTTTGTGGTTTTTGTGCCTTACGGTATGGGGAATTTAATCTGCAATGTATTCAGAAACTCTTAAAACAACGCTTTTTTGAAATCTGACAATCTTAGAGGCATCAGGAAGGTCTAGACATTGCTCCAAGAGTCCAAATAGTTCCACCCCTTACAAGGCAGTTTTAGCTGTAAATCCCTCATTCCCAAATTCCACATCCAAGCATGCATGTGACTTTGATTCAAATATCTTTGATTTCAGTAAAAATACAAACTGATATGTTTCAGAACTGTATCTGGGTTTCCACTTCCAATCATATTCTTTTGTAGAAGGCCAACTGATGTAAGTATTTGGTTGTCTTCTACTTCAAAAATGAACCTTGACCATAACAACTTTGTTAACATATTTTATAGAGTGCTACAAGCCTATGTTTTCATTAAATGTAAATTTTGGACCACCAGCAGGATTAAAACTCTCAATTTCCTCTATATTTGACAGAAGGTAAAAAGAAAATACAGAGTACCCCGTGGGAACAGGCGGGTTCATTAGATAAAAGGGGAGGGAGCAGATTAAAACTCTCAATTTCCTCCAAATTCAAGCTAAACTCGCAGTCTGAAAATTTTTAGAACTACAATTAGATCAATATGAGGGTGAAAGCAATGGAGTTGTCATTAGTAGTTGCGAATTAGTGTAGTCAATTTAGTGGTTTGAATCATATTATTAAATATGGATTGCTTACATTACAAACCATAATCAAATTGGTTTTGAGGATTTCAACGGTTTTGGTTTAATTATGCTTGAGCTAAGCAGCTTAGACAATTAATTAAGAGTACTGTTACGTAATCACACATAGAAAACAATATAAGAACAACAAAAGAATAATATAATAATTTTTTTCAATCAGTTTTATTTATTAAGTCACATTTATTTTTGTTATTATATTATTTAATTTTTCTCGTTAATTAATTCCAATGTCCCAGCGAGGAATGTCGTTTGAAAAGCACTTGTTGTAGGGCCAGGGTAAAGGACCAAAAGTTGCGTTGTAACCACCCTTGCAGATAGAGTGGTCCATTAGCACTGCCATCCACCCTTTGTTCCTTTTGCGCTCATAATTAATTCGCCTTTTGAGTCTGGTTGAAACTGCGTCCACACCAAAAATTTTAAGTTGCTACCAAACGAGCCACCTGCTTATTCTAAATCACATGACAGTCCAAGCTTCAGTGGCCAACTGTGACTTGGTTCATCTCACCTCCGACGTGGCAGCATGTTAGACCTCACAACCAAGCCTCTGTGCTCACAACCCTTAAATCACTGCCCTCTTGTTTGAAGCAAGGAAAAACAATAGTATACCCATAAGGAAAGAAGCATTTGGGAAGAAAAGAAGAAGTTAGATGGATTATAAGTGCAGCAATTAGAAATGAGTACGGATACAGCTTCAGAAAAACTGGTTTGTGTAGAGCATTAGAAGAGAAGGTCGAGGTCAGCGTGCAGGTACAGGTTTCTGTCATGGACCACTGAAATAAGTCACCGTTTAATATCCTCAAGTAATGGTATGAAGTATATGAATGACACTATGGCCTAGCTGGAAAATTAAGCCTTCGAGCCGTCATAGCTGATTAATGCTGAGAGCAATCTTTGAAGGCAAAAGGGGTCCTATGTCTCTATACTCCAACCGTTCTTCTTATACATTGCCTTGGCAATTCCAAAAGTGTACTGCATAATATAAACCGTGGGGATTGCTGTGGTCCTTCGAAGGTGGGCTTTCAAGTCAGTTTAGGACGGGTGCAAAATGCAGCTGTTTGATAGCGAGTGAAGTCGATTTCTCATAATGAAAGCAAATAACTACTACAGAAGTCTCTTTGCAAATGTTTAGAATTTAAGAAGGTTAGGCCATTCTACATCACCATTCTTGCCAGGACAACGAAACTACAGGTAATTACACTAATTGTTTTCATAGCAACACGAGACAAATGAAACACAGAAGGGAAAAAGAAACTGAGTTGTACAATGAGTAGGCCTGGGAAATTGAACCAGTGATCAGAATGCTAGACACAGAGGTAGTAAGGGGTCTCTCACTTTATGCAACTCAATAATTCGTTAAAACAAAGGCAGGCAGGAAACTTCTACTTCGTGTAATTCTCACGCCATCCAGCTCTATAAGCTTACTTTCAGAGGGCCTTTACAAACATTAGGACTCAAATAGCAACCCTTCATTTTCTTTCTGGTCAGATTCTTTCCCTTCACCAACCCCTGAACATAAGACCTTGGAAAAGATCAGGTAGACACTCGTAGCCACTGGGGAAATCAAGTGGGTGGTAACAACCCCTGACAGTCAATGAAAGGAACTGCAATCCAAGCATCCCATAAAAGCACCCCAAGCTACAGTTAAGCTAAACACCAATATTGTTAGTACTGCAACATGAAGTCACCCAGATGGAAAAAAGATTGAAATAGATACTGACATTGAAGATCACAAATATTGAGAAAAACAATATTTTGAGCAGTCATTTCGAAAGCAAAAGCTGGTATGAATACTTGCTATCTCTTTCATTTTTATCGTATGGAGATAAAACAAACAGAGAACAACAATATATGACTATACAGATCACAAAAGGGATGTGGCAATTAATAGCCCAAAAGTTACAGAGTTGGTACACTTTTTTAACAAATAATGCCTCCATCAAGTGGCATTCAATCTTCCTTGTACTCTTTAGCAGGCTGCACTTCCAAGCCACCATCTGCTCTCTTCTCAAGTGAATAAGGCATATAGGTTCCAAGAATTCTATCCCAAGCAACAAAGAATGGCTGTGAGAAATTGTATTTGGTACCATAAAGTTGATGGTGGACATCATGATAAGCGGTATTGTTCCTAAAGAACACATGGAAGAGATTTCCAGGAATCCATAACCCACAATGATCATCCACTGTTTTGATTGTTGCAAAAGAAAAGAAGAAAATTGAGGTTCGTGGAGACATGCCAGAGAGGAGAAAAGATAAGGCTCCACCAATTGTATCAAGCAGCAGCCCCTCCAATGGGTGATTGTATAAAGCTCCAAATGCATAGGGTACAACAAACAGGTGATGCAGAGAATGAATGTGCCTATACAAAAACTTGTTGTGGTGCATGTATCTATGCATGAAATACTGCCAAGTATCCAAAACAATCATTCCTGCAACAAACTGTCTAGCCACCACAAGTGGGGAGGGCTGTTGATCTGAAGCAGCCTCATTATTACTTCCAGTTACCTGCACAAAAAGGGAATAAGGAATCAAATATTTAGCAACAGTATTTTTAGTTATTGACATCTTTATCCTGATGCCCAAAAAGATATACAAGAATAACGAAAAATGAAACATCATAAAACCAAGCAAATTAAAAAAGGGAGAAGAATGTGGCACATAAGGTTAAATAAAAAAGGGTCCTGAAATTCACTGTAAGTGAAATCTTACGGTCAAAACCCAAAAGCTTAACAGATGATACAATTTTCTTCTAAAAACAAGCAGTGAGTCGAGAGTTACAAAGCCATGCATGACAATATAATTATAATTCCAATGAGAAAACAGATTTCAGCCATGGCATTACAAGGACATACTCAAAACTGGTACATTACTCAACAAAGAACTTAATCTTGGAGTTTACAAATGGCTATAACAGTATAACTTGCTTCTGAATCATTCCCCACCCCTCTCTTCTCTCACCTAAAACGCCAAAATCCACAGGTACCATGTTAGTCCAGTCAAGTTGTCTTTTTCTATGATAATCATGATCCGGTTGTAATTTGTACAACACCTCCAGGTCGTAGTCAGTAAACCCAATTAAATGTGAATCCAAGGAAACATAAGAATACTTTCAACTCTCCCGTGGATTAAACATGTTTTCCATACCAGAAAAAGTTCATTCAAAATGGAAAATCCCCTGACCAATCTAGAATGCAAATGTACTACCCAGGTTTTAAAAAGTTGATGTTTAACTTTTGAAATTCCTCTCGACAATTTAGGATGCAACTCCCTAGATTTGATTCCCTGACTTCCAGAAAACCAACTAAACACAAACTGCCAAGGACCCATCATAAAAGGAGAAACAAACTAATAACCAAAATCATTTCTAATTCCATCAGCTTGACTACGAAGAAGATCAAAATCAACAAAAATAGCAGTACATTAAAAAAAAAAAAACAAAACAGGCTTGTCAATTGCCAATAACCAAATACACCAGGCTGCTTTTCCCACATTCATAATCCTGATCTCAGACACAATTCACAACAAATATTCAAATTCCAAATAAGGGTACCAGAATTCTTAAACCCCAGAACAGAAATATCAATAAAACAATCAGCCAAAAAAAAAAAAAAAAAAAGACCATTCAGCCTATGATATTTCTCAATAGAAATGAAACCAAAACCAAATAAATAAAAAATAAATAAATAATAAATAATAAAAAAGGAAAATACCGTAAAAAGGATGATAGCAACAAAAGCTTGAACGACTTGTTGGAGAAGGACCCCTTTAACAACGGTCCCTTCAGACACCAAATTCTTCTCATCCTCGTCTTTCTTCGTGTGCAGCCTATACTCGTCGAAAATGCCACCCAAAACAATGTACAAACCTGAATACACCCAATACATCAGAATCGGAACCAAAGTGCCCAACAATTCATCGGATATTTGAAAACCCATGTCTGAAAACATCCAACAGACAACATTAACAGACATCAGACTTGGGAAATATTCAGGAAATATCAAATCAGAGTGTTAGGGTTAATATTATTATTATTAGAAAAATTTACATTTATCATGTTAATACCTTCATTTTAAAATTTTTTGATTATTTGAGTTTTGTAATAATTATTAATAAAAATTTAAAATGATTTCATAAATTTCATTATAAATATTCAAAATTACGCTTAATTTATTGAAAGATTAAAAAAAAAAATATCATTCTAGAACTAAATTGTTTATGGCGTTGATTTGTTTGCGTTGTTGTTAAAACTTTTTCCCTGTAAATGCACCCCCCCAAAAAAAAAGTAGAGTATACATTTTAGAAATGAACCTTTTTGCTAAAAATGTAACACATGTTGATTTTTTTTCACAAAAAACAAAAAAAAAAGAAAAATACACAGATTTTGTATGGGGGAAATAGAGTATATTTTTAAAAAGCGTTATACTATTTTTTTTTTTTTTTGTCACTTAATTTCTTTGCTAATTTACACAAATATACTAAAAAAAAGAAGTGAAATTACACACACACACACACACACACACACACACAGACACCCCAAAAAAAAAAAAAAAAAACTTGTTTTGAATTTATATTTTGTTATACCAGATTAATCCACATCACTCAAAAAACATTGACATGACCCTGATGCTCGCATGGGAGAGGAGAATTTGGCCCATTATTATTGAGATTGACTCAAATTTGACAATACAGAAAATTGAAAGAATGGTTAGGAACTTGATCTAAATGGGGTCAATTATTTCTGAATGTTTGAAATTGTTGAATAATTTCTGAGAATGTTTGTTGACTATCATTATTAGCACATGCTGCTGCAGGAAAGAACTTTTTGTGCATTACTTCTTCACCAGCTTTAGCGTTTTATTTGATGATGCTCTTCAAATTTTAGGTTTCTCCTCCACTCCAAATTACCATGACAGCTGCGACGCTATTCCAGACTTGATGCCATTACTTTTGAGTTGTTTTTCTCTCTGATTCATGTTTTCTCCTGAATGCAGTTAAATCCGAAAAATATGAAATGATTCTTAACAAATTTTCTTTTTTTATATTATCGTAATTTTATTTATTGAATATATTTATATTATATTTTTAAAAAAATTTAACATTGAGAATAGTATAGAGATCCAAACTGTGGACATGAAGTACATTCGGTCTAAGTAACGCCATTGTCTGTTTTTCTTTTTTTTTTTTTTTGTTTTTTTTTTTTTTGGCTAAGCAGATATATATATATATATATTTTTCCTTATCTAAACTTGTGTCAATCTTGAAGGTATCAAGTACAATAATATTGCTAAAGAAATAGGGTGCAACATTTATAAAAAAAAAAAAAAAACGAAGGAAAAAAAGAAAAATATAGTGTATAACAACTAACTTTTTTATGTTAAAATCACCAATATTTTGATGTGCTAGAAACATTTGCAGGTGGGAGTACTACTTTTCTAACTACAAAACTTAAATGAGACGGAGGTTTGACCTGCAAATATCACTCGAGTTTTGAACTTCAAATCTCACTCCCGGTTAACTCCCTTTCCCAATTCAACTTGACAGAAAATAATAAAAATACAAATGCAAGGTGAGTTTGTTTCAATGGCATTTAATGCACCACAAACATGAATGAAAAAGCTAGTTTGAGGTCTCACTAGATGGTTCGTCTGCCATACTCATGCCGCCATGAACCACCTGTGAAAACAAATGAAGTTATAGTTTGAGAAAATTTGCAGAAAGGTAAAGAAGAACAAGAAGCAGTAGACAAGGCTTTGATTGGAGGAAAGTTACCAATGCGCCAACTCGCTCGTATGCTTCCATTACTTTAGGATCCTCCTCATCCTCATAGCCCACTTGTAAGATACGCGGTCCGTTAATGGACCAGAAGGCTCTTCGACCTGCATCCTGCAACAGCATTGGAACATGGATGTGGAATAGATCAATATGAGGAATAACTAGCTGTGATGATCAACGTTGAGGCTGATTTTTCTGATGGAAGAGAGTAGAAACACCATCAATGTTCAAAATGCAGGGGAAAAAAAATGAAAATAAAAGGAGTCTCGGCATTCTGCGGAAACTTTGGACAATACAATGCATTGATGATTCCATTTATGGTGTCACATCTACAAATAGCATCCTTTTGTTCTTGAATAGGCGTAAACTAGAAGGATATAACATTTTCAGAGTATATTGTAATACATTCTCCACTATAAAAGTTGAATGCAGGGCCTTTTTTTTTCATGTTGTTCAATACCAATAGAATTAACAACAGTCCATATGTATTCTATTTGATGAGCCATGCAGTAAACTAAGGCAGATTGCTTGACTAAATTATTTTATCCTCTCCATACATGCTCCAACATATTTAAATCCCAAGGCAGGTAAGTCACCTTAGAATTAAAGTATCAACAAACATGGCATACCAAAGGTAGATTAAACAGAATTTGTAAAGAATTTTTAGTTAATTTATCAGAGTTCTTTCAATCAGATGTTAAAAGAATAATTTTCTGTTGATCAAAGTCTAAAACAATCCATCTGAAAAGGGAAAAAAGCATTAGTATCTTTACCTGTAATATGATCATGTAAATAGCATCCAGTGCTTGAACACGAATTTCAGGATCATCCCATGGTTCACGTTCAATTGAAAGTGCACTGCTAAGTTCAAGAGGCATTTTGGATGTGTCATGTACACTGAATACCTGAGCGGAGGGAACCAGATTAATTGGAAAGAGTTTAGTGATACATTCAGAAAAAAATGGTGGACTAATGTCTGAATTTCGCTAGAAATATCAGCAAGGAGTGCAGCTACATGTTAAACTAAAGCAAGCTACACCTTTTCAAGTTACAAATAATGGCAACATGAACTAGATCTGGAAATTGCATTGTCTGATCTGCAAAATGGGGACTTCTAAAAGATCCCTTGGAACTTAGATGCAATTGGTGGTGGGGTTCTGTAATCTATTAGGTGAGGTTTGGAATAGAAAACAATGATTCAAAATTATATGACTGTTTGAGAACTTGAAATGGAAGTTTGAAAAATGGATTCACTGTGGCTGAGATGTCATTCCATTGTGAGGATGATGAACCATGATAAAGAATATTTGGCTATTAGCTCAAACTGGGTCAACTGAAGTTTGTGTTTTTGAGGATTTCTATACCCATTTATGATAGGAGAGAATGAGAAACATCCTTTGTCATTCACTAGTCTGGCTTAACCTTTAGAATTGCATCCTGTTCCCATAAGCTTCATTCTTACTTCCTTCCAACATTACTTTTCTATTTTTATTCTTTCTTATGTATCTCTTTTCCTTTGTTTGTCCTTACATAGTACCCTGAAAACATGGTTTGACCTTTAATTAAAGTTTAAATGTCCATCCACCAGCCATTTGATCTGGTGGTAGAGTTGCTGGGATCTTAGTCTTAGCAACCAGGTTTCAAATCCTAGCATTGATGAACTAAAATCAATATCTATATCTATATCTATATCTATATCTATATATATATGTATCAATGCCCATGAAAAGCATGTGACGTGTATGCATCAACATGTCATTTTGACTAGGGATTATGAAAGACAAACGTTTTAAGTTCAAAAGAAAGATAAATAAGCAACCTTGCTACCAGCAACAGGCAGAAGTATAGCTGGCCAAAGAAACTCAGATATGGAAAGCAAATCCAGTAGCTGATCCTCAGCTTGAAAACAGCAATTTCGGACAGTGCCAGAAACCTGCAAACAGAAAATATCCCACTAATCAATCACCATGCCAACCAATAGCCTATCCAACCTTTGGTTCATTCGCTTTTTATTGAGTGTGCCTTTTCAGTAGACTCAAACAAGCATTTCCTAATTACACCAGGTCAACATTGGGAGCTCACAAAAGGCATGGTATTGTATCAAGCTAAGAACCCAGACCATTAAAGCAATCATTTCAAAGAAGTCCAACTTAAAACCCTATAGAGTAATCAAGAAAACATCAATTACAACAAAATTCATTAGGAATAAAAGTAATATCTGATATTGTTACTGTGATGGTCTTGAAAATAAAATGTAGTGGGAAAGAGTCAACCATCTACAGAGATGACTTGGATGAGTACCCATATTCATTTTTCCTATGCAAAGAAACTAAAGAGATGCTTGTGTGTGTGTGTGTGTGTGTGTGTGTGTGAGAGAGAGAGAGAGAGAGAGAGAGGTGCACACACACACAAGATCTCATTTCACTTGCAAAAGATTTATAGGATATTGACAGGGCCAGTAAGATATATCTTACTCAAACAGATACTTGTGAAAGCACAAAATATAGTTCTATTCAGACTAATGCTCAAAGTTGAAAATGTACATACCCCTTTCCTTCGCAATGGACTAATTGAATCGAACTGCCTAAGAATCTGCTTCAACAACCCTCGCTTAGGGTCCAGTAATAATTTTCTACCAGCTTCTTTGCGAGAGATATTTACAAGAATGGAACCAACATGATCAAATGGATCATCTTGCAGAAGCATAACATTTGGTGTCAGACATTACAAAAAATAAACATTCCATACAAGCTGAAAAAGAAATAAAGAAAAACATACCCCGAGCATCGCCAGAGGGTCTACAGAATGATCGTACAAGCTTCATGACAAATAATCCTTGCATCTTCTCGTCCTCAGTCTAACACAAGCAAGTAAAATTCCCACCATCAGCAAGTTAGTAATTTTGATATGGTAAGCTTATCAAATTGAAAGAGAGTGACATTAGAACAAGAAAATAGAAAATCACCTGAAGCAAGGATGAAATACCGGCATCCAACAGAGTGAGATTAAGTAGAAGCATCACCAGCAAATGAGTAATAGTAGTATCCAGCTTATACAATACCTCCATGGCAATTTTAATAATTCCCATCTCTACCATTTTTGCAGCTAAATTTGAATTTGGAGAAAGATTTACTAGAGCTTCTGCAGCAGGCTCAGAGACCTCCTGAAATGTTGATTAATTCCATTAAATGATCCAGTATCCTTTTCTGATCAAATATACTTGCACCAACTAAAATCACCGATACATAAAAGTTCAATAGCTTGAAGACAGCTCAGAAAATTAAATCTTCCTATTACTGTAACACTAACTAGTACAATAAAGCACCTTGTTTTCACTAAGAAGCCGAGACAACGAGGGAAGCACTATATTGGCATGCTTGGAAAGGGATAAAACCCCATCGTCTGATCCTGTTAAGTCGCGAACAATATCAACAGCTGCCTTCTTCACCTAATTGTACACCAGCATAAGCAAAAACTCACAGTGGAATCCTCAAAGTAAACAGAACTGTAAGCATGTGCAAGACCAAACTGCCAGCCAATCAGAATTAAAAAGAAAAAATAATCCAAAGGAAATCAAAATCTTTTCTTTTCAAGAAAGATGGGCTCTTAATGAACAAAATTATGTCATTACCAAGTCCATTCGATCGAACCACATATCCCAACACCTTGGACCAAGAAGATACCATCACAAAATACATTTAAAGGTTAAAAAAAAACAAATGGGTATAATCTGAAATAGCAAAAAAAAACAAAAAAAAAAAAAAAAAGATCTTGATTGATGCTGAAAGGTTAAACTAAACGAATTAAGTAAAAGCCAACTGTAAGAACTAGTGGGGAGCACTCCAAGTTTTTTTTTTATTTTTTTGCAATTTATCGGCAAGTAAACAGAATTTAAGGCAAAAGAACTGAAAAAAAAAAAAAAAAAAGCACTTACCGGGGGAGAGGGAGATGATAGAAAACCTACTAGTTCTTCGAGCTCAGTCGCCATTGTTTCACTGAAGGTTCTCTCGGAGACCAGCACGATAACATTGTATTAGCCTTCAGAGCGTCGTCGTTTTCTCTCGATTTCTATTTGCCGTTTTTATGTAATTTAAGATGAAACGCACCGTTTAATTGAGTGACCCGTTAGTCGACCATGAATTTTTTATTCTGTTTTTCCGATTGTAGACAATGACGGTCTTCTGAATCCATCCCTTGTGTTTTATTCTATTGTTCAAATAAAATAAAATAAAATAAATGTACTGTTCAAGAAACAATCAAAATTTATTTTTTTCTCTCTGTTACAATTATGAATACAGTTCTTCAATCCATACATTAAAAAAAAAAAAAAACAAAGGATGGTTCAATGCATTGTAGGCCACATAAAATTCAAAAAAACAAAAAAAAAAAGACCCATTGTGTTGGCAATTTAAACTAAGTTGGTAATTAAAAGTTACCTTATTGAAATTAAAAACGTTAACAAATTTAACAACAAAAAATCTAAAGAGATGGAGGAGAATTTGTTGCTATTCCTTGTTTATGGAAAATAACAATGCTATAACAATAAAATATTATAATGGTTAAAAATCTAAACATTTATCTTACATGTCTTTAAGTTTGAATAGTGATAGAGATGACATGACCTCAAATTGGACTCTGACTTTGACCAGCGGTTAGATTTGGCATTTCATGATTTCAATCCGGTCTAATTGCTACGTTTGATTGTTGTTCAAAAATGTGAGTAGACCTTTCTCAATTATGGTTCAAACCATAACCATGAATCTTGGGCCCATTAATGGTTGAATTACGCTCCGGTCCAATTTTTGGTCGATTTCGCTTCAATTCAGAACTGAGGCTACTAGCTCTGCATCTTGAAAAACGTGCGCGGAATTCATCTATATTAACCAAAAAAAAAAGGGGGGGGAGCTACTTAATTGAGCATAAACCAAAAATTTTGATAAGTTGAAGCACTTTATAACAAGATATAAGTCAAGGAGACAAGGGCTCACATTAAACAATAAAAATAAAAATAAGAGAGAGAGAGAGAGCTGCTATCGCCATCCACACAATGTCTCAACAACAAATCAATTTTGAAAGTGGTAGCTCTTTGTTTTTAACAATTTGGCCAATTCATTACATGTCTGAGATATCAAAGGGACAAAACATTATCTTTCATTGAGAAAGAGAACAAGCTGAATGCATCCAACAAATTGGCAGCCAACTGAAACCATCAAGCATAAGATTGCAATTTCATCTGAGAAATTTTTTGATTCAGCCTATTTTCCCATTGAAAATCTGCTTCACAATAAAATTTCAACAAGTTTCGTAAGCTGGGGGCATCCCCGTGAGAAATTCATACATTAACCAAGTGCACCACGAATCTTTAGTGAACATGTAGAAGAATTTTCGTCATAAGAAAAATATTTTGCTAACAAGAACCAAGAAAAAAGCTTTAGCTTTCACGATTTATGCATTTTCTGACGGAGAAAATCCCTGGTCACGTTGTATCTTCTCTACAGTAACAAAAATGGACTCACTCGTTCATGGTAAGGGTGAACATCAGATTGTTTGAGTTAGACGCACAGTCTCAAGTTCAAATTCTCTAAATATGTTATACATTTCAAGTGAGAATTGCAACAAAAAAAGTTATGCTAAAAACACGGAGTTTGCCTGAAAAGGTTTTCCTGCCAGCAAAAGTTGAACTCACTCACTTTTGAGATGAGTTTATCGAGGCCAAACCACCGAAAATGGAAGCTATGTAAGTATGATGGTTGTTGCATACCTGGCATCATTCACATGCGAACGACCAGAAAACATGAAGCTCTATACAAGGAACGCCTGTTACAACTCCACTTTGGGCTCTTTCCTAACCAGAAATCTTCTAGCCTCATCATCCGTGACATCACTGCTTTAAAGAAACACCATGTATAATAGAACATTGAAAGGAAAGCATATTAAGTATAACCAAGAAAATACATGAAGTTAAGGAAGGAATACCTGTCTATGGCCTCTGTCTTGGAAATTAGTGTGAGTTCCTTGGATGTAAGATATTCACAGAAACTGCCAAGATTTTTCTCCTGGCAGAATTTCAGAAGACGACACAGGAAATCATTAAATTGTTTTGGTTCCTGCAAATAGAAATTCTGATATTATCTGTCCACAAATATTGCACAAGGTACACAGACTAGTACCATTTTTTTTTTAATTACATCAGAAAATTATACTTCAACTTTGGCGACTGAAGTTTTGGCAACAGCCGAAAGATGGGCACAGATGTATCATATATAGCCCCTTGAAACCATTTTGAAGGTTTTATAAAGATTGCATCACAATGTTAATCTACTGAACTGCTCAGTCCATTGCATAAAAGGGTAGATAAGGTAGTGCCGAAAAGGTGTCAAATGAAAAAACACAATCTGCTGCAAACACTTGGTTTGCTCAGATTATAAAAATTATCACTGTTTTATACCATTAACCCAGAAAGAGTTTAAGACATACTTGCTCAAGGATGCAACCTTTGCGAAGGGCAATTAAACATTCCAGCGCTTTGGGATAATTGTCCCCTTCATAGGAATCCTCCACCAGGTCATGTATTCGATCTTTCATACCCATAATTGCTTTTAAAACCCAATCTGGATTATCTCTGCATGACATCATAGCTTCAAAATCATGGACAGGAGTTGAATGTCCAATTTTTTCAACACCAAGCATGGGTTTGTTTTCCGTGGACATGACAGCAAGAGCATTGGATGGATTTTCACCCTTTTCGTCATCTGAGCCAGAATATTTCTCTCGAATCAATCGCTTAGTTGATTTCTTCAGCTGCATAAAACACAGCTATTGTCATAAACCTTGCAGCAAAAGAATTGTCTTCCTGCAGAAGTGCTCAGTAATAATCACCTTTGGATTTTCCTTGACTTCAAAGCTCCTTTGAAATGCCTCAATAATGGATTTATTTGCAGAAAGTAGTTCTGGATCAGGCTCAGTTATCTTCTTGAGAGTTGCATCTAGTGGAGGCACAGCTGCATCTGGATCCTTAGATTTTAACTCCAGATGACGATAGAACCGCTAAAAAAATAAGTCATTCTTTTTAGTCAGAGAACTGCCAACATGTGGAGAATGGAGTGAGCTTTGAGGGTGGGAATATGTTGTAGTTTAATGGTTTTGGATGGGGGGGGGGGGGAGGAGGAGAGGAGCAGGTGCATGCCTTGGGGAAAGACTCCCCTCTGTCTTAAAGAGCATCTCAGATCATTTGTGTGTCTACCACCCTAATGACTCAATGCTAGAAGTTCTTGCTTTTCAATCAAACATCTTTTAAGTAATTCAACATCTCAATGAATAGAACATCAGCCATGACTCATGAGGGTGGGTGTGAATTCACAAGTATACCAAACATTGTTGACACAGTTCTTATCTTATCAAATGTGTAGGTTTCTTTCAAGCATATAAGCCATAACCTGCACTTGCATACCACATCAAACAACTGCTGTTTTGGTTTGTCTAGAAGAAATTTCCAAAGAGAAGCTTGGCACATCAAGAAGCAAGGTCAATCAGGAGGCTATTTCCTCTGTCCATGTCGCAAGTCTCATGTCTCTCACCTTCTAGCATTACAACCAAAAATAGGGCAAAAAAATGCCATCTATGCATAGTAAAAGCCAGAAAAAGCATAAATCCTGCACATGCAATCAGATGCCTAAAACAAAAGGCAAAACCCGGTATATCAAGATGTGGGGTATCTTAGAGACATCTTATCTGCCATTTTAGCTCATATCATGGAAGGGCACTTAAGACAAAAAATAGTACTCCAAAACACAAACTGCATCAACAAAAAATAATTCAAAAGAAGCTATGCGGATTGGCATCCAGAAAATAATTGCATGATACCTCCAGAACAATATTTGGGGTAAAGTCAGGCAGTAGAACTTCCTCTTTGCCAGATGGTGCAAGGTCAAGCATCTTTACAAGGTTATCTGCTGCCTCTTGTTGTTGTTCATTTGGCTGCCATGCGGCTGGAAAATTGCTGAAAGATGGAAACTGAAATTCTCGAACATCCTCAGCAAAGGGAAGTACATTGAAGTAAAATGAATCAGGCTGTACAGCAAATATAGGCATTCCTCAGTAGGCTAACTAAACAATGCAAACATGAAAAAAAGCAGAGGGTGGTCAGCAGACATAATAACTTAACACAAATGGAGAAAAACCCTCCATATTGAAACATACTATATTTTCCTTCTGAGATACATTGGGTGTCAAAATCCCCACAACGACGCTCCCTAGTCCTTGTCTCCAAACACATCGCAAAATTGCAACCTTATTCATTTCCTTCATCGCTCTTGCTAAGGCTGAGACAGCAAAAGTAGCCTTTGTGTTGCCCGGTTCAGCAATAAAGATGTTGACATCTTTCATATAGTAGTGCCTTTTGATCAGCACGCAGGTCAGGGATTTGAAAAAAAATGTGAAACAGTGAGTTATGATTGTAGCCCACATGATGGAAGCCTAAAAATATACACAGTAACCTTCAAGCAGCTGTGCCTCACCTCAGTATATTTGAAGCATTGGTAAATCCCAGAAGCTTCACACCCTTATCTGGCTTGAACCGTACAGCATCCCATACAGCAGAAGATATGGGAACAACTTGTGGTCCATATCGGTAACCCTTAATTCTTTGTTCAGGGGGTATAACCTTGTTAGAATCTTCCATGCTTTTGTACTCATAATCTACCTTGACTTCATGTGTGGCAAACCTATCAGTTGGAGGTGCTCTATCTGAATATTTCTTCAAAGCGGGAAACTTCTCTTCTGAGGTTTTCTTGTAGACCCATACCTACTCAGATCATATGGAAACAAATATAAATCTGAGTCATTTTCTCTAGAAATACAAATCAAATACTACATGCACAATCTGCAGTTCAATTAATCATCCCTTAGACTGGAGATAATATGCAAGTCTTCCTTGCATGCTTTGCTAATAATTCTCAGTGAGCACACACTAAGTTGTGAATTCAAGCTCTTATATATAGCCACCCAACAAACGAGAAAGACTCACAAAAGTTCAATAGCTGAAGTTCCTTCATTCATAGTTCTTTTACAAATGACCATGGTCGAGTGAGGAACCCAATCCAGTGGAAAATGTGAAGTAACCCAGTCCATAGAGGACTGACCAGGAGCATCAAGTGGACAGATATCGAAAGCCCTAATACTGGACTTAATGGGTGCATTGGACAAAAGATGTCAAGACGTGAAAAGAGCACCTTCTACCCAGCTCAACTCGATGTATAAAGTGCTTAGCAAAGAAAAACACAAGAAAGTTTGAAACTAAAGAAAAGGACAATTGCCTTGTGAAGTGTCAAAATAAGAAAAGGACAATTGCCTTGCCTCAAAAAACATTATACACTGCAACTATATATCACAAGATTGTTCATACACAATACATATTTGAGTGTTCCAAATGCCTTACCTTAATTTTCATCTTGGGACTGAGCTCAAAATCACCCCTATATATTGTGACTGGAGATATATTCCGAGTTTTAAGTGCACCTAATAATGAAGTTGGACTGTCAACATGGACTAATTTTGCTGATGTTTTCTTCGTGAATAGACTCAACAAACAATCATTCTCATCCATTATTGTTTGATCTGCATCTCTGCTCAGCATTCCCCTCACAACAATACATTCCATTCTCATCCCATGTGCTGTCATTTGTACAGCAATGGTGCTCACTTGAGCTTCTTTGGAACCTTCACAGGGATATTTAACAGGACATAGTGCATTTGTTACAAGGCAGAGACGCTTCTTTCCTTTGAATGTTGATTGATATTTCTTAATCAGCATATCCATGCCAACAACAATAGCATCAAGATCTACCAAAGTTAAGGCACCAAAGAGTGTAACAAAAGCTTACTATTCTTAAGCATTTGCAAGATCACTGACAGCTAATTTAAATGAGTTGCTAGATATATAGCTTAACTGTAAATGAAATATAATTCCATGTGATTCTCCTTAGTATATATACAAGTACTTCCAAAAAGTGGAAAATCGCAGTGTCAACAAACATACATTGCCAAGTATTTGGCGATCAAGAAGTGCATGATTCGAGTTCATTCTCTCCAAGGAAGCAAATACAAATTAGTTAGAGGCATGATAACAAAATGACTGCCTGCAATTGAAGCAAAGCACCTGGGAGAAGTTCTAATAACAGCTAAAAGGAATGATCCTAATAGGAATTGCAGTAATGAAAGTGCCAAGGATTTACAGAAAGCATAACTTACAAAGCAAGTATTAACAATAATCACTGGATACAGTCACCAGAAACAGTTCCTTGTGGAAGGCGTTGCAATATGTCCACTAGATATCCATCAACAGCTGTGATATCTCGCAAAACTGTGACATTCTGATATCCACCCACTTCTTTTGTCAGCTCATTGCTAGTCCCTGCAGGTTTCGAGAGAATGTGGTACAATAATACTTCCTTGTGGTAAATCCCCCAAGGAAAGTGATGTTTTAGAGTACACAATGTTTAAAGCTAAACATTACCTTCAGTTCCAAAAACAACAACCCCAACTTCATCATATTTTCCATAAATGAGCTGCACATAAGAAGGGAAAGGGCAGTTTGAGGACAGAAATCAGTGTGATATCCTTAAACCATAAAAGGGCATCCCTATCCCTAGTTCACAGGGCTTGGCATTGGGTCATGCATTGCGCACAGCCTTCCCCTTGTACTTTGCAATGAGGCTGTTTCTGCAATGAGTGTTGTCAATAAGCAGAGGGTCACAAAGAAGCAACTGCACCATTGTGCCAAGCCAAGGCTTACCCTCAATGTAACATCCTTAAACTTCTAAGCCCAACTCAAGGATATCGTCTCTCATTTAACATAAAGGACACCTCTCAAAATCTAACCTCAACAAAAGGAAAGTTCAATAAAGTACACGACACTACCAAAAAGGTTCCAAGACACAATCAAAAAGTTAAAATGGGTCTCACTACATGAACCTCCCGCGATGAAGGATCCAGAGAAGGGTCATATCCATGAAATCTTACTCTTATTTTTCACAAAGCGATTGTTTTCATGACTCAAATATGAGTCATAATAGAGTAAGTTACTGTTAGACCAAGATTTAAACTTTAATACAAAATTGAAAGCCCAACAAAAAAAACAGATATATACAGTACAGTAATTCTATCAGCACTATAGCAAACAACCATGAAACGTCTAGGAAATAAGCCAGAGAAATCCAAAAAAGGACTTAATGCGATAATTCACCTTCTTTTGTACAAGCATAGAACAGACTTTTTCAACTTCAGGAAGGAGACTGTGCATTGAGGGACCCACATCGAGCAACAATACCAATCCTTCCTGTTTCACCGGATAAAAAATTATCCCCAAAAAAAAAAAAACACACACACACACACAAAAGGGGTTCAACTTTCAATCGGAAAATGTGGGAAAAGGTAAGAAAATCAAATAATTGGGATTTTAATAATAATAATAAGAAAAGGTAAAGAAGAACAAACCAAGTAAAGTAAATTCACAAGACCACTTACTCTGTTTCGAGCCATTGCACGCTTTGGCGATGAGAGCAGAAGACGTTTGCAGTAGTCAGAAGCTTGGGAGGGAAGAATAAATGAATGAAGAAAAAGGGGTTTAAAAATGGTGTTTCTTTATTATTATATTTATATTATATAAGATGAAAATTAAAAAAAAAAAAGGAAAAATCGCTGAAAATGATGCGTTCGGTCAATTCCTTCCTTCTTCCCGCCTTGATTACCCACCCGAAAACTTGATCTTGTAACCACAAATAAAAATGGTCGACCGAGTTGAGATGAGAAATCTGCCCCGTGCTGAGCACTGTGTTAGGTAGTAAAACCATTTAAACTTAAATTAATAAAAAAGATATACATTAAATTATTATTTTATTTTAAATGGTTAAAAAAATTTAAATATATATATTTTTTAGAAATATATAACGAATTAATTTTAAATTTTTATAATTAAATTTTAAATTTTTTAATATTTTTATTTAAATTTTATATTTTTAATTTAATTTTTAAATTATTAATCAAAAATATCAATTTTTACATTAATAAAATAAAAATTATTAATAATTTAATTATATTTATAATTTTTAATTTAAAATAAATTTTAAAAAATATATAATTCAAATAAAAATATTAAAAAAATAAAAATTTATAAAAATTTAACATCAATTGTTTGTATTTGTTACTTCTATTCTATCTTATCCAAGAATATCAATAACTAAGTAAAGGTGTAAAGTGGTACATATTTTTTTAAGATAAATAATTCATTGACAAATTACCTCCTAAAATTAGGAGCAATCTTATGACTAATCAACTTCATTTGGAAAGATGGCTATTATCTCTTTTTGACAATGTAGCTGGTGTTCACTTCATTCTCTCTCTGTCTCTCTCTCTCTCTATATATATATATATAATTATTTATTTTAAATTTTTTTCTTTTATTATATTTCTTTCTTCTCCCTATGACCCCTAAATATTGAGGAGCAAAATAGTACATCAAGGCCAGTGAAACCAAAGCAAGCTGGGCCTGGAACATGGCCACAAGATCCCAATCAATAACCTGCAACAACACTACCCAGTACCCACATGACATAATTAATATATATTATATATATATATAAACTCTCCATCGAAAATATTGAATTGAGTGGTTCAAGTTCAGCCAAATTGAAAAAACCCCCATTCGCCCTTTTGTGAAAAAAAAAAAAAGCCCTTATTAACGCTTCCTGCAATGGGCTTTCCTTATTCACCAAGAAACGCCAGTTGACTAGGGGGCAGTGGAGGGGGGAGCGCCATCGCCGGAGCGGAGCCGTCGTTCTCCGAAGTGCATTCTCCTTCTATCTCTGTCGTCAAAAGGCTGATCTTCACTTTTCCAACTATCTGTTTTGCCTCGGCAAACACTCTTGTAACTCCTGCGACTTTTGTGACGGCTTCGGCGGCTTTCTGTAGCGGCTCTTACGAGATTTACTCGGATCAAAATACCTGGATATTCCCCACTTTTGGGCCCCGATATTTCTATAAGGTAAAAATAATAATAATAGTAATAAAAAGATATAATGCGTTATTTGCACGCTTTGGGAGATTTCCAAATTAATCGATTCTTGCTCAATTGATGCAATCGCGACTTCATTCCCAGTTTTTATTGGGATTTCTTTGAACTGGGTTGGACTTAATTTCTGATCTCTGCTTTTGTAATTTGCCAAGATCATTCCTTTCTTTCCCAGTTTTGATTGGGACTTATGTGATGTGGGTATGCCTTGATTTCCTGTTTCCATGAACAAGTTTTCTTTTTTTTTTTGTTGTTTTCGATTTCAGGATTCTGTTTCACCAGAGAACACTTGAAGAATTAGTCTTGAAATTGCCTAAGAACATCTGAATGTGGGAAATTTCTTATTCTGCAGAAGTATGTGTTGTGCCATGCCATTTGATATATATAGCTTCTTGCTTGTTTGTGCTGTTCCCTAAAAAACTGAGGTCTGGGAAAAGTGGAATCTGACTCCCATCTTTCTGTTTAGTTTCTTTCTTTGTTGTTCCGAGTGTTGTTTCCTTGATTGATATTTTTTTTTTTTTTCAACTTTTGCTAGTTTGATTCTTTGTGTTATTGTTCCTTGCTTTTTCAATGAAGTGTTAGGGAACTAGAAATTAACTGCATTACAAGGCATAATCTTTAACCCTTTTTTGATAGCAGGAAGAAGAGGGAAGTCCAAGTTGAATCAGATGGGGGGTGGGCATATAAAATTGGAGAATAGTTCTGGGGTAGAACATAGTCATAGAGGCAAATCCAAGTTGAATCAGATGGGGGGTGGACGAATAAAATTGGAGAATGGTTCTGAGGTAGAACATAGTTGTAGAAGAGGCCAATCCAAGTTGAATCAGATAGTGGGTGGATGTACAAAATTGGAGAATAGTTCTGGGGGAGAATGTAGTCATCAGGATCGGATTAGTGAGCTTCCTGATGCAATTCTTGTTGCCATTCTATCCCTAGTGAGTCTCAAGGAAGCAGCAAGGGTTTGCACTCTTTCTAAAAGGTTTAGGAATCTTTGGCTGCTTATTACTGACTTAAAACTTTGATGGTTTGAGGGGAATGATTGATTTAGGAGGGAATTGTTGATCAGCAAAAGCTAGAGGTATCAGTTATTTCAATTGGGTGAACAGGATCTTGATCCTATCAAGCTCCAAATTTTTAGGGGTTTTTAGATGAAAATGTTGTTCCTGAACAACATTTACTGTTTTACTTCTCTCTTTCCTGTGATTGTTCCTTTGTAATGTGCTGGTGCAGTTAGTGATCCTCAATCCTGAAGTGAGCAGAGAAGTGGAAATTATGTCTATGTGGTCAAAGTTGCCTTGTAGGTCACAAAAGGAATTTTGGGTTTCATTCGTATATACCATTCGTCACTCGAAAACTTTGTATGAAAGGCCTGTGAACTTTGGGGAAAGGAAAAATGAGAAGCAAAAGAGAGGGTTTCTTTCTTTGCATCTCAAAGCAGAAGCACCTTTAGTAGTTGAAATTTGTGGCTTCTCAACATCAGGAGTGGCAAATTTATGATGTTCCTCATTTGTCTGTACTTCTCTCTCCTCCCTGTGATTATTCCTTTTGTGATGGTTTGGTGCAGTTGGTGATCCTAATCCTGAAATGGGCAGAGAAAAGAGGAAATTATGTCTAAAAGGTCAAATTTGACGTCTTGTAAGTCACATAATTTTGGGTTTCACTTGTATGCACCATGCTTCAGAGTATAATGCTTGAAGCTCACTTAGAAGCTTTGGATGAAGGGTCAGTGAGCTTTGGAAAAAATATAAAATGAGAAGCAAAAGAGAGGGTTCTTTATTTGTATCTCAAAGCAGAAACATCTTTAATGGTCGCTACTGAACATCAGGACTGGTTGGTTTATGATATTCCTCATTTCTCTGTACATTGCTGTCTCCCGGTTGCTTGTCTGCAGACTAATTTCCAGATGTTTCGTCACAAGATTATAGAAAATTCCAATTTTTCCATATAATTTTCTGTTCAAGCTACTTGGCATTTTTCTGTGGTCTTGGGGAGTGATTGTGTGACTTACTAACATGGGTTCTCATTAGGGAATGAAGTGTTTGAGTATAGCTAGGCCACCATGGTCTATGTAGATTTCCTTCAATTATGAGCGTTTCTCAATTTAATTACAATTTAAGCATCACAGATTAGGGTCTGCAATCCAACTAAAAACCCCTTTTCAATTGGTCCAAACTATGATGTTGCATTGATTGGTTTAAGACCTTTTCAATGGTGAAGGATGCCAAAAAATGGTAGATCTTGATATTCACGAGTTCCTCACTTGTTAACGAAACAAACAAAAATCATACACTCTGTAGTCAATCTAATATTGTCTCCAAGTTTTTCTTTGAATCTCTGCTTGGTTGTTCAGAAAACTCTTGGAACTCTTCAGCATTTTCCTGCTCAATTTCATTTCCATCTTAAATAATATAGGCTTTGCTATCCCATGCTTAAAGCATAATGAAAGGGATGCACAATTAAAACACGTTGATTCCAAGTTCAAGTTCTAGGTGATTGGAGCTAATAGATGATTTGGCCCAAAGTCTTCAAAAATCGACACCGGGGGGGGGGGGGCAAAGTGATTGGAAACTGAAGTCTTGAATCCTCACCCGCAACCTAAACACAATGAAAGTGCTGGAGAGTCAAATGTCGGTGGGGGGGGGGGGGGGTGGGTTTGCAGCATTATCAAAATCTAATTCGAACTTCACGAGAATCACCTCCCTAAGGCTACATGCACGTTGACTTTGCACGCTGCAATTCAACGATGGAACACTGCCTGCAAGGCAGTTGTCTTCCTTGCGACACGCAAGTGATTGGGAGAGTAGTCAAAATACCTCAAAAATTTTGTTATTAAGATGGGAGAGGCCAAGTTCATATAAATTTCACATTAAATTTTCGTATTTCTAGGCAACATGCTCTTGACTTTAAGAAGATTGTAGGGATTAATAATGAGCATATTATTAAATTTCTAATTTAATATATTGTAATTAGACATAGAATACCCTTATTTAAAGTGATTAATATTTCACTAATAATTTTTTCTTCCAGAAAAATTTATTCAACACAAAACCTCTATTTTAAATCATTTATGACTAATATTTTTATGATGCTCTTTTTATTTTTCATAAAAAGAAAAAAGGATTGTCCGGTTTCGATAGTTGCCGCGTTCTCTCTCGAACTTCTAGAATAGCGAGTTTTATTTTTGATTTACTAAAAGGTATCTGAATTTTAATAATCACGATATCAGTTTACCGTTGTTATAACCAAGTTTTATGATTTCTTATCTGTTCTGTTTGTAAATTGAAATTCTCCCATCGTCCGGGATTTTGTTACACGACACGTGTTCCTCTTGTCACGCACGCCAACAACACCACGATGCATGATTATAAATATTTAATTAATAATTATATATATATATATATATAGTGGGACTTGCTTGTAAAAAAGTGCAAACTATCAATAGAATTATCGTTACGATTATTATTTTAATAATAAAAAAAAAATAAAGTGATATTCTACAAAGGACGTTAAGTTCCCACACCTCAAATTATATATATTTAAAACATATATTTAGGTTCACTAAATAATTTAACAGAGCTTTAAATTCATATTTATGCGTAAAATAAATTATTTTTATCATTAAATTAAGTAGTTAAGAAATTAATTTTTTATTTTACAAAACAGAAATAATATGTTATAATTTCATTAAAAAAAAATTACAATGAATTTACGCTACACACAATTAACTAAATTATAGATTTGATCGTACAAGTCATTAATTATTTTTAAAACTATCCGATATATAAAATTACACTAACTTTTAATTCATTGAAAACTTAAAAATAAAATTTTAAATTCAAAAAGACAGGATAAAAACGAAATCTCTTAATTAAAAGGTTACTGTAAACCGTGGTGAAATTAAAATTGTCATTCATGCAAATTGCTGCAATCTTTTTCAAAGCTCTGTCCAATGGTCTAAATCGGGCCATTCCACGTGCTATGATCTGTGTGCATCGACCCATCCGCAACCATCGAGAAACCAATGCCATGAACATCGAAGTGATTAAGACACAACATCACCGCGTTAGAATCAAAATAAAAGAAAGCAAGCGGAAGACAAAAGGCCTGTAAAAAATATATATATATATATATATGAATGAATTTATTGTCCGAAAAGAAAGAGAATGTAATGAATCACGACTCGCACATTCTGTAAGATTTTAAGGCCACCATTAATTGGATTGGTTTTGAGCGGCTTCAATGTCTCTGTTCAAGTACAACGGTGGGGAGCTGTTGTTGCCGGAGAGGAGGGGCATAATCGGGGCAGTGTTCAATTCTCTGGGTAGGAACGAACATGGGGCTCGGGTGGTTCGTAGAGGGAGGAGGTTCGGTCGGATTGTTAAACCCAGTTTCTTGACGTGGGTCTTGCTGCCTGCTGCTATCTTGTTGATATTTTTCGCCTTCTTTGGCTTGAAATTGATGTTTCCTGGTAAGCCTTCTACCTCTGCATTTTGAATTTATGTTCAGCCAGCTATTTAAAAAAAAAAAGGACCATTCTTTATTGTTTTGTCTTAAAACAAAAGTTTGTTAAGGAAACCCATTTTTGTTATGGTTAAGTTTTCCTATTTTGTTTTGTCATTGTTATTGTTTTTTGTGTTTGTTCTTTGTTGTGCAATTGGATGTACATGCTTTGAAGCTTTCTCTTTTTTGCTTCTTCTATTTTGGTTAGGTAATGTTGAGAGTGGCATCTCATTTTCACCGGAAGTGCAGATTGGTGGAAATGGGGAAAGTGCGGCTTCATCCAGGAATGAAGTAGTGCAAGTCAAGTCTGGATCTGATGTTTCCAAGACACCCAGAAGCAAGAAGCGCAGGCAGCGTAAGAGAAACTCGCTGATTTTCTTTATATTGCTGTTGGTTGATAGATTTTCGTCTCATTGTGCGTACTATGTATGGCATTATAGAAGCAGAACAAATTCAAGATTTTTCTTTTTCCAATCAATTTTGTCTGTCTCAATTGATCCTTGATCCTCGATCCTCGTGCTTTGGTTTTTCAGATTTTGCTTGCGATGTTGCCTTCTCTGAATCGGTTAATTACATTATTGAACCCAAGGATGTGAGAAATTTTACACAATTTGCAATTGAGCATGTAGCTGTAGAGGAGAAAGCCTTGAGAAGCAATGTAGTTGAATCTAGTTTTGGAGGACATCAGACACTTGAGGAAAGGGAGAAATCTTTTATTGCTAGAAATCAAACACTTCATTGTGGTTTTATTCAAGGACCACCTGGATCTCCAAGTGGAGGGTTTGATTTGGCAGAAAAAGACAAGGCATACATGAGTACCTGTCGGATTGTCGTATCTTCTTGCATTTTTGGGAGCTCTGACTTTCTGAGGAGGCCTACAAGCAAAAGAGTAAATTTAATGACAGCTTGTCGCTTATGTTTATAATTGCTAGATTGTGCTCTTACAACCTGCTCACATGCTTACCTGTTTTGGCAATTTTGTATTCTCTTGCTTGTTCCAGATCAGTGATTTTTCCAAGGAAAATGTCTGTTTTGTGATGTTTGTTGATGAGGAAACATTGTCAAAGCTTGCTTCAGATGGAAATATTCCTGACTCTAGAGGATATATTGGTCTATGGAGAATAGTTGTTGTTAGGAACTTACCTTATAAGAACATGCGGAGAACTGGAAAGGTGCCAAAGTTTTTATCACATCGTCTTTTCCCTTCTTCTCGGTAATTACAACACCACAATTGAGTTTAGCTTTAGGACTTGTTGTTGGTGGCATATTTTGAATAAGTCTTCTCAAATTTATTCTATTTATCTATATTCTTGCTTTTCAGCTATTCTATTTGGCTCGATAGTAAGATGCGACTTAATACTGATCCAATGCTGATCATTGAATACTTTCTGTGGCGAACGGGGTCCGAGTATGCCATTTCAAAGCATTATGATCGTCATTGTGTGTGGGAAGAGGTACTTCAAAACAAGCGTCTGAATAAATTCAATCACACGGCCATTGATGAACAGTTTAAACTTTACCAGTCTGATGGCCTAACGAAGTTTGACCAATCAGATCCAAGTACTCTTCTTCCAAGTTGTATGTTTCTTGGTTACTCTTTATTTATTATTATTTTCTTTTTTTCAGAATATTGGTGTTGGCATTTTTCTTAAAATCTTTGAGCTGTGGGTGTTGATTTTATGATTGTTTATGCTTTTCAGATGTGCCTGAAGGTTCATTTATTGTCCGTGCTCATACAACAATGTCAAATTTATTTTCATGCCTCTGGTTCAATGAAGTTGATCGCTTTACCCCACGTGACCAACTCAGCTTTGCATATACTTACTTGAAACTGAGGAGAATAAATCCGGATCAACCTTTTTACCTAAATATGTTTAAGGTGACATTCATATTCATTGCCTAACAAATTTCTGTATGTGTGTAGCTGATTGCTTGGTGAGGTTAGAGGCTCATAGACAACTGTAACTGGTTAATAAGTGCTGCAATATCTTGGCATATGTGTGGAAGTTTCCCTTTTTCTCCATTAAAGATTATTTTGGCAATTTTTTATTTTTAAATTCACATTCCTTGCTCCACTATGTTTTCCAGTCCCTTTTGTTTAGGTCATTCATGGAAAAAAGTGCTAAACTACTGATCAATTTAGTTAATTTTTTCCTGATTCTGTGCAGGATTGTGAACGCAGAGCAGTAGCAAAGCTATTCCACCATAGGGTGCTGCAACCAGCTGCACCTCGTCCTTGATGGTATTGAAATTGCTTTGGACATAATAATTTGACAGGTAAGATGAAGCATCCTCTTACCCCTCTCCCATAGCCAACCTTTCCATTTTTTTTTTATCTTTCTTGTTGTCTAATATATCCAGATCACCTTAAAATGCAAAATCATTTGCAGTGAACATAGTTCCAACTTTTATGGCCCTAAAGTTACATTTGACTGCAGAAGTGAAAATTTTGAGCTCTTTGGAGTAGAGTGTTATCTTTAGAATGGGATTGCAGCATGGCACCTATTTTGTTTTCTTGTTTATAGAATTCAGGCAATTCTCTAATGGATCTATGCAGTCTATGCAGGAAGCCAGGGATACATGCTGAAAGAGGAAGAATAACAAATCCACATGATTTCCTGCAGCTTCTGAAAGAATCTATGTTGATGTAGCTTTCAAACATTGACTAGTTAGGCCCAGGTGCTGAGCTGTCTTCTGAGTTTTGTTGGGTAGATGCCTTGTCGATGATGCTGACAACTGTAGAAAAATGTTATTGAATTGACTGAGCAGTTTTCAGCCTGTAGAGATAGATGCCTTTCTGTTACTAGATCTCTGTTGTGAGTTGCTGGCTGACTAAATGACCTGGTGATAGGATAGCAGAAATGGTGTGGCGACCATGGTGACACTCAAGGGTTTTGTGCCATCTACTCTCCATCTGTTCTAGTTGGAAACCAACCTCCCAACATTTTATGCTCATGCAGATACCCTTTTTTGGGGGAAATTTTCTGCTGTATGTGGAGTTCACTAACGCATAGTTCGGGGGAATGGCGCAGAAGACGGCTGAGTTCCCATTTTCCTCTTCTATACCTTAGAATCTTTCCGGTCGTATTTTACAAAGCTATCTCCAGGGGAGAGGGATAGAGATAGAAAGAGATAGACAAAAGGTCTACTTTTTTATAGCTGGCATACAGGTTGATCAAGATCTCCAGTATGTAAAAGATTGTAACTTTTTCACGCATGCCTATCTATGTTGTATCCATTATCTGCATATAGAAAGAGGAATAGTGTACCAAAAGAAACAAAAGAGAGAGAGGAGGATTACTTTGTTACTGTACAATACAAGGCATGTAAATTATGCGTTTCGTGATTTCTGGAACACAGTTGGCCCAAATGTCTGGGAGCTGTAACTGTCTGTGAATGCAAATCATGCTTTTTATGAATGAAAGCAATTATTCTCGGTGACAGGCTACTTCATGTCTACAACTGCTATAAATTCTAGCACCTGACCATATTGAAGCACCAATAATGCCTTTGCTTTCAAGGAGGTCAAAATGATTACTCCCTCCGAAGTTGAAATCTAGATCGTAAACAAGATTAATGCTTAATTTGGTGGTCCATTCTGGCTGGCATCTTCATGGCTGCAGTGTGCGTGATTTCTTTTTTTTTTTTTAATATCTCTTAAGATATTTACTGAGGTTCTTTTCATTTTTATAAATTCTATATTCTTTGTAGTATTAGAACTTAAAATTTTGAAAGTAAAAATGTAAGTTTTTAATTAAAATATTTTCAGAGTATTTATAATAAAGTATTTATAATTATTCAGAAGTTAAAAATCTTGAATAGAACTAACGGCATTTATACTAACAAAATTATACAAACTTCACAAATACCATGGAATTAAGGAAGATTATTCATGTTATATTACTGTAAATGTATTATTAAATTTGGGATTAAAATTTTTGTTGTTATTGTTGAATTTTCAAAGAAGAAAAGAGTAATTATATTATCTAAGGAACATAATTGGCTGCCTAAGTGAAAGTTTTTTTGTAACATGAAAAATATAATTAGGACATCAACTTTGTGATCGAGTAGGTTCTCAATAGAATAAAAGCCTTGACCCAAAAAAGAATAATAAATGTGTGTTTCTTAAGGAGGTGTCTTGTCACTTTTATACCTTACTTTGACTTATTTTAGACACAGACCTCAAATTATAATGCATTTGAAGCTAATTTCAATTAATTATGATAACAACAAATTATATATATATATATATACATAATTACAATTAGTATATCCTTGTTTAAAGGGCGTTAAATTTACTGCATCTGTCAGGTTAAATTGATACTTTCTAACCCAATGCTGGCAGCGAGGATCATCGTGTTACCCAAAAGTTCAAAACGACTCCAAAATTAAAATCGGGTTTCGGCATATAGTTCCCCGCCCCTGGCTTAGATGGCAGACCAGAAAGCGTAGTAATCATCGTCCGAGCTCAACTTTCAGGCCAATGGAAGCCTGCTTGACGAGAAGCCCACATGGGAACGCTCTATTTAGAGCTCTGAAACCATTCAATCTGAAGCTGTCAACTTCCCTTCATTCTTTTACCAAGTCCATCCATTCTGGTCAGTGTTTCGCACCCAAAGTCCGCAACTTCATCATTTTTTGTACTCTGTGCTTGGGGGAAAAAAAACAAAAAGAACGAAGAAAAAAAAACAATGGGAAGATTAGAACTTTACAGTGATTCATTTCTTGATCCATATTAGCATCTGGGTATTTGGTAATCTGACCAAAGTTACTATCTTTAATCATTCTAGGAGGAAGAACGTCCGTGAAAAGGGCTTATGATGCATTGTTGTTGGATGCTGGGGGAACCCTTTTGCAATTGGCAAAGCCTGTTGAAGAAACTTATGCTTCTATTGGGAGAAAATATGGTTAGCATTAGAATTTCTTATTTACTTTTTAGTGTGCCCAATTCAGTTCTGTTCCTGTTATCTTTGTCCAATTTACTATTTCACTAGTGCTACTAATCATTATTGGAGAATCATGATTGTGCTTCTGGGTAATTATCTGTGGAGTAGGTGGAATGGAACTCATTACATTAGTCGATACTTTATGCTGGCTTATAATTTATATGGATAATTTTTGTCTTAAGCTATAACTAGCTTGTCAATTTTTCACCCTATGTTTAATTGTGGTTCTAGGTCTGACTGTTAGTCCAGCTGAAATAAAGCAAGGTTTTAGGAGAGCTTTTGCTGCTCCGTGGCCAGAAAATCTCCGTTACCAGGTTGTTTCTTTTTCTATGTCTGAGTGTTTCATGACTTTCATTTATGGATTTTGAGTTATCTGATTTCCATTGGAATGTTGTGCTTCTTCCCAATGGCTTAGTCTGTTAGTTTAAGTATGCTTATATGGAGTTTTACCATTTGGCATCTCCATATTGCTTCAAATTTTTTAGTTGTTATGTGATTATTCATCAAGCTGGCTTCTGTGATGGTGTCATGTTGACAGGTGTTAACTCTGGTTCTTACTAGATGAGTTGTGTATATAATGTGTGAGTAGTTAGTTTGCTACCTAACAGAGGCAGGAATTTGGTTAGGAATAAGGAAACTCACTACTTCATACATTGGAAGCTCCAATGAAAGCCCATTTTACCTTGCACTTTTTCCTACTGTTAACAGGGAGATGGCAGGCCATTTTGGAAACAAGTTGTTTCTGAAGCCACTGGCTGTGGTAGTGACGAGTACTTTGAAGAAGTCTATAAGGTAATACTCCCATAAACTCTGTCAACAGAATCCATACAGATTAGAGCCAGATCTTATATTGAAGGAAAAAATGTAAATTAATTGATCTAGTTGTTAATTGGATGGTGGAGGTTTCCATCTGATTTCTTCTTGCCTGCTTTATGCAGTACTATGCTAATGGTGATGCATGGCATCTTCCTGATGGGGCTTATGACACAATGGTCTTTCTCAAAGATGCTGGAGGTCAGTATTCTCCTTCAATCTTCTACTACAGAACATAGTAACACCCAATGATTATGTTCCTTGGCGAGTGACTGCACAGTTAAGATGGCTGTTGTGTCCAACTTTGACACACGCTTGAGGAAGCTACTGAAGGACCTAAACATAATAGAACTGTAAGCATCATTTTTTTTTTTTGCACATATATAAGTAGAACTGTAAGCATCAGTCCCAAATGTCTTTCATTTCCATTTATAACAATGGTGTCTCTCAGTTCTATAATTGAGCAGTTCATTGATGAATGAATTGCTCATCAGAGTGCCTCATAAGGCTTGGGGCAGCTCTCCATCTCTATATTTTTGAGTAAATCGGAAGTATGTAGTTGTACTCATGCTTCCCATTTCTCTGCCATTACACTTGAAACACCCTTGTGGTGTTGATTAGGCTCTATCCTCAGGTACTTGATATGGCTGATTGTTGTCCAGATTAATGTAAATTTTATCTCATCTTTCTTACTTCATTGAGATATGAAACTTTAGTTGGCAATATGCATTATTTAAGTGAACCACTTTTGTGAGTGTCTAGACTGTGGGATGGGATTATCAAGCAACACGCACGCTACTTTACTTAAACATCAGCATCTTTTTTTTCTTTTTTTCAGGTTTGATGCTCTACTTATATCTTCAGAGGTTGGATATGAAAAACCAGATGCAAAGATCTTCTATGCTGCCTTAGGTATTTAACACAAAACCACAAGTCTCTTGCAGACATTTATTTCTTGAATACATTGGTAATTTGCATGTTTTGCATTTTGTGCTACAAAACCTGATGAAAGTATCATCAATATGTTTGGCAATCTCGTAGACCAATTAAGTGTAGATGCTGGCAAGGCAGTGCATGTTGGGGATGATCAAAAGGCAGATAAAGAGGCTGCGAATGCCATTGGCATTGATTGCTGGTAAGTGGTAAGTGCCCTTTAAGGTCCAATGAAAACACCATCTATAAACATTCTTGTATGCCATATTTGACAATAAAAGCATTTCTCCTGGCACATGAATCCATGTTAGTGGATGCGAACCCATTCAAGGGATAGTTTGCATCATGTAGTAGGTTGCCTTTGTTGTTAGCTCATGGGCACCAAAAAATAGCTTAGCCTAGATGTGGGCAGTAATACTCTCCATTATCTGAATAAGCAGGCTATGGGGAGCAGATGTAAAGTTATTCTCAGATATACAGAATCGCATCCTCATCTCTGAATGATATCTTCACCGACATTTTTTTTGTTGGCGATGTTTCTTTGTAATGGTAATTCAATTTTGGATAGTTATTTTATGTCCTTTTCTTCTTCATTTTTTTTTTAATACCTTACAAATTTATGTATAGGCCAATGGGATCTTTCATTTTGAACACCTTGGAATCGTCATGAGTGTGGACTTCCCCTATGGTGTGGAGGTGAAAATCAGAGTTGTGATTGACTCCTTGCTTGCCACAAGGATTTGACCACTAGGAATGTCAGAAATAAAGTCCAGAGAATGCTTCAGGTTATTGATGGCTTCAGGTCATTGATGGAGGTGCACACCGTGGAAGCAATCTGTTCAGCTGATTAAATCAATGGCAAGTTTCTCTAAAAGGTTGTTATTGCTAACAATGTTATCAACTGGGTGATGGTGGATTAAGAACCAGATCCCTACCTGGTCAATAAAAACTGAAATGGCTACATTCTTATTATTTACCTAATAACTTGATGGACAATGTGACCACAACATGATGAAAACTGTGTAACATACGACTATCATTCGAAACATTATTCAGTTTTTATGCATTCTTCCAGTAATGAACGGGAAAATATAGAGAGAGAAAGGAGATGATTTTCTCAGTGATCTACCTCCCATAAGAGGAAGTTGGCATTGCCAAACTTGCAAACTTGCAGCAGCAGCACATTAGCAGATACGAGATGAACAGAAAAGTCCTAGAGCCTGAGCCCTTTCATGTTTGGACAATGGCAGCGGTACTTTTTTGACAGTTTCTGGATCTGTTCGTACTCCTTTGTCTTCTCCCACAATTGCCACTGTTTTCACTTTTCTCTCTTCCTGGCTAGACCCTTGATTCGTAACCCTCTGATTAATAAACAAACAGCTGCAGTAACTGCGATTATCCAGTAAATTCCAGGTCATATCAGATGGAAGAAACCTGACTGCCAAATTGTTCCAATTACTGAATAACCATACACGGTAAAAAAAGACACGCTTCAGACTTTGGATTACATATTTACCATTGATGCATGAAACCCACCATGAGCATGTAAGTAGGCAGAAAAACAACTTTTATATCCACTTCCATACAAATTTAGCTGCCATATGACATTCATTATTAAATCAAATTCAAATGGCATTCTAAAATAAGAGCATCCTTTCGCATTTCTGAGAGCAGCACTTTCTTTTTCAGTTGAAAGGAAATGAGATGCTGGTCTTGGTTGATTGTCCTATCTGTAAACAAAGCTGTTAACTGCACAACTAAATGTGTATAGATCATAGACCCGTTATCCCTGATTATCAACAACGAATTGTTGTTTGGAAACTAAGCAAGACAGTGATAACATGATCTGACTAGCAAACCAGACCAGCCCTCATAGAGCAGATAATGGAAAAGAAACAAATGGATATTCATTAAAATCTCAGTAACCTTGCCAACTGAAACAATTTTCCACTGATCAATGTAATTTTCTCATTATCAATATCAAAGCATTCCATCAGAAATGAAGTAAATTGCTCAAATGTCAAGCAAGGTAGCGATACAATTTTCTGTCCAGACTGTCTCTCTCCAAGAAATCCCTCTCAATAAGAGACTCAATCCGTTTCTTAATTTCTGTAGGGTTGGCCAAGAATCGTGACTGCAATTGCTTGGTGACCTCCATGATTATGTTGTTATGATCCAGGACTCTCCTTGATTTCATGATCCTGACTATTGCTGCTTCAATCTGAGGCTTCCTGTCTTCCTCCACTCTCTGCCGGGTCTCTTGCTTCTCTGGTTCTGATTCCTTTTGGGCAACTACAGTTCCTATCTTCACCTTGTAGAATTTGCTTGCAAACTTGTCGTTGACACAAAAAGCATCTTCTTCACCAATGTCTTTACTCATGGGCTCTTTCCAAAGAACATTCTTTCCCTTCACACAAGCCATGGATTGCAGGGACCTCTTCAAGTCTGCAGCAGGAATCCCTATTGCCCGTTCAATCTCCTTGTAGCTAAGCTGATCGGCATTGTTAAACAGCATGAGAATGCACATTTGGTAAGTGGAGACATTCAGCTCATGTTTCTGGCCCTTTCCAAAGGTTGCTTTAATATCTGCTGTGCCCATGTTAGTTTGCCATGACAATCTCCGACCAGTATGGGTTCCAAGGTAATATGACTTGAACTTCTCACACAAGGCTGACATTTCAGTGGGCAAGTTGCAGGTAACAGAAGGCTGTGTGGGCCAAGATCCTGTAGTTAAAACATGGACAACCAACGTTGGTCCATCACCTAGCTCAGGGTGGGATGCATAAAATCCTTTCATTGTGTCTTGAGAGGTCTTCATATCTGTAAACATGCCTTCTAACTTTGAGGTGAACTGATATCCACATTCTGTCTTTAGTTTGATTATCAGACTTCTTTCTGCATCGTCAGAGACTGTTTTCCCCGGCAACAGCCGCTTAGCCAAATGCTGTTTATAGTACTTTTCAAATACATCTTTCTCCTGCAAGTAGCGGAACAGCATCATCACCTTGTCCAGAATAATTTCCATGTCCTCCTCACTGACACCCTTTAAACCTTTCCGAAGTTTGTCATCCACAAACAATGAAATGAACTCAGGAGAGCGAGCATTCAGATTAATAAAGTATTCAAAAGATGAATTCAAAGCATTCTGGAATGTCTTGTCATTGTTGAATGCAGAGTTTATGATGCAATCATTCTTGTCTTTCTGATCCAACAAACGCTGAACAAATTCAACCGGATCCTTCAGCTTTTCAGGATCGGTGACCAGTCGTCTACCAGTCTCCCTAAGGTGAGCAGTCATCACCTCTTGTATTGTTGAAAGACCATTAGGAACCCGTCGGAACAAATTGTACATTCTTCCCAAATCTTCATATTTATCATCAAGAAGCATATGGACCACACCTGAATTCTCCATGTGGACTAGCCTCAGCATGTGGTTAGCAATCATCTCCTTTTCCACCACATTAGTTATCTTGACTTCACTCTTGGCATCCAAATAATGGGTCACTCTTTCTATCTCTTCATCTAAACGTTTCTCAGCCCTCTTTAAATACTCCCCACAGTCACAACACTCAATGAAATTCTGAGATTCAACCCTATAAAACTCAGCTGAAACCTCAAGAAAGGGCTTCTCAAAGTGGTCTTGGTAAACAGAAGACCCTAAATCCATCAACATCTTAATTGTATTCCTCATCAACCCTCGGTCTATGACTTCACCAGTCCGTTCCCTATTAACCAATTCGAGAAGTGTATTTAAAAGCCTTGTCTGGATTTTGCAGGAGTGTATTATTTTGTCCCTCCACAAGCTCAGTCCAAGCTCATGAACAGGGGTTTTATGGGTACTTGGTATGTAAGTCCTGTCCATGTACATCAATATGTCCCTGATCATTTGCAATGCTTTGTTATGATCATTCCATTTTCTGTTCAGCTCCTCCAGGAATGAATCTCCCTGAGCAGCCTCAATGGAATTCGATATTTCTTTCAGACGCGAGGTCATAGTTGTCACCAGACCAGAGTACAACTTCTCCCCGAATTTGTGCAGCACCATATTATAGGCATTCCTGAAACAATGCCAGCAAATTAAAAATCAAAAACATAATCCTTGACCTCCCCTATGAATCCTTGTCCCTTTATATCTCTCTCTCTCTCAACCTATCTTCAGTTCCGTGAGAGGAGAAGGGAAATGAGCCTAAGTACTCATACTCAACCCGGCACGGCACAAGCAAACAGATCATTGAGCAGCAGCAGTTACAAATCATATATGGCGGATGTCAAATCACTTGGATTGAAAATTACAACTTGGAACTACTCAACTAATTATCCAGCACAAAATCAAAGTCGCACGAGGCTGAATACATATGCAATTACAAACATCCAGAGCAACCACTTTTCAGCGACCAGCCTTTAATTTCAAGCTAATTCCAGTGAATAAAAAAAAAAAATCCGTAACCACAAACCAAAAAAAATTATATATAATAATAATAATAATAATAAAGTATCTATGAATACAGCAAGATAAAACAGACACAAATTTAGGCAATTTTAATTCTCAAAAATAATTGAAAAACGAAGAAAATACCTGTAAAGCTCTTCGAAACTGAGGCCGCTGGCGTTGTGGTTGTAAATCTCGTGCATAGCATGCTCGAGAATCTTCCAGGTCTTATCGGCGTATTTCGTATCCACCACGACCCGGTGCTTGAACGCCTCTATCTGGAAGTTCCTTCTCTTTTGGTTACTCATTTCGGATCCAAACCAAACTCGAATCGGATCCTTTTTCCAAACAAATCACCACGAAAATAAATTTTAAATTATAGATATATATATATATATATATATTTAAAACACCACACAGAAAGAAACAACTGATTCGAGCGGAAATTGAGATTTCTGGTGGTGTATTAGTTAGGGTTTGTAAATTGGATTCAATCAGTTCTCTGTAATTATAATTCAAATAGTGAAATATCAAAAAAAAAGAAAAATAAATAAATAAAAATACAAATTGGTTGTTCGTTCGTTGTTGCTTATGAACAATGGTGGCGCGTCCTGAACGATGTTAAGAGAGAGAGAGAGAGAGGAAACTGATGCTTTGCTTCTGCTTCTGCTTCCCACCGTTTTGCTTGGTTTCCGATGCCGTTTTGGAGTATTGACGAAGTTTGGAATTTTCCTTTTCTTGTTTTTTCAGGTAAAAGAAAATAATAATAATAATAATTACTTTTAAAATAAATATTTCATATTCAAATAATAATATTTATTATGATTTAAATTATTATTTTTTTAATTTATAATATTAAATTAAAATTAAAATTTATTATTAATTAAAAAATAATAATAATATTTTTTATAATTAAATTTAAAAAGATAAAATTTAAAATAGAAAAAAATTTTATTTTTATAAAAAGTAAAAGAGAATCTTATACAAATGGAGAAATTTTATATTCAATGAATCCATCTCAAAAATTTGTTGCCAAACAATTATAGGAAGAAGGAAAAGGGACATGTAATGCTAAGAAGAAATTCTATGTCCAATGCATATGTCTAGAAATAAAAAAAAATTACTACAAAGATTGAGAATTATTTATACTTAAAGTGATTACTATAGATGTGAGGATGTGAAAAGTTGGTAGGAGAAGACAATTCTCAAAGATGATTTATTACTATTAAATAAAAAAAATGATAAATAATTATAATGGGGGGAGGTTAGAGTATGTATGATATGGAAAAATTTTATTTCCAATGAACTTGTCTAAAAAAATTATTGTCATAAATGAGTGAAAATTAATTTATATTTGAAGTCATTTTTATAGTTTAGGAAAAGAAAAAGATAAGAAAAAAAAAATATGAAATTTGACTAAAATAAAAATCATAATATTTATTAAAATTATATTAATTTTGTATTACATATAAATATAAATATAAATATATATATATATATTATTAAAATTAAATAAAATTATTAATAGTATTAAAATTTTAAAAATAATTTATTTTTAATAAGTAAAAAATATATATTATTTATTATAAATTATTAAAAATAATTGAATTAAAAAATTAATTAATTTTAATTTATTTAATTAATTTAATAAAAATAAAATTAATAAAATTAATATTTAATATTAAATATATAATTTTTTAAAATAATATAATTTTTATTTTTTAAAAAAATAAAATTTTTAAAATTTTTTTTATTTACTGAATTATTTATTTTTAAAATTAACAGTTTTAATGTGAATCAAACTGGGTTGTTGTTGATTTTTCATTTTACCGGTTCGACCGGTCGGTCCGGTTTGATTCTTAAAACCTTGCCCTAAAACAGTAAAATGGGTTTAATTTTCGATTGAGAAGCCGAAATTGTTGTTGGGGTTTTGTGTATATTGACCGCCGGCAATGCCGGAGGATGCTTGCGCGGAGCGACCCTTGTTCGGGGGTGCAATTTCTGGCACGTTTCCTATTAGATTCCAGGTCAGTTACTCTTTATTGTGTACTACATTTGATTTGATCTCTTAGACCCAGTTCAGTCTTTGGCGCGTTTATGAATGCTATGAAAACAGTTAATTGATTTGACAAGTGGGGTTTGTGATTTGCAGGATGTCAGCGAAATTCGGCAGGTTCCTGATCATCAGGTTGGTTGTACTCGGAAAAAATGAGCATCTTGATCGATTACTCTTGCCTTTGTTACATGGTAGGAAGGTGGATATGCTATTGAAAAATTGAATAATTTGTGCTTGATGATGGATGTGAAGGAGGCCTTTGTGGACCCTGCACGTGACGAAAGCTTGATCTTTGAGCTGTTGGATTTGAAGCATGAAGTTGGAGATGATGGAAGTGCCACCTGGTTTCTTCAAGACCTTGCCACTGAACAAGATGCTGAAGGATTCACGGTAAATCCTTGTGTCTGATTATGTATTTCTTGAATTTCAGTCTGAGTTTAGTGTTCTTTGCTAAAAAAAAAGTCTCAAGTTCTTAGGGCTTGACAAAATACTAAATTCTGAACACTTGCATTGCATGTCGGTACATCCAGAGAATTTTTCAGTGCTTTCAGGAGATGAACATTGATTGTAGCTTTTTTTAAAATAAAAATAAAAATCTTTTCTCATGTAATTCAGATAATTGAGCAGTCTGGAGTAGTTGAGGTCCCTGGTCTGCGTTACAGGAACATTGCTGTCATTGCTGCAACTGCTGTTGGCCAAATGGTATGTGCTGCATCAATTTTTTGTAACTCAAACTGTTTTATTGGTCCCGGTGGTAGCTTCTGTATTTTCTGCTACTAATTTCATTTCTCTGATCAGGGTATATATGCTTTCTTGGAGTCATGTGCTGATGTTACCTAAAATCTTTTTTTCTTAGCACGTTCTTTTGTGTATGGTTTGGTGTTATCCATGGATATATGTAAAGCTATGTTCATGGTGTTGTAGCCTTCATTTTCAACAGATATTTGGTTCTTTATTCTTAAACTAACCCAAAATGAATGTCTTAAACCTCTGAAATGTGCCCTTTCTTTTTGTATGGCCATCATTATGAGCATGTTATATTTTGTGTTAATCGAATTTTCCTTTTTGATCTCTTTGGAAATGGACTAATAGATCTAACTATAATTGTTAGTGAAAAAAAGAAAAAAAGAAAAAAGAAAAATAACTTGATGAGAAGATGTGATAGTATATGAATAATGTGGAGTTGAAGATGAACAGTAAGTGTTGAGAGTTGTGCGTAGGGAAATGATTCAAAGCAAACATGAAGTAAGAGCTGCAAGGGCTGATAGTGCAGTAGCAAACAGCAGAGATGCACTAAAAAGTTACTGATTTCTTCTTTTCTCTTTTCCCATGACTAGCTTGAGGATACAAATATCTGGGATGTTAAAATTATATTGTTGTCTGGCAGTGTTACTGAATGGGGAGTAATCTTTTTTTCTTTTTCCTAATTATTATTTGAACATTATTTCCACTTTATAAGCCCATGATTATGCATTATTTGGTAAATTAACTGGTTGTTGGCAATGGGTTTGTCAAATGAAATGCATATCAAAGACATCATTTAGTTTTCTCCCCTTCCCATTAATGCCAAATTACATTGGTGACTGCAGCTTTGTGATCTACCTATTTTCATCCTCTGTTAGTGATTGACACTGCAAATTTTGTGCAGGCTATCTCCAAGGAACATCAAGGAAGGGAAGCACAAAATATTGTGAGAGTAAGTTTGTCATATGCTCTTTCTGTGAAAAAGAGAAAAAGGTTTGTCATATGTTCTGCATCCATTCTTAAGTGGTTGTCAAATAGTAATTGCAGTTCCACGATCTTGCTGCAGGTTTATTTGGCCAATATACGGCTGAAGGAAGTTGATACAGATGTGCTTGTAACTGCATATGAGCCCATCATAATACAGTAAGCACAAATAGTATTTCACAAGAACAGTGGACCTTTTTTCTCTAATTTAGTGTGGCATAAAATTCCCTTTCAAATGATTTGGAGAGTATGCACCAAAAAAATTGGATTCGAGGTGTTGATGGCACACATTACATGAAATTATATAAGCTTTACATCCCAGATATGTGTTTTCTCTTTTTTCTTAATTTTGGAAATTGTACATTTCATCATGTTGTAGTGCAGCAAAACAGTATAGGACATGGAAGAATTTAAGTTTTGTACAGCTTATTAAGCTGTTGCCCCCTTCTCTTACACATTGCTGTTTCATTTCTCTGATTGCAGTCCTTTGAGCATGAGTGCCGGCACAGTTGGTGCAGGACTACCTGTTCCTGCCATCCAAGCTGGATTCTTGCCAATGGCGGAGATCTTCAAGCTTGCTGTCTCTTCTTTCAAAGTAAATGACTGGAGCCTTTTTGGTGCTTCTGCTGCTGCTCCTTAAGATGGATTTAAGAGCACAGAGCCACTGTGTCAGCCAGAAATTACTGAGGATACGCTTCTTCAGCGGCTTGGGTTATCCTTTAGGCAGTTGATCACATATTAGTCATTACAAGGTCATGATGTTTGGACAATATCAATGCCTTAGTCCAACATCTTACTGATTCTAATTAACATCTCTATATTTTGTTTGTCCCATTGAAAGTGTTCAGGTCAGTACACAAGGATTTCTCTACCGTATATCAGCTAAGAAATCTATTATGGATTCAAGTGTTGGGTTTCTTCTGTGTTGAGGCTCTGTATTATGAGTAGGAAAATCCTGTTTTCACATTTTCTTATTGGAAAGCCCTCCTTGTGGGCTACATTGGTGTACCCTTCTAGTTCTATGTTGGAAATTTTTCTATGGTTTGTGGTGCAAGCAAACGAAATTCCCGAGCGAGCTGGTGATTAAAATCTGATGTTTCATATGAGTAATGCGTCAACATTGTCATGGAAATGTTGTACTCCATTTTTTTTTTGTAACATGGTATCACTTGTTTGAGCAGTCTGGGCAATTCATTTGTAGGAGAAGTTTAGACTCCCATGTTTCTTCAATGAAAGGGTAGGGGTGAACTTTGTTATTGAGCCCTGTTCAAGTCACACAGACAGTTCCCATATGCTTGCTCAATTCTCTCTCTCTCTCTCTCTGTGTTATTTATTCCTTGTCTTTCTTCCCATTAGTATTGTTAATGTTCGTTATCAATCATGGACCTTATGGGCCACTTTGTTGCTTAAATGGACTTTTTTCTTTTTTTTTTTTTTTGAAATAATGGGAAAGTAATGCAAGTCTTAAAAAAGTGCAAATAAATGGTTGATTTTGTACGAAAATGAGACTAGAGGTAATGGAGTATCTTTATAGCTAATCTACTCTAATAGTGTAGTTTCAAATTTTTTGTCTTTTAATAATGTTGCATAAAACGTAATATTTAGTGTCACACCAATTTCTCATAGTTTAAAATCTGTTAATATTAAGTCTATAAATATGGTCTGAAGAGAAGGAGAGAGCAAATGCAGTTTTTGGAATCAAAAATCTCTCTAAAAACCTCCATTTTTTGAATTCAATATTTTCTTTAGTGTATATTGTCAGTCCCTTCTCTTATATCTTTTGTATTACTTTTAATGTGTTATAAAATGCTAAAGTTTTAAAATTATTTTACATACTATGGCTTCTTCATCTGCATCATCATCTTCTCTATCTCTTGAAGATATTAAACATTTATCTCATCCACTAATATATTATGCACGCATACATACATACATACATATATATTGACAAAATTTATTTATTTATTTATTTATTTTAAAAAAAGAGAGTTTTTAATTGGTTGTCCCTCTCAAATGTAACAAGAAGCTCCGTCTGTCTATTAAAGCCTTGTTTATCTTGATGAGTCCAAAAAAGCAAGCAGCGAGCGAAAGAAAAAAGAACAAAGGCATAACAAAAAGAAGAAAAAGAAAAAAAGAAACGGAAAAGATGCGACAGAATTGTCAATGCAATGCAATGCAAATGCGACAATCTGTATGATATCTATAATGAAGAAAATCTTCGAAATATCTTTAAATATAATAAAATAAAATAATATAAAATAGAATTTTGTTTTTATCATATTTTTCTCGGGCATAAAGTATGACTAGATCACTACTTGTAATCTTCACAAATGAGTCATTCGATGACATAACCTCTTTCTGCATAGAGCTTTGAATTTTTGTATTGTAACAATCATAATAATAATAATAAATTAATCAACCCAAAAATTTAAGCGATTAAGTGAAAATCAATAATGAATTATGTACATTTTAAACTCTAATATATTTTGAAATTTGTTAGACCAAAAATGTGTAAAAAGTAAAAGTATCTTATTTTTAAACAATTACTATTAACAAAATAAAGAGGGCAGCGTAGTGTTTACTTATAACCTCCTCATATCTATTTAAAAATTCAAATCAGTGAGTAGTGGATTACAAAGACATGATAAATCAAGTCCACTCCTTGCACCTTATGAAATTTTATACTTTTAATAAATAAAAAAAAAAATTCAAATATGAGTTGACATTTAAAAAAATAAAATAACCATTAAAAATAATGAAAAAAAAAAAAGGCTAAATTTAGGGGGTATCGACAGAGAAAGAATTTGAAAAGAGTAACAATGAATTTAGTAAATGAAATATGATAAGATAGAATAAGATAAAATAAAGAATAGTATCATTCTACTCGGGCACCATTTTGCAACATATTGGACTCAACTCAATAATTACTTTGAGAGGGATGCTGTATAGCAACGATGAGGGTAATAAAATGACAGGAAGATGTAAGATTAGTAAAGGAATAACTATTAATTAGAGTTAATCATTATAATATTTTAATTTTTATATATTTAAAATTAACAATTCAGATCTCATTCCATTTATTTTGTTCGTGGATTCCCTGAAGGCCAACCACCAATGAAGAAGATTTCAGGTGAGTGAGAGTGACAGGACATTGTCAGCCAAACCACCAACTTTGCCAGAGGGGAGTGGACAAGGACACTCCATATCAGTGATGAGAGGTGAGCTGGATGAATGATGATTTTATATATGGAACACAGGTCTCCTCTCCTCTTTGCTTATTCTTATATAATAACTGTTAAAAAGCTGCTTGAATAGGCTAAGGCTAGAGATACATTAGAATCAGCAGATTCAATTATTGGACCCATTCGCTTAGTCTCTTTCATTACGCAGCAAACAAATGCGTACGTATTGAACAGAAATGTGCGGCATGCATGTTTTCATTGATTAGTTTCTTGCTAAGTGTTAGAACTTTTGAGGGGAAGTTCTAGGAATAACTTTTTTTTTTTCTTTTTTCTTTTTTTAATTTCTTTCTTTAAAAGAGGTTTCATTTGATTGAATTTCACTTTTCCTTCCACGTGTTCCTGATCAAAATTATTTATTTTGGACTTTTCAAATTCAAATATCTAAAAAAAATTGTGAAATTTATGAGCAAAATAAAATATTCTTATTGTGTAACCTAAGATTTTATATATATAAAATTTTATATCATTAAAAAAAAAACACTTTTATGATTTATAATGTTTCCATAATTTTCTATTTATTAGTTTGAGTTTTTAAGTGGATAAGAAATTTATTTGATAATATATATTCTACGAAGGAGTTTTCAATCAGTGCCAATTGTGCAAGGTGTTTTCAACCGATTTGTCTTTGAGCCATTTCAATAGCAAGAAATATCCAAGGCATTTCCTTTAACATTTGATAAAGTCCTTTATGTCTACATTCAAGATCATCGATTTTAAAAAGAAGAGTCCCTAAGCGTAAACGTCCTGGTTAGGCTGGCAATGCAAAGAAGAGACCTGACGGATGGGTCCAGTCGTTTCTCCTACCAATGCATGACATCAGCTTTCAGGCAGGGTACGACATCCTAGTTGTCTGCTGTTTTCGAAAGTCGAACATTTCAGCTCCGAGCAAGGACCACAAGTATACTGCGCCTCAATTTTTCTGAAATCGCAAAGCTTTTGATAATCCAAATGATATCTCTATCAAAAAAGAAAAAAAAAAAAACATGAAAAAAAAAAAAGAAAGAAAGAAAATTATATCTTAGAAAAAAAAAAAAAACCAACATGACGCAAAGTCGGATGACAGGATATTGAGTTTGTAACATTCAAGTGACCAGCCTACCGCTTGACCTAAAGTGTAGAGGGAAAGTGAATTCTTTTTTCTACCCCAACATTCCGACATTTTTTTTGTTTTTTCATAAGATTAGCCAAAATGGCTGGTGAGCCATCTGCATCACCAGCAGAGGTTGGCATGGTGGCATGACACGCGATTTTTCGGCAACTAGTGTAAAACTTGTGTGTGTGTGTGTGTGTGTGTGACTTAAAAGTTGCCTTCATTGTTGTGACGTTAATGTTAGATATATTGTGGCATTGGGACCATTACTGAGTATTAACAAGGACTACGGGGAGGTTGATATGGAAATGTGACCCAGAAATGGGGTTACCAATAAAAGGGAGTGAGTCTTGGGTCTTGGTGTTGTATATACAGTGATCGCAGGTTGTACGCATTGTTAAAGTATTCAACTGGTTAACATGGACATGTTTAGAACCAAACAGTTGGTGTGACTGCAAATGGAGGGTTCTTCTTCTTCTTCTTCTTCCCTCCGCCTGAACGTTTTTCCTTCGCTTTGGGCTTTGCCACCATGGAATCAAAGGTGCGTCCATAGCCGAACCTTTGGTTTTAATATCACTTGTTGGAAACGGGGAGCTAAACAAACTTAGAGAGCGTCAATGATGAGTCGGAGCACGTAATATTTTAGTGAATTTTTAATATCATATCTTACTTAAAACTTTAAGGCATTAGATTATAAATAACATTTAAATGTTTCTTGTTCCAATATAAGATATTAGCCTTGACCTTACACTTACACTTCAATAGGTCCATAAAACTTGATGGGCCTTACGATGGAAATGAGAGAGGGTCTCTTAATTTAAAACAAAAAAAAAAGAAAAAAAGGTGGAAGAATGTCATTATGTCACGGCCTCCAAATGACAATTGCACGAGCCCTGGCTAATTCGTCTTAGAACTATTTGGAGAAGAAAAAGAGAAACAATAATTGAAACTTGTGTTGTGAAGGTGAAGACAAGTAGGAGCAGTTTCGTAGATTTATGGCAGGCTTAGAAATTAAGGACACATGTTCGTGCTATATAAAATGTGGGGAATGACATGACTGAGTGACATACAAATCAAGTTTTGTTTTTAAGTACAACAAATCAATCTAGATCAAGTACCAAGGAACTCTTTCCCAAGAATGTTTAAGGCCGGATCAAGTTCTATTTTGTATCAATTGCTTAAATGATTGCATTATTGCATTGCTTGGAACGATTTCATCATCGATTAGGCAGAATGTTGTTGATGGTTGAAAACCTTTTCGAACTTTTGCCACTTTGTGTCAAGTGGCTTTTTCTTGTTCCCTTTAATGTTACACTACATGCTGCTGGGCACATGGGTCAAACATGCAATGCTCTCTCTCTCTCTCTCTCTCTCTCTCTCTCTCTCTCACACACACACACACACACACACACACACAATGTATCCATCGAGATGTGTATGATAGCTTTTTTTAATTTAACTACCATTCTTCACCTTGGATGACCCACATACGGACGACGACATTCCGAGTAAGATCAAGGGAGACAAGTCTTGTCTGCGAGAATAGAGGGGCTGGTTAAATGGTAAAATCAGAAAGAGAAATGTACAAGTAGGTTCAGTGATATATAGAAACTTGGAAAGTCGCTATTTTACAATCCCATTTAGTGTTAGGCTTACTTAGAATATTGAGTCTGTTCATTATTTTGTTGACAACGGTCGTTTTTTTTGAAATAATAATAATAATAATAATAATAATAATAATGGGGAAGCGCTAGACAACCAAAAATAATTTCCTGAAAATTTTTTAATCCTGCATTGGAATACTTGGTTTTTTTTTTTAGCTAGACCAGAAAAGTGAATTTAGTATGACAGATTAAGTGTAATACCGAAAATAAAAACAATGGAAAGTTGCTTTTATCGTGCTAGTTCAAGTGTAATGTTTAAGCTTTAGTTTTCTGATGAAAAAAAAAAAAAATGTTTTGTGACACGTTAATCAAACTAATATGCACAAGAAAGAAAAATTTTAAGCCCTCTATCTATTTAAAATTTCTCTTTACCTTCATATTTTTTTTATTATAATTTTTTATAATCTTAACACTAAAAATTCTCATTGGTTCAAATTAAATTTTTTAATGAATACAAAAAAATGTTCAAGTAAAATTTGAAAAGGGTAGAAAGAGGTAGAGTCGAACTGAACCTAAAATCGAAATCAAATAGAAACCCCAATTAGAATTGAAACTGGACCACTGGTAGTCGGTTCAATTATGGCATCTTTGAATTCAGAACCAAGTCATCCATTTTAACGGATCTTTGACATAACCAGCTTTCTGAATATTGTTTATCTGCTCAATCACTGATTAGGGTTGACTACCCATGCAATTTAGTCAACTGGAACTAAAGTCATTTTTTTTTTTTTTTTGAGTTGAAGATAATATCAGCGTTGACTCGTACGCAGGAGGGTTAAAGTTTGAGCTTCTCCAAAAATACTTTAAGGGCATTCAGATTGATCCAATTGCTCGGTGGATAATTGCCCAAGTCCAACGACAAAGACCTAATAATTTTGAGAAAATAAAATAATTCTTGTAGGATACAACTCGTTCAACTCCTCCATAAGAAGTCAATTTGCGAGTCGGTTCCTGCAAATTGTTTGTTCTTCTCTTTGACACCAACATGTACTAGGTCCTTTAAATCGACGACATCTTAACAATATTTAAAATGCTTTATTCTTCTTATGTACAATATACACAATAAAATCTACTATGTAAAATGCATCGACTCTTGATTTTGATATCAAATGCCCCCCCCCCTTTTTTTGAACCTCAAAAAAATCTATTTAAAGAATAATAACTCTCTTATAAATTTTTGTTTATTTAGAGAAAGACATTATATGAGAAATTTAAATTTAAATTTATGAAAAGAAAAATATACCGAATTATTACTAAACTCTCACATCGAATAATACAATTTGTTTGAATTTGACTGAATATAATTGAGACCAAAACTTTCAATTTTTCCAAAAAACAAAAATAAATAAAATAGAAAACCTTTACTCTTATGGCTAAATTTGGTTGGTTGATTTGACTTGCCTCGTAGAAATCTTAATGCGATGAACCTAATTAATCAAGCCAAAATCTTAACTAATAAGCGCCAAACATGGTTTTAAAAGTTGCAAACTGCAAAAATTTTGAAGGCAAGAGGGCAATGATTGCTGGAATGGGAGGGTAGCTACTTGAACATCTGATCTCTTTAGCGAGTCCTTTATCTGGGTACCACATGGAATGGAAGGGCCACCATTGTCTTTTACGGCTTGAATGATAATGAGCACCGTACGGGGAGCCTGAGCCAAAAGGGCAGTGCAAAGTCAGAAAAAAAAAAAAACAGTAAACCTATAACACAAAGATTGCAAGCAAATCCCCAGAAACCCGATGAATTTCCCAAACTTAAAAAGAAATGAAAAAAAAAAATCCCATATTCAAAATTGCAATAAAAATTCATAAGATTTATTGAGAGTACACGTAATTTATAGATATCATAAATGCAATACAATTTTTATTGTTAGTTGCAATAGATTAGCAAAACATGACTAGATTATCCCCTATCCACAATGCCTTTTTTTTTTGTGTTAATTTCAATAAAATTGATTGCTTTACTTTTTCTTAGCCAGCTCACAACTCCCATAATGCTCACTCATTATATTTGTTGCTTTACGCTTGCCCTCTTGGCCTCATCTCTCTTATAACCTACTTTGAATAGAAATAAAACTCAGCTGCCAGCTCCCTTCTGAAAGGAATTTCAGTACGCACACCCAATTCAGAAACATTGAGAAAGAAAGAGAGAAAGACCCACGAGGAACCAAAGTCACTGAATTAAGGGTCGCCTATGCACTAGAACAAAAAGCAAAGAGAAAAAAATTGTAATTATAATCCATTCCATCCCCACATTATCATGGAACCAGAAAATGGAATCAACAGGCTAAATTTCTCCATCCAAGCTCTAGAAAAGAAGCAAGAACATGTACAAGGGCTTGCTCAAGTTCAAACTCTAGCTCATGTTCAACCAAGCCCATCCTTGTCAAACCCCACCAAGACAGCACCTCCCAAGCGCACGTCCACCAAGGATCGCCACACAAAAGTCGATGGCCGCGGTCGTCGGATCCGCATGCCCGCGGCCTGCGCTGCCAGGGTCTTTCAGCTCACTCGTGAGCTTGGCCACAAATCCGACGGCGAAACCATTGAGTGGCTGTTACAGCAAGCTGAACCCTCTGTCATTGCTGCCACGGGCTCTGGCACCATTCCTGCCAATTTCACTTCCCTGAACCTCTCCCTCCGCAATTCCGGCTCCACCATCTCGGCCTCTCACCACCTTAGGAGGACTTACTTTAATCCAAACTATGGAATTGAAGAACCATCTGCGTCCCAGCAGCGAAGGATTTTATTTCCTTCTGATGATTATTCTCTAAGCTTTAGCTCACTTAGTACAACTAGCGCGGGTCTCAACGCGAACGCAGCCATTGTTTTACACGACACTACCAAGCCAGAAGTACGCATAAGTGGTGACGGCACATCTTTAGATATTGCGCAGAAGGAGAGAAGAAAGCTTAGGCCGGCGGAGTATGAATTTTTATCTCAAGGCCATCAAATGGCAGGGAGTTATTTGCTGCAATCGACTAGTTCCGGGGCGATTCCGGCAAGTCAAAGCCTGTTTCCGGCAACGTTTTGGACGGTGAACAATCCTAGTAACCAAGTGATGAGCGGAGACCCCCTGGTAACATTTCCTTCTTTCAATGGAGGGAGTAATAATGTGCTTAGGGGCTCTTCTGTGTCTAGTGGTTTGCATTTCATGAACTTTCCTGCCACCATGGCCCTTATGCCTACTCAGCAATTGGGTTCTGCCATAAGTGGTGGCAGTGGCAGCCGCGGCGGGACTGATAATCACTTTGGTGTGCTAGCAGCGATTAATGCATATAGGCCAATTATGGGTGGTGGCGGGGGCAGCACGTCAGGGTCTCCGGCAAGTCCACAGCGCGGAGGAGAGGTTGCGCCGTGACACAATTTCTCACCATTCCCAGAGCAAGATTCAGGCGTATGGTCTGCTCCCTGCTTTTAGTTTTGCTTTACTATGTTACCAAGTCATTTTATATAGCTATAAATATATTTTGCAAGACATGGATTGATTGCTCTTTAAACTCAGTTTAGTACTAACTGTGGTGTGATACTAGTAAGTAGATCTAGGGTTTGTCGATAAAAATATTAAGGTGAGTATTTTCATTGATTTTCTTCTAGAGCTTATACTATTATTTTGCATGCAACATTTGATTGCTAAGTTACCATCGCCAACATGAAGCTGAGGCCATTAGGTTGAAGATTAACCCAACACACACACACACTCTCTCTCTCTCTCTCCCACCTTTTACACCATTAAGCATTGGCCATTGATACTGTTTTCATCTCTACATCAGCATTGCAGCAAATCTCTGCAGCAGGTGCTTTACAATGTGTAATGCTTTATTAGGAAAATAAATTGAAATCTTCTTAGTAGCACACCAGATGGTCACAGTGATATAGAATTCTAGTTTGCTGTGATGGATGTTGGATCCAATGGGGAACTGCGATCCGCTCTTCTTACTTAGGGCGGCTCCAGTACATGTAGTGCTGGGGCTTGGAGGAATGATTTATAGTGGGTCTTGGCTCTTGAATTTTGATGGTCACACAAGGACACTTCTGGTCTCCCTTCTCACACATTTTGTGTACTGTATATTCAGCGAGCCTGAAATGCACGTTCAGACAGTGGGACACATTCTAGCTGGAGGATTCTCTCTCTGGAAACACTGCTTTTCAGTGTTCTAGTGCATGATAGCCTAAATATATCTCAAACTACTTTGTCTCTATTTCACCCTTCTCAGGCCTCCACTATATGTATATATGGCCACCTGTTCTTCGTGAGTGCTTTTTAAAAAGTTTGGATCATAATTTAGTGTATTATTGTCTCCGATAATTCTTCTTTTGAACTTGGGATCTCAATTTAAAATTCTGAATTCTCGATTACTTTAGTGTCCTCTGAGAAACAATCTCCAAGGCGTTTTGCTTTATACACCAAGCAAGTTGTGTTACTAGGGATTACCTGATTGTAACAAAAATTAAAGTAAATCGTTCCTTGTCTAGTATTTCAGTGAGATTTTCTCACACAATTTTCTTTTCTTTATGTGGTATATTGGAGGAACTTCATCAAACACATGAATTTGACAAGTTGTTGACATGGGTTATTCATTAACCCTTGGAGGCATATCTTTCTTATGATCCTATGATTACACATTTTATATTATGATAATTTTCAGTTTCAGTCTCAAAATGTATCAATATATATAATAAATATTTTTAATTTAATATCCAATATAGTTTTTAAGATCTTTGTTGCACAATTAGATATGTTAATTGCATAATGATTATCATAAGATGCATATTGTCACATTACCTATGTTATTTTTGTATCAAAAAAATATGTGCTATATAACATTTAACCTCTCATATTGAAATTACGCACAACCTTGTTTTAAGCAAACATTTTAATATTTATCAATTTAATAAATTTCAACATCTAGCTTATTTTATTATTCGTAGACTCTAGATTAGTTTAGCATTTAAAGCATGATCCTTAAGCATCGATTCTAGAGCTTGAAGCTGGACTCGGGTTGGAGCTACTACTTTGAGCATATGGTTGGCCTTTTTGGTTCATAATTCTATTTTATGTAACCCAAAAGTTTGACTTTCGCCTGCTTTGCTAAGAGGAGTATACAATACAAAACTATAACACCCTAATCAAATCTCGGTAGAGAAGATCATGGACGCCTGGTGATGGCGCCTCACAGACCTCAGGCTGAACTTCCGAAGAAACATCCAAATTAGCAAGGAAGTCCGCACAATTGTTCCCTTCTCTTATCGTATGCTGTAGACGGTAGTCCCAAGGTTACTTAATCAGCCTCAAACACTTAGCCATAGTAGTCCGATACAAATCATGTGCCCAATCAACCTTTCTAAAAGGCTTTTCTTTTTTTTTTTTTAATTCCCTCTAATACCAAATTTGCCTTTTGTTGAGATATATCTTGATCAGGATCAACCTATATGAAGTAGTTTTTTTTTTTTTATCTTTTTCCTTTTTGGAGCAGCACTGCATTTTATTTAAGGCATCCAACAAACGGAGGCTACCCAAAGAAAATATTACCTTGCCATTCCTCAACCAAATGAAGCAAAACGTCCCACTTGGAATGTCAGCAAAAGGAGTGTTATCCTTTTGAAAGGGCCGAGGAAGGATAGAAGTGATCAGAGGTCTTGTGGGAATTGTAAAATATTGAGAATGCATTCTCACTGTTGCTTGACGATTTGCCTTTTTTGCATGGATTTGCATGCAGTTAATGTTAAAGCCACGGGCAGGAACATGCTTTATCTCTTTTTTTTTTTTTTTTCCATAAAAGGACATAGACAATATGCTAAACGAAGGTACGAAATGACTTGAAAAATGGTTTCATTGACGTAATCAAAAAATGCAAACCGACTGAGGTGCGTTCAAGAAGATTCATTTGGATTAGACGTTATGTTGGACCATTACTTTTCAAAAAGTAAATAAGGTTTGTTTTGGAGGAAAAAAAAAAAAGGGGTGGGCTTATTTAGGCCATTACTATTAGTCCAAACTGCATGGTACAAGCAGCATCCCAAGTAGGTTTATGCAATTGCAAGAAAAATTCCCCTGATGTTTTCCTTTTTAAAAAAAAAAAAAAAATTCTGGTTCATTATCTTTTTATGTGCTTTCCTTTCATTGTCGTGATGGGCAGATTTTGCTCCATTTTTACTGTGTTTACTCTGTAAGTCGGTTTTCCCAGGTTGTGGGTTGTATTTATGTTTGTTTGGAAGGAAAATTGAGATTGAAGAAGAGTATTTCATGAAAAAAGAAAGTATAATTCTTTTTTATTTTTTAATTTTGTTTTTTTTGGTTGTTTTCTCTGCAAGCTTTGAGTTTTATGGAGAAGTTACGCGGACTCAGAGATCTAACGTAATTCAGACGCAATCGATGTTATGCTAGCATGATCTAAAATTTATTGAAATATATTTTCACCTATTTAATTTATTTTTTTTTTTAAAAATTATTATTAAAATATTATTAATAATATTAAATTTATAATAATATATTAATTATTCTTTTATTACGTATGTAATTTTAAAAAAAAAATTTTAATTTTAAAAATTATATATATAAATTATATAAATAAATTTTATTATATATATTTTACTTGTTTATTTACTCGTTTAAATTTTATTATTAAATAATATTTTGAGATAAAATGTTAAGAGTAAAAAATATTATTAATAAAAAATATATATTATTTAATAATATTAAAAAAATAATTTTAAAAAAATTTTAATTTAATTATAAATATTTTAAAAATATTATTAAAATAATTATTAATTGATAAATTAATTATAAAAAATATAATAAAAAATTAATATATTTTTTTAAATATAATTATTATTTTTATATTTTAAATTATATATTTAATATTAATTTATTATTAATAATTTATAAAATATATTATATTATATTATATTAATTTAAAAAAATAATAATAAAATATTATTTTAATAATTTTTAAAATAATAATTATTTTAAAATAAAATAATAATAATAATAAATATTATATTTATAAAATATTTAAAAATATTTTATTTTTAAAAATAAAAAATAAATAATTTATATAATGACATATATAAAATTTTTTATTAATATTTTAACATAATAAAATATAAAAAAATTTATTATAATCTTTAATTTTTAAAAATATTTTAATAAAAATAATTTAATTTTTTAAATTATATTTTAATTTAAAAATATTTTTACTTATCAAGATACAAATTAAAATACACTGTCAAATAAAACCTTGATATGTAAAACTCAACTACATTTTAAGGGATCTTGAACAAAATTCAAACATGGCGAGCGTCGCGCATGCAGATGTCAGCGTGGTGCCAATTGATTATTGTTTAATAAAAAAAAAAAAACTTCCCACCATAAGTTACTAAATGTGGAACAAACACAAAAAAAAAAAAAGTTCAACTAACATAATAAAAATGTGCAACAATACGTTATTGTACTTTTGAGTGTCCAGAACAAGCATTGAGTATGTGTTTGACTTTGACAATGGAGAACTTTCCTGAGCTCTGCTTCCAGACTTGTCTTCAAATCGGGTATGACCTAGTCTATCCATCCGGCAGGAGTGCTCGTCAGACGGTGGCAGAGCAGGCATGAATTATGATCGGACTGGAACTTGATGAAGCCGGATCAGGGAAGATCCATGTCTGGTTGCCTGGTCTGGATTAGATTTGGGACAAGAGGAAGTTAAAGAACGTCTAAGTCTTGAGGTTAGTATTTTAATACTTAAGTTAATAAAAGATAAAGACCTATGAGATCTAAAAGGTGATGTATTTGTTTGAAGAAAGTATTTTTTTTTTTTAATTAGACTGAAAAAAAGAAGAAATATTTAGTATTATTAGATCAGACTGAGAATTGATTGAAAATTGACATCAAATATCCTTATTAAATTACTATAACTCTTCCTGCAACTGTAAACTGTACATATTCCATTATGCTGCTGCTTCAAATTGTGAAGTCCATGTGACTTCATTAGTACATCTGTCATTCCTGCACACACGTATGCTGTGGTGTCTAATTTTTCTTGCAAGATAAGAGCAGACAAGGGGGGGGGGGAATTATTGGAAACTGTACAACTGATTAATGCTCTTTTGTGGAGGAGGTGAACGGCTGATAACAAGAAAGGAATATCGTTTCAATGCTCTAAAAGCTATAGTGCTGGATGTGTTGTTCACTTGCACAATCAAGAACTATGTATGAACTTGATTAGGTATGCAGACTTTTTTTTTTTTTCTTGTCAAAAAAAAAAAAAAAACTTGGCCCAGTACTTTGTTGGGCTGATTGCATTAGGAGCCAGCCTAATGGTGCAGTTGCATGTTTGAATAGAGCCCAAAGCACACTAACTTATGGGGGATCGAGAGCTTCCTAGACTTGAGTTTTTGTCAGTCCTTTCAGAAATCTCTTGTACAGAGTAGGTGTTTAGATGGATGTCTTGTTCTAACTAGGCATTGCTCTGGTAATCCTAATGCCGATTTTGATCAAAGAATGAATGAAATTGTTGTTAAAACAAGCTCCATTAACTCTTTCATAGCTAGTTGACAATGTAGTGTGTGCTCTCTATACCTTGATCAATCTCATATACAAAGGCAAACTGACGATCCTTGACTACAAGGTTGTTTTATCTGATCCTGCAAACAGTTCATATTCGTTGTAAAAAAATATATATATAAATCTATCTAGCGTACCAGAGTATGATCAATCTTATATTTCAATTGATCATGTTCTGATTCTTTATTCATCCATAAATTCATGTATCTTGTACAATATCAATATACAGAAATTTATTCTCTCAATTCTCTTTTAGCTTACTTTTATCAAAAAGAGGAAAAAAAAAAAAAACAAGAGAGAGAGAGAGACATCGGCTAGAATAGGAATTGTACCATCTGCAGAGTTTCGCAAGAAAAAGAAACGCGGGTGAAGGAAAAAAGATGGAATCCAATTCTTCTCCCTCCCTTTTCCAATCAAAGATGGAGGCCCCAAAAAGGAACAAAAATTCATGTGATTAGACAAGGAGTGGTTTCCACGAAACTTCCACCGACCAAAGTAGGCCTCGTGATGTTGGATTTTCCAAGTAATTATTAGGCGTATTAATTTGGAAGAATAAGGCCAATGAATGAAAGATGACGTAACATTGTAGGAAAGATGAAACCCATATAAATACAACTTCCACGCCGTGTCCAAGAGTCTCAAATATCACCTCTTAAATGATACCATCGTACACGTCTTGTTTTTTATTTATTTTTTTTTCCCACATATTTCTGTTTTTTTTTTTTTTTTATGGGATATGAAATCGACCCTCAACCCTCGTCCAAAAAGCTAATTCCAACGTTTTTTCCCTTTTTCTCTTGTAGAAGTTGGGTTGGAGGACCCTTGGCCAGATGCATCAAATTAATTATAGCTTTCGGCGTGGATGGAGTTTATAGAAGAATACCTTTACACTTTGATTGGGAGGGGGGAATGACAATGGTGAAAAAAACAAAACATACATCAACCAAGGTTTAAATTCGGGCAATTTTTGAGAGCAAAAATACATAATAACTGTCCAATCATGCGTATAATATGAAAAATTTTAAAAAAAAAAAAAAGAAAAAAAGATAAACACGCATGCATGAAAGACAATTTTTGATATGTATATTAGATATTAACGAGTCAAATACATACTAGACACATAAAATTAATTTTAAAATTCTTAAAAAGTAGTGACATAAGAAATAATTTGAGAGCATTATTAAATATTAACGCATTTAAATTTATTTATTTAGTTTTAAAAATTTATCTTTATTATGTGTATAAAAATATTTTGCGTCCCAGAACACCAGAAGATGGCATGCCATGCCATGCCATGCTTCCAAAAATGGAATGAGATACACAAACACATCCATACATCATCACTCCACACAACATGGCGGACAACGCATTCTTTTCTCTTTGTCATTTTGCTGTCACGTCACGTGGACCCTTCCACGCATTGGCCTTTATTTTTTTCACCTTGGGGTCCCACCTGATTACACAAAGTGGTCCCCACGAAAAAGGCCTTTGGATCAATTTGCACCACATTATCACATCTACTCGGCCTCCGGTCCAGTCCCCACCCCGCACGCACCCACCACCCATCATTTCGTGTTTCACGCAGTCGCGATCGGTCACCCAACAGGCTTATTTTCATAATTTAAAAAATATATATATTTTTTACGATAAATGTATTACAGTTTTATTTTTTTCAAATAAAAAAACAGCATAACTGTATTAATTATCACTTTTATGAATATAAATTAAGAATTTTTTATTATTATTTTAATTAATTTATTTTTTTATCTGAGACCTATCGTTGCAGTAATAATAATTTTTAATGGATATTAAATAAATTTAACTACAATAATTACTGAATGTAAAAAATGAACGACCCATCATTATTATAAATCACACGCTCGACTCCCATGTGCCATTTCGTCTTTGTGTGGCTAAGCCAAAAATAACTTCTCAAGAAATTGTTTATTGCTTTTAATTTATTATATTGTTTTTGTTTAGTTTGAATCTTGAAACCACAGGAATTTGGAATATATTGGTTATATTAAATAAAAAAATAAAATTAATAGTGTTTTGTTTAATAAATTTGAACTCATTAATACTGTCACGAAAAGCTTCCTTCTAAAAGGAAAACACAGCTTCTGCAAAGCACTCTTTTTTTTATTATTATTTTTAGTTGACACAGCACTTTACTCCAGGTCTTAGTACTTGGAGTCCAATCTTTAAAATAATTTTTGAATAAAAATAGATATTTCTTTTTATTTTTCAAACTATATCGGTTTCATTTTAAAAAATAAAAAATAAATATGATCAAATTAAATATAAGACAACTTAGTAATATTGACTTGGAAATAATAAACTCCGATTGTATTTTATATTGGAAGCCATTCTCGAACAAAACTTTATAACTCAATAGTTATGAAATTTAGCCGTTAATACTGTACTAGCATTCTCCAGAATATAAATAGGATATTAAATATTTTAATATTTAATTAATTATTTTTGACACATAAAAAACTTTTAGTTCATTTGTGATTCAAGTTATTTTTATTCAATTAATTATATTATCAATTTTTTATTAATATTATTTATTATTTTAATTTTATTATTATTTATTATTATTTATTTACTCTTTATTAATATTTTTTTAACAAAATTTTTATTTAAAAAATAATAATAAAATAAAAATAAAAAATAATAATATATATAAAAGAATGTGAATAAACTAACATTATGAAATAAAAAAATATGAAATGATTTTAAAAAACCTTTAAAAAATAAATAATAAATTAAAAAAATTGATTTGAACTTTATTTTTTTTTTTTAAAAAGAAATTTTTACTTTTAATTTTAAAAAATAATTAAAATTTAAAAACAGTAACAAAAAGAATTTTTTAATTTAAATAAATAAAAAAAAGAAACAAAAATCTTTAAGAAAAAGAGTATTTAAATTTTTTTGAAAAAACATACTAAAAAAATAAAAATCTCTAATCACATCCAAACAAGTGCTAAGGTAAATCGTGGACCAATAAACAACGTTAGACACCCCCATTCGCTTAATTTTTTGATCTCGAACTTAAAATTTAGAGACAAATAGCTCCATCCCCACGACTTTGGAATTGACAACATCAATAAAACTGGAAAAAGAAACAGAAAAAGAATAAAAAAAAAAAAAAAAGAGGAAAAAGGATTGCTCCGGGGGATATTTCTGTTCTGAATTTTTTTTTTTTAAAAAAGGAAAATCCTCTAAAAATGGGAAGGGGCCATAACTAAAAGTCCATAAACAACCTTCATTTACATCTTTTCTCACTAATTTTTCTTTTTTTTCTCTTAGAAGCCCTTTTTTTTTTTTTTTCATTACCTGATGCCCCCCAGCCCACGTCATACATCACATTTAACTAAATAAATAATTCAGACTGCACCAAGGCATAATAATTAGCATTAATGTCTTCAAACTCCCACAAGCCATCACAAAGAGAGAAAAGATCGACTAAGGTGGGCCCATCACCACCATTAACAACATCAACAAACCCTCCTTCCACACCATTAACAACATCAACATCTTCTCTGTTTGGAATCCCAAGCTCATCATCAGATGCTTCAAGCAGATGCCTCATGACCCTCGCCCTCTCATCTTCCTTCAAGATATCCGGAGAGGATGAAGAGGAAGAGGAAGAAAGAGGGTCATGATCAGTCTGAGCCTCTGTGGTTGGGGAAGAAAACGGGTCAAAACCTGAGTCTGAGGACAGTTCTTCTTGAAGGGTAGTGATTAAAGAAGAGAGATCTTGTGGTGACTCATCTTCTTCCTCTTCTTCTTCTTCGAGAAGAGAGAGTATGTGATTGTATGGCTTATGTCTCTTGTTTTCTTCCAAGTCTTCTACTTGGGTTTCTTCTCTCTGGCGCTTTGATTGTGGCTCAGCCATTGGAGCTCGAAAGAAGCAAAAAGAAAGCAACAAATATAAGGAAGAAATGAGATAATGGCGTTTCAGAGGAAAGTGATAGGGTTCGAAGGCCATGGAAAGGGTTTATATATAGAGTTGGAGGAAAGAAAGTGGCGTTACGGTCAAATAAGTGAAAGAAATAAAAACAATATGACATTTAAGTACAATTTTTTAATGTTCTATTATTATAATAATCCGACGCTGCCTTACACTATAATAATAATAATAATAATAATAATAGTAGTACGAGGTATCACGTCTTAATCGTTAAAAATTTAAAAATTTATTTTTAAAATATCAAATTATAAAAATAATAAAATTATTATATAACATAATTTATAGTCTCAAGACTTTATAACAAATAAATAAATAAAAAATGAGGCGATGAAGGAAGTAACGTATATTTATAATAGAATAATTTATTGTTTCACTAATATTTAGTCTTTATTTATGATAATAAATTTAATTATTTTTATTAAAATTATAAAGCTAAAAGAGTTCTCCACGAATAATCTATATGTTATTTATTACATCGACGGAGGCCTCACATGGAAGGAAAGACAAAATTGATGCGGTGGGTGTGAGTCTTAAACTAGTCTACTTTGTTTTATCATATTTTTAAAATATATATATATATATATATATAATGCGAATGTAGTTAAAGTAAAATGTATAAATATATACTTATTTTATGCATTTAATATAATTTTTTTTATGATTTTATGTACATGTTTTTATTTATTTTATTTTATTTATTTACACATTATATATTTAAAAATATATATATATTTGGGATTTGCCCGAATCCCATCCCTCTCACGTCACCGGCGTTCTCCTTATTGCACCAGTCCTAATTAAACGAAACTGCCAACTTATAGTCCTATGGTGGAATAAATCCTTACGATAAAAGTAAAAGCAAAGAGAAAGTTAGAAAAAAAAAAAAAAAAAAGATGCTGCGTCTCTATGAGTTGGTCCACGCTTATTATGCAAACTACAAATCAACCGTTGGATCTTTTGTTATTATGGAGCTTCTTGATGAGAAAGGGGAATATCAATCGTTGGATGTTGAGACCAGACGGTTTCGTGTACATAGGAAGATATCGAGGCTCTCGCAGACATCGACAAATGCCCATTCGTTAAAAAGAGAGAAACGTCCATGTGCTCGAGCGCCACCGTCAAACGTTTGTGCCTTCAAATTAAAAGGCTAGAGTTCAAATTTCTGTTCTCTTTCTCACCCCTTTTCTTTTTCTTTAAAAATATTTACTTAATTATCTCCTCTACAGGTTAAAATCTAGATAAATAAAGATAGATTTTTTTTTTAAAATTTTTGACAGGGTATGACAATGCCCCGGACGAGTTAACGTACGAGAGGCGGATATCTTTAAGAAATAGGTTTTTTTTTTTCTCAAATTCTATGTAAAAATTAGATGAAAAATAAAAAACGTGTTCATTTGAATCAATTTGAATTGTTAATTATAATTAATTTATTATTTATTAAAAGACATATTAATTTAAGGATATCAAATATATATTTAATCTCTATATTTAATTTTCACCTTCATGTAAATTATTTTCCCTATTTTCTGTTATTATTTTACTTTACTTGACTGGTCCCCGTAGAGTTTACAGATGAAAACGGTCCCAATTGCAGTGACCTTTAGCATTGATGTAAAAGGTCACCATGTTTGGGTAGGCTACGTGGGTGTGAGCTTAGTCTATGGGATGGGAGTGGGAGTCGTTTCTTGTGTCCTTTGCTTTGCTCCTCGGATTCCTCCCTTTTTATCAGCGGTCGGTGATTTGACTCTTGACCTGCAGGCATGGGATCGTTTCTAGCTGCACACTCTTAACGTTTAAAAATCTGAACATCTAATTTAAAGATGTAAAACTTTTATCATTGTTAAGGGAATATAAAATTTATATAAAAAAAAGTTATTTGCTTCATGTAATTCGTTCTTTCTCTAATTACCTTCATCCAATGAAAGATGATGAAATTTAATTTTTTTCTCTTTTATTTTTCCTTCACTTATTCTTCTTTCACTCTCCTTTTTTTTTGTTTTTTAAATGGGTAGAATGCTGGACATGCATCTCACATAATTTTCCGCAAATTGATAAATTGGGTTTGAATCTGGGAAACTTCACAACTGGGAATAATGAGGGAGTGAGGAAAACAAAAAAAAAAAAACAAAACAAAACAAAAACAGAAAGAAAAAGGAAAAAGATATGAAAAGTGGAAAGAAGAGCCGATTGCGTTTGGGAAATGACAGCGAACCAGAGGAGCATGAAATTTTTGGCAGGTAAAGTGAAACTGGTCGGTGGGATTTGTTTTTAATATAATAATTAAATGTCTGTAGGAATTTACGCAGAGACTTTGAGCGAGGAAAAGTAAAATGTATTTCTCTTTTTTTAGGATAAGAAGAAGGGGTATATTGTTGAGGAAAATTCTTTAAGAATACAAATTTCATGAATGTAAACAAATGTAAGATTATTATTTATTTTATATCATTTATAAATAATATTTCATATATTTTATAAAAAATTAAAGATAAAATAAATTTTTTAAATATTATATAAAATATTTCATATGTAATAAAAATTATTTTATATTTATTTGTGTTTATAAAATTTTATATTTATGTAGTCGTTGTCCGACTATCAATTTGGAGAATTCTGGAACTGCGATAGAAATAATTTTTTTTAATTCCATTTATAAAAACAAAAGATTTTTCATGTGAAATGAAGTGACATATGAACCACCGCAGACTTTTACGTAGAAGACGGAACATGACAATTCAAGGATTATGAACCCTTTTTTTTTTCTTTTTTCTTTTTTAATTTAAGTTTTCTTCTTTAAAAGTATTATTATGGATGTGTGATGTCAAAAGAGTACAAGGACTTCATCATTGTGCCATGCCCTATCACATCCCACGATTAATTACTTACCATTAAAAAAAAGAAAATGGCAATAAATAAGAATGGTGCGAAAACGTTTCTGTTTGAGTAAATGGAGAGTATGCATGATACTTTATTTATATTATTAAGGAGCTTGAGGTTGAAGTACTTCTTATTCCCATTTGTGCAGAAAGCATCTTGTCCAACGTTAGGGATCGGAATATAAATGTCTATCACAATATTGCTTTGTATAAATTAACTAAAAATCATCGATTCCAGGGAATAAGAAAGATTTTTTTTTTTTAAAAAAAGAAAATTCCAAGAGAACGGTAGGCTCCACCCCTAGAATCTTTCAGATGAAAATTCAATGACTCCACAAATTAACGACATTTGTGTTATCCATGCAGGAAATCGAGTGAATTCACTGAAGAACACGTTATACCAACTCTCTATTCAGAGTATAATATATATACACTTAACTACATAGGAATGTGGTACACAGTCTATTTAATTGTCTATATAATTATTTATTCTAAAAAGTTAAGATTTTTTTTTTTCCAAATTACATTTAACATATATTAACTGTATTCTAGTTGTATTGCCACCAAGTTTTTTCTATAAATGTATAAAAGCTGTATATATATATATATTTATTTATTTTTCATATAGTGTAATTTTGTAGAGTTTGAGTGGTTTTTGTGTCATTAAAAAACAAATGTTATGCGTAGTAAAAGAATTGACTTAAGAGGATAGGTACTCGACCACTTTTTTTTTTTTTTGGTAGTGCTTGGTCATAATAATCTAATCGAACTGCATAATTTAAAGAAAGAGCCTTTTTGACCGTATTGGAAATGTTCCCTATGCACTTTTTAATTCCGTGTCTCAAGGGTGTTGATTTTTGTTTATACATTTATATTTATGCTTTAGGTATAAGCTTTTTAATTAACAGCTACTATTTGTAGCCATGTGCCCCCAAATGTTTGTTTCAAGTTTTTTCATGTGCATTGCATTATTAATTAACAGTTGATTTACAAGTAATCAAATGGCAGGCTTATGATATTTCTCTTTTGGATCAGAAGAGAGTTTCACGCTTACCGACCAACGAGCTTGTGATTATTAAAATCCTAATTTATTTTTAATTATTTGAGTCTAGATCTAGATTGCCAAATCATAAATCTTGTAGTTTACTTTGTTGCTTTATCTGTGGTGCAAAGGGCTCTCCCCACTCCGTGCCAATTTCTTCTTAACACTCGACAAGGTGGCTCGTGCCATACTTTGCAAAAAGGAATTCTAAATAATTAAAAGAATCGAGAATCAAATTAAAGGAAAACAAATCTGCAGACTTAAAAATAGCAAACGATGGCTGGTTAACATTTTGATTTCATCTCTTTTATTTTTTTTTTAAAAAATTATTGTTCCAGTATTGGTGGATTGTATAGTCACCATGGCACCTAAGATGCCAAACCTTCCCATCACATGATACTAAGATTCTTAAAATTGAACTAGACTAATAGGTAGGATGGATAAAATTAAAAATTAAATTGTAATTTATTTTATTTTATTTTATTTTAAAAATAATTATATTTAAAAATTAATAATTAAATCGATAAAATAATTAATTAAACTTTTGATTAATAAATTAATTATAATTTTTTTAATTCAATTAATTTTAAAAATTACAAAAAATAAAGAAAATATTTTTTTTCTATATTTTAGTTTTCAATAAAAATTATACTATTTTATAATTTTTTAAATTATCAATCATAAAAATAAATAAATAAATAAATATATATATATATATATATATATAATATTTATTTATATTTTGATATAAATGTATAAAATTATATATTATTTTATATTAATATTTATTTTTAAAATTTAAATTATTTTATTTATATTAAATTATTTTATTTTTAATAAAATATTATATAAAATTAAATAAAAATATTATAAATTAGAATATATTTTATATTAAATTTATTTAACTTATAGTATTTATATTTATAAATATATTATATTAATTAATTTTTTTAATATTATCTATATATAATTAAATTATTTATATATATAAATAGAAATATATATATATATAAAATTATATTTTATTTATCAATAATTTATATATAATATATATTTAATATTAAATATTAAATTTATTATTTTAGTTATAATTAAATGAATTAAATTTTTAATTTTTAATTTTTAATTTTTTTTGATTTAATAGCTATTTTGATTTTTAAAATCTTGCATAATACCACCTGATTAAAATGAGAGGGATTAATGCCCATGTAGGGATTCGAGTAATACTCAAATTGTATCTTGAGATGGTCATTTGATTATGTCAATGATACTCCTTTTATAAATTTAAAATTAATCTATGTTAGAGATGTGTGCGTGCATAAGAGTTTGACCATAGAATACTCCATTTACATGACAGAAATATAACTTTAATAATCATCTAAATTTAGCTTGAGTGAACATAAGAGCAAAACTTCTAAGATAAAGTTACGAAAACTAAGAACAATTCAAAATTGTAAGAAATGGTCCCCCTTGGCCTGAATTGCTTGCAAGCATTGAGAGTCAAATTTGTGTTGACTTGGATTAAATAGAATTATTAGAAAAACTCAATATTTAAAACGCATTAGTGTGTATACAACAGGTGCATCTACCAGGGCCGGCTTAGTCGGCCATTATTTATTTATTCATTTACAGGCTAATAATTTAACAGGGTCCCAGCATAACCAAAATTACAACTATGAAAAACTAGTTTCTGAAGAAATTTATTACGGTTTTAAATGCATACTTATAAGGGAACAAATTTTCCAATAAAGGCATATTGAATTGCAGAACCATGTGCCGAAACCCTCTAAACTTAGATGGAGTGAAGGGACTCTTAACTCCCGAGGGTAAAATTTTGAGTGAGGACTTTGACCTGAGACAAGAACCCTTGTGGCTGCCAACAATATCAGGACCTGTCAATGGACTTTGCCCTGTTCCTCTGAGCTGGCCACCACTTGATTCATGCTTACATAAAGTCCAGTGGAAGTAATGCCAGAGGCATGAAAATTTAGCTGCAAGTTTCCATTATAGTGGAGCCTGAACTACTTGGCAGATGGACCTTTCAATCATATTGTCTCCATTGGCATTTAAGGCTCAGTTATTTTGATAATTGCCTGGTTGATAGTTTTGTAGTGGAATCAACTTCTAGATTTCAATTCTGACATTTTTTACCACAATTGATTGTCATTGATCATTATTCCCTTGGAACTTTTGCAGGAAATTTGGTCTCTGTGTAATAATTATATCGAGAACCCAAAACACCAAGCGTTGGCACTTTTAGCACACCAACAAAGCATTGTACCCAATGGAAATGAGGTACCTTACTATTTACGATTAAACTTTTTTCAAAGAATCCAATGAAAGTCTTATCCTTGATATGCTTTGGTCGAATTAGAGTGTTTGAACAATGTGATGAGCACTCCTATTACATCCCACAGAGTTGAGGACTTTTTTTAATCTATGAATTGCAAAATCAACCCGTATCCCATCTTCAGAAAATTACTATTATGACAAACCAATTCATTATTTGAACCTTTCTCGACAAAAGATGGAACACCTTTATGTCGCCAAGTTGTCAAGGTTCAATAAGGAATATCAATACATATAATTGGCCCTTAATATTTGACCATTCTCCATTAGAGTGGCCTTGGAACTAACTTGATTGAATCTTGATCTTAATGCCACTCCGAATCTGGAACACAACTAACAACCAATTCAGCTCCTCCACCTCGTAAAAAAGGGCATGATTATTATACAAGCAATTGGGATACATCAAAAATAGAGATTGACCCACATCTTATATTGTCTAATCATATTTAGATGCAATTATATTTCCCCTCCATTGTTCTCTACCGTTCATGTCAAAAAGGTGTGCTAATGCAAAGTTTCCAACTTCCAATTGTCACAATCATATCTTCACAATGTTCAATGGCTAATCGAGCAAACGAAAAGCAAAGCAATAAAAAGGTGAAATGTGTTTATACACATCATGCTCTTTACTCTTGACAATCTCTTTTTGATAGATAACTCAAAAAAGTATGAAATCTCGGTAATGAATGCCATGACTTATTCTCCCTAGGATGATGTGGTTTCCAAAGTGGGGAGGGGATCAAGTTGAAAGGAACAATATAAGTTTTCCAAAAAGTTGAGTTGGAGATAGCATAATAAATACCCAAAACCAAGCATAAATAATCTTCATCTCGAAGGATCATTTGTATATATCCCCATTTGATAGTTTTGAGGAAGACAATGACATGGGAAACAAAACCAAAACACGTATTACTCTGCAATTAGTACACAATGGATATAGTACATAACCCATTAACATCGCAATCAAATTCCACTAACCACCACTAAAGTTTTGGTTGGCAACATGCACTTTCCGTTGGGTTGTTATCATGGGAAAAACCACCTTCTTTATATGCGCACTAAACTGTTATTGGCCTTCATAAACATGGATTCCTCTCTTAGTCAGTATCACGTAGACGTCAAGATATGCATTGGTTAGGATAAAGAAACCCCAAAGAGTCCAAACACCGGAGGACAATTGGGCGACTCGAGATTCTTCAAAGATTTTGTTACACTTAACAGATATAATTCAACAACTGGAAATTTGTATTTCTTGTAAAGACAAAAGAAGGTTTTATTTTGCATGTGCTTGACGAATTCAACCCTATGTAGTGGAGACCACGCAACAAAGGCATTCTTGTTTGGATTAGGGACGTAAACAAATCGATACACTTAGGTAACCGTTTGATGTTTCAATTCGATAATAGCTTGCTTAGTTGCATAAATGAGAAATATTTAAAATTTACTGAGTGAATCAAACATGAACAACCCTAATCTTAACCCATTAAAGCTTGTGTAGCTCGAACTTGGTACTAAACATTTGCTAGTCACTCTATTTATGATAATAATATATTTTCATAATTTTAATTATTTTTATTAATCTTATAAACTTAAACAAATTATTCATAAACGACCTGGAGGTTCAACCATAGTTTTTAAATCTAAACCAAAACTTGACCCGATTTAAGGTCCTATTCAGTGGGTTATTAGTCTGACAATTTACTTGATAATCGAAGTACTGGGTCAATTATTCTTTAAAAAAATTAATATTGTTATGTTATAAAAAATAAATAAAATATTATTAAAAATTAATTTTATATTCTTAATAGAAATAACTTAATTATATATAATTTTTTGAAAAAAAAAAAAAAAAAAAAAGAAGAAGAAGAAGAAATAAAATATTGTTACAAAAAACTCGTTTGATTCATTAATTCAGTTAACTTGGGTGATCTGATTGAGGCTTCGGTATAATGTTTGGAACAAAATAAAAACGAGGCGAAGAAATATATCCTGTATTATTTAATCTGATACTGTGCATGTACATTTACTATTATATTATTTAATTTGAAAGAATTACAAGTATCATACTGCACATGCAACCAAACATCACCTTAAAAGTCTTGCAAAAGGTAGGTTACCATAAGAAAAGAAAAAGAAGAATTATAGGGGAAATAAAAAAGAATTGTGGCGTCAGCTGGCTGGGAATTCCAATCGATGGACAGAGCTTCTGTCCTAGGCACGGTTAAAGGCTTGGGCCGAGCTGGGCCTCTTTTGTCAGAAAAGCCAGCTGGGCTCTTTTTCCATTCAATAGTTTTCTTATGTATTCACGCCAACTCCGCCTTTTGTCACATATTCCATATGCCTCACAATAATGGATGTCATGTTCGTGGCATCCGGATCTTGTCAATGCCAGACCATAAACGGTACATCAAATTGCCGAACCAGAAAATTGGGTGTTATCGTATAGTTTTGTACAAGGACTAAAACCCACATCATATTCTACCGTGTGCTCAATTCTCGATGACATGCAACAATTTGAGGAATAAAGAAACTGAAACTGATTCGGTACATACAGATTAATATCTAAATACGTAAGATAAATATGAAAGGAACACTCCATTCCATGTACCCCGTTAACAAATCGAGTGTCAAATTCAGCTTTCTTCCGAGCAGAGGGGTGCACAAATAAAATAGCAAATGGCACTGCTTGAACGGATTCCCATGAGTTTGCCAACACGAGTTTTCGATAATCACATTGAAAACAGGCAAACTCGGACTCTTAATATGCAGCATCTGTCACGTGGTATGCTAGTGAACACATTTATAGCTTAATTAACCAATTTTGACAGTGCCATCGGGAAACTGACGTTGCAAGGAAAACACATTTTTCTCATAGCCGGAGACAAGTACTCTCATGGTGTCAGCAAGTAAATGTCAAATGCAAGAAAACCCTTCATTGTCTTCAGAAGAAACCAACACCCGAGGCATTTTTCCTTCCAAGGGAAAATGTCTTCATACAAAGGAAGTATATCAACATCTTACCAAAAGCAACATATGCCTCATTTGTTTTTTTGTTTTTCAGGCGAGGAGGGCGGGGCTGTGTGGGGGTCTCTACTTTTCTATGATGATAATGAAACAGAGGTCCTACATAGAACAAACTCCTTCACATGCAAATACAATAAGCTCAAGCATTGAATGATTTTGCAAAGCAGTCATATTTCAAGATTCTCAATTATGCTACTTTGTTTATTTATTTATTATTTATTATTATTATTATTTTGGTGCATCGGGAAAACAATAATGCTACTTTTATCTTGCTCGAACAACCTTTTTTTTTTTTTTTTTCTATTCAGCTTTATAGTGAGATAGGAAATAACAAGTAGCTAAATAGTGAACCTGCTAAAGAAAATGGAAAAAATATTGATTGCCTAACATGAAAAAATATCACGTATGGAAAGCTTGTTAAAGTAATTAAGCGATATACAATTCAGGCAATTTTACAAAAGGATCCACACAAAACTTAAGGAAGTGCTCATAATAAATGTAGCCTATCAATTGCAATGAAAAATGTATCATTACAAAGCCCATCATCCAAGACAAACACCCTCTCACACCTTATTTGTGTTCTCCTTTTAAGAAGAAGCCCAGAGATGTATCGATCATTAAGCCCATTTCACTATTACTGTGTCTGTTTTTTTTTTTTTTTTTGAAGCCGAGAAATGTATCAGCAAGCACTGACGACACCCAAATCAATGTGTCTGTAATCCACTTCGTTCAAACTATTCCTATGCTACATGACTGCAGTCTCTGACATTCTTGGGTCAATAAAAAAAAGGGGAATAATGGAATAAATGTCTGAGGACTTTAAAACAAGGGAAAAAAAATAAAAACTCAAGAGTGACTTCCAACAGATGTTCCGACGGATCTTCAGTAAAATCTGTACCACATATCCCAACCAAATGGGAAGGGAAGAGAAATGAAACAGGGGGTAAATTTACGCATCAGCATAACTCCCATGTTGAAGGATGAACCAGTCTTTGTAACGTTTCCTTGGCAGGGGGCATCATTACAATTCAGATGTTGCTGCAATAATAATTCAGCTCCTCAGCATCCCATCACAGCGCAGTTATAGACGAAGTTGCCTGATCGTTTTCTTGCAAGCAGGTTCCACTGTGGAGGACCTTCACCTGGAGCCCAGGAATTCAGCTCTATAAAACCTTCGGCCGAAGACCTCGGTGCCCCAATAACAATGACACGGTCCCCGCATGCCCTAAATGCAAGACCCCATCCATTCATTGAGACTGCACGTTCAGGCAACCGTCCCACAGTAGACCAGGATTTCCTCTTCTTTTCATATTTCCTGACAATCATGTCCGCATAATCGGCAGCATAAAGTTCATTATTAACCACAGCAAGCAAAGGTGGAGCCTCAGCAGCTGCAGGCATCTCATTCTCCATGGAAGTACCAATTCGTGCAGGAGACATATTGGGGATTTCAGTCCATTTTTTGGTTTCCAAATCATACTCCTCACCACAAGTGAGAAGCTTTGCATCACTACCCCCAATCCCACCTATAACATAAAATTTTCTATCCATGAATACTGCAGAACACATCTTCCTGCGTTTATTCATGCTTGGCAATGGCTTCCAAGTTTGGGTCTCAGAATTATACATCTCTGCAGAGCTCAAAATATTCCCCAGGGAATCACAACCACCGGCCAAAATGGCAATCTCCCCGAGACTCGCAGACCCAAACAAGCATCTGGGAGAATGCATCCTAGTTCCAGAAGACCATGAATTGGTCAAAATGCTGTACCTATATATAACATGGGACATGACTTCCTTACCAAATACAAGAAGCTCAGTTCCCACGGCCAAAGACTCCTTATCTGACCACATAAAACACTCATTGGAAGTCATACGAGGCAAATGCATCCACTTCCGGCGAGTTGGGTCAAAGGCCTCCCATTCAAGTAGTTGGCACGAGAAATACACCCAGTGTTCAATCACACCACGCTGCCTCCTCAGCCTGTACATCTCACCACTCATAACTAATGACCTGAAACTCCTATTCAGGGATGCTATGGACCCATAATCAGACCTAGAGCAACAAACGAGACAGTTGATGGACATGTCTCTGCCAATGGCATCGATCAGTGGGTCTGAATCAGAGGACTGCCCTGCTTGCTGATCATCAGATTGCTGGCGTGTGGAATCCGATATCTTACGCGACTTATTCTCACGAAAATCATCATCGGAGCTTTCTAGTGGGTGCTTTCCGGTGAGCTGATAACTCATTAAATGCCACTGGGATTCCGGCTGGCAAGAGCTACCAAACAACCTCGATACCAGAAAGAAATCAGAGGACCGACCCTCTACCATGTCTCTGTAATTTCACCAGGTAATTTAATCAATCAAAATTTCGAAGAGAAAAGAAACCAGAAAAATAAATGAAAAGGGGTTAGCTAATTCATATTAGTTCCGTGTAACAAACGTAACGCCATAGGAGAGAGTCCGAAGGTTTGATTCTTTTTGGCATATATATATATATATATATAAATGCCTTTGTCGTTTTTGAGCGGAGAGAGAGAAGGAAAGGAAAGCAGGAGGGTGCGGTGGTGGTGGTGGTGGTGGACCCACTGGTAGATGTAGGCCCACCGTGGGAAGGGCCGTTTCAAGATTTGTAACCGGTTACTGGCAGCGTCGGTGGCGACGCAAGTGCATCAAAGTCGTTAGCATATTTAGGAGGTTAGGGTGCTTTTATTTGGAATTGATAAGAAATTAATTTTACACTTATATAAATTTTTATTATTTGATAGCAAAATTTTTTGAATTTTTATATAATATATTTTTTTAAATAAATATTTTTTAAATTAAAAATAATTAAAATATTAATAAATTTTATTTAATCAATTTAAATATTTAACAGTTTGATTATTTTTATTTTAAAAAATACTCATTAAAGTTTTTTAAAACAATTATGAAAACTCAAAAAAATAATTTTTAATTATAAAAATTCGGAATATTTGTTTTTCTGTATATTCCTCTAATTTTGGCATGTGGTTGTCGGCAAAAGTTGTTCGTCGCCGCGTCCTTTCTTTCTTCTAACAACGTACGACGGTAATAAAACACCGTCGGTTCCCCCCCCCTCCGCCCCCAAAATTTACCGTTGACGGCAATCAATTTATCGTGGTTATTTATTATTATTATTATTATTGAAATTTGACCGCCGACATGCCGAACAGGTAGAAAATAAATTGAATTGCCCGAAGAAAAATCTGTAACTAATTGTAGATTTTGTCGAGAGAAAAAGTGGGATTTTAATATTTTATTATATTTTATGTATCTTGACGGAAAATAATGGAAAATATGAGAATGAAATTTTTTTTTTTTAAAAAAAGAGAGAATGATGATTTCTATATATAAGAAAATCTTATTCTCTAAATTAAGAAATAAAAATTAAAATTTTCTTTACCAAACATTAAAAATATGAATCATTCATATTCTCAAGTCTTATTCCTAAAAAAATATTTTTAGCCAAATGCGACCCCCGCCCCCCGCCCCTCGAAGTGGCCGATTATAGACATGGAATCCACAAATAAAAACTATAGTCTTATAAAAACAATAAGCAAAAATTCTTCACTTATGGGAATGAAGCTCTTTTTGTGAAACATTGTTTTTGCAAAAAAAATTTTATATATTTCATAAAATTCTAATTTCTATTTTATAAAAATGTGATTAAGTCACCCCACAATGCCTAGTAACACCAAATTATATAATATTTTCTCATATCATTCGTTTCGAGAGAGAGAGAGGGAGGCAACGCTTTCGTATCCACGCGGTGAACTTCTTTCTCATTACTTTTTGAGGGAAGAGGAGGAATCTGGGAAATAAATCCGCCAAAAATAGGAAAATTGATGGCGATTTGGTCAAATAATACAGCTCAGACCACGAGTAGCCGACTAGCCGTCAAATGACAAGAGGGCAAATGTCAACACTTGCGGGACCTTTGGGTCGTTGTACTGATAAAATCACGATGATAATTTAACGTTGACCCCACGCTGCTAATATTTGAAGCCAACCAATTAAAACGTCTACCAAATTTCGAAATAATTTTTTTATTAAAATTTTAAATATAAATTATATAATTAAAAAAATTTATATTAAAAATAAAAAATAACGTAAGTAAAAATGATTCATAAATATAATGTATTAAAATTTTAAATTAAAATTTAATATTAATTCGTAAATTTACTTTTTTTTTTTTTTTAAATCAACAAGTTTGAGTAGGATAATAAGACGCGGCTCCACGCAGTCAAACTTGAGTTCCCACTGGTCATCGTCCAACTGTTGCAAAACGACCAATGTGGAATGCTAATCAAAGTGGTTATCAGTTTAGATCATCTCACTGTGAGTTGTACTTTTGTTTTTTAAAATTATAAATATACATATATATAATAATTATAATAGTATAAGATAAATTTATATTTAGAGCATGTCAAATTAAATACGCAATGTAATGTAATAGATTTAAAAGTACTTGATGATATGTTTAGAATCCAAAAAGTCCAATTCTTCAAGCTTAGAAAACTCATTTTGATTTACCAACCCAATCCTCTGTACGTTTCTGTAGAATGATAATGGATCCGTTTGCGTTCATCCAAAATATCATTTCCCACACCTATTCCATACTAGACACTAAGCCATTTCAGAAAATTTCAGTTGAAATCTTCTATTTTCATCACTTTATTGTCATCGAGTTCAGCATTAAAGAAGTTGGAGTGCTGTCCAATCTTTTAAATTGAACTAATTGATTAAGCTGCTCATGATTAAATCGATTTGATTAACTAATTTAGTTGGATTTTGAAAGCACTACCCTCACCGCACACAAACACATGGCAAAAAGAAAAATAGAAAAGAAATTATTTTAAAGCTGCCTATCATCTCCAAATGCTATTAACTTGCGGAAGAAAGATTTTAATTTTTTTTTCTTTTTTTAATTACGACCTATGACTAATTTTTTTTTTTTTTTTTATGATTAAGGAAAAAAACCAATTTATAAAAATTAGGGTCAAACATATTTCATTAACTAGACTTAGCCCTCAAATTTTGACGTGCATCTAAGTCGCATGTCCACTAAAGTATATATATTTGTATATAGGCTGTCACATAGGACTTTAACAAGATATATGCAGAGGAGCCGTGACGGTAGCTGACACGCAACCTAAGGAACCAAGTTGGTGTTTGTAATTTATCTCATGGGAATGCATCTGAACTGAGTCAAAAAAAGAAACATTTTGAGCTTATTGTTGAAAAAGAAAGCATGATAAAACATTGAAAAATATTGAGAGAGAAATGGATCGGGAATGAGTGATCTGTAGATGAAATAGTAGCAGGAATGTGCCCTTTTCAAATAAATAAAGATTTTTTTCTTATTTTCATTTTTTAATAAAAAAATGGATTAAATCGTGAGTTATTATTTTTTTTTTTTCATTTTTGCAAGCCTCATATTGTTTTTAGGATTAGAACTTGAGACTTACAAAAGAAATACCTAAATTCTTTAAATCATTGAGGTGTTGCCAAGGAACTTTTTCTTTCGGAGGGGTTAACCTGTCCCTTTTGGTTGATGGTAGTAGATGATCTGTTTCTTGTTTTAGAGTGCGATGGAAGTGAAATTGTGTGCTACCCATGTGATGTGTATGGTTTTTTACATGACATATATTGCATGTTAGTGTGTGTTTTATCGGGCAGGGGGCCCATTTCAATGTCATAAAAAGTGGGTTTACGGCACGCCTAACAGACAATCAACCTTTATAACAATGGCTTCAAAATGAGATGGACACAGAACTATCCGCCCCGGGGAGAAGCAACACCGAAAATATCGGCTTGGAGCAAGGTGTGAATTCCAGGTGGAAAGCTATCCCGTATCCTGAGGGTTGCCGTATTAGATATGCCAAGATTGGCAAGGAAGTCAACACAACAGTTGCCTTCACGAGGAGCGTGTCGAAGTCGACATTCCCGAGCAAGTTGCATAAATTGTAAGCATTCCGCTATCATGAATCTGACTCCCCGCCTTTAAGTGAAATTCTCTGGAGGACTAGTTGTGAGTCTCTCTCTCCACAATAATTTGGCAGAACCCCCCCCCCCCTCTGCCATGCTGTCAGGAGGGCCATACCTATTGCTCTCAATTCCGTTCCAATTGCCACACTGACACCACCAAATCCTGAAAACCCACAAAACCAACGGTCACTTTGGTCCCGAGCAACCCTAGCTGTTTTTTATTCTGCTTTGTTTTTGACTTTTTTTCGTTCCTCTGATTTAGTATGTTTACCTCATTGTCATTAAAAAACTAAAAAAAGGAGAGATGGATATATTTAACTACGAAAAGAAAATGAATTATTAATTTGGACTTCATCGAGACCTACCAAAAAGATCAATGTTTGGATTTGATTTCCCAGATACTAAATTTCATTTTTTTTTTTTTTTATAGTTTAGTTAAAGATAAAGACAACCACGCTAAAAGTAGTTAATTTGTAAGGAACTATACCTCGTTAGAGTTTGGGCTTAGGATTTGAACTCAGTTTGACAAAAAGAGGAGTACAGAGAATGAGCAGAAAACAATAATAAACATTTTTAACTTACATTAAAGAATGGATATATATATATATAAATGTATGTACGTACGTACGTAAGTACATACGTATGCACGGCAAAGATTTATCAGCTAAAATATTGCAGTTCGAAATTGATGTCAAAACCAGGACCACCAGCAAGCTCCTGACAACTATAGACACAAACCACCCCATATACACTATACTATTCCATCAAAGTTCCACAGTCCAGCGAGTACACCAATCGAGTACTGAACATTTTTAAATGAAGAATGGATCGTCCAAAATGGATAGTTCCACAATCCAGCAAATACGCCAATGGATATTTTAGGCATTTTTAACATTTTGAGCCTAAATAATTTTGAAGAATGGATGGTCCAAAATGAACATTTTAAAGAAGTTTGGAGGGAGAATTCTATTTTCCGGCTAATTTTAACATATATTCAGCTCTATGCCGCAAGCAAGGGGCTTGCAATGGGCGACAGAGATTGGTAATAGACTTAACCAATCAAGTTTGCTTGTGCATGCATTGTTTTTTCTAAGTTGTTCAATCATTTTTAACCACAACTCGAACTAGAGGCCTTCACCCTGAGAGGCACAAACTCATCAATTTAGTTTGTGTATGCGTCATCGATAAATCATACATGCATCATATATGCACTTCTCTATCTTTAAGCATATTCATCATATATACTCAATTATAACCATTTTGCATGCAGAGAACCGTATAAAGGTACGTAGAGTTAAGCATATATTGATTTAGACTGAACTTGGGTTGATGCAAAGTCTCTTGATAATTCAAAAAGAGAGAACGAAATTCAAGTGGGCACTTTAGTTCTTTGATGCAATTAAGTCAATAATAACATAAAAAGCCAAATGAAGTGGCCAGAAAAGTAGGCAGAAGAGACGTCTTCCATCTGCCTTGACTCCATTTCCGCACGAAAAGGGGTCGGAATAACGTTTCCGCTCTCTCAAAAGCCAAAAGTCGGCACAAGAGACGTATTCGTTCTGTCTTGACTCCATTTCCACGCGAAAGGGGATCGGAATAACGTTTCATCTCCTCTCAAAAGCCAAAATGTTAGGCAAAAGTCATCTTCACCCTTGCACTCCCCAATCTTCTTCCACGCCCTTCTCCTTAGAAAATTTTTGATAAGTCCACTTTTAATATTATCGGATATTTGTTATTTTTACTTACAATTTTTATGAGTATAATACACGTATATACAAATTTATTTTATTTATAAATTGAGTTAACTCGAATTATAGAAATTAAATTTTACCTTTTTTTTTTTTTTGAAATTTAAGGGAGGTAGGGTTTGAATCCCAACTTCCCACTTAAGTTTTGTTCTTATGACCAATCAAATTAAATTTGTAAATTACTTTGATAATTGGAAAAGAAATAAAAGAGAACCCAAAATATTATTTCATCATTTAAATGACCACATTCATGTCAATGGCTTGGGTAGCGCAGTAAGACATCGATAAAAGATACACATAACTTACATAGTGTACAAAAAAAAAGGTATATTTGATTTATACGCTCATGTAAGCTTCACTGTAAACCTCATTTGTATTTTAGTTGTGGAATTTATGTCCAAAATGAGTGCACATGCAAAATTGTTATTTATGAGAGCAAACGTAACAGTTTTTTCCCAAGGCAAAGACAATGAATTTTCATATATATCCACTAGCCAAGCATTAATCAGCGAGCAATGCGTAAGGGAAGGCCATCAACCTGATGAAAATTAGAAGGGGTTGCAGTTTTTAGAGAAAAGTCAGGCTCCTCAATGTTGCCAATTTCTGTAACTTAATTTTTGCGAAGGGATAAGTTTGTGGTGGTGGGAAGCATTGCAAATAATGGTAACTTTCCATATTTTGCTGTCCATTTGTTTGCTTCTCCTCATCAAAGTATCTGCGTTTCATTGCAACAAGTCTAACGCAGTCAAATTCGGTAGCAACTGTGGGGGCGTCAACTGCAGCTCTGTTATAATAGGTACTATAGATTGAATTTTGGCTGACCCAGGTGGGGTTGAATTTGGTTGGACATCTAGCCTAATTAAGAAAAAGGAAGGGGTATAGCTTGCGTTTTACATCAGCCATTGCGTTTTGTGCCGGGAAGCATATGTATTTTGGCTGTGGGACTCCTCTGGAAAAATCTTGGTGGTTTCGATAATAAAAGCATTGGGGTTCATTACATCAAATGTGATGAGCTGTTGTGACACCAGGTGAACGCGAGTAAGGTGACGACTGTATAACTATGCAATTAATAATCACAATTACGCAATACAGTACTTTTATTCCATGTTCTTCCCTGCGCCACCAAAAAAAAAAAAAAAAAAACCCCTCAAAATACGTGTAATGTAGATAGTAAACTGTGGCACGACTTCTTCCCTACGGTCCTTGGTTGTTTCATGCTTTGATTTTGAGAAGAATTAGTCATTACATAATTTCAAATTAGTCTTTGCGATTAGGCTACCTAATTTCTCAATAAACGTCTATTTCTTGTGTATATAAGAAACTATTTAAGCAATTGAGAGATTGATCACAAATAAACTATACTACCAATGACACAGTTTTTAACATTTAATTACCTGTAACTTGTTATATCATATTCCAATTCAATGAATCGAAAACCTTTAATTTAGGATTTTAAATCTTCCTTCCTAAGCGCCTCCTCAATTGACCCTAATGAATTTCTACGCTTCAAATTATCCTAATAGGTATTACTCGATCTGAGAGTTTGACGGTACGTCGACATATTTCCTTTCTCTTTGGTTCAGATTTGAATCTTTGAGGTGGTATTTTTCTTTAAATAAATAAGAATTTATAGATACACCTACTAATATATTTTAAATTCAATATATTATCATAAATGAAAGTGTTATGAACAAAAATATTGAAAATAAAAATAATGTAATTAAAAATATTATTAAAAAATTTAATAAAATTATGATATTTAATAAAAATATTATTAAAATGATTGTTAGTATATAAATTAATTGTAAAGAATATGATAAATATTTTATTTTATTGTTAAAATATAATTAAAATTATTATATTTTAAATTATAAATTTAATATTAAATATATTATTAATAACTTATAACATTTATTTTATTTTATTTTATTAATTTAAATAAATAATAAAAATTTATCATTTAAATTAATAATAATTTTTTAAAAAATAAAATTTATTTTAAAATAAAATAAAAAAATAAATATTATAATTATCAAATATTAAAAAATACTAAATTTACCTAAAAATTAAATAAAAAAATTATAATTATAATTTTTACAAATAGTATTAACGATAATATTTTTAAAAAGTAATACAATTATAATTTTTAAAAATATATTATTATTATTATTTTAAAATTTAAAATTTAAAAATTTTAAAGTAAGAAAATTTAATTTTTTAAAAAAAATAATTAAATAATTTTTAATTATATTTTAATTTAAAAATATTTTTATTTACTGTAATATAAATTAAAATATAAAAAAATTTTATTTAAAATTATCATAATTTAAATAATAAATTTTTTATAAATAAATTAAATTAAAATATTAAACGTATCATCTTTAATTTAAATTTTAAAAATAATAATTAATATTTTACATCTTTTTTCTTTTTTGAAAAAAAGTATCCTAATAGGGCTTCTTCGCTACGTTTCGTGGTTCGATGTTTACAGCTGCACATGATGTTGGTAGCCTTTCTACGTGTCTGAGTAAAGCTGTCTTTCTGGGGTTAATTTTTCGATCAAATTGTACAAATAAACTCAAAAAAACAGACGTAGAGTTAAATTAAATTTTTTTATTTTAATAATAAGATTTGATGCAATTAAATTTTAACACATAAAATAAAAAATTTGTTTATACAATTTATTTAAAATATTAAGGCAAAATAAATATCATTATTCTCATACGGCTTTGGAGTCCTCGGCAAAGCATTAAAGGATGTCCCTTGGACGAGTGAATCATTATTTTGGTTGATTTGATTGCGCCGTAAACTTAATGCACAGTTGACGGTTTTTTCACACAAATTATTCTGCAAACATCAATCAAAGCACAAAATGGCAACATTTGTCAAAAGGAAAAAGGACTTTTTTTTTTCGGTGGGGTTGGGGGGAGGGGACGTGGGTTTCCAACAGCCAAAGAATCAGTCGGTCAATTGATGAGTACATCAGAGGCTGTGTCTTGAGGACAGCCAGAAAGATACTGCCTTGATTTCCTTTGAAGATGACAAGGAAAAAATGAGCGGAGGACGTTAAAATTACTTTATTTTAACTTGAAAATTATAAATTTGAATCGTTGAAATATGCTTTTTGAAGAAATGCCAAATGATACTTCCCTTCTCCTAGCTTCTAATGGCATTGGTATAGGCGGAGGTAGGATTTTTGATAGGCTAAGCTAGCGGTTGTTATTATTATTATTATTCTCTTTGATTGTTCAACTTAAATTGTTATGCTACAAAAAAAAAAAAATCAAGTCAAGCCACTGTTTGAACTGAATCTTTTGGGGATGTCTGCAGGCTGCGTGTTGATTTATGGGCTGTGGGTGAATGCCCTTTGGTGGGTCAACAAGTTAGTTAGTGTCGATTGAAATTAAAATCACTTGATTAGTATTCATTAAGTATAGTCTAATAATCATTAAATATAAAAATTTGTGATAAGAATCATGAATTGAACTATAAAATTTATCTAAACTAAACTCTCTTTACTTTAATTCAATTGAAAATTAAAAAGAAAAAGTACTCGATCAAAATTTTATAAGAGAAATTAGTGAAAGTTTAAAAATGCTACACTCCATAGCTAGGCTAGGAAGGGAAGTGACAATTGATTTGTGGGTGAAATAACGTGGGGGTGAGACTATGGGCAAGAGATCATGAAATTAGGCACCACTTTGCTAGCTAGCAATAATGCATGCTAGGATTCGAGCTAAACATAGGCTTTATAGCTAATAGAAAGTACTGTCTTTAGGTCTACTTAAATAGGAATCATGAATGGAGATGTTCATCGTAGTCTTTCTTCTTCTTCTTCTTCTTCTTCGTCATTTTGCTTTTTCCTCTTGGTATCGGATTCAAGTGACATAGCAACCTTTCATGCCTTTTCTCTCTTGAAAATTTATTTCAAATTATTCTTTTAAATGTGATATAAATAAAATCGTTAGAAATTATATGTTAATTGAATGTAAATTATTAATAATTTAATTTTTTATTAAAAAATAATTTAAAATTTAACACTAATATCTTCCATATTCCTTTTAATTTTGTGCTGATGAAGTTACGATTGACGACGTTCGGTGTACAGAGGCTGGCACTGATTACAGGATGGGGTTTGTGCTGGGCTGCGACTTCGGTCCACTATTGATGTCCACGATGCGTTCTTTTAGCTTTGAGCTTTCAATTAATGGTAGCCCAGATAGCCTGCCGTCTCCCTTCTCTTTTGTGAAAATGTTAGCATCCACCTCTTTCAGAATAAAAAATATTATTTATTAAAATAATATATTATTTAATAATAATAATAAAATTATAATTTTTTTTTAATTATATAAAAAATTTTTAATTAAAAAAATTATATATATTAAAAATATTTTTATATTTTTATTAATAAATATTTTATTAAATTTAAAATTTTTATAAATAATAAATTATTATTTTACAAATTAATTTTTAATTAATTTAAAAATAATTTATTAAAAATTTTTATATAATAATAAAATTAAATAATTTTCAGAATTTTATTTTTATTTATTTAATTTAAAATTAATTAAAATATAATTATTAAAATTTTTAATATTTTTTTAAAATATCTATCAATTAATTTTTTAAACTAAGATTTTAGAAAGTATGATAATTAAAAAAATATTTAAAAAACATTAAAATTACTTTTAGTCAAAATACAGTTCTCATATCTGACAAGCATTTTGCGCTACCTTGCTTAAACAAAGCGGAAATAGCCTGTAAATGGTGTGGCGTTCAAATTTTAATTTGAAAAAAAGAAAAAGGAAAAAAAACCATCTAAGTATTTGGTATCGGCCGTTGACAATTGAAACTGCTTGGATCAAGGGCGCAAAAAGATCATGTGGATCGTGGGTCTGGTCTGCGTGGCATTTGTTGCCGGAGCCGGCGTCTCGTCAGCTCAGAATACCGTGCTCGGCTCTGCTCGTGTCGTTTTTCAGGTTGTCTTGTCTCCTCCTGTTCTGCACACTGCTTCTCACTTCCTATACATTAACACCAACGTAGTTTCAAATTCACTTATGTTTCAGACAAACTACGGAGACATCGAGTTTGGGTTCTTTCCCTCAGTGGCACCCAAAACCGTGGATCACATTTTCAAGCTGGTTCGGCTTGGTTGCTATAACACCAACCACTTCTTTCGGGTATACTCCCTGTTTGGACTCAATTGTATGTGTATATATGTATTTATGTTAGTTTTCCTTGGTGGGGTTTGATAGATAGTGGTGCTTTGCTGTTGTTAAGAGAAAACAGTCCAAGGCCTTCACATAAGTTATGATGTCTATGGGTTCACTATCTAGAAGTTTGAGGCTTTAGGTTGATATGAAATTCTAAGGTGTTATTTGCCATTCAGTGGCTCAGTCATTTTCATATGTATAGTTTAATCAATTCAGCAACCTAGGTGTGAGGATATTTGAAAGAAAAGGAGTATTGGTGTCTCTCAGGTTGATAAAGGGTTCGTTGCGCAAGTGGCCGATGTGGTGGGTGGCCGATCAGCTCCGATGAATGAAGAGCAAAGAAGGGAAGCTAAGAAGACTATTGTTGGTGAATTTAGTGATGTCAAGCATGTGAGAGGAATTCTCTCTATGGGGAGGTCAAGTCCCTTTTTTTTTCTCAAACTCTTTGTCAATCAATAATTTCATTGTGCTGGTGTCTTCTAGTATTGGGAATGAATTACTAGTTCATTTGGTTTCTTTTGAGCTTTCCATAGAGGAATTCTCTTCATGAAATTGAATGGCTGTTAGAAATTTTTGGTGCTGACCAAAGAGTTTGATTCGAGTGGTTTTGATGGGTGCTAGGAAATGTGGAAGATATGAAAAATCTGAATAGAGAGTAGTAGAAGCATGCACAGCATTATGAGAATAGATAGAATAGGGAGGAAAACAAAGAGAATGATTGTGCCCTATTCTTCCCTGAATGCTTTGTACTTGAGTGATTAATAAACCTCCAACTTCTAGCTATGTCCATTGTACGAGCCATTCATGACTTTGCCCAGTTAGAGTTACTTTAACCTATTCATAATGTATCTCATGTTGGCACCATCAAACTTAGAGAATTTGCTTATTTTCTGGGCTTGATATGTTAATCTTATGTCTATTTTGCTGCATTAATAGATATGAGGATCCAGACAGTGCACAGTCCTCATTCTCAATACTTCTTGGTGATGCTCCCCATCTTGATGGCCAGGTTTGGTGATTCTACTTGTCCAGAGCTCTTTTGCAGCTAATTTTTGGTTGATAATTGGATGTCATATGTGTTCTCTTCAGTATGCAATATTTGGTAGAGTTACTAAAGGGGATGAGACACTGACAAAGCTTGAGCAGCTCCCTACTCGTCACGAGGGTATATTTGTAATGGTACAAATCTATGGGCTTGTCACTTCTACTATCCTTACCAAAATGATGCAGAATGCTGGACATTCAACTTTGATGTTAATAGGAGCCATAATGCAAGATTTATTTGCAAGTCTTGCAATACATGCAATGACGAAAGGTGTCTGTACTTAGATGATCAAATGATACTGGTATTGGTGATGAAGTGTGAAGTGGAATATGAATTGTGGAAGATTGAATGGGCGGTTGGGTGGGGTTGCATGTGTAAATAAGTGATCCATAAATCCTGTTTGTGGATCTTATTCTGGGAGGTCTTTGATGGACACAGCTATGAGTTCTTTTCCTCTCTCCCACTACTGCAGTGACAAGGAGAGCATAACTCCATACAGGCACCTCTTAGTACAATATTGCCTTATGATAAACCTCTAACTTGCATCTGTCATCTCTGACGTGGTTTCCTCCTCTACCAACTGAAATCTTTCATTTGTGAAACTATAACTAATGCTTACATTCTTTGCATCATTAGTGATAACTCTTATTTAGTATGAACATTCATTGGGCCACTACTTTGGCAAGATAAGCTAATTTTTTGTATCCTCTTCCCTTGTTTTCCCCCCTGGTTTCTCCTTCTTTTTTGGCAGCCGACTGAGCGGATCACAATTCTGTCATCATATTATTATGGTAAGCATTACCCATCCTGTCATTCTTCTCTGTACATGATATTTCATCCTTTGCAATTTACTTTTTCATAATCAGCACTTTTGAATGAAATTCATTTTACTGTTACAAAATGGCTTCATTTTGAAAAATGGTTTAGGAAACAGCACTCTTAGGTTGCAAATTTTGTTGTCCTGATATTATTTTGACATGGTCAAGTTTTCTTTATAATTCCTTCAGAGCTTACTTGGCTACACAAGACTACAGCTGCTATTTACCTTTGGGTTTCTTTGATTTTCTTGCCAATATGTAATTAGACAACCGGTTAGGTTGCTTAGCTTTCCTCACCAATGTATCTAGACTATCAGTTACTTGAGTTGATAAATGCCATACATAACTTCATTTTGACGTGAGATGTTAATTGTGGAAAGTGTAGTGTTACTTGAGCTTCTCTTGGATTCTTATGAACCAATATTTTCTTGATCAAAGTTCCCATTGTATTTGTCTATTTCTGTTTGGTATGAACTTTATGCAGTACAAATGTCAGACTCTCTCTCTCTCTCTGTGTCCCCATTTTAGCTGAAGATTTTGCTTGTTTATCTTACAGAATCCAATATGTTTACAATGTTCTTATCTTTCTGTTTTTCAAATACTTAACTACATAGAGTTGAGAGAGAGAGAGAGGAGGGGGGTGTGTTAGGAAGGAGAGAGTGAAACCTGGGGGTACTAAGACTTATACTGAGTTCTTAACTTAGTGATTGGGAATGTGATGTGGACTTCTCTCAGGCTTTCTTTTTCCTTTTTTTCTTTTTTCTTTTTTCTTTTTTTGACATAGTACAAGACAGATACGCAATAGGCAAGAATATCTGTCCTATTGTACCTAAATTTGGTGCCAAATTGCCGTTATTACTAGTCATTTTCTGATTTATACTCTATTTATCATCATTAGAGAAAGTTGCCTAAGCATTTCTACATAGGTGTGCCAGTAGCAATTAATAGGCTATCTTATAGTAGGTTAAATAGATATTTGCTTATAATTATTTTCTCTAATTAACACACTTGACTTTGGTAAGTTCAAAAGGTGTGACCAACTCATTGTAATTCTCTCTGGTGACTGTTTCTTTTAGATACTGAGATGGAGAAGTGTCAAGAGGAAAGGTCGATACTTAAAAGAAGACTTGATGCATCTGCCGTGGAAATTGAAAGACAGGTATAGAGCAGAGTAAATCTGGCTAGCTTGAGCTCAATAATCTTTCTCATCCTGTTGCATTTTGCAGAGAATGAAATGCTTCCCCTAAGTTGATTGGAAAAGCTGGCGAAACAAGAAATTCCTATGAGTTGTCTGAGTTATCAAACTCTGTTTCGTCTCTTGCATATTAGAAAAATTGTATATCAAACAAAAGCCCATTTTTAGTGCATGTAGAAGAGAATGAATTGAGATAATCAAGAAGCTTGAATCTGTATGGTATCTTGTATCGGAAACGAATAAATGTTGCATTATTAATGGTCTAAGTCCGTTTGCCGACAGACCACTCTGGTCTATCGTCTCTACCGAGTTGGCGTAACGTTTATGGTCTGAGAGTTTGTCAAACCTGGTGCTGAACTCATAAACCTGTATCTTGACCGATTCAACACTCTCAGGATTTGGCTTTCAGTACCATGTTATTTCATTAGAACGATAATGATATAATATAGTTTCACCCTTTCACAGCATCTTGTGAACAATTCAATTTGGACAGCCTAGACAAAAAATTGGCAGAAGAAAACTCAAGAGACATGATAGACAGGGAAATGCAAGTTACACAGGAAACCTCACTAATTATAAGGCGGCTAAATCCGAAACACCTTGGGGGAAGTCAACGTAAATGCATGAACTTCGGCCGCCAGGGCCCTACAACAATAAGGCATTGATAATCACATGGAAAATCAGGTGGTGTAAGCTGTTGGATGGGGACAACGACGACGACCACCGCTCATTTTACCGATTCAGATGCCTGCTTTGTCAATTTGCACCACTTGTTATAAACACAAGCTGCACACAAGCCTTCAATTCTCAAATTCAAGCAGAAAACACAACACGTGTTGGCTGCCGCAGGTAGAACCAAACTGACTTCTTAAATAATTTGAACAAACTTGATTTTATTCTCCCAATTGATATCTACATTGGGCAACATCACTCCCCTTTTGTCTTTTGTTTTTGTTGTCAAAATTCTTTATTCTTAAATCTGAAACCGTGTCTAGTTGTGACAAGCTACTTTAATGTCCCCCTCGAGGAAAGAGAAAAAGAGAAACGAAAACAATAGAATGGTCCACGTGAACTGCTTTGAACTAAAAGTAAATTGATGTCCTTGTCATTCTTAAGTATCATTCATAGGGTTGTCTAACATGCAAATACAGAGGGAGTTAAGGCATTGGAAGAGATTAAGGTTGGTGGGGGTGATTGCCAGTGGTGGAGTGGAGTAAATTTCCTTCAAAATTGTGTTGAACCTTGTACACTTTAAATGGTTGCTAATCATCAATCGATTAGATTTACTTCACATTTCCCTGGAGGCTGATTGCTTCAATTATGATAATGAAAGATCATTTCATCATTTAGTTGACTCAGTGGTGAATACGGGAAGTTACTGTCTAGATCGGTGAATAAATTGAATTGAATTTAGAACAACAATGATTAATTACTATTGATGATGGATAAATTTAATTACATAAAAATATATTATACAAGGAGTAAATTTTATAACTTTTTTTCCCAAATGGAGTGACACAATATTTAAATTAAAACCCAATTAAAGTCGAATAATTTTATTCTAATAAATTAAAATTGAGTAATAAAAATAAAAATAAATAATAAATTCAATAATAAAAATATAAATTACCCATAAAACAAGTTCTTATCAAAATAATTGAGATTTTATTTATTTATTTATTTATTTTTTATATTGGATGAAGTTACAAAATCCTGGTTTGGCATGGCATGTACATAATGAAAACTTCATTTGCTTCTCTTCTAACGAGGGTTTTGATTTTCTACAATGTATCCTAATTTTGGCTTAATCACTCAACTCAGAGAAAAAAGATAAACTTTGGTTATATTTCATCTATTCAACAAGTTGAGGAATGTTTATAGTTGTAAAATGATGGCTAATGATCAACCAATTAGATTTACTCCAGATTTCCCTGAAAATCCATTGTGTCCAAATCCATTGTCCTGAAAAATAGAAGGACAAATAGGAAAGCTACATGCACATGGCCATTAATATCTTACTGAATTTTACCCGGAATGCGTATGTGGGCTCTCCCATTTGATAAATCAGTGTTTCCATTGGGCTGCTTCAATTGCAGGACACATCTCTCCATATGGGTTCATAAGGTTCTGTGCCCCAGTTGAGGTTGAAGGGAACACAACCACATGGTAGAAAATAGCTCTAAAAAGGGGGTAGAAATTTGCTTCTAGTCATTTTCAAATTATATAAATGGGCTCCTACCTTGTCGAGTAATGTTCAGTTTTTATAAGGTTAGGTTGCAGAGAGTGTTTTTTTGTTTTTGTTTGCGAATCTCATTACTTTGACACGATGATTTGCGTTCGATTGAAACGAATAGATGAACTTTATACGTTATGCGACTTGTGATATTATTACATGACCTTACAAGCAAAAGAAATTTAAATGGCATGAAATAATTGTTCATAATCCAAGTTAATATGTACCGATGGTCCTTCTTAATCTAGGTTTACCATTGGATTTTGAGGCACGTGAAGGAAAGGAAGCAAACACAAGTAAGAAGTGCAAAGGAAAGTTTACTTATAAAATTGAAATGTGTATAATTGGAAAAGATTGATATAAAATTATATATTTTCTAGAAAACACTCCAATAATTAAGAATGCGGCTATTTATTTTAGAAGTCTTGAATTTCAATTGAAGTATGAGATTTTTGAGAATCTTTGACAAAATGAACCTCCATTGAAGACTCAAATGTTAGAATTGCGACTGGAAATTGATCCTATATTTCAAACATGCCCAACTTTAGCCCTCGGTTTAAGCAGCTCAATGTCTGAAACTTATCATGTCAGTTACATTACATCTAAGGCGTTGAAACGTGAAATAATTGGATGAGAGTTACTTTGTTTTTAATCTTTTTTTTTTTTTAAAAAAAGAACTGATAAATCTCAAATATTGTTCTCAGAATTAATAATCTAGACGCAACTAACATGCTAGGTAACACGGCTATGGAGAGAAGTTTAATGACTAGGATGGGACCACCTTAAAATTTTTCAAAGAATTTCATCACATGAATAAAGTCAGTCAATTTGATCTATTTCATATATAAGCATATATTGTGTTATCATAATGGTAAATTATATATTTGTGATTCAGAGATTTAGGATAAGACGGGAAGAGGTGAACCCACATAATTTCTCCACAATTTGCTGTTGTAGACATCAATTTTGCAATTTATTAAAAATATGTAATAATAATCATAGTGGAATGTGTAAATTTGCATGTAAAATTTGCTGACTTTTGAGAAACTGCCTTGTTAGGATGCATCTCCATCTCTTGGGAAAAAAAAAAAAAAAAAAGTGATACATGGGGACATGGCACATGAATCCTAACATGAGAATTTAAAAGCAGTGCACTGTTCTCTTTACCTATTTGGTGTCGCACAAGTTGTGAGACTTGTCTCTTTAATGCACGGTATGGCCTTTGTCGGGTCAATGGGGAATTTGACTTTTAAGTGCATATAATGCGAGACAACGACAGCCACATGACAGCACGATATTGAAGTTCAAGTTCAGACACAGCCATGTGTTTCATAGTCCTCGTGTCAATCAAGGCCTTAATTTGAGGAACGTGGGTTTTTTTTTTTTTTTTCTATTATCATAAATCTCACATTCATTTTTTAAAATTAAAATTCATGACTTCTAAATAAAATTAAAAATTCTTAATTATTAAAATATCTCTAAAAGACACTAACATATTTCTTTGAACGATTATAATGGGCTATCTCATCTCCAAATGGATATCTCCTTTTCGTTATGAGTGTCTCCGTTACAGAGTTTTAAAGTTGGAAAAGAAAAAAAATATCCTTATTATACATTCAATGCACAATGAAACTTCTAAAGGAAAAAAGACTCACCTTCAATTCCTTTTTTTTTAGCACAGTTTATTTCTCTGTTTTATTGTTTACTTGGTAAAGTTAATTGCGCTATTTTATTAACTAATTTTGTATAATTAAAGCAAAATAATACAATCCTTGTATGTTGGCTATCTTTATTAACTATGAAGCGGCGTTTCCTCCCTGTATGTTGGCTATGTAGTATGGCCAACTCACATAAAAGGGTATTTATCCAAAAAAAAAAACGCAGTTATTTCAGGTTAGGCAGTACGGAGGCTGCACCTTTTGTTGACAAAAAAAGAAAATGTTGAGATATGATAAACAGAGAAAAGTAAATTAACATGAAAGGGAGAGAAAAAAAAACAAAAAAGGCAAAAAAGTGAGCTACTTGTAACAACATAGTAGAAATACACATATGTACAAAGGCATGTAATTAAGTATATTATATCCACATGCTCATACTGCTGTAAAGTTGATCGGCTCAAGGATAAAGAAGTGGTGTCTCTAATTACAGCACACATTTTTCATCTGGTGATTTTATTACTTTTGTGATGAGCATGTGGGTTTGATTCCACGGGGAATAATGGTGGGAAGGTACTAGGAAAGATTCGGGGTCCTCAAGCGTGGTCAAATCACAATCGATTCATGTTCAGCAGCCATGTTGAACAGGCCGACATTTTTTACTGCTCGGACATTCGATCCAGATCCTAGCTTCACGAGCGGCTTAATCAAATTGACTTAATCAGGACACGTGTACAAGGCTTGTTAATTTAATTTCTCTCGTAGTTATTGTCATGTGTTCGACTGAGTGCTGTTGATCGACGATGGTCTCGAATGGATTCAGCACTTGTACACTGACTTGGTGCATTATTGAGTCCGTCACTTTTGCAATCTCTTTTCTTCTATCCTTTTATCGTTTTTACCAAAAACAAAAAAAAGGTGAAGAAAACTTGCTAGACCGAAAAAGGAAGAAAAGAAAACTTGATGTGATAAATGGATTTATACCTTGGGTTGACTTGCATGGAGGACAAAGGCGCGTTATAATTTCAAAGAACGTTTTGCATATCAATTGCATGAAAGAACCATATTCAAGCATACATGCGCAGCCACGTGCAACGTGGTGCTCAGGTTCATTGGAAGTTATGCGCAAATTTTGTGCTGTTGTTGCTCATTTTTTCAATTACAAGCAACTTTTTTATTCTTTACCTCTTAGCTGCAAAGATGGGATGTTTCATATGTTAGAGACTCGATGGATTGACTGCTGCTGCCCAACCCTAGCAAAGATTCTTCTTGAGGATAGACTTGTGGCCGCCACTTATGAAAGAAAATTGTTAACATGGGCCATATTAAGCAAAATTTTAGCATTTGGAATTGATTATTACTTTTGACGAGGAAAACTTTTTTCCTAAAATAACATTAACTTTTATTTTTTTTATTTTTTATGTTATCTAGCTAAATTGTTGGATACACTCTTTTTCTCGTGTCCATGCTGTATCCCGTTTTGTTCTGTAACGTCTTTTGTCATGCATCGTTTGCCTAAACATATGCGAACCAAGTTGTCTACCCACGATTCTCGCCGGTGAAAAAGTGCAGAATAGAGGGGTTACATGTGGGGGTGGCATTTTACGTTATTTTCTGATCTGATATACGAGAGGTTGAATTTTAAGCAGTTTGAATAGTTTGATTGGTATTCTAATATATTTTTTAATTTATTGGTTTAGGTTCAAATTCTTACATTAATACTCATTTTTTGTGAAAAATAAGTCTAGAGATTTATGAGGTAAGGTGGTGAATTTTTTCCATACACACAATACATTTTTTTAAAATATTTTTTCCTTAAAAAAAGGGAAAAAAAAAGGAAGAAGAAAGAAGCAATATCCATTAATCATAATTATTTCTTAAGGTTTATCACAATAATTTGCAACGGTTCCCGTGCAGTCAAGAGAAGCAGCGGCGCGTGAGGGGAATCGAGAATCCAAATCTGTGAAGGGCGGCTTTTTCGAGACGACTGGTGACTAAGAGACGTCCTGACCTAAAAATTTACGGCAGTATGGAGGGTCTTTAATCCGATTGGTCAACAATGTCATGCAAGTGCCACTAAATTCTCATATAATTCCAAGCAATGCGCGTGCAAGACAAGCCCTTGCCCTTAGTTCTTAAATTTTATTTTACTATATTAAAAAGAGCATTTTAGTATACAAGATACAAGATAATTAAAGTTAAATATATACAATTTTATTTTTTAAAAAAAATAAATTATTTTTACAACTCAAATATAAAAACCTTAAATTACAGTTAAATAATTTTATAGTTACACTAAAATTTGCCATTCTGTTTTATTAAATGATAAATTAGATTTTAAAATCAATTGGCCACATTTGAAACTGTACTTTTCCACTAAAACTGGCTTTTTGTGTTAGTTAAATACTAAAATACAATGAGCATCATAATTCAAATGGCAAGTGCTAATAAGATAACATGGGCTGGCGTGCTGTGACTGACAGAGGGGCCCCTACCATCGTCGGCAGATCAACGAGCACGTCTCTTTTTCACCCACATGAACTCAAACCCCAGATCGGAGACAAGCTTGGAGGGCGGTTTGGCGGATCCTTATTACTTGATTCTCTCCCACACGGGTTTATTTTTATGATTTTTTTTGGTTTAAATTTAATCTCTTTTCATATGAATTAAATTAACTCAATATTAAATATTAAAAATAAATAAATAAAGCTCAATTTAAAAAAGGACTTAACTGAGATCTGATTCAATATAACAGAAAATCGTAGTCTGCCACACTTTAAAAAAAAAAAAAAGAGTAACTGAATGTTTTCCTGAGAAGTTTATTTAACAAGAAGACAAAAGTCCACTGGAGTACTGGTGGCCCCAGCACCATCTTCCTTGGCCTTCAATCTCCTTTCTCTGTGTCCCTCTCCCTAGTTCTCGTTATAAATATTTCTCTCCACACTCGCTTATCTCTCTGCCCATGATCGCTTGTCTTTCTAAAACTTCCCTCCTTTTTAAGAGCTAGCAACCTCGTTAGCTCTCTTATTCCGCACCCATAACCATAAACCCATAATCTTAACCTAATTCAGTTGTCGTCGTCGTCGTCGTTGTTGTTGTTGTTTCTCGGACAAACCCCACTTCTCCTTTTGTCTCTCAGAAGGGCTAGCTTGCTTGCTTATTTGATTCCTCTCCATAACTTTGGCAATTTATTAGTTGCTGAGAATTCCAATACATAGTTACTTCTTGCAACAATGTCTAGCAGAAGATCTCGTTCGAGGCAGTCATCAGGTGTTTCCAGGATTACTGATGATCAGATCAACGACCTCGTGTCCAAGTTGCAGCAACTCATTCCTGAGCTTCGCAATAGAGGCTCCAGCAAGGTAGTTCTCTCTCTCTCTCTCTCTCTCTCTCTCTCTCTCTCACTGTGCATGGGGTTCTAATTTGAGTGGTGTTCATTCACTTCCGTGGGGATAAGTGATATAAATTTCACAGCCTCATTTATTTGATTGTGGTTGCATGTATCTAACAACTACCCCACTCGAGGCATGGTACTCAGTTGTTCCCTAACTAGAACTATCATGTCTTATTATTATTATTATTATTATTTATTTTTTTATTGATATGCAGCTAGAACTATCATGTTTTCCTTGCAAAGACAGACAGAAGCAAAAGAGAGTTCACATTTCACATATAATGATGAAGTTTAGACAGTATACTAATTAATTAGTTCTTATTGATTTATATTGTATGAACCAGATGTCGGCTTCCAGTGTGCTGCAGGAGACTTGCAACTATATCAGAAACTTGCACAAAGAAGCGAACGATCTTAGTGACCGATTATCCGAGCTTTTGGCAGAAACTGACTCAAACAGCGAGCAGGCAGCCATCATTAGGAGTTTACTTATGTAGCACAAATGTTGTCATTTCTCTCACTCTCTATGATTTGGCATTTTCCACTCTTGAATATGTCTAGGATTTGGCCAATAGGCCAGGACAAAGGTTAATTATTCAATAAGCATGGGCTTGTTCCATTATTGTTTTGTGATCCCTTTTGAGTTCTTAGTCAATCCACCTTTATTACAGTAAAAAAGCAACGTTCAATCTTCCAAAAGGAGCATATATATTATGATAAATATTAGAGATTGAGCTTTATTATCTATTGTACGGTTATGACTATTAATAGTAAATTAAAAGACTAAGATATACAACTAATTATGACTCGCAAGTTTGCATTTTACTCACTTACCCCATATCAATTCACTCACGTCTATCTAAGATCTCTTTTAGAGATTGATTATCTTTAAGATTCACGTAAGGTTCATTCGGTTAATCGTCCTTGTCGTTCTTTATTTACCTCTTTAAATTTCATGTGATGTTAACAAAAAAAAAAAACAAAAGAAATCGTTTATGGCGGGACAACAGGTGGACCCGAAATTGTCAATTTCAAGGGTGAGAGACGATGCAACATGGAACATTACCCCACGACTTAATTGGGGCAATGTGTCTACGACTAGACAAAGGCCTCGTATTAAAGTTAATCATAACGGATTTATCGGGCTGTTGCGTTAGGCCTCCTGGAGTTCCATGGGCCTTCGGGGACCGTACTTGGATGCAATAAATCCCCCGAAAAGGACGAGTAAGATGACGCATTAGCATGCATGACAATGCATGCGGTGCACGTTGTATGGAACAAGAAAGTCAAATACATGTTCTGTAGATAAATAATTATATCTCATTTTTGATCTTTTAATTCGTCGTTTACAGTGAGACCACAAATATGCATCTAACTTTCATAACAGAGCAATGTAGACGCGCATGAGCATTTGAAATTCAGCACCGTGTCCGTGTAATTAACAAAAATCTCTTGCCGAATGATTGCAATATTGTCGTCGCTGTAGAGTGACCAATAATGTCGTGGAAATCTGCTTTGTAAACGCATATGGGAAAATAATTAACGAATCAAAAGGACCAAAAACAACTGCATCCTGAAACGGGCTAATGCCACTGTAATAGTTTGGCAATGTCATGTGAAGGGCAGCTGTATATTTGCGTTAGGACGAAGAAGAAGAAGAGACGTCTGAAGTGGCCATAAAGATATGCGGCCACCGTCCAGCTATAGGCTACGTGCATGAATGAAGACGCGGACTCTGATTAGGCTACAGCAAGATCTTATATCATTAGGAGCAGAAATTTTGGGTGAATTCGTGTCGTCTCTATACTCTATATACTGTGTGCATTGATTATAGTTTTTGTCAATTTCGTTGTGATTGATGCTAAACCGAATCAACCCACTTACAGTTTGCTCCAAATTCTTGTCAAAATCTTCGTAGTTAAAGACGTGCACGCATGCGTTCATGCCAGACACTCTCGTGCTTTCTCTCCATATTTCAAATGGCTTATTGAGAAGAAGAAACGTTGTCATGTCTTATTCAATATTTTAATAAACGAGTTTAGAAATGAGTCTCTCTATCGGTACCATTTTGTTGAAGAGACGAACCGACCTTAGCCACGAATGTTTTTGATTAATTTGCACAAAGATTGCTAAATTCATCCCCCTAACAATTGATAGCCCGACTCAGCTAATCCTTTCTCTTGGCACGGGAGCTGTTTTGGAGAGCCCAAAATTATAAAGAAATACTTGAATAACATCAAAATAAGTAATAATAAAATCATCCGTTTAACCTTATATCTAAATTAAAATCATTAAAATATTATAATTATAATTTTTTTTCTCTTATATTACTTATTTTTATTAAAATTTAATTATCACAAATATTATTATTAACTAATTATGTAACAATTTAATTTTATTAAATTAAAAAATATTACATTATAATTGAAAACATACATAACAATATAAATATTAAATTATATTCATTAATTATACAATAAATTGTAGTATTTAAATTTTTTTATTTTACGTACTAATAAGATTTATACCTAATTTAATATTAAAATTATAATAAATATGAATCAAATATTTAATTTATATTTTAATATTAATTTTTAATTTTTAATAAATTTAAATTAATTTTAATTTTTTATTTTAAATTTTAATTTAATCATTTAGTTATTCTGAATACCTATTTTAATTTTATAAAACTATCGAAATTTAATAAATTGATTCGTTTAATTTTATATTTTATCTTTATTGTTTATAAAAAAAATTATATTATATTAATAATTTAATCATTTTATTAAGAATTTTGATTTTTTTTCTGATTAGTTTACAATATACAAATATAGTACATATCTCATAATTATCAATAGCATTATCAAAAATTTTCTTGATAAATTTTTTTAAACTAATTTTGACCAAATTTTTTATGATTTTTGAATTTCTAAGAGAATTTGTGACATATTATCTTGAATTATAAAATTTAGGATTTCATTTTTCACGATATTTTATAACATATGCTATATATCATTATATGAATATTTTACCTTTTAATTTTTCACCTTTACACATATTTCATACATCACATGACTTGTAATGTCACAAAATGAAAGTCTTCATCTAAATTTTTAACTTTGTGAAGATATCAATATATTCTCTTAATTTTAACCTAAACTGTATACAAAAATACAATCAATTTTTCACATAATTGTATATAAAAAGTGTAAATAGACATATAACATTTATGAAAATCTTATTAACTTTTTATTATTTTTTTCACAAAATTATATAAAAAAATATAATATCAAACATTATATTCTTACTTCTCACTTAAGTATTTCCCCTCAAGTATTTCACTAAGTATTGCACGTAAGTATTTACTCTCAATTGTTACGAACTCTTGATAGCTCACACTTATTTATAATGTTATAATTGACACTTCTAATTATACAAATTTTCATGAATTGGTTATTAAATCAATTATATTCAGTAAAATAATCTTTCTTTAAAAATATTTCTCACTTTTTAACTTCATCATATAATATTGTTGAAAGAAAGATTGACACCATGTTATTTTACTTAATCAACTTACCTCTTTAACAACTCATATTCTTATTCACAAAGGGAGGATGTAATAACATATTAGTTTAAATAACCACTTTTTACTTGTCACTTCAACTACCAAATTATACTTTACATTTTAAAAATAATTTACTTCTATACTCACCTATTTTCATGGTGCATGGAACACTCTTGGTCCGCACTCTAAATCCATGTCAAACAATAACTAGTCGCATCATGTGTTAACCCAAATTTGAACTCATATGTTGACACTTTTTGATATTATTTACAACATCTAGCTTTTAATGCATATCTAACTCATATATGTAGAGAGATCGTATGTGATTGGCTTGGATATTGACCTATATGCTAACTCTTATAATGTTATAACAATTTTTTTATTTACTTGTTAACTAACTTACCTTTCAGTCACATATCATTAATTAAAATCTTTACCCATATCTCAATATTAATTAATTTTTAAGTAAATCATATATATTTTTATAGAGTATTGAAGTATTTAATCATTAGGTATAAAGAGACATTTATATGTTTAAATAGTCACATCTTTCTAACAATTTGTATTAGTGTTGCTAATTCATATTGCCCACTAACCAATACTTTAAACATTTTTGTCATTTGAAATCAATGTTATTACCCATTATCCTAATATTTCTGCAATACCACAAAAATTGCACTTACTTTCAAATTCAAGTTTTTGCTGATGTAATCGTCCGCATTTAACTACTCTCATTTTACTATCATACTCATTAAGTTACACATCCGCCTTATTTCATTTAACACATCTCTCATATATCAACATCATACTAAATATTGATATACTTTATTAAAATTTTTAAACTTATTAAATTTATTGTTATTTATAGTGTTTCAAACTAAAAAAATTAAAACTAAATTTTATTAACAAATTAGTGAATGAAATTAAATATATTTTTATATATTCTTTTAAAATGTAAATTTTATGAATTTTTAGTTAATAAAATAATTTATTAATTAAAATAAAATAAAATTAAAATTAAATAATTTAATTATAATAAATTTATATATATATATATATATATATAGAGTTGTGGCACTTACTAACGAGTTCTATCAATTAATATTATTGACCGACGACCGTTAAGTGCATTATTAACGGCAATGCTAGACAGGGCATTTATTAGCAGCAATGCCAGATTTAAACAAAAAAAAAAATTCCTCATTTAATTTAAAGTCGCGACACGGAAATTTGGACAACGGCGTCACTGTACGTGGAGGTTCTGGAGCACAATCTCGCCGAAGTCTGGTCGTCATACTCAAATTCTCAGTTTGCCTGCCGCGCCCAAATTTGACCCGACCCGATTTCAACCTCTCTTGCCTAGATCTACGGTTGATTGCAGTTACAGATATGCCATGTCTACTTTCTCAACTCAAATGAGAGAGCGAAGAGCTTGAGATCGTAGTCGCCGTCGCAGTATGGACTCGGTTTCTAGTCGGGTTCCGTACAGGAACCTCAGGAAGGAGGAGGAGGTGGAAATGGTGGCCGCTGTGGATCCGAATCGCGACCGGATCGAGTCGTCGGATCCATCTTTGTCTCCTAATTCATCTTCGCCGACTCCGGGTACAGACTCCAGGCCGCCTGCCAAGTACCACAGCCTCTTGATTCTCGTTCTCAGTTGTACGGTCGCCGCTGGCGTTCAATTTGGCTGGGCATTGCAGCTCTCTCTCCTTACTCCATACATACAGGCAAGTCGATATCGCTTTGCATATTATACTGAGGTTTATTGAAGCAACCTTTCGCATTGAATTTTGTGAATTGGATTCTAATATCTATATCTAATGTGCACAAGCCTGGCTGATTTTGCGTTGAATGGCGAGTTCTTGGCCGATCTAATGGACTTCTAGCGTTGATCATCTATTTTAATGTTCTTTCCTTCTTGATTTTGTGATTTATAGCTGTGATTTATTGATGTTATCTGCACATCTAGAGTGTCCTTAGTTTTGTGTATAGCGGAATGACAATTAAAGATTCTTACCTTTTGTGTTCGAACCAACTTTAAGGCCATGACTGATCTTTGAAGGAATGAATGGAAAAAAACAGCATGTCATTATCAATGTCGAATTCTGAGAATGTTTCATTTTTACTGGATCAGTTACTTTGTTTGCATTTTTGCTGTGGAACATTAAAAGATGAATTTAAGCTTGGGTTGAGTGGAACAAATGGATATATAAGCAATTACAGTAAATTTGGGATTAAGTTTTTGTTTTTGTTGTTTGTAGTGTCTTGAGCTTAAGTTTTGCAGGAATTTTTGGAGTGCTAAATGTATTTCAACATTTTTCTATTATTGGGGTTGCAATCATTTTTCTGATTTTTTAGATTTTTGTTATTTATAGGTTGTCTTTATTGCTTATTAGTGATGTTCCTTTTGTTGCATTTTCTTCTAGTTAACTGTTCTCTCCAATGTGTAATTTTGCAGACTCTCGGCATAGGACATGCCTTTTCCTCATTTATTTGGCTATGTGGACCATTTACAGGCCTTGTGGTAGGTGACAGAATAATCTGTTTACTTTCCTTTTGTTTTTGAAACTGTCAAGAATTCTTACAACTAAGGGAACCAAATCAGACCAAATTGCCTTTCTTAATTTGTAGCTTCTAATTGTTATGTCATGATTGCTGGCATTTCTATTTTTTGGTGCAAGTGTGATTTCGTTGACCTGATGAATTCTATTGCAAATCTGGAACAAAATGCCTTAAATTGAATTTAATTAGATGGCCGGTTCAGGAGCAGAGACATGTATCTCGATTCTTGTTTTGTTACATTAGGCCATGACACTTTACCAAGCTAAGTCCTGACAAAGTTGGACCTTGGGAAGGATCTCCTCAGCTGCCTTCTTCCCTTTTCCATATTTGCATATTAGCCACTTTGATGGTTCTGCAACGTTGCCACAAGGGCACCATGGATGCATGACGAGGGAATGGTAAATTTATATAACTTAGCTTGTTTAACTAACCAGAAAAATAATACAAACATTGTGTTATTGTTGGAGTTTCCTTACATTTTTTAGATGCTATTTAAAAAAACAATATTAGCCTGCCACTTTTTCAGCTGAGGTCTTAATTCTTGTCATCCTAATGAATTGCTTGTTGGTGGCAAACCCAAAGTTTTGAACAACAGTAACCTAATTCAGTTGAAATAGTGATTTATTTCACCTCTTTTGTTTTCTTGTATTGTTGTATGTTTGCCTTATATATTAGCTTTTTGGCTGTTTAGGTACAACCTTGTGTTGGTATTTGGAGTGACAAATGCACTTCAAAATACGGAAGAAGGCGGCCTTTTATTCTTGCTGGATCTCTCATGATCTCTGTTGCCGTAAGTATTGTTGATCTTCATATTTATTTTGGTAGCTATTTCTGCATTCAGTGCTATGTATTGGCTGACCTAAGTCTTGTAAATTCAGGTGATAATAATAGGATTTTCTGCAGACATTGGATATTTATTTGGGGATACAAAGGAGCATTGCAGGTTTGTTGGGCTCTCCTGGTTCCTTTATTTTATTCATCAAATAAAATTCAAGACTTACTCTTTTGGGGAAATGCAGGACATTTAAGGGCACTCGAACAAGGGCAGCCTTTGTCTTTGTTATTGGTTTTTGGCTGCTAGATCTTGCTAACAATACAGTGCAGGTAATCTTTGTTATCATAGGTGTTTTTTTTTTTGGCATATCTGTCACTCCCATATGAAAGCACTTCCATTAACAGCCCATATTTACATCAAGCAAATAATAAGCCTCTTAATTTTTGTAGGGACCAGCTCGTGCCCTTCTAGCAGATTTGTCAGGTTAGTTTTTATTGAATTCTTTTTCCTTCTTTCTACCAAGCTTCTAATATAACATGAATATCAGACAAAACATGATGAAATGCATTACCTTATGTTCTAGGTCCAGATCAACGGAATTCAGCAAATGCTGTATTTTGTTCATGGATGGCTGTAGGAAACATTTTAGGATTTTCTGCTGGTGCCAGTGGGAGGTGGAACAGGTGAAACATTTTGAGTATTCTTTGGTAATGAGAAAATTTTGATACACATAGTGTGTGCATGTGGTTACTTTTCCTCTCTATTACTTTTTTCATCATTACACTAGCTAAAACTGAAGAAACATTATTACTTTTCCTCTTTGTCCCAATTGGTGCATATTTTCGTTCTTTTCTTGTTCTATATTATGTTTGGTAGTATGATACTGATTTGATTAATTTTACATAACATTTCTATTTGTGAACAGGTGGTTTCCTTTCTTGATGAGCAGAGCTTGCTGTGAAGCCTGTGGCAATCTTAAAGCTGCATTTCTTGTAGCTGTGGTAAGCTACCTACTTGGGTTCAATGGTTTCAAAGGGTGTTATTGCAGTGAATTTTCATCTGCAATAATGTTCTTACTTTGCTGTTTCATTCTCTGCCCCGCGCCGGGGGGGGGGGGGGGGGGGGTGGTGTTGGGTTTGTTATAAGGGAACTGTAAAGTAGGCGAATTTTGTTGCAAACTCAATATTATTTAGTGAGCAGGATGTGGGCATAGGAAAACATACAAATCCAAAAATGAGTTGTGCCAGAGTTTTACTGCACTGTCTAGTGGATGCACTATCAAGTTGGGAGGTTGTAGAAAAAGATTAGAAGACCCAGCTACATTGTAGATGGCTCAGCAAGTTCTAGATGTCACAAAGACCTTTGTCTGCTGTTTTATTAAAGTGAGTTTTAGCACATAACAGGTCTCTTGAAAGCTTTGTTACAATAGACTTGCACATGTACAACTGCAAAGGCAAGATATGGTTAGTCAGGTAAATGCAGATAAGAGTGAAAACATTAAAAGTGATGAAATTGTATGAAGTTGAAAACAGGATTCTGATGTCCTGGTAAACATGATGAGGGCCAAGAGGTCTTTTGAATTTATAATTTAGCCTACTACAGAAAAGAAGATATGTAAACAATGATCCAAAAAAAAAAAGAAACAGGGATATGTACACTAGACACCATGGAGGGGAAAGGTGGATAAGATACTGAGGCATGTATTGGCTCATTTTGTGAATTTGAGCATCATTAGCCAGATGCCTTCAGGTGATGAATAATGGTTTCTGTTGTATTTTACTGGCTCCAGCAGTTTGCTTTCCCACATTATAAATCACATTTCACTTGCCTTTGTCCTCATTTCAATAGTACTGGTGAAATCTTCAACTTGTTTATTTTGCAGATGTCACGTCACTCATCATCGTATGTGAACCCATGGATCTGTGTTTGTGTATGTGCAGGTCTTTCTGACTTTCTGTACTCTAGTGACATTATATTTTGCGGATGAGATTCCACTACATATAAATCAACCCCACCGTTTATCAGATTCTGCTCCATTGTTGAATGATTCCCAACAAAATGGCATTGAGCATTTAAAACCTAAGCCCGACACACCAGTATTTGGTAATTCCAATAGGAACAATGCTGATACCAGCTATGAACCTAATCTGAGTCACCTACATTCTAACTCAGTGGATGATAAGATGAAAAGTGTCAATGATGGCCCTGGAGCAGTGCTAGTCAATTTGTTGACCAGTTTGAGACATTTGCCCCCTGGAATGCATTCAGTGCTTATCGTAATGGCTCTTACTTGGGTAAGCACTTTATTTATTGTGTTTCATAGAACATAATGGTCCCTTGTGATTAGGCAAAACACCTGTTCTGCCATAATATATGTATGTATGTATGCATGTACGTATGTATAAAATATGCTAATGTTCTCTGATGTTTTCCAAACTTGCAGTTGTCCTGGTTCCCATTCTTTCTTTATGATACAGATTGGATGGGGAGAGAAGTTTATCATGGAAATCCAAAAGGGAGTTCCAAGGAAGTAAAGTTGTATGACCAAGGTGTCAGAGAAGGTGCATTTGGTTTGCTATTGAATTCAGTAAGAACTCAAAATTGAGCATTAGTAGTTCGACTTCTTCTTGATACTTGTCACAGTAGTCTATTTTATAGCATGGGCCAAAACCCAAATTGAGTCAAGGATTGACCAAATTAGTTTCCAACTCAAAAACATACAGTTACAATAGTGAAGAGTTTGTCATTTGGAATGGAGATAGAAAACACAGTAGGTGATTTAAGAAGTTTAATTTTAAGATTTTGACTTGAAGAGCTGTGCCTGTTTCAAAGAGAAAACATAGGGAGAGTTGGATACTGAGAGTAGGACAAAGTTGACTCATGCACAGTAGAGGAAATAGGGGATTTATCCTGGTTTGATAATGGGAAAACGTTATAAAGTCTGGGATGCGAAAATTAAAGTTAACTAGTACGATTATGGTATATAATAGGAATGGTCAAGTTGTCTTGAGTCTCACCAAGAGTATTAGCTTGCTAGTAATTTTAGTTACTGTCAACTAAGTTTCTGTTTTATTCTATTGTGGCTAGGTTGTGCTTGGCATTAGTTCGTTCTTCATTGAACCTATGTGTCAGAGGATGGGGGCAAGACTTGTATGGGCAATGAGCAATCTGATTGTATTTGCTTGCATGGCAGCCATTGCTATCATTAGTGTGATATCAATTGGTGAATATTCTGATGGAATTCAGCATGCAGTGGGAGGGAGTTCATCGATCAGAATGGTTTCCTTGATTGTTTTTTCCCTTCTTGGCTTTCCTCTTGCTGTACGTATGAGTTTAGCTGGAGTATGACTATTATATTTTGAGATTTATTTCCTAAAGGCACACATTAACTAGTTGTGTATTGCAGATCACATACAGTGTTCCATTTTCTGTCACAGCAGAGCTGACTGCTGAGTCAGGTGGCGGTCAAGGTTTGTATTGCATTTAGGTTTGTCTGTGATTTTGTGTAACCATATTGATTTGGATTATTTGTGACTGCTGAACAGGATTGGCTATTGGAGTTCTGAATCTTGCCATAGTTATTCCTCAGGTGGATGAGTTCTTCACAGATAATTTTGTTTTGCATATATCTGAATTTGACTCATATTTGAAATGTGCACTTTCCCTGTACAACAATGGTGATGGTTTTGGGATTTTGAAATGGTCAAGTAGTTCTGTCGTAATATGTGTCATCTGAATGTTTTCACGATGTTATTGATGAACTAACAAAGTGAATTCCCTCTCACATCCTCTTCACTTGCTGGAGACAGTTGCTTCTACATTTTCCTTCTCATTCTATTCAGTCCAAGCTGATTTCATTATTTTTGTGGTTGTGCAGATGATCATATCCATTGGTTCGGGTCCTTGGGACGCTCTGTTTGGTGGTGGCAATATACCTGCCTTTGTTCTAGCTTCCATATCTGCCCTTGCAGGTGGTATTGTTGCAACTCTCAAGCTGCCAAATCTTTCAAGCAGTTCCTTCAGGTCCTCTGGTTTCCATTTTGGGTAACCTTAAAACATTCATTTTGGAATGATGTTGAATGGCTGATTCTCAACAACATGAACCTGCTCACTGATCGAATTTATGCGTGTTACCCCAACGACTCAGGTCTGCTTACTAATCTACTTATGGAGAGGGTTCTTTCATGATGTGTAGTTTTGCATACAAGTTCCAATTCATTCATTTTTTTATCCAATTTTTGGGGCTTCTGTCCTTCATGTAAAGTATAAATCATAAGTTGAATTGAAAAGCGAATACAAGCATACATGCAAAATGACTTGAGATTGGGATGAATTTAATTTGAGCTGTTAAAAAAAAATAAGGAAAATAGGAAATAATGAAATGTTGCTGGTCCATCCGCTCACATTATGATAAGAGGAGAGGGAGGTTCCTAGTCAAGACAGCTGACAGTTTGTAAGGTTATTTGTACGTGGGAAGTTAGCTGTTTATTGCTAGAAATAAATAAATAAATAATCCAGGGAAACAATCAGGGAGGAGAAACAAACAGATACAACGTACTTAACGATTTTTCAATAGGGCTTAGTTTGTGTGGTGCCAGTCAAGATTTCTTATTGCCGATTCTAGGCCTCCCACCTATTGAAGTTATGAAGTTGTACGTTTTCATGTTCAAGTATATCTAGGTGGTGATGGCGATCTATTGTCTTTACCAGTCCACTGGGACTTGTTAATAAATGTTGGCCAGGGCTTCCCTCTATGATTTGAACAACAATGTGTTGTGCTATAGAGGAGAAAGCATTCTTTTCAAGGGAAAAGGGTTTTAGGTTTTGAAGTCTTTCTTCTAATGTAAAGGAGAGACTGTCATTCTAACCTTATTCTTCTGTACAAATGCCTACAGGAGTATGTTTCCTGTTATCCTTGATGCTTTGAATGAAAATAGAAAAAAAATTGCATTTTAAATCAAATACAGATTTGTTAGTATGTAAGTACGTGATCGACTCTAAAATTTATGGCTGATGGAATCGCACAACTTAGTGATTTGGTGCAGTAAAGAAATGCAAAACGCGTATCACAATTTGTAATTTTTGAAAATATAAACATAATCATTGTTATATAAAGTAAGAGCAATTTAACGATATAAAAGAAGAAAAAAAAAGAAAAACCTTCACTTTTCTTTCAGAATCTCTTACAAATTATTACTAAATAGGTTTGAGGATTGTAAGCTTACCAACCATAAGAGCAAAGCTAATGATAAGGCCAAGGAGACCCATGGACGACTAATTTAGCCTCGGATCCCGACTCTGTCCAAAGGTGTGCTTTTTAACAAGGATCATAAGATGTAGTCATAAGAACAAATGAAAATGAAAATATATGGAAGACAGTAGATAACATCTAAATGAAACGAACAATTGAGCTCAAAGAAATGTTCGAGGTTCGATTGTCCCTTCGGAGTCTCCAACATTCGATTTATCTTTAACTTTGTCCGGAATTGTATCTGTTTTAGTTGGTGGATTGGAAACTCGTGAGGTTTTGATAGCGACTGAACAACAGCTTTATCCTTTACTTATCTGTGGCCTATCCAGGAAGTGCCACGAAGAACGGGCGGTTCTGATCAATGGGGGTGACCTCTCCACGAGAGTTGTCGAGGGTCACCAACAGAACTCAAATGTTTTAAACATAACGGGTCCAGTGGTTGACGAATGACTATCAACCCACATTTGGTCGGCTCGGGAATTTAATGGGAAACAAAGAAAATTTCCCACAGAGAAAGTGAGTGGGTGATGTCAAGCAAAGAGGCCGCATGGGATGAATGTAAGTTGAACACCCCAGAACCATCAAGGCATTTGAATGAGATGATCCAGCTCTTCGTCTCTAATTTTAGGATGATTTCTTTGATTTCATCTTAAACACTCTAGATTTTAATATACACAAAACGACAAAAGAAATAGGGCACCTGGCTAAGAACATGGATCCATCCCATTCCAGTGGGGTCACCCCCGTCAGCTGCCAACTAATAATTTCATGTGATGCTTTGAGAGCAGCTTGTCCATTTGTTAACTTGAAAACAGATTCCCGGCTGTAGAACAAGGCTTTACCCAATGACTCTCCTAGTTAAAAGATACAAATTTTGCACCCTAAAAAGTGAGAAAAGAGGAGGAAAACAATAAAAAAAGCACACTGGCACTTACAATTATACGATATAAGAGAGTTGCCATGCATGCACTACTTTTGTTAAGTGACCACACCCTTGCCTTGAGTTCGTCAGTCTGTATATCTTACAATTTAGGATTTACCGCTGCTTAAATCAGAAATCAACGCATAATAATTATTTAAAAAAGAAAAAAAAAAAAACGAAGAAAGAAAACTGACGTAGGTAGCTGGGGTCTACTGATGTTGGCTGTCTGCACATTCATTGCCAGGTGAAATGCTTAGCACCAGAAGAAAAGGCCATATAAATAAGGGACGCTTTTGGCTTTCCCAATGTCGAATCACAACCTTCAATTTCTTACATCCCATCACTTGGAGCACGCGTCGGAAAATCTCCAAAACCCAATTACATCATCAACGAATTTTGTGGGTATTGTGTCCTTGTGGCCAATTTTGCCAATTTTTGGGGCCACGTGTTGGGTACTTATTCTTCTCGTATGGGGTCCAATGTGTTTCTTTATTTTCATGTTAGGACACATGACAGTGGGCAAAAAAAGTAGAGTAGAAAACATGTCAGAAAAAGGAACAGTTAATCACTGTTTTCCAGGCCACGAATTCTACGTTGTACAATTGTAATATTTTACCAGGCCCTTTCACTTATTGATTAGAATTTTTACCTTTTCAGTAGATTTCCCAGTTTTCCAAGTAGGAAAACGGAAGATTGTAGAGTTACTACCCAACCACCGCCCCCCATTTGGGCCCTCAGGTAGTAAAAATTGTGGTTTTGGGTGGCGCAGACACCATTTACATCTATCTCTAGACGATGAAACAATTCACTTTTTGAGGTACCATGAATGTCTCTTGCTTGCAAACAGTGTCTGAGTTTCCTGAGTAAGAATTAAAACTATTCGAGTCAATATCACCTGTTAATTCATAGAGCTATAAATACAAATGTGCTACTGGTCGTTGCTCTACTTTTGCAGGGTAACATGTAATAACAGTTTAAGTCCATTTTCACTCATGTAGGCGAAGAAACAGTGTCAATTATTGACTTGAGTAGTTTTAATTCTTACTCAGGAAACATGGCCAAACGCCTGACACTACTTGGAAGCAGGTATCTTTTGTTTTTTTCTTTTTTTTTTTTTCTTTTTCTTTTGGCCTCTTGATCTTTGAGGCTGACTCATGGTTTGTTCTTTTTGAATTTCAAGTTAAAGGACCAGCCATGTCGTGCTCGTCGGTGTTTAGAAAGATCACGAGTTAACAGTTCATTGATAAAATGCACCCCGCTCTCTCAACTCTTTCAAAATAGGAGTCTCGTATGGAAAACCTGTCTTCGAATTTAAGAGTTCATCTCTGCATCTCATCCTCCTTGGCATGTACATAAGCGTACGACTGTCTAGTGGTTGAAGAAAGGCATAATGTGACAACTGACAAGCAAAACTGCTGGAAAAAAAAAGTGATGGAAATATAGGGACCCTAGCTAAAAAAATGTCTGCAAACTTAGCAATTAGCGAAAGTGGTGAAATGGGGTAAAGGAAAATAATCAATGAAGAGCACTCTTAACATTTTCACTCCAATATGTTAATCCTAATGCTAAATTCAAGTGATGAATATGATCAATTCAGAGACGGAATAGGAAAAACCTCTACTCACCTGGTACTAAATATATACGTAAGTAATATTCTTAAAATCTAATTTTTTCGTTTTTGGAAAAAGCTTAAACTGAGGTTTTGATCTATACGAGATATTGAGCAAACTTTTGGAGCATTCCGAAGTCGATTTAGGTAACTACAAGTTGTGTTTTGGTTAACAAGAACTTGAATTTTCTCGTGGGTTGGCACACAGGCTTAGCACATGGTCACGACCCCCTTTTTGTCTTCCTTGACCCCCTCTATCTTTTCTGCTTCTTCCGTTCTTTCTTAGTCAACATTCAAATCGTTGTATACTCTTATTCATGCATAAAAGTTCAGATTATTGAAGATCTAATCATTTTTAAATGTACGTTCAAAAGAACTAAAAGATATAATTATTTCTAGTAGTGATATAATGATTTTTTTTTTTTTTTTTTTGGTATTGGTGTCTCCACAAATTTCCGTTCCTGCATTTTTAAATTGTTTTAAGATCCTTCTTAAATATTAAAAATTTTTTATAGTCTTCATTTTATTATCTTGAGAGTGCCTAGGGGTTTAACTCTTTGGAGACACACTTAAATAAAACTGCATGGTATCTTGGAGACTGTCCATTGATTCTTGCACCCCCCAATTATAATATTTGATGGTGACAGAATAAAACCTCTAGAAAAGTGGCATCTGCAGCAGGCCTTAAAATTATACGTAGTTTTAATTATTACTCTTATGTTTCTCCATATTTTCTAACAAAGGGCATGCACAAGTGGTCAGTGTATGGAGGCGCGGAAAGAACACGACGCAGGCCATTTGGACTGTTTTGTTTTTGGTGGGGTTGGGAGGAGGGGGGGTGTTGTGGCAGAACATAACGAGAGAAGAACAGTGAACAGATACCAAAAGAGTTATAACTCAATAGTATAAATTTTAAGCTCGAAAATACGTAATGTATAATATAAGCACGATAATATGTGTAATGAATACTTAGAAAGTGAATTAGGAGACGAAAATGATGTAGCTTTGTGGATCTCACATATATATATTTTTTGAATTTTAAATTTTTTTTTCCTCAAAAAATACCTAATGTGTAACAAAGTATAAAAATATAACAAGAAGTATAACGAACAATTATAAAGTAAATATATTATTTTATATTGATTGTACATTCTATTATTTTTATTGTATAATATATTTTAAAAATAATAATAATTTTTGAAGGCCGTAAACCTCATCTCCTATCCTCAATGTGTCCATTTGTTTCTTAATAGACGGGAAACATGGACACAGGGACAAAAAGGGAGCAACAGCCCATGCAGGGTTATAACCGCAGGGTAAGCTTTTGCTTGGCTTTTCTCAATTTCTTCTGTTTATTTTCTCTTCTTTCACACAAGCATACACACAAGAAGCCATTGCAGAGAGAAAATGGGGCTCCAGAAAAAAAATGATAGATAGGGATAACGGATGGGAAAAAAAGTTCGGTCTTAATGCACGATACTTGTTGGTAGGTTAGGTAGCAAGTCCTGCCCGCCCTCCTTGGACCCATCCCTAGATTCCTGACTCTCTCTCTCTCTCTCTCTCTCTCTCTCTCTCTCTCTCTGTGAAACGCAAACCCACTTCAGGACTCCTTAAGAAGCAGCCAGCTCATTTCTCTTTCTTTCTCAGGTTACCTATTTCTTCACACAACTAGAACATCACCAAAAATGTCACACCCATACACACACTGTTAGTTCCTCTATGTGGAAACTCCCAACTTTTTCACTTTCCTAGAAAGGAAAAAAACGCTAGAAGAGTTAAAAGTTCATAGTTTTACAATTATCTTGGGACCATTTTAAAAATAAACTCAGTCTCATACACCGAGATTTTTAATAGATAGCTAACGTGACTGACATCATATTGACGTCAAAATGTATAATCAGAGCAACAAAATGTACGCCAAGGAATGAAAAAAAAAGTACAATACAATAAAATGCTTATGTTGGTCGCCTCATCCGTCTGTCCTCAAACGGCGTCTACCTACTCCTTCGGTTTAATAATTTGGTCTAACTTTAATGAATGGAAGGGTGAGGGTTATTTTCTTATGATTTAAGTGGAGCATTATTTTTTACTTCAAGGAGATGAAAAGGAGCATTTGATTTTCGAATTTTCAAGTCACCCACTCCATTGTTGAATTGGGGTACATAAGGTTATTTGTTTTAGCAGTAATGACTCAGACAAAGGGAAAAGAAAAGAAACAGAGAGGATGTCCTTAACAACTTTGAGGAAAAAGAGAATTACAAACTGAAGTTCATTTCTTTAAGTTAGCAGTAAAAAAAAAAAAAAAAAAAAAACATAAAAGATGAAAATTGCCTCTTTATATAAAAAGAGTTGAACTATAGAATCATCACTCATCTCTCACTCTTTCTCTCTCTCTCTACATCCATTTCTCCTTCTTTTTCTCCGAAAACTATGTACTACAAAAATAGAAATGAACTCTTGCTAGGAACTGTAAGGTATATAAGTTATCCTTAGAACCAAATTTTGCACATCTTTCAATTGAAGAATTCCTCATATTCTTTTGAGTTTTGGCAAAAGGTCCTTTTGTCTGGAACATGGTAGCCAGCTGATCATCACAGCTTGTCAAATTAGTGGCATAAGCCTTATGTCATGATAAGCAATGGGATGGCCTTCTTCCCAGCTAATATCATGCTTCAAACCCCTCATGAAGATGATCATCAACCCCCCACTTCTCTCAATCAAATCCTACCCCACCAAGACTTTCATGGTATTTATATACCTTCCTACTGAGATAAGTGCTACAAGATTCTTTTCTGCCCATAAATTTCAATTCTTTTTGCTGTTGTTTTTGGGTGCAGGAGTAGCATCATTTCTTGAGAAGAGAACAACTTCATTTTCCGCGATCGATGCGTGCCATGAAGAACCCAACGGAGAGGATGAGCTGTCTGATGATGGCTCACAGGCAGGAGAAAAGAAGAGGAGGCTTAACATGGAACAAGTGAAGACACTTGAGAAAAACTTTGAGTTGGGAAACAAGCTTGAACCAGAGAGAAAAATGCAGCTGGCTAGGGTTCTTGGTCTGCAGCCAAGACAGATTGCCATATGGTTCCAAAACAGGAGGGCTAGATGGAAGACCAAGCAGTTGGAGAAAGACTATGATCTTCTCAAGAGACAGTATGAAGTTATCAAAGCTGATAATGATGCCCTTCAAGCTCAGAACCAGAAGCTACATGCAGAGGTTAGTTTCAAATTCTTTTCAAGTTCAATCAATAAGAATTTGAAACTCTTTCCAGCAGTTTAGAGATGTGTTGCACATTTATCTGTATTCTTTAGCATTTTCTTGAGTTTTTCTTAACGGATGTTCTGTCTAGCCTGTTGGTTCCTGGAAGAAGACTTATATAATGCATTTAATCATCATAATTTTGCAGAACTATCTGGAGATCATAATCAGTTCTTTATAGTTTATGTTTTTTGACTTTTATTCTCCTATGCTTTCACGAATTTCCTTTTTCTCATCAATAGTGCAGCTTTGATAGGTTGATCCTACCCAATGAATTTAACAAAAAATGATCAGATTTATTTTTGAATGATTGATTGATCAGGGATTGAAGCATGAAAGGTAATCATGAACTTGCTTTAGTTTTCTAGGCAACCTCATATTTGTTGGAGATGATACTATTCCTTTGTTTATTTTCTCTCTTTCACAGCTTGCTTTTATTTTCTTTTGGATCTTCTTAAATTTAGCAGATGGAGATCTTTTAGTTTTCTGTATAAAGACGTTTGATCTTTGATTGGGTGATTCATGGATGCAGATATTGGCACTGAAAAGCAGAGAGCCAACTGAATCAATCAACCTCAATAAAGAAACTGAAGGTTCCTGCAGCAATAGAAGTGAAAACAGTTCTGATGTCAAGCTGGATATCTCAAGGACACCAGCTATTGACAGCCCCCTGTCTAATCCTCCAACAAGTAGACCTCTTTTTCCAACCTCATCTATGAGGCAGCCTAATGGAGTAGCACTGGCACAACATTTTCAGCACAGCTCCTCTAGGCCTGATATCCAATGCCAGCCGAAGAATGTTGACCAAATGATCAAACAAGAAAGCCTAAGCAACATGTTTTGTGGCATTGATGATCAGTCTGGATTTTGGCCCTGGCTTGAGCTACAACATTTCAACTGAAAAACAATAAAAAAATAAAAAAATTAAATAAATAAAGATTGAACCCAAGCTGTCTTATCAGGTGGATCATATACCCATTATGCAGTTTGTCAATCTCCCTTAAAATTGTGATCAAGAGGCCAATTACCTTGTTTTGTGAGTCCAGATTTTTCCATATGTTGTGGCACTTGCTTAGGCTTTTGTATAAATTAGGATGTATCAAGTTGAATTTTCTAGAAAGGGGGAATGGTGGTTGGGTTCTTTGGTGAGGAATAAAGATTTTTGTGTCTTGAGTTGTTCACCCTGCACATGTTTTCCTTGACTAAAAGGAGATGTTTGAGATGTTGGATCATTGAACCCAGAAAAAGAAAAAGAAAAACAATATATATATATATATATTAGCTAGTGACTTGGTTGAAAAATTAGCATGAGCCATGAAATACAAAGCTCTGGAATCATGTCCTTGGTGTCCTACTAAAGAAGGAAAAAAAAAAAAAGAACACAAGGAGAAAGCTTAATCCCAAAAAGTCTTCTAACTAAAGGAAAAAAAAAAAAGAAAAAAGGAACCTTTTCAATTTCTTTCTTAGTCCTTGTAATGATTTGTTTGCTAATTTCATGGTCTCAGTACCATATAGCAACCCAAGGGTTACCAAGATCTACTCAAATTAATAAACTTAAGATCATTCTAGCGCACAAAATTCTTCTATTTGTGAAGTTTAAAAAAAAATTAAATATACACAATTTTGTTCTTATTATTCTTATTATTGTAAGGAGACTGTTTGTCCATGAAGTTAATAAATTATGTATACTATATACTTTGGAAAGAGCAATGTAGAAAGAGAGGAGAGGGGGAGGAGAGTATCAAAGCCCACATCCCAAGAGAGAAGAGGACAAACAGAAGGAAATTAGTGGAAAATATGAAGAGTTGGAAATGGTCGTTCTCATGAAGGGGACCTTAGCAAACTGGTGCTGACAAAGAAAGGACTGAAATCATAGAGCCCCATGTCATGTAAATGTAAATGTGACCGCTCTTTTGGCCTTGAGCATAGTCTACGTGTAGAGAGAGTCACAAATTTCAAACCCCTTTTTTTGGGGGTCTTTGATTAATGAAACATCCATGTGACCCACTGACCACTGCTACCCACTCCCTAGGATCCAAAACTGTCCTCATTTCTTCCCTGGCAGCTACTACTTGCATGCATCTCTCACAAAGGCTCTTTCAATGTCTTTCACTGTCATCCCCATTTCCAAGCAACATTGCTTGTTCAATTTTTGGTTGTGACTAGCCAGACATAGAAATAAAATTATTTTTTAAGTCAATTGCATCGTGTTTGGAAGGGATGAAAGATCCACAGAAATCACATCAGTGCTCTATAAACCTACATTTTTAAGTGAAGCAAATAAATATGAACATGTGTCCTTTTTTCTGGAACATATCTTGAGGTATATTTGTTGTGAATGGTTACAATATCTACTGAAGAAAATTACATAACTTTTATGTTTTATCAATATTCTTCTCCTAAGAGGTATATCAGCATTACTGCATTTTATGGTTACATTATCATGATTACAGTTGGCACAAACAGTTGAATAGCAAAACTATTACATGCATACTTTCTATTTTAATCAACAGGTTTTAGGTCCTATTACCATATGGGTTATCTAGTCCGCCATTCCAAGTATCTAACGAAAGCCTTTCAATATCATAGGTTAATAAAGGTGGTCCTCGCTCCTCCTTACCCCACTTCCATGCGATGACTTGTGACATTTTTCTAGTTAAATTTCTTTATATGCATTTATAGTTGATGACCAACCGTGAAGTGGGCGTCCATATGGGGTTACTATGGTTTGTCGGATAGTCGATCGCCACCCTCCCTGCCCCCCCCCCCCCCCACTCTTCCAAGTTGTATCGTTGTGTTCCTTATCTTCTGTGCAATATTTGTCTTTGAGCCCGCTGGACAGGCAGCCAATAACACCATTCTTGTTTTCCTTTCGGAATTCAGCTTCACATTCTCTCACCTAGACGCTTCCCTAATTCACGTTAATATGGAGGACCAAGGTTTGAACTTTAGACGTGAGATTAGGAGGCAAAGCAGCCCTGTCACCAGGCTACATGCCTAGTGGTTAGTTTAGTATAGCTTCCATTTTGTCAAAAACGGTAGATTATCTATATTGAAATAATTACGAGATTCACCAAAAAATTAATTTCCTATAGTCTACTTTCAAAAGTGAATCTAGATCAACAAAGATGAAAACATACTCGATGAAATATATTGGCATTGTTTCCCCCTGACGACCAGCTCCAAACCTAGAAAAAATATCACCAAGATATTGACTTATGTGAATTATTTCAACCAGGCAATGGGTTAGTGATGACAAATGCAAAGATAACCATCACGGCACCTTTTGGTCATGTTGACAACAACTGTAATAACAGAAACAACTTGATCCCTTGACCAAATTATCCAGTTCTCGCTCTTTAGCAAGCATGTGAACAATCTGAAAAAAAAAAAAAAAAAAAAATACTTCATACCCTGACAACCCAGTTAATCAAATACCAAGTGTGCAAATTGGCTGTTACGTATATATTTTCTTTATGGCATCATGTGATAAAAGTCAAGATAAAATCTTTGGCAGAAAAGCTGGAAACTTTTGCATTTGATGACAGTTTATATGCCAACCTACGGTAGTTGTAATTCCATAGATGCAAATCCTTTTAGTTCAGATCTATATATTAATCCCTTATCATCAATGTTAACTACACATTTTAGTATTGTGCTTCTAAAACTAGTAGTTGCACATTTGTAGTTATTGATTGCATAATTTCAATAGTTAAATGTACATTATCACGATTTATCTGAGTTATTTCATATTTTCATGTAACATTTTCCCACTTGCAATACTAAATTGAGAAGTTCCCTTGTTGCTTTTAAGATTGAAAAAAAAAAAAAAGAACGCTTTCATGTTTTTACTTTGATTAATCAAAGATGTAACAAACCTTTCTCTTGAATAAAATTACATTATTTCCTTAAAAAAAAAAAAAAGGAATCATTGTTTAGCAGAGAGCAACCAAAGCACTCGGAAGAAAATTCCCATTTGTGGTTGGGCCAAAAATATATTTGGGTTTGATTTTATGCTACATGGCCATCTTTGATTAGTCCACGTCCCAAATCTACAACCCTAGCCCATTCATCAGTCAACGAAAACATAACAATCCAAAAATAATCTTAACAAATTTTAGATTTAAATAGATAAAAAAAAAAATAATTTTATATTATATAAAATATTATTAATATAGTGTAAAATAAGTTATATATAATATAAAATTATTTTTTTGTTATTTGTATGTACGTTATCATTTAAAAAAATACAAAAAATCCTTAATATAACACGTGGATGTCAGCTAACCATCTATTGCAATATCCATCACATATAATAAAATAAAATTCGTTTCCACTTAACACCGCCCATTTCCCTTCACTTCACTTTCTCTCTCTCTCTCTCCCTTCTAACGGATCATCCTCCCCATGGCCTCCACTCCTATTATTTCTACCGCCGCCGCCGCCGCCAGGTCTTCCCTCTGCCAGCAATCTCCCTACCTCTCTCTAAATTTCCCGTCCCTCTCCTTTAACCACAAAAATTACAGACCAGTTACTAGGCTCCACGTGTCCTCCCCAACCAACAAGCCCGTCACCACAGCCAAGACCCCCTCGTCAAAGAAACCCACCGAAGAAGTCATCTTTTTCGACGGCGGAGCCCACTACGGGGACCTGCTGGCCAACCTGCTTCTGGGTTTCACTCTTCTCTGGCTACCTCTGACGCTCGCCGCCGTTTCAAGAGCCTTTAATCTCCGGTACAGGTTCACGAACCTGCGGGTGACGGTGATATCGGGGCTGACGGGTCAAGACAGGAGTGATTTCTCTTACAAGGTGATCAGAGACGTTCAGGTTGTGCCACGTTTCATTGGTGAGTGGGGTGACGTTATCATTACTCTTAAGGATGGCACTAAGGTTGATCTTAGGAGTGTGCCCAAGTTTAGAGAGATTGCTGAATATTGTCTCTCTATGGCTCAGGAGCCTGTGGTTTTGAAGAAAAGTGGACCTAAAGGATTTTAATTGTTGCGGCAAAGTCATAATTTTTATTTTTTTCTTTTTTCGGGTGTCAAATTTTTTGTTGAATGTTGCAATTACATTTACATAAATTAAAAGGTAGCTTGTTAAATAGTTTTTGAATTCCATTACTCATCTATTAAAAAAGTGACATCTAAGTTTACATATACTCTCAAGGATTTAAATTACTGTGGTTGCATTAAATTATAGGCACATTGTTACTATTCATCATAGTGTTACTGTGTATGCAATATTGCCATTAAAGTCTAATACGTCATTTAATAAATTTAAGCAACTAAATAAGTATATACCCTGAATGATGTACTATAATTCAAAGCATAATGCATTTTAAAATTTTACTTAATAAAATAATTTCTTGATTATTGCAATTATTACGATTATTGCAATATTGCAGCTCGAGCTTGTAGCCATTCACTGTGTATCATTACTCTTGAGGATGTACATGGACACAAGCAAGTGGAACTTTGAAAACTCTTTCTCGGAGAAACGAACTACGGGCTCGAAAAAGTGAATCCGATTTTATTGATTTTCGTTTTTTTTTTTTTTTGGCCCCGGGGGGTGGGGGGTGTGGTGGGGAGGAGGGTTTAATTAGCGCGCTAAGATTCGAAACTTAAACAAGGTGACCCAACTAGAATTAGGCAGATACTGAAAAAAAAAAGGTGTAGGATACCGCGACAAGTATTTTATCAAAAAGTGAGACTTGTTTTGTTGTGATGGGCATGGTGCCGGAAATTTGAGTGATTGGTAGCAAATGCTTCGTACATACATGCCAAATAAGCAAAATATATGGCTATAGAGCATTAAAAATGTGCACAACGGAAAATGCAACGATCTTATTGAACCCAGATAATACATATGTACATGCCATTGCAAAGCATAATTGTGTACCCAATTGAAATAGCAAGCGTATCCCTCCTATACTCAAGTAAGACTCTAGCTAGACGCAACGCAGCATCTGCCATGTTAAGCAGTTTTGTCGTCTCCGGCAACTTAGAACTCGCTGCTTCTATCCATCAATGGCCTGGTTAGCTCAACAGGTATGAAACAAACTGTTAATTGATGCCCCCACCAAATAGCTCCAGGTGAATGACTTGTTCGCTTAGTTTTTCCAGGGACCAGAGTCAACTTTTGGGCATGTACTTTGGAGGCCCGTTGGGCCTTGCACGCAAAGAGATGGTTGGCGGGGAATGCATACCTTGCATGTCTTGCCTCTTTGACGCAATAGAGTGGTTAGAGCGCATTCCAATTATAAGTTACGAAAAGATACGATAAAAAAGACTAATGTTTAGCCATTGTGCATATAATAGAATAAAATTAGTTTATTCTATGCTACTCTATTGTGTTTCAATACCAAACACATTCTTAGTGTTCGTGTTAGGTATAGGCTAGTGGAACTTGTGAAGCGAGGAATTTGGAATTCAAGGAAATTGCTCAAAGAATAATGAAATTGCATACCCAAAAAAAAAAATTTGAATAATTATGCGTTTTCAACTGTAGACCAAATTTTAGTTTTTCAGAAGATCTAATAATATGAACATCTGGATGTGTACCAAAGTTAGCTTTCCGCCTTTTTTTTTTTTTTTTCTTTGATAATATATGTTGAGTTTACAATTCCTCAGCCTTGTAAAAATTATTGAATATATCATAAACCTTTTCAGTTGTGTCAATTATAGTATGTTCTATAATTTTCTCAACCTCACAATTAGTTTCCTAACCTGTTATTTAACATGACATCATAAATGATGCAGAGTTAATATATCTTGTTGTTGTTGTTGTTGTTGTTTTTTTTTTCTTCTTCTTTTTTTTTTTTTAATTACACTAGAATACTTAAATGACGTAAAGTTAATGTATCATTTTTTCTTTAAAAAAAAAAAAAAAAAAAGAAAAGAAAAAGGGCTCGGAATATTATGAATCCAACGGAAAACTATTGAAAGGGAACGTCAATTCCAGTAATTTACTCCATTTAGCATTAGACTGATTGGAGTTTAATACTAATTCAAAGCTTGAATCTTCTATAGTTATACCAAAATGTCATACAACCAACGTTCACGGTTAAATTAAAATCCATACCTACAAATGCGGTTGACGGCTAAAACATATTTTAGGAAATAATGCTATTCTTCTTTTTTTGGGGGGGAGGGGGTGTTTGGGGGTGTTAATTGCTTCTAATCGAAAATTGAACTCGAAATTTTCAATTTTAAAGGTGATATAGAGTTCAAGTAAATTGTAATTCATTGGTGGAGTAATGCTAGTCTTCCTTACTTAGTTTGGCTATTAAGTTGCATTGATACACTAAAAGAGGAGGAGACAGAATTGATTAAGAAATTTTCTTTTCTAAGTGTTTGTATTTTGTCAAATAAAATTTGTCCACATAAGCTAAGCAGAGAACAAGTTATTCAAGATAAATAAGTATTATTCTATTTTAAAAGATGGATTTTTCTGATGTTATTGGGCCAGAAGCAGAAAAGGCCCATGTTCATTAGTTTCCTTAGGCCCAGTGAAGGACTTCCTGTTTCTTCTCCTTGCCAACGTCATTTTGTTATCAGGCCTTCGCCAAGCACAGAAGCTCTTTCCCTGGGGATGTCACCATCAGGTGCGTGCATCACATACCTTTCATCCCACTACTCTTTTGTTTTGGTTTGTTTTTTAAATTCAAATAAAGGTCAGTTTCTCTCCTCCGTGTTTTAATTATTGTCTCACAAAGGGTGTCCACACCCCTTGTCTCTACATGTCTTTGTGTAAGTTTTCGTATGTCGTGGGAAATCTTGAAGTGAATTGTCGAAATTCATTATATTCTTTGGACACTAAACAACACGATATCATTCGACGAAAAATGCTTGGAAACTTACAAGATTTTGAAAAATTATTGTTTGGGTCTTGATCCACTTTTTTGTATGGTCATTTAATCTTAATCTTTATGTACAATACTTGGTTATTTTTCTACTGTCATTTCGTATCTCTTACACTGTAAAATGCCTTGATGCACCACACCTGGAGAAGTGTCTCTCGGTGAGCTTTATAGCAGGGCTCATGATCAATTGATTGCCTGCAACGAAATATTGTTGTGAGTTGGGGCCTTTTAAAAAGCTAACTTCCACACTTTATAAGCGAATTGTTGTGTTTTTAGGTTAATTAAGAGGTCCATTGAATCATATGTCACAGAACACAATCATTTTTTTCATTCTCATAAACCTGATTCATTTATCTAAGAATTAGAACTAAACCACTCAAGTGGGACTAGGGTTGTCCATCAAGGCCATAACTCAACACTTTTCTCTTGGCTCCATGCAAACCATAACCGGTTTCATTATTGTCCATACTAGCTGTTTTGATACTAATCTTATTACTTCACTTCTGAACGTGCATCAGTAAAAAAATTTGTTATATCTTAAAATGTTTACATTTTTGTTTCCTCTCAAATCTTTTCTAGTTTATGTTGCGTACATATATTTTGGTTCACTATTTTTCTAACAATATAGACTAAGAATTGTAATGTTGCCTTGACCATCTAATTTGGACTCATTTTATAGCCAGATGTGGCTAGTCAACCATTGAGTATCAGAAGGAACATGGTCTTGAACTGCGATAATATCAAGATTTTTCAGAAAACATTGTTCAGAGACTAGAGAAAAACATAATTCCATTGCAGCATATCTTTGGGACATTATGATGGAATACGAGCGTGAGGCTTAAATCCTTGGCTCCACTGCAGTTATAGCCAGAAAAGCAAAAGAAGGGAGAATGAATTCAAGTTATTTATTTCACATTTGAGGGGAAAAAAAAAAAAAACAAAAAAAAGGGGGGGGGAGGGGGGGAGGGTTTATAGCATAAGCTCCCAACTTGTTCCTGTCCTGGCTGCAGCATAGGGTCCCATGGGACTTTGGAAGGGAATCATTTTATTTGACAGCCATAGACTTCAGTTAAAAACTTTAAAAAAGACCAATCAAAACCATCTAGTTGCCTGAATCATAATCATATACAAGCTTATGGAACTATGGGAAATTACTTGATTACAAACTGACCAAAATGTGGACAAAAAGTAAACTGTAAAAGTAAACAATCATGTGAACCAGCTAATTTTCTGGCCCTTGTGCGAGTCCTGCAACAGCTTCACTTGTACCATCATGCAGGAAATCGTACTCACAATCAGTTTACTTTAATCAACATTCAACCCAGGGCTGACATGTGTACTCTCCTTGGTAGGGACAGAGATTTGCTTGTACTGGGCTAAAATATAACTGGAGAATCCTTCACAGAAGTTTCTCAATACCCTCCAGATCTTTTTTTTTTTTTTTTTTTTTTAATGTTAAATCTTATATTTAAAGATACTTGGAAGTTTGATGGTTAATATAAAGAAAATATGAGACGGTTCAGAAGTAAAACATTAGTTTTCTACAGTATATAAATGCTTGTTGATGTTCATGCAATGAATCCATCAACAACCATATTTACCCAACAAAGTAAGGCCCTTTTGTTGCATTATCTTTGGAACCAGCTAAGAGCATACCCCAATTTTTAGCAACTCTGGATAATATTAAACAAAGCTTTAAAATCAGATTGTCAACTTTCTGTGGCAGCAATGAGTGCCAATGCATTCTCTGTCTAATGAAAGAGTCCCATGCTCTGCTGTATGCTGATTAATTTTTATGACCCCTACAGACTTTGGCGGTGAAAGAAAAAAAAAAAAAAAAAGAAAGCAGAAAAATGGACCAACCTCAGGTCATAAAAAGAAACTGAAACTGGGGTTACCAATTTACAAGGACTTTTGACCATCTTCATCATGTCTTTCGTTTTTTTTTTTTTTACCCTCAAAATAGATTATATGATATTCTGCCACAGAGAAAAGCAGAATAAGAGGTGGCAGAGTGGCTTTAGGAGGGCAAGGGGAGGTGGAATGCTGTCGAATCATGGTTTTGACAGGAAGGGCTTGCTGATGAGTTGGGTGAGCGAGCTGTTTACTGAAGAACACGCTTCTTTATTGAAAGATGCTAAAGAGATATAACATATTACAATGACAGAAAGTAAATTCATCCCAAGTACCCTTTCGGCAGTTGCTACTTTGCACGTTCTGCTTTGCTACAAAGCCCCCAAGTCCTCCCCTCCGTAAATTTCTTACTTTTTGGTAGAATGCAATATCACCATTTGCCAACAATCCTATGTAACAGTAGGACCCTTCGGTGCCAATGTAATGGGCCTCGTTAGTACTCAGTTGCACCTTTGAGTTTTAAGCATATACATTTCGCAGCTAGTTCTAGTCTCCATAAGCCTAAGTTGTTGGATGAGACGCAAGACTTTAAACATACACAAGATCAAGGGCTTGCAAATTCATTCTTGATTTAACTGCTTTCTTGAATGGTCGCATTCACGTGAATCTGCAAGTTCACAGACCTAAAGAAGAATTCCATGCATTCACAAAGAGTAAATCGATACAATCTTATTAAAGCTAAAACTTCTTTAACAAGGGCTCAGAGAGAATCGAGCCATAGCAAAACATAGCCATTTGTTTCATTTTTACAACCTGGCAAATGTGATCAGTGCCAAGTTACAAATTGAATTCGTAAATGGACGATGAGGCTGCAACTCTAGCCCACAGTGGAATCCTTCATGAATATTCTGCACGCAATTTCTTTCTGGGGAGGCCTACTAGTACTGTTTTTTCCTTTTTATTTTTGACTAGAAAACATAAACAGAGCTGTACTGGCGGGAAAAGAACAAATGTGGGGGAAAAAGATTAAATAATTGAAAAAGACTTGAGACTTCTCCATAATGATACATCAAAAATTGGATCAACTAAAAAATTTAAGCTATTGAGTGATGTTCGTTACATATTAAACTCTAATAAACACTATTGGATTGTTCTTCAATTACACGTAAGTGCAAATCCATGGCACAAGCGATAACTTGGCAAAATGTTCATGGGACCTTCAATTGATCATAAGAAAGAACCTAAGTGGGGGCGCATGTTATGCAAAGCCTAGTTGCTGAAAATGGTAAGAAGAAACTTGCAGCCAGATCATCATCATTTAATAACAGGGAAACGGATCAAGTTTGTTGAACAGTTCAAACAAATTTCAAATGCAAAAGCTCTCTCTTTTGGTACAATGTGAACTAATTACAGAGCCTGAGCCAAGATTTAAACTGAGAGCCAACGGGTTTTTATATTAACCATTGCACAATAAGCAAAGAACAACGACCCTTTTTTATATTATATTGTAGTCAGATAGTATATATCTCGGGACCTTCAATTTGAAATGCAAAACATTATAAACTCCTGAGGAAACTCCCACGGAAACCATAATTTATCGGCTCGATCAAGTCAAATGGTATGTTTGACCACCGTAATCTATCAAACACTTCCCCGTTTCCCATTAGTTCGCCACATGCATGGAAGCTTCTATACATTTGAATAACACCTCTGAGAAAAGAATCCCTTAGGTTGAGTTTTTGAAAATGGATAAACTTTGTATGTGCGTGTGTGTATATATATATATAATATGAAAGTGATGCTAATATTGAGAAATGGGAGAAATTATATAGGTGCATTAAACTGGACAAATTACAAATAGAGATCTACTTATTATACATATAAATGTGTTATTATGACCATGATTATCATTTTTAATCTTTTGATATATAATTATAATTATTTATTAATATACATTCAAGATCATGATGGTGAAAAATGAAACTTCGTGAAAAACACCTTTAAGTTAACCACAATCGCGTAATGAAACTCCAAACATAGATCTAGTCATCACAAAAGGGGATATGTAGCAATAAGTACCAAGTGATGGGAATGTACATGTATGAAAGGGGCATAGGATTCCCATAAATCTCTCTCTTTAACAAGAGCGTGCTCCGTAGAAAAGGTAGTGAGAAAGTGAAGTGAGTGAAGATCTAACCCCAACCTTGAAAAGTTGGCTCTAATATCAAAAGGTGGCACCCACATTGATGTAGGAATCCCAAGCAAAGTGAACCCCAACATTCACATAAAGCTAAATTTGGATAAAAGAATCCGATATTGGGTCCAATTTTTGGTTCCGCACGTGGGGCCTTTATTTCCCTAAATTCTTTTCTTTTTTCTTACATGGGATCAAAGAATATTTTTGCTCACTCGTGAAATTATGCTCGTACGAAGAAAGATTTAAGGTCCTTTCTGAAGAATACCTTCCGAAAAAAATTTCAAAAAACTTTCTTGGATGCTTTGAATAAAAAGAGTTGATGTTCAAAAAAAAAAATCAAAAGTGAACAAGATTGTAGTTTTAATATGAAAGGCAAACCTTGATGTAACATTATTATTTTTACTCTATCAGACTATTTCCTAAATCTCAAACCCTAATATAGATCGCCACCATCAATCTCTCTTTTTCTCTCTCTGTTTATTATTATTATTATTATTATTATTATTTGCTAATTGTACTGGAATATTCATTGCCATTGCACAGTGTGGGCACATTATATCTGCATTCTTAGCTATTTTTAGTAGCCAAGGAACATTTTATCTTTTCTTGACTGAGAAATACATAACCATCAAAATTGATCAGAAAAAAAAAATAAAAATAAAAATAAAAAACCCCATATAGCACACAGATCCATGCCATGGAAAAGAAGACTCTAGTAAGGGGGATTTATTCATATTAGATATATGATGGGTCGAATATCATTAACAATTTCAAGAGAAAGTGTATGAAGTAGATAATTAACTTTGATTCTGTAGAAATATTTGTGTAAAGTAGTTTGTACTCTTTTTTTTATTTTTGGGGTTTTGTTGCTCAAGCTTTATTTGTAGGGTAAAACACGGCCACTTTTTCAGCCTTCTTTTTCGACTTTCTTGTCCTCTCTTTTGATCAAGTCCAACTTGTTTTAATGAAAATAAACGATGATAAGGAAGCGCCTAAACAAGTCTCTAATTGGGACCCTCGTAAAGAAAAGTAGGGATAATCTTTAGCAATTAGCAACTCATGGATTGGAATATTGTGGGACATTGCACAAACAACAAGACAAATTAGTGTGTGCTTAGGCCAAAAAATTAAACAGCACTTGCTTTATATTATATTGAAAAGTTAGCTCACCGCATCAGGTTGCCCCAGACAAATTGCTTTCCTTTCCGGAAAATGTTGAGAAGCTTTGAATATGAATGTAATGCAATGGAAACAGCATTGTGCATATGACATTCACTAAAAAGACTTTTTTAAATGACCAATTGGGCTTACTTTCTTTTTTTTTAATTTCCTTTTTATTTCCTGCTATAGGATTCAAAAATGAAAAAGCAAAAATGTTACCCCACCGTTCCGTCAAAGAGAATTATGTCCTCGCACAACATTATGAACTAGTCTAGATTACTGAACCCACAGAAGAGCAATTGTGGATGCCTAAACATAAATTTTGTGTGTGTGTGTTTCGTTTCTTCATATTTTGAAAGTAATTTTAGAGATTAAAAGGATCATCTCAGATCCTCATAATCATTCCAATTCATTGATTTAACTAAAGGGTTTTTTTTTTTTTTTTTGAAAAAAAAAAATATTATATTGAGCCACATATTTTTAAGAAAGAAGAGGCAATATATTCAAGGATGATCAGACGGAGCCAAATTAAAGGGAAACGTGAATACCCAATATAACTAGGTGGAGAAGGGTGGTCTGCCAAGAGCGCCCTGCTTAAGGAGTTCAACAGCAGACCAAAATATTGTTTAGGTAAAGCTATGATAAGCCCGCTTGAAAATTTAGGAATTAATCATTGTTGTTCCTCCCTTTTGCTGAGAATGGGAGCCTTAAAAAGGCCCACGTGCCAATTCTTTTCTTATGAATTTTGGACAGCCAAGAAAGCCAAAGAATGTGGAGACACTTGGCACAATTTGATTGATTGTCTGGCCGCTCTTGCTCGGCATCATGAGTATACAAAAAGAGGATGCGTAAGCCCCACACTCACCTGATCAAAATAACGATCTCTCTGGGAACTTGGGCCACTCTCTGTGCCCGAGCTCCACTAACAAAATGATACCTTGTATTAATTCTCATTCTTTGCTTAGTTTTTTTTTCAATCACACGAAGATTAGTTATATCGTATGGTCTAAAACACAATAGCTACTTCACTAGCTAGCTAATTAAACGTCATCGGCCACCAAGCCAATATTTAGTTTCAATGTCATTAGGTATGCGCCAATAGCTTTGGTTCAATTCCCTTTTTTTTCTTTTTCTTTTTTTTTTTTCATTAGGATGTTCACAATATTAAGAGTTATACAATAAAAATAGTTTTATTTTATTAACAAGTCCGTCCAATCCAGGCATCCACATTTGTCCAAAAGAACTCGATTCTAATTATTACTCTTCAAGGCATCCTCATTGATCAGATGGAGATTGGTTCTAATTCTTGCTCCTTTGCCTCATTGTATTAGCAGTTACAACTCGGTAGAAATGAAAGTTAAAACGAGGATCAATATGCATAATGGGTCTCTTAAGTCGAAATGGTATTGTGCGAAATAAAGCGACAATACCACGCACCCGCTCTTCTTTTTCTTTTTGTTCTTATTAAAGTCAGTTTGGCAGTGGTGACGGTGAATTGCCCATATGCGTTAGGCAAGTAATATTATTCCTCCAGGCCATTGTTTTGAAACGAAAGAGAAGAATGAACTGTAGCAATCAGTCCACTTTGCTTTGGACCCATATGTGCAATAGCTTGAGACTTCTCATTATATACATCCTGCTGGCCAAGTTTCTTTCCGTAGTTTTTGTCAAATCAATCTGCAGCTTTAATGTATTGTGGGTGTGTGTGTGTGTGTGTGTGTGTGTGTGTGTGTGTGTGTGTGTAATTATATATTGTCCATAACCTTGATCATGATCATTCATATCTTCTTTTTTTTATTTCTTCCCACTTTTCATTTTTTTATTGAAATCAAGGGCATACCTAAACCATAGAGAAGTAATGGATCATTAAGCTGCTAATAACTCAACCCCTTTCTCATCTGGCCATTGATGATCAAAATAGCGAACTCTATAATCCAATGGTGCAAGGCCAACTACCTGAGATTGTGTCTCAACTTGTAACTCTTAACACAAGGTTAGAATTTTAGTTCTTCTAGAATTGTATCTTAGTGATGGTTTGATTATTAAAATTTTACATAATTGATTAACTTTAAAACAAACTTTGTAATTTTCTTAAGAAATAATATTCCTGCCTTCGAATCGATTAAGAAGACGATATCGTGGCCAGTGAATTCAATAATATATCAAACTATTTAACTACATTTGTCTTGCACTTGTAGTGCAATGCTAGAGAAACTTATTGTTTAGTTTTAGATTTGAGTCCTCGTGACTACATGTTGAAAATATTCATTGGTTTTAAAAGACCCCCCCCCCCCAAAAAAAAAAGAAAAACTATCTACTTACATTTACATAGGAACTCATCAACATCTCATGGGGGGACCTTAAATTAATTTGCACGCAACGTTTGTCAATTAGATTGCGAGATTCTTGAAGATTAACCTAATCGGCTGTATATATACCGGCGTGGTCAAAAACAAAAAAGCCTGGACAAGAAAGGTGACCAAAGATTAATGTTGTTCACCATCAAAAAATGACAAAATTAAAGCATAATGGAAAGAGAAAAAGGATGGGCATATCATTTACTCTTTTTGAAAATTCAAGCGACTAGCCATAGCCGGGCTACTAGAGTTCTTTGTGGGGCAGTGTTTAGCTTGTGTGGTTTTACAAGGTTGAAACTTTTGAACGTTTGTTGGAAGATTGTAGCAATTGAGCTTTTGCATCGGGTACCACAGGGTTGGTCTTTTTCTGGGTCGTCTTGCTCTTTGATGGCTGCTTGTGGGACAAATATCCACCGACCCCCTCCTCTACAGTGACTTAGTGACTAGTGACAACATGTCCATTCTCCCACTTTTACATTATCATTTTTAGATTCCCTTCCCTCTACCAAAAGCATACGTATATCTGTCATATTCACTTGTTCATATTTTTTAAGTATGGTAAATTTACTCTTAAAAATCACAAATTTGAACTTTTTTTTTTTTTTTTATCAAAACAGGAATAATACAAAAGTTTCATGCAATGAGATGCCCCTTTCACATCTTCTGTTTTTTTTTTTTCCATATAACTTCAATCTTCTTTTCTTTCCAACGTTAGCTTACTTGGAATTCTGTTTCCTTCAATCAACTACTCATGCTCTTCTTTTTTGGCGGGAGATTTCATTGTCAAGACAGGCACGCCGTTGTTTTTCTTAGTCTTGTTATAGCACTCCGCCATTTCCGGATTTTAAAGGGCTGGATACAGTGGACAAGGCAAGGCTACAGAAACCCCAGTTGGATATCCACGTGGCAAATAAATGTCTTGTCCACATGGATTTGCACATTGTTAGGTAAAACCCTTTTGGTTGAGGATGGGATTGCAAGTGAAAGTGAAGACAACAGTATAACAAGTACAGATATTGCATATGAAAAATGGTCAGAATATACTCCTTGACAAAACATTTAGTATTTGATGTATGAATTTTTATTGTGTGGGACGACGTGATCTTTGAACCCCATGAATAATTAAGAAGTTTAGGTGGGAATGGGCTAATTCTCTATTAGGAGACTTTAATTTTTATAATGGGGAAACAATGGTGCTAATTAAAAATTTCGTTTCTTCATTGCTTGCATTTGATATTGGCATAAAAGTTGGCCGGCTAAAACGGAGGCCCACGTCGACTTCTAATTAATTATTTATATTTACTAAAGTTCAAATATATTCAATTGGGTTTGAGTCATCCCATTGAAAGATTTTTAGCAATTTTTGATACCCTCTTCTCAATTAGAGTTTTTGTGTCCTCACGAGACATTATGTGGTTAAAAACTCAAATTTATATCTTCAAAGTTTCAAATTGTAATTGTAAAAAAAGGATATAAAATTCTAGAAACAAAGAAAATTATTTTAACCATGTAGCTCGGGTCCAATGATCTTAAATAAAAAAATTAAAAAAAAAAAAAAGTTCTCTGCTAGATGTCCCCATATTTATTCTCCATTTGAAACGAACTGCTTTTTGGTACCTATTGATCAACCTTTGAAGGCTGTAATTTTCCGTTTCATAATGATTCTAGCCGGCAAATTTGATTTTTAGATAACGGTTTATTTTGAATTTCTTTTTTTGTATGCGGTTGAACTTTTATCAAATTCAACACGGTTTTGGTAGGAAAAGTTCATTTCCGCCACTTTTTTCATGTTCCACACCGTGCGCCTCCTCCGTAGGTATCTTTAAACACATAGTTTGTTCGTTGTAACGTTCAGCAGTTGATTTCTTTTTTTTTTTCCTTTTTTTCCCTTTTTTTTTTTTTTTTTAATAATAGGGAGCCTAAAGCCTAATTCTAAGTTAGTCTTTCAGTACTCTTACTTACTCCATTGATGCTTTACTTGCAGCTGAAGTAACTGATTGTAACCAAAATCAAGTATGAGACTGTAATTTTACAGTCAATTTGTTGATTGGTTTGCTTCTTAAAATTAAAATTTTATATTTATATATATATATATCTTGTCTAATAGATTTAAACTTAATTTTAAATTTTAAATTCTTTATTATTATTAAATTTTAATATGTGATTTATTTGTAAATGTTACTTAGTAATTTAAATTTTTAAATAAATAATTTTTAATATATTATCAAAATTTTAAATTATCCTATCTTTGTACTTTTAATTAATTGTAAATTTTTACTTTGTCGTGTTTTAGGCTCAAAAAAAAAAAACCTAATTTGTTTATGCTTTTATTTTAAGAAAACTAAATTTTTGTGTGAAGAAATATATCTATTTATAAATTTTATCTAGTTTAATTAAATGGTTTATTGACAATCATTGCAATATGCTTTCTAAAAACATATGTACGTGTTTGCTGTAAAAAGTATAAATCTTTTAGTGAGGATCTATTTTGAGAAGCCAAATGGTTTAGCTACAGAATAAATAGACAGACCTCTACATGACAGAGAAATTTAATCTGAAGAGAAGGTTAAACATGATTCCCATTAATTGATTTTCAGAACATAAATCAATATGACCCATAAACAACGAGATTATGACACTACTGCCAATTAAATCCATAAGAGGCAAAGCATCCATACGGTAAAAGTGAATTTCTGATTGTGTCAATTAGATGCACATTTTTAATATCAAGTCCCGTCAAATACATTGCACGAAGTAGATGAACACAAGATCTGCACTAACAACCATAAAAAAAATAATAAAAATAAAAATAAAAATAAAGGCAACATGGTAGTTTTAATAAATAAACACAAAAGCACGAAACCAAATCTGCAATGCCATCCACACCAAGCCTTATACAAAATCAAAGAATTCAAATCTTCGAAAAAAAAAAAAATCAATCGCTGGCACATTTACACCTCCACCCACTTAGGTAAAAAAAAAAAAAAAGGGGAACGAAAACAGAAACAAATGTGAACAAAGAAGAATGTGACTTTGTACAGGCTGATGACAACAAATGGCGATCATCATCACCAATGTGGGTGGCACCATCCAATGGGATCGTCAGGGAGGGGGGGGGGGGCAGTTTCCACCCAATAGGGTCGTCGCGTGAGTTACATGCAATCCCAAGGCTGGTGAGACAACTCTTGAGTTCAAAATCAAATTTCAAGATTGAGAGGAGAAACGGAAATAAAATTCAAAAGCCAAACCAAGAAAAAAAAAAAAAAAAAGGGCATTGATTGAAAAGTGAAATATATTTGTCTATAAATATGTGAGTTGTGAAGGAGTGTGTGGCAGATCACGAAGAACGTCATGTCCCCATTGAAATACAGTAAAATTCAAATAAAAACGAGACAGCAACATGCCCACCCCATCCCTTCATATGTGGGCAATATTATTATGGTTATGGCATATATATATATATATATATATATATATATATAATGGGAAATAAAATCCAAAATATTATGTAGTCCAAAATGTAACCACTTTATCGGGTGCTTTATGCTTCAATAAGACATTAAAAATTAGGAATAAGCAATAATTTGTGCTCTGTAGTCGGCGGGTGATTAGAGGATGAAACTATAACTTTTGTGCATATGTTCATAATTTCTCTTTTTATTATTATTAAAAAAAAAAAAGTGTATCACTCTCATGTTAATTTGACTGATTTTAAATTTTTAAGTTATTTTGAATTAAAATCAAAAACATCAAACACTAACTTTGATTGAACTAGAGTGGATTTGAGTCATATTGATAAGTGGAGTAATAAATTGACTTAGATGTCAGTTGATCGATGTAATTTATTAAATTTTAAAATTATATTTTTCAAAAAAAAAAATATTCATATAATTAAAAATTAAATATTTTATTTTAAAGATTTTGAATTTTAATTTTAAGAAATTATTAAATCTAATAACGAGGATTCTAACAAAAAGAGAGTACTATCTATTATGAAAATAGAAAGAATTAAATTTATTGTAATATTTAGTTCCAATAAGACTCTCAATAATAATTAAAAAAAAAAACAAAATTCCAAAGTCATGGATCTCGCATTCATATATATTTTTTTTCTTTTTTTTTTTTTTTTTTTCAAATGCTCCTTCAGACCGCGCACTAACGCAAGAATCCGTGGAACTAAATTAATATGCATTTCCTTCCCTTTCAAATATAAAATAAAAAAAAAAGTAACATTATTTTTCTCTATTTAATTTCCCAACTAAGTTGCAGGATTGTACTAAAAAAAAAAAAAGTTAAGAGTTAAATTGAAAAGTTTTTGATCTTATTAATTTTATTTTATTAAATCAAAATTACTGACATAAATTAAAAAAATATTTTTACAACATGGCCACAATATTATTACTTAATAAAAAAAAAACACGGACCCATGACGCAAACACAGGTACTCCCCAGCTAATGCCGTATGTGTTGTAAGAAAGAGGGTGTCGTGTTAGCTGTTGCTGTTGGGGCTAATGGAATGAGAGGGTCTAATACCACATCACCTCCATCCACATCCATTTGCATTTCAAAAACAGCAGTAGACTTTAAAGAGATAAATAATTGAATACAATAACTCGATAAGGAATCATACAAATCATCATTTCTTCGCTCTCTCTCTCTTTCTAAATTCATAATCCATCTCCAAAAGTTCCAATTTTCACAGCTTTCTCTTTCTCTCTCCCCCGCTATGCGAAGTCCTCCTCGATTTTGGAGGAAATATAAGGCTGAAAGGCATTGTTGTTTCAATCCAATCTCAGAGCCCAAAAAAATAAAAAAAAATTGAAAGACCTTCATGGGTTATCTTCCAATGTATATGGTTCAGTGCTACTGCTAACTTTGGTTGCTGAATAATGCATACTTTCAAGAGTAGGCCAGAAAGATAGTATCCGAGGCAAACTTGTATTGTGGGGGGTATTGTAGGTAAAAATAAATTGAAAGGTTCGTGTTTTTTTTGAAACAAACAGTGTTTTCTTTGTGGAGAGATCAAAAAGAGGAGGGAAAGAGAGTTGGATTGGGTGCTTTTTGGGTTTTTCCATTCTGGGGTTCCTTTTTTTTTTTTTTTTTTGGTTTTTAGGGGAGGGGGGTTGGGAAAAAAGAGTTGGCTTTATAGTATGCGAGTTGGTTTTGATAAAAGGGAGAAGGGAGCGTCCTAAGCAGAGCGATAAGCGCCAATAGTAGTGAGTGAGTCAGAAACTGAGAGATTGAATAAATAATGCAAGAAGCCAAGAAGAAGCCGAATAGAGAAAATGAAGATTCCAAGAAGAAGGAGAGACACATAGTTACTTGGACTCCACAGGTTCTTCCTCTCTTTCCCTTGCTTCTCTGCCCTCTTGTTCTTTTATTTGAGGTTTCTGGGATCATATTTTTTGATTGGATTGGACTTTGTGTGAGTGATGCAGGAAGATGATGTACTCCGGCAGCAAATTAACTTACATGGAACTGAAAAGTGAGAATGTTTGTTCTTTTTGTTTTTCGGTGTGTGTGTGTGTGTGTTTTGCTCTCTCTCTGGTATCAGTAGTGTAAACTGTTTTGGACAATAGAATTAATGGGGTCTTGTTGGCTCTATTGATTTTTAAACGTAGCTGGTCGATCATCGCCTCTAAGTTCAAGGATAAAACAACAAGACAGTGCAGGAGAAGGTCAGTGGGATACTATGACTCAATCACAGTTATTAGACTAATGTCCCCTTTAGTGTTCAAAAATAGTAGTTATTCATATCTTTATTATTAGCTTCATCTGATTTGCGTGTTAGTGTCTTTATCGCAGATGGTACACTTATTTGAATTCTGATTTCAAGAAGGGGGGATGGTCCCCTGAGGAAGACATACTGTTATGTGAGGTAAATTGATGCTCTATTTAGCCTTCGAAGCCTTAGCTGCCGCCACAAGGCTGCCCCTTAAGGTTCTGTTATGATAATATTGATGGGTCACTGTCTATTCAATCAAAAGTTCAAAATCGTACAAAAAATTTTTTATGTTTCTTCTTTGCCCTCAACTTCTGCTTGTTCCATTGAGTTTTGTCTTTATGTTTTTTTTTTTTTTTTTATATGTGTCTGGTTTTACTAGACTTCTTTATGTTGTTGGTTGATGTTGAGTTATGGTGTAATAGCTCCTAGTTTCCAGTAAAGGCAAACACAGCCATAACACATCATACAGTTTAGTTAGGCTAAACCCGGAAATTAATGCAGTTTTGATCTGAAAACTTGAGGTCATCTACAGGCTCAGAGAATATTTGGTAACAGATGGACAGAGATAGCAAAGGTTGTTTCAGGCAGGTATATAATGTTCTGCCCCTATTTTGAGTAATCCTAATGGTAATGTGCTTTTATCACATATTTGTTTTGAATCTGCGGCTTTTGCAGAACGGATAATGCTGTAAAGAACCGCTTCTCCACTCTGTGCAAGAAGAGAGCAAAATATGAGACTTTAGTGAAAGAGAATAAAAGTACATTTGTTAATCAAAACAACAAAAGATTCATGCTCAACAATGGGTTTGATAATTTCGATAATGATGTGATGCAAGAAAATGCAGCACCTGCTAAGAAATTAAGGTATAGCGAGGTTTGAATATCTGCACAAAATAGCCCATTTTCATAGCCTTTTACATCTTATAACTCATTTGAGCTGGAATTCAGGAGATCCCACATTCCTGATAACACAGAAAGCTACAACCGCAGAGACAGATCACACCCGCAATACAGAAATCATCAGCCTAGACCTCCATTTGCAGTACTTGCCCAAAACTTTCACATTGTTAATATGGCTGCCCAGCATCATGTAAACATTCCTAAGGAAGTCTGCATTGACTGTAAGTTACCTCAGGCAATGTTTTTTAACTTTAGATGAAGTTTAAATTGCTTTGAGGAACTTGATAAATACACTAGGACATTCAAAAAATTCAGTCAGTCTTTACTATCAATTAATCTCTGTCAGACCTCCTAAAATTTTATATCTCAATGTCATATAACAGCTCAAAACAGTAAAATCCAAGGAAGTTTTCTCAAAAAGGATGATCCAAGGATAACTGCTCTGATGCAACAGGCAGAACTTCTCAGCACACTTGCATTGAAAGTTAGTGTAGAGAATACAGATCACAGTCTGGAAAATGCTTGGAAGGTAGGCTTTTGTTTTTCAGCTATCAACATCTGATGCACCAGTCCAGGTTCACTTGATTGCTTCCAATAGACTCTAGCTTTCATATGTTGGGATTCAAAGCCATTCAGTGGTCAATAATGGTCATCAAAAGTATACCTTCATCTATGGCCTGAGATCCATTAATCCTGGTGCATAGCCAAGTATATTTTGATGTGAGAATGGCCAAATTGAGTCCTTGGATCCCTACAGATACAATTTAAAAGTATCTGAAAAGTTGCCTTTGACTAGACAGTTGTAATGGAAATGAGTTTTGTATTTTCCTCAAACATGCCTTTTGTGATATTCAGGTTCTCCAGGATTACCTGAATAGGAGCAAAGAGACTGATAGTCCCAGACATGGCATCTCTGACATTGATTTTCAGCTTGAAGACTTCAAAGACTTGATGGAAGATTTAAGGAGCAGTAATGATGGAAGTCAACCATTGTGGAGGTAATAAATGCAGCCTTTTTTAATATTCAGGTTTTTGTGGATTTCACTCAATTTGCTCATCCTACAGAGTCTAATTGATGATTAAAATATAATAGGCAACCTGATCTACAAGAGGAGTCTCCAGCCAGCTCTGAATATAGTACAGGGTCTACTCTAATGTCATATACAGCACCTGACAAAACAGAAAAACCTCAAACTGAGGTCAGTGCACTTGATAAGGACATTGGAGATGAATTGCAGTCAATTCTTATTGATGAGCAAAATGTTGGGGTTGAATGTGAGAAATCAACTATATTCAGTGCAAATGTGAGTCAAGGTAATGAAACTTCAACTCACTCAATAAAGCAGCCTAAGGTTTACTTTTCTTGCCATTAGGCTAGAATTTTACAGAATTTCATCTGCTCATGGATGCAACCTTACTGCAGTGGAGATATTACCATCTTGCAATGAGGAAACAAATGACATAGTTGTTGCTGCATCTTCAAGTACAGAGTTCAGCTCCCCTATTCATGTCACCCCATTATTCAGATCCTTAGCAGCAACAATTCCCAGTCCAAAATTTTCAGAAAGTGTAAGCAATTTGACGCATTGACTATCTCTTCTATAAGTTCAGTACTAGATAAGTGGTAGATTGTAAACTTTTCCTTCTTGCTTTCTGTGACCACCTAGTTGTTACCCATTCCTAAGCACCATTACTTTGCTCACTTTCAGGCCATTAGTAAACTGAATTCTGAACCACCAGAAGGTGTTTCAGGATCTCAATGACCTACTTTAGGACTTTGAGTTCGCTGTGGTATAAGTGGCATTGTTGATGGCAGTAAAAGTGGTGTTGGTAGTATTTTTTTTTCCTGCTATGTGTCAATCGATTAGTGGGATTTTTGGTGTACTGATGAGGAAGCCATAATCATGACTTCAAACTTAGTTGGAGTCAAGCCATTACAACTTGCAGTAGTAGAAAAGCCATATTTGTCCAACATGGATGGATAAGTAAGATTATGGCATCCACTTACATCTATTCATTTAGAACAACCATATAATTTGCTGCCAAATTGCAGATCCACTTGAAGCTTGGAACTCCTAAATATCCATCATTTTCTGAGGCTCTTGGTTGAATATGAGACTCTTCTGTGCATGGGTTGGAAACTCTTTCATGCTGTTTAATGAATCTTACTGGCTTATGAAGGAAAATGAAAGAAAAAGAAACTCTATCCAGTCAACAACACTAAAACAACCTGTCTACCTTCAGATAAACATTGTTAGCACACTAATAAAAAATTGGGTTGGAACTGGCATGGCACAAGATATTCCCTACACCAGGCTTTTATTAAGCAACTTGATGACTACAGAAACACAAAGTCAACTTGTCTGTATTTCTTCTCAAATGAAGCCCATTTGCTGTGTCTAGACAATTTAGGTTAATCAGTGGCCTGTTTCTGACTCAATGCTAAGGTAGCTTGCCATTCTTTACTTCTTAGTATGGCCTTGGCCTTCTCTCATTGTTGATTACAATCACATGAAGCTAAATGCTGACAGTGAATTCAGTCGTCCTTATAAATATCCTGGTTAAGTAATGATATTGTGAATGCATGATGTTTTCTCAAAAGTGCTATGCAAGACTAACAATTTTTTGTCTCACATTTCAGGAGAGAAACTTCCTGCTAAAAACACTTGGAATGGAGTCTCCTTGCGCCAATCCAAGCATAAATCATTCTCAACCACCACCCTGCAAAAGAGGCCTTCTCCAAAGTCTATCATGAACCTCTCTGATCTATCTCACCTATAAAACTTGGCCTATCCCTTCATATCTCAAGTTTGATCTCTCAGGACATCAACAGTTTGTTGAAGTTTTGTTTGACTTGCATTCCTAGGATTGCAGCCATCATGGCCTGAAATTTTTATTAGAGGCACATCATGATCTGCATTCCAAACTCCCGGTATCGAGTGCAATGGTGCATTCTACCATCTTGGACACATTTAAAACCAGGGTCCGAGTTCAACCTTCTTTTACCCTACAAAAGGAGTAGCCCCCCAATACTTACATGAAAACAAGTGTGCTTGTCTATGTGTGTCATTCTTTTTGTCTTTCTTCAAATGGTTTAGAGGTTTTGTCCTCTGATCCAGTTTTTGGCCTCGAATTTGTCATTTGTAAAGAACCTATTATATAAGCCTAGTCAGAGTGTAATTACACATCGGCATATCGCCCATATATGATTAAAGAAACACAGAGAAAAGGTAGTTGAAGAAGGATTAACCAGCTGATTGGATTCCTATTTGATGTTTTGGGTGTGCAAAGGGTACAGAATAAGTTTTCTCCCTTTTGCTTTCCATGATTCCTATTGTAATATAACTCTATGATTTGGAATGCAAATGTGATTTGGTTTTGGAGTGCATATTTACTTTGTTCATTTTGCCTTCATTTACTTTAATATGTTTGACTTTAATCGGATTACTACCAGATAATTAGTGAATACTGACTATTATCCACAAAAGAAGCCCCAGATTAAAGGTGAGCTTTGGTATAATGCGTTGGTTATTCTCTTGTGATTTGGAGGTAATAAATTTGACTTGAAGAAACAATATTTTTATAAAAATGACGGTGTGTACATCTGACCATATTCTATATTCCAATGTGTAGGATCTCTGTGCATTTGAAATACCTTTTGTCAGGAAAGCGTGCCCCAAATAGAGATGCAAAACTCAAGCTTGAAAGTGAAAGTTCTCATTCTCGGTGATGGGAACTGTAAATTGTTTTGTAAACACATTACCTGATTTTTGTTTTTCCTGTTAATGTCAAGCAAGCATATATCAACCTGTGATTCCTTCTCCCTGTCAAAGTACATGAAAATTAGAAGTAAGCGAAAAGAAAAGAGATGGGGATGGCCCTTACCCTTACCTACAGATAATGGAGACAAATGGAAAACTTCCGTTGTGTAAATGTGGCTCCAAAGAAGCTATCCAATTCTCCTGGCTTCTCTCTTCCTCTGGAGCTTGTTTACTAGCGGACAATGCTGGTGGGGGAAGAAAGGGTCCTGGGAATCCTGTTAAATTGAGACGGTGAACAGAGAGTGGTAGTGGAGGACAAGTGTAATAATGAGCAAAGCAAAAGCAATAATAAAGGAGGGAGAGGGAACCTCATACAAAATAAAGTGCACTCATTGGCTACAAGCTTTCTGGGAGAAAGAGGTTGACTATTTTGACCTCTTTTTTTTTTTTTTTTTGACCAGCTAAATCTAAGTTTTAAGTAATGATTAAGGGAGTATTTGAAATTATAATTGTAATTTCAAAAATTATTTTTTGAGTCAATCACAATTTTGCTAATTTTTGATAAATTCTAAAATTTTTAGTTTGATGAAAATGCTTCATAACTCAAATTTTACTTTAAAAATTACAGTATTTTAGTACAATATGAAAAAATGTCAAATAAAAAAAAAACACTACATTTATGATATTTTAAGACAAAAAATAATCATTCCTAAATAAAGTAATTACAATTTAGTAATATGAAAGAGTCAATTTTTTGTGATTTCATTTTATTTTAAAAAAAAAAATTATAATAATTATTAAATAATTAATTATATTTGATGAGATGTTTTTGAATCATAAATTTGAACTCAATGATAAAGTCAAAAACCGAAGAATAACCTGAAAAGGGCCATTTTATATTGCAGATCCTCGTGTTTTGCTACCGACATCTATAATCCCATTGCCATTTGGGCTTCAAGACATCTGCAGTAGTCTGGGAACCTGCAATTGGAAATTACAGCCCAAAAAGGCATTCCTGCCAGCTACGCAGACTGCCTTTTTAAATTTTAGCAGGAGACAAGAAATAAATATATAAGAATTGGGAGGGAGAGAGAGAGAGAGATAGATAAGTGAGATAATTTTGTTTATTTAATTTCATGCTATTTTTAAGGATAAAATAAGAGATAGAGTTACATATTTTTAATTTGTAGGTAAATGTTTATGAATAACGGTAGAAATTATAAATATTATTCTTAAATAGGATTATTGGCCTATTGTAACCATACAATTGTCCAAGATATTATTCTGAAATTGTACACGAAACACTTCTATCCATCTGAAAACTTGCAATCTCTAATTTGAAGTTGAGGAGGTCGATCATTTGATGCTATTCATTTGACATTCAAAAATTTCCTAGAAAATCAAGCAACAGGAATTTAGTCTGATAGTGCATGCACGTTCAGCAATGCACCGATACTAAATCGAAGACGCAAGCTTGCTAATGCAATGGAGGCCCAATACAGACCAAAGCCGAGCCCTTTTGAATATCTAGAAGGGCAACCCCTCCATTAATGAGACACGCGGAGGACACGTGAAGGGGCAAGATACTAGAACTTCACTAACTCCAGATAGGATCTATTAGTTTACATTTACTTGCTCCTACATGTGGACTATGTATGAAATCATTGTAACTTAATGTCTAAGTTAAAAATTGAAACAAAAGAGGAATGCAAATGTAAAGTTCAGAACTGTTGGTGTCTCTCTTCTCGGTTTGCTTTCACTTCTTCTGCATTCCCTCTTCTTCACATAGGCTTTCTTTTCTTCTGCAGTTTCTGCAACTTTTTCCACTTTAGATAGATCTGGTACGACAACCCAGAGAAGACCATGACTACACATCCCCATTGTTTTGCTGAGAGGGGATTGCCACTAAGCAATGAGGAAACCACAATGCTGACAAATTTTCGGGTCGTGGTAATGGTAGTGTTAGCAAGTGAGCCAAAACGGCTAATGGTTAAAAAGATGAAATTCTGACCCACGGCACCACAAAGGCAGTAGAGAAAAATGTCAAATGCTGCCTCTGGATGCTGCTTACAAAACTGGACCGCTTCATACCCAATACCATGAGACCAGCCGAACATGTATATCATATTGTATATTGTACCCCACAAATTCATGCCCAACATTATATCCCAAGCACTAGTCTTTGGGTACCTAGACAAGAGAAATATCCATGTTCAATCCAATGATGAAGCAAACTTGTAGAAAAACACATTTCTCAAGTTGTGCTCAACTTTAATGGTAAAACAAGGAAAATAATGCTGACAAGTATCACATATGGTCATGGAATATCAAAGAATTGAATGCAAATGATAAAAGGTTTAAATAGGTAATACCTTGCAGTAAGTGAATCCTGGGTGGCATTGGTAAATCCATCGAATGCAAGGTTTAAAAAGCAAAGCCCATATCCAAGGGGTGCGTTTGGATGTGCCAGCTTGCTAATTGTTTTTGTGCTGGTCTGAAATCAGCCAGACATACATAGGAGATGGTCCGAATCACAACCCATTCACAGAATGAAGTACCATAAAATGAAGAAAGCCAGGTCAAATGATTCTCCAAGTGAGAGATTGCTCACCTTCGTGAGGGCAAATGCAGATACCCCTCCAGCAACAAGGAAAGTACACATATACTCCGGAAACATGTATCTTATGCCATAGACCAGAGTACCCATCAACATGACTGCACAAGATAAAAATAATGTATTATTTATCAATTCTCAATCAGGGTATAGAAATAAGAATAGCTGGATGATTTGATTTAACAGGTAAAAACAGTTTCCTCACTCCATTCACATGTGCACAAACACAAGGAAAAGTTCTACCATCATTCTGCAGGTTGACATCTGATGTTTTACTTGACCTTAGGCTACTTCTACTACGTATCTTTCAAAGATTGAGAAATTAAGGCAAAAAAGAAAATGAAAGCGCTAAGATACATTGGAATGTTCTGACTCCAGAATAATGTGGAACCTGCAAGTGATGCACTTGCTTGTTTACTCATTTATTATTATTATTATTATTATTATTATTATTCCTTTTCTTTTAATACTTTTTAACTACCAACATGAAGCATGAGAGGCATTCTATTCATAACATCACCATGTCAAATTAATAGCACCAAACCGACACCAAATGCTGGTGTGAACCCACAACAGCAGTCAATGGTCAAGGCCTAGCAGCAAAGATGCATGCCTTTGATATAAGAAGAAAACTAAATAATCTCACCTGGAATCATTTTTGAGGACTTTGCCAGGACCTGCAGGTGCCAAATACATCCACAAAACCAACAAGTAGAAAACAAATTCAATATAAAAGTTGTGAAGAAACAACAAAAAACAAAACAAATGCAAGGCAGACTTGGAAACAAAAATGCATTGACCACAGATAAGTATCATTTCTCTGAATAGAAACAGAACGCACTTGATGAGACAATTTGGGTTCATAGCACAACAAAACCCATGTATGTCAAAGGGATGCAGTCATTTGATCACTAACAGAATCACACCCATATATATAACGCTACATTACCTAGACAGCAAATTCAAGAATTAGATCCTCAATACAATACTTGACAACCATAATATCAATACAACATTATATAGACAGCGAATTCGATAACTAGATCCTCGTGTTCCTAGTGCACAAGGCTCTCACATTTCAAAAAGGGGATGTTTAAGTTTAACAGTTCAACATGCCTGCGCCGGGTAGCTAATATATTTCAAAGCTTCAATTCCCATGGCCGGACCAATCGTATTCGTAATGCCGGCACTCCAGTACGTCCACCAGGGAGCCCCACCGCGACCGCCACCACTTCTTGACCAAATCTTAATCACTACAGCAATTAAACAAACTGTTACCTCAGCATCTAATCCGATACAAAAATTACGCATAAATTTCCCAAAGTTATAACAGAGAAAACTCACTTATATAAGACCAGACTAAACAGACCACATTTTGAGCCAGATTCAGGAACGCCAGGTGCTCGAACCTCTTCCCTTCTGGACCGAATCGCTTTGTGGATCTAATAATTAATTACAGATTCACATTAAATCGCAAAAGTTATTTTTGATTTAGGTTGTAATATTAGAATTTTGAGAAAATAGAATTTTTAGAAAGAATGTGAAGAGATGTGTGAGAGAGAGAAAGCTTACAGGGTTTCTTGCAGAACGCCTTGGTAGATATAAGCCGACCAGATTCCGGCGACGCAGAAGGCCAACACCAAAACTCTCCAGAGTCCGGCGCCGTGTGATTCCATGTCACCGCCGGCCACCGCAGACCCGCCAATTCCAATGCAAGTTCCCTCGGTGGCGTTTTTGTTTTTTTTTTTTGGGTAAAAAGTGGCGAGAAACCGCAGACGACCGGAAACCACAGCTGCACTTTAACGGCCCGTCTGCCCTTTCTTCTCTGAATGTTATAGCAAATTGGAGGGCGCGCGAAGCTACGTGGAATTTCCACGTGGATGTTTCTTATTGGATGGATGACAGCGACTCAGTTTTTTTATTGGCTGCAGGGACGCGGCCGGGCTTTCGGGTAAGCAAGGCGCAAAATGGTCCCTCCTGGGGCCCCGCCCAGAATCCAATTGTCCAATTTGGGGGTCATGTGTCCTGGATAAATTATTCCAAATTCAAATATAAATTATAGTAATATAATTTTTGTTGAATTTCATATTATGTTAGCTGGTGGTAATCTTGGATTAGTCTAACCAAAATGTTAATTTTAAATTGTGGCGATAATTTTGTTTTAAATAATTTTATATTTGAACAAAAATGCAAAGCAATTAATGATTACTTTAATTAATACTATTATAAATGTGACTTAATAAGCAACGAAACTTCTACCAACTTATCACTCGTTATATAATATAAAATATGCATTGGTCAACCATGTCGAAGAATTAATGATAATTAAATTGCAATAATAGTAAACTTTTACCAATTCATTTTCACTTTTCATATTCAAACATAGAATATTCATTTTTATTAATTGCTGGCATCTAATTGGGTTGACTCATCCAAGACGATACTTGATAAAAATTATTAAATTTTAAAATAAATTTATTTACTAAAATCTAAAAATAATTATTTATTGAAAATGTGTTATTTCAATAGAAATAGTGTGGTACTACTTATGGTTTAAATTGGACCCATTTATTTATTTTTTGATAAAAAAATTACACATAACAAAGGTGGAAAGTCAGACATAAAGCCACATCATTCTAATTATTTTTGCTGGTGTTCTTAACCTAAAATAGAGTGGATCCTCAAAAAAAAAAAAAAAAAAAAGAAAGAGTTTCTAAATAAAATATATACTTCGACTTTCTTGTTTTAAAACTTTGGCTTTTATAACTTTCGTGTAACCCAACCATGCCATGTCATATTGATTAAAGTCCTGGTGTTAATGGGAGCTTTGTAGTTTCAAAAATAATAATAAAAAAAAAAAGCGATATTCTATAATCTTATTATAAAATATTGTATTTATTAAAAATGTAAATTTTGTGAATATAAATTTAATTTTATTAAATACTTAAATATCTTAATAGAAATTTTAACTGTAACTTGACAAGGAAGGAACTTACTTCTACCACGTAGGTCACAGAATCGGTGGCAGTCGACAAGTTGACAAGGATGACAGAACATTGGTAACCGTCGTTTGAACTTCGGTAAAGAAATCGTCCAATAAACCAAAGTCAACATAAGCCTCATTACATGGAAGACACGGCATCGCCGTACTGGAGGGGTTCAACGACATGCTCAACCCGAAGTGGGCCTCACAAGCTTGGACAAAGCCTGCTCGAGATTGGCAAAGCCCTCCATTGATGGACCCTGCAACGGGCCCAAGGATTTTTCGGCATCATTCCTCATCAAATATATAGATAAAAACTAGCTTATAATAACACTCTTTCCTCACCTAAACCAAAAAAAATAAAAAATAAAAAGACATAAGGATTGCGTTGTAGGATCCTCCATCCAGCAAAATAAATTTTCGCTCGTGGGTCCTAACATTTCTTGATCATACTAAAGAGGAGAGAGAGATACCATATTGTTTGCTGATCTTGAGGAATATTCACACACCACTTAGGTGAGATGTAGAAGTGGCTATAACATTTTGTTTTATTTAATGGTCATCAATAATATTTCTGTGTTATTTCCTGCATTTTAATAAGGTTTTTTTTTTTTTTTAAAAAAAAAAAAAAGCTGATGTTTAGCCAATAAATGAACTGTGGGGATGAGAACAAAGATATGAAAAATAAAGTTGACCCAAATATTTTTTACTAAACGCAAATAGCTGACGATTTATACTTGTGTAATCTGAGTGATGCAAAATATCTATTTATGTGAGTCCCAAATTGAATAGGTCGGAGGTCATGTATATATTTTTTGTTTTAAACTAGTCACTTTTTAAGAGAACCCGATGGAGTTGAATTTGAATCAACCGGATTCCAAGAACTTACACCTGTGGACATTGAGCACGCAGAGTTCAAAGTCTCAGCGTAACTACCAAAGTCAGCTAAAAAAAATGACTTTTTCGCAGCTCTTTCAACAATTCTAATGAATAATGATATTGCAAGTGAATTTCCAGAAAAGTGTTGGTGTTGGGATTTGACTTCCATTTTGCATAAAGTGGGAATCAAAGAAATATCCAGTCAAGAAAAAAACTAAACGATAGTCATAAAATTCCAGTCCAGTTCAGTTAGAATAAATTGATTTTAGTTGTTAGGAAACGGGTGAAATTTAAGTAAGTTTAAATAAATAATAAATTATAATTTTTTTAATTTATATATTACTTTTTTTTTTTCCAATTTCAATGTAAAATTGTTTAACCATAAGTGTTCAGACTTATAATTTTAATAATATATTTCCTTTGCCCTTATTTTTTTGTCTTATTGGACAAATCCATTGGTTTGTAGTTATGAACAGGAGATGCATAAAAAGCAATTAACCTCCATATCTTAGAAATTACAGTCATCGTTTATTTAAATATTAGGTTAAGTTCGGGAATTTTTTATCAATATAAAAAAAATAGAGAAAAGATATTAGACTTTGAAGAGAGAATCTCAATATTGATGATTAAAACGTCACAAAGCATTTAAATTTTTATAAATATAGAAATGCTATAAACATTCCAATAATAAATCGGATCGAAAAAAAATTACTTTATATTATAATAATTTGATGAATAATAAAAAATATAAATATTCATTAATTTTATCCGTATTTATCTCACATTAAAATAGTCCGATTCATATAATGAAGCCAACGAAAAATGTTGTCCGTTAAATCTTGTCCATCCACAGACCAAATTAGGTCGGATACGTTGTCGTTGAAACTGGATGCACGGAAACGGCTACACACGGAGAAATGCCGCGTCTAACACGGCTCGACACGCCAGAGAGTATCCGTAAATTAAAAAACAAAAAAAAACTGAAATGAACCCAGAAAAAAAAAAAAAAAGAGAGAGAGAATTACCCCCAAAATTCTCCTTTTTTTTCTTAAAAAGTAAATAAAATCTTAAAATTAATTTAATTTAACTAATTATTTTTTAAATCTAATTAATTATACAATTAAACTTAGCCTAAATTAAATTTAAAGAAAACAAAAAAAATTAATTTCTTTTGAAAAAAATCAACATTTGAGAGATTTTTTTCTTTTAAATAAAATATTAATAAAAATAAAATTTTCAATAAATATAATTAAATTCATAGTATTGTGTTGTGCTCATGTGGACTTATTTATTCATGTCCGCGTTCAGCTAAATTAAGAATATATTTTATCTTTAAAATCCCGTTTTCAAGCTGTCCCTGTTGGAACAGGGACGCGAAACTTGTGGGAACTAATTCGAGTTGTTGGTAGTGTGAAAGCGGATTGGGCATGCAGAGAATTTTAGTTGAGGCGTCAACTTGTTAAATATTTTTTTTATTAAAACAATTAATTAATTAAAAAAAAAAAAAAAAACTTAGAGACTTCTTCGCAATGCTTTTCTATAATATTTATTTATAGATTTTAAATGTCTTCTCTTAACAAGTCAACTCTCTCCTGTGCTGCGTCATCGCTTAGCTGGCATGAAGCTGGCTTTTGTTGCCTAAAATATCCTCATGTCATTTAGTTTTTGAAAACTTAAAATAAAATAGGTTTAGTTATCAATTTTTGCAAGAATATTCAAAATTTAGAAGCAAAGTGTATATATTAATTTCTTGAAAGTTGTTTAATCTCAATGAAATGGTATCATTTTATCTGAATTATCGAATTGGGGTCAATTTGACTATAAATATGATAAAATAATCTCACTTACTAATATATTTTATAAAAACATATAAATTTTATGAAATTTTAATTTTTAGAGACAATTATGAAAAAATCTATAGTTATTCAAAAATTTTCTTAGGAAAGCTGCAAAAATAGTTGGATCATAAGATTTAAAGTTTAAATATTCATAATTTTAAAACTAAATTCTTCATACTAAGGGATATTAAAAACTTTAAAAGAATTTTGAGTGAAAGTCTCCATGGCTAACAAATTTTGTTTCCAAATTTGAGATTTCAAGTTTAATTTTTTTATAAAGAATTTATAAATTAAATAATTATTGTAACTCACAATCTGATAATTATTAAGTGGAAGAAAAAAAAAAAATCCTTAAAACACAATTTGATTTTTAAGAGAGAATTCCTTTTATCCAACTATACAATCTATATTAAAATTTAAAAGACTGTCCAAAAACATACATTTAATTTTAAAACACATCAACAATCAAGAAATTAGAAAATATAAATATTATTATTCAATTATAATTAAATCACATATACATACATACATATATATATAATATTTTTTATTTTAAAAGCAACATGCACGCATGTAACAAGAAAACAAACGAAAAGAAAAGAAAACAAAAAGGAGGCGGCCATTAATGTCAATTCACATAAACCCTATAAAACGGAACCCCATTGTGGACACAAGCGCACACAAGTCCAATTGCCTCTTCTGTTTCTTTGTAGCTTCCTTTCTATTGCCGAGAACCATTCTCTTCATCCCATTTTCTATTTCGTTCCTTTTTGTCAACTTTGTTTATGTTTCCTACCAGACCCAACTCCACAACCGAACTGAAGCCAAGGTGGGGACAGAATATTTATATCGTGTCCGTGAGCTAAGAAGAGGTCCATCTCTTTGGTACTTTTGGAATGGGAAACTGTTTAGGTTCTCCGTCTGCCAAAGTAGACGCCACGCAGAGCTCGCAATCTGGTAGATTGTTTTTTTTTTTTTTTGCTTTACCCCTCTTTTCGGTCCTTTTGGTGTGACTTTCTTGTTCATTTTTTTGCTTATTTCAAATGGGGTTTGCTTTATTTTTGACTGGTGCGTGATTTTCTTCCTGAATATTTGAAGGTTTGGATGTTTTTACTGTTGGTTTTAAATTTGCTTGAGTTTGGCTTTGATAGTCTTTGTTCATTTTAACTTTACCTGTGAACTAAAAGTCTCCGGAATTTATGCAAGGCTAGTCCGTGTTAGAATTCTGGATCTTAATTCTACTGAAATAGCTAGTCTTTATTGGCTATTCCGTGCTATTCTTCTAGAATTTCTGTAATTTTGAGTTTGGTCATTGTGAGATTCATTAAAGCGAATTTTAGTTCTCTTAAATGAAGAAGCTTGATGGCTACTGCTTTTAGCAAGTTTGCCCGTAATTTTGAATCTAAATTGACCAATTAGGAGTCATTTATATTGGGGAGCTTATAAAGTATGTAAATGATTCTGCAGAATCCCACATGGTTTAATATGATTTGGAGTACACGTTTAATATAGTTAGTTTTGGAAAACAATTATTTCATCTAATTTCCTTAGTAAGAAGAGCTTGTTTGATGAGTCTAGAACCGAGATGAATTTTGAAATTAAAATGGGGGTGTCTTAGCGTGCAAGCACGAGGCTCTTGCCCTATAGGTTCTGGAGAATGGTTATATGTGTGTGGCTTTATTCCTATTTTTACAAAGAGACTGTTTTCTCAATTTGAACTTGTGACCCCCTGTTTTATAATAAATTTTATTTATATGTGCTTTTGACTGTTCAGCCAGCCTGATGAAGGTAAAGTTCTTAGTGTTGTTGCTGAAATAGAAGACTGAAATGTCAGACCCATTTTTCTATTTGCTAACAACAGGGACCACAGGATTATCCAGCAAAACTAGCCGTTCTACAGTTCCTTCCAGTTTGACCATTCCATCTTACAGTGGTAGGAGCAATTTTGAAAGGACTGAAGGTACCATAGTGTCATCTCCAAATCTGAAAGCCTTCCCCTTCAATGATCTGAAGAATGCCACAAGGAACTTTCGTCCCGACAGTCTTCTTGGTGAAGGTGGATTTGGTTATGTTTTCAAAGGATGGATTGATCAGCACACATTAGCTGCTGCAAGGCCTGGATCAGGAATGGTTGTTGCAGTGAAGAAGCTAAAGCCTGAAGGTTTTCAGGGCCACAAGGAGTGGTTGGTGGGTTTCTTCTTCTTGATATTGTTTTTTCATCACATTACGTAGTTCCTTTTTTAATTGATAGGCTGCTGGTTTCAGACAGAAGTACGCTATCTAGGGCAGCTTCATCATCCAAATCTGGTTAAACTGATTGGTTATTGCTTAGAAGGTGAAAATAGGCTTTTGGTCTATGAGTTCATGCCAAAAGGGAGCTTAGAGAACCATCTCTTCAGACGTAAGTCATTTCAAATTCATAAGGAAGCATCTTTGTGCATATTTATCCTGATTTCTCTCTGATTTGTTCTTTTGATGACAGTCATCCAAACTACATGTTGGCCATGGCCTCTATTATATTAATGAATGTTGCTTGTTTTTTACTTTGCGTACTCATTTATTTTTGGTGCTTACCATCTTGCAATTCTTTGTTCTGTTTTGAATTGGGTACATAGAATGCAAAGGCAATCTGCTTCTGGGGTGAAGTTGCCATTTGGCAAAATAGGGACCACAATATTCATAGTTTCTGAGATTGCTGGAGTGGACTTCATCCCCCCTTCCTTCTTCCATATCATCTACACATGTGCATTTCTGGGAATGCATAAAAGCTACATGCCTGTCAAAGTTTTTTAAATAGGTTCATCACTGAAGCACCATAACAGACAAATACATGGCTTTACCACCTCTGTAAATATATGACAATAGACACAGAAGTACGGTTTATAATACTTTAAACTACCTACTTTAAGACCTATGTCTGAAAATATTTCATTCTCAAACATCTTCTCTACCTATTCTTCATCAAAACTTACTGTTTCTTGAGCGAGCTTGCAACTCTGTAACTATATTTTTAAGATGTACAATTTCCAAGTAAATGCATTCAAGAACACTAAATGGCATGCTATCTTGTGCTCTGTAGGTGGCCCACAGCCACTATCATGGGGAGTAAGAATGAAAGTAGCCATAGGTGCTGCCCGGGGGCTCTCTTTCCTTCATGATGCAGAATCCCAAGTCATATACCGTGATTTCAAAGCTTCAAATATCCTACTTGATGTGGTATGCTGTGAGAAACTGGGACAAATATTTGTCTTTCTTCATTGTTATGTTTTTCATGGAATAAGGCTAAATTTGCTTTCTTTTTCAAGCTCTTGTGCTCTGTATTATTATTATTATTTTCTATTTTTCTTTTTCTTGTTATTTCATTAATAATGAACTGGTATGTAGGAGTTCAATGCAAGACTTTCTGATTTTGGTTTGGCAAAGGAAGGCCCTACTGGTGACAGAACTCATGTGTCCACTCAAGTTGTGGGCACTCACGGGTATGCTGCTCCCGAATATGTTGCTACAGGTCTGTTGAATTCTCTGCTTTAAGTACAAATGTCTTTTTCCTCGTTATGTATAACCAAACCTTTTTTATGAGCTTAACTCAAAAAATAAGCTTTACTCTCTGTTTTGCTCGCAAGCCTTCTGTTGGATTCATGGTCTGATCTGATTACTTTATATATCTTTATTGACCAAGTGAAACTGATATGGTGCATGAGCTCACTCTGCGTATTGCTATCCTAACTTACGTATCTCACAAAACTTCCATTGATCAACAGGTCGGTTGTCTGCTAAAAGTGATGTATACAGCTTTGGAGTTGTGTTGTTGGAGCTGCTATGTGGCCGACGTGCTGTTGAGAAATCCAAGGTCGGCTTGGAGCAGAATTTAGTAGACTGGGCAACACCTTACCTGCGCGACAAAAGAAAAGTGTTCCGGGTTATGGACACCAATTTGGGTGGTCAGTACCCTCAGAAAGGAGCCCATATGGCTGCTAACCTTGCTTTACAGTGCCTGAACACTGAAGCCAGACTTAGGCCTCGAATGTCAGAGGTATTAGCAACATTGGAGCTAATTGAATCCCCAAAAGGTGCACTCAAACACCTCCAATCAGATCATCGGGCAGTTCACACGTCTGTCCGAAAGTCTCCAATGAGACCCCACCATTCCCCCCTGAATTCAACACCAAATGCATCTCCATTGCCATCTCAATGCTAGTCCCTACGAGTTCGTTGAGCAACAAAACAATCTTCTGTAAATTCCTAAGCTTCTTCTCTATCTTCATTCCTAGACATTTTCTCCATTGGCTCTGACGTAAAATGTTATAGGCCGCTATATCTTGATGCAATTTTGAATTACATTGAACCAGATTTGCACCCCTTTGTTCCTGGGGATTGTTTGCTTTCCTGTAGTGATGGGGGGAATTGTACAAATCACTCAAACCTGACTAACTTGACTAAAATTCAACTGAAACAATTAAAATTATTGAAAAAGAATTTGATGTGGATTGTATTTTAAGCAAACTGATTAAAAGATTTGACCGCAGTTTAGTCAAAAAAAAAAAAAACACCGCCAAAATCAAACGAATTCACTACCTTATAATAAAATGATAGAGGGTGATTTGAACTTGGATGTTAACACACTACCGTGCGCATCAGAGTGCATGAGAGAGACCGAGAGTAGAAGGCACCGCCATAACAAGGAGCACAAATTTTATCTTGTCACTATTTATAAATGTTTTAAATTATCAAAGTAACCAATATGTAATATTTTGATAATTTTTTAAATAATAGTTAACAATTTAATTTAAATATAAATATTAAACCGATATAATTTAATTCAGTCATACTTAACTATTAATAAATATAAATTTATCATTTGAAATGATATAGTATTTTAATATATTTTTCTCCTATTAATATAGGTTTGAATTTTTTTTATCATAATTCAATTTAATAAAAATAAATATATATATATATTTGATATAGATAATAAAATTTTATATTTATTAAAATTAAAATTAAATTAAAAAATTAATTTATATTTAATAACGATCAAATAAAAAATTTTATATAATAAAAGTTAAATGAGAATAACTTCACTTAACTTACAAGTGAGATCACCAATTTACATATAATGCATTTTTTTGTTGTCCACAAATAAATAAATAATTAAAGGTGGGTTTAAAGTGACATGTACTAACTAATAAGGCAAAGATTAATTTAGTGATTGTTGCCTTGCCTCGGCGCGCCTTCTCCACGCATGAGACCGCGTTGTCACGCCCACGCTACAAAACAACAGAAACGACAGAAGAAATAGAATCCGAATCGAGTACGGCGACGACGTCGGATTGTAGTTTGGACTTGGCTGCTTCTTCTTCAATTGGGTTCACCGCTGATAATCGGGTCAATTAATCATCCGTACAGGTAAGTCTAAACCCTAAGCTCCAATTTCCAGTTTTCAGACTTTTTTTTTTTTTTTTTTCTGTCTTTTTTGGTGGGAATCTGTTTAGGAGATCCCCAGTAGTTGTCAATTATGAATTGGGAAATTTTGGGTTGTTATTAATTATTGAGATTTGATTGGAGTTTCCTTTGGTTTTGGATAACGATGGTGATTATGGGGGTTTTTTGATTGATTTTTACGGAGAGAGTTAAAGAGAGAGGGGGAAAGAGAGAGAGTCTTGTGTGGTGATCAGTTGGAAGAGAATGGTGTTGGTATTAGCAATAGGAGATCTTCATATACCTCACAGGGCAGCTGATCTGCCTCCAAAGTTCAAGTCCATGCTTGTTCCTGGCAAGATCCAACACATTATCTGCACTGGCAATCTCTGTATTAAAGTAATCATTTTCCTCTTTCCTCTTCGTATTTATTTGCAGTTTTTGTAATCATTTGCTTGAAATGTGTTATTTAAAATACATCAAATTGCTTGCTTTTCACTGTAATTGAGTATTTAATGCCTCTCTCTTATTTCTTGGACACAATTTTAGTCTGCGGTGGCAATTGAGTTCTGTTGAGTGTTTAGGGTTGATGATTGTAATTGAAGTTAGAGTCTTTAATAGCAATTGAGTTCTGTATATGAGGTTCTTGAATTTCCACAATTCTTTCGGTTGATTTACTGTACTCTACCTTCCAAGGATCAAAATCAGATTTTGGTTTAAATTCTGAAGCTTTTCCATGTGACTCTATCTGTTCATAATATCTGAGGCTGCTGATTTGCTTGAGTTGCTAATGGCAAACAATATGGACATTGTCTTACTTACACATATGCAGAACTTTTTTGATAGAATTGTTTCTTTGAGAATTTTTTTGATAGAGTTGTTTCTTTGAGAATCAATAGTCAGTAAGTGTCATGAGAACTGTTAATCATCTGAAGGCTGGACTTTCAGTTTCATCATGATGGACAAGATTTTTTGCATTCTGTAATGTGTCCCATTGTTTCTTTGTAGATCCCTAAGAGATTGTCTCTTGCTGATGATATAACTTTTACTAGATTCTTCTTCTCGTTTATGACATTTATTCATGCAGTAAATGCTTTATTTTACATATAATGGATGTGCCTCTTGCACCGTTTGCTTCAACAATCGTGACTGTCTTAAGTGAAATTTCTGAGCAGGAAGTACATGATTACTTGAAGAGTCTTTGTCCTGATTTGCACATTACACAAGGTGAATATGATGAAGATTCACGTTACCTAGAGACTAAAACACTTACCATTGGCCAATTTAAGCTTGGAATATGCCATGGTCATCAGGTTGGTGTTGTTTTGCCTTTGTCTTAGTGTTTACTTAATCTTTTCTTCTAGAATTGATATCATGATGCAGTTCCATGTTTATGGAACACTGTCCATGGTTTAATTTTAATAACAGCCACAGTAGTTTGTTCCATGCAGAGAAATTCAGCACTTGTTTAGTGGCGTGGCACTTCTGGGTAGAAGTTTGGGCTGATATTGCCTAATAATGTCAACTTCATGTGATCATTATTATATGGGATCAGGGGATTTTCCCTATGTTGAATGAAAAGTTGAAATACAGCTTCCAATGCTTTCTTAAAGCTAGGAATGATTTTGACATTTTCCGAATAGTGGAGACTATATTTGTGTGTGCATGTGTTTGGCTGGGTGGGCAGAAGTAATATGCAATAATAATGGTACAATAATCAATAAAATTTCAAGTGGAGAGTTGTTCTGGTGTAAGTAACATGCAACTAAGGAAGTAAGGATGTCAGAATGCCTGGTGGAGAGTTGTCATTTCGACATTTACTGTATGCCCAAGCTTCAATCAAGTCACGTTGTTTGGATGTTTGATTCAGGTTTGGTTGTTTGGGCAAAGAGTCTACTGTCTACTGGTAGTGATATGATGTGCTATTGAAGCCATTGATGTGTTTTCTGTTGTAATTAATGAATACTCATGTTGTGAGCTTTACGTTTGCTCGACGTATGATCATCCTCCACCTAAAAGACATGGGTGCAATTGATGAGTATTGCTATGTGTTTGAAGAAATCCCATTACATCCTTCTTAAATATTAATCCTCTTTCATGTTAGTTCTTTTTTGGCTTGAAATCACATTCCCTGTGATTCACCCTTGAGGCTAGTTGAAGGTCAAATCATGCAATGGGTCCCCTTTTTTAGATTATTGTACATAGACTCTCATTGACATAATGCCATCCTTTGGCAGTTTGATCCATTGGTTTTTTCATGATTTTGAATTTTTATTCATTTCACGCAAGTCTCTCCTGCATCATTTCCTAATCTTCTTGATTCACTTTCTCAAGGTTATTCCATGGGGCGACTTAGATTCACTGGCTATGCTACAAAGACAACTAGACGTGGACATCCTTGTAACTGGTCACACCCATCAGTTCAAAGCCTATAAACACGAGGGTGGTGTTGTCATAAACCCTGGCTCTGCCACTGGTGCCTACAGTAGTTTCACCTATGAGGTAAACCCAAGCTTTGTGCTCATGGACATCGATGGCTTGCGTGTTGTGGTTTATGTGTATGAACTAATTGATGGTGAAGTGAAGGTTGACAAAATTGATTTTAAGAAGACAGCCACTACTCGCGCAGCACATTGACCACCTTTATGGGGTCCTTATTTGATTACAGCAGCAGAATCCTTGTTTTTGTCTTGCTGGATCCTGAAACCATCTGTATTGGGATGTGTGAATGATGTTTGTTTTGTTCACATTCTTCTAGCATCCTTCCCTTTTTCCTTATGTGAAAGGCACCCAACTAAAAGGATCGATTTTAGCTGATGACCAACTTAGTGTTTGGTTTGAGCGGGGAATTAGGCATCGGAAGGGTACTAATGTGTAATACGTCTCGTTGGGTTTCACATGGAATTCTTCTTTCACTCCACAGGAAATAACGAGTCAATTTTGTAGATGTGCATAAATCATTTAGAATTCTAGCAATCAATGGGATTTAGATATTTCAAGGAACCAATCAAATTTTTTGTCTCAACAATTTCAACATGATCCACAACGATGGCTTTTCTGGTGTCGTTGAAACAATACAAAAACTGAGTTGAAGCAAAGCCTGCGCCAAGGGGATGACCCTTGCCGGCTTCTCATCAGCATCATCTACAGAGTCGAACATTGATTCTACATGCAAGTAGTCAATGGGACAAGGACAACAAACTCTTGTATTCATCAATCCAATTATGAAGCGCCTGTGCTAAGGTTTAGGTGCGAAGCAAGCAGGATAGCGGTCGAGAGAGGATAGCATTTTTAATGCATGCCGGCTCAATCCCAAGTCAGACTGGTTGGCTAGAACAACTAGCATAGACCTTTGTGTCAGAAAATAGAGACAAGGTCCGAATTCTGTCTCTTTCGTCCCCATTATAACATTTGAGGAGATGGACGCACAAATAATCCAGAAAATACGCAGAATCGTTCATGGGGCGTCAGAGGAGCATGCCAGCTGATACTAATGTTCTAAATCCAAAGTGGGTGAGAGTCCAGAGTGAAAGTGAAAATTGTACGATATGCTTCCAGAATCTCACTGGTTTTGTCACGCTCAGGCCTTGTAAGCACCTGTTTCATGGAAAGTGCATTCTCAATGGGTTGGTGAAAAGCCACTCCTGCTCTCTGTCGTTTTGAAATGCCCAAGGCGGATGCATACATCCGTGCAATTTTTTATATTTTCATTCTTGTATAAAGGTTTGTCATTAATCATGGATGAATTTTGTTTCTTTTTTTTTTTTCAATACACACACGCACGCACACATTCTTAGACACTTTGGGAGACCGTGGTAACCACAAGTTACCACTCAAATGATCTAAAGGTGACTAGGGTTGCAAATGAGTTAATATGTTAGTTAAAAGCTCTTGTTTATTTAACTAAACCAGTGACAATCAAGTCTACATCCATAACTCATTTAATAAATGAGCCAAGTTAAAATTAGAGCATGCTTAATTGGCTTAAATTCACAAACAACTTATTTATAACTTGTTTAAAAGCTCGACACATGTATCATTGAAATTTGTTTAAGGTTCGATAAATGTGTCATTTAAGACTTAGAGCACAAGTAAATAAATAAACTCACAGCAAGTAACTTAAAAAAAAAAAAAACACATACAATGCTCTTTAAAAGTTTTCCTAATTCGCCAAGTATTTGGTATTCCTATCTTGACTAGGAAACTTAGAGCGCAGGTAAAAAAAAAAATAAAAATCATATATATGTACTAGGGAATTGTGCTGCATATGCCCCCACACAAAAAGAAGGAAGGTGTCCAGTTATTCGAATCTACAAGCCAAGGCAAGTCCCTTGCCCTATTGCTCGGCCTAGACCACCATTGAAGAACAATCTGAACTTCCCATATAAAATTTCTTTCAACATGATTGAGAATAATCAATTTTCTTGTACCGTCAATACCATCCAAAAAGTGAGGCTACGGGAGCCTGTTCCAAGAAAATCGCCCCTGTGGCTATTTTTATCCATCGCCTACAACGTCAAACATCGATACTACTAGCTAGCGAGTAACGGAACAACAAGGACTTTCTGTACAGAAGTCGAAGACCCACTGCTTGTTCTACCATTATTACCCTACCCATTTGAAAGCCTGCTGGACAGAAGTGCTGCAGCTTACTATGATCTCTTATCCAAGCTGGCCTTATTGGAAGCCGGACCTCAAGGTCGCGAGGAGTTGGCTACCGAGATAATCCAAAAGATTGGTAGGATCGTTTATGGGGTTTCAGAGAAGAGAAGACACTTGGGGATTCGCTGTGTGATTGAGAGAAGGCATGAGGTCATCATTGATGCCATGAATGATGAGTCAACCCTAGAATTCGAAGAAGAAGAAGAAAGGAATCTGGGTATGTTGCCTGCTGATCCCCAGGAAATTAGGCTCAAGTGTGTGAACATAGAAGGTCAATCAGAAAGTTGCACAATATGCATGGAGGAGTTCACGGGCACTGCAGCCAGCTTGCCTTGCAATCACCTCTTTCATGTCAAGTGCATCGAAAAGTGGTTGGCTGTCAGCCATTACTGTCCTATTTGCCGCTACGAGATGCCCACCACCGAGACATAGAATTCTTTGATCTGTTTCTTTTTTAATATTTGTGTAAGAAAATTCTTATTTTTACTGAATTCATTCTAGTATTTCTATGTTTAATTTCATCAAATCGTTTAAAGCATGATTTTTTTTTGACCCCTTAAAGGAGGGTCATAGCCCTGGAAGAGAGAGGAATGAAAGCTACCCAGCTGCCCTAAGGCAACTTGTCATGTAAACCATGATTTAACAAGCCTTCAGATCAACAAATAATATGTTTTAGTTAATTTCATGTATCTTTTTGGGTTGGAATGTGCTCGACTAATATCCCATCATATCAGAAACCATATTGCGTTTTTCTTATACAGTCGCATCGGATTCCTTAAATTTGCTTAACTCTTCGATTTTATAATAAATAACAGTGTGTTTACTTTTTTTTTTTTTTTTTTCTAAAAAATAACTTTTAGTTTTTGTTTCTATTTCTCAATAAAAAATTTACAAAGTTTGTTTATTTTATGCTAATGGAAACATGTTCTTTTCTACCAAAACAATGTGACGCATCATAAAACCAAATATATGTCAAGTGATGGAGCAGGCTACAAGACAGAGAAGGATTGGACTACATTACTTTTTGTTTAAAAATCTTATTACCCTTAGGCCCTAGCAGTACTCTTAGAAGATGCCCCAAGAAATTTACCCAAATTTTGTAACTCAGCCAAGTAATAGGACAATGATCATAATCTCAAAAATAATTCTGATCCCAAAATGACTGTAACTCGATGTGGTTTGAATTAATCGGACTGGTATGGCACCTCTCCAGGTGACCTCAATCTTAGTGTGAACTCACTATTTTAGCAAAAGAAGTCTCCCAAAAAAATATATGATGAACTTTGTAAACCTACTGTGATTGAATTGATGAAGCAGTTATGCTTTCTTTCATGTGAGGCTCCCCCTTCCTCATCATTCCTTTTTTTTTTTTTTTTTGTTTTGTTGCAGTGCTAATTTGTTCAAGTCCAGACAAAAGAAAGGACAATAAATTGCTCCACCAGGTTCATTGCTTATGAACAGCTTAATGCTCAAATAGCTCTCACATTTAAGAACAAAAGCGCACCGCCACCAGCAGTTGCAGTCCGATTAGCAACAGATGTGTGGTTATTAACCACTGCTGGACGTTGTTCAGTGGTTAGAAAATTTCTTTCATGCTACAATTCTGAAAGTATCTAATGATTCTTACTCGGTTTGAATCCAGCGCAATCTTCCCTATTGAAAATGTGGCCAAAAACCTATTGGTAGTCATTAAATATCACAATTGAAACACATTACAACAACAACCCCCGTAAGTCCAAAAAAGCCAATGAAATGGCTTCCTAAACTGCCACAAGCAATTACCAGCAAATCTGCAAGTTTATTAATTTCGTACCGATTGAGTCCACCTAATTGAGCCATAAACAAAGTTGTACGGGAGTATGATTTTGTAATTGAAAAAGAAAAAGAAAAAAAAAGGCAGGATTGCTGGCAAGGGATCAGTAATGAACATAGAAAGAACGGATCCGATAATTTTACCAAATTTCTCTTCGTCGTAAGCATAACCCATGTCAGATGGCACCCAGAGTTCCCCCAAACACTTCAGTAGAGTCATATAATAGCTCCAGTGAAGTGCTCAGGGGAACTCAAGGGGACAGCTGACTTCATTTCGTTCTCTCCTCCTGGTTCTTGGCCAGAAACACCGAACAATGTTCCGTATATATAATGAAGGTTTTGTTTGCCGTACAAGGGGACCACTAGGGATGAGAGGAATCCACTAAGTTACCGCAGAACTGAACCCGGTCTGAATGTGGATTGAATAAAATTCAGAACCCAAAAAACAACATTCACGGAAGTTGCTTAAAACCTCTTTGATCCTTTTTCCAGTACTCTAGCAAGACCGTCTCTTTAACTTATATCAAGTCAGGGAGAACTGAAAATTGATGTTTGCATGTGGGAATACGTGGATTAGGCTGCCATTCACTGTTAACAGCATAATTGTTGAATGTTCAAATCTTAATGACCTTTCTGCCTGTATTTAAGCACAAGACTTTCGCATATGTAGAATCTAGGGAAGGGTTGCAACTTTTTCTTTATTTTAGTGAAAAAATTGTTTCTAAAATTTCAAAGCTATGACTATTAGGTGACAATGAAATAAGTTTTTCTGTGGCTGATAAACTAAATTTACCTAGGTTTTTCGGTGGCATTGGAATCAAATAAGAAGCCTCTCAATTTATTTGGATCACAAGTTCACAGATAAAGATCAGATAGCAGAGAGGGCGACATGTAGCATTTGGCCAGGCAAAGTTGATGTTCTTATCCTTTCCACCTAGCCCACAGTTCCGTCTAGTTTCACTTCTAAATGCATGATGGGCACAGCCTTTTGGTCTTTGGTATGGAATAGAACAGAGGACAACGTAAGTGCAACATGAGGTGGAGAGAAACTCTGCATGCACTTGACAATGACCATTTGTAGATCAATTGCTTTCTCAGAATTCTTAATATATCACTTTTACTTAGACCTGTTGGAGATCATATTTTGAGTTAAAAAGAAGTTAAAGAGACTAAAAATCTAACATTAGAAAAGAGAGCGAAGACTAAGATATAAGTGGTTAAAGAGCTATAATCAAATACCTTAACGTTTTAGGTAACAGGTGGTGTTAAAAGAGCCATCAAGTGTTGCCTTATTCCTATCTTCTAGCGATCCATTTTGGGGCTCATTACTGACTGTAAAAGCATTCTTTTATGCAATTACTAACTCTTTTCCTCTCCTATACAAAGGAGTTAAAGATGAATGTACAATGTAGTTAAACTGTTCTCTACAATTTCATCACTCTCTGTTCAAAATAACGTCTTGGGACACATTCCAATACTCTAAGCTTTTCTGTGTGATGAGTCCCAAAACAGGAAAGATAGTTTGATGGATACAGAATCTGGTAGATGATTATGCAGTAGACCAATTATTCTAATAAGCTTACAAAAATGTGGAGGCAATTTTGTGCCAGTTGTTTGATTTCATAAACATGTGAATGAATCTTTTTGATTTTTCTCACAGTCAAATTGAGTTCCCTTACTGAATAGAGATGATAACATATGCACAAAGTTGCAGAGTTGAACCAGCCATGGACTGTGGATTGAATAGAACTCGCACAATAATACGTGGGGACTAGTAACAAGCTCTTTCAAACTTTCTGCTCTTTTCATCTATCTGAAGTCTGGCATTTAGTTCATTTAGTTAAACTAATTAGTTGATAGGTGGCAGACCATTTTCAAATTTCTATGATTTTCAGGTTTTACGTTTCAACAATTCATTAATGTCAGAAATTAGCCATGAACTAGCATAATTACTTGGACAAGTAATACACATGGTTACTGCAATTACAACTATAATTTGAAGAATGGCAATGTTCAACCAAGATTTTTTTTTTTTTTTTTTATGGGATCCATTAATTGGAGCTCCTGTCCACAGAAGGTTGAGTTGGGAATGGTCAAGTTGGCCTCTACTTCTGAGCCTGATGAATGCAACTTTATCTGGGTGTAAATGAGTTATCTCATACCAGAATCTAAGCAAAGATTTTCTTTTGTACGTATGAGAAGATGTGAAAAAGAAAGCTCATGTGGAGGGGAATAAAAACCCCAAAAAAAGAAGAGCAAGACCTTCTCGCAGACAATGTCAATTATTGCTTTATCTCCTATCTAGTCCAATGGTGCGTCCAGGTTCATGCCACTCATGGACTCTCCCCCATCAAGTTTTTATCCTGAAAAACACAGTCAATGGCCAAATGGTGCACAAACCTGCAGGTACTAGACCATCATATATGCTTCCCAAATAAATGTCATGATATATACTGTTGTGGATAAGTTTAAAAAGATAAATATTAAAAAGATATTCAATAAAAAAGATAATCTTAATAGTTCACCTTTCTATTTAGTGGTTTCATCTAACTCAAGTGGGTAATCGGGTAATGAAGTCCTTAAGGATAGCATTACTATTGATGTCTTTCATCAATAGTCAAATTATGTTCCAGAGTTCCACTGAACACTTCTGGACTGTTCAAGCTTCAAGCTTGTAAAGAGAATTATAGTTCATCCCTTCTACAATTTCTTTTTCCTAATATGCCTTTTTTTTTTTAGGTGAACTTCTTTTGCTAAAATAATGTGCTTAAATGATGTTACGGAAGGTTTTGAGCAGCTAGAGGTCCTAATGGAGTCGAATTAGATAGGTTTGAATATAAATATGTTAGAGTTGATGAGACCCTAATGCTTTCATATCCAATTTTGATGACAACAAAATATGATTCAGTACGATTGATTGACAGGCAAATTCTAAAAAGCATGATGATAGAAGAAACAGAATTGCAAATCAGTGGAAACAACTAGCAAAGGAGTTGATGAAGTACAAGAAAAAGAAAGAAAGCTCTCAAGGTCAACAAAATATAAAAAAAACACTAACTCATCTGTTGCAGATTATTGTTGTGTAAAAAAAAAAAAAAAAGGTGTCAGTTATTATTTACAAAATTATGACGAATTTGTTTTCATTTCATATCCATTTTACATGTTTACATGTTTCTATAATCGAACTCTGAATTTTAGTCATATGACTTTCATAAGCATAGCCGTTTAGGCCTGGAGCCATGTCGTAGACGGCGTCTGCCGGCTATAGGACGTATAAGTCAACGTTCCACACCAGCTCATTAATCTATGAGATGGACAATTGTCTATTCTACTCACCAAATTGAATTGAGAATTACAGAAGTTAATGCATTTATACCTCAATTGCTACCCATGCAATAATAAATGATTGCCATACATTCCTTTGCAAATAATAAAATCCTCATGCGAAATCATAGATGGGCATGCTCGTGTGGGGTGAATCCTGTAAACCATGCGGTCATGGACAACTGAAACTATGAAATTTTTTTTGGGGTGGGGGGGGGGAATCTTATGAAATTTTCACAATTGTAGCATTCAAGTCTACAGCTGTATTAAATTTCATTATGTCTGTGTTTTGTTTTGAATTATGCAGGTAGGCTCAAAGAATACTCTAAAAGTCAGGTAAACTCAGTTATTTGTGTGAGCTGTGGACAAACCAGCATGAGAGAGCACCGTTATTTGAATAGGGCTGCCACATGTCATCGTGGGTAACAAATGTAGTTTCTCTTGTGTGAATGGGTTTTTGTTTGTGTATATTCTCCGAAGAGAAGGTTGTGATTTAATGGTTATAGATTGAAATCTTAGAAACAATCTCTTTGAAAAACGAAGTAAAAACAAAGGGAAACTGCATTTATCGACATTGTGCATTAGGATTCCCCACTCAGTTTTTGCCTTTGTCTGGAGTAGTAAGCAGCAGGAAAAAGGTCAAAAGCTTTAGTTTCGGGTTGGCCTACTGGTGCAAATTGTATATAACCAGACTCAAATAACTGAATTGCAACCATTTTGTGTAGATTTAATGTAATGCGCCTTCCAATGATACAAGAAAAAAAAAAAAAGGAATAAAAGGTATGTTGTCATAAAGATGTTTTTCTAAACAGTGATGGTGTTGCTTCTAAATACAGCTGTTGATAAACTGCTATGTCAGATATAAGCTTTAGTGGACAGAATTATTCCCAGGCAACATAGAAACATCTTCAGAAATTAGCAGTAAGTCCCACCGTATCCAACTACTACATGCTCCAAATATGCAGCAATTTTTACCACCAAACACATGTTCAAACATAGTACTTACAGAATGCACTCCAGAAAAAAAAAAAAAAAAAAAAGCACTTACACAAGGTTTATCTTATTGACAGAACCAAGAGCATTTAAAAGATTTCCATATATAAATATCCCAGCAAAGTTTGCCTTCTGTAACTACCAGAGATGAAAGTTCAATTTCAGCCCCTGAACCAATGCTAGAAATCATTACCATTGCTACAACCTAAATCAAAAAAATAAAATAAAACAAGATAAAAACACAATGGAGAGCATGCAAGATTGGGTTAACTTACCCCTTCACCCCTGATTACTATATAAAGTTAAAAATATAGCAAACAAGGGTGATCCTTGATTCAAAAAAAGAATTGTAAAGGAAAACGATATGCAGCACTGTCAACAGGTTTTTATTTGTTCCATAAGCTGAACAAACAGTAACAAGAAGGGAACACAATAATGACCAAAAATAAGTTCCTGATTCAGCATTTATCCATAAATGATGAATACTCCAGTAGTTAAAGTGTTGGTCATCTATATGGAGAAGTTCAGCAAAAACTACAACTTTCAAATGTCATGAATGTTTATTTTGATTTTTTTTTTTTTTTGGTTCATTAGGAAAACCATTTGCAATGAGTTACGCATGCAGATTAATTGTAACAATCTTCATGCCTATACAGTTGACAATCTTAACACAAATAATAAGCGCTAAAATCAGCAATGTCGAGAGGCCTATAAACGACTAGAAATTGCAAAGTGTCAGACTCAAAGTATATAAACTCAAACATTGGTTCTGAAACTGGGCTACATTCAATGAATATGGCAACCTTTCCCTTGTCAGATTACAATGCAGTGGGTTTCCCAAGCTCGGCCTGCACTTAGTTGTATTAGCAACATCTGGGAAGGATTTGTTACAGCCTTGGAGAGACCAAAATGAGAAGTTAGCACACACGACGAATATTATCAAGCACACATTCCAAGTTGATACACACCCTGTATTGCAGACAAGAAAATACTTGGACACACCTGTCACAAAACAGTGAAGGTGAATCATTTCTTATAGACATAATGAGATGCAATTGGTCAATATTTTTTTATGTACGTGACAAAATATGATTAGTTTATATTTTTCGTATGTATCTATTATATTTCTCACTAAGTATTGTAAATTACTATTTTTCTTAATTTAATTTTTGAAAAAAGTTCTATTAAATAGACACTACAAATAAACATAAAAAGAACATGATCTATCCTGACTATCCATTTAGTGTCTTCCTAATTATTTATATTGAAAAACAATGTGACATAATCAAACACGAAAGGAAAAGAGAAAAAAAAAAAAGGGAGGGAGGGGAACAGAACGGGATGGGGAAAGGTAAATCATTTCCTTACACAGAATTTCGAGTTTCGTTAGGCCCATCAAGGATGCCAACGAAGGCGTTAGTTGCCAATTATTAGCCCAAGCATCAAGGTAATAACCTACACGTAGCCACCTACAGCGCTTCTCCTGGTGCCATGTATAAACGTGGCAAAATACTAGGACCCAATGACACATGCATATATGAACACGTACCACAATTCAATGAAGAAGGAAAATAGTACAGAAGTCTGCCAAAACAAAATCCTCCTTCCAAATCTCTGAATCAGCCTTTTCTGAACTGTTTTTCTTTATTTTGAACTAAATCTCTGGATTAGCCTGCACAAACAAATTTACAGGTATGTTAATTTATTATTTGTGAATTTTATACTGAAAAATTGTATGAATCCACCTAATCACAATATTCCATTGTTTCTGCGCCTTTGATTAATCTGCTTCCCTTTGTAATTATTTTGTATTTTAGACAGTTTTTTTTTTTTTTTTGGGGGGGGGGGGTTAAGGCTCCATTCATTGTCCAATTGAGAGAGATCTGGCTGCTAACGTTTAGTGATGAATTAATGTAGGATCAATTGACAGGAGAAACTTAAACATAGTGAGTGCTTTGGTTCCTGATTAGCCTGTGTATTCTGTCTTTCCATGCAACTTTTTGTGATGTTGCTGTGCTAGGATCCACGCTAATTTCGGGTTGCTAATGTGTTAATTCATTGAGTACAGGTATGGCACAAGCAGAAGAGGCCAGGGAAAGTTCAAAATTTTCAAGCTGTGATGCTTATTTTGAGAAGATACAGTCCAGGAAGAAATTGCCAAAGTCATTGCAAGAGACGCTAACAGCTGCATTTGCCAGGATTCCGGCTTCATCATTCCCACAAGTGCCCGGTGGCAAAGGTTGTTGCAGTAACATCATTGTTTCTACATTTGCTGCCCTGAGTCATTTTGTGCACTTAATAAATTGTAATTAATGGAATAAATTGGATCTGAATGACTAATGTTTTGTCAATATCATGTCTACAGTCATAGAGATTCTGGCAGACACTTCTGTTGCGGATGCTGTCAAGGTTTTATCTGAATGCAACATAATGGCTGCTCCTGTGAAAAACCCAGATGGAGGTGTAAGTTTGGAATGTAGAGAAAGATACCTAGGGATCATAGATTATTCAGCTATTGTTCTCTGGGTCTTGGAGAGTGCAGAACTCGCAGCTGTTGCCTTATCAGCTAGCTCTGCAACAGTTGCTGGTGTTGGAGCTGGAGCTGTTGGTGCTGTTGGAGCAGTAGCATTGGGTGTAACGGGTCCTGCTGCTATTGCTGGTCTAACTGCTACTGCAGTTGGTGCCGCTGTAGCCGGTGGTTTAGCTGCTGATAAAGGTGTGGGAAAAGATGCTCCCACAGCTGCTGATAACTTGGGGAAGGATTTCTACAAAGTTATCCTGCAAGAAGAACCCTTCAAATCAACCACTGTAAGTTCTGTTTCAATTTTTTTTTAACAGGAGAAAGTTGAGACTTGATCGTGAAATATTTGTTTCAAGGACTTAAATTGACTATAGGCCAAGTTTAGTCTCAGTTCAATTTTGGAATACCAACTCAAAACGCACTTGATTCCTCGCAAATGCAGTTTCTTTGTCGCCTTGATTACTAGATAACTTAATTTCTAAATGTTGGCTTTTTTTCCTTGTGAATGAACATGCCTTCACATGTCTCGCCGGAGTAATCTGATTGGAGGAACCAGTAGAGAATACAAAGTGCCTAGAAGTCTCCTTGCAGCCATTGAAAGACTCTCACTAATGCATTCTATTTCCTCTCTCTCTTTTTGTTATAGGTCAAGTCAATACTTAAATCATACCGTTGGGCTCCATTTCTTCCAGTTGCAACAGAGGGTTCAATGTTCAGTGTCTTGCTTCTCCTCTCAAAGTATAGACTGCGAAATGTACCTGTGGTTGAACCAGGGAATCCAGATATTAAGAACTTCATTACCCAATCAGCAGTTGTTCAGGGCCTGGAGGGATGCAGAGGCAGAGATTGGTTTGATTGCATTGCAGCACAACCTATCTCAGATTTAGGACTTCCTTTCATGTCTTCGGATGAGGTGAGCTCTTTTCCTTTCAGAAATTTTCCGGACAGAAAATCATCTTCAAGTCCTTCATGCTGCCTTCCTGGCCAGGTTGTTACCATCCAGAGTGATGAACTGATTCTAGAAGCTTTCAAGCGAATGAGAGATAACCATATTGGTGGTCTTCCAGTTGTAGAGGGGTCAAAGAAGAAGATAATTGGGAATGTTAGCATAAGGGACATCAGACACTTGCTCCTCAGACCTGAACTTTTCTCTAATTTCAGGTAGTGTAGAAAAATTAAGGCTTCCAAGCCATGTTGTACATAATGTTACAACTGCATAATTTTGACTGTAAGCTGCTATGTACGAAAAAGGGATAGTTTCAGAGGAAAAAGAAAATCAAAAGGATGCGATTAATCATGCACAGAACTTATCCAGTCTAGTTACCAAAGCAACAATTGCTTGATGCATCATTTTCTGACCCATTTTCTTCATTCCTTGATTCAAAGCACATCTTCCAAGTCAAGTGTTGATGCTTTGACATATTTTCCCTGTTGCCTTATTCTTTCAGGCAGCTCACAGTGCTGGATTTCATGAAAACTACTGTCTTAACAACCCAAGAAGCTGGCAAAGTTATTCCCCCAGTTACTTGCAAGCCAGACACAACTATCGGTGGCGTGATCCAGAGTCTCGCATCCAAGCACGTTCACAGGATATATGTGGTTGCTGGGAACGAAGATGAGGTCACTGGGGTGATAACTCTCCGAGATGTAATCTCGTGTTTCATATATGAGCCCCCTAATCATTTTGATGACTTCTTTCGGTCCTCGCCGAACGAAATGATGAATTAGCTGGCTGATCTATTTAGAGACCAGAAAGAGTCGAACTAGAGCTGTTTCACGCATTGTTCTGTGAATCCCCGTGCTTATTATGCAACTGCAATTGAACTGTAACCGCAAAAATTTCTCGATTCTCTGTCAATTATCATTCATCTGATTCTTTCTACATCATCCCACCTTCCCACCCCAGCATAAATGTTTGACAGAATCACAAAAGGAGTTGAATCGTCAGGTTTCAAATCTGAAAGACTCATAGCCATCTCTTCTCCCAGCTCATAATGTAAATGGTGCCTAAAAGCACCAAGCAAGGAAGCAAAAACAGAAGCAGAAGGATCTGGCATGTCTTTTATTAGTTTTCTTGCTACACCCGGCTTACCAGAGCGAGCCATAAAGATTCAACATGCAACCAAAATTGCTCAGGATTCGGATTCAAGCCATAATCTCTAGTCATCAGCCTAAAAACACGCCATCCTTTGTCGATATCTGGTCAAAATTTTCGATTCCAGATTCATTTTCTCCGTTTCTTCCATGCACAGACTTAACGTATACTTGTTTAAATTCCATTCATTTACGTACCGAGAGATTTAGGACTCAAAGAAGATTCATTTAAACTTAAGACTGCCAGTGTAACCCAAATAATTTCAAATTCATCGTTATTATTAATATAATTATGTTTAGTTATTTTTAAACATGTAGACCACAACAACTAAATATTTCATCAATTGTAATTATCTAATGATCAAAGTTGTGGATTGAACAATTTGATCTTATTGTTCACTAAAATCAAATTACGATGAGGAACTAACCGAGTATTCAAGTGTAAGTTACATTACTATTACGTAAATAATAATAATAATAATAATAATAATAAAAGATAAAACCATCTATACAATTCGAGTAATTAAAAAAATTGTTCGTTGTAAATAGGTTTCGAGTTTAAGTTTCAACACAAATTTGTAATTTTATTTTTATAATATTCAATTTTTAACAATGCGGATTTTTTCTTTTTCTTTTTCTGTTTTTTTTTTTTTCATCCAATTCGCCGTAAAAACAAGAATACAAATCCGTAACTGCACAGGACGAACCGCCAGTAAATACCCAAATACAGAGTACAAAAAGAAGAAGAAAAAACAGTATATATACAGCGAGATAGGGACACAGGGAGAGAGAGAAAGAGGGGCAGACGACACGTAGGGGACCAGCCACGGCCCTCCGCGAGCCTGAGCCACCCAATCGGGCCTTCCCATTTCTAAGCTTTTTCTCTGTTGCCTGGCCGATCGATTGATGCATATGGAAGCTTTGCTCTGATATTGGTTTCACTGTTCTGTTTGTTTCCCGAGAAAATTTATATTATTCCTTTAAGCAAATAGCTTTTCTCTTTGTGAGAATCAACGCGCGCGCGCTGTGTCTGTTCGAAGCCTCTTGCTTAGCCGTAAGTGCCTCTCGTTCTTTTTCCTTCATTTATTTGATTCCTGTAATAAAAAGTAATCGTGTTGAAGAAGTAAACCCTAGTTTTTGATTTTGATTGCTGAATTCGCCGGGCCTTCTAAGTGTAACCGATTGTAGAATGAGAAGAATCTGATCATTGGATCTACTAATCATTTTTTTGTTTTTCTTTTTTTTTTTGGGTGTGGAAAATTTGCGTTCTTTCTAATGATTGCTTTTAGATTGAAAGGATGTTATGGGGATTATGTGTTCAGTTGAAGATCTGTGGCTTGAATGGTAGATATTAGTGGTTTAAACTCTGTTTTCATTGATATTAGGCTACCATTACTTTCTATAACAACTGTGAATACCTTCACTGGATATGAATTTTCAGCATCATATGTTTGATTAACTATTTGTTCTTAGTTTTCGTTTTTAAAATCGAATTATGAATTGCTACGTCATTCAACCACGATTGTGAACTGAGCAGGACTGAAGAGAAGGCTTGGTTGGTGTGGTTTGTATCTTGTGTAAATAACGGGAAGGCAGTGTTGGTGGCAATGTCGACTCCTGCAAGAAAGAGATTGATGAGGGATTTTAAGAGGTTGCAACAAGACCCCCCTGCAGGCATTAGTGGTGCTCCTCAAGATAATAATATTATGCTTTGGAATGCTGTTATATTTGGGTATGTTATGGCAGAAATTGAAGTTGAATCAACCTTTTTAACATCTTTCTTTGATTTAACCTTTCTTTGTGGTTTGAGATGTGTTATGGTCTAGTACTTATGTGCTTTGATTGTTGATCTGCAGGCCTGATGATACCCCATGGGATGGAGGTAAGTCATTTCTTGTGTATAATTTGATTTTAAATGATTCTTTTTTATCTTCAATATTGAATTGTTCTTCAACAGGCCTGATGTTAGGCAACATGGGTTGGGTACATTTCAATAGTACCATTTTCATGCTAGTGCCTAACACCTCAACACTAATTGTTTTAGACTCTGTAGTAACCTACAGCACATACTGTCTTTTTTTTCAAGTAACTCCGGGTTCCTAATCCTTATATGTGTTTATATTTGTTTGCATTTTCTTTTCTCATTGCTTGAACACTCAACCTGCAGCACACTGGGCAATTTTTTGGAAACTAAACATTTTAATGAGTCTTGTGTTTGTTTTAGAGTTGGTTTTCCTGTTTTTTTTTTTTTTTAATCACACTGTTATTTCTAGCTTATTTTCCTTTAGATGTGTTCTCTGCCAGATCATAAGCCACTATGGGCACGTAGAAACCTTGATATATATGTTAAACATGTGCATGTCTTACCTTTTGATATATATAATTCTGTATAATATTCCCTTGTAGATGAAATTGATTAATTGGCATTGTTATTTACACGAGATTGCACTAACAATTCATCTGTTATCTTTGAGCCCTTCAGGTACATTCAAGTTGACTCTTCATTTTATGGAAGATTATCCTAATAAGCCCCCAACTGTGCGGTTTGTCTCTCGCATGTTCCACCCCAATAGTAAGTTGGATAACAAGAACTCTTTCTGCTTCTTCTCTTGACATTATCTTTTGGTTTAGCTGTTTTTCTGAAATTCATCAAGTGTAGTGTCCCAGATTGTCTCTTGGCTTCAACTTATCTCACTTGCAGTTCAGAGATAGTGTATATGTGTGTAGACCTATGGGGTCTCTGGGTTCACTGTTGTCTAGTTATTGTACCTTTGTTAATTTAAAAGTTGTTGCATTTCAGGTGGAACATTTCTCTGTTCTTTTGAACTCCTGACATACCTCCTAATAAAAAGGATCCATTAAATATCTGTAATTATTTTCACAGATTGTTTGCCCATGTTGACTTGTTTTTTTTTCCGGTGTTATTGCTGCCATTATGGCTCTGAGTTTCTATTTTGGCTTGCTTTTTCTTCAGTTTATGCAGATGGAAGCATCTGCTTGGACATTTTGCAAAATCAATGGAGTCCCATTTATGATGTCGCAGCCATACTGACGTCAATCCAGGTGATGTTTAGTGCTTCACTTGCTGCTTTTTAATGATCTGTGATAGTGAACATTGAATCCAAGATACATTTTTGGAAGAATTTCCTCTTATACAAGTACATTTTTGTTGGAACTTGCTATGAGTTGGCCACTGGTGACACATATCTTCAGTCAAACTTGCTATTTTAAAATCTTGGTTTCTGAAAGTTTGCCTGCCATGACTGTTTTACTGCAAGTCATGAATAAATCCTTTTGTTGCTTCCAGTTGATTGTGACCAAGAATTATCTCAGTAGAAGTTTAGCCATCTTCCTGGTGGTTGCATTGTCTAATGTTATGTTCTTTGTCAATCATTTTGCTGATGCATTAAGTGGTCACGTGTGCATCCCTGCTAAGCAGTTTTGGTGCCCATGCACATGCGAGTCTTGGGTCAGTCAACTGTCCATTAATTTGCTCAGTTATGGACTGTATTCTTTACTCATGTTAATTGTTACAAGTCTATATTCTATAGAATGTGCCTGATGGCTGACTTGTTCTTATGAGTATTTAACTGCAATTCCTATCGCAATGTGAGATTGAGACAGGCATGTGTAGGCTTCATTTGCATGCTTTGGATGTGATGTTTCCAAATTATAATCTCTTATTGTTTTCTTATTGTAGTCATTGTTGTGTGATCCAAATCCAAACTCACCTGCGAATTCAGAAGCTGCAAGAATGTTTAGTGAGAACAAGCGCGAATACAACAGGAGAGTGCGAGAGATTGTTGAGCAGAGTTGGACTGCTGATTAGCTTCTCCACAATGGCAGGGAACTCCTAATGCGGTTTACCGTCTGTTTAAATTGACATTGTTGTGGTTCGCTGTATCCATGTGCTTGCTATTTGTTTGATTGGCTTATGGGGAAGGACATTTGGCCTCTTGGTTGGTTGTAACATTTGTTGTATTTGCACCATTGTCTTGGGTTTGCGGTTAACTCACCTGTATGGACAATTTTGTTTGGTTAAATTACAGGTGACATCTCCCAAAACGAAAACCCATATGCCCCATTTCTAAGTAGTCCAGGAAAGGATCAAGCCGACGGCGCTGTGTCACCTTCTCGGATTGATGATCCTTGAGGAAACAAGTCGACGGTGATGGCCATATTGAGTTTTGAGAAAAATTAAAAGTCGACAATCTGGAGGCCTAATTGATTTAAAAAAACTAACAATCTGATCAATTTAATTATCTTTAATTAGCAAGTATGGCAAGATACACAGCAATGAACATGTGACAATTACACAGAAAGGATCGCATGATTGGATTGAACACAAATCCTTAAGGATTTCTTCAATGTTGAAAATGTTTAGTGTGTAAATAATTATTGCAATGAAACATTTCCTCTAATGTGGTTTTTTTTTTTTTTAATAAAAAAAATTTCTGATTAATTTTAACATTGATTGGTTTCTCACATTGAATGAACCAAAGAAGTGAAAAGAGAATTTCATTCTGAAATAACCAATCATTAGGTAAATCTTACACTTACGTACGTTTTCGTGTCTAGATACGAGCATTAATTTCATAATTTTTATAACTGAGTTGAGTCCAATGCGAAAAAGATTATAAAAAAAAAAAAAAAAAAAGTCCAATTCATTAGATTGTTTGTCTGATTATTGACCCAGTAATATGATCCGCGAGTTAATTTTATTTAAAAAAAAATAATTGATATTTTTATACTATATAATAATAAATAAAATATAAATAAAATAAAATTTAAGTGTGTATATATATATATAATTTTAATAAAATAATATGATCATATATAATTATTTTATAAAAAAAAAATCAAAATACAAAAAAACAAAAAGTAGCTAAAACGAAACTCGGTTCCCAATAGCTTATTAACTAAATCATATCGAATTAAGTGTGACTCCATCGATTTTTCATCGTTTTTTAAAACTGTAATTAATTTACATCACTTCTATCCATTTGCTGACGTGTCAAAATTTTGGACACTACGTGTCCGTCGGAAATCGAGCAGTTGAGCAGAAAATCGTATCATTTTTGTCAGCCTCGCAGCATCCTTTTCGCTATCATGGTTTCAGATATCTAGACTGGTTTTAACTGCTGTGTGAATGGGTTTCTTTTCATTTCATGTAAATTGAAGCAATGAACACGTTGTGGAGCTCTCTTGGAGTAATGGGTCCTCTGTGGGGGCAGAGAAAAACGCGGTTCTTGAGTTTTTATGGTCCCAAGAGAAAGAGCAGCTTCGTTCGTCCAGTAGTTTACTCCTTCAATGATGGGGCGTTGCCTAAACAAAGCCAGGCATGGATTTTTTTGCTTTATTACTCTTTTTTTTTTTTTTTTACTTTTTTGTTATCTGCTTTTGTGGTGATTGGGGTTTCCTTATTGTTATTTGGATTTTGGGTTTTGTATCAGCAGTTGGGTTATGATCCTTCAGAGGAGATACTTGGAGTCCAGATGGACTTGAAGTCAAGGTTGCTGCTTTTTAAAAAATTATTTTTATAAATAATGAACCCCATATAAGTGTTTTTATTTTTTCTACTTTATTAATTGCTCAAGTTAAATTTCAGGAATGTTATGTCTGGTTCACCTAAGCTGAGGTCTTGGTTTGGTCCGAACGGTCAGTATATCAAGGAGCTTCCTTGCCCGAGTTGCAGAGGTAGAGGTTATACTCCGTGTACAGAATGTGGAATAGAAAGATCCGGATTACATTGTGCTCAATGTAGTGGAAAGGTACTTTCCTTTTGGCTGCTGTAGTTAATAAATGAGTGTCTTTGTGAATACTGGAAGAAAAGCAAGGGCGGCTACTGCATTGTCATTGCATTGCTTATGTGGGATTGCATCGTTACAATTGCTGGGATAGGTGAATCACTGACCCTGTCACCTACTCTAGGTTCTGTTGCTGTTGCTGTTGGATGTATGAGGGTTCAACTTGCAATCATTATAAGTTAGTTGTCAATGTCATTTCTGCTTACATTAGAAAAAGTTATGTGAAGGAACAAAGAAAAAAATGGAAAGTTAAAGGAAACCAGGTTCCAAAAATTAATTTTGGCCGTCTTAAATTAACTTCAAGAAAGTTTTTCTAGCCAATGGACACTAGATAAGAAAAAGTGTTTTGTAAAAAGTTGGCAATTTATAAGGAAACTTGCAGATCTTTATACCCATGGTTTCTTCAAGCACTCTTCTTTTCAGATTGAAAGGTTATTTTCCTTCCATGAGAAATTGAAAATGTGGTTGCACAAATTAGTTTCAACTTTTCTTTTATGGTGTTTATGTGCTTATGTGCTTTAGTGTTAGATTTCCACATTGTATTGATTGTATTACAAAGAGATGATCTGCATATGGCAATGAATAGTTACTCTTTATGTTTGATTCATTCACATTCTTTGTCATGACAGGGCATAATGACTTGTCATCAGTGCTTGGGAGATTGTGTTGTATGGGAAGAGTCAATTGACGAGAGACCATGGGAGAATGCCCGCTCAATGTAATGTATTGACTCTGTGCTTGTATCTTACTCATTTTTTGGTTCATAAAATTTCCCATTTATTTGTATAGACAACAAATAAATGCTTGTAAAATGTTGTGTAACAGTCATGCACATTTTAAGAGGTGCTATGAATTCTTTCCTCCTTTCATAGGTCCATGATATGGCTATTGTTGTTAAGCCTTCATATTTATGTATATGCCCACGCGTTAGTGGTGTATACCATTTGGATAAGAGTAACTTAGTTGTGCTATCTACATTGAGACTGGATTTTAAAAGTGATCCACTCTGCAATGCAAACAGCCAAGCCTTTTTTTTTTTTTTCTTTGAATTCTTAATATACTTATCCACAAACAATGGGTTACGTATGTGCATCATATGCTCTGATTTTGATATGTTGATCTGAATTAATTGTCTGTTTGGAGATGATTGAGCATGGGCATGAATTCTGATCTTTTCCTCTTGTTGCTTTGATGTCTTTCCAGTTCTCCAGTCAAAGTGAATGAGGATGATGAAGTGGATAATTTAGACATAAAACTGGACAAGAAGAAAAAATCAACACGTGTGTACCAGTCACCACCTCCTGAAGTTGGACTGAAGATTAGCCGTTCCCTCAAAGTCAGTTGGTTGCTTCATCATGCATTTTGTTTTTATAAACCTAAAATGAGATTAACTAGTTTCTCTTGCTTATAAAAGAAAACATTGCATGGGGCTACAAAATGAAAGTTACATACTCATAACTGTCTTGTCTTGTTCTTATTAGAATAAGTGCAGTGGAAACATCATCTGGTCAGTATTTTGGTGATTTGGCTTTGTGTGTTTTGACTTTCCAGTCCCTATGACTTCTCTGATTGTGTTCGGGTATTTTGCTTGGTTTGAAAATGAGGAAATTGCAATGGAGTTAGACTAGACTTTGGGGGAATATATGTAAAAGTACTTGAGGGACTCATTGCATTCTGGGCCACTTTAAAAGGTCACAGAAATTCAATTATTGTTAGAGTAACTTCTCATTGTTTCCTCCTCTTTCGCTTGATGAGAATTTGTGGCCTTGTAACAAGTTTATTGTTTCTGTTCTTATAGATTTGGCCTTTAATTCGTGCAGTTTAATTTATTATGTCCTCAACCATCTGCCATGATAGTATGAAAACTCAGAATCTTGTTACTATTTCATGGGATGATCTGAGTTATTGCACATGCTTATTTTGATCATCTAGTTATAGCTGGTAAATTTTGTCAGATCATGAGTGTAATCTTCTTTGTTTAGCTGGATGATTGCAGAGTCTCAATGCCAAAACTGGACTATTTAGTAAGAGAATGAAGATTATCCATCGTGATCCTAAGCTTCGTGCACAAAGAGTGGCTGCAATTAAGGTCTGTATTTTTTAAGATTCATAACTTTTTGACCCTTTTGTTTTCATCAATTGGTGTATGTCACTTCTGGCATTATGAAAGTATATCATGCATATTAAGGACTTATTTCATCAGCTATTATGAGTGTTATTTTGTCAATTCTTTTTATGTGACATTTTTCTTGATCATGTTATGGGGAACACTGTTCAATCTTTATCTCAGATGACATTTTGCTAAGACTGAATGACATAGGAACATCTAACTTGCATTAACAGTCTGGGTAATTAAATGACCTTTTTTCCCTTTTTCAACAGAAAAAAACCAACCTGAAGTTTGATGATATTATAAGGAAGATAGGTGGAGTGCATATTCAATCAATTAAATTTTTGGTTTATTGAAATGGTTGCATCATCTGTGAAAAAAGAGTCCAACAAACATTTAATTTTTACAACAAGCTAAAACAGAGAGGTTCTCTAGCATACCCTTTCTCTACGCAATGCAGAAAGCCAAAGGAACTGCAGCAGCAAGGAAACATACTTCTGAAGCTTTGAGAGCCTTTTTTAGTGATCCAGAAAACCGTCGCAAACGGAGCATTGCCATGAAAGGTCAGATCATATTATCTGCTAAATGTTGTTCACTGACAGATTTTGGTCGAACCAAGTTCAATGGTACATCATGTGCCATTCATGATGGTTTAAGCATTGGCAGTTAGCTTTTTTCTTTTTGTCAATTACCTTTGTCTTCAGGAGTAAAATTTTACTGCAAAAGTTGTGGGCGTCAAGGACATAGAAAACACTACTGCCCAGAACTTGAGGATAGTTTGATAGATAGGCGGTTTACTTGTCGCTTGTGTGGGGGAAAGGGCCACAACAGAAGAACTTGCCCCAAGTCAAGGACAAGCAATCATAAAGGCAGAATCATAGGACAACATCACTGCAGGATATGCCATCAAAGTGGTCATAATAGTAGAACATGTCCTGGAGTCACTGGATCAAAAATAAGTCATGGCGATACAAAAATGGGCCCGGTATACAGATGTCAGTTTTGCAGAGAAAGAGGGCATAATAGGAGGAGATGTCCTGCTAGAAATTCTCAGCCTGCAACGAGTACCATTCAACATGAAGAGAAGGGTAGCAAACACGTTATAGACTAAAGCATTCACATTCAATTTTGACAGTGCTCTCAAAAATCCTTCTTTCAAATTTTGTGCTGTCCATGAGTCACAGCCTCGTCCTCCAGCTAAGCTATGATAATGCGATCTATAATGAATGTGGCTATTCTGGGTTTTCTCATTTTATTTCAACATAGGTTCATCAAGATTGGGACCCTCAGTTGAGCAATTTTTTTTTTGGTTTCTTTTCTGTAATATATAACATTAATGTGTATACCTATGACCAGAATGTTTCTCTGTGAAGCCTTTGGTTGCAGAACAGCATTATGTAATTTGTCTACATCCTGATGATCATTTGAACGCATCCGAGTCCAACAAGTGTCATCTGAGTTCAACAAGTGTCATGTTCGACACAAATTTGACAGGTACACACATCCTTACATCCTTTTAGAAGTATCCATAAGAGGAAAAGAAAACTTTAGTTTCCAAGGTTTTTGCTATGTTTCTAGGCGAGGTGAACTTTAAGAAACCTTACATATTTTCATCTTCAAATTTGAGTTACTAGAACACTTTCAATAGAATTGATGCAATTTATGAAATTCTTTAGCAGAATATATAATCGAACCATGAATTAATGCATATGCCTAACTTATATCTAAACAACTTTGATCTCATTTACATTTTTATAAATCTATTACCTTTACCTGTGCAAACCAAGTTATTATGTTTCACTATAGATTTGCTCTTATCAGGATGATTGCAGAGACAAAGTTAATCTCTCATAATTAAACATCATTTTCATTTCTTCTCACTATAAGGTTATAGGCAAAACATTTTTTCTTTTGACATTTTCAGCTGAATTCACTTTAATGGAGAAATTATAAATATATATATATATAGATACTCCTGTTTGACTGCCTCGAAAGGCCGGAGAATGACTACTACTACAACAACAACAACAACAACAACAACGGCAGCAGCAGCAACAAGAAGAAGTCATCTTGGCTTGCTTTCCTAGCTGATTCCTGCATGCCCCATCCTCTATGTAAGGGCAAGAGATAAGAGAGTTTTCCCTATTAATATCCATGAATATTGGAACACGTTGAAAAGACTACTTGATTAACAAGGCTTCCCAACAACGCAGTTAAGTGAACCCGAATAGCGGGTAAGCCTGGTCACGTATGTCCCTCGCTTGTAATTGATCATCTCATGCCTTGAGAATTGCTTGCTCGCCTTAGGGTTGCCTGATTGAACGAAGAATGCTCCGTTAATCATCAAATCGCCCTCCGATACCCAATTCCAGTTCTTCCATTCATCCTCCGACGCGTACTCCCTCTTCGTCACCTTCGTCCACACCAGTCCATTGTCATATGTCAAGAAACATTTCCAATTAATTTTTGTTAATCTATTAATAAAAGCATCTCCCTAACTAAAAGTCAGCTTCACATTAAAGATTATTATTATTACAACCCACGAATTGGAAAAAAAAAAAAAAAAAAAAAAAAAAAGAGGGGTGTGGATTAAATTAGATACGTGTCCACACATACACAATCATGACTCTTGGTTGCAATGTATGAACACAATTAATAAGGAGGAACAAAAACGTGTAATAAACATCAAGATTGAGCAATGTAGGCTCAGGTCCGATCCTAAGGGTAAACCCCACTTCCGTGTATTCAAACTTTTAATAAAACAAAAAGGAGAGATCTTAGTCCATGAGACTCTTACCTCTTTAGCAAAAAGGTTATGAGGAGCAATAAACCGGTTGCCCTGACTAATGATGGTAGGGTTTTTGCTGCCGCCGATTGCGTACATAAGCCAGTGAGTGTAGTCATTATTCACCACATGGACGATACCCCACCTGCACCTAGGCATCCTTTGGACCAATCCCTTTCCAAAGTGGGTGAATGCAACGGTGACTTGCATTATCTTATCACCGGAAAAGTTGTCACTTGCGCCAAACAGCAGCACCTGCATTTATATATCAATCTAAAATTAAGTACTAAATAGAAGATATACATACTTGGGCATGATCGAATGTGAATGTATGGTACTTGCCCCCATGACATTCTATTCTTGTTGCTTGTTTAGAGATGTCGCTAGGATGGTTACATGTACCATTGGAAATTACGTAAGCAAACGGATCTAGAACGACTTTTCAGTGGGGACAAGGTTTATTATAGATTGTTCAAAAGTATATAGGAAGCTCAAGGATCGAACCAAGACTTAAGAAAGGCAAACAACACTTACCACTTAGCCAAAAGATGAGTTATGTAAGAACTTCAGTGGAATTGAGTAAGTTACGGGAAACTCAGTCAGACTAAATAGCATTACTCAATGGATTATGAGAAATTAAAAAAATTATAAAAAAAAAATGCAGATAACATTACATCGTTGTGACGGGTGAAATGGCAGTTGGAGATGGTGATGGCAGTTGATGCTTGGACAACATCAATGAGGCCGTCCTTGCAATTGGACATAGAAACGTGGTCAATCCAAATGTATGTGGAACCAAAGATGGAAATGCCGTCGCCGTCGCTCTTAGTCCTGTACCCGAAGTGATCGGCGGAATCCCTGATCAATCCGCCGGAGCCCTCAACAGTGTCATGAATGTGCAAGCCATGGATGATCACATTCTTGACGAACTGAATAGCAAGACCAGCGCCATAAGCAATGTGCACATTGGCTCCCCTAGCGTCAATAGTCTTGTGACTGTTGATTATGAGTTCTTGATTGAGCCTTATCACCATGCTGCTTGCGAAGATGATCCAAAGGGGTTCCTTTTGGACCACGGCATGGCGTAGGGTTCCCACCAGAGGGTTAATCATATCGTTGTCGGAGGGATCGGTCACGACGTATACCTTTCCACCCTTTCCGCCGGTGGTCCCGCGGCCGAAGCCGAGGGCGCAATCGGCGAGCTTCTGTCGATTGTTGGCCCAGTTGGGATCGCACCTCCAGCACCGGTCAATGGGGTTGGTGGCCATGCATTTGCCTCCCTTCTTGTTCCCTATTAAGTTCCTCCTAGTGCTGTTGGTCCCAGTTAAGGCACTGCATCCAAAATTTGATGGTAATGTTAATATTTGCAATTACATTTTTGCTTATAAACCATCAAAAATTAAATAGAGGCTTTAAAATACAATTTTTCATGGCAATAAAAACTCACATTTTGTTAAAAATTTTCTTTTTTTTAAATTACTATGGCACGAAAGTCCAAGATCTTAATTCTAATATCAAACTTCCATTAGTCACGATGACTGCAATTGACTACAAAACATTAATTACAATTAAGCACCCACAATCTAAAATTTTGGCATAAATATTCTGAATTTGGATTCGGATTTTCTTAATTTCTCATATTTAATAATGATAATCATGATGCAGCGGCTAGACTCTACTTGCAAACTTGTTGGTTAAAATCATTGGTGACATCAAAGGGCTCCGGTGCGTAAGCCTCGAGGGCAGCCTTTTGTGCCTTCTCGGCTTTCTGCTTCCAATACTCATCAAATTCGGCAATGCCAGCACGCCCAGGAGGTACTGTTACTGCAAAGGACACAAAAAAGACGAGAAAGAATTCTCTATTGGGGGTCGCCATTGTTGTTGTACGTGCAAATTTTATTTTTGCTAATATTTAAACTATATTGTTTCTTGGTATCAAAAAGTCCCCGTGGCTGCAACACTCCTTTGTTGAGCCAAGATGGAATCGAGGAGAAACTGCAAACCCCACCAAGCCAAAAAAAGAAAAGAATTCATACCCCTTTTGGCCTGGCAGGAGCGGAGCCATAGATTTAAGAGAAGGGTCTGTTTTAACCCATAACAGAGGTCCTAAACAAGCAAAGGAATGGTGAATGCAGAGACATGTGAGGCGGCAATTTGGGAGAACCACCCGAAACCTGGCCCATTGAGATTGGGTAAATTTAGCTATCCTTTTTGTAATTATAACAAGAAAAAACTTTGAAATAACTAGGAAAATATTAAAACAATATTCGATGTAAGAATAATAATATTTATCACTCTTTAATCTCCCAACTTTTTTTTTTTTTTTTTTTTTGTAATTATCCTGTATGGAAAACTTAAAACTTGTCTGTAGAATTTCTCCTTGTATCCATCAATAAAATCTCTTCGGTTTAAATTGATTTTTACGTAGGATAGTCGGAAAAGCTTGGGAATTTGAGCCATGGCATTATTCTTCTTGATCTAATATATCAACTCACTGATCAATTTCATTTTAATGAAATTTTATTCTTGCAATAACCATTTAACTATTGTATAAGTTTTTTTTTTTTTTTTAAGGAATGATTTAAAAACTTAAACTTATATTTTAAAAAATGTTAAGTTTTAATTTTTTTTTAAAAATAAAATTTATGAAATTAAATAAATTATCTTATTATTATTAATTATTATGATGTGAAATCAATTAATGTGCATTCTTTCCAGTTTGTGATCCTTTAACCGTCAATGATAAAAATTCATGTATTTTGTGCGATTAGAAACAAAAAAACCCCCAAAATCTTTTCTTAATGATCAATTGATTTAACAATCTAATTTTAGTTTTAATTTCTTGTTATTATATATATTTTTAAATAAATATATTTATTTATTTTTTTCTCAATTTTCATCTTAATTTGATAGAAATTATCAATTTTATTACATGAACGTATTTTTAGAAATACAAAAATTTAACTAAAAATTTGTTAAATCATTTAGATCAGAAACATGGGCTACACAACACATCAATCCACGGTCTGATTTTAATAAAATAAATGAATATATAATAAAACCGTTCACATACATAATAAAATCAATGGAATGTGTTACGAATGGTTAAAAAATGTAATTAATAATTTGTTATATATTTTATTAATTTTATTGTATACCTAATCAGTCTTGTCCCATATAAATATATTTTTTAATGAAAAATTTAAACTGTAAATTAATAATAATAATAATAATAATAATAATAATAATAATAATAATAATAATAATAATAATAATAATAAGAAACCGCGAAGGCGAATATTCGCATGTACCAAATGTACGGATTCTGGAGACCGGCAACCCCGCACTTCATCTCGGAAGTGAATCAACGACTACCAAATAAAATATCTTCCAAGAAGGACGATCGAACGGTCCACATATCACCTCACAATTATCGATAAAAACAACAAATAGTATTTCTATTAGGGTTCTCATTTTAAGGAAAAGGCAAAGAAAATTGTAGAAACAGTATAAAATGATTCTAGAAATATCCTAAGCTCAAAAGCCCGCGTTTTTCTCTCTCATTTTCCTTTTCGTTCAATTTTCTCGAGAAAATCATGGTGAAAGGCCCTGGTTTTTACTCTGGGATAGGCAAGAAAGTTAGAGGTTTGTTGAAATGTTTCGCTTGTTTTTGTTCCATTTTTTTGTTTTGTTCGGTGCTACTCATTTTTTGTTTTTTTTTTTTTGTCTTTTTTTTTTGTTTTTAGATCTTCTGTATAAGGATTACCAGGGCGATCACAACTTTGCAATCACTACCTGCACTGCCAGTGGAGTAGTGAGTGTTTTTTCTTTTTTTGTTTAATTGATTTATTTGTTTTGAGTTTTCCATTTATGTGCATTGAAAACTGAACTGATCAATTAATCAGCATATTGAGTGGTATTTTGTTCATTAATCTTTGCTTCCTTTTTGATTTTTTTTTTTTTTATTGGTTGTTTTGAATGCGAAGTAGAAAGCAAGAAACGAGCAGTTTATAAAGTGTTTTAGGCAGCTATTAGGGATTTACTTTTTCTTATCTGATATTGGTGCTTAAATATTGGGAGTATTAACAGTAAATCAACACTGTTTAATTTTTGTGCTTCTGCCAAACAGCCAAAATGAGGGTAGTTTGCTGATTTATATGAAGTGCTGGATAACATATCTGGACAATATTTTAATTTCTTGAGCTAACATTGTACTCTGAGGAAAATGTTAGGTGGATGCAGGCTTTTAATTCAGGAGTGACACGGTCCCACGAAAATTGCAATCATGATCATTGGGTTGCATATTTGTAGTTTCATCTTTGTGCAACCAATGGTTCTGATTGCACTTTTTGTGAAGCCGCATCACTCATGCGTAAAAAATGTGAGCCTGTACTTTCTTGGGGTCATTTGTCTTTTTGCTTTACCTGTTGTCAACATAGATATAGCATTGTCCAATGTTGTTTTTTGTGGCTGCAGGTTCTTCACTCACTGAATAATGGCTGTTAACTATCTTAGCGTTGAATTCACTTTATATGTCTTGGACTGGAAAAAAATATTTAATGTTTCTATTGATGTATTATATGCTGAGCATTTTTCTTTTTGATAACTAGTTTTCGGTCTGACTGCAGGCAATCACCTCAACAGGGATCAAGAAAGATGAGCTGTTTTTGGCAGATGTGAGCACCCAATTGAAGAACAAGAACATCACAACTGATGTGAAAGTGGACACAAATTCCAATGTAGGCCACAAAAGCTTTCTGGCTACTCGTTTCTTTCTTGCAGGCTTCTTTGTTCATCAGATATGTTATCTAGGATTGAGTGTTGCTGTAGTCTGAAGTCCAAGCTGCATACATTGGCACCTGCCTTGATCTAACTGGTTTAGAATGAGTCCCATATGATTCTAAGATGTCCTAGAAATTTTCAACATACACTCTTAAGCTGCATGAGAATCTTTTCTTTTATAATTCTCTTATAGAATTTGCAGATCTATTATTACAAGCCTGCTCAATTGGTGGTTTCTGGCCCCTTCATTGTGTTGAGCTACAATAAATAGACTCTTTGTCATTTACAGAGCATACTTTTGTTCTATTCCATTTGGATGCAGATGCAAGAATCTGTACCGGTAAACTATGAGTAACGTGTTTGATGTTTGCTATTTCACCTATGGGACAGCTTTGTCATTGATACCTGCAATATGTGATTAAAGTGTGGTGTTATCTTGACACATGTTTTGTTGGGTAGTAATTATGTCTATATTATATTAACATAAATAATATGAACCTTTTGCTGCCAAACTAACAGTACAATGTGGATGTGTAGGTTCTTACAACCATTACTGTTGATGAACCTGCCCCAGGACTGAAGACAATCTTTAGCTTCAAAGTTCCTGATCAAAGATCTGGAAAGGTAAGAAACCTCGTTGTCCATTTCATATATATATATATATTTTTTTTTTTTTCTGCATTTCATTCAATGAAGAGAATGCATGAATTAGTTTGGTTAAATGAGCTTGCTTCACATTATATTGAGCCTGATAGTCAGATGCATTGTTTGCTGCATGTCAGTCTATTATATGACAGTTATTGTTGGGTACTGAGGAAGATATGCACATCTTATTCTTTAAGCTTGCTCCCTAGGTGGATAAGTGCATTAATTCGGTAATTTATTGCTCTAGTTGGTCTGACTAATTGCAGTTGTGATAACAGTTGGAGCTGCAGTACCAGCATGAGTATGCTGGAATAAGCACTGGCATTGGGTTGACTGCCAATCCCATTGTTAACTTCTCAGGTGTGGTTGGGAACAATGTTCTTGTTGTTGGGACTGATATCTCATTTGATACTGCCTCTGGGAACTTCGCCAAATACAATGCTGCTTTGAGTTTTACCAATGCTGATCTGGTGTCTTCCTTGCTACTGTGAGTGCTTCCTTCCTGAAAAAAGATTCATTTGTGTGTGTTTTTTTTTTTTGTTCCAATGATCATTATATGTTTGCACTTGATAATTGAACAATGCTTGAGTAAGAGATTGCACAATAGTTTCTTAAATAACTTTAATAGACATTTTTGGTGGGGGTTTAATGACCTTTTGGCTCACATTGTGAAGTTTGTGGTGATGGCTGGCTTAAAAGTCCTAAATAATGTAGGAGCTGTGCTTTTCTTTTCTTTGGAACAAAAATTGCTGGGATGCAAAGAGTATGAGATTAACATGTCTTTAAGCATCAGTGTTGAAAAGTGTGATTTTAGCTTGACAGGAACTTTGGCAATTTTGTTTGCTCTGTTAAAAACGAGGTTGTTTTGTTGATTTTTACAGGAATGACAAAGGAGACAGCCTCACTGCATCCTATTACCACCTTGTTAACCCATTGACTACTACAGCTGTTGGTGCAGAGCTGACTCATAGCTTTTCAACCAATGAGAACACTCTGACTATTGGCATGCAGCACACCCTAGACCCGTTGACCACTGTGAAGACTCGGGTGAACAACTCCGGAAGAGCAAGTGCTCTCATCCAGCATGAGTGGCGCCCCAAATCTCTGTTCACCATATCAGGAGAGGTAGACACAAGGGCAATTGAAAAGAGTGCCAAGATTGGACTGGCTTTGGCTCTCAAACCATAGGCTAGGCTGGCTTTGCCTTTCACATGCCAGGAGTAATAATTGAAGGTAACGATGATGGAGTATTCCCTTTTTGAAATGAAAATCCCATCTATTTGTGTCCAGGTACTGGTTCTTATTGTTTTTTGATTAATTGCGTTGTAGAAAATAATCTTCAGTTGGTGGCCAGAACCATCATTGTCAAACTGTTACGTTTTAATTTTGCACCCGCCCTTAACAGAGGGCATACATTTTCCTGATCAAATAGACACACGGAATTTTTGTTGAACAGGATCCCTTTTTGTCTCTTCTAGTTTCTTCCTGATCTTCCATTCGTGTGTTGTGCATCACCTGGTTAAATCCTTGATCGTAAAATTCTGAGGAGGGTCTACCATGACGCAGTTTTATTTGGGTTGAATTTCTGTGTTTTGTTCATCAAATTCAGGTGAGCTAGCGTTCAATTCCTCCTATATTTAAGCACTGTTTAGAGTTGACAACTGACAATAATAATAATAATAATACGGATGTTATCAGTTTAATTGTATTTTATGTATAATTTTTAAGATATTTCGAAGTGTTTTTCTCTGTGCGCAAATAAGGATTGGAGTAGATTAATTACTTCACGGTTAAGAACGTTCCTCGTTGTCGTACATAATCGGATCCACTGCACCTATGTTGAGGTCGAAGTTTGATATGTATCCGAGAATAAGATCATAAACTGTAGGTGTTAATCCAGTTGATCAACGGCCACGGGGCAACATCTTCGTTTCTCAGACATTGAGTAAATCAGGAATCATATCGACGAGTAGCGCAAAACAGATCAAATAGCGTCATCACTAGTTCAGTATCATGCTACAGCAATCAAGAAGAGTAGAGAACCATCGTACAATGCTCCTACGTATGTATATATTGTCACACTCACGCACAATTAACAGCACTTTAAAGCTACTAATGATATTGACAAGCAACAGAAAAGACCTCCACCTTTACACACTTAACACTCAAACAACTCCACGGCGGTAATCTGACAATGGAAAGAAGATAAAGCGGTATTTTCAATATCACCAATTTCTTCACATACCATCAGTAGAATTGGCCTGTAAAAGGCCATCCCTGATCTGTGCAGCGATGTCTCTGACAGCACCAGGTCCATGAGGAATGAAAACTGAGTTGGACTTCGAAGATGCACCGATGTCCTTCATTGTGTCAAAGTATTGGGTCACCAAAACCATGTCCATCACATCCTTGGAGGTAGTTCCTGGTACATTCTCAGAGAAAGCCAGCACACTGTCTCTCAGCCCATCTACAATGGCTTGACGCTGCCTAGCTATGCCAAGACCGGCCAGATACTTTGATTCTGCTTCTCCCTCTGCTTTTTTGATCTGCAGAATCTTTTCTGCTTCAGCTTTCTCATTTGCAGCGACCCTCAGTCTAGCAGCTGTTATCACCAGTGAAGAAAAGTATATTAAACCCTGTACAGATTGGATTTGAACGAGACATACACAATTATTCCAGTGGCCTGTGTCCCAGGGCATATATGTTTAATTTACAAAGGTGATAGCAAAACCCACAAATAGTGATACAAATTTTCCGAGTACTAAAGATCAATGTGTAATCCAAAGGCCGAGGATAGAAACTGTTTTGATTGTCATTCTAGCTAAACATAAACTACATGTATATAGATTTTGAGCTTCACGTCTGAAGGGAAAAAGTACAGAAAAGGTGAGCAAGATAACGAAAAATAGTCATGCCTGCATTAATCTCATTCATTGCCCTCTTGACGTGCTCATCTGGTTCAATGTCCACAATAAGAGTCTGAACTATCTCATAGCCATAAAGTGACATGGCCTACAGCACCAAAATTAGAAGGAAAGTGATAAATATTTCCAGTGATTTGGTCAATTGCAAACCATATATAGCAGAATTGATAGTACCTTCTCGAGTTCATCTTCTACAGCTTTTGCTATCTCATTCTTCTGTTCAAAGGCAGCATCTAGTTCCAACTTTGGAACACTTGCCCTTATGACTAAACCAGCAAGGTGAATGTGTGTCACCATAAGATTGTTTAAACAATAAAAAAAAGTTGGAACTTCAAAGCAAAGAACTCAATTTTCATAATATTGCAGCCTCATCCAAAACATCAAGGAAACTATTTGTGGCTATTTCTGTTTTGTCTTGGGGGATATCAGAAATCGCAAAAGGAACTCCCCCACCCCCCCCCCCCCCAAGCCAGAAAAAAAAAAGACAGACAGAGGGGAGGAAATTAAATGAAAACATGCTATGGCATTTAAAGTATTGAATCTTTCAATTCATGTAAGGGCTAACACTAGATCAAAAGTCTCATGAGAAATCCATTATCAAACTGATGGATGATAATTAATTTGCTCACAACTAATCTAGTTTTCTTGGTTCCAATAAAGCATATTTCTTCCAAGAGAATTGGGTTATATTTCAAAGCATTTCAATTAAATGATCTGAATTCTCAAATGATGATAAATTAACTTTCTTATATAAAATAAAGTCACAATAACTTGATAGAGATCATATGAAGACAGGAATCTGACTCTTCTAATATGTCACCAATTATATTGCTCTGACGTTGAATTTTGTCAGTTAGTCTCAAATAAAAAATATTAAAAAAAAAAAAATACAATGAATTTTATCAGAAGTTAAATGCCCATACCATCAAAGACATAAGCTTGAATCTGTGCTCTGGTATTGCTGAGCTTATAGAAAGCATCTGAAGCCTTATTTGCCAGGGCTCGATATTGAATTGATGCCACAACAGTAACAAAAACATTATCCTGAAAAGAAACCGTACATCAGAGCCTTCTAATATGAAACTTTGATTTACTACAATTGGTACCATTTTCCTATGTTCCCAAAAAGTTAGCTTGACTTGAGCTCTGCATCCATTCACAAATTTAAATAGCCACAAGTAATTTACCAGTGATAATTAAGAAGCAACAGACCTTAGTTTTGGTTTCACATCGGACATCTAGCTGCTGGACACGCAGAGAGAGTTGACCAGCTATCTGGCTCCCAAAACACCAGGGCACAAAGTGACAACCTGGCTCAAGCACATCATCAAACTTGCCAAAAATCTCCCTGATAGCTACAGTTGACTGATCCACTTGAATACAACCCAAAGCTTGCCCCATTTTCTGATAATACCAAGTAATACAAGATCAGTAACATGACACAACATGACACAACAACCTCCAGTCCAATACAAAGTGAAATGCACAAACCCAACAAAACCTCCAATCATATAGAGGGTAAAATCATACAAGGACTTTAAGAAATTTCCACACACTTCAAAGCACTCAAAAGGGTTTCACAAGGAAAAATGAGCAGGAAAACGATTTAAAATGCCCAGTAACATATCCTAACATAGATTCTCAAATTCTTCGAAAAACGTTTTAAAATGAAAACACATGACAGCCAACCATCAGCTGCAGATATACGAATGCAAAATCAAGAGCACAGGGCATCACCAAAATCAATAAATCATCCACCCTTAGGCTTATTATACACTACCATAAATCTGTACAGCTACAAATTTTTTATTTTAACAAAAAAAAAAAAAAAAAATCCCAATATTGCTGCCACAGAAAACAACTATAACCACAATCACCTTCTATCTGAAAACCCCCAAAAAAGCAAGTCAATAGTCTGCAACGTCAACAAAGATGAACATTGACTTTATAATAAAACCTTATCCCCAAAAAAAAAAAAAAAAAAAAATATATATATATATATATATAAAGAAAAGAGAAAGAAACAAAAGCCGGGTTCACAGTGGTCCAGTGGGTTATGCAAGTGGTCCCTAAGAAATGATATCAAATTAGAATAAAGCTAACCAAAATTAAAAACTTAAAAAATAAAAAAGAAATGAAAAGAAAAGAAAAGAAAAAGGTCCAAAGCTTACTCGGTTAACAATAGATGCGTTTGGGTAAATATTTAAAGTCACTTTCTACCAAGTGGGAAACACCAGCTCCCTCGCCTTCAACAAAGCAATAATCTAGAACCTTGACTATTCCATTCCTCATTAATTAGTGAAACTACAGCTCAAACCCATCATCCACCACCCATAGAATTTCATAGCACAAAGTTTTTTCACTAATAATAATAATAATAATAAAAGCAACAACTAATCTTACCGTCTCAATTATTAATGACCGTATCAAACCAAACCCAATCAATAAATTCTATAAATAAAGGAAAATAAAGAAACCATAAGTTTTCATCGACAATACCAACATCGCAGTTCAAACAAAAAAAAAAAAAACAAATAGTTGAGCGGAGGACTTGGAGGAGAAAAGAGAAACAAAAGGTAAAAATAAAATGAAATACAATTTTTATTTACAATGACATTTTACAAAAATAATTACTTACCTATCGAGCTGGAATTGGAAAACAAAGCAGAAAAGAGAGAGCGCGAGCCCAAGCGAAAGGAGCGATTTACTACCGAAGAAGTAGAAAAGAAGCACGCGGAAGGGATGATTGTGAATTGGCGGGGCGTGAGCGGCAAGGCCATATAAATATAGCCTGCGTATGCGTTTGGGAAATTTTAGAATATTATTAAAATTTAAATTGATAATTGTTTGGCACTTCCGGCCAAACGGCGAAACACACCGAGGGCTCCAAAATAGGAATTTGGGGAAAAAAGAACCTAAAAACAAAAATACAATTAGGCGTAACGCAGCGTCCGTTTGATGGGAACTTGCGGATGTATCATTAATTATTAACGCTTTTTTCTTTTTCTTTTTCTTTTTTTGTTTTTTGCTTTTCAGTTAATTTTACAGACTCATGATAATTATTTATTTATAGTTTCATAATTAACAGGTTTTTTTTTTTTCTTTTGATTTATAATACCAAATTTATGGCTGAATATGCGGACCAAACCTTGTTGGGTGGTTAACCATACAAACCTACAAAGATTATTTGTTGTTTGGCCACAGAAAACGACGATTAACAGGTAGAGGTTATCCTAATTACCTATTTGGTTTTATAATATTTGCACAAACCTTTCTCGTGTAGTAGACTTGCTCTTTATCTAATTTCTATGGAATTACCTTTTAATTTTTGTTACTATTTTAAAATTAAAAAATTTTATTCATATCACATATTATTATAATTTCTTTAAATTAAATAAAATTATAGATTATCCCTATATTTTTCATTTCACAAACCAAATAATAATAATAATAATCAAATTCATGGGTATAATATTTAGTAAAAGTAAAACATTTGCTATCTTCTCTTTGTTCTATCTTTCCACACTCATTAAACTTTTTTCAAACCTTAAAGTTAAGTATAGAATTTTTTGTTTGCCGCACAGGATAAGGATAAGGTGGAGGCTATCTACCCATAGAGTCAAACTACAGAAAATGTAAATGTTGTCATTATTATTATTATTATGATGTGATAATGCTAAATATGTTTGTGATATTCAATCAAATGTGGGGCGTTGACGTGGACTTTCAATTTCGGTTTATCCTATTAAATCCAAAACAAGTAACGTGTAACATTAATTTATAAGAGTTTGTAGTTGGGGAAATTAATTTTGATTGGATCATAGTACCGGCAGAGTCCATTCTGCGAAGGACACGATTTTAGGTTAAGATTGTGGTTAGGATTGGATTAGACTCCTGAACCTCTAATCTTTAGCTTTCTCTATGTCGCATCACCTGCGATCCACCAGACACGGCAAGTCGTGGTGTCTCTATCTTGATTACTCAAATGACCATTAATCGTAGGGTTCATTAAATTGAGTATTCTTTCTACTCTATGGATCATACTCATTATATGGTAAGACCTATTCTCTCATTGATTCTACTCGAGTGCTGTGGTGCTGACCTCAGATTCCAACCGATACTCCATGGTTGTTGTCATATTTTGCAAACCCTCACCCCTCCAAGTGATTTCCCAACCTACGCTGAGCTGAGCATCTCTTATGGCGTGACCCTCGTCAGATTTTATATTTGACGTCTTTGTATCCAATTGGTCCCCACCAAATCGGCTGAACACTTGTGAGACAGAGACAACCAAAAAGAGTGTTGAATTCTAGTTTGATTTTGGCAAATTAATACCTAATTTTGATAATCGATTCGTAAGAGAAGGAATGATGATGAAGAGTTGGTAATGACATTCCCTGGGCTTGAAAAATTCTTAAAGATATTTACAGGCTTGGAAGGACCTCTCGTCAATAAGTTTTAAGTTCTGGGCGATGGACTCCAGCCTTTATGTCTTTAAACGGTAAAGGTCCAAGATGAGGGGTCCTTCTGCATGAAAGTCAAGTAATCGAGTTGGTCTGGGCCTCACGTTTTCAGATTGCTGGCCGGGGGAGCTATACTGGGCAATCTCTGACTAAAGAGTAGGGAGTAAGAAACTAGGCCGTGGTGGGCCGTAGCCCATTTTGGCCTTGATAGAAACTTTCGAAGAACTTCAGTTGAACAAATCTGTAGATTGCGTACGCTTCTTGAAGCGAAACCTTAAGGTAATTCTTTATGAGCAAATGTTACTGCTGAAGATGCATCCCGAGTATGCCGTCAGTAATTGAGCAAACAAGAAAAAAAAAATAATAAATGTTACTACTGATAAAAAATTATAAAAAAAAAAAAGAAGAAAATTTTGTCAGCAATTACGGGGTTATCTAATTCAATAATTGAAAAAAATAATTGACAATAAATTATCTCTTCCGGTGAGACAATTACCATTTATGCTCTCTCTCTCTTTCTCTCTCTCTCTCTCTTTCTTTCTCTCAATAAGGATTGTTAATAACATAGTTAAATGAGATTTTATTAACTGTTAATCATGTTCTTCTCTGATTTGCGAGAGAGACGTGGGATGGGGTGATCATCCTCTTCTGTCCGGAGTAATTTGTGACATTAGAGGTCAAGGAATTAATTAAAAATAAATTTATAGTTGCTCTCATTTTTTAATATATTTCCATATACGTTTTTTCCCACTAAAATTAAAATGAAACTTAATGATAAGAAGTGAGAGGTTTTAGGGTAGAGAGAGTGAATGGGCGAAAAGAAGGGTAATGGAGTGATTAGTTTTGAGAACAAAATAATGAAATTATTATTATTTTTTTATTTATTAAAAATTCGTAAGTTATAATAAAAATATTTTTTTTACTTATTTTTATAATATTTAAATCTCTTTTCTTAAAATTAAAATTGGAAATCTTCAAAATAGAAATGAAAGTACTTAACTTTTTAAGGGATAATATTATTTCTAATGGATGACTTATTATTGAATTTTACAACTTAAAGTGTAATTTTTTTATAAATAAAAAATAAAAAATTTAAAATATTTTTTCAAGTGGCACTTTAAATCAAGTATAATGTTACCATGAATATAGATATCATTATATTTAGGCCATTAGTAATAATGAAAACAAATTTGTAAACTTAACTTACTTTTTAGAAGTAAAATTAGAAATTCTTATGTAATATTAATAATAATAAGAGTTAGTTAGAGTAATTGTACGAAGAAAACTTTTTAAAATAACTAAGAAAAAATGTTTGTAGAATAAATTATTTTCATCAATTTTTTATTTAAAATTTCAAAATTTAAAATATTTTTCCAAGTGACACTTTAAATCAAGTATAGTGTTACCATGAATATAGATATCATTATATTTAGGCCATTAGTAATAATGAAAACAAATTTGTAAACTTAACTTATTTTTTAGAAGTAAAATTAGAAATTCTTATATAATATTAATAATAATAAGAGTTAGTTAGAGTAATTGTATGAAGAAAATTTTTTAAAATAACTAAGAAAAAAAGTTCGTGGAATAAATTATTTTCATCAATTTTTTATTTAAAATTTCAAAATTTTCTCTCCTTATCTAGTATTATTACTAGATTAGACATAATAGTTAAGAGCTTCGTGTCAATCAAGACAAATGGTGAGCTAAACATATGGTTTTGAAAATAGTCAACTTTTTTCTATCCGGCACCACCAAGATTATGCTCTTCCAAGCTAATTTATTGTGACAAACTATGAATACTACCTGCTTTAAAAAAGAAAAATTATGAATTATTATTATTATTATTATTATTTTAAATTAGGCTCAGATAAAAGCTTGTAAACTTCAGTCGCGTTGCAATCTTTCACCTCTGAAAGGCCTCGGCTGAACCCATCTTCCAAAGAAAGCCGCCGAAGGAAACCAAGACCACCGATGGCGATCAAGACTCAATCTTTACTCATCTGGGCCTTCCTTTTCTGTCTCTCCGTCCTTTGCTCGCAACAACTTGCCTTTGCAGGGCACTACAGGTGGGCAGTGACGGGAGGAAACTGGGTTCTACTCCAAGAAAGCATAGGCATCTCGGCCATGCACATGCAGGTCCTCAACAACAACAAGGTCATCATGTTTGACCGAACCGACTTCGGCCTCTCCAACCTTTCTCTCCCCGACGGCAAGTGCCGGTTCAACGACGACGCCGTCAAACCCAAAGACTGCACTGCTCACTCCGTCCTCTACGACATCGCTTCCAACGCATTCCGCCCTCTCATGATCCAGACCAACACGTTTTGCTCCTCTGGTTCCCTCGATTCCACCGGCGCCCTCGTCCAGACTGGCGGCGACAGAAGAGGCGATCGTGTGATTCGAATTTTCACGCCCTGCGACGATGATTCTTGCGATTGGTTTGAGCTCATTGGCTCTCTCTGGAACCGGAGGTGGTATGCAAGCAATCAAATACTTCCCGACGGTCGCATCATTATCGTCGGCGGAAGAAGGGTCTTCACTTACGAGTTCTATCCCAAGAAATCTTCAAAAATGGATAATATAACATTGCCTTTCTTGATGCAAACGAAAGACCCGCGAGAGGAGAACAATCTTTATCCGTTCTTGCACCTCTTGCCTGACGGAAATCTCTTTATTTTCGCCAACAACCGATCGATCCTGCTTGATTATACAAGAAACAAAGTGGTTAAAGAGTATCCGATCATGCCCGGCGGAGATCGAAGGAACTACCCGTCGACTGGCTCTTCCGTTCTGCTTCCTCTCCGGTTAACCGGATTCCAGAGCACTGGCTTGACTCAGTCGTTGACTGAAGCGGAGGTGATGATTTGTGGAGGATCACAGCCCGGTTCGTATATCAAAGCCAATGATAAGGGCATTTACGTGGAAGCGTCATGGACTTGCGGGAGATTAAAGGTGACGGATCCGAAAGCGGAATGGGCCATGGAGCGAATGCCAACGCCTCGGGTCATGGGCGACATGATACTTTTACCCAGCGGAGACGTTATTATCATCAACGGTGCTGCAAATGGGACGGCGGGTTGGGACGATGCCCGGAACCCGGTTTACACTCCCGTTCTGTATATCCCGGGTGAGGATCCGACCCAGAGATTTGTGGTTCTGAACCCGTCGAAGATCACCAGGATGTACCATTCCACGGCAGCGCTTTTGCCAGATGGCAGCATCCTAGTGGGTGGAAGCAATCCGTACGCAACGTACAACTTCAAGGCGTACCCGCACAGGACCGAGCTTAGCTTGGAGGCGTTTCGACCACATTACCTGGACCCGCGGTACACGAACACGAGGCCTTCGATTTTGACCGTTGAGTCGGCTGACAAAACGGTGGCGTATAACGAGATGTTCTCCGTTACGTTCGTGCTGTCCGTTTACTGGCCCGAGTGGGTGGTCTCTGTGGCACTGATGGCTCCGTCATTCACGACGCACTCGTTCGGCATGAACCAGAGGATGGTGGTTCTGAGCACCCTGAGTGTCGTTCAGTTGTCCACGTTTGCTTATAAAATCAGTGTCGTTGGGCCCACCAATGCCAGCGTGGCGCCACCCGGATATTATATGACTTTTGTTGTCCACGGTGTTATTCCTAGTCAGGCTGTATGGGTGAGGGTAATCTGAATCTGTCATTCTCTCTTTTTTTTTTCTTGCTTTTCATGTAACTTTCTATCACATATTGAAACAAAATTATCTTGTGAGTTTGATGGCAAAGTTTTCATTTTAACGTTTTAAATATAAATATAAATATATATATATATATATAACTTTTTTTTATTACATTCTAATCCGGGGTTCGGTTCAGAATTGAACGTGCAGAAAAGATACAAGTAGAGCTGAATTGAGGTGGGCAGGGGAAATTGAGGCAAAGTAGGCAATCATTCTTCGGCTCATGCAAAATTGAATGGAGATGCGGGGTATCGATCCCCGTACCTCTCGCATGCTAAGCGAGCGCTCTACCATCTGAGCTACATCCCCACTTATTAAAGGTGCCTAACTTGACAATTATATAACTTAATTTAACTGTTTGAGAGTCCGCTTCAAATACATATTTTCTGCGGGAGACGTGGAACGAACGTTTTGCCCAAGCATTAATCGATTAATCACTTTCACTCCAAGCTCGATCTGCCAGGCCTAGTTGAATGCAACTTGCCCAAGCCCATTAACATTTACGTAGCCCAGCAAATTCCAAATCTGCGAGCAACCCTTTAGTTCTAAGCATTTTGTTTCACAAAAATAGGGACTGATATTCCCTTGCTGCATGTGGGAAGCTGAGTAAAAGAAATGCCTTTCGTACAACATGTACAATGATCTATGTCACCGACAGCCGTTACAAGGGCACTCACTATGCTTAAAATGGCGAAAACTATTCCCATCCATTGCAATAATCTGTGTGATAATTGCAGGTATCATTTTTATAACGTCTTGACAGTCCCAACAGATCTCAATTAACATGCCTTCATTCACAGTGATAAAACAAATGCAACTAAAATCGTCACTTGGGTTACAAAGAGTTTATACATTCTTTTCTTCTTCGCTATCAAACAGGTCAGCGTCAGCCACACAAGTTGATAAGATCAATTCCCTCGAAATGTCTCCCAACATAGCATCAATCTTCCCGTACATGGGGTGGAAGGAGTTTTCCCCCACGAAAAACTCATAAACCTCACCATCCAACTCTATTGCGCTACAGCCAGGTTGTTTCTTTACTGCTTTATCCTGCATTGTCTGCCTTATGTCTTCAACCTTCCCCCAATTCCAGGAATCGGCAAATATGTTTGATAACAGCACATAGGCACCATGATTCTTACCCTCCAATTCAATTAGCCTTCTCGCACATAGTTCCCCTAATTCCATATTTTTGTGCAATTTACAAGCATTCAGCAAAGCAACCCAAGCACCTGCATGGGGCCTCATTGGCATGTTATTAATGATATTCAAGGCTTCGTTGAAGCGGCCTGCTCGGGCATACAAATCAACCATGCACCCGTAGTGCTCCACGAGAGGCTCAATCCCAAAATCTTTTCTCATCGATTCAAAATGTTCACGACCTTTCCCAACTAATCCAATCACACTACAAGCTCTTAAAACTGCAAGATAAGTGATCTCGTTGGGCAAAACTTCGTCTTTTCTCATTACAGAAAACAATTCAAGGCACTCGTCAGCAGCTCCATTCATCGCTAGCCCATTCATGGCACAACTCCATGTGTAAACATTCTTTGCCTCCATTGCCCAAAAAACTTCCATTGCTATGTCAATGTTCCCGCATTTTGCATACATATCAATTAACGCAGTCCCCAGTGCCACTGTCATTGGAAGGCTATATCTCTCAATATAGGCATGAGCCCATCTCCCATGCTCTAAAGCACCCAATTGACTGCACGCGGAGAGTACTAGAACCAGACTCACCTCATCGACCTTGACACCCTCTAATTGCATTAAACGAAATAACTTCAATGCCTCCCTTGGCTGCCCACATTGCGTGTACCCAGCAATCATCGCGTTAAATGCCCAAGAATCTCTTTGAGGCATCGAATCAAACAATTCTCTCGCAAAACCAATGTCCCCGCATTTGGCACATGCAATCACCATAGTTGTTTGGCACACCAAATCCGGGTAACGAATTGACCTAAACACCCGGATACTAGAATTTAACCAACCCATTTCAGCATACATGCGAATCATCCCACTTTGAACATGTGGGTCGGATTCAAACCCATGTTTCACAATGGCAGCGTGGACGGCCGGTCCGGCCCCAACCACCAAAACCTGTGCACAAGCACGAACCAAGAAGTTAAAAGTGTAATTATCAGGGGACAAATCATTACTAGACAAGAGGATTCTGTTAAAAAAGTGAAAGCTTTTCTCAGGAGTTGAGCCTTTGCAGTGGGCTCTTATCATGGAGTTCAATGCAAACAAATTTGGGGCTTTACATTTGTCAAGAACTCGATTTGAATAGTCAATATTTGGGGGGTTTTTCAAGGCTACGGCGGCGACAAATCGGCCTAAAATGTTGGGGTCCCTAAGATGGCCGTTGATGAGGAGTTGGGTGTGGATTTGCTTTAGCTCTTTGAGACTGGTGCAAGAGCCTACGTCGGAGATTAATTGGCGATGTTTTGCAATGGTTCTGTACGAGGTCATCAGTTTCACTAGGCAATTGGAGTAAGGAAACCCACGTACGTCTTGCTCTGTTTTTCATTTCAACGCCAATGCGGCAGATTTCCCGCGTTTAGATTAAACACGGCAAATACAGAACAATCGAAATACTTAAATTTATTCAAATAAAATAAAATAAATTCACTCAAATTTAACAAAATTAATAATATTATTAAATTTAAATACATATTTATTATACAACTAATATTTATTTTTTAAAAAAATTAATTTCTTAAAATATTTTTTATTGTTTAAGCGTGACACTAAATTTGTTGTAAAATATTATTTAATATTTAATGTACATATAGAAAAACATTTATTCTCTCTCTTCGTTTGACTCTCTTGTTTTCTCTCCTATATTATGTTAAAAATAAATTGGAAGTCATTTCTAGAAAAAAAAAAAAAAAAAAAAACAAGGAAAAGACTTTCCTATTGACCGAGCAATTCTTTTTAATTAACCATATCATTTTTCACCAAACGTTGAAAAATAATTTTCATGGAAAAACCGGAGCCTAGGAGATTTTCCATTTTGCCTGATTCAGTGACATTGACACTCTCGAATGACAGGCGATCTTTTGTTGGCAGCGGATGAAAATGAAATGTAGGAAACCAGTGGCGCCACACACCATACGAACTCTGATATTTTTACCCGAAGCATTTTCTGTTTCAATGGGCTGCACTAAAATGTCCCTGACGTCTTTGTCCTACATTTAAGATATTTATATAACAAACCCTGGATTCGAGATTTGACCTGAAAAAGGGGGGCTATTCCTTTTTGTTTGAATTAATTTTTCTAGATTTATTTTTTGTTTTTCTCCTTTTAAATGATTAATCGCGTGTTTAAAATAATTTATGTCGCCTACGTTCAAATATTGAAATTTGCAAATTTTTTACTTAGACAGAAGGCATAAAATGGGCATGCGAAAAATACTTAAAACACGTATAGTTTGAAAGAGTCGAATTTTGAATTAAGGGTTGGTAGCGGATTGTACACTCTAATTAAATAGGATTTTTGTAGTCAGATAGAAGGAGTTTGAAACTAAAATTTTCCAACTCATTCATTATGCTGTTATGTAAAGCATTGCAAACTTTTTTAATGGTTTCCAACGTGACATCAGCTTCCCGAGAGATTAAACTGCACAGTGTATGGTAGACAATTGGACATTCGGCAAAGGTATCTTTAGTATTGTTCACAGCGGCAATAGAAATGTTGCATTGTATCGCCGCAGGCGAGGCTCAATCGGACAGTAATTTTAAGAGCTGGTCTAATTAATCTAAGTCAGTAATAATTGTGAACTATAATTTAAAATTTAACTATTAATCATAACTCAGCACTAAATTTAAAATTTAGAGTATGATTTAAAATTCTTAACTCAAATCTCACTGATTTTAAATTTACCTCCCTCACTTCAATTATATAAAAAAAGAAAAAAAAAAAGCAGAAGAGGAACTTTGGCCTGTCACTTATCTGTGTTACGCAACCATAATGTTCTAAAAATAGATTCTTATAAAACATTATAAAATAACGTTATTACATTTATATTTAACTGTTTTAACGAGATATTTTAAATATTATAAAAATTTTATTAAAATTAACAAACATCAATTAACTATAACAAAAATTATAAAAAAATTATAATATTTATATATTTAATAAAAATTTAAAATTATTTGTTTTTAAAATTTAATTTTAGGGTTATTTTTTCATTCTTTATTTTTCATAAATCCTTAAATTTTCTTCTCTATTTTTTTAAATTTTATAAATTATAAGTAAAATTATATTTAGAGTTTATTATTGCTTAGTTTTTTTTAATTTTATGTTTGTATTTTATTATTTTAAGAATCGTATTTGTTACTTTGAAAATATTTTTGTTTGCTTTCTTTGAAACCATCACTTAAATTCATTAATTTTTCAATTGCTTATATTTTTTAAAAATTTTGTAGGGGTTTGCAACATGTTTAAAAGCCTTCGTTAATTTTTCAATTGTTTGTATTTTTATTTTTATTTTTTTCATAGTTCTCTCGGCTAATGAGAAAATTAGTCTATTAATAAATGAAATAAATAGATATATAGGGAAAGATGTCTATGGGGATATTATCGCCATCACCAATTGCATGAAAATAAATGTAATGTCTCTTCAGCCCCTGAAGAGAAGCAAATCCAAATGCCATCACCAATCACTTCTATAAATCCCCATCAAGCTGTTCTGACCTCCAGAAAACTCTCTCTCTCTCTCTCTCTCTCTCTCTCTCTCGCGTTTTCTCGCGCATAGAAAATACACACAGAAGTTCTCAAAGTTCGACTTTCTTTGCTGCACTCTCTCTGCTAGTTAGCTTTGTGTTGCCAAAGGTTCAAACTTTTACCCTGTTTTTACCCTTGTCATTGTCCACTGATGTCTGATGGGCGATGGCTTTCTGCAGCAGTCCCAAGCTTTCCACAATGCAGCAATTCTGATCACTGCCTTTTTTTCGTCACCAGCAGAAGCCGTTGATCAAACCGGGTTACAAGGCATGAACCCCTTTTCTTTTCTTGTACTGTCTCTGAATAATATGACCGTTTAAAAAAGGCTGTGGGAATTCAAAAGACAACTGCAGTAACTACAAAACGGTAAAGAAAAAGTGAGTAAAAAAGCTATGGCAGGAGACACAGTCCGCGGAGATTCTGGCGTGACTTTTTCGCTTCAAAATGACCAGTTCCCTTGTGACCCTCCCTGGATTCCCACCTCTTCTGCTGCTGTTCGTGGTAAATTTTGCCCCCTTGTAATCATCGCTCTCTACATCGTTTTGATTTCTTTGCTGAGATAATTTAGTTTTTTTTTTTTTTTTCTCAAGTAATTTCAAATAATGGCTCTTAATCAGTCTTGAACGTAGTTTATAATAAAATGGAATGAAAATAAAATTTACATAGTTCATTCTAATTAAATTTAAAATTAAGTTTTTCTTATTGTTGTTTCTTTTATTTCACTTCTTGGTAATTCAGGGACGCTGAGTTTTTTAAAGATTGTATTTTGTATTTGGGTACTTGCTCCTGACTGTAGTTTCTGAGAGTTGATAGTTTATCTGGTGTTTGCAGGGACTTGGAATCTTATTTACTAGAATCTATCATGATTTTTATTGTCTTTTAGACAGAGTTTCCACTTTCCCGAAATTCTCAATTAAAGTCCGGTCACATTCGTAGGCTGTTCCGCTTTATATATTAGACCTCTGGTTTAAATTTCATTTATTGCTAATTTTACTTGTTTTAAGTTGGAGAGGGCATCCCATATTGAAAGAAAATGAAGATTGAGACCCTCCTGGCCACAGAGCAATTGCCTTCTCAGTTGATTTTACTTGCTTTATGAATAATTCAAACAAAATTTGTTCTTGATTTTATGCAAGAGTTTCATGCCGTGGAACGCTTTTTTTCTTTTTCCTTTTAATGATGATACGAGGATGAATTGTGTTATATATATATTGATAGGTTCAAAATCAATGGGTGATCATGAGAATGCTACCGGCGGAGCAAACACCATGGCTACGCCACCCTTCCAAACGCTTGTAAAAGAAGAAAATGACGATTTTGGTGCGTGCCTTAATCAGCCCGGAAAGAAAAGGCGGCTGACAGCTAGTCAAGTTCAGTTTCTTGAAAGAAACTTTGCGGTGGAGAACAAGCTTGAAACAAAGAGGAAGTTGCAACTTGCCGAGGAACTTGGCTTGCAGCCTCGCCAAATTGCAATATGGTTTCAAAACCGGAAGGCTCGTTTCAAGAACAAACAGCTGGAAAAGGACCATGATTTCTTAAAATCTGGCTATGGCAAGCTCAAGGCTGACTATGATCAATTAGTCAAGGAGAAGGAGAGCATGCAAAATGAGGTAATTCAATGGGAAGGTACTTGCTAATGTGTCTTCCAAAAGCTAATTGGTTTTTGTCGAGTAATCATCCAACCCAAAGCGTGAACTAAGCGCAAATTCGCCTACTTACAAAAAACTTCACAACAATATGATTATAAAATTTAACAATAATATACAAGAATATTGTGTCATAAAATTATAATATTATGGTAAGTAACCATTAATTTTTAAAATTTAAATTATTAATTTATAATATTATGTTTAACAGGTTTATTGTGCAATGCTTTAGGATTTTTGTTTTGACAGGTTCATGCCTTGAAAGAGAAGTTGCTCATGAGACAGAAGAGTATAGAAGACCTGGAACCACAAAATGTCATCCATTCCCCCTGTCCGGAACTTCAAGACCCATTTGCATGTGCCATTACTCAAATGGTTCCCAATTTAGTACGAGTGACAGCTAAACAAGAAGATGCAAGTTCAGCTAGAAGTGATGCCTTTGACTCCGACAGCTCACATTCATTTCTTGATCCCGCTGACTACTCTCATGTTTTTGATCCACACCAATCAGAATTCTCCCCAGATGAGCTAGATATTCTCGGAAGGAGCTTTTTACTCCCACCATTCTTCACAAAACTCCATCATCACCCACCTGAAACTTCATGTAATTTTGAATTCTCAGTGGAAGATAAGGGATTTTGAATTATCACTGAGATGATGCCTCGATCATCACCCACCTGCCCTATAATGCCATCCTACTTATCAGTTGTAGTCATGATTATGTAGTGATATATATGCAACATTTTTGCCTTTAATAGCCCCTTCCGTGTCGCAACATTTCTTCTCATTATATACATTTCATGGATTTGGATTCACTGAGATGATGCTTGTTTAGGTTGGTGTGTTGCACTTGATGTTATTGAATATCTATCTATCTATCTATATATATACATACACACACACACACATACACATGAACATTGAGTCACTTGTAAATTTAAGTGAATGGAATTTGTGTGTGTAAAACTAAATTATTAATCATTGTAGAGAGACTCTGCCTAAAAGACCTGCATACCACGTGAGTATAAACATAAAAAATGATGCATTAGTGCCATATAATTGTAGAAGTCTTATATTTTTTTAATTCGTTGATTAAAAGACCTCCAAGGTCATGTCATTATTTTCAAGCAGCATGACAACAGAAAATTTGAAACTTGATCAGGAAGTTTGAAATGCTCTTACTAGTCAAGAGTTCTGGTCTAGTTTGTCTTCTCACCAATTCTCGGATTGGCGATGACTTTCGGGCTCTCCATGGATCCATTGAAGATGTTAACAGATACAGAAAATTTAGGTAAATTGGAAATTGTAAAATTAGATAGGTACAATTAATTTTTATATGTTAAATTAATTTTTATATATCTTTTAAAGAGAAATCTCCATGTTCTCTTCAAATTTTAAAAGGTGATGGTAAAATAGTTGAGTTTTTATGTTTAAATTGAATTTCATATGACGAGATGAATTGATTCAATTTTCAAACCATTCATCACTTAATTCAACTCCTAGTTATAATTCAAATTTGATTCTACATTACGATTTCATCTGTCACATAATATCTTGCCGATGCAATTAGGTTTGCTAGCACTATGATGTGGTGTTCCGACGAACACGTAATATAATGTCCATATCAACGGGGAAAATGTTATAAAGTTTAACGTCCGAAGAAAGTTTGACTCGGAACTTATATCAGTTGACATTAGGTTGTGTGTGGTTCGTATCATTAATTAATGCAATTATTCAACAAAAAAAAAAATTAAAAATAACCAATATTTATCTCACATCATTCAAGCGTCACATCTGGGGCTATTTTAATCTGCTCGAGGGATACACATTCGTTGTCTTCCATTGCTATTGCTTACGTTCCCCAGATTCCTGCTCACCAAGTCAAGGCTTTGAAATTAAAGCAAATTACTTTCATTGTCTTATCACAAACACTTAATTCAACCATGCTCGTTGTTTTCTGGGGGACTTTTCCTTTGATCAGGATAGCTTCTTTAATCACCATTCTTTATAAAGTCGGGAAGTACAAACAACGAAGGATAGAATCAAAATATTAATAAAGAAGGAGAAACTAAAACGGAAGGCAACGACCAACTACGTTTCACTCATCACTTTGCATGCAAAGACAACATGATCACTCTACTTAATTATATTGAAAATATCGATTTATTAATAATTTATTGTGTCAAAGTTGAACCAACTAATGTCAGGAATGGAAATGCGTACTGTTTCTTGGCCGGGCCTGGAACTGGAACTCGTCAGGAAAGACAAGTCCAGAGTCATATGAGAAAGTCATAGAAAATTATCTTTCCTCTGGACATCTCCTATCTCCTGAAGTCTAAATATACCCTTTTTTCATGCGTAGGATTGACAACGAAATGGGCACTCCCCATGGAATCCAATAAATTTTCACTTTTTATTTTTTTGATAAATAATTTTTAATATTTTATTTAGTTATCCCAAATTAAGAAAAAGTATCACATACAAAGAAAGAAAATTTTGAATAACAAAAGTTGATCCAAAATTTAATTTAAAAAAATAAAAAAGGGAATCTATATGGGGAATTATTTGATCAAACAAAACGGGTATTACCTAATCTTGATTCATTCAAAAGCCATCCACCTTGTAGGGCCAATTGCCATCAGGTATCCATTGGTACAGGTATGGAAAAAGTAAGTTGTTTGTTATTCGACAAGAAATATGCATCAATCATATATCACTTATTTTTGTAAATAATCAAATTTATAAATAAAAAAAATCATTTTATTGTTTTATTATATTTTTATATATACAAATAAATATTATTACCTATAAGTCAAAAAGAAAGAATGTAACTTCTTGCTCTCTCTCTCCTTAATTAAGGAGATAACTTCTTTTATCCTCATTGCATTCGATAAGCATGCTTTGAAGGGCAATTACCTTAAAAAAGGGTAATTGATTCTTCCCCGAAATCATCAAGTAATCCTCTAATGGTTGAAACTTGGAATTGTTTCTAACGTTGAACGATATTGCATCAGAAAAAAAAAAAAAAAAAAAACTCGCGCGATATACACTAAGATTTTCATGAATAAATGTGTCGTTTTTTGGTGGGGGGGGTCAGCTGAGCAATTGTGTGTGTCGATGTACAAAACACATTTTAAATTATTAAATTAGATAATTACACGGTAAGATTTAACGATCTAAGATTCAATCATTTTCGTACATGCCGAAGGTATGCTTAAAATGCTCATGATTGTTATTCATTTTTAGTTTTCTTTTTTTTTTTTTATCATTCGTAATTTTTGTTTTTGGCATATAAGAATTGAGATGGGGCAGAGGAAGTCCCTCCCCTATTGGCGACAGGAAGCCGAGCCACTTTCTGAGCATCCATGTCTGCCTGCCGACGATCTCAATCCCATTTTTTGTAGTGCCGCGCAGCGCAATAAAGGGAACACCGTGGAACCGTTGACGGGTATTGGGCCCCACAAAGAGAGCACCCATTCTACGTGGCAGATGACCAGTGGGGCTGATAAACGTACAGTTGTGTGAAGTGGGTCCGACAGACGAGTTTCGCGTTCGGTCTCAAGAAGTAAAGATAAGACCGAGACAGGGACCGACGAACCAAGCGGGGCCCGATCTTTGAAGACGAGGCTTCGGCGCTAGCGACACCACAATACTGTACGAAAAGATAGGCTGACCCACGCAGCGACACGTGTACGATTCCCATGATCTAAAAGATCGAGCCAACAGGGGAGGAGAGTTACAGATTTTGACCCATGATAAAAGGGCAGATGAATTATTAATCAGCTTGAACGGGTTATGGCACGGGAAATAAGGGGGGGACTTTGGATTAAATAAAATTCTTTAAAATAGAAAGATAAATAATATATAAAAAAATAAAAAACAATAATAGTTTAATTATTCATTGCCGCATGCCCTAATTTTTATTAGGCCACCAAATCATGAGTTCATTTAGTTAGACCCATAGAATATTTTTCAAATTGACGTAAACAAATGTACGCAAAATTTATTGTATATAGTAATTGTGAGCTTGCATTAATATAAATTCACTAAAGATTTCTAAGCCGAAATTCTAATTAACATCATTAATAGTGACAATCAGAGTAAGAATAGAAAGCAGATGGGAGAACCTAAAGAGAATTAAAGACAGAGAAGATGAAATTGTTATTTATTCTTGTACCCATTTCAGTCTCTGCACAAGGGTTCCTTTACATAAAGTATACAGTGATTCTCATGATTAATTATTAACCAATGATCTGTATCTTTCTATTAGTTACAATAGATTGAACAGTACAGTACAAAATCTCCCAACTCAACCAATTAATTTCCCGCACCTTGACGCCTCGGTTTCAGATTAGGTTGTCGTTGGAATGACTTCCAGCTTCCTCTGCTTCCAGCCCATCGTGTGGCATTATTGACTTGTTGGCTGTTTTTTGTTGAATTTGACATGTTTAAGTTACATGCAATCCAAAAGTTGGATGTCGGACTGTGATCTAAGATAAGAAAAAGAGTTTGTGCTTAGCATCTCACACTTTGCTTAGGAGAAAAGAAGGAGAGGAAAAGGATAAATGGGAGAAAAAAAGAGTGGAGGGTGGGGGAATTTTAAGTGCTTTTTTTCTTGATAAGTGAGAAATTTTATGTTCCTCTTCAAAGACGGAAAATGGGAGAAAAACACATGAAATTTTATGTTTCTATTCTTATCAAGGAGATGCTAAAAGTATCAGGAGATAGAGAATAAGAGAAAAAGTATAATATTTTTTCCAAAGAAAAAAAAGGAAACGGACAGAAAAGTGTGTTTCAATTCATCCAATCTTTCTTTGATTATTATTATTATTATTTTAATGATAATGAGCTTATTTGATTCTAATGTCAATTTATCCCAGTTATCTTTCTCCAAGATTTACTACATTTTCAAATTCCAAACACAAGAAAAACAAAGAAGCCTTTTGTTTTTTTTTTTTTTTTCCCGTTCCTCTCATTTGCTTGCCCCCCACCAGTTCTCCAAGATGAGTCTGATGCAGTAGCATTGTACTATCTCATTAAAATAATAATGGCATCTACACTTTGAGTGTTCAGTAGCCAAAGAACAAGTTCACTAACGAGATTTTGCACTCAAAGCATATGTTCGATAAGCAAACTTTAATGTTTAAGGCAAATAAAACCCTTCAAACACTTGGATAAATAATTCTTGAATGAATTGAGATAGAGATATATATGCATACTTAGAGAGAGAGAGAGAGAGAGAGAGATGGAATGGTTCTATCCCAGGAAAAGGGGTCCTGAATGGAAACAGGGTTGGACAAGCCAGACCCCGGCCTCCATTTCTACTCCACCACTCCAATTACTCATCATTTTTGGCGTTGTCATTGTCCTTCTGTGTTTGTCCCAATTGACAGACTATAAATCTCAACTGCACCGCACAGCAATCGATTTCCAGCTAGTACTTTTCTTGTCGCTTATCTTCTTGGTGCTGTTCGTGGCTGCTTACTCCACTAATTGGACGTTCAACTTCCGGCTTCGGCGCTCCATTCAACCTGCTAGAGGTTCTTCTTCACCTTGGGGTATGGCCATCTTTGTGGGGTTGCTTCTGTTGCTGCTTTCTTATCAATCTTCATTTCGTTCCATGTGGTTTGGACCTCTTTGGAGATCAGGTTAAATAACTTGAGAAAAGGGATTACAACTTTACCATCCAATTATGCCATCTTAGTCCAAAAGTCCTCTGAAGTTCGTTCACCTCAAGCCTCTATCTCTGCAGCATTTGTTCACAATCTCATTTACAAGCATGATAATAATCAATTTGAAAATTCCATTTCACATGCTTTTGAACAAAAAAATAAAAAGAAAAAATTCAATTTTGATTTGGCCTTTCGGGTGCGTGAGGAAACGGGGTGAGGTATGGGCTGCATCTGGATGGCGCCACCGGTTGGGTCAGCTTTTGTGCCTCGAAAAGCTGTGAAAGCTTTAAATTTATTCTATTCTCTGTGAACTCCAATTTCAGGCAAGCTCAAAATGCTAGAATCAATTGGCAGTGATTTACTTTATTCAATATATCAAACTATAAAGCCCTTTATTTCTTTTATTTTTATTTTTATTTTCTGTTTTTGTGGCTCAAGCATGCGCGGCCCACTTGGGAATTGGGGTGTGCCATGCCGTTCGTTGTTCCATCTTTGGTCACTGGGCTTATGGTGAATACCAATTCGGCAGGCAAAGTGCTAATATTTAATAACGCAAATGGGCAGCCGGTTGAATCCATGGTTTTGAAAATCGGATTCGGAGTTTTGGATTGATTCAGTTTCTTTATTTAATCGGGAAAAAACAGTGACTTCGAAAAAAAAATTGTTTTTCTTCTCGAGTTGGACGGTTAGACTCGTGGATTGGATAGAACTTTGGTAAAAAATTATATATCTTATTTCTAAATAAAATTTTATTAAATTTTATTAATAATATTTCTAAATATATACTTAAATTTTATTTTAATAAAATTTATTTATTTATATATAATATTAAAATTTTAATTCTTCTTTAAAAAATTTTAATTATTAGTTTGACTACTAAATTAATAATTTGACGGATGATTTTTTAAATTAAATTTTAAATCAAATTAAAGTCCACTTTAAATTTAAAAATTATGATTACACAATTTAGTGTTAATAAAAAATATGATCACAATATAAGTAAATAATAAATTTATAAATTTGATATTATATTTTAATTTAAAATTTTATTTTATTAAATTTATAAGTCATATCTTTTTTTTTTAATTCCTTATTCTTTTTTAATATGAAATTTTTAACCTTACACCCATATGAAATTTCAACAACAAAAGAAAAAAAATTCATAGAAAGTAATGCACAAGAATACACACATGAAGAGGATGCGGTTGATGCGATGACTTCAACGTAATTTTATGGGAGTTTTGGGAGGTTCGGGCACGGTCAGCATCACGGTCACAGTTAACCGTATCTCGAGGAAAAATGTTAAAGTGAACTATGATTGCAACACTAAAGTTTTGACATAAATGCTTCTATTGGATGCTAGTTCTCGTCTTTGCCCTGTCTATTGGAATAGTCCTCTATTTCTAAGAATAAGTATTTTTTAAAATTTAAATTTATGTGTGTATTATATTTTAAAAAAATTAAAAGTGAATAAATATAATAACTATTTATATTATAATTTAACTATTAAATTAAATGACAACTCCCAAGCAAGTTGCTAATGTATTTATATTTGTAGTTTTTGCTTAGCAATCTCCATACACGGACAAATTGGCATTTGGCATGCCCTAATTGTTAAAAGTAAGCGAAAAGGGAGAGAAGTTAACGGAAACGAGTCCAATAATTAGGACAAATTAATAATCAAAAATCACGAAGAAAGGAGACAGAGTAGAAATCAATAGAAAGGGTTTTGTGAACCATTGGACACCCAATTTGAGATTCCTCAATTCATGGGGTGTAATTAAAGTAAAATTGGTAAGAGTCATTTTTAAATTACATATTATATGTTTATAATTATAGACCAAAATTATTTTTACCATAATATACTTAAAAAAAAAAAAAATTTGTCATTTCAATTCTGTTCATAATAATAAAGTTTTATAATTATCATAAATTATTCTCATACTCGATTCGTCATCTAATAGATGATTTTTTTGGTTTTGTTTTTTTTGAGTCATAGTAGATGAATCTTTATTAAACAAACTTAGATTAATACTAAACTTTATTTTTAGACTCATTCATTAAACAAATCTCATTTAAACGTGGCAAAACACTCCGCAAATTGGACCCTGGTGGGAAATAGGATTTCTAGCCGAGCCGAACTCCTATGTATGACGTGCATCAACATGGTACGACAACCGGTGGTTGTCGGTCCCAAAGTTGCATCTGCGTCTGCGTCCAAGACAGAACTGAACACCACTTGCACGGCTCCAACCAGAACACTCGCTGGCAACAACCTGGCGGCCCTCTTCCGGGAATTGAGGAAGACATAGATTTTTTGCCGACAATGGACGACAAAGAAGAAGGAAAGCAAGAAGCAACACGACGAGAACAACAACAGGAAGAATTGCGACAAGAAGTATGGAGTTGGGGAGCAGGAACGGACGGGCAGCTGGGAACACGCAAGCTGGAGGACGAGCACTTACCTCAACTCCTTCAACTTCCTTTCCTCTCCTCCGCCGGACCCATCTCCATGCTCGCCTGTGGCGGCGCTCACGTTATTGCCTTGACATATAGTACAAACTCTTTTCGAACTTCTTCTCTCAGTTTTTTTTTTTTCTTTTTTTAATTTGATTTCTGCCTTTATCTTGAAATTCAATTTTGAAGTAATCAATATGCAATTTTTCAATTTATTTTGTTTTGAACAAATTTTTTGGCAGGTGGGAAAGTGCTGACATGGGGCAGGGGCACATCTGGGCAGCTTGGCCATGGAGATATGGCCAATAGCTTAAACCCGAAGTCTGTGAAATTCTTAGAAGAACATATGATAATTCACGTCTCTGCTGGATGGAGCCACTCTGGGTTTGTTTCAGGTTCATTCTGGTATATGATTTGTATTAGATCTCTCTTACATACTGAAATTTGTTTATTTGTAACTTGGGTTTGCCTGAAAGGATTACTCGTCATTAAAAAACCCAAAAAAAAAAAAAAAGGGAAAACACATTGTCCTCCCCGGACGAATTTGAGTTGTGTTTTGTATAGAGCATCAATTGAATTAGGCTCTTGTCTTGTTTAATTTCCTATTAAACTTATTAATATTTGCCGTTTGCCTCTTTTCAGATACAGAGTGTCTTTTTACTTGTGGAGATGGTTCCTTTGGTCAGCTTGGGCATGGCGATTATGTGTCACATGGGACTCCTGTTAAAGTTTCCTATTTTGATGGTAGGCATGTTCAGCAGATTGCATGTGGCATGCGACATTCGCTAGTTCTGTTGAAAGGTAAATGCATGAGAAATCCTGCTCTTCTATCTGTAGCTATGATATGATGTTCTGTGGAAGCTGTGATTAGTATCATATTTGTGATATTCAAACAAGAAGTGGATGAAGAAGAGATTCAATTTCTTAAAAAGCTTTTTTTTTTTGTTGGTGATATATTTGATTGGATACAGATTAGACAATTTAAGATAAAAATGATTGTGATGAAATGTAAAATTGGTTTTTCAGAGGTAAAGTCTTCTGTAAGAGTTTCTATGTTCAGTGAACCAAGTTGAGCTGAAACTTAGCAAGAATTTTGAACCATAACCTGTGAAGCAATGGGTTTATGCATGCCAAAATTGAACTGGACACCCAGACAGTTTAGGTTAATTAACATAAGTTTTATGCAGATTGTTCAGAAAACCAAGTTTATGCTTTTGGGTCTGGAAAGCGTGGCCAACTGGGTATCTCCACAGACAAAATCAAATCAGTCAGTCTTCCACAAGTTACGTGTGGACTTGAAGGCACCAAAATTGTTAGAATTAGTGCAAATGGAGATCATAGTGCAGCATTATCTGGTGAGTGTGACTGTGTGATCTCTTTTTTCCCACAGATACAAGGGATGACCATAGTATCTCACATACAGTATATGGAATTAAAGTGTGGTTTGAATCCAACATAATGTTTAATTTATAAAATAGCCCAAAGAAAGTTCTTTTCTAGTTCAAGGTTGTGTCCATTACTGTTACTCATTCAATTAACTTCTTATTTGTACTGTTGCATCTCTCTGGTCATATCAGTGGACAGGCATCTGTACAGTTGGGGAAGAGGGTATTTTGGCTGTTTGGATGCTAGCACTCCTCAGTGTCTATCTTTTTCTTTGCAGCTCGTTGAAGTTGCTCTCGGGTGGAATCATGCTTTATTATTGACTGGTACAGGGTGAAATTTCTTTTCCTATCTATTTGCCTTTGCTCTTAACTTTTGAAAACACTAATACCTTGTTCCCCTGCCTCTATGGGTAAAAAAAAAAAATCTGTCCCATCTCTTATCCTCAAAGATTAAAGAGATTGTGTAAGGTTTGCTCATATAAGTCCTCGATATCTTTAACAGTTGATAGGGAAGTTTTCATGCTTGGTGGCAGCCATCATGGGGCGCTTAGTGATCTTGAGAAAGTGAATCCCATAAAGCATTCTTCTGGTAAGCCTTCAGATAGCTCTATGCAAAGTAGAGATTGTATGCACATATGCACTTGTGCGTGCACGCGCCCACACACGCACACACAAAAACACCTCTGAACAGGTGCATGAGTATACTTGTAAGTTAATCAGGTATATGGCTATGATCTTCTGAATAGCTGATCATTATCGCTTTGTGATTTTGTCTTCTACAATTGGTAAAATAGCATTGCTGAAGTTCCTTGTGTCATTGTGGAAGTTTCATAGTGTTAACAATAATATTTCATTTTCAGAACTCAAACATTGGATCATGTAGCCAATTAAGTTATTGGTAATTGGCCCAATGGCTGATTGCTGTTCTTGCATGCATGCGCACACACTCACACACACAAAACTTCTATCTGCCTTTTGTACTCTTTGCTTCTGGAAAGCAAATCCCATTTGCCTGTCAAAAGTAAATCCTCCATTTTGTGTTCCAACGGATACACCAGAAGCTGTTTTGGTTAGAGTCTTTGCTCTCGACAGCATGAAAGTTGTGCAGATTGCAGCTGGAGCTGAGCACTCTGCTCTAGTGACAGGTGAATAATTATTTTCTGCCATTGTATCTCCAGCTGCATTTCCTTTATATGACACTTAGTCATCCATTGCTGTCTTGATGTTATTGTGAGTGCAGCAGATGGAGCAATACAAACGTGGGGTTGGGGTGAACATGGTCAACTTGGCTTGGGGAACACAGGCGACCAAATGAACCCACAAACAGTCTGTCTAGGCCACAAAGTTCAGGATGAAGAAGCCTCTTTCAGAATCTACTGCGGGAGTGGGTTTACGTTTGCCGTCAGGTCATTCTCAGCTGCCAAACCTGATAGTATTGGAAGATTTTGAAAATTGTCCATGTACCATCAGCCACGGGAAGCAGAAAATTACCGGCCAGTTTTTAAGTGCCCCACTGGAATTTGTCTCCTGAGTATACTTTAACCAAACGTGAGTCAGTGTTATGTAAGGTGCTTTTGAGGCTAATGGATAATAACAAATAGGCGCAGAGAAGCATTGCTCTTTCAACATGAGCAACTTCTAGCCATCGCCCGTTGGAGTCAGTTGGATCACAAGCAGAAGCCAATTTTTTTACGCTACACGATTTATGCCCGCATGCAATATTCGATCGCTGGAACTTGGAAGGTCCCAAGCAGCAAACTCTCGTGGCAACACTGATATCCCAAGTTGTGGCCTCCCCACTTTATCCTTCTTCTGTGGATTATGATCAGATTAGTCTTATTATATACTTTCATGTCATGTCCTGTGTATTAAGCCATGCCCATACGAACAAGGGGTTAGCAGACCGTGAAGACTCTGATTCAATTCAACTCAAAAATAACACTAACCAAACTTGATTCCAACTGGAACTGAACTAAATTAGATGTTTAATCGTTATTTTCACTTTTGAAAAATAAAAAATTAATAAAAAACTAAATGTTTTTGAATTGAAAATACTAACTCAAATTGATGAAGTTTTGATAAATTGTAACGATTTATGCAATAAATATATTCTTCTAAATAATGTTACTATTAAATTTTTTTATTTATAATTATTATATCATAAAATTTGTTGTTTATTAAATTTATTTATTTTTAATTCTAAATTTAAATTTATCAATTCAAATAAGTACATAATTAGTAATTATACGTAATTACTAATTAGGAAATCAATTGTATATCATTGATTGGTCAACTAACGGATTATGTTTTTTTATTGTTTATGTGTACCTTCAACTTAAACCCTTTATTTAATTAAACTTTTCTTCTTCTTTTTTTAAATGAAATTTATTATTTATTTATTTATTTTAAGAACGAAGAGGGCTGAATCCTGTGTCCGTATGCACAAGTGATGATAAGTAGTGCGGTTGTGGTGAAGGGCAACAAAGGCGTGACCGGAACTCTCGCCGCCAACGCCGGTGATGTCAGGCTCAGAGCCGTCGTCGGCAATGCTATCTTCGGCGGTGGGGCCGCCATTGAAGTTGCTGGCCTCTCCCTCTCTCTCGAGAAGCCTGGCTTCTTCCTCCTAGACTATGATGTCCCCGAACAGGTACTTGGTTACTGTTTTGTCATGCCTTGTTTGGTTGCCTGAATGTTTCCTTAAGGCAAGTGAGTACCTTTTTCCTGTTTGGCCCAGTTGTTTTGTGTTACTGTGTTGTGTTGTGAGACATCTTTGTTTGGTTACTCCGAAAGTCCAACAAATTAAAAGATTAAGTGAAAGGTCCTTAAAAGTTGAAACCTTTTCTGTGCACATTAACACTTTGTTAATGTTTTTATGCTTTCCCTTTTCCCTCTTGGTGCTAGCAATTTTTCTTGGCAACCAAACAGAACATATCTCTATAACCACAAAGAATTTTGTGTGTTTAGACGAAAATTTTTGTTGAACTGGGACTAAAAGAACAAAAACCAAACATGGTGGTTCCAATTTTCAAGGAGTTTCTACGTTGGATTGGTTTTGGTTCTGTGCAGGATGTTCGGTTCCAATTCATGAACACAGTGAATGTATTAGAGAAACAGCTGAATTGGACTTACACTCACTCAAGGAATGAAAACCGGGTTGTTCTTGATGGAACTCTTGTTCTTGATCCCGCCAACAAGGTCTCTGCTAGCTATGAATTGGCTTCAAGGAATCGCAAGTTAAAGTACAGCTATGTGCACAGAGGGGCAACTTTGTTAGAGCCATGCTATGATTTTGGGAAGAATTCTTGGGACTTGGCAGTGTCACATAGGCTTGATGGTGATGTAGTTAGAGCTTCATATGAGACAGTGAGCAAGAATTTGAGAGTTGAGTGGTTGTGGAAATCATCGCTTAGCCTAGAAGGAAGGTTTAAGGTATACAAAATAGACCCTTGAATCATTAAATTTTCAGTGATTAAAACACATTTCTGCATTGAAAAAACTAATGTGGGAAAATGAATTGCATGCTTATTTCTGTTGTCCATAAAATATCCTCCTGTCAAGTAGAGTACCAACAACCAAGGTCTATGTGGTCATGGATTTTATTTCTCGGACAGAAGCAAGAATTTTAAAGACAGCTAGTGTAAAACTAGTTGCATTCCTGGCTAGATGGCTGCATATATGGATGGTTTGGATAAGACTTTAATGTAGTTGAATCAAGGTTAAGGCTGTGGTATCTAGTGCCTTACATACAATCATTCATATATGCATGTATACTAGAATTTTATTCTATTTTCACACTGATAAGGTGAAGGCTGTAGTATTTAGTATCTTATGTACAAGCAGCCCTAAAAACCATAACATTTATGTGAAAGTGCAAAGTCTCTTTTATGGTTCATTATGAATGGCTTTTAAGATAAATACTTCATAATTGTTCAGTTTTTACATTTTTCATGATCTTTAAAATTACATATATATATTCTTCCTCAGCTGGATAAATGACCTTCTCTGGAAAGCTGTTGCAGATGAGTTTGTTGAAATATTCAAATTGAATAAAATCATCATTTGTTCTTTCATTTTACAAGTTTTTGCCCAATTTATTCTTTCAGATTTTGGCATCGTTCAATCTGGCAGAGGGGCTGCACATGCCCAACTTATCTGCTGAGAGCTCATGGAACTTTGAGGCGTAATTCACACAATATATTTGTACATTTTGTTGAAGTTTTTCATTCAAAACCTACAAGAATATATGGTTCTTTGTGCTTAATTGATTGGAGGATTTATTTTGCTTCTTGGAGAATTTATTTTGTTGAAGCTCCCCTTTGCAAGGCGTTAACTGACATCTTTCCAGAAACCGTTAACACATATATTTGCACCATTGGGTAATATTTGGCATACTCTGCCCATAATCGTTTATTTTCCCTTTTAAGTTTTATGCATTTGACTGAAATGTGATCAAAAGCACCGTGGAACACATTGTTGTAACATCTCGTGTAAGGTATTCGGGTAAAGCTACTTGGATAGAAGCTTGCAATTCTGTACAAACATGTTCATGAGCAATTGCATTTTATACCGAGCCTCATTAATGGAATGTGTGGTTTGGCGTTTGGCGTCCACCCCGCACCCCCCCACACCACCCCCACTCCTCCACGGTGGGCCTGTAGATATAATGGCTCAATTGCTTTGGCTTTGTTAATTGTGTTTCAACCAAAAATATTTGTCCAGCTCATTTGTGTCCCTGCAGTCCAACCTTACATTCATGGCGGGGACAGCCATTGATCCGAAAAGACCTCGGGAAGATTTGCTTTCCCCGAATTTTAACCATTTCCCACAATAAGATAAACCAAACTAAATGACTAGAGATTGTCAAAATAATCGATTGAATGGTAATTGAACTATTATCAATGGAGATGTTTACACTGCACATCAACAACACTCCTACATATCCTAATTGTCTTCAGAAATCGCCTCATGAGACTGCTCTCTCTATCTGTTTGCAAGGGAAACGAAGGAAAATTAAACGGAAACCAAGCCTGCCACATGACTTAATTCATCTTCCGTTAAGAAGGATGAAACATCTCAGTTCTCCCCTCTACCTCTACCTCTACCTCTACCTCTATGTGATGCTGTGTCTTCATGTGATAATAAGTAGATTATTCTCGAATCCGTTGTTGTTGACAGTGGGGCGTAGGGGATCAATCCTCCACTCCCCATCAACAATGAATTTGATCTGTGCCATATGATAAAACCTGCTGAGATGCTCTCATTGAAGAAAACCTGACAGATTATTTTACAATCACATTGGCTGAGAGAGATACCTCATATCTGCCAGGATACAACTTGAGATGCAACATAAAGACACCCATATTCGACTTTTCCATCTTTCTCTGCAGTTAGTAAAGAGAAGTACTGGAAAAATTAAAACCAAAATCTCAAGATATTGTAGGCCTTTTAGAATAAAGAAAAAGCATTAAACTGGCTTTCTCACCATTCTCTGAAATTCAGTAGAGAGAAGTACCAGCGAAACTAAAACCAAACCAGAAAAGACAGATATTGTGCGCTTTTCAAAAAAAAGAAAAATCTTCAGTGTTAAGAAAACAGAACTTCTCAGTACTGTTCTTCAAGATGCCCCCTACTATCAATTATATGTGGTCACTAATATGGAACCTAACCTTGGTGGCCCAACCATCAAATGATCCCGTTAAAAGCACCTCTGAGGCTGAATTAGGCCAAACTATGCAGGCAGTACGAAGAAGTCGTAAAGCTCTGCAAGCATCATCGATCTTTTGCTGCTTCTCTTCCATTATCTTTTGTGCATCGCTTTTAAAATAAGAACAAGACTGAGTAAGTGGCCAGGCAAACCAGAGTCAAATGCCATTAGATGAACAGAAGAGTGTATACATGATTGCAAGAGTCATTTTCCCTTCCAATACTGCTAGCTTTGCTCGTATTGAACGTAATTTATCCTGGGCAATCATGATCTCATTTTCCTGGAACTCCCAAGCATCAGAAAGATTCAGCAAATTGTCAATAGAGTTTTCTTGAAGCTGGTGCAGAATAAAAAGCCAGATTAGAATGCCACAAAGCCATATTAGAACACACCAGAAAGCCAGATTAGACTGCACCACAATTGATTCCATCAAAATTGTGAAAATGAAAAATAAGCTTAAGAATTTGACAGTGTGTTCTCCTAAGAAATAAAGTTTCATGCCAAATGAACATAATACTATAGAATCACAAAATGATATAAAGTGAGAAAGACATAACTCCACAAGATGGCCAAATATGTCTAAAAATTTTTTGATGATTCAATATTTAAAGATACATTCTAATTGTTTGTGTGTGCATGAATGTGCATCAGTATGTGTGCACACTTGCACACACACGTGTGTGTGTGTGTGTGTGTGTGAGAGAGAGAGAGAGAGAGAGGGAGAGAGAGAGAGAGAGAGAGAGATCAAATTAAACTCAAATTTCTATACTTGCATGTTCAGAGAGGTAAAATGAGCAGCAATGATGACCATTCACATTGCAATCCTTCTTTGATCACTAATCTTCCTCTGAGTAGCAGGTGGATAAATTGTTGAATCATTTATGAAAGTATGACACAAACAAAGGCTAGACAAAGGAACATGCACTGTCAGCTTGGATAAATTCAGTTGCATTAACAATGCAAACAAGGTCCAAGAGTTGAGGCACAAGATGTTGTCACCAAGGTTTTTGTTTTTTGGCTCATAAAATTTTCTAGTAAACAAGAACTTAACCAACCAACAAACCATGTACCAAAGCAAATGTTTCTACAATAACTAATATGAAAAAAAAGGATCACAACGAGCATTCCAAATAATTGGGCATATCAAAGGCAGATCAGATATCAGCTACTCACACTCAGAGTTGCACCATCACCCCTGTTTGACTTCAATGTTTTAAGCACTGACGAGAGCTCTGCCTCAAGATGCTGAAGGCGACTTCTTATATCATTGCAATTAGTACCCTCAGGAGAAGACTTCTCTTTACTTCTGCTTAAAGATGGACCACTAGTCTCTTGTACTTCAAGTATTTCATCTCCTGAATCATCCATGTTGTATCCTATTCTAGTTGCATATGAAGCAATTTCATCAGCTGTTCATTGCATAAACAAAAAGATGTTAGTGCAAGCCAAAATATTATGAAATCAAACAACTTATATCAGCGAACAGAATACCTTCAAATTCCATGTCTGAATATCCAGCTCTCTGATTGCGCCAAGTCCTCCACATGTCTGGTTTAAGTGAGTTTTTGAGACCATTGATACTTGATAAAGCACTTGCATGACCAAGCATGTCCTGTACATTATTCACAACAATGTTGTTGGGGTTTAATGACCCAGACCTCCTGTTCATTTTCAGCCCAGCAGCTGTCTTTTGCAATCCAATGACAAGGGCATGTTAGGCAAAGAACAAGCATGTGACTACTGTCAATAGCTTTCAATTAAGCAAGTCTCTGTCAATGATAATAGCATGAAGGGCATATGGCATGAACCACAAATTCACCCTCAAAAGGCAGCCAAAAAATTAGAAAATACAAAATATAAGAAAAAAGGACCAAGAAAATGGACTTAGTTAATAGTAACTTTTAAAAACAACCTGAAAGCTGCCCAAAGTACATCTCAGTAAGCAAAGATGGAGATGGGAACAAAACAAATAACAAAGAGTAAGCCAAACCCATTAGTGAGCAAAGGCTGGAGAGTAAAATATATAACCAACAAGAAGCCTAACCCATCTGCATATACCATGTCTAGAAGAAATTAACTTGATCCTTTAACATTTTCCAAAACATTACTCCTGAATATTATTTGGTGCTCCAAAAGATCTTCAACATCTTGATTGACAATATTATTTCTATAATACTAAGTTTTTTTGTTTTTTCTTTTCTTTTCTTGGTTATCCACACAGTGAACATTTCTTTGCTTTAAGCAGCTTAATGTCTTAGCTATCAAGAAGTCATTAAAGAACCATGCATGTCATCAAGTTGGAGCAAAGATGGAATAAAAGAATTATGTGTGCAACTAACCGCATTCTTCGGGGTGTCAGCAAGCCAATCACGTTTAAGTTCATTACTTTGGACAAGAGTACCATTAGCTCTCTTGCTCAAACCAAATCCAAAATTCATATTCCTTTCTTTATCCAGTCGATTCAGTATGCCCTCAATTCCAGAATCATTCCCAGTCCTTGTTTCCCTGAGTGCACAGAACATCAAGGTCAGGAATTTTGCAGTACATGTGCCAATTTAGGAGAAAATGAAGACAAAACATTGAGGGGGCTTGATACCAGTTTCTGCCATAAAATTTAGTTTTGCAAGCAGCATGTCAACTTACACACCGAGATGTGGTAGAAGAAAAGGATGTTGAAACATCACTATGTAGCGAGTGCTCATCCAAAGAAGAGAAAAATGACAAGATTGCGACCTTTCAGCGTTACATTGCACTCATGTCACATCTCAGCTGAGCACGACCACCATTAACTAATACACTATTAGAGATTTCTCTCAAAATGTATTTCTCCCATTCCCTATCTTCAAAACCAAATATTAAGTAACTTACTCTAAAGTTTTAACACATAAAAATATCATTGTACACAACATCATTGGGTAGCAAATACGAAAAGTCGTTAACAAGGAACCAAAAATGAAGATCCTAGGGTGTTCTATAGACCGTTGGACCATAAAGATTTCTAGAGTGCCCAGGTTACCCAATTCTGTATCTTTCCCATCATCCTCAAAGCAGGTAAAATAAAGGGAATGAAGGAAATCAACAAGTGAGCCAAAAAATTTTAAAAAAAATAAAATAAAATAAGAAGCCTCACATTGATCGACCAGACGAGGAAGCTGAAGAGCACGAATCGACACGAGACAAAGAATCTTGAGAAATCAACTCGTCATTTCCCTCCACACTATCATGACAAACAACCTCGTTTTCATGGTTTTCATCATTATCATCATCATTCGACCCCCAACCAAAAGCGAGCCAGCCTCCTTGCTTCAAAATACGAACCACAAGATCCAATCTTCCAGCATCAATAAGCTGTTTCTTGCTCGGAAACGCTTCTGGGGTATCCGAATTCTCCATAAACTCCAAAATTTCAGCTTCCAGTGCAAGTTCTCCTCCACTTTCCCGACCTTTCTTGCAACTTCTAACAAAAAACCCAGCGCAGCCCCAACTCGCCGCAGCCAACTGTAAAGAAACAAGCGGTTTCCCCCACTTTCTTGTGTCTGTTCTTGAACTAGACTGAAAGGGATAGAAATAAGGGCAATGGGGACTCAAATTTGTGAAGGAAAGCATTTTTTTCAGGCATTTCGTCGAACAGTCAGAAGCTCGAAGCCCAAGCCCATCGTACTGGAGAACAGCTTCCAGAAATGCCTGCTAGGAAAAAACAACACTAAAATGTGTGAGAGAGCAACAAACAGTGCCGCTGGTACTTATACTTTGAAAAATCGGATCAGACACTGAACCTCAACCATAAGTTCAAAAAATGACATATTTTTATTTAAAATTTATTATTTTTTTTATTTTACTTAAAAATTTACATATAATTATATTATTTTATTAAAAATATTTATATTTATATATTTAAATTTTATTTTGTTAATATTTTATTTATTTTTATATAATATAAAATATTTATTATTATTTTTTAAAAATATTAAATAATAAATAATAAATAATATAAATAAAAATTTAATAAAAATAAAAAAATATAAAAAAATTATATATTATATATTATATATTATATCAGTTTAAATGAAGATAATATAAAAATATAAAATATAATATGCACGTCAGTGTAACTTAATATAATTACAATTTGGGGGTCAATTAAACTGACAGTCAAAAGAGCAAAGGCCGCCCACATCCACATCGCCTGCTTCCATCTAGACACTTTAAGCAAACGGCCGCCCATTTGCTCTGCCGGCTGCCGCCGTCTCCGCTGTAGCCTCGTTGGACGAACTCAAAGTGGTAACGGAAAAAGTGCGGAAAGAGAAAGGAAAATGAAGATCTTGATTTTGTTGGCTTGTCTGTTGGTTTCCACTTTGCTGCCTTTCTGTTTCGCGATAGAAAACGACGTGTCGTGCCTTGAAGGGATTAAGAGCTCGCTGGGCGATCCGCAGAACGGGCTGGCTTCGTGGACCTTTACCAACAACTCCGTCGGTGCCATCTGCAAGCTGCAGGGCGTCTCTTGCTGGAACGAGAGGGAGAATCGCATCATCAGCATACAGATCCCGCAGTTCCACCTCTCCGGCAAGATTCCAGAGTCTCTCAAGTACTGTAGCAACCTCCAAATGCTCGATCTCTCCAGTAACGCTCTCTCCGGTCCCATTCCTACGCAAATCTGCAGCTGGTTGCCTTACATTGTAACCCTAGATCTCTCCGGAAACAGCCTCTCTGGTTCGATTCCGCCGGAGATTGTTAACTGTAGGTTCTTGAACAATCTTTTTTTGAGCGGAAACAAGTTGTCCGGTTCGATTCCGTACGGTATCGGCCGTCTCGATCGTTTGAAGCGTTTATCGGTGGTGGATAACGATCTGTCCGGTTTGATACCTGCCGATCTAGCGGCCTTTCCGAAGGATGATTTTGACGGGAATGGCGGGCTCTGCGGTAAGCCTCTTGGTAAGTGTGGAGGATTGAGTAAGAAGAGCCTTGGGATTATTATTGTTGCTGGTGTTATTGGTGCTTTTGTGTCTTTGAGTTTAGGGGTTGGGATATGGTGGTTGTTTATTAGGGGGGGAAAGAGAAAGAGAGGATATGATGGTGGTGGAAGGGATGATGATTCTAGTTGGATTGAGTTGTTAAGGTCACATAAGCTCGTTCAGGTCTCATTGTTTCAAAAGCCCATTGTTAAGGTTAAATTGTCTGATCTACTGGCTGCCACTAACAATTTTGACAGGAAAAATATTGTGATTTCCACGAAAATAGGAGTTTCGTATGAGGCAGTTTTACATGATGGGTCTGCACTTGCAATTAAGAGGCTTAGTGCTTGTAAGCTTAGTGAGAAGCAGTTCAGGTCTGAAATGAACGTATTAGGGCAGCTCAGGCATCCCAATTTGGTGCCTTTGTTGGGGTTTTGTGTTGTTGAAGAGGAGAAACTTTTGGTGTATAAGCACATGCTGAATGGAACTCTTTATTCTCAATTGCACGGGATTGGATTTGGGTTTACTCGGAGTGGTGCTTTGGATTGGGCAACAAGGGTTAGGATTGGTGTTGGTGCAGCCAGAGGTCTTGCCTGGCTTCACCATGGGTGCCAGCCGCCATTTATACACCAATATATTAGCTCCAATGTGATACTTCTTGATGATGATTTTGATGCCAGGATTACAGATTTTGGGTTGGCAAGGTTGGTTGGTTCTTGTGATTCTAATGACAGTTCCTTTGTTAATCCAGATTTGGGGGAGTTTGGTTATGTTGCTCCTGAGTATTCAAGCACTATGGTTGCCTCACTGCAAGGTGATGTGTATAGCTTTGGGGTTGTGCTTTTGGAGTTGGTGACAGGACAGAAGCCGTTAGAAGTTAGTAATGCAGAAGAAGGATTCAAAGGGAACTTGGTGGATTGGGCTAGTCAGTTAGTGACCACTGGTCGAAGCAAGGATGCAATTGATAAAACTTTATGTGGGAATGGTCATGACAACGAAATTTTGCAGTTGCTGAGAGTTGCTGCGAGTTGTGTGGTGCCTAGGCCCAAGGATAGGCCTTCTATGCACCAAATCTACGAGTCTTTGAAGAGCATGGCTGAGAAACATGGGTTCTCTGACCAATATGATGAATTCCCACTGATCTTGGGCAAGCAGGATCTTAATAAGGAGTAGACTTTGTGGGATGGGACGAGAAGAACAAAGAATTATTTATGGAGGATTGCAGTGGTAGGTCATCTGTGCTTTCCATGCAATCACTGGAAGCATTTTAATCAAATGGTATGATTTCCATTAGAAATAGGATTCCCTGTTCTATGCTCACTTATTGCATAATTCTGTATATTACATGAAGCACCGTACCATTGATGTAGCTTTAATGTGGTTCAGGAAATTCCTGTTCATGTTTATCACAAAAATGTTCCTGGATCTTCGTTTTTGTAGTTTCTTGTTGTTCTCCTGGACAGCTTTTCCAATTGTTGAAAATTATGCGACATGTCAAGCTGCTTGTGTAATGACTAGTTACCTAGTCCTATTGTTATCCCATGTTATGTTGCAACCTTACTACAGATAAATTATATGTTAAGCTATTTTTGCTAACTACAAGCGTTAGAATTTTTAGGCATTGTGGAATCTATTGGCCGCCCTCGTTCCTACTTTTCATGACCAATAACTAATATTGCAATTCGCATGAAGTTTCATTGCATTGGGATGAATTTCACGAGTGTTGAGAGGAAAAGTGATCCGGAGTGTAGAGGTCCTAGAGGTGCATCAATGCAGGGGTCCTCCTACTGTTAGTGACCCGAGCCTTGATGCAGTCCATTTTCTTCGAGATTCACAATGCAGTGCATTTCATACCCATAAAGTATCTTTTGCACTAGTGACACTTTTGTCATCTTCAGAATTGAGGGTCTCGATTAAATCTTGATTGGAATATAACTTCAGAAATTGGCAATGTGCCCCCAAATTTACACTTCCGGGCTCATCAACCATCATCCCCTTCGATCGAATTAGGATGCCCTAATACATTCTTGCACTGCATCACCTAGTTTTCTCCCTCTCCTTCAGACATTTAAACTTCAATCATCACCTGGCGGCACTGTGCAATTTATTGAGCGCGTAAATGCATCACGGATATGAAGGAGACGAGTACCCGAATAAAAAAAAAACGTAATAAAGGAGACAATCATTCATCGTCGTGGCAAGCAAACACAAAGTTCTCGTGAAAACATTTACACCGAGTCTAGGATGAAACGTAATAAGCATGATGGTCATTACATTGTCTGGTTCCCACAACGAATCCGTGTTGATCTTGACCTGCCCTGTCACGGATTGTCTTCCCTCCCAGTTCAAACCTGCCACGTGGGGTTGCTCAGACTTTACCCACATTTTCTATTACCAAATATGCTTCCCCGTGGTTGGATTAGGAGCATCGCATGTGTCTCTTGAATGCATCAACACATGTTCCTGACCCCCTCCTTCATATGAGACAGATCTGTTCTTTTTTCTTCGATGGCCCTGGATTTGAACTAATGGTTAAGTCCCTTGTCTTCCCCCACAATAAATCTTGCGAGCGAGAAAATTAGTGAACTTCGTATATTGCGTGTGTAAAAGTCGGTGGGTTTCTAGCCCCGTGCAAGTTCTATTAAATATTCAATGTCGATGTCTATGATCATAGTTACGACGGGAATTGCTTAACCAAGTTTCAGACTCATTAGTTTTTTCTTCTCTAATCCTGTGGACATGAGATCATTTTGTGCTAGTTGTTCTTAAGCGGTTCATTGTGTACTTTGGAGAGAAGCACATTGGGTAGAGTGGAGTTTGAGTTGGTAAGATGCGAACAAATTTCAGGGCATGAGAATTCCGTTTTTTTAAAAGAGAAAAGCTAATTGAACTTATTTAAGGAATATATGGTTGTACAAAAGACTCTGCTGCAAAAAGAGTAAGAAAATTATTTTGATTTTCTCCTATAGCTCTCACTTGTCACAGTAAATGCAACTTTGGGGCTCTTTTTCCAATAATGGCAACTGAACTTTGCTGCAGAAATAAAAGCCAACTTCACGTGTTGGAGCGTGCTAGCTGTTCTTTCTTTTTGCACACAAGTCTTGTAGACAGGTGATTATCGCACATTCTCTCCCCTTTCTGACATTTTAAGTAAGTTTGTGAGATCTGTAAAAACCGTTCTCAACAAAAACTCATTTTACTCCTTGGTTGGCGTGCAAAGAGATGGGCTCCACCGCATTGTGAACGTTTATTCTATTGGCCAGTGCTTTCATCTACCGTTTGCATCCAGTTTGACAGGGACACCGGATGCATAATGCGTGGCCCACAATATTGCATGCAGAACCATAAAAAGGCCAGGTCAATTCGAGTGGATTATGTCCAAACTGGAAGCAATGTCATTGGCCCTCCCAGATGTATTGCCTTAGGTTTCGGTTTCAACATATTCCGGGGCCATGGATATAACTTCTCTACCGCAGAATAATCTGCTGCTCCAGAAAACACCCGCTTCTCTACTGTAAAATTGTAAAGGTTACAGAACACGACATACCACGTTATTGCGGCTCTCCTCTTTCGAAAATATATACAGACATATGGCCTTGGTGCCTTCAGTCAGCTTTCGTGTGAGTGTTTCCAAAGAAAGAATGATGTCAATGATCGACCTCGCCTTAACACAACAAAAACTCCTCCTTTTTTAAGACACATCTACAGTGATACAGCAGAAAACATGGATCACAAGCAGCTGGAAGAAATATTGAAATTACAAAAAATAATCAGGGGTCTTCCGTGTCGTATCAGGCTCAATCTGCCTTGGTGCCGGATCGAATTGAAGGAAATTCTGTTCCATATTCTCCCCAATCTCTAGGATTGCAGCCATATTCCCACACCGATAGCAATAGTTTGGAGCACTAAATACTGTAACCACATTTTTTTCCTGAAGGACAATTGAAAATATAATCCATAACCCGTCAAGAAAAGTACAAGTAGAAAAAAATGAGATGCAAGAGCAATTGCATTCTCACTATTCATTTACCTGACACCAATTGTAGCCTTCCATGACAAGCTGGTGAGCTCGTGAAATCAGGGTTAGCCCATTGGTATGGTTGAACTGTGCAGCTATGTCCTGTCCAAATGTGTAGCCAGCACCTCGGGGTGATATTCCCCACCCACAACGGTCGTCTGGGTCAGACCACAACAGATCACACATTGGTCCTTCATGGGGAACCTACTTGTGCAAAGGAAGGACAGACATTATTATTCTCCCAATAACCAGTATGATCAAAGAAAAACTAGCAGCCAACCAAATTCCAAATTACAGATGCCATTAAATCAGGCATATGAGCATAAATAGTATTGCAGTGCAGTGGGGAATAAGGATATGTTAAAGTGAATACATTTCTTTAACCTTCTAGTAGCAAGTATAGCAAGTGGAACAAAAAATAGTTTCAGAGGTAACATTTATAACAATATCAATCACATTCCTGTGATCCATAAGAAATCCAGTTTCATGTGTACAAGAGAAGAAAAGGTAACATGCCAGCTAAATTTAACTTTAAACCATGCACTCAATCAAGCACTGTTATTGACCAAAACCTTGATTTATGTTCCTGACAATGGAAGAACATGGAAATCATCATCATTTAATTGTACCTCTTGTATACGGTCCAAAGCTCGAATATTATCCAATGTATCCAGTGAAGGGGAGAGCCCTCCATGCAGACAGAACACCTACATTACAAACATTTCGAGGCAATCAAAACACTGCCACCCCACTAATTAAGCCCATTATTCTGCAACATCCTTAACTCAAACCTGACTCTCAATGAGTGCTGTAAGAGGTAGATAATCGAATAGGTCAGTAAAATATTTCCAGACATTCGCGTTTCCATATTTCCTCAAGCACTCATCATAAAAACCATATCTGAAAGTAGAAACAAAACGAAAACATAAAAAATGAAGAAAAAAACAAGATCATATACATGCATGCATGTAAAGGGTGTATGGAGAAAGGCTCATAGTAACAAGACAAACTTTTCTGCACTCAAACCAGCAAATAACGATCATTGCACGATAGCATTAGGGTGACAATTCAACAGGTTATGTTTTAGAAGACTCCATCCCTTAGTAAATATTGGACCACATTTCCACCTCCCCATCCTATCTTGCCAACAATTAAAAAGCGTGAATGCAACTCAGTATTATTTGCTTTGCCAAGATATATGGCTCAATGTTTCCCTACTCCCTGTTATTCGCTGGATCTTTCATCATCTTCCATAAGAATATACTCTTGTACCACCATTCAACCATCTTATGTGATTAAACAAACCCCAAAACAATAATAACTACTGAAAAGAGAAATAATCTTGCCCAAAGCTCTGACTACAACCCATATAATCAAATGTACATGTGGGTCTGCACTATGAATATGTTATACCTGAAGCTGAAATACATGCCAACACTTTTGGAATAAAAAACAAGTGAATCTAAAGGAAGAGGGAATAAAATGCGTGCTATCAGAAGGTTCAAAATCCTTCAGACAATATTAAAAGCATCAGAACCATGATTCCCTAACTTACAGGAAAGTTGGTGATTCACTGCCATCCAGTATTCTCCCCCTGATATAATCCTCTAGGAATAGAAGGTTGCTTTGCATAAAGTTTCCCAGTCATGTTTGCCCTCATAAATCAGTTTGTTAGGAACAATAAATCTACTCTTAATTTATATGATTTCAGGCACACCAATCTGATTAATGCTTAATTAGACATCAGCTCGACAATTTTTATAGAGATATTAATCATATATACATGCTCCAAGAAGATAGACGGAAGTAATTCAGAAGACCTGAGATATAAAAATTCCATGCCAGGATCATATGTTTTGGTTTCAACCATTCATATAGACAGAAACTGTGGTTGAACAAAGAGATGGAACAATTTGCATTTTGGATCAGAAGAACAAAAAATCAGCAAAAGAAAAAACTTCAGCTATTCTATCTATCCTTCATGCAAGTTACAGGAACTTATAAGCAAGGCTTCTTATGTTCTTTAAACAGCATCGCCATCAAAATTGTTATTTGTAAGTGGATTAAAAGTTGACAAACAAGGCCTTAATCTTACACTTGAGTGATCTGCCTGCTCTCATGGTTTCCTCTTAGAATTGTAATTCTATCTCTATAACGCACTTTCAGTGCCACTAGGAGCGTGACAGTCTCCACTGAGTAGTACCCACGATCTGCATTGACATTAACTGAGGGGATAAGTAAATAGTTATAATAAGAAATAAATATTCTTCAGAAAATTCTCACAAAAAAATTATCAACAGTAGATTCAATGTTGACCGCACTTCACGTTCCAGCAGATAAAAACAACAATATAATCAGTCATTATCATAAACAATGAACTACAAATGCGTACCAGAAAATTAATTTCTTCCTCTTTATCAATTTGCCTTTACCCAAACGACGTTGCATTTTAACTTCCAATCATATAAATCATAGCTCCATTATAGATATAAAAGAAAGCAGATTCAACACGAACCATGCCGAGGAGCAAAACAATACACGGAAAAATTACAAAAATGTAATCCAAGGGCCAAAAATTCAAGTTAAGAAACCCAAAAAAAAAAAAGGAAAAAGGAAAAAAGGAAAGAATCGGTAAGGAACCGACCTACGTAGTCCCCCATGAAGAGATAATTGGTGTCAGGCGCATTTCCTCCTATCCGAAAAAGCTCGATGAGATCGTAAAACTGGCCGTGAATATCGCCACAAACGGTGACCGGGCACTTGACAGGCTGGACGTTCCACTCCTCCACGAGAATCGCCCTGGCCTGATCGCACAGCGTCTTCACCTCCGCCTCCGGCAGCGGCTTGCACTCCATCAGCTGCTCGATCTGGCGGTCGAGATCCCCGTGCGACGGCATCCTCTCCCGATCCACAGATCGTACGGTGTATTAATTCAGCGCGGAAATCGGAATGAGTGTGAGAAAAAGGCGGATCCAAAAAGATCCGGTCAACCCGATCCGTAGCAGCACGGCGGAGCGAGGGCTTGGAAATCGTACAGGAGCGAAACGGCTCGTTTTGGAGATCTTTCTATCATTCCTCGCTCCGTGTTTGTGTTCTCTTCTTCCAGAGAAAAGCCCTTTTTTTCTTTTTCTTCTTCTTTTTCTTTTTTTTTTAATCAAAAAAAAAAAAAAGAGTCGCTTCTCAATGATAATTGAAAAAGAGAGGCAAAGAGGAAAAATAATAAAAAAATTATCGGAGAGAGAGAGAAATAAAACTCAAATGTAAATGAAATGGTGGATTTGGTTTTACTTTTTTAATTTCTTCAATTAAAATTTTTTAAGAAAAAAAACGAAGATTTTGTGTGGCATTCTGTTTTTTTGGTTGTTTTCTTCTTTCTTTATTATGGTTTTAATTATTTGTTATTTATTGCAATACTATTTTGTTAAAGATTTGTTTTAAATTCCGTCAATAATTTACGATTTTTTCCCTCTCTCTCCGGGGGCTCCGCTGAGTCAAAAAAAAGAAAGGGCGACACGTGTCGACCCAGCTACTCCTTTTTGAAATTTTTGGCCTGGTGCCTCTACCTGGTCTCTCGGCATATGTCAGAAAAGAACAAAGTCTGGATGTATCTCTCTGTCATTGTGGGCTTCATTTCAGCTTAGGTGGACTCGTGCTGGGTTTGGTCTGTACGTTTTTTGTTTTTTAGTTGATCAGCGTCCTTCGTGGGTGGTGGTCCAAGTAGTAAAAGTTGAGTGTACTGGAATAATTTAATTTAATTTAATTTTCATAAAACCAACAAAATCTTCAACGAAAATGTGAATGGGAAAAAGATGATATTTAATGTTTTTATCTGAACTTTGAGTATAGTTATTTCATAATTAATAGCTTACTATTTCAGTCTTTATATAACAATTGTATAATACTTTTTAGAGCTAAAATTTAGAAAATTACTCTACTTTATCAATTACAACCCTATTTCCTAACCCAACCAAGTGGCCACCCGCAGCAAAAGCATCTAACACAAGCAGCACAACGGTTCTTCATCTCTCACACCCTTTCATCTTTTGTGGGCAGAATCCTAGACACAATTTTTGGACCCTATCCTCTGTAAAGGACGTGCCAGAGATAGAAAATCCTTTTGAATCAATTCCGAGGTCAGGAGGGCAGAAGGCCATTCGCGCAAGTATGGTCTCAGGCTGGTTTTCTGAGAACGCGCAAACGAGAACACCAGTACAACTCCTTGAATTTCTGTTTTGTGCTGGATTGCGGCAACAGGCATTGTCAGTTGTCTTGCATGCCATTTATGTTGTTGCATGCAAAATAATCATTGACATAAAGTTAAACTGATTTATTGGTTCTACTGCAACATTGCGCATCCAATTTTCTGGTCTCTTTCATTTATCCGGACATTTTGCCACTTACCAGCATCGTTGGCCCCTTTACACTTGATTTTCACCAAAAAGAAGAAAAAAAAAAAAAAAAAAGAGGGTTTTTGGCATGGGTTCAGGAAGAGGTAAGGCTAGGGTCCTCAATCCTTGGCAAAGGACAGAATGGTTTTACGAATTCCATCTCTGTCGAGTGTCGAGGGCAGTGACGAGATTGTATTCATTTTAAAGATGGCATTGAGGTAACAATTAATGTGAAATTTTTATTTTGACTCTTTTTTTTTTTAATATAATTTATATATAATTTTATATTATATTAATAAATTGAGTCTATTTTAAAATAAAAAAATAATAAAATAAATTTATATAATATAAAATTATATATAAATTATATTAAATAAATAAATATAAATAAATATTATAATAATACGTATTTTGTGACTTAAATATTTTTATATAAATAGACAAAAAAAAAAAAAAAGAAATATTACAGTGAATCTTCAAACTATGGGGTTTCTCAAGAGAACATTCAGTGTTACATTTTATCATCAATTCGTTGTAATCATATTATCAAGTCATTAAAACTTATAAGTCACCATATTTTTTGGGGTCGACTCCGCAGCTGATACTTATGAGGGCGCGGGGCACACGGCCAAAAGCAACCAATGAATAATTTGATTCATTTTCTTTTAATTTTAAAGAGGAAAGGACAAATTTGAACTTCTCTCGGCGACTTGCTTTCTCGTGATCTCGGTTTTTTTTTTTTTTTTTCCTTTTGTTTTTAACAGTTGTATATTTGCAAATTGCAAGGCATAAGAAGAATTTCAAACAAGGCAAACATGCTTCGAATTGCTGACGCATTAGCGAGGGGACAAAAGTTTTGGTTCGAGAGCAAAGGAAAAAACTCAACCTTGAGCTCAAGTCAAACCCTGGTTGCCAAGAACAACAAAAACTCCTTTCTTTTGTCAGTACAATGAGATGCCACTGCAACAAAAACTCCCTTCAATGTGCTAATCATTTTGCCTTAGAATGCTAGGTCCGCTGTTGTTTTCATTTGTTAATCTTTTGACCTCATATCCCAATTTTTATATCATGTGAACTTTCCTTACATCCTTCTCATTCACGTGCATTTCTTTAACGACGTTTCTGCAAATATGGATAAGTTACCATTGAACTTAACAATGATGTCTCAAATTTGTACATACTTGACGAGGAAATGTCCCGTTCTTAAGTGATCAATTTAACCAATTAACGCATTAAGAATAAAGACGAAATTTTTACTAATTTAACCGATTCTACTTATATTACCTGAAGTTTACATATTCAAAAATAGAAATGAAAAATAGCATCTACTACTTGTAGTTTTATACAAGGTTTTTAAGATTTGTTTGGTTAAGACGAAAGTTGGAAATTAATATTCTGTGATTGGTCCTACCCACCACCACCAATGCCTTTGTGATTTCCCCAATCAATGACAAGGGATTCACCGCTGGGCCTAAAATGGGCCGGAGCAGCCATGAGACCACCTGCACTAGACCTCATCCTAATTTGTCTTCTTGGACCAGGCCAGCCAGCACACCCAGATACAACAGGCCCACCCATACAAATCCGGTGGCTTTAGGTAGCCTGTCACACATGTAAAGCACCCTGTTGCCCCCGATTTTGAATCTCACCAACCTTAGGCCCAGTCTTTTCGCCTCAATACAATGCCCAAAACAAACAATGAAAGGAGGAAAAGGTCAAGGAGACGTGAAAAGCCTTGGTAGGGAGCCTCTTGTTACCGTGGAGTTTGAAGAGAATAGAAACCATATGCCATGTTTTTGTTCCTTTTTCCGTTACTTATTTTGTTCTTTTATTTTATTTTGTTATTTTTTATTGCCATAAGAGCAGAAAAATCTCGTTTTTAACAAGTTGAATTGGACCAAAGACCAAAACGGTCACCCATCGACCCCACTAAAGAATCCAGAGAAGAAGACACACCCCAAGATGCAAACACCTTTACTTATTTCCAATCTTTCTTTTTCTTCTTCCCTTTTTTTTTTTTTTTTTGAGACGAATACTAAAATATAAGGGTTTTGCAAAGGTTGCCTGAGTTCTTTTCCTAGAATATTCACGATTAGTTCCCCTCGGCCCCAAACTACACCTTCCGTAGCAGAAAAAGGAAAACGGAAACTTGCTTGGTTGGTATTCTCTTGGATGACTTCAGGAGCATTAATTTACAGTCCTACACAAAGGACACGGCATGACGGCGCAGATGTCTGGTGTTGTCTCTGCGGAAGCTTCTCAACCTCTAATTCCTATGCTCGTCCTGGAGGTCGTTCAGAGTTTCGAATTCTTCTGAAGGGGTCAGAAAATAAATGCAATTAATTTGGAATAATCCTTCCATTTATTAACATTACTTTTAGAATTTTTTTTTTAATTTTCAAGTTAATTTAATGTGTGAAAAAAAAAAAATAATAATAAAATGAATGGGACGTGGTTTAAAAAAAAAAAAAGGATAAAATACATATACCTCTTTACAAAAATTGAAAATGTAATCTGGGTATTCTCGATTTTAGTTGTAGGGGTTGGTTTTGGCTTAGAGGATATACAGGTCGATCTAATGGATATTATATGTGGTTCCTTGGCAAACTGTCAATCTGACTAATTAATATATGGAGTCATAGCCTTAGATTAAAACTATACTAGATTGATATATATAAAGTCTGCAGCTCATTGGCCAGCTAGTAAAGAAGCTAAAATGAAGAAAACAGAAGGCACCATGGAAAAGGCTAAGGGCCTGGTAAATGTGGAGAACATAATAAAATGCTACTTGACTTTGAATTAGCATATTTAAAGGTGACGGATGGAATAAAGTGGAGAGATAGACCTTTTCTTCTCTCTCTCTCTCTCTCTCTTTCTTTTTGTTGACGCCTAAGTGGGGTTTAATAAGATATCTTCATGTTACGGCAACAAATGCCAAGGGATTGCATTGAAAAAAATAAAATAAAATTCAATGTAACAGTTAAAGCAAGGAAATTCTGACATGGGATGATTTGCTTGTTTTTTTTTTTTTTTCTCCTCAAATCTTTCCTTTGAAGAAACACCTCGATTTTGGATTTGAATAGTACAAAAGAGCAAACGATTTGAACAACTGGATCGACAAGTATTCGGTTTTGTGATGAAATGATGAAACTCGGGAATCAGGAAAGGTCTTGCTTCAGATTATAATTATGCAAATAAGTTGGGGGTCCCGTTTAATGGTTTGAAAACCCTAGGGGTTATCATACTACAGAAAATCGGATTTTTAAATGATACTCTATAAGACCATATCGTCATTTGGATGGCCTTCAGCATACATCTTCGTATTCTTGTTTTTCGATTTGAATATATCTTTGTATCCTAGGTATCTTCTTGTTTATTATACTTTTCCTATTAAGCTATTAAGAAAAGAATCATCATTCCTTTGCCTTTGGTGATTGCATGAGAATGAGTACCCGGGGGTCAAAGGAGACAGCTTTAAAGCTGAGCTAGCTGCCCGCAATTGTTGACAAATTAGGGAAAGAACACCGATTAATATTTATACACAAATAATTAGGTATAATCATTTTAATGATAAATCTTTAAACTTCATGCTTTTCACATATATTTCTTTAAATGTGTATCTTAACTTACTTAGAATTTATTGAATCTTTGATGTGAAAAACTAATGAAAAATGATTTCTATCAATTAATTACTTTCTTGATTACGGAGAGAATATAAATACTCTGTTATATTTGATCATTACTTGTTCTATGAGTTTTATTGTCTTAAGAGGTAGGTAAAGGACCAAATTCCCATATATAAACTTCGTAGTCCTTCGTTAAGATTTGTTAAAGAATCATATCTGTTGGCTTATTAAAAGTTTTGTTTAAGAGTTATATTTTTTTTCAATAATAGATGAAATTTAAAAATTTAAATTTATTATATAATTTTATTAAAATAAATTAATATTTAATTAAAAAAAAATCATGATTTGTCTGACAATCCAATGTACAGTCAGCTCTACAAGCGTGTCCAATGTTTAGATGATTTCGACAATATTCTAATGGGCCTAGATGGAAGTCTTCTGGTACTCATCAGGTTTTTCGAAAAGATCATGACCTTAATTACAATGGTCAGTAGAGGAACGATGAGAAAAGAAAATGATTTTTTTTTTTTTTTTTGCATGAGCTTACCAACAAAAATTGATAAGATGGGTTGTAGTAAAACATCTTTTACTGTGAAATTAAAAACCTCATTTCAAAATCAGCCCTCTCTAAATTCTCAAAATCTAAAATTTTTGATTGCCACGGAAAAAAAAAAAAAACAAGACTTAAGCAAAATTCAAGAGAAAAAAAAGAAGAAGGAAAATTTCTAATTCAAGGGCTTTTTTTTTTTTTTTTTTTTACTCTTACGAGATTTTACAAATTTTATGTTAAAATTTAAATTTTATTTTAATAATTTAAAATTTATATTAAATAATTTTCAAATTTAATATAAAAATTTACATAACAAAATCTTTACAAATAAAATAATTTTCATAAATAAAAATGTTTTAAAATTTAGTATATATTATTCAATTTAATATGTTAATATAAATTTTATTTAATAATTTTTTTTTAAAAAATATATTTCTCATTTAATTTATTAATTAAAATTAAAATTATTTATTAATATTTTTATTTAATTTTGACAATTTATTATTTAACATCGTTAGAAATTTTGGTTTATATTGTTTGATTAGGAATTTCAAATTTTATCAAAATATTTAATTAAACTAAATTTATATTTGAGGTTGGGCAATTTTGAAGAAATAATTAAAAACACTTACTAGATAATTGATTCCTTTCTTAAGTAAACCGTACGAGTCAACTTCAAAATTTTGCATTTTCTACGCGGAAAGAGAAGATCATGAACTAAAATTAAGACGGCAAAACAGATCTGAGAGCTATAGGGAAGAAATACATAAAAATGTCAGGGAGCAACAACGTCCCTGTTCCGTCGGCTCCGGCGGCTGCGGCTGCTCTGAGACTCAAGTGGGACGTGTTCATAAGTTTTCGCGGGGAAGACACGCGCCGCGGCTTCACCACGAAACTCTACGATTCGTTGGATGGACACGGCGTCCGAGCCTTCCTCGACGACGTCGGAATGAATCAGGGTGACGAGATAGCCCCGAGTCTACTCGAAGCCATTGATGACTCGGCCATCTCGATCGTTATAATCTCCCGGAGGTACGCCGATTCGCATTGGTGCCTGGACGAGCTGACCAGAATAACCGGACTGAACAGGCTGATACTTCCTGTGTTCTACGAAGTCGAACGGTCTGACGTCAGGGGACAAAAAGGGCCTTTTGAGCAAGATTTTAATAACCATTTGAAGAGGTTCGGAGAGGATGTGGTAAACAAGTGGAGACAAGCTATGAAGAAAGTTGGTGGCTTGAAGGGCTTCACATTTGACAGCAGGTGATCTAAGCTTTATTTACTGTCTGAAATCAACGATCTTGGGTTCAAATTAAGTGAAAAGCCTCTTCAACTTTGGTGGGGTTTCAAGAGTATGGGGGTATTTTGGCTTTGTTTGACTTTTATAATAATTCAGTTTGTTTTGTTCGGGAGGGGGGTTGGGGGAGGGGCTAGTTAATTAAGTTAATTACGAGCTTATTTTATGGATCTTGACTGTCGTGGTGTTTAATTTTCCTTATAAAAAGGCCATATGAAAATGAGATTACTGAGTGGATATTTTTGATCTTTATAATTTAATGAGTTGGCGCAGCATCTGGAATTTTGTTTTTATATTTTCTTTTAATCGGTTTGGACTTATTGTGATTCCTTGTTTTGGCAATTGGAAAACTGGGATTTATTATGAAGCAAAGGTTGGACTTAGCAGTGGCTGCATTCCCGTTCATTATCATGCAATGCACTTTCATATGAAATGTGATATTTGTTTATCTCTATGATGAGATCCTTCTAGTTAGGAAATTATTATTATTAATTATTTTATTTAATATTTGTGTTTTATTATCTATGAAGTAATAGGCGGAGAGTCTGTCAAGTTTATATATTTGTAATGCCTTACGGTTTTCGGAATCAAGAGCATTTAACTTATTGGAGGTTGATGCACTTGAAGAAATCAAGAGGATTTAACTTATTAGAGGCTGATCCCCTCAAAGAGATCCCCAAATCTCAATCCCTACTGCCAAATCTCTAATTCCCAAATACTAGGTTCTCAACATCTTGAGAATTTAGGATTTGGAAATTAGAGATTTAGAAGTAGGGATTGAGATTTGGGAATTTAAAATAAGAAAAAGGGATAGAATTGATTTCTTCAGGGGATTAGCCTCTAATGATCGCTTTCTAATGATCTCTTTGAGGGCAACAACCTTCAATAAGTTAGGCACTCTGATAATATTTATTAATTAGTTGATTCCAAAAACCGTAAGTATTACAAATATATAAATTTAACAGATTATTTTTATAGATATAACTTTGCATATTATTTCGGAAATAATAAAAGATAAATATTAAATAAAATAATTAATAATAATAATTTCCTAACTAAAAAGATCTCATTGCTTTAGCCTGTTTAAGCATGATTAATGTTATGGCTACCAACAATCTCACTCCGATACTTTTTTTTTTTTTTTTTTTTACCTTTTTCCTAAAACACAAACTGGAATGGCATAACAGTTTTTGTCGGTTATGCAGACTTTGCCTATAAAAGTGAAAGTGTAAGAACAAGTGATTGAGGTATATGTTGTAAAGGGCATTCCCAGCGCACTCGTGACTTTCACACTTTGGGATTTGGGAGGATTTGAGCAACTTTATCTTTACTTCAAGGCTCATGCTTCTTGTTGTGTCACTTAATTAAATATTAGTAAAAGTGTCGGTATCCTCCCATTATTTTTTAAGCATGGTTGATTAACCCTTTTAGTTGCTGTTATCTCATTCATCTACAAGCACTTTTGGTACATGAATGCATGATATTGCCTATTCATCTACAAGCGACTAGAATATTGTTGGTTGCATCTTCTTGTTCTTATTTTGCATTTTTATTGGCCTGATGTTCTCTAATGGGTTGATTATATTCCTCTGGCAGCAATGAAGGGCATTTGATTCAGGAACTAGTCACAGGGGTTTGGACAGAATTGAGAAAAATTCCAGTTGGTCTTGCTACTTACACTGTTGGGCTTGATTCTCGTGTAGAAAGACTCATCAGCTTGTTGGATGTTAAATCAAAATGCATTATAGTTTTGGGAATTTATGGAACAAGTGGCATTGGGAAAACAACCCTTGCTACAGCTCTCTACAATAAAGTTATTGCTCATTTTCGGTACCAATGTTTCATTTCAGACATTAGAGAAACTTGTCAAAAAATTGATGGTTTGGTTTCTCTCCAAAACAAACTTCTTGGTGATCTTTCCTCCAATGGGGCAGGCCATGTGAGTAATGTTGATGCTGGTATAACTGCAATCAAACGGATGGTGCAAGAGAAGAGAGTACTAGTAGTTTTAGATGATGTGGATGATGTCAAGCAACTTGATGCACTAGTAGGAAAAAGAGATTGGTTCGGCAAAGGAAGTCGAATAATTATCACAACAAGAAATGAATCTGTTTTGGTTGACCATAGGGTTAATGAACCCTATGAGGTCAGGGAGTTAGATTCCTCTGAAGCTTTACAACTTTTCTGTTATCATGCCCTCAGAAGAGATTATGATGCCTTCAGAAGAGAGAAACCTACTGATGATTTCCTGAAGCTGTCCGAGCAAATTGTGCCTGTTGCAGGTGGACTGCCTTTGGCTCTGGAAGTGTTTGGTAGTTTCTTGTTTGATAAAAGGAGGACAGAGGAATGGAAAGATGTCCGGGAAAAATTGCAACAAATTCAACCATGTAATCTTCAGGATGTTGTAAGAATAAGTTTTGACGGACTGGATGAAGATTTTAAGGCTGTTTTCCTTGACATAGCATGTTTGTTTGTTCCAATAGGAATGGACAGAGAGGAAGCAATTGACATATTGAAGGGTTGTGGCTTTAGGGCCGAGACGGCGATCACAGACCTCACAGCAAAATGTCTTATTAAGATAAGAGAAGACTATACCTTATGGATGCACGATCAAGTCAGAGACATGGGAAGACAAATTGTCCAGCACAAAAACCTTGTAAATCCCAGAATGCCTAGTAGACTGTGGGATCACAATGAGATCATTAATGTGCTGAAGCACAATGAGGTGAAAATTAAACAATGGCAAACAACTCATATAATTAGTCTATCACTAGTTGCACTTCTCCCACTTTCCTAATCAACTTGCAGAATTAACTGTATGAGTGAAGGTGATAATTGATTGAGAGAGTAAAGACAACAGAAGCTTAACAATTTCTAGCAATTTCTTTTGGCTTTCCATGTCATGATTCCTTAAACAATTATGCACATGCATGTCTCTAACAGGCAGCTCTTAGGAGAGAAACTATGCTTAGCACCAATTGGATTGTTTTTGTTGCTGGGTGGGTGTTTTGACTCCATATTTTGCCTATTGTCTTTGAGTGGGGGACATGAGATAAAATGGCTGAGATGAGAACATATACCAACCACCAGGAAAACATGATTACAGTTAAGAGTTACAACTTGGGACTGCTACAACTTGTGGATAACAAAAGAATGTGCTTACATTTGAAGCTGCATAATTAATGCAGATGGCCATTAATTGAACATCACATTTATGTCTGTTCAACTGCTTGAAGTTTGTGTGCATAATTCTCTGTATTGTTTGAGAGAACAACATGCTAATTTCTGCTCAATGCTGTTCATAAATTGTTTACTCTTTCTCTCTACCTTGTAGTTGGTTTCTGCTTCTAATTTTAAATTTTTTTCTGTGTATCTTGGACAACAGGGAAGCGACTGTGTAGAGGGAATTATCCTTGACTTTAGAGAGAAGAAGCCAAGGACTGATGTAATTGTCTGGAATAGTCTCCTAGAAACACTAAACTGCACTGATGCAATACTATACCTGAAAGGAAAATTTCAGGAATGGCTTCAGAATAGAGCAAAGGGAGAGGAGGAGGGAATAATTCATACTAAATCCTTTGAAAAAATGGTAAATCTACGATTGCTTCGGATCAATCATGTCAAATTGGAAGGGAAGTTTAGTGTTTTGCCTACACATTTGAAGTGGCTACAGTGGCAAGGATGTTCCTTGAAAAGCCTCCCTCACAATTATTCTTTGTCTCAACTTGCTGTCCTTGATCTCTCTAGGAGCACAATTGAGCGAGTATGGGGTTGGGGCGGTAACAAGGTATGCCCCTGCAAATGACTTGAGCATAAGCTTGCTATCAGGTTGTTTATGTTAATAACTACATAGAATACTTCTCATCCTTTTTGTATTTTTCTGAGTCATTTAAAGTCATTGAAGTGCTTTAGGTTTGCCATTCTTGTAAATATTTGTGCTTTCTATCACATGACAAGTATTGAGAATTTTAGAGGCAAGGAAACTAAGAAAAGAAGAGATTATTTTGCTTTATTTGTCATGTACAAATGTAATTAATCTCTAGCTTTTCAGGTGGCTGAGAAATTGGCTGTTCTGAATCTCCACCATTGTCATAATCTAGTGGCTATTCCTGATTTGACTGGGCTTACATCCCTGGAGAAGCTAAATCTTGAGTATTGCGTCCAATTGTCAAAGATTCACAAATCTGTGGGTAATATAAGATCATTACTTTACTTGAACTTGACAGGATGCTCAAACCTTGTTGAACTTCCTAGTGATTTATCTGGGCTGAAAAATCTACAGAAACTTTTTCTTTCTGAGTGCACAAAATTAAAAGAATTGCCAGAGGACTTGGGCTGCATGAATTCATTAAAAGAGCTTCTTGTAGATAGAACTGCTATATCAAAGCTTCCAGAATCTATTTTCCGGCTTACAAAACTTGAGAAGCTTAGCCTGGATGGTTGCCAATCCTTGAGGCAGCTGCCTCAATGCGTAGGCAACCTGCTTTCTCTAAAAGAACTCTCTCTTAATCAATCATCGTTGGACGAACTTCCTGATTCTGTTGGATCATTGTCATGCCTCATGAAACTAAGTTTGATGTGGTGCAATTCACTTACAGCAGTTCCTGAATCAATTGGCAATCTCCAATCATTGACACAATTATTTGTCAACAGTAGTTCGATCAGGGAATTACCTGCTTCAATCGGCTCATTGCCTGATTTGAAAGAATTATCAGCTGGAGGATGCAAGTCTCTGAGCAAGTTGCCTGATTCACTTGAGGGACTAGCTTCTCTTAACAAACTTCATTTAGATGGGACACCAATCACAGGTCTTCCAGAACAAATTGGTGTTCTGAAAATGATTGAGATACTAGATATGAGGAATTGCACATCTGTTACATCTTTACCGGAGGCAATTGGGAGCATGCTGAACCTTACTAGTTTATATCTGTCTGGTGCTAATTTAACTGAGTTGCCCGAATCTCTTGGGATGCTGGAAAATCTTGTGATCTTGAGATTGGACAATTGCAAGAGGCTGCTCAAACTTCCAGCTTCAATAGGAAAGTTGAAGTCCTTGCACCAGTTACTGATGGATAAAACTAGTGTGACAGAACTGCCAGAAGGTTTTGGGATGCTTGCTAGATTAATGATATTGAAGATGAGGAAGGAGCCATTTGGATCTTTGGGCAAAGATGAGAGGCTAGTTGCACTCCCAACTTCCTTCTTTAATCTCTCGTTGCTAGAAGAACTTGATGCCTGTGCTTGGCGAATATCTGGAAAAATTCCTGATGACTTTGAGAAGTTGTCTCGGTTAGAGATCTTGGATCTTGGCTACAACAACTTTTGCAGCCTTTCATCTAGTTTAACGGGCCTTTCTCTTCTCAAGAAGCTTTTCTTGCCTAACTGTGAGGAACTCAGGTCCCTTCCTCCCCTTCCCTCGAGTTTAGAAGAATTGGATGCTGCAAACTGCAGTAAATTGGAAAGTATATCTGATATTTCCAACCTAGAGAACTTGGTGTTGCTGAACCTTGCCAATTGCGAGAAAGTGGTAAACGTTCCAGGCCTGGAATGCTTGAAGTCCTTGAGAAGGCTGTACCTGAGTGGATGCAAAGCTTGCTCATTGGCTGTAAAAAGAAGACTATCACAGGTTCTCCCCATCCCTCTCTCCCCTTCTAGTTTGTGCTCTGTGCAATGATTTATGCACTTACATTTGCAAGTAAAATTAAGGGTTGTGCTTCCTTGAAATTGTTTTGCAGACTTGTCTGAGGAATATGCACAACCTCAGTTTGCCTGGAAGTGAAATTCCAGATTGGTTCTCTCAGGAAGCAACCTTCTCAGAGCGTAAAAATCGTGAACTCAGGGCTGTAATCATCGGTGTTGTTGTCTCTTTAGACTGTCAGTCACCGCAGAACTCAATAGGTCAGCTCACGGCTATGCCAGACATTCTAGTAAGGATACATGAACGGCATAGAGTTATATTTTCCACAGCATTGTACTTGTTGGGGTTACCGAGGTCTCATGAAGACCAAGTCCACCTGTGTTGGTACCCGCAATGTCATCCTTTGGTCTCAATGCTGAAAGAAGGCTGTAAGATGGATGTAATAAAGAGGAATCCATCATTCATTGAAGGGGTTCATCTGAAGAAACATGGCATTTATCTGGTGTACGAGGATGATGTTGAAATTGGTGGAAATGAGGAAATATTGGATGAAAGCCAGCAATCTGTATCACAAAGACTGGCGAAGTTTTTTAATTCAATTCAATGAGATGGGTCTGGTTTCATGAAGTCAGAACTTTAAGAGCAAGTCCATTGTGAACATAAATGACCTGTGACCTTTTGAAAGAGATTGACTGCATAATTATTCAGTAATTTAATCGAGCATTAGCTTCGTCACCATCATTTGTCTATAATGCATTTCAGTTTTATTCCAACATGATGGTTCTAAAACTCATTTTAGTTATTGGGTAACACATCTTCCCAGTTCATCCTAAAATAATTTATACTTTTTATCAACAAATCCTTCCTGGGACAAGATTAATGTTTATGGAGCACACACAAAAAATACACGAGTGAATTTATAATAAATTCACAATAAAATAAATATTTTTTACCCTCGAAAATTGAAAATTGACAGGGAAATCTTAGGTTCATTACATTGTAAATTAAACATATATCTCCGACTAAATTGTATGTCTAACGGTAAATACAATAATTGTGCATTTGTTGGAAAGAGAACACTTTAATAGTCTAAATACTTATTTTAGAGGCCTTATTTTGAGAGAAATATGAGCTTGATTGGTGAGGAGAGAGTTACACTCAATATATGTTTCCATTAACCAAAAGAAAAGTTTTTTTTTTTTTTATCTAATTTTACTCGGGCACACTTTTTGTTGGGATGGTGTTATTTTATTTCATATTACCTTCATTTTTAGGTTGAAAACAATGCGTATAAATTCTTATTTATCAGCTTTAAGGGTGGGCTAGTTGACAGGTGTCAAGCGACATCTAAAGAAAATTACCATTGGGGACTGTTCTCCCTGTTGGTTTCTTTCTTTTCATTCTACAAAACAAAAACTAGAGGGTGTCGTATAACAAAACAAAGACTGCACAACAGAAAAATACGTTACCTTAGACCATATGGTCATTTGGATGGCCTTCAGCACGTATCTTTGTATTCTTGTTTTTTGATTTGAATATGTCTTTGTATCTTAGGTATCTTCTTTTTTATTACACTTTTCTTAGTAAGCTCTGGAAGAAAAGAATCGTCATTCCTTTGCCTTTGGTGATTGCATAAGAATGATGACCTGGGGGTCAAAGGAGATAGCTTTAAAGATAAGCTAGCTGCCCGCAATTGTTGACAATCAGGAAAAGAACATTGACTAATATTTGGGCATTAATAATTAGACTTAACTATTTTAATGATAAATTTTATATCTTTTACATAATTTAAAAATATTTTTTACATATATATATATATATATTTTAAATGGGTGCATCTTACCTTATTTATAATTTATTGAATTTTTGATGTGAAAACTAATGAAACATGATTTTTCTCAGTTAATTCCTTGCTTGATTATGAAGAGAACATCGATACTTTGTTATGTTTGATCGTTACTTGTTCCCTAAGTTTTATTGTCTTAAAAGGTAGGAAAAGGACTGGATTCTTATATATAGACTTATTAGTCTTTTATTAAAATTTGTTAAGAATCTATCTTTTCGCTTATTAAAAAATTTTATTTAAGAATCATTTTTTTCAATAATCAATGAAATTTAAATATATAATGTCCTCGTATAATTTTATTAAATAAATTAATATTTAATAAAAAAATATCATTATTTGTCTTACAAACCAATGTACACTCAGCTCTCCACGCGTGTCGAACTGTACTGGTCTTCGGCTGAAAGGTCATTGGCGACTAAGTTTAGATGATTTCGACAATATTCTAATGGGCCTAGACCGAAGTCTTCTGGTATTCATTAGGTTTTTCGAAAAGATCATGACCTTAATTACAATGGTGAGCAGAGGAACGATGAGAAAAGATAAATATATATATATATATATATATTTTTGCATGAGCTTACCAACAAAAATTTACTCAATTGATAAGATGGGTGAAAAAGAAAAAAAACCCAAGACTTAAGCAAACCCAAAATTCATTGGAAAAGAATGGAAAAATTTCTAATTGAAGCACTTTTTTTTTTTTTTTTTTTAACTCTTACAGGATTTTGTAAAATTTTAGATTTATTTTTATTTTATCATTTATTTTAAAATTTATTTAATATTTTTAATTATTATATTAAATAATTTTTTAATATAATATTAAAATCATATCTTAAACCTTTACAAATAAGATAATTCTCACAAGTAAAAATATTTTAAATATTTATATAAATTATTAAGTTTAATATGTTAATTTTTATTAAAAATATATATAATAAATATATTAATTATACTTATTAATTAAAATTAAAAATTATTTATCAATATTTTTATTTAATTTTTAATTAAAAATTATAATTTATATATTATTATATAATAAAAATTTAATTAAATTATTTTACTTTGAAATAATTTATCAACACACATGAAATGATAATAAAAATTATTTTACTCTAACATTAATAAAATTTAATTATTATTATAATTTATTACTTAATACGGTTGAAAATTTTGATTTGTATTGTTTGATTATGAGTTTAAATTTTTATTAAAATATTTAACAAAACAAAATTTATATATAACGTTGTTTGAAAAAAAAAAAATAATAATTCTTCTCAGATATTTGATTCCTTTCCTAAGTAAAACTGTACGAGTCGACTTTAAATTCTGCATTTTCTACGCGGAAAAGGAAGAGACTGGTCGCTGTACCAGAGCATGGATTAATAGCAACGAAGTTGAGACCATCAACTAAAATTAAGACAGCAAAACAGATCTGAGAGCTAAAGGGAAGTAATACATAGAAATGTCAGGTAGCAACAACGTCCCTGTTCCTCCGGCTCCGGCGGCTGCGGCTGCGGCTGCTCTGAGACTTAAGTGGGACGTGTTCATAAGTTTTCGCAGGGAAGACACGCGCCACGGCTTCACCACGAACCTCTACGATTCGTTGCATGAACACGGCGTCCGAGCCTTCCTCGACGGCGTCGGAATGAATCAAGGTGACGAGATAGCCCCGAGTCTACTTGAAGCCATTGATGACTCGGCCATCTCGATCGTTATAATCTCTCGGAGGTACGCCGATTCGCATTGGTGCCTGGACAAGCTGGCCAGAATAACCGGGCTGAAGAGGCTGATACTTCCTGTGTTCTACGAAGTCGAACCGTCTCACATCAGGAGACAAAAAGGGCCTTTTGAGCAAGATTTTAGGAACCATTTGATGAGGTTCGGAGAGGATACGGTAAACAAGTGGGGAAAAGCCATGAAGAAAGTTGCTGACTTGAAGGGCTTACCTTTTGACAGCAGGTGATCTCACCTTTATTTACTGTCTGAAATCAACGATCTTGGGTTCAAATTAAGTGAAAAACCTCTTCAACTTTGGTGGGGTTTCAAGAGAATGGGGGTATTTTGGCATTGTTTGACTTTGATAATGATTCAGTTTGTTTTGTTGGGGGGGTGGGGGAGGGGCTAATTAATTTAAGTTAATTACGAGCTTATTTTATGGATCTTGACTGTCGTGGTGTTTAAATTTCCTTATAAAAAGGCCATATGAAAATTGAGCTTACTGAATGGATATTTTTTTATTTTTATAATTTAATGAGTTGGCGCAGCATCTTGAAGTTTGTTTTTATATATTCTTTTAATTGGTTTGGATTTATTGTGATTCCTTATTTTGGCAATTGGAGAACTGGGATTTATTTTGAAACAAAGGTTGGACTTCGCAGTGGCTGCCTTCACGTTCATTATCATGTCATGCAATTTCACTTTCATATGAAATGTGATATTTATTTGTCTCTAACTTGTTTAAGCATGATTAATGTTATGGCTACCAACAGTCTCACTCCAATGCATTTTTTCCTTTTTCTTTTTCCTAAAACACAAACCGGAATGGCATAACAGTTTATATCAGTTATGCAGACTTTGCCCATGAAAATTCGAGTGTAAGAACAAGTGATTGAGGTATATGTTGTAAAGGGCATTCCCAGTGCACTCGAGACTTTCACACTTTGGGATTTGGGAAGATTGGAGTAACTTTATCTCTACTTCAAGGCTCATGCTTCTTGTTGTGTCACTTAATTAAATATTAGTAAAAGTGTCCTCCCATTATTTTTCAAGCATGGTTGATTAACCTTTTTAGTTGCTGTTATCTCATTCATCTACAAGTACTTTTGGTACATGAATGCATGCTATTGCCTATTTATCTACAAGCGACTAGAATATTGTTGGTTGCATCTTCTTGTTCTTATTTTGCATTTTTATTCGCTTGATGTTCTCTAATGGGTTGACTATATGCCTTTGGCAGCAAAGAAGGGCATTTGATTCAGGAACTAGTCACCAGGGTTTTGACAGAATTGAGAAAAATTCCAGTTGGTCTTGCTACTTACACTGTTGGGCTTGATTCTCGTGTAGAAAGACTCATCAGCTTGTTGAATGTTAAATCAAAACACATTATAGTTTTGGGACTTTATGGAACAGGTGGCATTGGGAAAACAACCCTTGCTACAGCTCTCTACAATAAAGTTATCATTCATTTTGAGTTCCGATGTTTCATTTCGGACGTTAGAGAAACTTGTCAAAAAATTGATGGTTTGGTTTCTCTCCAAAACAAACTTCTTGATAATCTTTCCTCCAATCGGGCAGGTCATGTGAGTGATGTTGATGCTGGTATAACTGCAATCAAACGGACGGTGCAAGAGAAGCGAGTACTAGTAGTTTTAGATGATGTGGATGATGTCAAGCAACTTGATGCACTAGTAGGAAAAAGAGATTGGTTTGGCAAAGGAAGTCGAATAATTATCACAACCAGAGATAAATCTGTTTTGGTTGACCATATGGTTAATGAACCGCATGAGGTCAGGGAGTTGTATTCCTCTGAAGCTTTACAACTTTTCAGTTATCATGCCCTCCGAAGAGAGAAACCTACTGATGATTTCCTGAATCTGTCCGAGAAAATTGTGTCTCTTGCAGGTGGACTGCCTTTGGCTCTGGAAGTGTTTGGTAGTTTCTTGTTTAATAAAAGGAGGATAGAGGAATGGAATGATGCCCTGAAAAGATTACAGAAAATTCGACCACATAATCTTCAGGATGTTCTAAGAATAAGTTTTGATGGACTGGATGAAGATTTTAAGGCTGTATTCCTTGACATAGCATGTTTGTTTGTTCCAATAGGAATGGAGAGGGAGGAAGCAATTGACATATTGAAGGGTTGTGGTTTTAGGGCTGAGACAGCAGTCACAGACCTCACAGCAAAATGTCTTATTAAGATAAGAGAAGACTTTACCTTGTGGATGCACGATCAAGTCAGAGACATGGGAAGACAAATTGTCCAGCATAAAAACCTTGTAAATCCTGGAATGCGTAGTAGACTTTGGGATCACAATGAGATCATTAATGTGCTGAAGCACAATGAGGTGAAAATTAAACAATGGCAAATAACTCATATAATTAGTTTATCACTAGTTGCACTTCTCCCACTTTCCTAAGCAACTTGCAGAATTGATTGAGAGAGTAAAGACAACAGAAGCTTAACAATTTCTAGCAATTTTTTTGGCTTTCCATGTCATGATTCCTTAAACAATTATGAGCATGCATGTCTCTAATGGGAAGCTCTTAGGAGAGAAACTATGCTTAGCATCAATTGGATTGTTTTTGTTGCTGGGTGGGTGTTTTGATTCCATATTTTGCCTATTGTCTTTGAGTGGGGGACATGAGATAAAATGGCTGAGATGAGAACATATACCAACAACCAGGAAAACATGATTACAGTTAAGAGTTACAACTTGGGACTGCTACAACTTGTGGATAACAAAAGAATGTGCTTACATTTGAAGTTGCATAATTAATTCAGATAGCCATTAATTGAACATCACATATATGTCTGTTCAACTGCTTGAAGTTTGTGTGCATAATTCTCTGTATTGTTTGAGAGAACAACATGCTAATTTCTGCTCAATGCTGTTCATAAATTGTTTACTCTTTCTCTCTACCTTGTAGTTGGTTTCTGCTTCTAATTTTAAATTTTTTACTGTGTATCTTGGACAACAGGGAAGCGACTGTGTAGAGGGAATTATCCTTGACTTTAGAGAGAAGAAGCCAAGGACTGATGTAATTGTCCGGAATAGTCTCCTAGAAACACTAAACTGCACCGATGCAATACTATACCTGAAAGGAAAATTTCAGGAATGGCTTCAGAATAGAGCAAAGGGAGAGGAGGAGGGAATAATTCATACTAAATCCTTTGAAAAAATGGTAAATCTACGATTGCTTCGGATCAATCGTGTCAAATTGGAAGGGAAGTTTAGTGTTTTGCCTACACATTTGAAGTGGCTACAGTGGCAAGGATGTTCCTTGAAAAGCCTCCCTCACAATTATTCTTTGTCTCAACTTGCTGTCCTTGATCTCTCTAGGAGCACAATTGAGCGAGTATGGGGTTGGGGCGGTAACAAGGTATGCCCCTGCAAATGACTTGAGCATAAGCTTGCTATCAGGTTGTTTATGTTAATAACTAAGTAGAATACTTCTCATCCTTTTTGTACTTTTCTGAGTCATTTAAAGTCATTGAAGTGCTTTAGGTTTGCCATTCTTGTAAATATTTGTGCTTTCTATCACATGACAAGTATTGAGAATTTTAGAGGCAAGGAAACTAAGAAAAGAAGAGATTATTTCGCTTTATTTGTCGTGTACAAATGTAATTGATCTCTAGCTTTTCAGGTGGCTGAGAAATTGGCTGTTCTGAATCTCCACCATTGTCATAATCTAATGGCTATTCCTGATTTAACTGGGCTTACATCCCTGGAGAAGCTAAACCTTGAGTATTGCGTCCGCTTGACAAAGATTCATGAATCATTGGGTAATGCAAGATCATTACTTTACTTGAACTTGACAGGATGCTCAAACCTTGTTGAACTTCCTAGTGATTTATCTGGGCTGAAAAATCTACAGAAACTTTTTCTCTCTGAGTGCACAAAATTAAAGGAATTGCCAGAGGACTTGGGCTGCATGGATTCATTAAAAGAGCTTCTTGTAGATAGAACTGCTATATCAAAGCTTCCTGAATCTATTTTTTGGCTTACAAAACTTGAGAAGCTTAGCCTGGATGGTTGCCAATCCTTGAGGCAGCTGCCTCAATGCTTAGGCAACCTGCTTTCTCTAGAAGAACTCTCTCTTAATCAATCCTCGTTGGAAGAACTTCCTGATTCTGTTGGATCATTGTCATGCCTCATGAAACTAAGTTTGATGTGGTGTGATTCACTTACTGCAGTTCCTGAATCAGTTGGCAATCTCCAATCATTGACACAATTATTTGTCAACAGTAGTTCGATCAAGGAATTACCTGCTTCAATCGGCTCATTGCCTGATTTGAAAGAATTATCAGCTGGAGGATGCAAGTCTCTGAGCAAGTTGCCTGATTCACTTGAGGGACTAACTTCTCTTAACAAACTTCAATTAGATGGGACACCAATCACGGGTCTTCCAGAACAAATTGGTGCTCTGAAAATGATTGAAATACTAGAGATGAGGAATTGCACATCTGTTACATCTTTACCGGAGGCAATTGGGAGGATGCTGAACCTGACTAGTTTATATCTGTCTGGTGCTAATTTAACTGAGTTGCCCGAATCTTTTGGGATGCTGGAAAATCTTGTGATGTTGAGATTGAACAATTGCAAGATGCTGCACAAACTTCCAGCTTCAATAGGAAAGTTGAAGTCCTTGCACCGTTTACTGATGGATAAAACTAGTGTAACAGAATTGCCAGAAAGTTTTGGGATGCTTTCTAGATTAATGATATTGAAAATGAGGAAGGAGCCATTTAGATCTCTGGGCAAAGATGAGAGGCTAGTTACACTCCCAACTTCCTTCTTTAATCTCTCATTGCTAGAAAAACTTGATGCCCGTGCTTGGCGAATATCTGGAAAAATTCCCGATGACTTTGAGAAGTTGTCTCAGTTAGAGATCTTAGATCTTGGCTACAACAACTTTTGCAGCCTTTCATCTAGTTTAAAGGGCCTTTCTCTTCTCAAGAAGCTTTTCTTGCCTAACTGTGAGGAACTCAGGTCCCTTCCTCCCCTTCCCTCGAGTTTAGAAGAATTGGATGCTGCAAACTGCATTCAATTGGAAAGTATATCTGATATTTCCAACCTGGAGAACTTGGAGTTGTTGAACCTTGCCAATTGCGAGAAAGTGGTAAACATTCCAGGCCTGGAATGCTTGAAGTCCATGAGAAGGCTTTACCTGACTGGATGCAAAGCTTGCTCATTGGCTGTAAAAAGAAGACTATCAAAGGTTGTCCCCATCCCTCTCTCCCCTTCCCGTTTGTGCTTTGTGCAATGATGTGTGCACTTACATTTGCAAGTAAAATTAAGGGTTGTGCTTCGTTGAAATTGTTTTGCAGACTTGTCTGAGGAATATGCTCAACCTCAGTATGCCTGGAAGTGAAATTCCAGATTGGTTCTCTCAGGAAGCAACCTTCTCAGAGCGTAAAAATCATGAACTCAGGGCTGTAATTATTGGTGTTGTTGTCTCTTTAGACTGTCAGTCACCGCAGAACTCAATAGGTCAGCTCCCGGCTATGCCAGACATTCTAGTAAGGATACATGAACCGCATAGAGTTATATTTTCCACAGCATTGTACTTGTTGGGGTTACCGAGGTCTCATGAAGACCAAGTCCACCTGTGTCGGTACCCGCAATTTCATCCTTTGGTCTCAATGCTGAAAGAAGGCTGTAAGATAGATGTAATAAAGAAGAATCCATCATTCATTGAAGGGGTTCATCTGAAGAAACATGGCATTTATCTGGTGTACGAGGATGATGATGAATATGGTGGAAATGAAGAAATATTGGATGAAAGCCAGCAGTCTGTATCACAAAGACTGGCGAAGTTTTTTAATTCAATTCAATGAGATGGGTCTGGTTTCACGAAGTCGGAACTTAAGAGTAAGTCCATTGTGAACATAAATGACCTGTGATCTTTTGAAAGAGATTGACTGCATAATTATTCAGTAATTTAATCGAGCATTAGCTTCGTCACCATTATTATGTTATATAATTCATTTTTTATGCTAATTATTTATTTGTAATTGATATGAGAGTTCTTATTGGTTCCATTGTTCCGTTCTCTCGGAACTTCAAAGCTGTAAAAATTCTTCTTGGTTCGGTCCACCCGATGCTCAAGATCTGGCAGTCATATTTCCCTCTTTTTTTTTCGGCTCGACCAATAAGAGACTGAAAGGGTGAAGCAGCCACCAGTAAGTGTCAGTTGTATTAAAACTAATTGAGTTTTAATTCTATCAGAGTTAATTGAGCTTTAGCTTGAGCTTTAACAATAATATCAAATTTGATTTGAGGACCAAAAGAGTTGAGCATTTACTTATCAATGCCAGAAGAAGTTGTAATAATATCAAATTTGATTTGAGGATCAAAAGAGTTGAGCATTTACTTATCAATGCCAGAAGAAGTTGTATGGGCGTTCAAGCAAGACCGCCAATTTGCGCCTGGCTTTGGAAACTCATTGACAAATTGAAGCTGCTCTTGCCTAATATATAAGATGAGTTTTTGAAAACTTTTTATTTTATCCGTTAAGAAAGAAATTTGATGTATGTAAATTATATAATAATAATAATAATATAATAATAATAATAATAATAATAAATTTCTTAATTCTTACTAATATTATACACTTAAAAATAAAATATGAGATATGAATGTAAAAATTAAAATTATTAAAATATCTCTTAAAAAACCAAATATCTGTAACATATCAATTCAATTTTTCGCTTATTTGTTATATCCTGTTACTCTCTCTTACCATAGCTACCTGGCCAATTCTTGAGCTTTCCCCGTGGCATTAAGAGCTTCGGTGTGAAGTTTGTACCTTGTTTTGTCCTCAATTTGTTATTTTATGCTCTTTAATGGATGATGAAATCTCTTTTGTTGTTCAAGGGGAACAATTTAAAAAAAAAAAAAAATTGAAGGTTTAGTCTAACCAATTTAGTGATTCACAGATTTAAGATCCAATCTGTTTTAGCAAGTAAGTTTTTTAAACTATTGCAATATGAGAGAGACATACACAAATTTGAAGTCGGTTAGCGTTTCGAAAGACTTTGCATACGGTAAGGGGACAGAGAAATGAATTCATATAATTTTGGAAACGCTGAAAATAAAATGAACTTGGGACTACTTAAATGCCATTTCAATCGACTAGCTGTACATCACTGTGACAATCCTAATGGCCCCGTACAGATTCCTCACGGGAGGGGCAAAGAAAAACTAGACGGTGTAATATAAAAAAACACAAAAACTACACAACAGAAATATACGTATCTTCTAACATAGACTATCTTACTAAACAAACAGGAAGAAAATAAAGAGGAAAAGGAATGACCCAAAAAAAAAAAACCTCTTCCGCAAGGATTATATTCTGTCAGTTTAATTCTTTTTTGGTATTTTCGGCTTCGACCTCATGCTGGCTCTCCGAGCAACATCCCAAGCCTTCTGTGGGGCATATATACCTAGCTGTGAAGCGAAAAATGACTCGTATCCAGGAGAATCAAAAGCAAAGCCGGTGTGCCTGGATAACTCTCGCGGGAGTTGAGCTATGGCGTAGCTCCTCTCCTCTTGCGGGGTAAGCTGGCTCCCAACCTCAAGCAGTCTTACCCTTGTGTTGTCATCAGGCTCGTGCCAGTGAATTTCTTGGACAATCTGGTAATCATAGGGGAAGAACCATCTTTGCACACTGTATCCAAATAAACAGACAGACAAAGAGTTATTTTCCTATCTTGAATGGGACAATAGAATAAAGATTCAACAAAACAATAAAAAAAACAACTAAAAGCATCTAGAATTTACTGTCCCCAGAAATCTAGTCATGATTATGATCCAGTAGTACATGCTAACACCAATTGCATATCTAACAAGCTCAGTTCCTTGTAATGCTTTTTGAGTCCAAAATAAGCCACTCATGCTGAAAGTGGGCATTTTTCAGTTTTGACAATTTGCTTAAGCGAAAATGATACGGGTTGCTGAGGTGTTAGGGAGAAAGGTTACTCTATTGTGATTTGGTGGTCACAGGCTCAGGTCTCCAAGAAAATTGCTTTGTGAAAACAAAAATAAGACGACATATATTTAATCCCTCGACCCTACAAATGTATGCATCTTGTGGACTGAGACACCCTTTCTTTAATCAAAACACAAACTAATTAGATTCATAACTTCACAGACAATGGATGGGTATATCAGGACGTGTGAGTCAGAAAAAATGTCTGAACATGCCTAACAAAATACAATTCAGTGTTCTAGGATACCTTCTAAACCTTACCCCTGATAAATGAAGTCGCCCATGAGTGCAACAACAGGAACAAGAAGAAGCGCAACATAGAAGTAAAAGGTGCTCATCAACACATAAATGACAAAATAAACATTCTCCTGCATAGAAAGTGAAGCACAAGTTAGCATGTAGACAGTTGAATTAGGGAACTAGAGCAGATCTAGCACCTCCCGAACACTCATTTTTTGCCTCTAATCTATGGAAACAAATGAGAGAACATTGGCTTACCCGTAGCAATGAATAAACAAAAATGAACAGAAACCATGCCAAAATGCTTCCTCCAACACTGATATAATGCCACCTTGTAATTGAATTGCAGATCATAAGAAGGCGCAAATTGACGGTGATAACCACACAAGTGAAAGCCATCGTGCTGACATCCCAATGTCCAAAAATCCTGCCCGATTTATTTTTACCACCACGACTCGAAGCAGTTATAAAGGAATAGAAGACTAGAGATTGGTACACCGAAAAGCAAGCCCATGTAGCCACCACTCTCCATTTGAAAAAGGCATTTCGTATTCCCTCCTTGTACAGTTCAGGATACTTCTTGGACAGCGATGCACTAACATCCTAAGAAAATACACAAATTAAGATAAAAAAAAAAGTCAACAACCAAGTTTATTATCTTTCAATAGCTGTTTTTAAGAAAAGGAAGCTGGAAATACTATTCACCTTATCAAAAAGCCCAACAATAATAACTGGGAGGGCAGTAAATATAACATTATAAAGTGACTGGAACCAATCGTCATAGAATCTTTGACCAGAAAACCCGGTGTGAAAGGTGAACCAAAATTGAGTCAATGTGAATGTGAGATTCTTGTAAAAGAAGTATGTGATGACCTGCAAGTAAAACTGCCATGAGCACAACAAACCAGGTGATTTGAAAACTTAGAAATATTATAGAGAACTCAAACCTTGCATATTCTAAGATATGACCATCGTCCATGCACAAGAAGTAAATCTGTTAGATAGCGAAACTGAGCAATTGCAAAATCACTAGCCATCACAGCTTGCATCCCTTCTAGCCCACTTATACCAACACCAATATGGGCAGCTTGAATCATGCTCACATCATTAGCACCATCTCCAATACTAAGTGTTATTTTCCGTGCACCTTTCTTGACCAGACTTGTCACCTAAAACACAATTCAAAACTGTCATCAGAGGCCTGGAATCCTCAAACTACATGCTGTTAGGTAAAGATGGATGAGCTATCCAGACCAAAATTCCTAAAATTTGCTTCAAAAAATAATTAGCTGCTCTAAAATTCATTTGTGAAATGGCATTTTAGGTTATGTTACCAAACAAAACCAAAATGTAAATCATTTTTTACGGTAACGAAAATGTGAATCTTCAGTTTTATGTGAGGGTATCCATCTCATATATTTCCATTCATCAATAGATCATGTGAAATTGGAATTCCTACCTCAGATTGTCTTAAAAAGACAAATTTCATGTTGCATTTTCATTTCCCCATACATATTAAAACAACAAGATCTATACTGAATTTGACAGAACTGGTACTCTTTAACGATAGAACCCTTTACAATGCATCATAAAGCTTGGTCAAGCTTAGAATTTATTATTGTATGAGTTTTTAAAACTTGATAAGTTCTATCTCCATGTTTTTATAGTTGGTTCAATAGGCAAGCACAAAATCTTACAAAAAGGAAATCACCTGTGCTTTCTGTAAAGGAGAAACTCGGCAGCAAACAACTGAACTACAATTCAGGCTGAGATTCAGCAGCATTACTCGTAAACTAGGGTCTAATGCATACATCAAACACTTTCCATCTATAACAAGTGCTAATTTTGGTCCAGATATTGTATGCAAATGATGCTGTGCTTCCTCAAGGCACTTCTTCAGCTCCCTTTTGACTTCTTCCTTCATAAACCGAGCAATTTCCACTTGGTCACCCTGGAATGAAAATTTTGAATAAACATAAGTGATGAAGAGCCTCAGATCAGATCAAATATATCCAAATTATTTTCATCTGACACTAAATTGGCATAAGATGCTGCTTACCCTATTTTCAACTTCTCGAATTGCATCTGTTTCTGAACTTATAATAAATTGCTTCATCTCATTATTTATTAAGTTGCATGCTGCAGCAAATCACCAGATAAAAGGGTTTAAAAAACTGCAGATGCACACAAATTTAAGACAAAAACAAAGAAAGTACTGAGGCAATATTGAATAATTTATTTTTACAAAACTGCAAATGCACATATATCCGAGACAAACAAAGGAAGGAACATGGAAATATTAAGTAATGACCCACCATATGCAATATTTATTGCCGTTTCCATCTTGTCCCCAGTAAGGACCCAGATCTTAATTCCAGCTCTAGAAAGAGTCTCAATACAAGTTGGCACTCCTTCTTGAAGCTTGTCTTCTATAGCAGTGCAGCCAATCAAAGTAAGGTCCTTTTCTATAAGTTCTGCCACCTGCACAAATTTTTTATTGGCACAAGATGTGAATTTATTGCATCATAATAAAAGAAATCCAAATTAACTTCCTAACAATTATCAGAAAATGAAAAAAAACTAGCTTACTGTGGAAAAATGAGTTGTTCAGAATTCTATCTCAAACAATCTTTTAACAGAAGTTTCCAATAGCAATCTAAGCTTGTTTGACTTCCAATGCTGTTACAGTATAGCTACTTCCAAATGTTTTAAGAGAACACTGATCCATGAACAAACAAATGCACTATCTATTGCATCCTTCAGTACCACTAGGGTCACTAGATTTTAGTAAAAATAAGCACAACTAAAAAATTTATAAATATTAAAAGCGATAGAAGAATCAGTAAACAAACTAAAAATTTATAAATAAAATGCCTGAGGGGTGTTCGGTCACACATCAGTGTGAAAAATGACAAATTTCATACAGATTTTAGAGAGGAAAAAAAATAATAAGGAGATATTTCAGGACATTTTTTAATGAATAACATCTCATAGCTGGAACAACCCATAATCGTGGCAAAGAGAAAAATATGAAATGTTGACAGGGTAAACCTCATCTAACTTCTTTTCACGTTCCCTCAGAGAAGATTTGGCTTGGATAAACTTCTCATTCCAGCTTTCATAAATTTCAGGACTCAAATCTCTATAGGCTAGGCAAAGGGTACGTAGTCCTGCAGATCCAAATTGCTCCAAATGTTCCCTGCTTATTTTCTTCAGATTATCATTTCCATTAACCAATCTTTCATAAATTACAGTATCAGCACCCTGTAAAAAGAATGGTTTAGCTGATAGTTCTATGCCAATTGGTAGCACTCTTCATCCTAGTAATGAACAACCTTAAGAATCTAAACTAATACCTTGCAGTATAATACAAGTCTACCATCTGGATATCGACAAACAACAGACTGGCGCTTTCTTGTGCTACATGACCAATGAATATCGAAAATGATGTCAGCACTACAGAAAATGAGAACATAAATATACTGGACTGAGCAATCTGTGCCCAACCAACCTGTTGAACTCCAGAACATTCAGAATTTCATAACACACATCTTGAACTTTTCCCATCTTTTCCACATGAGATTCACGAACATATATTGTGGTGGGTGTACGCCTAAGAAGAAAAAATTTTAGCCTCACCAGTAATGCAAAAGAATTTTTTTCAAATGGTGCTATGCAAAGGTATTGAAAACTAGTTGGGGTCAAATCAATCATTTGTGAGACTTGTAAACTTTTTCTGATGTCCAAATGCAAAGCTTCAGCTAAGAACAAAAGTGGAATGGCATACAGCATTTCAGCTGTAACAAAAACCTGTAGAAAAAAAAGCCAAAGTTCTTTGCAGCAGTAACCAAAGCAGCCTCATCAGGGGAAGCAGCCTGATAGGTTATTTTTTCTGGAGTCTCATCACCCTCAGTAAGCACTGTATGACATATAGCAAGGCATCTGAAAAATTCCTACAACAAAGAAGAGAAGAAGCAAACTAACTTGAAATACCTTAATCAATGAATCATGTGATACATAACGAAAACATTTTTTACTTGATATTTCAAAAATCTAACAATGAAATATCCAAGTTTCTATAGCAATCCACCTCCATAATTCCCATGGGGAAAGTTTATTGTGTTTTAAAAAGATATCAGTAGATAACCCCATGCATCAATTACTATAAGCACTTGCAGAATACACAACCAAACAATTGGCAAAGACCATGTAAAGACAATAATAAACAAAACTAGACAAGTAAAGAGCAACCTAGTCTGCAAGGCTCCCACCCCATGGGATCTAGAAGAAGGGTTGGATATACGCAGCCCTAACCCCTATTTCTTTTTAACAAAGAGGCAGTTATACTGATAAAAATATTAATATTTTTATCAGCAACAATCTATTTCAAACATAAAGAACAGTTGAAGCCTCTGCTTCATAGATTAAATAAATGACAATAGAGGATTCTGATCCCAAATAGAATATACTACCTTGCATACATCAGGATCGGGTTCATTCCTCCAAGCTCCTCGCATAAGCCTAGCATCATCAAAGTTAAAACCCTTCTCATGCACTGCATTAGCAGATTTTTGAACCTGTAAGAAAAAGACCAAATGATTACTCTTCTCATTTCCAAACCTGCATAAGGTAAAAAGAGTGTATGTTTTCCCTAAAAGCAGGGAATAAATACTTCTTGAATTTTCATGCCACTCCGCCGAGCTCCTCCCCTCTCTATTTCAGTAACACCGGTTCCATAAACCTCGCCTCCAATTGAACACTTAAAGAACTCCATTAGATTTCGCGTCAAAGTTCCTGTTTTATCAGAAAAGATATACTCCACCTGGAAAAAGCAATAATCCAATATGTTGAGCAGATGTACAGAACAAGAGAAAGGAATGAAAGTAAAAGGGTTTTCAAAAGTGACACTCCTCAATTACAACTAAAGGAGAACTTTATAAAACAATTCTTTGATTAAAAGTACAAACAGACAAAATCCATTTGGCACAGCCTACCTGTCCAAGTTCCTCATTCAAATTGGAAGTCCTAGCCAATGCAGGTGTATTAGTTTCACCGTGGTACATATGTAGGTCCTTGTTAATAAATTGAGTGGACTGAATGAATTTGATCATCTGAGAATGAATTTGATGTTTGATTAGAAAACATGGAATTTTCAGCAAGAATTATCCAAATGCCATGGTGAACAACATAGTGCTGGACAATATACCAACCTCAATAGAAACATATAAAGAGATGGGGATTATTGTTGAGTATAGAGTGATCAGGGTAAATAAGGTGAGTGCAGCAACCTGCATAATGAACAAAGCAAATAAAAACAAAGAAAAATGGGAGAAAAACCAGAAAGAAAAAGAAGATATACATACATATATATATATAGTCAGAGCACATTACCCCGAATCGGTTGCTAGGGTTGAAGGCCATTTCCACTCCTTCATTGAGACCAAGATAATAATACTTACGGCTTATGAAAATGCCACTGCAGAATTTCAGGAATCATAAAACACAATCAGATGAAGATTTTAAGACCAAAATCCAAAATTGTTGCAGTAAAGATAAAAAAAGACCAAACAGCTGAAAACCCACACCTGCCTATTGCTCCAATCACGCACATAAAGAAGAGTGTTCCAAAAAGTATGAGTATGAGTTTGTCAAGTTTCCTCTCCAATGTACTCCTCTTGGAAGGTACATTCATAGAATTCATCATAACCTGCAAAAATCCAAAAAGCCATGAAGTAACATGTATCCAAACAAGTAAAAGGCTGAGCAAAGATGAGAAGCACTGAAAAAAAAAAAAAGGCACCAAACCTTTGTTTCATGACCGGTAAAAATAACGGCCCCAACTATGTATTCTGTGTTCCTGAGACTACATCCCTGGAAAGATACAACACCCAGGATTTTGAATAAAACAAGATCAGCTTCATCACCAAAGAATAACAAACTGAGAACAAAAGGCATAGATTTTGGTTCCTTCCATGCCTTCCCCCACCTAGGGGACTTATAGACCATTAACTCAACCAAGGGGATCATAGACCAACGGTTACATTCTAAAGCCAATATCCTAAGAGGTAAAAATTGATAGAAATACATAAAGCCAAGTGCAAAAGATGGGGAGGGAAACTATGGGCTTACTCTTAACAGAATCTGGTTTGGAGTGAGAGGTATTGTCTGCTTTTGGATTATAAGATTTCCAGTAAAAGTGTACAGAGAATTGTTAGGTTGCTCACACTGAACTTCTCCTGCATTAAAAACAAGAATGCTTGTGAGGTGAAGGGTGATGTTGCATCCATGGAAATTAGCACCCATAAGACAATGGGTAAAAATGAATGTGCTGCCTTAACTACAACTGGATGGCCAATAATGATTCAACACTGTGCTAAATGACAAAAAGGGCTGATTTGGGCGAGGTAGCAAGGAAAAAAAAACAGAGAGAGGTATGGGATGTTGCAGCCACAGAAATTAGCATCCATAAGACAGGTAAAATGTATGACCTGCACCAACTATGACAAAATAGCCGATGGTGATACAACATTGAATTATACATCAGAAAACACCAGCTTGGTTAAGTGCAGCAGAAAATACATTGAAGACAATGATTCCATGGTCAATTGTCATAAAAATACATATGTGATAGCAGGTTAAAGAGGTATGGGACTGATTGGCATCCATAAAAACCATTTTTGCAACAATAGGCATCAAAATAAAAAAGCAAATCAGTTTTATCTATTGGCACTTTCAGCCCCCCCCCCTCTCTCTCTCTCTCTCTCACACACACACACACACACAAACACAAGCACACGAGTGTGCGTGTGCACACACAGTGAAAAAAACAAGGCAGATGAGCATATCCACATTTCCACATATACATCATGTGAATATATGTAACCTTTGAATTCAGATGCTTTCTCAGGAGTCAAGTAGTCCCAAGTCCTTTCCAAAGCCTTTCTGATCTTCAAATTTGTTTCCCCATCTAAATTTGCTGTCTGCAAAAGATAAGCAACATTACACTTGAAAGGAAAAATAATTATTAATACATAATATCACAAATGAATCTTCTTCTTTCAAGATAATATTAACAAAAATTGCAAATTATTTACAAGAAGTACAAAAATGGGAAAAGCAAAGGGGAAAAACCACCTCAACATAGCAGACACCATCAGGGTTTGTAGAAGCAAGAAAAAGCAGATCTGCAGGAAAAAATCCATCCTGCTTAACCTGAAACCATAGCAAAATTCAGATTCATACACGTGTGTGTGTGTGTGTGTGTGTGTGTGTGTGTGTGTGTGTGTGAGAGAGAGAGAGAGAGAGAGAGAGAGAGAGAGAGAGAGTGTATCCCTTATGCCAAAAAACATGGACAAAGTTTGATAAGAACTACCCAAAAAACACTAGAAGAGGTTCAGCAAACTCACCCTGACAATGTCTCCAACCTGCAATTTCTTCCAGGGAAGAGTTTCCCACTTTTGATCTTGCAACACTTCTATCGGAGTGCTGTTTATCACCAAATCATTCTGAAAGCGCTTCTGTTGCACACAATAAAGGAAAGAAAAACAAAAATAAAAAATAAGAAATCAGCATTTCCCCCCTTAACTGACAATAAAAATGAGTCCCAGGACCTCGTGTCTCAACCCTCCCTTCCCCATACATCTCCCAGCAGCTAAGATTTTTCAAATAAAGGAATAATCTTATGTGTTTTGTTTTCAAAATAATTAGTTCGTGAGAAAAAGAGATGACAAAATACACATAATACAGCTGAAATGAACTACAGAACTCACCCAGTCCTCGAACGCCTCCTTGATAAGAGAGACTAAAAGCACCAAACTCAGAGGGGCAACATTTGTTATTGGATTGACAGGGCTGCATATCAGAATGATTCTTAGGTACAGGCTAAAAAGTGACGTGTATGTTGATGATGACAACAATATAGAGTCACACCCTACATGTAAGCCCTCAGAAATAGCAAAAAAAAATAATAAACTGACATACAGGACTTCAACAACAAAAGATGTTCCCTAAAGATAATAGGAGGAATGTAATTTTATCTATCTCTGTGCAAACAAACATACACATGCACACAACTAATTCTTAACCACAATCGCAAACAAGTGAAAAGTGGGTAAAAATTGCCAAGCACTAAAATAATTGTCCCAGACATTTCTAGAGAGAATTGTGAAAGATACTATTAACCACAACCTTGGCAACCAAACAATGTCCTGCATGTCTCTCTAACAAGCATAATATTGCTGACCACAAATCAATTAATTGCCTACAAGTTTGAATCATTATACCTGATTGGTGTCATCGACAAAATTGAGATCAGGAGAAAATAGCAGTTGGCAACACGTCTGAACTGTCAGGATAAGCATAGAATTTTCTCAGGTATTATGAGTGCATCAAACAACCTTATGACATAGGTACTTAAGCTTAGCCTATTGAAACAATTCTGTACATTCTATTCAAGATTTCACTGGCTTAAAGACACTTGGACACAGTTTCACATCCAACTTATTGGTTAATTAATGTGCTGATAAACTGATTTTCATAATCAATGTCAACTTAATGATGTGAGAGAAAAAGAAAAGACATATGTGCACAAATACATTGATACTGTTCAAACTTTCTTCCATCAAAATTTCTCAATCCACCTGATAATACAAATCAACTTACATATCCCTTAGATTCAGTGTTCACATTTCCTAGAGATATGCCAGTACATTGAATGCACAAACAGTCCCTGGCTGGGCACAAGTTTGCCATTACGGTTGAGCAAGAACTCTATGCAATGTTTATCTAAACATCTAAGAAAGCAAAGAATAAAATAACAATCATTGTATTGCTAAAACAGGATTTACCTGTTCAAACAACCCTTTTGGCAAAAATGTAAAGAAGTTGTACTTTGTAGTTGAGATGGAATTTCCCTGAAACAATTTATCCAATGTTAATTAAATCCATATCAGATTCAATGAACCAGAAACAGAGACAATAAAAAGGATGTCCTAATGCACGAGGCTCCCACACTATGAGGTCTAAGGAAGGGTTAGATAAAAGAAACTGTGTAATGAAACTGTAATATCTTCCATACATCAAAAGTACACTCAAAATAATCAACAAAAAAAATCTCAAAATCAAATAGCAATGTCCAAGCTTTTATTAAGGAGGTTCAAGATGCACTGCAATATCGAAAATCAAATTCAATTTGTTCAACCATTGCTTAGTTTTTGCTGTTTTTAGTAGCTGAACAACAGAATACCTAACTTAAACCACACATAAATTTCTTGAGCTTAAATCAAGTCAAATTACCTCCCTCAGAATGACCACTGGCTGAGCATGTGATCTCACCACTTTCTTTTTGAATTATTTAGATTTTAGCAGCCATTACATCACAGTGAAAATCACTTTTCTTATACCTATGAAACTTCACTTCGGTTTAGAATGGCATACAATGCACTAGACTTGACACAGCTTCAACTAGCAAGCAAAACCATAGAGGCAAGAGTGCGCTGGCAGGATACATCAAGGGTCCAATCTAACAAAAGATACTGATAATTCTGATCGAGAAAGTCCACAGCCAAGTGGTCCAAACCCAGTGATCCTCCTCATAGATCAAAAATAGATAGATTACTTCATTAATAAGTCCCTGAACGTTTTCAGTTGAAGCACCAAGTATCCACTCCATTGCACAACTCTATCTTCTAAAAAGAAATAAATCCTGCTAAACTGCACTCAAGTAGCCATATTCTCTGATCAAACTTGAATACGTATATCCTCAACATTTCATCAGCAACCTGCATAAAAATTTATTTTCTCTTTTCATTCTCTCTCTCTCACTTTTTTTTTTTTTTTAATAAGTGCACCTGATGGCAATAAAGAGGATTGGGATGCATAAGAAATAGAAATTCTAACCATTCGACTTGCTGCATGGCGCTGAAACTTAGATTTTCTTACACATTAAAACCTAGTTTTCTAGCGCAAGTAATGAAAATTTCCTTTTCTCTCTCTCTCTCTTGTTTTTTCTTTTTTCCAGCAACCAAACAGAACAAAAGAAAATAATAAACTAGTAAATCCAAACTACATATCTATAAATACGCGAGAATCCAATTAGAACCTTGAATCTGACGGGAAGATTGGCCTCGCGATCATTGCAGTAGATGGTGCGGTGACCTGGTGCCTGAGGCCGTACTCGCCCAAGCCGAACCGTCCTGGACGACGTCGGACGGCCGGGCAAGCTTATGTTGCGACCGACTCTCGATCCCGACGACCTAATCCTCTCCCATCCTCTGCCGCTGCCATTCATCATCTCCGCCCCCTCCAACACGCCGGGAGCTGCCGATCCAGGCTCAAAACGGATCCGATTTTGTCCCGGCAAAACGGAAATTCGGGTCAAGCCGAAGACCGTTTAACTGTAACCGTCGGATTCCTTTTTGCTCTGCGTTGTCGCGTCCGTTGATGTCTCTACGATTCGGTTATTTATTCAGGGACGATGAAACAAGGATGAAAATAAGAATATGCTCGCCACTCTCTTTTCCTTTTTCTTTTTTAATTTTTTTTTCACCTTTTTACATGTCCCTAGCCGCATTACAGTTTTTATGATTTTTTTAATTCAATATTTCCTTTTATCTTAACGAAAAAAATATAAGATTTTTTCATTAAATTATTATAATTTGATATTAATAAATTAGTTATACCTTATAATATTTTTTATATAAATTTTAATACTAAAAAAATTATAATTTAAATTAATAAAAAAATATATCAAAATATCTTCAAATTAAGTTCGTCGTCGTTGTTCACGTTTTCAACCAAAATGACCCTATGAAATTTCAAAGCGCGTTGTTTTTTCCTCTAATTATATAAAGAAAACAAAATCGAATTTGTGAGAGTTAAAACTCAGAGCACACAATGAGCGTCTGATTTGATAAGATAAGTAGGTGGGAGCATCGATGCGCGCATGGGACTGAACGCGAAGCTGCAAATGTGAGCATATGGAAGTTTCCAAAAAAACGCCAAGCCGGACTTCAACAAGAATGGAAGTTGATGGACGGCGTCGTTTATTTATTCATGATGACGTGCCGTTGAATGTGACAACGCTTCTTGGCCACGTCGCAGGAGGTTAGACTCGTTAAAAAGTGGAGGGGTACTGGGCGACCCGGTCCTGCAATCATACAAGTGCTGGCGACTTGGCTGGCGGAATTCAATTTATTGCGGGCCCATTTTGCCAATGCTAACTGCCCTTGCTTTTTCTTTCGTTAGAAAAATCAAATTAAATTTAATTGTCTAATTTTTTTTAATTAAATTCTCATAAAATTTGCGTTCTTTTTATATATATATATATAATTAAAACCCGAGATTTTAAGTAAAAATCTAAATTATTAAGAGGGACAAAAATTATCAGTTTTTAACATGCTAAAAAAAGTTAGTATGGGACAAAAACGCCACCGCATTCTCGCCATTTTTCGGTTGCAATCTCCGGAAAACGTCGGAATTTTGGGCGTGGTTGCAGATCTCTGTTGTGCTGCTCTTTTACCTGTGTTTGACTTAAGACAACGGTATAAAAGTTGTGTTTATAAAGCATTTCCTTTATTCTATTACTTAAATAAAACAAATTACTACCATTCCAATGGCAATGATGCCTAATTGGAATTGGGGTTTGGAAGGGTAGTCCTCCCCTATGAACTCATATTCGCAAATTAAGACAAATCTTCTCCGCATTATAATGACCCTTTGATTAATTGTCCTTGTTTTTTTTTTTTTTTTTGTTGGTCCCACGCTAGAAGTAACTGTTTTGTATTTTTTTTTTAATGATAAATAAACTAAAAAATAACATTAGAAAAATAAGCTATCCTTTCATGGGCAGCAACCGCCACAAAATCAGCTCAAACTAAAGCTTCAATTTCGGGGGTTGTTGTCCCTACAAGGTGAAGGGACTTTCATTGTTGCGACCCAAATTCGCCATGGAATCTACGCAAAAATTTCTTTCTCACAATGCATGCTAAAAGGCAACACTCTCACGACTATTTGAGAAGTCCCAAGTGTTCGGTTATTATGTGGCGATAAGTGTCATCTCTCAGCCCGTCGACGTCATTTTTTTTTGCAGGGTGAGAAGGGAGCCAGATTCTGTAATGACCTTTTTGAGTCCCCTTTGTCAGGCCGTTTGGAGGGTTTCACAGATTATCCTTGGCTCAACTCCAATTGCCATCGAAACACCCTCACAACCAGAGAACCCACAAATCCATTGGCCATTGCTATCTCTTGCTACTCCGTCGAACCCAGCAAAGACTGGTCAAGGCCTTTCCGCGCCTTAATTGAATGTGCGATGCACTATCAGATGTTTAGCCTTTAGCGGGACATCACGGGTCACGCGGAAGGGAGAGCTTGTGTGCCCGCACCAAAAATAGCTTCGTTTATCCACTGCCAAATATGCCAATTAGCCGTGATAAATATAACTTGAAACCAACAATTACGTGGGGACAAAAAGGTAGGATCATAGTACCCAGCACGAAACCAATCTTTAAATGAGGTCCATGGTTTTTGTTGCAATTTCAATTCTTGAAATAAATATTCTAGAATTGTTGAACAAGAGGGCACCATTAAAGCCACACCTACCACAAGTTCCATTATTCTTGAGTTTCCAAATGAAGCGTTGTTCATTCGTAAGCTTATTCTTCACTTATTAAATGACTTCATGTAATAATTGAGACCTTCGACGGTCATTAAAATGGGGGGGACTCCGAAAATATTTGCCAGGTTCTTTGACCACTGGAAAACCCAAGATTCAGCTAATTGATCCAGCAAGTGAGCGGCTAACACTGGGGGAGATCACCAGCCTGGATTTATCATGGCTAATTCTCTGACTAGAAGCAGCACAAAAATTTTCAAGAATAGATTGTGTATCTCCCGCTGAAGACATTGTAGCTAAACCAAACAATAATAGATCATCAACCCAAAAAAAATGTAAGACAGGGGGACCTTGGCACGAGATGACAATCGGCTTCCACTATCTGCTATTAATGTCTTGTCCAATCATTTGAGAAAGTAGCTCAAAATAGATCATGAATAAAAAGGGAGGCAAGGGATCTTCCTGCCGCAGGCCACGTTGAGGCCTGAAGCTTTCTATTTTCCCATTGTTTCACAAAACAACAATTTCAACCCAAGAGACGCAATCCATGATTAAGGATATAAGGCTATAAACCTTGTTGGAAGGTTTAGAGAATTAAGAGGTTCCATTCAAGAAGCGCAAATCAAGTCTGTCATAGACCTTTTCAAGTTCAATTTTCAGCATCATATACCACCCAGCTTCCCATGCTTTCTCCTGCGAAGATAACTCGTTACTTCTTGTGCTACAATAATGTTACCATAAATAGACCTGCAAAGAATAAAACTAGTCTGTAAAAGGCTAATAATGGAGCTCCTAAGAGGTTGCAAAAGTCCACGATGGCTTTCGCAAGTAACTGTTAACTACACTAAAAATATATAAATTTTCTCTTATATGCCATGTTTTAACTTCACCATATTACATCATGCAATTCTCAGAGTACACAGGCAATGCCTCAGTATTAATTAGTTGGCTTTCTAAGTGTTGTTAGTGTCCAGATTTCATTATCTCCTTCTTCTTTTTTCAATTATAGATTCTCACTAAAATTTAAATTAAGATCTTTAATTTTGAAAATAATTTTAGTACTAATAAATTATAATTTATCGCTGGATGCCATTATCTTCAAAAGCCCCAGTTGATTAGTAGTACTCGCGTTCCAAGTTCTTGGTAGTAAAAAAGGTTTAGTCAGGTAATATTGGGCCGAGTTGTCTCCTCGGCCTACTACGTGTAACGGGCCTAAGTTCACTCCATTTGGCCCAAAAGAACTAGCCAGAGAAGCCCACATTTCGCATTAGCTTTTCCATTTATTTTAATTTCAAATCGAATGTGATCGATTTTCCACCGTCGTCGACATTTTCTGGAGGGAAGAAATGGAGTTGCTTAAACTGTCCAGGTTCAAGCTCAAGCTTCAAGCCCTGGCCACCGAAGTTCGGGATCTTAGAGTACTCTCTCTCTCTCTCCCTCTCTCTCTCTCCCTCTCTCTCTTTCTCTCTGATTGTTGTTATTATACGTTTATCAATGCAGAAAAGAGAACAATCCGCCGTCAAACAATGTCGTGTTGTCGTTCAGGTTTTTTTCTAACTTCATGATAGTTTCTTTTACTGGAACTCTTTAATTTGAATTGGAAATTTAAATTTTGGATGTTTGGAGTCAGAAACAGAAGCAAATGGAAGAGGAATACGGTAGGAGCTTGCAGGAATTGCAAGCTGAGTTAGCTTCGTCTAATGAATTGCGGCAAAAGCTGGAAAGGAAGGTCCGTCGGATTTTTCCAACCAATTGTTTGTTAAAATGCTTGTTAGAAATTCAATTCAAGAATTTTATGGATAGTTCTTGGTAGTGATGTGAGTTTGTGGTTGGTGTTGTAGGTGATTTACCTTCAAAACGACAACGCGTTGCTGGAGAACAAGCAGAAGGAGTTGAAGGGAACAATACAGAGCCTTCTTCAGAAGAGGGACAATTTCGTCAATGCTTATGAGGTTTTGGGTTTGTTACTCCTATCTACATTGTGGGCGTAATGCTTTTCAATTGTATGTATGATATGTAACTCAAGTGACTGTCTAATGTGTTACGGGCAGGAGTCAACGTGTGAGATGAAACGAGCAATAGAAATGAGAGATAGAAAAATCAACATCCTATCCGAGAAGATAAACTCTCATCTATTGCTATTGGATTCTATTGAAAAGGAGGCTTTCTCCATCAAGCAAGTTGTGGATAACCTGCAATGTGTTGTCAGTGGAAAAGAGGAAGTAGGCATGTAGTTTCTAACTGTTTCTTATTCCATGTGTATGCAATGTCTACATTTTCTAAATGTTATCAAAGAGAGAGAGTTTTAGTGTTGGATTCTTATTAACTTTCTCCTGTATGCAGTGGCCAGCTTAAGGAGCAAGATGGATAATGTTTCTGCTGTTGCAAGGGGGTTTGTTGGTGGTATAATTTCTGATTCGCTTGCCCAAACTAATGGGTTTTCTAGACTATGAGCATATATGTGTAATGCTTTGTTTCAATCCATGGAAGTATATACTTCATACCAAGCATGCTAATCATCTTTTAAAGGAGTCGTTATTACTCATTTCTTTTCCTTTTCTTCTGTTGCCTAATGAGAATCTTTGATCCCTTTTTTCCAGTTATACTCTGTAACAGTTAAATAAGTAGTTTCTGGGAAACGTTTAAATTCGAAAAGGACAAGGCTTTCCCCATCCAGTTATAACTTATTGGGTTGCGCTTACTTTTTCCAGAGAAGATCCGTGACCTGGAAAAGAAACTGAAAGCAGATGAGGGTGAGTTACGAAGAAAGCAAAGCCTCATTTCTGAGCTAGAAGCACAACTGGAAGCTACAAAAATTAATGGTGGACATCAAATTCAAGTAGAAGAGATATCCGTACAATGACCAAATAATTGTCTCTTATATTCTTTCCATCAATTAAATTTGCACTTTTTGCTGAAGATATTTCCCATAAGTGATCTTAACCATCCTCACCTTCAGAAAACATTATTTGCAAAGGAGGCAATAATTCATAATCTAATTTCTGAGAGAGAGGTTAGAACATGAAATGTTGTATGTTTAATTCACTACATTTCCTCCCTGCTTCTTGGTTTCTGAGCTTCTTTTCTAATGCCTTGCTTGTCAGGCACTGCATTGTGAACTGGGGTCTTTAGCAATGGTATTACAGAAGATTAAGGAGACTGTTACAAATATGAATGAAGAGGTCAGCAGGATATCATTTTCTGCTTTCAGCATTTTGTTATTGGATCTTGAATCTGCCACGTACAACCATGAGTTTCTTTGTGGTACTTTGTGAAAGCCCTTGTCCTTCTGTAGATACAAGGCCAGAGCATTATACTGACTTTCTGATTGTTCTATGCATTAGAACAGCATATATTGGGTTGAACCTTCCATTTTTATCATTTCTCAACCAATCGTTCTGCTGTGGCCCTAATCTCCTGCTCCATCAGCTATATGCTGCTGTTTTTGACTTGTCAACCAGCCTATACAAGCTTTTTATTTTTTACAGTATGGCCTGTTAAATAATCAATATCCCATGCATTGTTGTGTCTCTTGGAACCTTTTGCACTCAAATTTATTTGTACACTAACTAGATTTTATATGATCCTTGACTTTTATGGTAGGAAAAAAGTGTTTTCTCTGCTGTGCTGGAATGCAAAGAAGATTGTAATAAAGTCATGACAGCTGAGGATAATAGGTAATAGGTAATTGAACAAATTTCTTGTTAACATCAAAGTCTAAGTTGTTAATGCAGTGCAATTCTTAAAGTTGTTATTAGAGTGGTTTTTCTAGAAGCTACAACCATTTGTGGTAAGTTGTTAATGGCCCACCAAACCATCTTTCTTGGAACTGAATAACCTTTAATGTTCTATCAATCAAAATTAAGCCATTTTTGTGAGTTTCCAAATTGAATAGGAGTCACTAAATTTTTGGCTTGCTAAATGATTCTTTCTTTGAAGGTGGATTTTGAATAGTATTGGAAAGGCTCTGCACTTGTCTTAGATGCTAAATGACGCACTAAAGTACAAGTTTTTCTTTATAAGCCAATTTTTGCTCATAAATACATTAACAGTGCTTAATGGGCTGATTAGGATCAAAGATGTGGACCAAAATGATGGAGAATTACCTCCAAACAATGCTTCCAACATAGACACTGCAGAAAATCAAGGTTTGTTTGCCATCATCCAAGTCTTTTTAGTTGTTTTAAGGCCTAGTTATGAACAAATTGATCATATCAATCAAATCCATATGGCTATTTTATTTACAGAACTCCAAATTAATTATGTCTGTGCGTTCAGCATTCTCTTTTTTCCCTTTCGCATGTTAAATAGAACTACGAAAAACATTGAGATTTGGTATGTTAGGTTGTGCATATTAGTTGGAAACTCCATTGCATAGTAATTAGAGAAGCACTAAATACCATTTTCTTGGTAACCATTTGAAGGTAAATATGTTGACTGGTCAAAGTCCTCTGATGTTGACAATTGTGTTTCCTGCAGTAGCTCCATGCCAAAAAACTCATTCTGCTTACTGGTGTCACCTTCCTTAGATTGTAAAAGTAGATCGAAGGAAACCACCCCCTGAAATTCTAGAAGAGGTCCTACACTAGCTATGGAAATAGTTGAAAAGTTGTATACATGTATTAATTGGGATGTATCCTATATCACTGGAAGCAACAAGGAGTCCCTTGGCATATTATACAGAGATGATAGAGGGAAGTTATTAGATGTTATTGTGTGTAGCAGATGATGTACCTCAGCTTTAACAGGGGAAGACTCTGCAGTGAAGGAGGCATGGTTTTGGATCCAAAAGTGGAAATTTGGGACAGTTATTCTGGCAACAGATTCTTTTGTCATGGCTCAATCCCTCAGTGCAGATTTGGATGATTGTCCCTAGGTTATAAGACCACTGTGGGAGACTTGAAAAGAATGTTAAAAAGGGAATTGATTGTGTACTTGTTATTCTTTGGAAAGCAAATCAGGTTGCCAATTGGATGGCAAAGAATGTTGGACTAGGAGCTTGCCCAGTTGATTGGGTAGCGAACCCTCCCAGGGGATCGTGTGAACTTTGGTATGCTGATACCAAGGCTGGGTAGTTGATGAATGAAATTTGACCTTAATGTCTAAAAACCAATATCGGTTCTAGCAAGTGAATTTATAATTCAAGTAGAAATTATAAGTCCATGAGAATTCTTCTCATACATTTATATCTAGAATGTCCAGTGCGGACGAGTTACTGAAATTTTCATGCAGCTCCATCTAGATGTCAAGAGCAGAGCCCAATTGTCAGCCCCTCGAAAGAAAACAATCAAATCAATTGCTCCATATCAGAGGTAAGTGGATTGGCTGAAAAAAAAGTGAAAATCATCAATTGCTAATCTAATATATGCTAGGAGTGAAACACGCCCACAGTTTAGTTGTGATTCACTGTCACTTTTCCTGTTATTTTCTTCAGTCACCCTGCTCTGAATTACAGCCTGCTAATTGTGCAAGCACTTCAGTAAACACTGGGAGGGTATGAGATCCTTCCACATTTATGCCCCATTGGACTGATGCTCAGAAGAAATATGGATAATTACCCCAAGAAATGAAAGCTCCTAAAGTTGCCAGTGTCTACCTTGTGTATACAGGTAAACTGCACAATGATGGTTCAGTTAGATTCCGAGTGTTCAACAACCAGAGTGGAAACTTGGAAAATGCAGGTTAACTCATCGCATGGTATCACATTTTCATTCAAGATTGGCGGCTCGTGAATGACATTATGATTATATTTTGCCTTTTGATACCAGGAAGAGGAGGATAATGGTGAAAATAACAGTTGAGGCGGGACACAAGATGCGTTCATCATCTATCAAATTCACTGAAAAGCATTGGGCCTGCAATTCGGTTGCTTTTTGAGCTTTCATATTCAGGAGTTTCCGTTACCGTCTCTTTTTATTGCGGACTTAGCACCGTGATGAGTATTGGAATTCACTGGTGGGCTCTGGTGAATACAGACCACTAAATATTTGGGGTGCCCTGAAGAAGTCCAAAATTGTGAGAAACAATGGGTGGCTGAAGCTAGCGGATAATGACTCCTTGAGCTCAGGCTGATCTCAGCTAGGCGCAGCAAAAGCTCAATTTTTACCATTTTTTCTTTGCCTATTAAATTTGTTTCGGCAAGTGGTCTTCAAGGTCATTCTAGGACTTACGACCAAAAAAGAAATTGTCATTCTGAGACTTCCAGTACAGATTTTAAAACGTTGAAGAAGCCAACCAGACGGATACAAAACTGAAGTAGGTAAGTTGTCAAGCCAAATTTCCAAAACTGCCAAAATTAAAATGGCCAATTTCGACACAAAGATGCAACTTATTGTTGAATCCTAATGCTCAGATGGGTTATCAAGCATATTCAAATTATAAATAGAAATCATAAATGTGTATCAAATAATCATTAAAAAGCAAATGTAAGATTTAAATTAATTGTGTGATAAAAGTACATAGATACAGTTAATTTTATACGTTCATATTATGTTATCATAATTATTGATTAAATTAAATTTTGGATATATCAAGCGTTAAGGGTGAGAATTATAAATACGTATTTAATGGTTATATAAAGTAATAATACGTAAAATAGACCGTGTACGCTTTCAATTATTACCTTTTTTTTTTTTATTTTAATGTAGATGAGACGGGTTAAATACTCTAATTCCGATGGGCTCCGATGAATGTAGCCCGCTCTGTGTTTGGGCTGCCATGTAGAACCACACAAAGTTGTGAGAAACTGAGGGGTTGCAGAACTGGCTGGCCATGAGTCGAGCGCAGGCGGATCTCAGCCAGCCAGGCGGAGTAAAGGCCTAATTTTGCCATTTTTTCTTACCCACTAAAATTTTTTCGTTCAAGAAATTCTAGAAATCCACTGCTGATTTCAAAATATTGACGAAGTCAACCAGATGGCTTAGAAAACTGGTTTACGTGAGTTGTCGACAGCCAAACTTTGTCACTGTTAGGCCGACTCAATGGCAGAGCCTTTTCCACAACTACCAAAAATCATGTTCACCACAGCGTAACAGGAAAACTGTCCCCATTTCCATCTCCTCTGGAGCCCAGCATTTGAATTTCTGTTCTTTCGGCGGATGGAATCATTATTTTTTGTTCCACTCGGCGAAATTCGGTTCCAAACAATCACTAGGCGCCAGTAACTACAGCTAAAGACGGAGTAGCACACATATTGGTCAAACTTTGATATAATTACAAATTTTTACAATTTTAGCCTTATTTTTCTTCAATGTCGTCATGTCTTAGGTTCAATTAATTTGAATTTTCAAACCCGATTGTGGAATGAGTTCGAGACAGGTCCTGATTCTTGTAGGGTAGCCTTTGTTTTTGTCTGCTTGTTTTAAATTTGAGGGACGATATGCATTCAGAAGGGTAAAAAATAAATAAAAATAAGAAGAGTAAGCAAGAGACCATGCCCGGGGTTTCGCAAGCTTTTAGGCCTACTAATTGTGTGGCTTAACACGAACGCCAGGCCGAGCAATTACTTGACCTCTCGTAACAAGAAACAGGAAACTCAAGCCATTATATTTCAAATTTTTTTAAATTTAGAGTTCAAATTGTTTAAATTCAAGTTATTTTAAATTTAACTATTCATGTATTGGACGTTTTCAGATAAAAGTTATTATTTTGTTAACGGATTGACTCAAGTCAGGATTATTCTAAGAGGATTTTAGTTCTTGTTGACGATATTACTATTTCCGATGCACCAAGAAAAAAAAGGAATATATTAATAAAGATTGGCAGAGTGGGCATAACATGGCTAGATAAAGATAAAGGAACCCTGCAGGTTGGTTCTAACTTCTAGGCGACGTTTGTTAAAAAAAAAAAAAAAAAAATCCCTTCTAAGTGACGCAAACATTAGATTTTATTTTGTGAGTAAAGGGTACGCTTCAAATGTCAATCGATCACTGCACTTCTGATGAATGACACGCCCCTCACTCGCCCGAAGGGCTTGCCTCAAAAGGCTCTTTGTCTAATCCTAAGCTTGCTCTGCGTACCTACAAATCAATTCACGAACCGAAGTCAAAAGGGACGCGAAAATTTGAGAAACTTTAATCACGATACAATATTGTTTAACACATTAATAAATGATCTCATTTTAAAGATATAAAAATAATAATTAATATTTTATGATTTTTTAAAATTTAAAAATAAATTATTCTTTTCACCCATGTTATATTTAAATACGTGAATTGTTTTTAAGCTATAATTATTAAATTTAAACCTTCATCAAAATCAATAAAATTAAATATATAATATTTATAAAATTTACTCATTTGATGATTCATAGTCATCTTTAACAGAGTACTACTCCTAAACTTTTATTTTTTTATAAAAAAATGTCAAAGGTAATTAAGAACTACTGATTAAATATTGTGTTTCCCGATAAGTTATTAAAGAAGGGAATCAAACGGAGAGGGTAGGCTGCGGACGCGCCCAAGGCATTAAATTAATCACATTTATTGGGCTAAGTAATTATTAACCTCATGAGGTAAATTTAATGGCAATAAATGGCTCCTCAGTCGCTCTTGCTCCTTTATGTCCACATGCCCCCCCCCTTGGTCAATGTGTTTATGGGGTCCTTTATAAAAACAATGTGTTTTCTGAATTTTATTGAGAAAATAATGTGAACCTGAGATTTTTTTTTTTTTTTTTTGAAAAATATATGTTAGATTGACGTGAAATTTTAACTAAAAAAAATTGGCACAAATCAATAAAAAAAATATAATCATAATTGTTATATTTATATTTATAATCTCATTTTACCCCATTTATCATTTTTATTATATTTGCGTGCAATTATACTTGTCATTCTCGTATCAAAAGCTTATGCCTACATAATTGAATTCTTTTAAAAATGAGAGAGGGACTCTTCATCTCTCGCTTAAAGGGTGGGCACGTTTTTTAATTAATTTTTATTTTTAATCTTACAAATGTCCAGTTAGCATTAGGTACAACAACAACAACAACATCAGGATAAAAAATAATAATAAATAAATAAACAGATAAAACGAAAAACGTCGCGTTATATTTGACAAGCACAAGCAAACTATAATCCTGTTCCAAAAGGAAGTCAATTCCACCTCAACTACTCATTTTTAGTTGAAATTCTTATTGTCAACAAAAAGACCATCGTTGCCGTTTGCCGAACTTCAACGCTAACCACATGTCCACCTCTCTTTTCCAACTTTTCCCTTCCTTTTCATCATATATACACTCTAATTCCCATTCGTGATTACGTTGATCCATCCCTATATTCTTATTCCTTTCAAACCTCCAATAAGCATAATTGCTAATTATTTATTTCCCCGTTATTTTTGGATAAGTTTATTGGTGTCAAACTAATTACAGCGATAAAACAACTAACAAAGGATCTTTCAAGATGGGAGATTTATAAAAGTTAAAAAATTAACTAAAATTATGATATTATGTCAAATAATTCTTTTAAATTTTATATTTAAAAAAAAAATACAAATATTTATAATTAAATAATATAAAATTTAATACTCTTAAAAAGTGAAAATCGATGGCAGTTGGAAACTTTTAAATATAATAATTTTTAACCATGTCAAAACTATTTTTAAAAGTTTACTTCACCAGTGACGTGCCAACTAAAATGTATTGCGATCTTTAAGTGTTATGCTGAAATTCTCTCAAAAAATTAAAATAACTAGAACTTGTATAAAGCGTTAAACATTATTAGTTTAAATCACAAGTCACGTTACTTAATAAAAAATTGAATGAAAATCACATCAAGTCCCACGTCATCTACGAAAAATCCTTCTTCTATGATACAAATACGACGGTGGCCGACCTTTTTATACGAAATACTTTCCATAGAAACATGAAAAAGTAAGGAAGAAAAAAGTAATGGACATATAGGAAAAGTCATAGGCATGTATATTGTGAAAAAAGTTGGATAAATTTTTTTTAAAAAAATAATGTATTTAAATTAACACAATTAATTTTTATATTATATACAAATATTTTATATTATTTATCAATTTTAAGCATAGAAAAAGTGACCGCACGCATTGTAGACCCCAGATGATGACGGTACTTACTCTTTTTTCTTTGGACAGTAAATTACTAATTATTAACTTGCAAGAGAATGTGACAAGGTTGGTTGGTGGCTTCGCGTTGAGCTACATTACATATAACTTAGTACATTTTAAATAAATTTACATTATATTATTGTGATTGTGGGATTTATAGTACCAAAGGAAATTACGTATTAAAAGATTTAAAATATATTATTAATTGTCAGAAGAGTAAAATATATAAACTAACATTTGCAATAAATCTAATTAACTATGTGCGACTAAGTTTTTCCCTTCATAATCCTGCATGCAACTACGCGAACACATTTTTATTGGATTCATTGAATATAATTAATAAATAATTTTTTAATAATAAACAATAACACAATGAAATATCACTTTTAACTATATACACTTTTTGAGGGAAAAAAAAAAAAGTGTTTCATGGATACGTTGGTCTTTACACTTAATTTTAGTATTAGAAAATATAAAATTTAATATTACATCATCAACATAACTCTTATTTTTATTTTTATTTAGAGATAATATAAATTTAGACTATAATAGATAAATTTAAATTTAAATTGATATAAAAATAAATAAAGTTATCATCAAATTATTATATCTTATTAATACTTTTTTAACTAAAAATCTTAATTTGTGTTTCTTATTTTACTAATGATGAATATTATATCTAACAAAATAATGTGTCTATCTCCTATTTTTCTTTAACCTTACAGATGCACGGGGTGGAGTCCGTGTCACGCCCGGAGCCTTGGGTTCCATGGTCACTGAGTCAACGCCCATGAAAATGGGGCTTATAGTCATGTCATTGTAGTAGAAAAATGCACGACAACATGGTACATCAACATATGGCATGCAAGCTGCCAGCTGCGGGAGTGTCCCGCCTACTAAAGCAAAATAAAAGTTACTCGAACAATTTGGTAATAATTTGAGAGGCACGAGCTGCTGCCATCGATAGGACCGTATCCTGTAGGCCAACTAGCATGGCTTTTTGCTCATTCGGCTGTTTCAATTCATTTTATTCTTTTATTTTATTTTTTCTTTCTTAATTCATTCAATTCTAGAAAATATTTTCTGCCCCGTTCGTTAAATTTAACTTTATACTTCTGAGTTAAAGATCTCAACCTCATTTTGATTAATTGTAATTTTTCAAAATATAAAATTATAAGTAAACCCAATAAATGGGTTTTATAATTAATTGGTTAGCGGCTATGAAAGTCTATTCGATTAATAATAACAATTTAGCTCAACTCAACTTGGTTTGTTCGGTTAATTGAAATTTTTCGTTGTAAACAACTTTTGATGTTATGGTATATAGCATGGACGTATCTTAATGGACCGACACTAGGCAGTAGGATTCGTCGCCGTGAAGTAAATTCTCAGAGTAGGAAACCAAACAAACGTCAATAATTCGCTTAAAGCAAAAGCGGAAAAAGTCCAACCTAACATCCCCACGCACTCCATGACTTTTTTCTTTTTTTTTTTCTTAACTAATTATCTTTATTAAAATGTCCATTAAACCACAATTTTTATAACAAAAACAATTCTTTCTATTTCTATAAATTTTATGTTTTTATTTTCAAAATTAAAATCTAAAACTCCATCACAAAAAAAATTAATTTATGAATTGCTGAAATATCTTCTAAAAAACACTATATTTTACTCACAAATCCTAAGAGAATAAACAAAATTCATTTGTCCACTCGTTTATGTATTCTAAATGGCATTTTTCAACATAAAGGTTTCTGTTATGATTCGTTAATCTGACTATGTTTGGTGGTAACTGTGGGCACCGACAACTAAATTTTACTTCTTTTTTTTTTTTCACTATAAAACAAAAATATTATCCTTTAATTTAAGAAGGTCACGTAATCTTAAGAAATTATTTAATTTAAAAATATAAATTATTAAGTAAATTATACGGTGTAAGTTGTTAGGTAAGTTAAGTGATGTTGAGAAATTATTTTATTTTAAAAAAATTAAACTATTAAATAATAACCAAGATATAGATTATATTGTGTGAATAAATTAGACTTAATTGGATATAAAAGTGAACAAATTAAGATAGTATAATTTAAATTTATGGTTATTTAGTCATAAAGATTTTTATATTATATTAAAAAAATTCTTTCATCTATAAATTTAAATTATTAGGTAGAATTTAGAATAAAAATAATACACTATACTTTAACATGTGATATGATCCATCAAAAGATAATATATGTTTTCAATCAATATAAATGTACAGTTAATGATTTTTAAAATAATTTTTTTAATAATAAAATTAGAATACTTATTAAATTGTATAACTAATTAATCAAAAATATATGCACGTAAAAAATATACACATGCAAATTTTTTGACAAAAATTATTGATTATAGAAAAATACAAATATTAAATTTATAAACACAAGTCAATAAGAAAATTATAGTAAAATACTATTTCATAATAACACATAAAAATAATATGATAATTTTATTATTTATATATATATATTATTTATTTATAATATTAAAATAAATATAATTTGTATACATTTTTTACAGTTATTAAGTGTTATTACTTAACTTTTTTAATATTATATATCATCATATCAACATTCTGCCTAGGAGTAACGCCATGTAATACTACTTCGAAGAGCATTGTGTAGCGCAAAAAGGATAATTAAATAATTTTTTATTTATTTGAAAAATAAAAAATAAAATTTATTATTATTATTATTATTTTGTACCTCTTGTGTGAGTGAATAAGTGTTGCCAGGCAAATTTGCCCACTAATGGAATTCATAATAAAGTTTATCCAACAATTTTCTTGATTATTTGCCAAAAAAAAACAAATTTCGTGATTAAACTAGTTTCCAAATAACCATTTCTTTTTTTTTTTTTTCGGAGAAGACAAATAAGGAAACTATTTATGGAATTTTTTTTTGTGGTAGACATTTATTATTAAGGATTTTATCAACTCAGCCGAATCCAAGACGTGTCCCTCTCTCTCTTTCTTCCCCCCACCGCGCCCCCAACTCTCTCTCTCTCTCTTTGCTCTTCAAGGCTTCTACGCACACGTTAGGCTAATAACAGCAACCCACTTGGCAATCTCCCTCCTTACTTAAGTGCCTTAGGCAGGCAGACAAACGCAAACAACACAGCAACTACAACTGCCATTTACTGTCTTCTACCCATTTTTATTAAATGCAGCGTCGACCCGATTCACTGTTAATTTTCCCTTTTTATTTTTAACTATTAAGTTCAATATCTTCGAGACCCAAAAAAAAATTTCCAATTGGTATTTGTTGCATTTTTCGACTCTTATTTGTTTATAATATTCTCTCTGTCTCTCTCTCTCTCTCTCTCTGTTTCCGGGGGGACTTAAAACGAGGTTTCCTTCATTATTTCTGGCCTGCCTTTGCTCTCTTCTCGGGGGTGCCAGAATGGTTTGTGCTCTGTTGAGGAGAGTCTATTTTTGATATTTCTCAAAGAGAGAAGGACACATGGGGGGCTGTGTGTCAACCCCACAAGAGTGTTTAGGTAGAAGATTGGGGTCTTCCAGGAGGAAAAAGTTGAAGAATAATAATCATAACAATAGTAATAGACGCTTCAGAAGGAAAAGTATTAAAAGAAGAGTCTCTTCTAGATTATCAGATGGATCATTGGATAATACACTTGTTGCTGCTGCTCCACCTCCGCCTGATCATCATCGCTCTTCCTTCACCAACCCCACTTTCCAAGGTCAAACATTTCGTCCTCTCTCTGTTTCTCTTGTTTGCTTCTTGTTTTGTGATTAAAGACTCCATTTTTCTTGGTCTTTAGGTGCACTGTTTTTTTTTCCAAATTTTTGAGATTTTAATTGGCATTTTACTTGGTCGTGTTTTGGTTACCAACGGGGGTTGTTTTTGTTTGCGTGAAATACAGGCAAGTAGCTTTTACTGTTGTTGTAATGACTGTGTATTGGTAAATGCGATGAGAAAGTGGTGACCTTTATTTGAAGGAAGGTACCTGTGATCATGTCAGTTATTGATTGCTATCTTCTGTCTGATTCTAGACATCAGCCGAAGACCAGCATATTTACTATCGAAAATGGAAGCAAAACAAATTTGAAATTACTTTTCCTGTTCTTTCGGATGAATTTTGCAAAATGTAGCTCATGGATCAAAAGCCACCTTTTGTGTTGAACTCCGCTGTGTAGGCTGCTGAATTGGTTTATTAGGTTTGGCTTTTAGCAGAGGAGAAGAGAGATTTTGATCCAAATTGACAAAAAAATTGTTCCAAGATATTTTCTGTTGATGAACAGTTCATTGCACTTGTAATTTGGAATTTCTAGTAGTCATTTTTAATGATATTTTGCCGATTAGTATTGTCTTCTTTTTATGGCTCTCTGCTAGCTGTGAGAGGCTGCTTTTTACAGCTGTAAGTTTTAAATAACTTATTCAGAAATTAATATTTCTAAGTACTTGATTTCTGACATTTAGATTTTGGTTCTATAAATGGATTCTTCCATTTGGTATCTTTTGGTGTTAAAATATACCATCTTTAAGCCTTCGTTTTGCAAAAAGGAAAGCGGAATACCTACCATAAAAACTGGAGTAGTTACATTCATCAAGTGTATTATATATGAAACAAAGGGTACAATGTGGCCATTGATTTGATTATTGTGCAGTTTGAGGTTGATACTGATGATTCAATGAATGAGCCTCAATAGTTGATTAATCAATGAAACCAATGTCGATAGATATGCTTTGGCCCAGCGTTGATGGATATTGTTCTTGATAAAGTTCAACTTCCATTTTGCATCTGTGCCTTAATTTTACGTCTCTCTAAGCTTGTGTAACCAATCAGAGTTTTGAATACTCCTGGATTCAAAGCACAAGTTCCCTTTTTGTTGGGTTTTTTTGAAACATGTAAAGTGTTTTCAAGGTGGGCATGGGACCATAATTTCCTGATAACTTGTCCTGCCTCTTCAACAACATGCTGTAATCTTTGATGTTAATTTATCTGTAGTAATGGATTGTCTATCTTCCTATGAATTTTCCACTATCCATAACTGATTTTGTTTGCTGCGATGGCAGGAAGTATTGAGGAATCATGGTATGACTCATTTGCATTATGGGAATCTGACTGTGAAGAAGATTTCCAAAGTGTTCAAGATGGTATGTATTTAGAGAATCGTGACTTCTCTCTTGATTGCCATCTTACTGGATAATCAGAAAATAAGATGGAACAATGGGTGCAACTTGTTGTCTGCAGATATAATATCTCTAAATGGATTTGAAGGTGCTTCACAATCAAGTATTGCATCTAGCCGAGATGCTAATCATGGAGATTGTAATGTCAATGTGCCACAGTTGTCTTCAAGTGATCAGATGCACAATGGAGGGGATTTGTTGGTAGGAAATTCTGTGAGAGAGATTGTTAAACATTCAAATAATCAGGCAGTTTGCAATTCAGGTTATGTTGATTTGACATCAAAATCTGATGAATCTTCAAACGAAGTAAGGCATCCCGTGTTCCTTGATGAAATCTCCTCTTGTGTTGATGAAAATCCTGGTAAAGAGGAAGGATTGTTGGATAACTGCGGAATTCTTCCAGGCAACTGTTTGCCTTGTCTTGCTTCCACTGTACCTTCATTTGAAAAGAGAAGATCTCTAAGCTCTAGTCCACCAAGTGCAAGGAAAAAGGCTGCCTTGAAGCTCTCATTCAAATGGAGAGAAGCACATGCTAATAACCCTTTATGTAAGTAGTATTGATGTCTACTTTCGTAGTTGCATTATTAGTTGGATGCTAACCAACAAAGTACAAAGCAGCAAATTGTTGTTAGTCCTTTTTACTGTTGTAGCTCAGACCTTCTTTTGTTCAAAGACCACATCAAATACTTCAAATTTGATTTTTCAGATCTCAAGTTGAATTTTTTAAATATTTGTCTTCAAGAGCCTAGTTATGCAGCTCATATATTTGTAGAGTCGTGTTAACACTTGATGGATCTGGCAACTAGCATCTGCAGTGTTTAACCTGTTTGCCATACATGTATTATAAAATTTCTCTAGGCTTCTAAATTTTTATTGTCTAATGGAAAAAAAAAATGTTTAATACTTGTACAAGAAATGTTACTCAAAGCTTTAACTGATCCATGCTGAATTTGTTTGCAGTGAAAATGTAGCTCTGATAAAATGTTAGCTTCATGTTATTCTATAAGTATAAACATCCAAATTCACCTGATATGAAGATATGAAATGTTGCCATACTTATGCTAGAATGTTCTTTAATCACTTTGTTTATAGGTCTCCAATCTATTTCTGCAGGGGTGTGACAACTGGCTAATCTAATACTTTGTGTCAACGTGATGTTCTGGTCATGCCTTTGTGTCTTTGTTATTTTTATCTGAAAATTTAAAGCCAGCTTATCTGGTTACTATGGGTTGAACTTTAAAAATCTATTTTACATTGTTCTGGGATACAAAGCGTGCAAGTACTTCAGGCAGCAGCAGGGAAGTATTAACTCAAAACTATTTTTCTTCCATGCAGTTTCAGTTTCTTCAAAGATGATTCTGTAAAGCCTGGTAGCAGGCTCCCAAGTACTTTAAAATACTATGTTACATTGTTTCATAATACAAAGTGTGCAAGTACTCCACGCAGCAGCATGGAAGTAAGTGTTAACTCAAAACTGTTTTTCTTCCATGTGGTTTCAGTTTCTTCAAAGATGATTCTGCAAAGACCGCTAGCAGGCTGCCAAGTACCCTTTTGCCCACTAGATAAAAAAATCCTTGATTGTTGGTCGCATATTGAGCCATGTAGTTTCAGAGTTCGAGGACCAAATTATCTCAGGTAAGTTAGTAACATGATGGACGCCAATTGCTTTTTCACACATGATCACAACAAATAAATAAGAAGCATCAACAGAATTGATGCTTCTTACCTATTAACAGCTGCACATTATATCAGGAAGATTACTGTAGAAAACATACACCTAAGAGTTTTTTTCTTATAGAACTTGTATTTGTCTGGCAGGGACAAGAAGAAGGATTTTGCCCCTAACTATGCTGCTTACTATCCCTTTGGTGTTGATGTGTTCTTGAGTCCACGAAAAATTGATCATATAGCGCAGTATGTGGAACTCCCAGCCATGAATTTGTCCGGAAATCTGCCACCTATTCTTGTTGTAAATGTTCAGGTACTTCAGCATTCTCATATCTTTAATAACTGTCTCTTGAGTCTGCACTGTATCCATGTTCATGTACTCTAACAGCTTATTTGGTTTCTTCTTTGTCAGTTTGTTCACTATTTTATGCTAGTTCTTTTGTTGCTTCTGCAGATTCCTTTATATTCTGCTGCAATCTTTCAGAGTGAAGCTGATGGAGAAGGAATGAGTTTTGTTTTGTATTTTAAGCTTTCTGACACTTACTCAAAGGAACTTCCAACCCATTTTCAAGAAAGTATCAAAGTAAGATTCGACCTTTTTCTATATTTCCATTACATTATCGTCATTGCAGAATCCTAAGTGGACCATTAGATAATTTAAAGGATTCTGTAATTTTTGAAAGCGTCTTTTTTGCTTTGTATTCCCTTAATTCATTCTTGGTTGAAACCTTATCTTATGGATTCTGGTCAACTCATTTCTAAACAGCGTTTAATTGACGATGAAGTCGAAAAGGTCCGCGGGTTTCCTGTAGATACGATTTTACCTTTTCGAGAAAGGCTTAAGATATTGGGCCGTGTTGTAAACGTAGAAGACCTTCATTTAAGTGCTGCAGAGAGGAAGCTTATGCAGGCTTATAATGAAAAACCTGTCCTCTCACGCCCTCAGCATGAGTTTTATTCGGTAAGTTTGTATTCAAACCCTTCACCTGTTTAGTGCAGAAGGCCACTATCCCTGTCTTCTTAGAAGAATTGGAACTTGGTGAGAAAGAAGTCAATTGGTCTTTGAAGAAAAGGCATAAGCTTCTTGACTGCATGATTTTACTTGGCCAAACTCAAAGCTGCTGATTGCAGTCATTACACACTATGGTCATGACCAATTTCAAATGGCTCTGACTATGCTTAGAAAAGATTTGCTTTGCCATTGACACCTGAAGGGAATAGATTGCACCTTCCAAAAGGTTTAGCTGCACTTTTTAGCTTGTATACTAACAACAATTATCTTGAGCAGGGCAAACATTACTTTGAGATTGACATAGATATGCATAGATTCAGTTACATTTCTAGGAAAGGATTTGAAGCCTTCCTAGACAGACTTAAGATATGTGTTTTGGACGTTGGGCTCACAATTCAGGCGAGTCCCTTCTTTCTTCTCTTCCTGTCTTTTTCTTCCTTTTTTTTTTTTTTCTTTTTTCTGTGTTTTCTTAAAATATTCATCATTGCCATTGTAATTGGATTCTATAACAGGGGAACAAGGCCGAAGAGTTGCCAGAGCAGATCTTATGTTGCATAAGGTTAAACGGAATCGATTATTTGAACTACAATCAACTTGGGTTGAATCAGGAATCCTTTGAATCTCTTAATTCTTGACGATTTAATGCAACAATCTTTGTTTCCATTAAGGGCTAATTTCACGGAAACTTTCTGTTCCATCTTTCATAGGCCACAAAACATGCGCCGCGTTTGCTTAACACGCTTTGCAAGTGGTGCAGCATGGCTGGAAATCTTACCTTAAACTTCCTTTCTTTTTTTAGTTAACTTCTTCCATTTAACTTGTGATCGGAGTGTGAATTATATGCCTTGTGTGGTCAGATTAACGCAATTTAGCTCAAAATTCTCAACCCCGCAAATTATTTGACATTTGTTTGTTAAAGGTTTTCCTCAAGGGATTATTTGGCAAATAGTTAAATAAAAAAAAAAAAAGATGATGTCAGGATCCCATCATCTTGTGTTTTCAAGTGCGGTTGTAAGGCATAGACTTAAAAATTTAAATTTGACTGTGATCTCTGAATCACTGATTAGGAATCTATGTGAAGCTACTTTCATGGTCATAATAATTATTAATTATTACACATGAAAAGATGCAAAAACTACAAGAACGGTCATTTGTGTGTCACCATTTCTATTTGCATTTTCTCTTACGTTTTCGTTTGACTTTTTTTTTTTTCTTTGAAATATAAATAATTAGAAACCCGCCAATTCGTCAAACTTGGATCAGCGGTTTCTGATTGACCACGGTTCCGTCGTTGCCAGCAAGTGCCTGGTACGCATAAGAAAGAGTAGAAGCAATCCCCCTTTGAACGGAATTAGCAACATCTTGGCTAGACTTCCCTGAACTGCAAGTTAGCTCCACTGGCAACCTGTTCAAGAAAGTTACTTCATATGCAGGACTGGGGCTCATCAGGAAATAAACGGGATCCATTGCTTTCCACCCTCTTGCCGCGGTTCCACGTGAGCAAACATTGGATCAAGCAATGTCCTATGTGAGCAAACATTGAGGATACCAGATTGACCGGTTGATTTTTGGGTTGGTGGAGGTGGTGGCGAGCCTTTTATAAAGATACGGACACCGAGTGCCCAATATGTGTGGTAGAGTAATAGCATTGGCAGTAATGCCCCTGCTGCTGTTCTCAGGCAGGCTGAGATGAAGCCAAATGGAATCAAGAGAATGATGAGTAGCCTTATCAATGGTGTCGGCTTCTGGACTAGCCGCTCGTTGTGGAAGATGACGGGAAAAGAGAGCTTGCGTCTGGTGCACGGATGGCACCAAATAGGCCTCCTGCAATTTTTGAAGCACTTAGCGTATGCGTAGTCCCGCTTGAAGCGTTAAACTACAAAACAATACAAAGGATAAATCGGCGTGGAAAAAGACAGGTGGCAGAGGGACGGAGAAGCCAATATGTGAGTCTTACACGTTAAGAAATGTGTTTAAAAAAATTAAAATTTTCATTCAAAAATATGAAATATTGTACAATAAAAATAATAGAATGTACAATAATAATTACACAATGTGTAACAAGCTACTAAAAAGTATATTTCACATATCATTGTGCATTGTGTGATGGTTGATATCATTTTTTTTTTTTTTTTTGTATATGGTGTATTTTTTTATTATAAATTTAGGTTTTAAAAAAAAAATAAATTTTAATATATAGACCTAGAATGCCACCTCAGTTGATCTCCTTTTTTTTTCCCTCGGTCCATATGCATAGAGTTGGATCCAACTAGTATATATTTGCCATAGACAGGTCATGCCTTTTTTGCTTGAGTGCATTAGAGATAACCACAAAACTCAATGTACCAACTTCCTTTGATGTGAAATGACCATAAGGGTACTTTATTGTTTCATGAAAATGTTTATAAGTAAAATAAGTTAGTATATATCTGATTAAAAAAAACGTGTAGAAGCTTTGAAAATGCTCTTTTTACCCCAACTTAAAATGTGCACATTATTAGATAATAATATTATAAATTCGGGTTGGAACTCTTATCTCTTGAGTTATGGAAGATAGCAAAAGGCATATAGTCCATGAATTCGTGTTTATGTTAACCTTGCACGAAGACACGAAGGGGATACCTGTACGTAGATCTACAAAGGCCTTTTGGAGAGAGCGTCTGCCCCGTCCATCCCAGGTGCTGAAAAGGGCCTCAAGTTGGGCCTCTTGTGGATCGCTGTTGCGTGTCTTACGTTTGGACTTTGTGGAAATCCTGTTGGGTAAGACCGTAGATACCGTATACTCCACAGTTCACAGGCCATGGACATTGTTAATCCCGCCAGCCGCAATGGGGCCGGGCATAGTTTAATTTTTTTTTTTTTTTGGGATATCTCTAAGCAAACCCGAAAAGAAACATAACAGCAAATATGACAATTTTTCATCTCGTTTTAGTATGATAGAGAATAAAAAGAAAGAGAAAAATTAGGTAATAATATTTAGAAATAACATAAAAAGGTGTAAATTAATTACATGTTATTTAATTTCATAAATAAAGAAAGTTAAATATATATATATATATAATTATTTCACTCTTATCTTGTGTTTATTGTGTTATTTAATAAGTATTGTTATGTGATCCTGTTCAAAAAGAAAATAGTAGTAATTCCTTTTTCTAATAGATGTCACTTTTCACATCTATGTTATTTGCTTGACTTATTGGCTTGCTTATTTCGCACAAAGCATTCGATTGCTGATGCTAAACAGCCTCCTGCAAGAGCACTGCAGATTTTTCTGTACGAAATTGGCAGTTTTAGTTCCTTGGTGTTGGGTCTAACCAAAGAGAAATCAAAAATTGGAGGAACACAAGCAGATAAATTTACAAATATGTAATTATAATTATAATTAATAAATTTACTTTATAAATAATAATTAATAATTATGACTGAGTAATATGAGTATATATATCCATCTATTGTCATATATCCGTCCATATAATGAAACTCAAAAAAAAAAAAATAATAATAATAAAAAAGACTCAACCTGCATGCCTTGCATTGTATTGCTTGTAAATTGGCACACACGCACCATAGAACGCGAGAAAAGTAGGGATGTTTTCGAGCATCAAGCCCCGATATTTGATTTGAAAATTTGGACAAAGGCATGCAAAAGAGACATGTTCGATGATTAAATGGAGTCCCCACTGCGTTGAAAGATGCCTCCAGGGCCAAGATCCCAACGGTCTCCACGTCTTTGCACGCCCTCAATAGACCCTATTGATCATGGAGCCATGATGAACCAATAAAGTACATTCGCACCTGGGGTCTTCTCTCTTACTTGGAGTCCGAAGTTTTTAGCAGTGAACACAAATTACAAGATGCAGGGGCCAAAAAAAAAAATCGAGTGTAAGCAATATATATAATAAAATGGATCTCATGGCAACTTGAGCAAGTGTTGAACATACTCTTCATGGCAACTTGAGCAAGTGTTGAACATACTCTTCAGGGCAACATTAGAACAAAACATCTCCTGCCATTGCCACAGATGGGATGATGCTCAAATTGATTGAAATAGGATTTTACCCAAATTTCAGTGTCCTACAATAATACATGGGTTTGGTATAAGGTAAAGAAGAATTCGACCCGCGTCTGAGCCCTGCTCCATCCAATTAAAATGTTGAAATTTGGGTTATCGTACTTTTTTTTGTCGTGCATAATTACAAAATTTTCACCTCGAATGTATCGACGCTTTTACATGCAATTGTCTTCACACTCTTTTATTTCCCCAAATAATTAAGGGAAACAGTCAGTCAGTGAACAGGATGGGAGAGGGATGTGAACCGGAAGACGTGGGTCCTACGTCTTTTTTGTTTTTATCAACTTTACCATTTGGTTGTTGCAGCCGGATCGATTAATTAATTGTCCCCTTAAATGTGTGATGTTTGCATGCAACTGCCTTTATTAATATGTATATTTTTTCTTTATTTCAATAAACGCCCATTGAATCATGAATTATTATTCCCTGATAAATAGATTTGATTTAATCACCAATAGCTTAATTAAGTCTTCTTTCATAATAATAAACTAGGAATAGGTACTTAATTTATTTATTCCCGTTGTTGGCTAAAATTATCAATTTTACACCCCACGTAAAATCATATTCAATTTAGTCTTAAATTTAATAAGAATGAACTAATTTAGTCCAAAATTACTTAAATTTGATAATGACTTAGCTAACAAAATTGCTGTAGAAAAATAATTAGAAAAGTAATTACATTTTTAAGATGTCAACCGTTTCAAAAATAAATGAGTTATTGTATTATTATTATTATTATTATTATTATTATTTGCAATTGGACGAAAGTGGTTTAATGTTGTCAAATTGAGAGATTAAATTGGACAGGAATCAAGTATAAGGGCGAAATTAAAAAATTTAACTAAGAGCCAAGAAATGTTTGAACCCCGTCAACTGTTTTGGAAGGCCTTCCGTGTGGGAAAATGAACGATAGGTTGACCCCTAACATGTAATAGAATGGGTGGCGTGCTACGTACAATGACAAACCGCCTCCTTCAAACTGTCTCTGTTTTAAATCAAAAAACGTGTCATAGATTTTTTTTTTTTTTTCTTTACCGTTCCAATCATTTGCGTTTCTCGGCAAGCCGCTATAAACGCGAAGTAGGGGAAACTAAAATTTGAAAAAAAAAAAAAAAAAACTCGTTAGTTTTGAAACATTTTAAACCGTGTCCTTTTTTTTTTTTTTTTTTATTGAGAAAATAAACGTGTTCTGTTCCTTGAAACTACGTGTCCGTAACTTCGCATGTTAGGATTTAAAACAAGAGTCTCCAGAGCTGTCTTGGTGGTCTCTTTATTTTCTTGTACTTTTCCAAGGTCCTTTTTTTTTTTTTTTAAATTTCTTTCTCTCTTTTGGCATATAAATTCTCCCAATAATTCCCTTTTAAGCTTCAAAGTCTTAAACTTGCTCCAGTTTGCTGGAAATCCAGTTCAATGCGGCCGTTGTTAAAAAGCTTTAGTGAAAGCTGACGATGAAGCGGGTCAAGTTGGAGAATTTACTGCCACAGAGTCGGGTAGCGTTGATCCAGACTACTTTCATGGGTGTCATCTTGCTTTACCTTCTCTTCATGAGCCTTGAAATCCCTCTGGTTTTCAGAACTGGGTCCGGTTCGGTTTCCGGTGATGGGTCTATTGGACGGCCACGGCAGTTGGCTGAGACGGACGCCCAGTCCCGGCAATTTTCGGAGGCTCCGGGGGTGTCGTTCCGGATCCCGGAGAGGCCAATGCGAGAGAACACAATCCTCTCGGGTTTGCTCTTCAATGAAACTGCTTTCGATGCAGTTGGCACCGCCGAGGGGTTCACCGTCCTTCACAAGGCGGCCAAAGAGGCGTGGCTGGCGGGCAAGAAACTCTGGGACGAACTGGAGTCGGGTAAATTCCGACTCGACCAGAAGAACAACGCCACGGAACTGTGCCCGAATTCGATTGCTTTATCCGGGTCGGAGTTCTTGGCTCGGAAGAGGATCATGGAGCTGCCATGCGGGCTGACGCTGGGGTCCCACATAACAGTGGTGGGGAAGCCGAGGTGGGCCCATGCGGAGCATGACCCGAAGATATCTCTCTTGAGGGAGGGGGAGGGGGCAGTGATGGTGTCACAGTTCATGATGGAGCTGCAGGGGCTGAAGACCGTTGATGGGGAGGACCCACCAAGGATTCTGCATTTCAACCCCAGATTGAAAGGTGATTGGAGCGGGAAGCCAGTGATTGAGCAGAACACCTGTTATAGAATGCAATGGGGAAATGCGTTGAGGTGCGAGGGGTGGAGTTCCAGGGCCGATGAGGAAACTGGTAAGTAAGGCTTTTTTTCTTTACCCAATTCTGTTTTTAAATGCTCTGAAGGGCGAGCCTTTTAACGGATGGGTTACTTCATTGCGAGCTGGAGGTCACTGATAAGGCTGTGTATATCTGACTATTCTTTAGACCCCACAAATTGTGTTAGCGTTTCATGCACTGGGAACGCTCTCTTTGTGGTTTTATGCTCTGTGTTATGTTGTTGGGGTCTTAATTTTTTGATGTTGCAAATTGAGTGCACTGTACTTAACCTATGAGCTGTTGACTGATACGCTTTTTGCTGTGAGTTATGCGACTGTGTTTGTGGCAGATGAATTTGATGCATCTGTATTACACTTCTTATTTTTAAGATAACTGTAAGTTATTTTGTAACGCACAATTGAAAACTTTATTTCTCAAGGTATATTTGGCATCTTCGTGACTTTTTAGTCTACTTTTTGTGTCTAAGTTCCTGCGAGTCCACTTTTTACCCTGGGTTGCTGTCTGTCTTATTGTCTTACAATGTTCTCTCACACATATACACACTTGAATGCACACAAAAGGTGTATACCCTCTTCTGACCCTTTTTTCTTCTTCTTTTTTGGAAGTTGATGGACTGGTAAAATGTGAAAAATGGCTTCGTGATGACGATAGTAACTTAGAAGATTCAAAGGTTACATGGTGGTTGAACAGGCTGTTAGGGCGGACAAAGACGATATCCTATCAGTGGCCCTTTCCTTTTGCAGAGGACAAGTTATTTGTTCTTACACTGAATGCTGGCTTGGAAGGTTACCATATTAATGTTGGTGGGAGACATATCAGTTCATTTCCATATCGGACTGTGAGCAGCTTTCTGAAACTTAGATTCCTTGACTTATTGATGAGTGTTGAATTGTGGAGCATCTCAGAAATGTTTGTGACTTTTGCAGGGATTTGTTCTTGAGGATGCCACTGGATTATATTTAAATGGGGACATTGATTTACATGCTGTTTTTGCTACTTCTTTGCCCAATTCACATCCAAGCTTTTCTCCACAACAGCATCTTGAGATGTTTCAAAGGTGGCAAGCACCACCACTTCCTGTTGGGCAAGTGGAGCTCTTCATTGGCATCCTTTCTGCTGCCAATCATTTTGCAGAGCGAATGGCTGCTAGGAAAACCTGGATGCAGCACAACTTGATAAGATCTTCAATGGTAGTGGCTCGGTTTTTTGTAGCACTTGTAAGTACTGGAAACAGGACAGCTTGGTTCATGTTTATGAATACTCTATGCTGTAACTTTAAGCTGACAAATGCTAAATCATGCTTATCTCTTTTCTTTTCTCTTCTTTGTTTGGCAGAATGGAAGAAAGGAAATAAGTGCAGAGCTAAAGAAAGAAGCGGAGTATTTTGGTGATATTGTTATAGTTCCTTACATGGATAATTACGATCTTGTTGTACTGAAGACTATTGCAATCTGCGAATATGGGGTTAGTGGTTCAGCAAGGCACTTTGACCTTCCTCTATCAACATGCTGTGGTTTATGGGTTCATCAAAATTAGCTTGATTATATCATTATAATTTATTGCTTACTATAGAAAATTAATTTATTGCAATTGCTTATGGTTCATAGGTTCGCACAATGGCAGCTAAATATATCATGAAGTGTGATGATGACACTTTCATAAGGGTGGATGCTGTGATTAAGGAAGCAAAGAAAGTTCGTGGAGATGGAAGCCAATATGTTGGCAACATAAACTACTACCACAAACCCTTGCGCAATGGTAAATGGGCAGTGACCTTCGAGGTATGCACTGAGAAATTCCTTGTAGAAATCAGTTTCTAGTCTCTGTGTTCTTCTCTAGTATGCTACTTTTGTGCTCTGAAGTAGGTGGTGTTGCATATTACATTGATGTTTATACTGATAGTTTTATTATTTTGCAAAAAAAAAAAAAAACAGAGAGAGAGAGAGAGAGAGAGAGCTTTTTGTTTTTTTTCAATGCAGTTTGTTAACTTCAGTTGTGCCAGACAGAAGGCAAACTAACATTTTTTATTCATTCCTCATTTTCTTTCTTGCTTCTCTATGTAAATTGTGTTGCTTCTTATCCTTTTCTTTGCAATATGGCCATACAACCATGCTTTGAATTGACATGATATGTATTTGACTCAATCTGTTCTCTGAGACTTAGACTGATTTCATATTGTATATCTCTCAGGTCTCTTCCGAAATGAAGTTTTCTCTAGATTTTCTCCTGACTGCCAACAATTTGGAATTTGAAATTGGAAAGTTAAGAGTTTGACACAAGTAAAATTTCTTAAGAGGATAACTTGACATATTAAAATCAGCATCTGGTTTTTAGACCAAAAAGTTATCTGTTTTCTTTGTTTGAGCTGAGACAGATGCTTAAAGTATCTTATAGCAGCAATGGCTTTTCATCTCCATTTCCATGGTTCTTTGATTTATGGCTGCACTGCTTTTGCTCATTCCAGATTTAGTTACTGATCATAACTTTCTTGTTCTTTTCATCTGTACAGGAATGGCCTGAGGAAGAATATCCACCTTATGCAAATGGTCCAGGTTACATAGTGTCATCTGACATTGCATCGTTTATTTTAGCGGAATTTGAAAATCATAAGTTGAGAGTATGTTTCATTGAGCTGCCTCTCTCTCTCTCTCTCTCTCTCTAAATAACTCTGTGTTTTTGTGCACCTCTACATTTCTAATTCTGCATTGTGTCTGTGAGTTTCGTGTATGGGATGTGGTCTGCTCATAGGAAATTTATCTGAACCAATGTCAACTTGATGCAGTTGTTTAAGATGGAAGACGTAAGTATGGGAATATGGGTGGAAAAGTTCAACAGTTCAAAACCTGTGGAGTACCGGCACAACTTGAAATTTTGCCAGTTCGGGTGCATCAAGGAGTATGTTACTGCTCATTACCAATCGCCTAGGCAGATGTTATGCCTCTGGGACAAATTACATCAAGGGAAGGCCAAGTGCTGCAATATGAGATGATCGTCATATTATGTCAATGATATTTTGCAGCTAGTATCTTCAAGCTGAGAGGAAAAAGGAACGAAATTTGCAGCCAATGTCCATCCTATGTACATATTCTCAAGGCCTTTATTTAAGGTATACTGGGGTCTCCAATCCTCCTAGAGTCCATTCATTACGTTCAATTCCTATTTTTATTTTTGAGCCCCCAGCATCATTCCTTATCTCTGTGTAATTCTGAAGGAGAGTTCTTTCCAGGAGCATACAATATGCAGAGCATCTCCTAGTTTTGTAAACTGAATTTGAGAAACAAAGGAGCAGAAAGAAATGAAGTATTATGCTTTTTAGCAGGGTGATCCCTCTCTCTCTCTCTCTCTCTCTGTGCGCCCACACCCCCCCCCCCTTCCCAACCCTTCCACCCCAATTCGTAGAATCAAAACTGAAAATGATGGTCCAGCATTTCAATTTACCATGGTGATTGAAAACAAGAAAGCAGGCCAAGACCTGGATCAACCAAGCACCTGTAACAATGTCAAATTTACATGAGTTTTGGATATCATATGTTCAATTATTAAGAGTCGCCTCAAGGCAGTTTACCCTTTTTTCAAAAAAAAAAAAAAAAAATCCAAACTAGTTGTATCCTCTTTAGATGATAATAATATTTCCAAGAAGATTGCCTTGCATGCATTCTTTGGAACCAAAATAGGATCACACTTGAAGTCACTAAAAAGGTTTAATCACATTAATATTTAAATTACAATATTTTTATATTTAATAAAAAATTTTTATATATAATAAATTTATTTTTTATTCACACATAATTTTATAAATTTTAATATAAAAAATATATTAAAATATAATATATTATTTTCAAGAAGTTAATCATAACACCTTAATCTTTTAGCTATTTTTATATAAAAGTGCTTGTGGAGGCATCTAATCTGGGAGCTAGCGACAAAAAGGAAGCTTTCACATGGTGGACATTACCTTTTCCCACAAGAATACCGACAGGACATCGGCAAGGAAGCCGAATTTAAGTGCTGGCAAAGGACAAACAAGTTCATAAAACATTACAAGCTGAACAGAAAAAAATAGCTAAAAGATTAAGGTGTACCCTGTTAGGTGCTCTTCGTTTTCCGGGGATAAGTTCCAAATCACTTTTAAAATTTCTATAATCAACGGCATCGGCTAGGCTTTTGGAACAAGAAACCCCATTGCCGCATACGGTCAAACCTTTGAACCCAAGAACAGTATGAAATTTGTGCAAAGAGCAACCATTAATGAATCTAAAATCTACACCCACAACCAAGCGTTATCTCCTTGTATTCTCATAAGAGTTTAATTAGGCAAATAAAAAAGTGGTATACTTAAAGTAAATATAATTAATTTTTATATAATATATTTCATGTTATATATAAAATATTAATATAATATAAAATATTTTATGTATAATATAAAAATTAATTGTACTTACTTAAATTTATTATTTCGTAGTTAACCTCAATTTTTCTTAAATCACGTATGTACACTTAAAAGAAAAAAAATTGAAAAATCAATAAAAGTATAAATGTGTCCAATAAATAAATTGAGTTAAATATAAATTAATTTAATTTAAGTTTGTATCACTTAAATTTTAAGTATTTAAGATCATATATTCAACTGAGTTTTAAATTAATTAAATTTTAATTATTAGGATTTTAAAATTTAAAATATTTAAATTGTGTGTCAATCAAAAATTTTAATCAATTAAATTTTTAATTATTTTAAATTGAAGGCGGGTCGTGAGTGACAGTGGCTAATGGTGATGGGAAGCAGAAAGGTGCGGGGTCAGGCCCATTTGTGATCAGGGCGAGCATAGCTCTTAATGCCCAAGCCATAGACTATCAGTTTCTTCAGGAGCCGTCTGGGGCCGAAAGCGAGCTTCTTCTTTAATCAAACCCTGCCCACCAGAAAATCCCAGTTCTGATTCATGAAGGCAAGCCCATCTGTGAATTTCTGATCATCCTTGAGTACATTGATGAGGCTTGGTCTTCTGGTCCTTCTCTCTACCCCTCTGATCCTTACGATCGTGCCATTTTCACGGTTCTGGGCCGCTTACACTGATGAAAAGGTTTGCTCTTTTTAACTCAACTGTTTTTCACCGAGTTTTTGCTTGGTATTGGAATTGCTTGGAGAATCCATCCAATGATCTAATTCCATTAATTATGTCTTATCAAATACAGCAAAAGCGTCTTCCAATCTCTTCGAAAAAATGCAGATGGACATAGTTTTATCTTAGTTTTATAAATAGATTGTTTGCGTGACTCGACGATGTGCTGGGCTTATGTCGTAGATTTGACAGTTGAATGAGTTGAGAACTACTACCAAATAGGCAAATCAATACCCTTTGTCTTGATAGCCTTTTGGATAAAAGATTTTTGATTAATGGAACTAACATGTCATGTCTGCATTGGTTTCCAACCATCGAAAGCGTTATGGCTGCCATAGACAAAGAGAAGAGGAAGGCTGTTACTGAGCAATTAGAAGAGTAGAAAAGAAAAGGTTATATGTAGGGATCTTAACATATAATGTATGATTTATATTTTAATTTTTATTTAATAATTTAACTTTTAAAATAATATAATTTTTTAATATAATAATAAAATTTTAAATGATAAATTTTTATAAGTAGGGTGAACCTTCTGGTCCGGTGAAATGGGCCGAGGCGTTCATTTCTGATTCTTGCTGTGGTGGATGTTTTGCTTGAGACTGAGAAGCTCATCGAGTTTGCCGAAGCTCTTCAGGCCCAAGTCAGAGGGGCTGCTTAAACAGCTACTGACTTGGCGAGCAGCTGGTGAACTATGTAAAGTTTTCGGCTCTTTATGCTTGATCTTTAGAATTATCATTGAGACAAGATTTAAACGTTATAATATGATAATATGAATGGTGGTTTAAGTGTTTGTGCGACAAATTGAGCAAATCACTGCATAGTTGGGAAATTATATTACCTTTGGGAGGAAAATCGCCTTCAATTCTATAGTTTTTAACCTTTTCTTGCTTGATCTGTGTTTTTTTTTTTTTTTTGTTATTAAAAAAAAAATGTCTGGCTTATTGAAAAAAATCAAACTAATTCAATCTTAAATTTGAGGAAAAAAAATTAAGTGAGACTTGAGAGTGTTTAACTTCGTAGATAAAAAAGATAAAACATGGTAAACACTTTGTTTTATGAACTTTTTCATTGAATCTAACAAACAACTAACTAGGCAAGCACCTTCATTTCATAATCTCACACTCTGGTGTGGACGTCTAAGCTCTTCACATGGGCTACAAACGGATGATTGTTTACCAGTTGAACGCGGGTACGTGGGTCACTTTTCTGACAAAGTATATTTTGATGCCATTTCTGACACTAGTCGGGGACAGCTTGAGTCGGGTCTATTTCCACTCACAACTTCAGCAGAATTATTTTCTTAGATTATTCTGATTCGACGTACTGAAATCATTGAAGAGGGCAAGTCTCCAGTAGTGTGTACGAACCACCCTCTGTAGATGGACCATTATTGTCAGACTGCGTGCCAGGACGATAATAGCAGAAAATTGAATTATATAAATTTTAACTTAAAAAATTCAAATCTGTGATATGACTGGAAGAGAAATTCCATTGGCTTATCCTTTCAGTGACCCCATAGCTCCCTTTAAATCCTGTCAGAATGGGTAACGTGTTTTTCCGTATGGGACGCTGCAAAACATCAAATTGGTGGGGTCTGAAGTTCTTGCGGACGCAGGAAAACAAAATTTCTGAGATAATGTTATTTATTTCTATTCAACGGCTTCATTTCTTTTTCACAATAAGGACAGCAATTTTCATATCACTGTAATGTTAAGTATCGAATAACAATTTGAAGATGCCTGACCTTTATAGGCTAATTTAATCTAAATCAGTAAAATTAAATCAGGGACCATTAGAATTTTCTGTCCTTTTTTTTATAACTTTTTTTTTATATATATATATATTTAACATGCTTGTCGTGCAATGGGGAGTTAATTTCTTGCACTTCGTTTTGCTTGTGGCCTCAGGAGAGATGAGCGCCCGATTGCCGCGTCTACATTGTATTGTGAGGTAGCATAATCGCAGCTGCATTATATTAGAACTACCATTTGGGTAAGAAGTCAACGACATAGTTCACTTATGTTAGTTCACCATAGTTGCAAAGATGAGATGTCTGTGGTGATGGTATTTTTCGGCGGGACAACAACTTACATCAATTTTTCCATATTTGAGTCAGTAAAAGCTATTTGAAAAAAAAAAAGATGATAATAAATAACTTAGACTATTTACATTAAGACACCATTATAGGATATTTATACTGTCAAAAGTAAATGTAATAAAATTAATTATATAAAAATATATATTTTTAGATAATAAAATTAATAATTTTTTATGTAATATATTAACAAAATAATAAATTTAAGTAAATTTAAAATTAAATAATTTAATTATAGTAAAATAAGATTAAGTGATTAAAATAAAATAATTAATAAATTTAATAACAAATTAAATAATTTCTTTACAATAAATTATAATTTAATGGGATTAAAGTTTCGATGATTTTCAAGCTAATTTAGAGGAGAATAGAAAATGTGGGGGAAAGATCGAAAGACACAGAGACGCATAGCTGCTGATACTGTAGGCTTTCTTAGTGGTACCAAAGCAGTCTCGCACCATCAAAATCCTGGGCCGGTTTTGAAGCAAGCAAAAGCAAACCCATCAAAGATTTTGACTGGAAACAAGTACAAGACACACGGAGAGAGAGAGAGAGAGAGAGATGGAGGGAGGAGTGAGACAGGACAGGTGGGGGAACGAGGTGAAAAGTTCTTCAGATGCTTGTATCACTGCCATCAACTCTTACTACCTTCAGGTCCGTGTTTCTTTTTCTTCCATTTTCTGTTTTTCTTCATTCTTTGATTGATTTCAATGGAGTATTGAGTTGCGTTGTTTTTTTTTTTTTTTTGGGTAAAATGAAGTTCCTGAGTTACGGTAGAGAGAGACGTGTCATTCTGGAAGCGACCCTCCATGACAAAAATTGCGTGCTAGCCAATGTTCTGGCTGCTTATTCTGTCTCCTCTTGCAACCCTTCGCGAGTTGCTTTACATTTACAATCTGCAAGGTCCAGACTTGTAAGTTCTTTCCTTGTGTTTACTGGGATATATCTGAAAATATTATGCTTTTCTCTATGTGGGATAATTTTATTTTTTTTTAAATTTTAATATTTGGGTTTGTCCAGACTTGTAAGTTCTTTCCTTGTGTTTGCTGGGATATATCTGAAAATATTATGCTTTTCTCTGTGTGGGATAATTTTTTTTTTTTTTAAATTTTAATATTTGGGTTTGAAAATCTTACTATTAACAGGAAGAAGCGACCTCATATGAGAAGGCAGTGTTTGATGCGGTTACTTCTCTGGTTTGTGAGAATAGGGACGACGACGTTGCTTTTGAATTCCACTCCAAGGTTAGTAACTTATTTTAAATTGAGAATTTCCCTTTTCTTCTTGATTGCCTTTCAGTTCACCAGTCCATTCATTGCCTACTTATTTTTGTTTGTGTACTGCAATGGATTGCATACCCGGTAATGGGACTTTCTTATTGCTTCATGTTGCCTCTAAGAATACGTTTTTCCTGTGCCTATCTATTTTTGCTAATGTTTTGCAATTCATTTCATAACATGTTAATTGGGGCTTTTTATTGCTTGCTTCCTAGCTGTGTAAGGATGTGTTTTCCCTCATTATTTTGATTATGATGACCTTTTATTGGAACTTCATTATCTTGTTGGGAACAGAAGATATGGTGGAAATTTTGATGCATAAGAAAGCTTGTACCTTTTAATGGCGAAGCAAACATCATCAGTGTCTTCTTACTAACTATTGCTTTATCCAATTTTATTCCAACACTTTACCTTCTATAGGATAGATATTAAGGGGTCAAAAAAAAAATGCAAAGCTCATTTTGTTATTGAATTTAAGTTACAATGCCGATTTGGAATTCAGATTTATATGTTATTTTTCCTTTTTAAGAATGCTACTTGTGCTTAAATTGTGATCTGCAATATGCTAGTTGCTTGAGAGTTTGTCATCTAGAGTTAGCAATACAAGTTTGCTAAGGCAAACATGTCTGCATATCTTACAGCTCCTGAAGGACTATCCAAAAGATCTAGCTTCCCTGAAAAGGGCTCAAATACTATGCTTTTACATGGGTAGGCCTGACTTGTCTTTGGGCCTCGTTCAACAGGTTTCTTTCACTCCCAGAAAATATATGGTTCATCTTTACTTTTTGATCATTTGAATTGAATGGAAATTTTGATTTTGACAGGTCCTACCCTATAACCAAAAGGAAGACTATGTGTATGGCATGCTTGCTTTTCCATTACTAGAGCTGGGCAATATGTCTGATGCTGAGGCAGCTGCAAGAAAGGGTTTGGAAATCAATGAGCAAGACTACTGGGCTCAACATGCTGTGAGTTCTGGTCCACTTTTCATACTTTGATGACATAAGTATACCTTCCCTTAATTTTTTTTACCTCCATCTTCAGCTGAATTATTTTTCATCCGTCTATGGCATGTAATTCTTCTAACTAATGCAACAGACTAGAGTACCACCCTGCCTTTAGTTGCGTTAAGAGGGTATGAAATCTGATTGCAACTTGCTGTATCAAGTAACTTCCTTTAATCCATCAGAATTTCAAAATGTTGGATCCTTACTGAATTGGTGTCAGCTCTTAAGCAGTTGTGCCATGTTCTTCAGTACAAGTGTCATTTCAGAGAAGCAGTGGAGTTCATGGAAGCACACTCATCTTCATGGAATTCGTGTTCGTTGTTTATGTATGCGATGAAGTTATTTAATTTATGTGTCAATGTGTAATTTGTATGTACTTTCTTTGATGCTTGTTGTCTTTATGGTTTCAATATACAGGCTCACACATAATTGGTGGCACGTGGCTCTCTGTTACCTTGAAGGTCATTCTTCAATTAAAAAAATTTTAGAAGTATATGACAATCATATCTGGAAGGAGTTGGAGACCGATGATGCTGCTTCTGCAGAGGTATAACTTATTGTTCTCTTTAAGATGACCCCGATTTTTGTATCACAAGTCTTAACTTCTGTGTGTGGTTAGGTGTTCCTGAACGCTCTAGGTTTGTTGCTGCGAGTTTCTGTGCGTGGTGAGCTTGACATCTTTGAGGACCGCCTGAAGGTGTTAGCATGCTGTGTAATGGATCAGGTAAGTTATGACATCAATTTTAATGGGAAAACTTTGACTATCTAATTAACAAATTTACAAATGGTATGGTTTTTTATGGCTGCTTTTTGTTATTTGAAATACTGATCACCATATAAGTCAATAATATTTGGCAAACTTCATATATTTTAACCCCTAAGTAGGTGCAGAAGTTGTAAATGTCCCTTATTTTAGTAGAAAAACTCAGACATGTGCTAAAAGTTGCATTTCTTAGATCTGGTCACAATGATAAGGTAAAAGCTACATATAGCCTCTGCCGCATGACAGACCTGCTTAAGTTTGACAAAGACAATTTTCATATTTGTTCTGTTGTCAGCAAATCTAACATGCAAATCTTTCTCACTTCTCTCTGGCAACTACATGTCGCTTTTCTCAGTGCATTATGTTCTATGTTACTTTCTTTTTCTTATCCATAATGTGGTAGCTTTGAGTATACATATCTAGATTGAAAATGTGATGCAGTAAAACATCAAATTTATTGTCAGCATAAGTATAAAGTAGGCAACTATTGCTTGGACTGGGGACAAAAGATTCAATGTAATTCGTGTTCCATGTACACTTTTTCATATCATGATGGGTTGCTGTGAGAGACTGTGTGTGTGTGTGTTTGTGTGTGCACGCACTGCACATTTCTTCTTTGGTATGGTGAGCATTTTTTTAGATGTTCTGTTATATTTGCATGTGTGTTACTATATTCTAGGCCTACTGGAACATGGAGTTGCACCTTGATGTGTTGATATTGTGGGCCTTAGCTAAAACTGGTAAAACTTCTGAAGCAGAGGATCTGCTTAAGGGCTTGAAGTCCAGGTACATACCATAATTTCTTTCTTTGTCCATTTTGAGATATGGTGCAGCATTTCTTTTATTGCAGCTTCACTCTTCTTGTGTAGAATATCAAAAATGAGTGAGAAGAAGCAACAATTGATGCAGAGAGGGATTCTGGTTTGTTCCAGTTGCTATTTCCTTTTGTTTCTAATGTTGCTGCTTCTGTTGTGCCAGTAATGGTTAAGCTATCTTTAAATGTAATATCAACACATTGCACACAGAACCCTCGTTCTGCAGGGTTATGAGTGCAGCGATGGATAAGTCACAAATTCAATATTGTGTTGATGGCTTCTTAGATACATCAGAAAATTGAGACCCATTACAGGCTCAGATTTTCATGTTCATATTTTTGTCGATCAGTCACTTTTTATGGGTCCTATCTAACGTAGATCTTTGTTTTCTGCTTCTCTTTTCCTGGGTATTTTCAATGGCTTTGTTCTTTGAAATAGAACTATTTTCCTTTTCCTATATTTTTCCATTTTCTAGCTAGCCGAGGCCCTATATGAGTATGGGAGAGGTAACAACAAACAAGCATTGGAATTACTTGGTTCAGAATTTGATGCCAATGATTATAAGGTGTTATTATCAATTTGTATTTCATTTTGAAATACTTTTTTAATGGTCTACATCTTCCTTTGCATACCTTAGTATTAAGAGGCCTATGATTTCTACTCTTCTATGATAGACAATTGGGGCATCTGATGAACAACTTGATGTATTCAATGAAGTCTGGTATATTATGTTGCTGAACACTGGACAAGCTGACAAGGGTATGCATTTTTTATTTTTCCAAGTTAACATCATGTTAGGTTCTGTCTTACATTTTCACTTGCTCTGCAGCAATTGAAGCCATTGAAAAGAGGATCAGAAAAAGGGACGGAATACCTTTTATGTGGCGTCTATTGGTTTGTCCATTGCTTCTATATTCAGACCAACTGCCATGCCTTTAGCTAACAATGAAATTATATATTAACCAGAAATAAATGGCTAATACAATTCTCGCTCCTTTTGTACAGGAGAAAGGCTATGCCATGATGGGCATGCAAGAATCCAAGGTTGCTGCCAATAGAGCCAGGGAACTAGAAAGTGCATACTTTGTTTAGCCGGTGTGATTCCAGCCTGCTTGGAACATTTTTGCCCTGGAGGCACTGTGCTTAAAGTGGGAATCGTAACAATTCAATCAATGAGTTGAATGATGAATCCAAATATGAGTTGATTCTCTGCTGTTCACATTTCAGAATACCATGTTCGAGAGCCATGCTTATGTTCTACTTAGCAGTGATTTCAAGTGTCGCTGTCTCCTTTCGAGCAGATTACCTATTCCTAGTGATGCACGGTTATTAGTGGGGATAAGTAATAAAACAAATACAATCCTTTCTGTAATAAAGGGAAAACTGATGTTAATAAGTGTGCAATGAATGAACTTGTGTTCATAGTGTCAGAGACTAAACACGGGGATACAGACGATGCGTGGTTGAGGGGCCTCTCACGAGGGGTAGTTCGATGAGTACTTTTAATAACTTTGATTTGATTATAGTTAACCCAATGACGTTTAATCCCCTTTTGGTAGGTCTGTGCAGCAATGTGCAATAATCATTGTTGTTGCTGAGATTAGTTGCAATGCTGCATAGAAAAAGAGATGGCCATGCAATTGTCTCCAAAAAGCTGCAAGACACACACAAAAAGGGAAGTGTTTTAGCTCAATTTTCCGTTTATCTATTTATTTTAAAAGGTTGTTCTCTAACTAGACTTTTGGGTCATAACATAGAAATCTTATCGTTACGTTGAGATTTCAAGACTTATAGGAAGAATGAAACTTGATGTTTTCACGCAAATTTACTAAGGTTTAGCTTTGGGCAATAATCTTGATTGCTATGGGACTTTTTGTCCACGGTTCTGTATGATGGTAAGAAGAACACGGTCAACGGGATTGACAGCTAGAAGCCTAACTCTCCTAAAAAGAAAGAACAGAATGTCAATGCTGTAATGTTTTCCTAATGCTCATGGGCGCCATCAACGATGATGTTGAATATTAATCCTTGATGGAAGTTTAGTCTAGGATAATTTCTGCATAGATTGATTGAATGATTTTGTTTTGAATCTTCTCTCATGCATTTTCTACATAAAAAAAAAAAAAGAGTATGGTTTGATGGTCCCCTGTGACTCTGTTGGAAAAAAAAAGAGAAAAAGGAAAAACTTAAATAAAATATCCTTGATATATATATATATATATATATATATTTAAATGGATTGTGAAATCTCTTCATGTTCTTGGCAATTAATATGTCATGTTACTTTGCAGCGTAATAAATTAATGTACGGTGGCAGGAACTGCTCAGGATCACCAGGCATGGTTTGTCTTTCAATACATTGATCTCCCTGTACCAACTCGGGGACTAGAGCCTGAGCTAGCCTTCATATGCTATGATAAAACTCTGGATTGAGCTCCTTCTTTCATGTTTTATAATTACAAAATCTATCATGTTATGATTCGTGCCAAAATTAGAAGTTGAGTATTTTTTTGCTTTTGTCATTTTATTAAGATAATCGGATTTCAACTTTTAGATTTTAAATGAATGTTCCATATGGCACCAACATAATAGTTCATGTTACCCTAATATGAGAAGGTCCAAATCCATGAAAATTCTAAAGAATAAAAAATTATTCATACAGGTTATGTGCCATGTCGGTTAATTAATAATGACTCCTAGAAGCCTTGGGATTAACCAGCGTCTACCTTGGATTTGTTAGTGCAGAAGCCTGGAAAATCAGGCAACCATTTTGGCTTACAATGTAGGATCCCGAAATATTTGTTTCGAAGTTCCTTCACGAGACAACAAGGCCATTTTGGTGCAGATGAACGTGTAAAACGTGCTCACATGCTCGCAATTTCACAAATATATTCGTTAAATTCATTCATAATAAATAAAGTTATTTCGTTGTAATTTAGAGATCCCTCTCTTTGGGAAACATTTTTCTTATATTTCAGAATTTGGGAGCTTTGCGCACGTTTTTCTAGTTGTAGTAGGTGGGCTTTCTATATTGCTCTAGATGCTAAGATTGTGTTGTCAGAACGTGGGAACTTGTAGTCAAGACACCGGCAGTGAGCAAGCAATGGCATTGAGACGAACCGTTCTGACCTCATATCTAATCCCGAAAATTTGTGGTTGGGAAGGACCCCATCTACCGCCGTGTTATTGCTACTCCCTCGTTCCAAATTGAAAATAAGCTTGAATTTAGTTTACATGAACTAATCCAACATGCAACAGACATCACCAGTGATCCTTGTATGAACAGAAGCCATCCTTGAAGTGAAGGAATCAAGCATGGTCTCTCACTATGATCTCCGCACTAATGATCTTCGAGATCAATTTGGCGACCAAGTCACAGTCGTTCCAAACGCAGAGATTCTTGAAAATATGTATTGCTCTTCATGGTTTCTAGCTGATGAGTCCCAGTGAAATTGCGAGTCTCTCCCTATATGCAGCCTGAGAGATTGTTGTTTACTGTCATTCATTTCGTCAAACCAGGGGTGCCTGTGAATGATCAGGATTCAGGATTCAGGTGTCTAACCAGTAGGCATCCTTAATGATCTAGTTGACATTCAATGTTGTACTCATTAACCGTCAAGCCAAAATGCTTGCAGCCTACATTAACCATACGCCTATGCTTACGCGCACTCAAAACACCAATAAAGATGATGGAATTTGACATAAACCTTCATGGTCAAAGTATTCAATTGCTCAGTCGCCCTGTCCATGCATTGAAAATCCTAGAACCCTACTATTCCACGAAGTTGTTATATCGTGCTTGGGCATCCTTTCAAATTAAAGAACATTTGCAATACACATCCATTAAACAATTGCTAACCAAGACGTTCGTAATTATATCATCATCATCACACTTCCTCGGAAAAATAAGCATGAGCCGACATCCCCAAAGACAAAGAACCTTTCAATTTGATCAACCACTATAAGCATAGTCAATATCATAGCAAGAAGAGAAACTTATACTTAGAACATAATTATAGATATTTTTGTTAAAATTAATTTAAATTTATTTTTAATTAAAAATTAATGTTTAAATAGAGATTAAAAAATTGAGTCTTATTTATTATAATTTTAATATTAGATTAAAAATATATGTTATGAGTATATAATATATAAAAAGTTAAATATTTTAATTTGTTGTATAATTAGTGGATATACTTTTTTGTTATATAATTAGTGTGCATATTACTACTTGAAAGATACTATTAGATTTATATATATATATATATATATATATTATTTATTTTGGTGGATATGTTCAAAAGATACAATTTTTGGGTCAACAAAATTTGGTGGTCAGATTGTTTAATTGTAGTTGGATACAATGTTTCTGTTTCCTTTTTCTTTCTCTTTTCAATTTAGTCATCTACTTGCAATATTTTCTTGATATTTGTTCAAATAATATATATTTTTTCTCAATATTTCTAGTCTCAATTTATCTCTCCATATTTTCTCTCTACATTTTTCTATCTAATCTTTCCATATTTTCTTTTTCTATTTTCTACACTCTCTCCACGTTTTCTCCCTATGTTTGTTTTCTCTCAACTCTCTCCACAGGTTCTCAACTCTCTTCACTATTTTCACTTTTTCTCTCTTACTTGGGCAGTAATTATCGAAAAAAATATTGCTCAAACAATGGAAGTAGCTGGTCAGAGTCGTGGCGGCGTGGGTCTGCACGGACTTGCATACTTTTTTTCCTTAGAAATATATAACGTACAATCAGTTAAGGTATAATATTTAAATAAATAAGGTAAAATATATAAACAATTATCAAAATATATTGAATGCATATTTTTTAACAACCCCAAAAAAAAAAAAAATGCGGGACCTGCATGGAGCCCACATAAGCCGTCCCTGCATTTGGGGACCCCATCCAAGAACCCATCAGTCGCACGAGGCTCTTGTGTGTGTGTTTTTTTCTTTTTTAACACATTAATAGTCAGAAATTAATTTGTAAAGTGTTAGAGAAAGGAAAGCGGTTCCAAGGACACCCCATAAAAATAAAATGGTTGTATATTATAATATGCAAGCGCGATTCATCTTCAAAATGTCAAGCATTTTGACTAGTAAAAGAGGGAGTGGGGGGCGGTTGTTTTTTTGGGAAATTATTTGCAATTAATTTTATATTAATTCGGTAGGCCATCTTGCGATGCCGACTAGATTCTCTCGCCTAATGCTTGGTGGCTGCCAAATTCTTGAATTGGCAAACTAAGAGATCTCTCCAGAGCGACGTCTCAGTCCAGCTGTTGCTGCACGTTCCAATTTTTTATTTTCAGCTTTCGTGCCTTTGTGTTAAGCCGACGGCCCTCGTGGTTTCAGGTTTCAAGCCTTTTTTTCCTTTTTTTTTTTCCATTTTTTCCTTTTACGAAAGGCTTATCCAATACACAATAAAAATAGTTATTTTTTATTTTACCTAAATCACATACTATTAAAGTATTCTTTGAATGACAGTTTATCTTGATAATTAAAAATTTAGATTTTTATATTTAAATTTTTGTATTCTAATTTTGTAAAATGATATAAAATTTATGAGAATTAAAAAGTTACCTAAATGTACATTTAATAATTTCATAAATTTTTTAATTAAAAAAAAGGGAAAAAAAAGGGCCAACGAGGTTAATTAGCCTTTAAGTTTCTTTCAAACAAATCTAAAGTTACTTTAGCCTTTGAGCCGTATATAAAAAATTTATCTTGGGGGGAGATTGAGGCTTCCATTTGTAAAGAAATTGGAAAAAAAAAACACACTAAAAATTCCACAGTGTACAGAGTACAGGCTGTGGTTTCGTCCATTTGAATTTTACAGCTGTCCATTTAAGTTCCTTCAATTTCTTAAGGACATCTATGGGAGTGCATGTCAAGACTCTGTTACAACAATAGTTTCTGTTTTTCCCTTAAACAGACTATTAAAAAAATGCAAACGCGAAAGACCATTTCAGATGTAATCCTTTCATTCTAATACAACATGAGTCATTTTCAGTATGAAATTGCAAGAAAAACCTGCGAGATATAAGAAAAATATAATAATTAAAGATTGCAAGACCGTTTAAGATCTATGTACCTCCATCATAAGTTCGAGTTCCCTAAGTCCATTATCAATTACTAACTATCATTAATTCCAAAAAGCTTATTTAGAATTGTAGTTGCAATTTGAAAATATATATTTTGAGTTATTCATAATTTTATTAATATTTAGTCAACTTGCATTTTGAGAAAATTAATTGCAATTTAAATCTATATTTCAAAAATATAATACTTTAGTATAATGCAAAAATGAAAGGACTGCATCACAATTTAATAATTTTTTAATAAAATAATTTTTATTATGATATAAAATAATTACAATATAATGACATAAATTTTTGCTAACTATAAAAACAAAATGAACTGCAATCTCTAACACAGCCTAATAAAATTGTTCAAAAAATTGCAATAAACATATTTTCTATTTATGAAGTTTTTTTTTTTTTTCTTTTTACATGCGAATGTAGTTATAATATATAGCAATGAGGAATCTCAGAAAGGACAAAAAGAAAAAGGTACAACGAAGACATTTTTCTCTCTCGGTTCTGATGGAATAAATAAGGACATTTTCAAGAGATTAGTGCATTGCCATTTGCTCCCACATCTTTTATTTTACCATCTTTTTCTCCTTCATTATTAAACATTTATTTAATTACATATCCCGTTTATACTCAGTGGCTCTGAGGATTGAGAGATAAAGTAGACAACTAGTCCGAGTCAAAGATATCTATTATCATATTTATTCAACATATTCCATAAATATCTTCATTATTTGAATATCATCGATTAATTTTTTTTTCATTCAATATTAATATTAATAAATTTTAAATATTATATATTTGATATAAATCTTTATTTTATATCTTAAAAAAGCGTAACTAGCCATCTATTTAAGTGCATGTGATTCCTTTCTTTTTATTCTTCCACATTGCCACAGCTGTGAGACAGAACGTTACCCACCCAATCCCCCATCGAACGCGTTGTCGTTACCAGTTGCCAATTCGCTTGTCCAGCTTGACCGCGGCCGACCCGCCGGTAACAATACCAAAATAAGCAAAAAAAAGAAAAATTCTCTCATAAACCAATCCGCAGTGGCCACCCCCACCACCAACAACAACCACGACAACAGCATGGTTACTTAGACACCATTTTCAGAGAGCCAGTTCAGTCCCCTTTTCTTCAATCTCAACTCAATTCTCTCAAAAATTTCAAAAAAAATAAAAAAGGAAAAAGGTTTGATTATATAAGAAATGGGTGTTGATTACTATAAGCTGCTGAAAGTGAACAAGAACGCGACGGAGGAGGACTTGAAAAAGGCGTTCAAGAGGCTGGCAATGAAATGGCATCCAGACAAGAACCCAGTTAACAAGAAGGAAGCGGAAGCGAAATTCAAGCAAATATCTCAAGCTTACGACGTTCTGAGCGACCCCCAGAAGCGTCAGATCTATGACATCTACGGCGAGGAAGGCCCTAGTGTTTACGAATTCTCGTCGTCGTCGCCCAACGCTAATTCTCGGCCTAATAAAAGTTATGGTGACGGGAAGTTTCGGTTCAATCAGCGGGACGCTGAGGATATCTTTGCCGAGTTCTTTGGCGGATCCGCCGAGACCGGTGGCGGCGGCGGCGGCGAGAGTGGCGGAAGCGGGAAGAGTCGAGGGTTCGGGGATGGATTTAAAAGGAGTGGAACTGGGGAGGTGAGAGATCCGGCGAACAGGAAGCTGCCGGCGATCGAGAGCAAGTTGGCGTGCAGCTTGGAAGAGCTCTATAAAGGGACTAAACGGAAGATGAAAATCTCACGTTTTGTTCCCGATGAATTCGGGTCAGTCCCTTCTTCTGCATTTTTTCCCCCTTCTTCACAAATATTTGTTAATAATTTTTGCTCTTTTTTTTTTTTTTTTTAAGTTTACCCCTTTTAAACGGAACATGAAATTTCATTATTTATCCAACATTGTTTTTTTCAAAAAAAAAAAAAAGAAAAAGAAAAAGGTGAAAAGTAATTCAAAGAAAATTGTGGATTCAGGGGATAATTAAATTTTATGCCCGAATTTGCATGAATCAGGTTTAGTTATTTTCAGCCATTTTGTGGTATTCACTCATAAAAATGTTAATTATATTGGCTTTTATCACACCATAATTTACAATAAAGAGATTTGAAACCAGAATTGGATTTATATGAGTTATAGTTCTTAGTTGAATTTTGGTGGAGAAGAGGAATTATGAGGCTCGAGCCGACAGGGTTGCTTGTTCTCTGAGCCTCTGTGGACTTGTTAGACAGGACTCGTTGTGTTTTGACTGAACTCAAATCATGTTGCTGCCGTAGCCAAATATGAAAACCATTTGATAATTTTTCCCCCAGTCCAGGAGTTCAATATCATTTTCAGAAATTCCAGTCACTTACAGAAAAGAGGGTGTGAAAATTTTGTTTCTGCGACTTGAAACTGTTGCACTCACCCTTCTGAATGATCAAAATCTTACGAAGATAACGAACGAACTCCTGGGTGATAGCGGATTTCTTTATTTCCTTAATTGTAAATGAATTATATTTGGTCAGACTTCTTTTATTTTTCTCTGAGTTTTGTATACAAGCGATAACCATGTTGCAGTAAGCCAAAGGTTGTTGACGAAATCCTGAGGATCGAGATCAAACCTGGCTGGAAGAAGGGCACGAAAATCACTTTCCCTGAGAAAGGCAACCAAGAACCCGGACTCACGGCAGCAGATCTGATTTTTGTGGTGGATGAGAAGCCACATGCTGTTTTCAAGAGGGATGGGAATGACCTCGTTCTCCATCGGAAGATCTCTCTGCTGGAGGCTCTTACAGGGAAGAACATCGAATTGACGGCTTTAGATGGAAGAAACCTCAAAATCCCGGTAACAGATATTGTTAAGCCAGGACACGAAATCGTGGTCCCGAACGAAGGAATGCCTGTCTCCAAGGAGCCGAACCAGCGAGGGAACCTTAGAATCAAGTTTGATGTCAGATTTCCATCGAGGCTGTCTTCAGAACAGAAATCTGATCTGAAGAGGGTGCTGGGCGGAATCGAGTAATTGCATCTAATCTTAATCTTGGGATTGCTTTCGTTGATAAGCACCGATTATCAATGCAAGTTAAACAGAATGTAAATACGTCTTTATTCCTACTGTTTTACAGGAAGATAGTGCATAGCAGATAGTAAATTTGATTCTCTGCTAACAATATTACCCTTCAAATGTGATCACAAACTCGTTTTCACAGTTTGATTTTTGCCTTCTTAATATCAACTTTTTTACTCTGCTGATATATTTTTAGTCTATTTGCATGAGACAGATGAAATAATTTATATGTAGAAAATTTTTTTCTTTAACAAAATTACTTCGTTAAAAAAAAAAAAAAGAAAATTTTTTTTAGATTGTTTAACTATGATACTGAAATAATGAAATATCTTTTGTTTCTGCCGCGGTTTCTTCATCTTCTACTGCTTGTGGGTTTGCTTGGAAAGATGATAACAAGTGTCGGCTTTCAGCATGAGGTTTAAACTTGGAAAATTCCATCATCCTGAAGTTTTATTTGGTTCCAGTTTCTGTCAATATGTTAAAAATTCTCGAGTTTGTAAATTAATTTTTTGCTTCTTGTGTCATATCTTAGGCTTCCAATTCAAACGCAATATTCCCTGTCAACAAGCCAAGGCCTTTTTACAGCCTATTTTTCTCTTTTCTCCACTTCTCTTCTTTTTCCCTCTTCCCAAACGAGAACCTGTGTCTAGAGGTCAAAAGACCCTAGTGTTCTTTTTCCCTCACTTGCAATTAGAACCTCTAACTACTACTCAATTTTTCTATTGAAAGTAAGAGAAAGAAAGAAAAAATCTCATTAATAGTGTTACATACATCGCACTACCATGAATGTTTATTGCACATGTTTTTTATACACGATCAAATCTAACTATAGAGAACAAAAACACGTAATCAACGGTGATGATTGTACTATCTTATCCGTATCTAGCTCGCGTCGAACAATCCACGTGTATGTTTAACTTCCTCGGAATCCATCTTATTATAGACTTAACAAATAGATGAAACCAATCCATTAAAAAAAAAAAAAAAAAGAAGGAAAAGAAAACAAAAAAGTGGGAAAGGAAAAAAAAAAGTGGAAAAACAAATTGTATATGTGCGATGTATGAAGGTCAAGCATCTGAGCATCAAATTATGAAGTAATGGATATTAATTAGTTGATAATTACCAGCTTGTTACTCTCTTTGATGGCGTCTATGTAGGTTTGTCTTTGGCATGTAGTGTATTTCCACAATGAGCTCAGATGGATTTCGGCTTGAAAATTTATCTGGCGACCAAACCAGCTAGCTCCCATTGTTTTTCCTCGTTGCAAAACTGGCCAGCTGATAGATACTCAGCCGACATAAATGTTTAGAGAATAAGATTCTTTTACGTGGTCTGCTAATCATGTGGACCATTGCAGCTGCATGCATATATTAGGTTAAAATTATGAGGCGTAAAATTAAAATAGGCCCCAGCAACTTGCTGGTCAACATCAAGCTCTTAATCTATGAATTGGCAAGGGGCAAGGCATCACAGCACGCCTGTTTAATTAGCTTCTGATGATCTCAATTTTACGTAAGTGCTTTCAGATTCCGAGGAATAATAAATTTGAGACAATGGGGTGTGGAAACAAAAGTTTTTTTTATTATTATTTTTTTATTCTTCTCTTCAAAAAAAAAAAAAAAAGATAAACAATTTCTCATCAAAAAAGAACAAGTCAAGCTGGTGGATGTAAAACGGATTAGCTGGTGAAGTTTGTTGATGTCCTGAAATTTAGAATGAAAGGCATTTTTTTTTTTGTGCCATTACTGATAGCATATATATTCTATAACCTTGGGCTTGGTGCATGCAACCCTTCATTCCAAGTGTTCTCTTTAAGCTGCGTGGCCACTAACCACGTGGTTTGGTAGTAGAATTGCTGATTTCTTAGTCCTAGTAATTAGGGTATAAACTTGGTCATTGAACCGCACTAACGAACCAAAGAGAAAATAATAATAATAATAATAATGCTCGTGGTTGGAATATTGATAGGGTTGAAATGAGAGGGACTATTGTCCATAGAACACCCACCACCCGAGCTAAAAGTCCGGTGACATTCTTGCAAATGCACTTAACCCCTGCTAAGCCTTTGAATTTCCACCTACATATCAAATTATCTCTAAGTTACGAAAAAAATTATGGTCGGTGTAGGGAACCATATCAGCTATGCTATAAATTTAAAAAAGAATGCCTAAAATTACTTATGTTCAGACAGTGAATTTTTTCTAAAAGAAAATTAGATCAAGATATTAATGAATAATCTTAAATTTAAGTAATGAATTTTTTTTTTAAAAAAAATTAAATTAAGATGTTAACATATAATTTTATGGTCTCCTTGTCAATGGTATGCTCGCGTGAATAAGAGAATTAATTTTCTGGTTCTTGTCATCTCATTTCAGCTCGTATCACTTTCCACTTAAAATTAAACATTGCTCAAACATTACATCCACCCACTACATGGGTCCCTGTAGCTTTTTGTACTCGCGGCCGCACCGAAGGATCGGGGTTACTCTTAGATGAGCTATGATACATACACAGACACATGCACGTACGTTTGAGGATTGGACTCGTCGAGAAAAAAGAAAAAAAGAAAAAAAAAAAAAAAGGCGTTGATTCTTGATATAATAATGTAATTCAGTACGAGCACTGACAGGCAACCATTCACAAAAAAAAATTCCCACCTGTCCACCAAATATTTATAAGTGATTGGATGTATAATTATTAAAAACAGCCGGATTGCATGTGGTCATCAATATATAATATTTTAATAATTTCTTACTTTTTAATTCACGCATGAAAGTGATATTTATAATTATTTATAACCGATTACTCAGGGCAAGCATTTTAATTGTTAAATGTATTAAATCGCTTATTATTATTATTATTATTATTAGTAGTAGTAGGTAGACAAATAAACATTTCTTTTGTGGTGACCAACTAATTTGAATTTAATATTGATTTCATTGTCACCATCTGACCACTAGTATCTACCAAAATTAATTTTGTGCGGACCTGCACACTCTTGACAATAAATCAAAATCATTACAGCCGCGTGATCTTACTATTTTCGCATTTATGTATGCAAGTTGGCTTTGAAATAAAATAAGCAACATTTGTTTGTTGAAAAAAGAAGAAGAAGAAGAAGAAGAAATTTTGAGTACGAACACCGTAGTTTGCTCTACGGATCAAATTGGACGTTCGTTTGGGAGGAATAATTATAAAGAAAAAGGAGAAAATTGATTTGCTGGATTGAAAATCCTCCTCCAATTTCCTAAAACGAGACTGTTTAAATGACAGCGAACGGAGTCCTAAAGTCTGGTGATTTTCGGGGATAAATTTTTAATATTTTTTTTTGTTTTTTTGTTTTTGAGTTTTTAAATCAGTACTAAATCTTTTCATCATATATGAGTTTTTTTTTTAAAAAAAAAAAAAGATAAAAATCAATCAAACTGTTAAATATATAATTTCCCAAATTCATAGAAAAAAATTAAAATTTTTACCTTTTATATATCAAAAAAGGAAAAAAAAATAATAAAATACACATATAAACATATCTATATATTTTTACTGCATATTTTAAAAAAATGTTTATAAAATATTATGTATGTATTTGTTTAACCTATTTTTTTTATCAAGAAAAAATTCATATGGAGATTGGGTAAGAAGAGAAGGGAAGACAGAATCAGTTGACGTAGCGAGGAGCCACTCAAGAAGCAATGACACTTGGAGGCAAGCGCAGCTCCACATGTTTCTTTTCGCTTTTTTCTACCCAGTCTTCAAGCCCATTAAATAACATACTTGGATTCCATATTCAATAATCAGATCCAACCCAAGGGCAGCATTGAGCTTAAAGCAAAGCACACGTAGCAATTAATGCATTCTTGAATTTATAGTGTCGTAATGATTAGTTACAACCCACCACCGATGCAACTTTTGATGGGAATGGCAGAATTGGAACTCTTCTATTACCATTTCTACATCTCAGGTTCAATTTTTTAAGGGGAAGTATTAAATGTGAAAAAGAATCAAACGCTAATCCCAGGTGGAAGAATAAACCACGATATTTTCCTACCTAATTCAAAAGCCAGAGAAGTCTGGGAATCCTAACACATCCGGCTTAATTTTTCCTGGTTAATGGCACTTGAAATAAGTACGTAAATGTTAACCACCAAAATCAAGCCAAGACGTTTCACAATTGTTTTTCTTTAAGTTGCTAACAAACCCACGTTCATTCACTAATGATGGATATCACAAACGGCAACCCCCACTCATAAAGAGTCCAGAGGAAAGCAGAAATACTTCTTACCATGCAACGCAAGATAGGCCCGTTGGGGTGCAGTTTATAATCATTTCATGAGGCCACCCCAACATCACCTGGGGAATGATTATTAGTATAGGGATGCCTGCCACCTCTGTTGCTCCTTCCCCGATGGTTATGGTAGTTCCTTGGATAATAATTTTCAGGCTGATCGTAATATGGATAGCGACCATTTTGGTAGCCACCACCTCCCCTAGAACCACCTCGACCCCCACGGCCATTTGAATAGCCCCTGCGGCTAGCACTGTTACCACGACCACCCTTTTGGCTCTGGTAGTTCCTCCGAGAAGCATACTGTTGCTCCTTGGGTTCTCCCTCTCTCTGAATATGCTCCACTTCTGTAGGTGATTTGGTAGGCTCTTCAACAGAGAGAACTTCTGCAGGACTTTCTGTCTCCAGCTCATCCTGCTAGACAGAAACATACCATCTTAAATCAAATAAATAGAGACACATGATTACATAACATTATTTCTAGTCCAAGCACCTTGTGTAGTTCCTCAGCAGGCCTAGATTGGTTATCATCATTTTCATGTCCTTGGAAATTTGCAGTGTCTTCATCCTACAGAAAAAATTAAATTTGAAAATACCAAATACTTATATGCAAAAGCCAGAAGAAAGCAAATATTTATGCAGACCAACAGAAAACTACATGACCAACTTAAGCACTGATGAAACCATCAATTGTACATAAGCAGAGACTAGTGAAATTACACTTCCAAGTTCATCAAGAAAAAAATTTAGATTCTGTGTGGAATGGGCCTTAGCTATTTGATGTACGTAGTTCTAAACTTTGTCAGTGCATTGTCCTAGTCTGAAGCAACAACCTCGCAGGCTTGACCCATCTCAACCCAAAACTCAAGGCATTGAATTTATGGGTACTTCCCACTTATAAACTACTTACTTTTCTCTCTTTTGTTTAATGTGGGATTCTTTAATAATGCAACTCACACACTTACACTTCAAATCCCAACACTAAATGCCAAGAGTCAATTTGGTATGGTACAATATTAAAGTTATAAACATAACCACAAATCCAATAGATACTTTCAAACTTGATGATAATCTCAAACATATACAGCACTGAAGTCCAATCATACGGCCCAAATTTCACCAAAATGCACAATTGAGAGTATCTGGTCAGCCAGGATTTGTCCCTTAGGATGCAAGAAATTGCTGTCATTCTTGTAAGAATGTTTCACAGCAACTACAATTAAAATGCCATTGGCACTTTAAATTTCAATTCTCAAGTTGTGCCATGGCTTCTGAGAAGATGCAGTTCAGCCAAATCTTATGTAAGAACAGCAATTTTGTCTCAAGTACCCTTTGCAATGACGTGAACCAACCATGTACACAAACCAAAGATCTGAGTAATTTTTACAATCCAATTATCCAGATAACAGCAGTAAGCAAATGTTGCAGAAGATTATCATCAAAGCCTTGTTCCTAAGACAAATATGTTTATAGATAAATGAAGGAGATAATTTCTATACATGTAATGACAACGAATATTTGATCCTGTGAATTTTATTGCCAGAGAATGGCAGATGTAATGTTAATAACTATTTCAGTCAATTCAAAGCATCTCATGTCACAATAATAAGTTCTGTTCAGTTTTATATAGTGCCTTTATATATTAAGTCAATGGTGGAAGCACCTAACAAGCACCACTATCCTATACTTTTCCAATTTGCTACAAATGAAAATATCTAGGGTCTAACTCCTAAGGTTTCCTTGTACACCACTGCCTTCCAAACAGTACATTGCCAACTAGCAAATTCCAGACTCTTTCTTGGGACGCAGGGAAATTAGGTAGGAGATCCACTGTTTCTCTGAGCCAAGAAGTGAGGTAATCTGATAATTATTTCAAGTACATAAGACACCATCAAATTTGACAATAGCTCAAGCACAGGTTTAAAATTGTACCCCAAAGGGAAAATGGGACAAAGGCAGCTGATTCATGATCTATAATACCAATCAAAATGAAGACCATATACAATTCCATATCCCTGAAACAAATGCCAAGCAATCTAAAGTTCTTTCCTTTTTTTTTTTCTGCAGTAGCAAACCATATTTAACTAAAGCCAGCAGAATGAAATTATTGACTTTTAAGGATACAAAATTTTGTTTGACAATAACAAATTAAAAACCTAAAAACAACAAAGAACAAGAAACATAAAAAAAACGCTGATGAATATGTATTGTTTGCTGCATTTTTATATCCAAGTTGATAAGCAAGATGCAAATTAACTGCAAAATCAGCCATCTTCTATAGCAGCATTGATGTAACATGCAAATTAGAAGCAGTCTTTGACTTCAAATATAACAATAAACTATGCCAAACCTCGTGCTGGTGTTCAACAATGGAACCTTCTACCTGGACTGGCACAGGTAATCCATTAACTGGCACCCGGAAAGGCACATAATTTGCAGCAGCAGCAGCAGCCATTTCAACTGGAGCTTTCATCTCTGGTGTGGTGGTGAAGTAATCAGAAGCCATAATTTTGTTAAGCTTCTCCCTCGCTCCAGCATCTGCAAATTCCCACATCAGAACAACACACTAAAACCAATTAACATGCTTCATTTTTTTTTTTTTGGTCTGTGGATGCGTGCCAAAACCTGAACCTAGTCGCTAGAACTAAGAATCAACTCCTCCACCACCAGACCACATGGCTAGTGGCTAAATTCAACAATTGCAATCAATGGAAAAACAATACTAAGACAATTACATGAGACACTAGCAGTAGGCTCAATTGGCTGATCGGAATTAGCAAGCCACAATTTAGCGCGCTCGGTGCAGTGCCGCAAGGCATTTTCATGAGACAAACTCGAATCGACCGGCCTCGAAATCAACAACCCTCCAAGCATCGAAATCAAGTCCAGATCTTTCTCGCCCAGTAGATCCGTAGCATCATCGGTGACATAATCGTAAGTCAAGCAGCACCCTCTCTCGTGGGTCCGGGTCAACATCGTCGCCGTGTATTCAGTCTGCGGCTTCACATCGAACAGCGACCCAAAGTACAACAAATTCAACAGATCCTCAACCACCGCATCGCCACCGCCGCGGAGACTACTTCCATCATCACTCACACAGTTGTTTTTCTCCTCGCCCGCGATGGAGGACTGATGTTGGTGGCGTTGAACCGCGAGGGCGATTTCCTCCGAGACTGCGGCCGCAAGAGGCTGGCGGAGCTTCTCAAGCTCGTCGATCGAGGCGAGGACCGAGGGCTTCGAGTGGAGGACTTCCTCTTGCTCCTTGTTGATAAGCTTTCCCTGAGAAACAGACTCTTCCATCTGGATAATCCTGTTGTATTTCTTGCGGAGAGACCGAAGGCGTTTGTTGATGAGGCTGGGGACCGGTCCGTCCGTCGACTCTAAGGCAGCAGTGGCCGCCATTGTTTGGTTATAGGTAGTTGCTTTAAGATGATCGGAGGAGCACCGCCAGAGGACAGGCAGCGGCGGGGGCTTGGGCGGTTTTAGCTTTTTGAGAGGGAGAGACAGAGTCGAATGGATGGGGGTTTAGATGATGGCTTGATTAGTGAAGCGACTCTGAGAATTTTTTTTTTCGTGTGTGTATATATATATATTTTTTTTTTTTGAAATTTTTATTTCTTTTTCTACAAGCAAAGTCTGGAGTCCAGATAGACGTATTAGAAATACGCCACTTTTTTTTTTTTTTTTCTTTACTTTCTAATAAACATGCATTTAATTTGTTTTAAAAATTTTCAAAAGACTAATTACTTAAACACACAAACAGAGAGATTGTTACATTTTTTCATGTCTAATTTGAAAGAAAAATAGGAAATTTCATTTAAATGTAAGAATTGTTAATTACAAAAATCTAGTAAATATTATTAAAAATAAAGTATCTAAATTTAAATAATTTAAAATTTAAAATATATTTGTATATTTAATTATTAATATATTAATTTTTGTAAAAATTTTAATTTTTAAAAAATATTGTGAATATATTAATTATTTTATTTATTAATTAAACTTAAAGTTTTTTTTATTCATTTCACATATTTTATTCAATTAATTTTATAATTATGGTTCATCATTTAAGTATTATTAAATTTAAATATTTTTTATTCAATTTCATTGTTAATAAAATTAAAAATTATTATTATAATTTTAATAAATATAAACAAAATGACTCAAATTTAGATTAATTTAAAAAAATATACATCAAAATATTATCATATTATCACCTTATATTTATGGTATAAGTTAGACGTTGTAAATTTCAACAAATTTCATTTCCCCTAGCCAAAAGGAGTTGGGTGTCTTCTTGTCCTTAAAACTAATATAAAAATTAAAAATTACTTAAGATTTATATTTTAAATTTTATTTAATAATTTAAAATTTTAAATAAAATAATTTATTAATATATATTAAAATTTATATAATTAAATCATCATAAATTTAAATTTTATTAGTTTTATATTTAATTATAAATTAATTATGAATTTTTAGTTTATCATGTGTTTTTAGTATAAACAAGTATGATTTATTAGATCAAAATTAACCTATCAACTCACTTTTACATAATATTTTTATTTTTTTTCAAAACAGAAAAATTTGTAAAATTTTCTTTCAATCTCTCTTTCTTTCCTTGTCTCTGGCTTGGACGTAAAGATTTAAAAATAGTTTCTTGCTGTTATTCGATATTGTATCCCAACAAGTTATTAATAATTGATTCGGATCCCAACAAGTTTCAATTTCCTCAGACTCGATTATGCCAATTGAGTCTCAATTTCAACCCTAAATAAAGTTTGACTTCAATTTGGATTTCTATCTGAAATGGGCCCAAAGTGGTGTGAAGCAACGACGCTGATAACAGAGATTCAAGACACACTTGGCCCAGAAAAGGCCTTCAAAGTTCAAAGGTACTCTCAATGCCGAGGAGTGCACTGGCCCAGGTTGAAGCCTCCGCAGGGTTCTTAACCCCCCAAGGATCTGAAAAAAAAAAAAAGAAAAAAACACACGCAAAAAGGAGAATTTTAGTTTTAAAAACCAAATCGGCCTAAATTTGAAATAATTTAATTTACTTATTTAATTGAGTAAATAACTAATTTTAAAAATATCACTCAACTTAATTAATTTAAATAATCAAATTATTTAGTCAAATTAATAAATTAGGTAAATTTTTATCAAAAAAAAAAAATTGTATTTTTTATTTTTTTAATAAAATTATATATAATTATATTATTTTATAAAAAAATTTATAAAAATATATTTAATTTTTATTTTAATAATATTTATTTATTTTATATTATATAAAAATATCAATTAATTTTTAAAAAATAAGAATTAATTCATTAATAAAAAATAAATATTATTTCAAATATTAAAAAAAAAAAAACTTTTCAAATTTAAAAAGCACTTAATAAGTACCATTATTCTTATCCTTTCCTTACTCTACGAAACACATTAGTTTCCATTTAAATCCATCAAAGACTTCTAAAAGCCAAGTTGAACGCTACTGTCCAAATCTAGAATTGTCTGCAGCGGTTCAGGGAACTCAAGCCAAGTAGCTGGCGAAGATTTCAAATGGCCTCGACACTAGCGTTGAATGCGAAGGCTTATACATGCCCCTTCATTCTTGCAAGAGTCTTAGATTAAAGGGCCATTTGAGGTCATGCTGTTACCACTCAAACCGGCCATTTAAGTCGACGGTAATGTGCCGATTCAAGAGGCATGGGAGCGCCACCACCGCTCCGCCTAAGCGTGAAGAAAGGCACCAGTTGATCAGCAAGCATTCAATAAAAAGTCGTGAGATCATCTTTACGAGGGATGGACTAAATATTTGTCATTTAAAGTAATAATTTGATAATATTTTGATATATATTTTATGTATTAATCTATATTTAAATTTTTTATTAATATTTTTTTTAGTATCAGATATTTATATTAATAATATAATAATAAATTTTAAATTTATTAATATTAAAATACATATTAAAAAAATTATTTAATTTAACAACACTCAAATAATTTTTAATTTAAATTTATATTATTAGAAATTAATTAAATTTAATATATATTAAAAAAATTTATTTAAAAAATAAAATTTTACGTTATTAAAATATAAAATTTTAATATAATTTATAATATTTATTAATTTTTCTCTTTAAAGGGTTGGATTATAGATAAATTTAAGGATTATATATTGGTAAGTACCAATGAATAATGAGCTGCCTACCATCTAAATTTTTATACTTACATATATTGTTTTCTAAAATTGCCTTAAAATTTTTTTAATGTGTCCACTCTCTTTTAAAGTTAACCTCCGTAATTTTATTTTTTTTTTATATCTCTATCCTGGACATTCACGAGACCATTTGCTTTGATACCATGTCATCGATAATGGAACTGCTCAAATTGAAAAACTTCCAGTTGTTAGACAAGCCTCGTGAATGTTTTAATGCAACTTAGTTGTCAAACTTTACTTACAATGTTTATTGTTTTGCTTACTTAGAAAGTTGAATAATGTTAAATATCACTAAAAAAACCAATTTTTTTTACAAAAAAATATTCTTTTTATCGAGGAGATAACCTTTTATCAAATAAAATTGTCCGTTATAACAGTAAGTAGATTATTGTGATAAGTGAAACTCTGCATATACTCGGATAAATGAAACCACTGGGACCATGCTGGAAAGCAAAAGATAATTGATGTCATCAGAATGGCTCCTTGGAATCTTGTCTGAAGCCGATTCTCCCCATAAATGCATAGCAAACGGAGCTCGATCAAGCAATTGATTGCCAACAGAGACAGCTCAAGGGGATCATGACTAATCGGAATCAGTGCTCCTTAACTTTTGGCCTGGACATTCAGTCCCAGACGTCAAAAAGTTTGGGAATTGAAGCTCTAACTTTTCAATATGGCATCATTCCACTAGAGATTGACGGAAATTTTTCCACCTTCTAAACTGGACAACCAGGCGGCCTCAGCCTGATTGCTTGGTGCTAAACAACCTACCGTGCCGATCCATGTTTGTAAGAGGCCCCAGCAGACCCAATCCGCTTGCACAGAATCAATGCAGCATTAGTGGGGGCATGCTTGATATCCATAGGTATAACCACACAATTATCCAACGGAATAATTTAACATTATCATCCTTCTTTTTTGAGCTTTGATTGACGCATCCAGACTCGGACCTATATTGCAGTCGTGGTCTCCATTTTTAAATAATATTATGCATAAAAAAACAAAAAATGTACAGGGTCGGCACCCACCACCAGCGCCAATATAACTTTACTGTTCTTATATTTGAAGGCAATGGTCAGAACCAACTTGAGTTGCCTACATCTCGTTGTTTTTCTATTGTCAGTTCGCGAGTTGTTGGTCAGAATAATTGTTCTAGTGTCGAGAGTTGTAATAGGTATGGCCAATAAAGCTACAGAAAAGAAGAAATCTCTTTGTGAGGAATCCATGGAACTGGCAATGAATATCGTCAGGCTGTCATCTCTCTCCATTGCCAGTATAAGTTTGAGACCAACTGCCAAGCCGCGGGCAGTTGCGGGACAACGTGTGCTTCAATCGCCAGGAAACCAAGTATCGAAAAAGCCGGAAGAAGGTGGCCTAAAGTCACGTATTCAATCCCCCATGATCGATTCCAATACCACTGATGTTAATGCAAGAGCTTCAGAATTTATAAGGCGAGTTAAAGCGAAGCGGAGAATCACGTCGACATAGGTGATGAACCAAGAGGATTTTCTCGTTGATTATTACCTTCCACGCGTCCTCTGTCAGGGAAGAACCTGTAGTCACTGCAGGCTGTTCTGATGTTCATCCTGTTCTTCTAGGAAAGAATAGCATACAAAAACAGTGGACACTTTCGGATTCCTGAATGATTGAGGATTGCAAATGATTGAAAATTCTATACTTTCATTGGATGTCAAACGAAGATATATTTGTTTGTTTATCGTTCAGGCGTTGAAATGCATGCAATACAATTAATTAGTACAGTTGTAAGAAGTAAAGTAAGATCTGAAATTCTGTGTAACTTTATATGCGGTAGCCACTAGCATCCTGCACACGTGGCACAATTTTCGTCGTCAGTAGCTTAGGGGAATAATAAATTGAGAATTAAATTACAAACCTGATAGTTCAAGTGACTACTATTTAAAACGAAATAAATATCTTAAATAAGGAAAAAAAAATTTATATTAAATAAATTAAATATTTATTATATTTAATTTTTTAATTTAAATATAATAAATTTATCGTATTTAATTATATATTTTATTTATTTTAATTAAAATTTTATTTTTTATAAATAATATAAAGTTATTTTAATTTCTTTTTTGAAGGTTTTTAAATTAAAAACTAAGAAATCCATCCTAATCATCAAAGATGAGATCAAATGTTGCACAACTTTAGGCACACCAAAAATAAAATATTTTAATTAATATTTTATTAGAAGTGCTATTAATTTGATTATCTCGTTATTATTAATCACGATCATATCTTTAAAAATTAAAATATATAACTAACTTTACTGTTTTTTTTTTTAAATTTATATTTTTAATTTGCGGCAAACTGAAAGTGGCGGCCTAAAATATTCCGACGGCGGAAATCGGCGATTCACTGGCTACTAGCCACGGTATAAGGGGACCGTAGCGCACTTGCTATTGGTAGCTTGAAAAGCCCCCGTTGAAATCAATGGAAGCGGGAACTTTCTTACTCCATTCAGCCATTTCTTGGAGACCCAAATGTCCATTCTCGCCCCCCCCTTCACGTCACTTGCCAAATTTCCGTCGGCCGGTCAAGGTCTCCTCAAATTCACAGGTAAACAGCAGAGCAATTTTCCACACGTTATGGTCCCATGTTGTCTTGGATTTGACTTTTTTTTTTTTTTTTCAATTAATGAACAATAAAAGTTTAAGGGACCGAAGCCGAGGAAAGACTGGATAGCTGATTGGGTGGCGGAAAATGATGACGCCGTACGGAGCTTGCCGATAAACGTAGGAGGGGCTTCCTTATTGGCCGTGCTTTTCAATCGCGCCGTTTCCGGCATAGCTCCTGTTGCTGATGCCAGTAGGTAACAAAGTTTGTTGCTTTTCTTCCTCTCTTTGTTTTGATTTATGGGAATTCGAACATTGGCTTAAAGACTTTTGGTGCTTTTGATTTGGCAATTTGCTATGTATAATTTGACAGTGAGAGTAGATTGATTAGAACTTAAATAATTTGGGGGTATTCAAGCCACCTCTGCCTCCGTCGGACCTTGTTTTACGCATTGGCTGGTCTCAAACCCCGATATACGAGGTTCTGCTAGGTTTGCAACCGGACAGCGTAAAACTAGCCAAACTTATGATGTGTTCAAGCCCTTGACTCCATCTTTTAAACATGGCAGTTCACAGTCCAGAGCCGATTTATTGACGCTGGGATTGGCTGTGACCAATATACTTGCTGGTTTGGTGTGGCTTACCATCCGGCCCAAACCTGTCTCTGTGGTGAGGGCTCTCTCTCTCTCTCTCTCTCTGTGCCTACCACACTCCCTTTGACTTACAGGGCGTGAGTCATTGTCTTTTCCTTCTTTGTTCTGCTGATTAGTGACATGTGAACCTTTTTGAGTTTGTTTTAGGTAACTCCTCAAGGCGTGGAATGCCGGAATATTTGTTTCCACCTTCCTGACTCTGTAGTTTCTGAACTATTATGGTATGACTTGGTTATTAGTTACTTTGCTTCTTAGACTATCAGAGTTCATCAATTCTATGAGGTGGATATGTGATTTTTTTTTCATTTTTAGGGACTAAAGGTGATGCATCCCTATTCTCAGCTAGGCTGCTCATAATCCATCTCCCATCAGTGTTTTCCTTGATTAAAAAAAAAAAAGAAGGAAAAAAAAAAGAATACCGAGTTGTTAAGTAAGGTTTGGCAAAGGTTTCCTTAAGACATTGATTGCTAAATGTCTATTGCATTTCTTTGAAATAAAAAAATTAAACTAAATCTGTTGTTTCTGGCAGAAAGTTTGAGATATCTAATTCTGCAAGACCCTTATAGCCTAATTATGCAAGATAGCTAAATTTTTTAGATCCTTATTTTAAGCAAGATTGCTTTGTCTATATGTAATAGAAATGATCAGCAATAATCATCTAATTATTGGATGAGTTCAAGTAAGTTACCATTACTCTGCATTTCATTTAATTATAGCCTAAATTTTCAGGTTTCAATCTTGTTGAACATCATGTGGAAAAATGAAGCTAGCACAGCCCTTGCTTTATTAGTTGATTAGTTACTGATACATGCCAAATGCTCCAATGATCTTTTATGTTTTTCTAGGGGCAGGGGAAATGGTGAGTACTGCCCACTAATCATTTCCTTTGTTGTCAGCTCAGGGTGTGGGAATCACTTTCTGCCACTACATGCTGCAGATCTGTAGTTGTTGTTTACAATTGTTCCTGTTTCCTGCAAATTGGTGTGGCGGCCATATCGCCTGATAATGCAGAAGCTATGCCTGCGGATGCTGCCAAATTGATTCAAGGAACACTTTATGAAGGTGTTATGAAATCAGGAGCTCGTAAGCAATTTCCAGGATTTGTATCAGTTGTGGAATGTTACTCTTTTATGTCATTTAATTGAGAAAATGCTTCAGAAGAAATAGTTGAGGATCATTTATTTGGATACTTTTGCAGAAAGCTACCTGGCCAATTTATCTCTTTATCCTGGAAGGTCCGAGCTGCCATTTTTACCTTCAAACACACAGGTGATCATAAGATTTTCTCATATATGTATCAGTTGACTCTCTTATGAAGCCATCATAAATGATGTTTTTCCAATGTATGAAAGTGAGGTGCCTAATGTTAATTGGCTCTTATTAAGTGTTATGATATGCATCTGGAGGCGCTTCTATCTCTACCATGCTCATCAATGAAAGTATGATTTCTGTTATTCTGGGGAAAATGAACTTCTTGTTACAGTTCAGAAATACTTGGAGACAAGCCATTTAGTTGTCGTGAATGTATGCATAGCCAGTCTTGCTGCATTGAAGATGAGGATGGAACATTGTACAGAGGATAGTTGACATAACAATATTGTCACACTTTGCCACTGTCATTGGTGCTTCCAACTTGACAGATGAAATTCATATTACGGTTTTTATGGGCTTATAGTAAACAAAAACAAAATTTGCAAAGAGTTTAAATTTTGGATAAGGGCCACTTGTTGGTAGAGTGCTAAAAATTTTTGGGCTAGGGACCAGCAGAGTTTACAAATTATCCTCAAGGTCAACACTTAATGCTTAATGCCAACAAAAAGGACTGTAGATTCTCCCCTTGATATCCCTCATTGGCAGGATTAGAGCTGAACATGCGGTAAGACTTTTTCAGTTAATAATCATGAGTGTGCATCTTAGGAGAAATTTTCTTGAATAATTTGCATTCACAATATCAAAAGAGTTATTTAAACAACACACAAATTTTTAGGCAGTGATCTTGCAGCCACTTGGAGAAAAGGGAGTGCTAATAATTGGTGGTGACACGATCAGAGGTTTCACAAATTCTGATCAGGTGCTTCCTTTCTTCAGATCTTTCTTATTTTACGATCTTCAGGCTGCATTCATTTCATATCTCTATTTTCTAAGCTGATGCCCGACTTCTCCTATCTTGAGCCATGTAAGATCAACATGATTGATGGCCCCACATATTATGTCTTCCACTCCAAGGTCAGTAAAATTACAATTCCAGTTTTTGATTTTCCAATTTTCATTCAATTCTCAGGCATGGATTACAGTCATTGGAGAGAAATTAGACGCCACATTAGCGAAATTCAGTGTGTCCATCCCATTGGCAGTGCAAAGATAGAGTGTGAATAGCACTTCAAAATATTTTGAAGTCTCTCCTTTGTTCTATCTAGTCCTTGAGGTAATCAGCATCAATCCATGTCCAAGATTTTGTAAATATAAGAACACATGAAAGTTCTAGCAGAACTGGATATATGGCATAAATATACAAAAGAGTTCCTCAGATCTTTGAACCCACCAAAGCACGAAAGCTAAGATATTTATGAAAAATTGACTCATAGTCAAACAGTTCATAGCTGCACGGCATGGCTAAGATTACATGAACAATCAATTTGGGATCTAATTAGGGGTTTTCATTCCCTGGCAGGTGTCAGGAAGGAATAGGGAAGGAATGCCGAACACAGTAAGCACAAGAACCAAAGAACAAATAAAGAATCATTCCATATTTTTATTGGAATTTCCCATCTGTGTAAGACTTGTAATTTGCACATCATTGGCAATCAAAAAATTTCAACGTGAAATCCAAAAGGGGGAAAAAAAATTGAAAAGAATGAATAGTTGCTTGTATGGTTACTCTGTTTTACATGTGCATCTAGCTGGAAGTACCTCTAGAAATGCATCTGTTATAGAAGAGACCTCTCCCAAGGAAGGAACCCTGTTGCGGAATTGGCAAAATTAGCCAACACAAAGTCTTTGAGGCCAGTATCCCAAACCTCACAGAATCGTAGCCGCCAATTTGGAGGCTCAATGGCCATAGTTCCCAGACCAGGTGCTCTGTCCTTGGATCCCTTATTTTGATCATCTTGCCAATTAGCGACATAGGTGGAAACCCTCCTGAAGAACTTGGCCTTAAAAGTGTCCCAGACTTGGTATTTGTAGTGGTTCACAATGGCAGTGCTTTCAGGCACATTCAGACTCTTGTATCCCTCCCTCAGCCTGAAGTGATGCACCGCATTAAGAAGAGTTATGTCAAGTAGCTCTGGTCGCACAAAAGATTTATGCCGTTCAGGGGCCTGAAGCCGGCAAGTATACCCGACAGTTACACCTTGTAGTGGAACTGAGGTCAACCCAGATGGCCCGAAATTGTGGCAAAGTGTTCTAATCTCTGCATATATTGGCGAGCCTGTGTAATTTGTGATAAGGGCTCGTAGTGAATTTTGACCGGGCGGTTTCTGTCCCTCGTGGTGAATGAAGTAGAAAAATTCATCAACATTAAAAAATCCCAGCCACTGGCACTCACTTCTAGCTCTCAGAGCACAATGTGAAAAGCCTTCCTCTTGTGCTTTAATCCATGGCCACACATGCCTACTGATATTGTAATTGCTCAAGTTAAGCTCATCAATGACCTCTTGCAGCCCATCGTCACTATTGTTGTCATAAATGAACCAGCGCTCTACCCCAAGCCAGCCATGGTAGATAACCCACTCCCTCAGGAACGAGGCTTGGTTCCACAGCATCGTACAAGCACAAAGGTCATACTTGTTCTTTTTACTCCTCTGTTTTTGTGACTTGGTACTGTAAACTTTAGCAACCGAAGGCTGAGGAACGGCGGCGGAAGCATCCTCACCAGCATCAACACGGCTAATGGTGACCCGAATCCCCTCAGCCTTCTCGGTATTATTACGAATACTACGTGGTAGCAAACACCTAATAACCTCTTGCGCAGCGGTTGTCGCTTCTGTAGTGAACACAAATCCATCATCTCTATCAAAGTTACTCAAACTAAAATGGCACCTGAATTGTGTTGCAAGAGAATCTCTGTGCGGTCGGAGATTCAATCCTTTGACAAACAAAACGGCAGTGTTCCAATCCAGAATCGCCTCATAAACCACTCTATCCCATGAAGGAACCACCGCAGTGTGATTCAACCGTAACAACCCACCACCGCCATTCACATCATCCCCTACCCGCTGCAAATCCACGGCGGCAGAATAATTCAGCGGCGGAGACAAGCACCTCACAATGGACTTACTCTCATGATACTCGTCAAAAGACAAAGCTGGTCGAACAACCACTTGCTCAAGTCCACTATCAGCAGCGGCATCCAACGATTTTTTATAATAAACGCACTCCAAAGTCTCACCGTACTGAACATTACTGGACACGATCAACATCAAGTGGTCAGGAAACAAGACCCTGCCTTCAACAACCAAAGGCGGCGGCGGCGACGATCGTCTAGCATGAGAGGACTCGAGAGTAAGCCGGCTAGGCAAGATCGTGAGATTGGGAACTCTGAGAACCGGCCGAAACGAAACCGGACGGATATGCGATATACCCGAGGGAACGAACAGTAAAAAAACAAAGAAAGACACACACGCAGCTAGAGACTTTAATGATAACAGCTTGCCGGTCGGCCTGTGAAATCGCTTCCGCTTCCATCGCTGCTCTGAATCCATTTCTGCTCCGTGCAGAAGAAGCCTCGCCAGACAGTGACTAAGGATTGAAGTTCGGTGGATGTGCAGATCTGGATGCCGACCCGACGCCGGTTTTGCAGGTTTCGTGTGTTACGGGTTTTGCATTATTGCCGGAAAGAGAGAGGAAAAAGAGGAAAAGACACGCTATTGGCTTCTCCCAGTCAATGCTCTTGAACGCTGCTTTGACTTGGAGACACGTTGTAAAAGGCCTGTTAGTATATGTATATATATAGATATAGAGTGCTGTAACGTCGGTGCTCTTTATGTCGGTGTGAAATAATATTATTATGACTGTTTAGCATAAATTTATGATTATATATATAATTAATTACCTTAATAATAATAATGTCGTGTTGTACTCATTCGAACGGGTAATTTTAAAAATTAAATTAATTATTTAATTAAAAAATTTTAATGATATAATTTTTATTTTAAAAAATATTAAAATATATAAAAATATTTTTAATTTTTTTATAAATTTTTAAAATTAATTAAATTAAAAAATTATAATTAATTTATTAATTTAAAATTTAATTATTTAATTTATTAATTTTATTTAATTTTTAAAATTTTAATTAAAATATAAAATATATATAATTAAAATTATATTATTATAATTATTAAATATAAAATTATAATTTTTATTATTAATTATGAATACATGTCAAATCATTTGCTATAATAATAATAATATTATGTAATATCTCTCTGACATTGTGTAAGTAAAGGATTTTGTTCAGGGAAAAAATTAATGAAAAAAGGAATTTTGAGTTTACTCTCGTTTATGGCGCGTGAAGCCGACAGCATTCGGGGCTTTTAAAAGGTTGTCGCATTTGTTTGTAACGTGGACGCCAAGTGATGAGCGATTGTGATTTTTGGATTTTTATTTCTGAATTAATTTGCAAATTTTGATTGATTGTGCTGAGAGCGAGGTATCCAACTTATTTCCGAACGTAGATGCCAATTTGTTGCTCTGTGGGACTGACAGTGAAGCTTTGTTTTCACTTTTTAAATTTTTTTGTTAAAAAAACTAAAAGAACAGATTTAATATAATTTGAATACAAAAATAAAATATTTTGATAGAATATTTTAATTAATTGTAGCGTAGACACAAGGCTGATTTATTTTTTTTCTTAAATAACTGAGCTTTGTTGAAATTGCTAATTTGAAGTTGGTGTCTAAATTATAAAGCTGGACCTTTCCCGGGCAATTCAAGGGACTTCTCTAGAATAATTTCTGACAATTGGGATTTTCCTTTGTATAAATTCACAGGTCCAAGTATCCATCTCGAGGAATTTTGTTATTATTCTTACAATAATTACCTGAATATGATCTGGGAAACCTGACTGAAGCCACATGCTACCTTAGACGCACCAAAATTTAGAAAATAAAAAGAAAAAAAAAGAAGGGTAAATAGTGACTTGTTAGAAACTATATTATACATGCGATCCCAATTATAATACACAAAAGAGCAGACTAAGTAATGCGTGACATATCAATTTTCGATTTTATATTTTGCCTATCAATTTATCATTTAATTTTACATGTCAAGTCTTAATATCAATCTATTGCGTGTGATATAAACTTGACCTGCTTAATAATTTTCTTAGAAATTGCTGTTCTCTGGCTCATTAAAATGAATGGTATTTCCGAGGAGATAAAGAAAATAAATAATAATAAAAATAAAAACCCAAAAATATAGAAAGGGGGGGGGGGCTTCCAAATTCACCTTTCAATCTGTCATGTTCCTTCCATGTGCATTTTTCCCCACAGAAACCCACTCCATAAAATTATATCCAAATTTTTGTTTTTGGTACATCTTAAAATAAATATCTTTTTGGTACAGTAGCATAAACATCTGAAAAAGAAAAAAGGGGCAATTTTCACATAAAAATTATTCAATTCCTCTTATACGATACATCATGTATTCCTGGGTGGGGAAAGACTCTTACAACTAGCACCGAGCCCAACCCGGCATCTGGGTTTGTTTGTGCCAATAAATTTAAGAACAACATATTTTACTTAATTACAAATAAATAAAGTAAAATATTAAAAAATTAATTTATTGTTTTTTATGTTTATTATGTTACTCAATGAGCCCATCGTCCAATAATTTCACCTACAATGGGTTGGACAATTCTGTGTAACTTGTTTGTTGATCTTACGAATGAAATTTTAACATGGGCGCGAGATAGACCAGGTTCACCTAAACACTTCCTTTTGGGTTGACTCCCATGACAGTCTAAGCCCATTAGCCATAAATTAAAGAAGACACATGTTCGGCTTCATCCCACAATTACCCATTAAATATTTCCTTCTTCATCTATATTTTCATGACTCTCAGGAAAAATGAAAAAACGTGTCAATATACAATTCTTTCATGTTATATGCCTACAAAAAAAAAAAATAAAAAATCAAATATATATAATTTTGGTTTTTCTTAAAAAAAAAAACAAAAAAACATTTTTACAACTTAAATATATAGCCTCTATATCACATAACATTATCATTATACCATATAGTTTGTCATTCGTTCTCATAATCTCACGAGCCAAAAGATATTTTAATTTTTTTTTTTTAAAAAAAGAAAAAACATATGCGATACATTGCTCTTCACACCTCGTATTAGTCTAAGTATCTCATTGCAATGGGAGACCGAGAACAGCCGGACCCGTATGTCTTGACTTCAATCTCTCGTTTCTGGACATCACTTTTATTACAAAGCCCCACGGACTGTGGTCTCTTAACACCAAGGAAGACAAACTACCGTATTTTTCAGAACAAGGAATGAACCCATTGTGTTAAAATGGACAGAAGGGACCCCAGATGACATGCCTTACCACAAGACTAACGCAGTTCTATGATGCCAATCCAGTAATGATAAAAATGATTCTCTGTTCACCATGTAAAACAACAAGCATAACAGGCCTAAAGAAGGTGAGGACTAATCTCTGTACATATTGAATGGTGGATTTCAATCATGCCTGCAGAGACTTGCTCTGCTCCTGATTTTAATTGGGGATGACGCTTGGAATGGAGGTATTTAAGCAACTGATTGTCGAGTATATCCAATGGAAACTGGAAAGGCAGCTGTAATCTAGAGGTTTCAAATGCGTGCTCTTCTACTAGAAGACTCGTTCGATGATCGGCTTTGTCTTCGTGTTATCCTCAGTTTTTGATGATCAGCGGCACTTTTCCCTCGGCTAAGATTGCTGCTTAGCTATAGTTCTAAATGGCCAACCATGCAATCTGACATCAAGAACGAGTAATAAGTACAAAAGCAACCTGGAACAGTAGAAAGCCACATTTATTAAGCATACAGGCAAATGAAAACACTAAATTACTGAATAAAAGATGATTAGTTAAACTAGACCGGAGAAAATATGAATGAAATCGAATGCATAAACTGCTGTGACCACTTTAGGCTCCAGACCACTGCATTTTTAGTCGGCTGAGTTCAAGTTCAATATTTTCACCACACCATATAACATGCACTGTCAGGAGAAAACATCAAATTTATGAACAACGAAGCAACAGAATATCCTAAGAAGTGCAAAGCAAGAACTTTGGCCTTTTTTTCTTTTTTGGTATTTGCAATGGAACCAATTTAACATTAAGACAAAAGCATGAGATGTGATTACAAGCGTTTCAGTAATCATTGGCAGGTCTTCAGATAGCGTCCATTGCTGGGTTACACGAGCACAAAGTTTACTTTTGTAATCGTAAGAGTACAGGTTTGAGTCTAAGAATAGCCATATCACTAGAAAATACTAAATGAAAGAAATGCTTGCAAATTCTGTTTCAAATCCACTTTAGCATGATAAACCATTCTCCAATAATTAGTAGCTCCATAATTTATTGCAACTGAAACATTCACACCTACCATTTTGTAATGATATTACTGATCCTATTATGTTATGGCACAAGATCTAAAGAGAATTGAATTGACTGATCATAGAGATTAAAATAGAGCCATTGACAAAGTAACATGGCAAGATACAAGTAATAACCAGCTGCTTAGGTTTTAAGTGTTGTGCCAGCAGCTGATGTAGCCTTAGCAAACTCAATGGCATTGTGCACTTGTACATGATCTTGGATTACATTGCCTGACATTTTATTTGAATATGATACTGAATTTCCCTTTGCTATAGGAAAAAAATCTTCCCAAGGGTTCATTGTAGGTCCACCCCTATTTTGATGCTGAAACCCTTGGCTATCTGGTCTGTTTGTATCTCTTCTGAATTCTTCACCACGGATGTTATGTATGGCATGCAGGGATTGCGTACTCCCAGAAGAAGAGAAACTTGGATTACAATATCGTCCCTCTGTTCTCCTCCAGAGTTTTGAACTCAAAAATTCTGCACCAGGCAGTTTGCAGCATGTGTTTTCTTCTTGGTCACTGTTAGGAATTCTACCACTTGAAACTGCCAGGCCATACGAAATTTCATCCAATGCCATTTCCAGGCCATGAATGCGTTTCTCAAGAGAATTAATCCCATTCTGGGAGTTCCCAATGAATCTCTAGATTCAGATGAAAAAAGGATGAAGTAAGCAACTGAATGTTGGGCATTGAAGTACTGGCATCTCAGCTTTTGTGTAACATTTCCAATAGAGCATGGGTAGATTAATAGGAAATCCAATCTAATCAGATATTTAAATCAGATAGCATGAAATGTAAGATAAGATAGTAGAATAATCTACCAATGGCCAAGGATTAGTGCAGCCCAAAGAGGGGAGATGAGAATGAATTTGTTGTTCTAAATGTTACTAGAAAAGCAGAGACATTAAAAGGAGCAGTCCCACAGTGCTTGCTTTAACCCATCGAGCCAAATTGTCAAAAAAGAACCATCAAAACACAAGGAAAGAGCAACTGTGGGACAGTTAGCCTATAGGTAAACAGAGTAAAATGAAACACATTCCTCATGTTCCACATAATGACTTTTTAATTGGCCTAAAAATATAGTTAGCAAGCTTCAATCTCATACCTGGAGGATGCTTAGCAGACAGGATTGCTGATCTTCAATCTGAACAAGCTGTTTACGGATCAAAGAAAGATCCTCAATCTCTTTATTCGCATAAAATTCTTCAGCAGGGTTGCTGACTTCGATATCTTTGCTGTAGCAGTTATCATCATCATCACCATAAAACGGAACCACCTTTGACCCAGATCTCAAACCACTAAATTTGTGCAGTTTATCATCGCATTTCGTTTCTGGTCTATGGTTCTCATTGGTCCCATTTTCCCGAGATTCCTGAAGTCCAGAATCTTGCCAACTAGCATCATCCCCACTAGCGATTTCTTGCGGTATAGCGACTTCAATTTTCCAACAGGAAGGTTTTCTGTGGTCCAGTTCATAAAAATTTGCCACCTTGGAATTCTTGCCATTACAATTTGCAGAGCTCTGTTTTCTCACAATATTCACGCAGGAAGCATCAGACAGAGGGGACTTGTTTGTGGGTAAAGGTTTCCTCGGTGCAGAAGTTTTGAAATTGACATCATGAGAACTTGTGGAGATGGAAGAAGAGGATGCACCGATAGCATTATCTGGCCCTACAGCCAAAAAACAACACCAAAGGCAATTAGGTTAGAACTGGTCCACTACTGATACTTCGCCACGAAGTTGAACTGAAACCATGCCCTAAAGTCACAAGCGCTGGAATCCAACTAGAAAATCAGATATGGTGGTTATCAGATTGCAATGTAAAATCCATCAACAACTTTAAGTGAAAAACAGAATTTGTTGTGCTTCAATGAGACAAATTGTCAGTAAATTCTGATTAAAACACGAGAAAATTGACCAAAGAAGAATCAAAAAGGAAGAAACTTTCCTACCAATTGAAGAAGATCTAGATTGGGAAGGAGCCAAAACGTCCTCAGAAACGCCAGGAACTTCCTTCCACAACTGCAAGACACGATTCATTGTCTCCCTAACTACCTTAACCTGTTACACAAAAAATCACAGTGATTGATAATAATTCAAGCTACCAACCAAACAAAAGTTCCAGCAAAATGAAAAAAAAAAGGAAAAAAAAAGGGGAAAAAGTAAGAGAAGGATTATAACCTTATCAAACCTCCGGCTCTCCAGAGAATTTAAGCATGCTGCTTTGTGCTCCTTCGCCAATTCTTTCTCAACAACAGCCACCTTTCCCAGGGCTTCCGCCGCAGCCTTTCTCGTCGCCCAATCCTCGCAACTCCAAAGCTCCACCAAACACGGAACTAGCCACTCCAACACGCTCTTCCCGGACGCACCACCTACTCCGACGATACTCCTAATCACATTCAACACCGCTGCTTTCGCTTTGAATCCCTCGGCTTTAGCAAGCTTCCCCAGCCTCGGCAGCAACTTCCGTAACTGTTCCGCCTCCGGTTCCGGAGCCGCCTCAATCGCCGCCGCCAAACACATGGCCGCGCCGATCTGCGCATTGGAGTCCTGCTCAAGCACCAGCAATTCGAAGAGCGGCCTCCACACAGTGGAAAACGGCGGGTCCGTGATTTTCGAAGACATGGCAGCCGCTGCCTCGACGCAGGCAGACCGGACGGCGGAGTCGTTGTCATGGAGACGGCGGGAGACGGTGGATACCATCTTGGATAGGTAAGAAGCAAGGGAATTGCCGTGAGAATGCGAAAGGAGAGTCAACAAGTTCACGCTTTGTTTGCGGACGGGAGACCTGGACGACGAGTCGGCGCTTTGAATGCAGTTTAGAAAAGACGAGAAGGACTCGCGGCTCAGATTCTTGGCGATGGACTCGAGCTCTGCGGCGGCGAGGGAGAGCGTGTCGCGGTCGGAGAGCTTGTTGAGGCAGCACATGACGCGGTGCTTGAGGTCGTTGGCTCCGGCGGTTAGGGGCGGAGTCGGAGAAAATCGTTTCTGGAAAGACATTTTTCTTGTTTCAGTTTCTTTGCATTGATGATCGGTTACCAGCGTTTCTCGAATCCGGAGTGGCGGTGAATTTGGGTTTTGGCGGTAAGAACTGGGGACTTTGCTGGTTGTCGTGGGGATGTCAGTTTATTTGGTACCCAGTTATTAGCAACATGTGAAATGGTATAAGATGGTGGGTATTTAAATCTTTAGACAGAGTTGATTTAAAGAATTTTTTTCAGACAGGTTACAGTTTAGAGAATAATTTTAAGGGAGATTGAATCAAAACGTTAAAAATAATTTTTAATTATTTTAAATTTAATTTAAAGGGATAGTTAATATTTTTATAATATTTTAAAATTAAAAATTATAAATATATATTATAAAATTAAATAAAAAATAATAAAATAATTACGTATTAATATTTATTTAATTTTAAAAATATTTATAATTATAATATTTGATATTAAAATTTAATGTTAATTTTTTATATAGTTAAAAGTAATTATAATAATAATAATTATTATTATTAAATAATTATAATTTAATTAATATTAAAAATTAAAATTATAAAAATTATTTTTATTTTTTAAATACTTAATTTTTTTATATAAAATAAAATTATAATTTTTGATATAATATATTAATATTTATTGATAATGTGTCATGAATATTAATAAATTATTAGAGTTATAAAAATATTTAATTTTATTTATATTATTAATATTTTTTATTATATCAATTAAATTTAATTTAATTTTTATTTATAAATATTAATAATTTTTTTATAAATAATTTGATTAATCTATATAATTAAATTTTTAAAATTTAAACTTATATTTTTATGAAAAGTAATTTTTTTTTTTTTTCTCTTATCACGGTGGATCAATTTAGGCCCACCTCCACCAACTAATCGGGTGAAAAAGAGGTGGATGTTAGAGTAATATATTACTTGAATATTAATTTTAAAATTAAAAATTAAAAATTAAAATTATTATGTCAAAATTTAATTAATTTGACTGGTAATTATAAGATAAATTTTAATATATTTAAAAGTTCTTGTCTTTTCTTTTTTGTTGAACAAAAAATCGGAATCATAAATGATTGATCTGTAGTCTGATCTGGTACCCATTTTTCTTCTTCTCTTCGTCTTCCCTTATATTCTTGTTATTCAGAAATTGATAAAATCTTTATAATTATTTGCAATGGATAATACAAATAAGGAATTCTCGAAAACATGCTCACGTGAAGGTTCTCACGCCTGCCGGTTTGGAACATGCTAAGCAAATTAGCAAGACATTTGGATTTCTAAAGATAAGATTGTTGAACAAGTTTGAGTCGGGTCATTTTCGATTTTATTTCATGAAAGTGAAACTCTAATCTTTAATGTTAGGATTTATCTATTATTTTTCTAAAATTTTTTAAACTAATTCTATTATTTTATTTATGTAAGAGTATGTGAAAAGTATATATATATTATTGATTATTTTTTTTATACTAACTTGTACAAAAAGCATATACTTGTGTAATATATAAAACTAATTAGTTGTTTATATTTTACACATTATATATGTTTGTATACAGAATACATGACGTATATAATTTATAAAAATATTATAATCATAAAATAAAAGGGTAGAAGTTATACCTAAAATTAAGGGTTTAAATACTAAAATCTTTCGATTTACATTTTTGTTCCTAAGAATAATCTCCCCGTGGGTCCACATAGGTTCAACCGAATTTAACTCTAAAACTTTTGAGTTATTCTCGAGTTCTAAGTCAAAAAATACAAAACTTTAAACCTGATTTTTCGGATGGACTCTAATCTGAGTTGATGGGTTGAACTCTAATCTTAAATTTATCTGTCCTCTCAAGTAATCTTTTTTTTTTTTTTTTTTATAAAACAATGTGTATTATAAATATAATAATTGTTGTATTTATGAGTTAACATTAAAATTATTTGTTAATATATGCATTTAACTAATTATCATATAAAAGATTTACAATTTGAATGCACGAGTGAATTTTTTCACATTTAATTATAATATTAATGTGCCTGAAATCTAACTCATTCATTAAGATCATGTTGTGCATGCTTAAATCTCATTTATTTGGAAGTAAACAATTGTTAAAAATATCAAATTAGAATAACAATTAATTTTAATAATGCTTAACGTCACCTCTAATGTTGTTGCAATCCAGGTAACTGCTGAATCAATGTCTCCCAAGGCAATTATTTAGTTAAAACTTAACTTAAATCTTAAATTTTCGGTGGCCCACAAGTTGCGGTCCGTAATTAGACATACATCCCTTACGAAAGTTGATTACATACCATGCCGAATGTTTTTCGTTTCCAATGAATTTTTTCCCGGAAAAGAAAATTGAGTTTCACGAGAATTTCTAATAATGATAAAGGAGAGCATGCGTGCGTAGGGAGGCGATAAAGCCGTAATGTCATCGTTAAGAGCATTTCCGCTTATTTTTATTTTATACACGCTTCTTTTGGGCAGAGGAAGGGTACATACCTTGGTCACGGGACACGCCCTTTGTTAGGAAAATTAATCAATAATGTACGGAACAAGCATGTAAGATAGGCCAATAAGTGACTATTATAACAACTTTTTTTTAAGAAATTTATTAAATTTTGATTTATATTATAAAAATAAATTTTTAATTTTATAAATTTTATATTTTTTTTAAAATTATAAAAAATATTAATAAAAATAATAAAAAAGTCAAATATGAAGTATGCGACAAGATGATGGAGGAAAGTTGTCTAAAAATTATATGATAATTTGATTAATAATTCGATATATCTTTATTCATATTAATTTATATTTGAGTTTTCATGTCATATACCTTAATAAAAATATGATTGAAAATTTAAGCATGTGATAATAAAATTTTTAATTTATTAATATTTAAATTAATAAAAAAATTACTTAAATTTTTATAATACTTAAATAATAAAATTTTTATTAAAAATTAAATAAAAATAATAATTAATAACTTTTAATTTTAATTTATAAATATAATAATTAATACACTAAAAATATATATATATATATATATATATATTTGCTCAAATAAAAAAGAAGAAAAGAGATACCTTAAAAGGATCTAAGGGCATTCAATCACGTGACAACGAGGATGCGTATCCAATAATAATGCAAGTAGAACTCTCTGATAAGAATTTTATGCAATTAATTTTACACATCTTAGATCTTTATTTATCTTATATTATTATAATATTTGATATGTATTTGCAGCCCTCGATCCTGAATCAGGAGGAGCCTACACGAGTTGCGGCCGCCCAACCGTCACGGTAATCATTTATTAGAATGTAGGCGCAGGCTAGGTTGGGTAGGACCACCAAGTATCAGTGTCCCTTGGATCCTGTCACTGCTAGCTTTGAACATTCTAAAAACAAATGCATGCGAATTTGCTCATTCGTAAGGGACCCCCCCAAGTGGGGATGTGGTCAACACTCTCTACGTACCTATAAACGATTTTTCTTTTACACTTGAATTGAAAATTTAAGAAATTTAAATAATGAATTTTTTTTCTTATAATCAACCGGGTTAAGTTTGGTTAATTTGTATGTTACAGCTTCGTAACAGATCTTTAAGTAAATTTATTTTAGTTATACACTAAAGCCCACGTCGTCGAAGATTGAACAAAGTTAAAAAAAGTATATGAAAAGAAATTCATTAAAATATAAATAAATTATGGGTTCTAGACACCAAATGGAATAAGAATTTTATTATGTTTGATATTTTTTTTATTCTCTAAATATTTCTGTTTCTATCTGTCAGACACTTTCCTAAATTTTGTACAATATCAATTTTAATAAATAAGGGATCATTTTATTTTTTGGATTACCAATTATGTTAGTAGATCACATTCATAAGAAAATGGAAAAAAAAAAAAAAAAAAGGAGGTAGAGGAGTATGTAAATAGAGGTTGTTTATAAAAGTAGGCCTGGAGCTAATAATTTTATTTAAAAACTTAAATTATTGGCTAAAATTTAAAATAATTATACATTAAATTTTAACACATCATTTTTTTTTTTCAGAAAATTATATAACTGAGAGTATAAATATAAAGACAATACAATTTAAATATAAGTTATTTAACCCAAAATTTTAAATGTTGGATGAAGTTAAAAAATAAATGGTACATGAAATTTTAAAGTTTAGAAGAAAGCTTTTAAGTGAATGAGTTAATGCCCTTTGAACTAATTAAATAAAAATGTAATGATGCCATATCAAACTTAAGAGGGGGACCTGAGCAAGATCGAAGCCTATGGGAGTGCCTAGCCTAACACGATGTGTGAGGAAGGTGCCAAGGAAAAGAAGTTGCCCCCATGTGACCCTCTTTTTGATTTTTAATGGCCACCGGTTTGGCACTTTCTGGGGTTGTGTTGTTGCCATCAGGATTCCGGCTAGCCTAGGTACTTAGACCCCGACAATTTTCCTTTTGGGTCATCAGATTCCGACAATTTAGGCAATTGGGGAACTGTAAATTCTTTGAATTTTTGCGATCTTTTCCTTGGAAATCCCGCAAGCCGCATCAAGTTTTCTGAAATAAAGGACAATAGCTAGGCCTTGCGATGAATAGGAAAACTGTGTAGAGCTGTTGCCTTATCTTCCAGTTCGTGTCCTTGGTGTCATTCATCATCCCAAATATGGGATGAAGCTAAAATTAAATTTCTACAAAATAATTTTTTTGATAAATTAGCAAATTTTCTTCAATACATGGGGAATACATTAATTAGCAAATTAGCACTCCGTTAATTTAATCAAAGAATTTCCAACCTAAAGAAGAAGATGGGACGGGCATAGTAATTATCATGTAACAAAAAAAAATCAATATAATTATTTTAGTAGTAAATTAATAGGAAAAAGAAACATAATTATCTTATTAAGCACTTATTTCATTTATAGTTTTAACATCACAGCTCAACTGATCCCCCATACCAACCAGCAATTATTAGATAAACCAAACCATTGCAATCGCCATTAAGACAAAAGCAATTAATAATTAAGCTGCTAACCAGCCAATCAAGGCAGGAACATCGACTATGGAGTGCAACCAGTTAGAAGTATTATTGAAGCATTTGATGTGGATGGTGGAAAAGTATTGGACAACTAACATGTTGTTGTCTAGAGCAAATTGTCAGTGAGAAATCTTCCAATATCTCTATTTTCTTTTTTTATTTTTGTTTTTAGCCCATTTTTTAGGAGCTCTAGTTGGCTATGGATCATGAAGAACAAATATATAATCGATTAAATTAAAGAGAATCTAACCCATCCTTTACTGTAATCCGGCACTGGTAATTAATGTAGATGTGTTTTTCCTCATCAAAAGAAAAACGCAGCTTAGATTGATTACATAGAAATAGGAGAGAATCATAATTAATACAGCCTCTTCAAACAATCTCGCCTTGAATACAAATATGATTATACAGACAAGACAAAATACAAATATAAGAACATGTTGATTTATAAAAAATTAGAATACGTGTACGTAGTAAATAAAACTACAAAATCTATATTAAATGTATTATAAATAGATGTATAGCAAATATTTTTAATGAATTCGACATCTATTGAACATATACTTTGAGAAATCACCATATTATTTTATGTTATAGTTAGTATTTTGTTAAAAAATGTTAATAGAACATATGATATGGATATATAAATATAAATTAAAATATTTAATATAATTACTAGAATGGAATATATTTATTGATTATATTATTTTTTTATGAAAAAAATTATTATGTATATAAAATTTAACAAATTTGATATTTGTGTATATGTGTCTCGGAGTCCAAATACAATTTCCCGCATGGGTTTTCGATTTTTTATTCTTATGTATTTATTTATTTATTTGCAAGACAAGTTTTAAGATTCGCGATGGTATGCCTGTTCCTTAGTTCGTCAAAAACATCAGGCAACGAGTGACTTGCCGTTTGGACCATAATGGTCGGTGCCTCAGTGGAATAATTCTTCATTCAAAATGTATGGGTCCTACATGCAAACTTCACATTTAACTTCTCCCTAAAACAGATTGCATCTCCGCCCAGAACTTTGGGGACTCATTTCAACTGGACTTCCATTTGCTTAAAAAAAAATTTGAATTTCATTTTTAACATATAAAAATAGAAGCATTAGGCAAGGAGTTCTCACGAGTGACAGGTGATAACTTATGATAAGAATGTGGGCAACCAAAGGGTGTGTGTGTGTGTGTGTATATATAAATATAGATAAGGAGAAGGCAGCAGCAGATGGCAAGGATTTGACGGCCAATGGTCCATCTCAATGTCGTTTTGACCCTGTACTTGGACTGCTGGGTCTTCACATGGGGGAGGCCAAGAATGTGTGACTAAAACCCTCGACTTTTCTGGTTTTCTACTTGTCTAAAGGACACCACCACATGTGAGATTCACCAATGGGAGCAAAAACGCCAATGTCATGTTATGTGCAATTATTTAATGCTTTGGAGGAAATTCGATCGTGTTGTGTTTGGCTTAGCCGTCCCCCACAAGACAGTACCCTTCTTCTCACTACCCTCGCCACATGATCGAGAGCCTTTGGTCCAATTCAAGGTTCATGTGTCCTTTGTCAGGATTCCATAAGTCATTTCCCAAAAAGCATCTTCACGGGACACGGAGTGTCTAACATGCGATTGAAATGACATTATTCTTTGCAATCCTATAATTAATTATAAAAAAATTAAATAATTAATTATTTGTTAGATAATTTAATTATATTATATATATATTTGATATTGTATAAATAATATTTGATATTATATAATATAATTATATAAAAATAAAATAAAAATTTATGTAAATTTTATGTAATACTAAATATTATCTACATAATATAAATAATATTATATTTATATGCATTTATATGCATCTATACAGTAAATTCTCTAATTGTGATGATTCATGAGAATGATTATAAATATGTGATTAATGATTCTAACGGCGTCATACTAAAAATTATATGCATTCACGTCTGAATTAGGCGAGGAGACGTTCTTCCATAAAGCATTTTATAGGTGTATACATATACACGGGACATTCTGGTTAACAAAAATTTAAATATATTTTTATAATTAATTAAATTATGACATATTAAATATATTTAGTAAACTTATTAGTGACATGAATTTTTTGAAAAAAAAAATATAATTTATAAATATATTAATTATTATATTTATAAATTTAAATTAAATTATTTATTAATATATTTAATTAATTTTTATGATAATAATTTATTATATGAGTATTATTAAATTTAAATAAATTTATTTTATATTTAATTTTAATATTAATAAATTTAAATTTAATAATATTTTATGTTATATATAAAAATATATGGTAATAAAAATTTTAAATTTATATTTATATAAAAATATATTAAATTATAAAAAATTATTATTTTAGATGTTTCGGTAATTTCATCGTATGCTTTGTTATTGCGCATTCCACGTATTGGTAAGAATTTTTTTACCCACGAATTTCTCTCAAAAGTTTTAAGGTGCGATTTGACAATTGACATATACAATTCTGTGAGATCCCTCCATCGATGGAACTGATCGTACGCTAGAGTGCTTATGGGTTGCTATGAAAGGACGGGTGAAAAACATTGTGATTGGTGCCACGTTGAGAGACAGCCAGAGGCAGCCGTCATGATTGACGAAAGGAAATGGTGAGTTCGATGATTTGTTTGTAGACAAAACAAAAAAAAAACATATATATATATATATGTATGTATCTTTACCCTACAAACTAAACTGGAGTTCAGATGAATTTATTGAAGAAACATATTTTATAGACAAAGAAAAAAGTAATTAATTGTTTTCACAATTATAATTAGTATATATATATATAATTTTATAAAATATTTTAATAAATAATTAAATTCATGATGCTTGTCTTTAACGCATCACTATTGCACTAAAGCCCTTGTTCGTTTAGCATAAATTCATATGTTTTATTTTTCTTTTGTAAAAGCAACAAAATAACCTATGATTTGTTGATCGCCACGGACCCAATAGTCTAAAATCTTGATTTGGTTAATGATCAGATGGAGTAAGATACCTACGCATATAGACGCAATACGAATAAAAACAATTTATAATATCAAACTTTATAAGTTTTACAACATGCACACAACGAAGTAACAGTGCGTTGAAGCACCATCCTCTACTTAGCGACGTTATTTGGAAAATTTTGTTGTTCCTTTATTCCTATCATAAGCCGAAAATGCTTAGCAAACCATGCTGATGGTTGATAATCCCAGCTTTGCATATGGTCCAGAACAAGTAATGGAGAAAACCCAGAAAAAAAAAAAAAAAAAGAAGGTCATGAAGTGTTGAAATATTGTTGTGCTCATCGTCTTTTACACAACAAAAAAAAGTAAACAGATAAGGGAGAGACAAAAGTGATGTGCTGGTATGGGCCTCGTGTGGATCCGAGGTGCTTTTGTTTTGTTTTTATTTTTTTAAAATATGATATGCATATAACTAAAGTAAATTGTACAAATGTGTGAAGTAAAATGTACAAACAACTGTCCAAAAATATTAAATATACATCGTTGATAATTATTTACAATTTTACTTTAATTATATGCTCACCATTTAAAAAAATAATAATAAAAAAAAAGCACTGGAAATTCACCATACTAGGTGACAGCATCTTGGAACATGTCCAAGAGCCCCACCTGTCGGGCTCTCTACACAATTAGTACGGTTCATGTTACATGTTAATAATGCTAGTGAAGACTATACTTAGCATCAGCCCCAAATAATTTAACATCACATGGAAACTGAAAGGACAATCATCGACTGCTTTTTGGCTCTATCTCTAAACAAAATTAAATAAATAATTAAATAAATAATTAATTAATGACCAACCTTCTACTCTACCAGTTTTTCATATTCCCGTCTCAGCATAATTATCAGATCCACTCTCTAACAGTCAGTGCTTGCAAGGTGGTACGGTATTGGGAGTGCCCCCCCGCCCATCACGGCAGCAGTGTTATTGTTGCTTGGTGGTTTAGCATCAGAATTTCAAAATTATAAGCTTCTTATCCGCTGTGTTAATTAAAGTTGCAATTTATCTCTAATTATCAGAATCGTTGTGGTCAAAGGAATGCTACCAACTTTTCTTTTATTATTATTAAAAACTGAGAATTAAGTGCAAGGGCAAAGTTTACTTTACTTTATCAATGAATTTTGATGGTGAAAAAAAATCTTCATTTATGACAAGAATTGCAAACCACTGGCCCGGTTGAGGCGTTTTCTTAGCCATGTTGTGGACAACTGTCCTTCTTATTTGAAGGACAAGTTTTAATTTAACGGTAAGATTATTCTATCGTAATTTCTTCTGTCTCTACGTCATAACCAATCGAAACAAATGAATAAGAATGTCACGTCGATGCTGGTAAAAACGTTACTGACTTTAGTTGGACAAATTGAAACCCAGCTTGAACGATGGAGGCCCAAATGCTGCGTCTAGAACTTTGGGAAAGATTTTCCTACAAAAATAGGCCCAGAACTTCTCTTATTCCGAGAGATTCTGTTATCATCCAGGACAAGCAGCGTATGAACATTATAAGCCAATTTAGCACACTTTCATGGAAGTGGGCTAAGTTATTACAATTGAGTTGGGCTACTTTTGGACAGGTTACATATATCAAAAACCGCTTTAAAAAAAAAAAAAAACCAAAAAACCAACCAAAGAGGTGGCAATGGACTACATAGGCCAGAAAGAGAAATAATTTGCCGGGCTTTGCTTTTCATTGTCTTATATTAAGAGGGCCACAACCCAAAATTCATATTTCGCCAAAAAGCCAATGATCCAAAACAAATCAGAAGCCGAAGAGAGAGAGAGAGAGAGGCACTATCCGACCCTTGGAGAAATGTTATAGCGACCGGGTTTCCTCAAACAAATACGGAGACACATTCGGATTTGCACATTTATGGTTAGTTAATAAACCTTTAACGATGAAAAAAAATAAAAAATGTAAAGAACGGTTTCGATAAAAGCAAATTATCAATTGCAGCTGTAAGCAAATTGAGTTATACAAATTAATCGTGACTAAGAATTCGTTTATTTGCTGTAAAATATTTTTCATATTTTTTTCTCATTTTCTAATCTTTGACAGGTTGAAAAATTATAGTCAATGTAAATATTTTTTTTCAGTCAACGAATAATCGCTGACCTTACCACCTGGGCAGCAGTGCTAGCAACCACCTTGGCGTTGCCGCCATACTCCATCCTCATCTCAAGTAAGCTCTCTCTCTTTTTTTTTTTTTTTTTTTTGGTTCCTTTTCTCCTTGCATCAGTGCAATTGGTTCCAACAAACCAACCCTTTATTCACTTGTAAATTTTTCTTAAGCAAATGGTTCAATCAATTGACTTTTGATCTATTAAATACAGTATTAATACATAATATAGAGAATATACAAAATAAATTAATTTAGTTAATTTGAATTTTTGACAACGGAAACAAATAAATTTTTAAAATTAAAATATTTTTAAACATACAATTTCAAATTTCTCTTGTCATGACTTTCTTTTTCTTTTGTCTCTGGCTTTCAATTTCATTACCTATGATTTTGATTCAAAACAATAGTTTTAAATTCTAAAGCCTCTCAAATGCTCCACTACTACAATATGAGTGGAAGGAGTTTTTGATTGATGATTATAATAATTTTAGTTACATTATAAATTGAAAAAAAAAAAAAACTGTATTATAGATTTTTACGAATAACTTTTTTATAAGTACACTAAATACAAAAAAATATATATTTTACAAGATTTTATCATTACAGTCAAATAAAAAAAACTATTTTTTTTCTGAATATTTGTTTCAGTGAATATTTTACACAATTAAATTATTTTTCAGCTAATAGACGAATGCTAAAATCCCTTTGCTTGCTTGATTTCCTTACACCTTAGAATTAAACTTGAGAAATATATTTCAATTAACCAAACAACCAACCAACGACCCACACATCCCATCCGAAGTGCTAAACCAACTATAAAGACTAAAACCTAAATAAAAATAAGAATCACAACACAATCTTCCCTTCCAATGTTGCCTTCAATTTTCATTAAATTAACAAAATGGCCACCAATTCTGCCTCAATTTTGCAAGAATTCAAGAAATCCACCGTCTTCGCAAAACTGGCTAAAACCAATCTAAGTACTATTTCCACACTCCCTCCCCCTCTCCTTTTTCATTTCAGTGTAGTTATTTATTTGCTTGTCTGTATATGTATACGTATATAATTATATACTATGATTTTTATAAATACAAATTGATCTGATATAATACAAATTCGAATCAGATTACAATATTACCACCATTGATTATATGTCGAAATTTTATAAATATATGATTAATAAATAATAATTATTATAATAAAACGTCATAGGTTTTATAGCTTGAGCATCACGTTGGAAAATTTGCTCTGTGGGTATAATAACATTTCCAAATTATTATATCTTCCTAAATAACATCACATCCTAAATTTAATATTTTCTGGGGTTTTTCCACATTGTGTCATGTCTTCCTCTCCGCTTTGTTTTTTCTTTTTTGATAACAAATAAAGAGTTATAAATATTTTAATTATTATTATATATATAAATTAAAATTAGAGTAACTCATTATTAACTTAATATTCAAATATTATTAGATTTAAATAAATTTATTTACATTAATTTTAATATTGATAAACCTAAAATGTTATCAACATACAATTAAACCCTTAAATTTATTTTTCATTAAAGTGAATATCGGTGCAAGGAGTCAACCCGCGCGCCTCTCCCCTCCTTTGTTGCTTAAAGGGCATTAGAATAGTTTGAAAAAAAAAAAAAAAAAACACAACAAAGAAGAAAGCAAAGCGGTGCTGGCTTGGCTTGCTGCTCTCTTCGGTTATCGAATTCCCTCCATCGAAAAAAAAAAAGGTTATTAAATTCAAAGAAAAAACAGAGAAAGCTTGTTTGTTAAAGTCTCCTTGGCTAGTTAAAACGACCTCTTTGTAAATTTCTCTTCCTCTTGCCTCGTTTTCGAGTGAATGTGAATTATATTTTCTCGTTTCGTTTATGATGATGATGGCGATGAGATAGTAACAAAGTTGTGTGGCCTTTTCTTCTTATTCTCTTTTCAGGATGATCTGTGCATTCTTCAATTGTTCAATTTTGTTTTTGTTTTTGTTTTCTGTTTGTTTGGATTGATTTTTGCTTCAAGTTATGTCTTTGTTAGATCTGCTTGGTGGTTTTTTTTTTTTTCCTTTTTTGGTTGCCTTTGTTTGATGAGAGATTCTTTATTTATTATTATTATTTTGGTTCAGTTTATAATATTACAGCTTTGGAAGGATGATTTGTGTTCGAAGATAACAAGAGAGAGATGGTCTCTCAACTTAAAAGGCCTTCGGTCTCTTCTTCTTCTACAGCAGAAAAGTGAGTTCTGATTTTCTATTAATCTTTTTTCTTTTTTTTTTTTGGCTTAATTCTCGATTTTCCCTTTGATTATAATCTAATTTAGCGTTGGTTTTTCTTTTTCTTTTTAAAGTTTTGTTTAGTGAATTGGTTGAATTTGGAGAATTCGCCTTTTTTTTGGGGGGGGGGAATTGAGAATTCTCTTTTTGTTCGACCTGTGGATAAAGACGGGTTTTTGACTACCATTTTCTTGCATAGATTCCATTTTAGTGGGATAATCTGATTCCCTTTATGGACACCAATGGAACCAGTACTACCAATTGTGTTACCAATCGATCTTTGTGGATTACATGTGCTTAGTGTAGATGTAACTTTTTAGGGTGAATCTGAGTGATGGTCAATTGAATAGTTTGAATCTATCTTTGTTTGTTTGTTTGTTTGTTTTTTTGTTTTTTAATGAATGTATTTATTTGTATATTCACTTATGAACTATGAATGTGTGCTTTTGTGCTATGAAGTTCGGGGCAAGCCCAGATGACAGGAGTAGTGGTAGACGGTGGAGCAGGAGCAGGTGGAGCTATGCAGAGGCTCACAACAAATGATGCCTTGGCATATCTCAAGGCTGTGAAGGACATATTTCAGGATAAAAGGGGGAAATATGATGAATTTCTTGAGGTCATGAAGGATTTCAAAGCTCAGAGGTTGGATAAGGATATTCAGTGTGATTCTTTCCTCGTTATCTATGAATTCTGAAAATAAAAAGGAAAATTGTATTGATGAATTTTGATTGGGTATCTTGCTGTGTGATGTTGTCTGTAGAGTTGACACTGCAGGTGTTATCTTAAGGGTCAAGGAGTTGTTTAGAGGGCATCACGACCTGATTTTAGGTTTCAATAGCTTCTTGCCAAAGGGATTTGAGATTACTCTCCCTCTTGAGGGCGAACGCGCTCCCCAGAAAAAGCCCATCGAATTTGAAGAAGCAATTAGTTTTGTGAATAAGATTAAGGTAGAAAAATTGTTTCATTTTTAAACTAAAGATTAAAGTTTTGATCTCAAGGATTTTAACCTTGCACAATGTTTCTGCAGACTAGGTTTCAGGGTGATGATTGTGTTTACAAATCGTTTCTAGACATTTTGAACATGTACAGAAAGGATGATAAGTCCATCACTGAGGTCTATCAGGAGGTACACCAATTACATGTTCCTGTCTCAGCCCTTTCCACCAATTATGTGCTCTGGATTTCTTTTCTTGGAATTGTAATGTCTCTTGGATGATCATTTTTGGCAAGATTTTATGATTGGTTGTTTTACTGGCCATTTCAGGTTGCTGCACTCTTTCAGGACCATGATGATCTTCTCAGGGAGTTCACTCATTTTCTCCCTGATACTTCAGCTGCAGCCTCAATCCATTATGCTCCATCTGGTAGAAATTCTATTTTCCGTGATAGAAGCTCCACCATTCCCCCAATGCGCCAACTTCACATTGGAAAGGTTTTCCTTTCTTTGTAAATTCCCTTTTTGGTTTCATATAGGTCACCAAGTTAACATTGTTTCGCATTCTCATCACATGCCAGAAAGAAAGGGCTACAGCTTCCCATGCTGATGGTGACTTAGGCATTCATCGCCCACATTTGGATCGTGATAGAGTTTTGATGATAGGAGACAAAGAGCATAGGAGACATAGTGAAAAGGAAAGGGAGAGGAGAGATGACCAGAGAGAAAGAGATGATAGAATTTATGAGCACGATGACAATTGGAACAACATGCAACAACTTGCAAATAACCAGAAATTCGCATGTAGAATTGAGGATTCAGCTGTTGAATATCAAAGTGTGGGTCATGATGAAAACTATGGAGCACATCCCGCCTCATCCACTTGTGAAGATAGAAATTCAATGAAGAGTAATTCTTTTATTTTGCTCTGTTTGGCTTAACACAGGACAATTATAGCTGATTTAGTAATTGTGCTTTCGCATGCCTACAAAATGAGTGGGTTAAACACTGGATCACACAATATCTCTGGCTGCAACTCCAGATTTATGTATTGGAATTGTCAGCTTCACGTTTTTGGTCTCCCATTAGCTGAAGTCACATTTTATCCGTTTTAATCATTGTTGCATTGGTTTATTCACTTATCTTCTCAGTCAGGTTGATTTGTGCTCTTTCTAATACCTTTCAACACTATATGTCTGTCTGAAGAAATATGAGCCTTGGTTTAACATTAATGCTGCTCCATTTTGACAAGTGCAAATCACGAAAAAAGTCCTTCTATAAAAACTGGGGTAAGACTATGCACATTTGACTCTACAAGCAGGGGTAAGACTGACGTACATCTAACTCTTCTTTAGACTCCACAGTGTGGAGTCTTGTGCACTAGGATGCTGTTTATTACATGTCTCTTTGAAGACATCTCTTTGAAGTTTTATGCAGGAAGTTCTATTATTCTTTTTGACCATCTTTAAAAAAAAAAAAAAAATCTTATGTCATTTACTGCTTGACACAGTTAAGGGTTTGATCCTTTTGCAATTCAATATAGGATGTTTCTTATCACTGATGTGGGAATGGACAGAGATGCTGCTGCACCGGCCATATATAGTTAAAAACATCCATATTACTTTTATGTTGCTTACTTGTTTCCTAGCTTTAAAAGTCCTAGTATCTCCTTCACTAAGCAATTTTCCTAAGTAAATGCCCATCGATCTGAGGACTTTTGAATTTAGTTTGTAAAATCTCTTAAATTAGTTTGATTACCTTTTACTATTCCTGCAGCATGTCAAGGAGAGTTTCTTTGCATGTTTGCATTATTGGCGTTTTATTTTCTTTTTCATTTTTTAGATCTGTTGACCATGCCTATGCCATGTCTGGTGCAGTGAGCTGAGAGCTTTATTTCTTTGAGAGAGTTAGGGAAAACAACAGAGCTTACGCATATGCTGCACTTGGGAACTGTAAAACCAGTTGGTTTGGTGATCTTTGATGCCAATCCAGTTTCCATTTTTTGAGCTTTTCAGGAACACACTGTGTTTAGTTTTTTGTTAGGCTTTGGCCTAATTGAATTACTTACAGAGGGCGATATGGGTATAGATTGCATTGCTCTATCTCTATTTATAATTTTGTATGAATATACAAATGCATATGCATTTAAATGTTTGCCTCATCTAAGGTCTGAATGCACCCAAGTGTACCGAATTGTGTTTTGTTTGAATTGGTTTTGGCTTCCAGCTTAAAATTTTTTGGCACAAATGACAGTGGTTCAGTTCCACAAGTTAATCTGACCTCAGTTGAACCCAGATACTTCTTTTAAAATTCTTATTTTAGTTTCCTTCTGAATGAAGGTAATTTACTGAGACCTGTGAAGGTAGAGGACAGAGACGGACATCGAGATCATTCTTGTGAAAGGGATGAAAGGGTTAAGGACAGAGATCATGAAACTCAGGAAAGAGACAGACTTGAGAAAAATCTAGGATTTGGCAATAAAGATACAGGAAGTCACAAGTTGACTTTGTTTTCCAGCAAGGACAAGTATATGGCTAAACCTATTAATGAACTTGACTTATCCAATTGTGAATGCTGCACTCCCAGCTATCGGCTTCTGCCAAAGGATGTATATAACTCTTATTTCCTTTGTTGTTGACTTAAGTTTGGATGGATTATTGGTACCTGTATTAATGTTAATGCATGTGGTGTTATTTTTATGTCATGGCAGTATCCCATCCCTCCTGCAAGCCAAAGGACAGAGCTTGGTGCTGAAATACTGAATGACCACTGGGTATCTGTTACATCAGGCAGTGAAGATTACTCTTTTAAACACATGCGCAAAAACCAGTATGAAGAAAGCTTGTTCCGATGTGAAGATGACAGGTGGGCTCTTGCAAGAGATTCAGTTTATTAATTTTTTATTAGCTGTATCTTTGGTCCAAAGGCTTTGGGACCTGCTTTGCTTTAAATTTGTATTTACCCTGTGAGGATTCTTGCATCATTGATTTTAGTTCTCTGCTTACTGAATAATGCCTGTGTTGGCTGATTTTAAAATCTATGTTTTATCATAAGGTTCCTCTTTTGGAGGAGTTGAGAGGGCAATATTATACTGTTGTTTTGACCTCTGCACAAAAATTGTTGCTTTAGATTATTTGCTTTCTTTTGGTTATGCTACCTAGACAAGTGAAAACATTCTCTGTTGTTGTTAGGTTTGAGCTGGATATGATGTTAGAATCTGTGAATGCAACAGCCAAGCGTATTGAAGATTTACTGGAGAAGATCAATGAGAATATAATCAACACACATGGTCCATTTCGTATTGAAGAACACTTATCAGGTTTTAAGCTAATTGATATCATTTAACTCTGAAAGCATCCAGTATTGTTATTTGCTCTTCTTTTTTCCTTATTATCTCTCTCTCTCTCTCTCTCTCTCTCTCTCTCTCTCTCTCCTGAGTAAATACTTTTCTCTTCTACTGCAGCTCTGAATCTCAGATGCATAGAACGTTTATATGGTGATCATGGGCTTGATGCGATGGAAGTGTTACGGAAGAATACTTCTCTTGCTTTACCAGTTATCTTGACTCGTTTGAAGCAGAAACAAGAAGAATGGGCAAGGTGTCGTACTGATTTTAATAAAGTTTGGGCTGAAATTTATGCTAAGAACTACCACAAATCACTGGATCATCGTAGCTTCTATTTCAAGCAGCAGGATACAAAGAGCTTGAGCACAAAAGGTAATAAGTTTCTTAGTACTTTGGCCTATTGGGACATGAGCAGAATGCCGCAGCCTTACATCAATCTATACATAGGATAAAGATGCCTCATATATTTATTATGAATGAATCATACTCTTATCTGATCCCACATGGCTACTTAACCAAACCATTTATGAACCATCCCTGATGTTCTCTTATTAAGCAGAAGATGGACTTGCTCTTTTAATGGTTGTTTGTATTTTCTTTTCCCACACAACTAAAAACAATGGTGTTTATGTTGTAGACCATGGACTGGTTTATACTGGTAATGAAACAAATTGACTCATTCAACAAGAATGCAGATTGTAACATAGTTTATCCATTCACATGATTATATATCTTGTTTTTTCCAGCCTTACTGACAGAGATAAAGGAAATAAGTGAGAAAAAGCACAAGGAAGATGATGTGCTTCTTGCTTTTACTGCTGGAAACAGACGACCCATTATACCAAATTTGGAATTTGATTACCCAGATCCTGACATTCATGAGGATTTGTATCAGCTCATTAAGTATTCCTGTGGAGAGGTTTGCACAACTGAACAGTTAGATAAAGTGATGAAGATTTGGACAACATTCTTGGAACCCATGCTTGGTGTTCCTTCTCGGCCTATGGGTGCAGAGGACACAGAAGAGGTAGTAAAGGCTAAGAATCATCCTTCCAAGAGGGGAGAGAGTGAAGGCAGCCCTAGTGGTGGTTGTACTGTCCTTAACTCCAACCATTGTGATCCCGCCAGAAATGGAGATGAAAGTATCCCACCTGAGCAATCCGGCTCTTCCTGGGGCTTGCTAATAGGGGATAATGGGTTCAAAGAAAACAGGTCTCCTGATGTGCACCACATGGCTCACAGGAGTGACACTTATTGCAGGACTCTTCAACATGATAAGGTGCATACTACTGGCACTGTTGCTGATGAAACATCAGGTGTCAGTAAACAAGCTAATTCCAATGAACGGCTAGTCAATTCAAATGCATCACTTGCCACAGGAGCAGACGCAAGTAATGGAAGAACTAACTTAGAATCAGGTCCAATTAAGTGATATCTGCCTTCACTCATTGCTATTGTTATAATTTGTTGTTTTCATCTTCTTCTCAAGTATGTTCTGAGATACAACTTTTGGTTGCTAGGACTCAATGCTACTCAATCAAGACCAAATAATGGCACTATTGGTGGTGGGCTTGGTTTAGGATCGAGCTATGAAATTTTACCTTCAACAGAGGTATGGTTCATTAATGCATGAGATTCTCTTACTTTGTCAAAGCATCCTATTCATACTTGATAGTTGAAGTTGGAAGACCTTGGTGTCATGTTGCTAAGTTTTAAGATGAATTAGTTTTCTTTAGAATCCATGATTATACTCCCATTGTCATTTCCTTATGAAACATGTCTTAATTGATCTGGCAGGGTGATGTTTCAAGGCCAGTTATACTTACAAATGGGGTGGTGCCATGTGGTCTCAAGAATCATAGATGCAGTGATGAATTTGCGACACAATTTAAAATTGAAAGAGAAGAGGGTGAATTATCTCCAAATGGAGATTTTGAGGTGGATAACTTTGCAGTTTATGGAGAAGCTGGTTTGGAGGCTCTACAAAAAGCAAAGGATAGTGTTGTCACGAGGAAATTTCAAACAATGCAGAGAGAAGGAACATGTGGAGAAGCAGGAGGAGAAAATGATGCTGATGACGAAGGTGAAGAAAGTGCTCAAAGGTCATCAGAAGAGTGTGAGCATGCCTCTGAGAATGGTTGTGATGTTTCTGAAAGTGAGTCCGCTAATGGTGAAGACTGCTCCCGGGAAGAACATGAAGAAGATGTAGACCATGATGGGCATGATAATAGAGCTCAGAGTGAGGACGAGGCTGAGGGAATGGCTGATGCCCATGATGTTGAGGGAGATGGAGCAATGTTACCCTATTCGGAACGTTTTCTATTAAATGTTAAACCGTTAGCAAAATATTTCCCCTCAGCATTACGCAACAAGGAAAAGGGCTCTCAAATTTTCTATGGAAACGATTCTTTCTATGTGCTCTTTATGCTTCACCAAGTAAGGCTTCTTCTGTATTCTCCATTGCCTTTTGAGCTTGAATTTTGTTCTGTTGTGTTTCCGTGGTTGCATGCATAATCAGGATAGTGCTATTTTCTAATCTGACAGACATTGTATGAGAGAATACAATCAGCAAAAATTAATTCATCATCTACTGAATGGAAGTGGCGAGCTTCAAATGATACAAGCCCTGCTGATCTCTATGCCAGGTGCTCTAGCTTTGGAAGTGTAAATTATGCAGTCAGTATGGCTATAACCAGATTATACTAAGATACAGTGGTCTCTGCAGGTTCATGGGTGCACTTTACAACTTACTTGATGGCTCTTCTGACAATACCAAATTTGAGGATGATTGCCGAGCTATTATTGGGACACAGTCATATGTTCTCTTCACATTGGACAAGCTGATATACAAACTTGTCAAACAGGTAGATGCTTGTGATTTAGTTTCCGTTTAATTCTTATTCCCCAATTTTCTGCCGTCTTTCCCCAGCTCTGTCTTTGACCCAATTTTGTATCTTTCCGAATATTCAGCTTCAAACATTGGCAACTGATGAGATGGGTGGCAAACTGCTCCAACTATATGCATATGAAAGATCAAGAAAACCTGGAAGATTTTTTGATATGGTTTACCACGAAAATGCTCGGGTGCTTCTTCATGAAGAGAACATATATCGTATAGAATGTGTAGGTTTCTAGAAGCATCTGCTTTAAATAGAATTCATGGAAATTTAGTTGGGATGCCATTGATTATGCAAGTTTAACACAATGACTTTGACTTTTGCAGCAGTCTTCCAAGTCAGCCCACTTGTCTCTTCAGTTAATGGACTTTGGGCATGATAAGCCTGAAGTCACTGCTGTTTCAATGAATCCTAATTTTGCAGCTTATTTACATAATGACTTCCTCACCATTGTCCCTGACAAAAAGGCAAAGCCTGGGATTTTCCTTAAAAGGTTTGTGCACGCAACTGGCATTATGCATCATTTTCAGCTGCCATGGCTAATAATGCTTGCTGTTTTCAGGAATAAACACAAATCTTCAGTTATTGATGAATGCCAGATCACTGAAGGGTTCCAAGTTTTTAATGGATTAGAGTGCAAGATAGCTTGCAATTCTTCCAAGGTATCTTGAATTTGAGTTCACATTTGGGTTTGAATTATCCGCAAGTTTTGAGCAGTAAAGATTTTCTTGTGTTTGTTCAGTTTGTACATCCTTCTTATGTGAATTGATTGGCGATTTGAAAATGGTAGGTCTCCTACGTTTTAGATACAGAAGATTTTTTGTCTCGAACAAAAAGGAAAAGGAAAAGATCACAGCAGAATAATTCATACCAATATCAGGCTCGAGTTTCAAAAAGAGTGCAGAGGTTTCAGAGGTGGCTATCAAGTGCATAATAATATCTCCATGTGAACCTTATCCAAATTATGGTGTGTTCTCATTCTTTTATATTGAGCTGGTATTTTCATGAGATAAAGTGCTAAATTTCCCGTCCATGCAGAGTTGTCACGCCTCTGCTCACACTAGAGGAAAAATGAGCTTGAATGTCAGACTCGAAAGTTGTTGGTTACCTGTCTTGACAATTGCAGGGTTTCTAAATCTTGCGTTTCTTTTTCTTCCCAAAAGGAGAATGAAAAGCATTCCAAATTCACTTAGAAACAAGTATATATTTGAGTCTTATATCATGGTTCAACTATTCTAGACCTCTTGTCTGTGACAAGAAGTCAATGGGAAGAGACAACATTGCTGACCCTTCTGTCATCCATTGTTGCCATGAGCTTAACATTGTATGCACTTGCACTGGAAATGTTTGTCGTAACTCAACCTATGATGCATTATTCACGGATCTCTGAGCAAGCCAAAGAGAAATCAAAAGCGTAGGTGGCGTTACCATATTGTAGTATGGTCCAAGTTTGTGGCCTTTTTTTTAGCTCCAATCATGTGTACGGACGCGACAATGGTTTAATACATGAAATATGAATTCATTCCGTTCAATCAACATTCTTTGATAATCCTTTGCCCGTGCCTGCTTATTATTAACGTCTCCGGCCGCTCCTCCTTGGCAACCACCCATAATTATTGGTTAGGTGTTCATTTCTTTCATCAATGATCCATTTGACCAACGGACAAAAGTGATGGTAATTTAAACCCTCGATGAACAGGCAGCTAAGAATTGTTGTGTGGTGTGACCTTGGTTTGAATTTTTGTTCCCGCTCTTTTGCCTGGCAAAAGCTAGGTGCTCGTTTTGGCTAAAATAGAAATTGAGTGCCCTTTTTGAATTTTAAATTTAACAATAGTATAAAATTTTATTATAAATATTCAGATAATAATTTTTTTTATAAAAAATAATTAAATAAAATATTTATTTAGTAATACTTAATTTTAATTTATAGATATAATAATTAATATCTCTATAATATATTTTTTAACTTAATGAACAAAAATATGTAAAAAGAAAAAAATACAAATGAAATTCAGTTTTAGTTAAATCAAAAGTAATATAATGAGAGAGGAATTATATTCCCTCGAAAGTATCAACAAACCCGCTTACCCTCAAATGGTAATCTTAGGTCACCAATTCGGTGGTAATATGATTGTTACATTGATATTAAAGCACGTTTATGAAAATTTAAGAGAACTTGAATTTGAACCCTCAGTCTCTTTCTCAGGAATTATGTTCTTGTAATCAACCAAACTATTCGTGATCGATTGTCCTTATTCTTTAAATGGAAATCTGACATTAAGCGTTACATTCGGGGAATCTAGATAGGACTAACGACCCCTTAAATTAATGTAAAAAAAAAAAGATTATTCCATTTGTTATTAATCCAAGTAATAAAGGCTTTATTTTGAGTTATGAATCATATTACTACGTAATTAGCGTTAGGTTTTCATGCAGCGAGTTCACTTATTGGCGGACGGTCCATGACGTCCGATGCAGTCCTCGCATTGCTTTGCAAAAGCGGATCAATATCAGGCAATTTAGGAATTTGAGCCAGTAGATCGATTGTTCTTCTTAGGAGGCGAGCTAGATCACCATCGTCCATCGCACAATCCATCATCATTTCCCTCCAATTGAGCCCTGAAGCCCAGGCTTCCACCATACCAGCAAATTGGCTATCTAAACCACAAGGTATCTCTACCTCATGTTTTCCCTGAAGTTGTAACAAGGAGCTTCTCTGATCATCCAATACACTGATCATATTCATAACTGCTGTTGACGGTTCATATACATAGCTGTTGTTTTCTGAGGCACGAAGTTTGATCCCTTCAGAAACTAAACTTGCACAGACAGCAGCAAGCTGTGCAGGTTTCAAATCCCGCAGGATTCTGTTTCGTAGAACCATTGCAAGCCAGAGTTCGTTTTCTCCTCGGATTGCAGCTGCAGTTTCACCAAGAGGGAATATCACTTGGGTATTAATGTCCAGTGCCCTACTTTCATGAACAACATTGCTGATTTTCAAGAATTCCTTCCACCCAGATGGCTCAATTTGCTCCACGCGTTTGATCAGACGGTTTGATCTAATTTTCAAACGTTTGATCTTATCTTCAGTAACATTCTTCCAGTCTAAAATTTTCTTGTATTCTCTAAAGCCTTCTGTCCGTGCTATCATTTTCTTCAAGCGCGCAACCTTGGTCCGCTGTTCCTTGTACCGTTGTACAGCATCATTATATTCTGATGACATATGTACCACCTCATCAATCTCAGAAAGACTATTTAAAACTGGCACATTCAAACTCCAAGACCATGTCTCTAAAGATCCGTCCATATACCATAAACCACCTAGTTCAGAATCAGCAAGTTTTTCCCATTGCTTTCCCTCCCTATCAAGAAGTGTCCACATGGCTTCATGAGGCAAAGCATCCCCTTCAGCCAGGGAAACATTGGGGAAGCCGGTCTTATAGACGGTTTTTATCCACTTTTCTGTAAACAGATACCAAGAGTTATCTGAACCTAGTGCCACATAGTAACATGGCTCAACCAGATGGTGAGTTTCAATATTGCTATCAGTCAATTTGACTGATACAGCATTTAGTGCAGCAGATGAGCCACTGGCAGAAAACATCTCTTTAAGCCTTGAACCATCTAGGGAATTGGCCTTTCCCAAATAAACGGCTGGGACTAAATGCTCAACTCCCTCATAGTCCTTGTATTGCAAGCACAAGAAGGGTAAGTGATTATTTCTCAACTCTTTTAAGTGAAGTTTCAAGGCATTCAATCTCATTATTTCCATCCTCCTTCGTAAATCTGTCCGAAGGTGTTTTTCTTCCTTCAATCGTTCCTGCAGGACTGCAATCTCCTTGTATGCAACATCAGATAGGATTTTCCTGCTCTTTCTGTCCATGGCAGCATCAGTGATTTCTGATGTCAGCATTTCAATCTCTTTCTGTATCTTAACAAGCTCTTCTTTTGAGGCAGTCATAACATTGCTGCCAATATAAGTACCAAAACTTCGCTCAACTAGTTTCCTTGCTTCTTCCAAAGTTCTCCCTGTCCGTCGATGCTTCATTTCATCTGATCCACGAATCACTTTAGCACCAGCAAGAAGGTTCAGGACCATCCCATAAGAAGCAGTAAACTGTGACATAAGTGGTTCTATTCCAGCAAATAAAAGTTTGCAACACTCTTCAGCACCTTCAGTAGGAGTCTGAACCAGAACAACATGGCCCCTTTGATCAATGCCTCTACGTCCAGCTCTCCCAGCCATTTGAAGCAGTTCATTTGGGCTTAATTGGATCCGCCCTGTACCAATCCTCTTGCTAAGAGATGAGATAACAGCTGTTCTAGCAGGCATGTTAATACCAGCAGCAAGAGTTTCAGTAGCAAAGACAACCTTAACAAGTCCTCTCTGAAACAGCTCCTCAATAAATGATTTCCACAGAGGCAGACAGCCAGCATGATGAGCAGCAACCCCCTTTAGAAGTCCTTTCACAGCTGTCTCCCTCACAGCATCAGGGTTCTGAATGCTGAACCTCTTCAAAGCCAATTCAACCTCACTTGTCTCGCACTCATCTAACAGCTTGCAACCTTCAAGGTACTGCACGGCTGCATCACATCCTCTCCTGTTAAAAATGAACCAAATTGATGGCAGCATATCCCTTGCCTCAAGTTGCTTCAATGTATCAACAACCAAAGGTACCTGAAGATTATATTAGCAGCAGGTAACTAAACTAGCTTTTGATTCAGAATCAGAAAAGAGTTAACCAAGCCAACAATAATGAGTGCATCAGCACAACAGATGTTCATAATCAGGGAACTAATGGGAAAAACACTTACCTGTGAGCGGTGGATCTTACTAATCTCATTCTTTGAAAGAGGTTCTCCAGACATGCCAATCAAACTAGTATCACTCGTGTAACTTCTGTGCTTTCTTGAATTCCTTCTTCTAGGGCCATCGTCCATGTAAGATTTGACTCCAGAAGCAGAGAGTTGTAAATAATTGACTGACAGCTTCCTGTAAATTTGCATGGTAAGCAGAAAGAAATAGAAAACCACTACAAACCCACCTAAACCAAAAGATGTCCAAACAAAATTTTGACAGTAAAAATTCAAACAAAAACAAAGGCCTGCATAGATGCACAGCAATTGGCAATCATATTCAAAAGTCCACGGCTTTTTCCAGCAAGGTTACTGAACAAAACATACGTTAAAGTTTCATACAGATATTTGCATAGACTAGGAGCTCTGTCTAGTGCAGAGTTAGAATGACTACACTTTCTACCCCAATGTGCAGGGTATTTTCATCTATAGGATATAAACTTCTATTTAATGCCAAAATTTAAGAAACTGTTGCTTGTGACCAAAATCATTAAAAGAATTTGGGGTTTGGAGGAGGAGGTTTTAAAATCAGAATGAAAGAAGAACCTATTCATGCGCTTTTGCTTCTCGTCAAGAAGAGGAAACAAAGAATGCTTTGTGGAGAAGTGCCAAGTCAATGGAACTGGACGCTTTGACGATGTCACCAATTCTGTCTTTCCATGAACCTGAAAACAGAAAGGAAATGAATAAGACCAAATATTTACATATGAAAATGTTAATGATATCATTAGTTCACCAATCACTAACACAATATTTTAGAAGCCAAGGCTGGAATGACTAACAGACATAAGTTAAAGGAGCAAACTATCATTTTGATCCCTTTGGACAAAGATGCATACTAAGATTTTTGCACAAGCACAAATGGAAACGTTTTACAGTTTTAAATCTCTTTGAGAAGAGATGCATGCTAAAAATTGCATTCACTTTTGTCTGCCTTTTATTGACTTCAACTAAGTGTTAAATATTTGCAATTAACTGGCTATACTATTTCAAAAGTAACTTGAGCAATTCTAGAAAATGCAAATATACTTTCGAGCAAATGTATGCAGAAACATGGGCCATACAAGACATGTTCCACAAGACTTGCAAGTACTATGCCAGTATTATTGTATGCCAGAACATTAAGAGAAGCTAAGACAGGGTAGAACACCGGATTATTTAGCATAGTGGTACCTCATTAATCCAACCAGCTAGCTCATCTGGATTTTTAACTGTCGCTGACAGACATATCAGCTGAACCTCTTTTGGGCAATAAATAACCTGAACATTTTTGCAACTGACATCAGAATATACCATAACAAATATATGAGCCAAATATAAGATTCAAACACAAAACACCGCACTTACTATCTCCTCCCACACTGTCCCCCGAGATATGTCACTTAGAAAATGAACTTCATCCAAAACAATAACATCGACACAAAAAAGTCCACTCCCAGAAGAAGCCATTCCAATGCTGCAAATTTTGCCACAAAACACATACTTGATTGAAAAGCATCAACTTAGCAGCTAAGAAGACTCCAGTACTTGAGATTCGATCAAGAACACAGACACCCCATAGGCAAAGGACAGGTGAATTTATTATAAAATGGTAATGTTCCAACAAATACAAAGCTCGCTTAGAGAAAACTGAAGGCTTTTTGAAGCAATCTTCCAAATGTCAGTTGCAATGAATACTAATCTATGCTTAAATTCATTTTCCTTTTTCAAGATGCCAGTGCCAATAGTGCTCAGATCCCAACCCCTATGCACATACCAACTACTTTTCTTCTATCACATGATCGAATTTAAGAAATATAATTTGACTATACCTCTGATACATCATGTTGCGCAAGATCTCGGTAGTCATTATCAAGACTTGAGCATCTTTATTGATTGCAGAGTCTCCAGTAAGAAGACCAACAGTGTCATCCCCAAACGTCTCCCTAAAAATATTAACAGAGAGTCAACAGCCAAATTCTCTTTCAAATTATGAAATTCTCTATATTTATTCCAATTCATGAAAATCACCAACCGGAAATCGCGAAACTTTTGATTGGATAATGCCTTAAGCGGAGTGGTGTAGAATATCCTCCTTCCCCTCGCCACCGTGGCAGCTGCTGCAGCTTCAGCTATCAGCGTCTTTCCGCCACTGGTTGGCGCGGAAACCACCACCGATGCGCCCCTCAGGAATCCTTCTATCGCCAAACGCTGCACAGTAATTTAACGGTCAATTTTGGAAACTAGATTCAAAAAGTAATTTCATTTAAAAAAAAAACTTCTCTAAGAGCCACAATTGAACCTGGAATTTATCGATTCGAAAATCGTAGATGGAGGCGAGTTCATCAACATCGATGATCTCATTTCCAAACTCCTTGACCACCGTACGCAGCCTATCGACTCGCTGCCGCTTCGATTCCTCACGCCAGCTAGACACTTCCCTGAATTCCACTTCTCTTTCATCCTCACTTTGTTCAACAATTTCGTCGGAGACAGCGTCGTATTCATCGGCAACCTCCTCTTCTTCCTCCTCCTCCTCCTCATCAACTTCATCATCGTAATCTGCCTCGTCAACGATTTCCTCGTCGGGGAGCTGCGGCGACTCCGCCGGGATGAAAGAGTTCGGCGGCTTGAAGGAGCGCTGAACTAAAGGTAAGTGAAAGAGCGGCTTGCGAAGTGGTTTAGGGTAGGGAAAGCCCACGCTTTGCGAGAGAGCGTGGAGCTGGAGGAATTGTGAAGGCTTGAAAGCAAATAGAGGATAGCTGTTGAAGAGGATGGATTGCACAGTCATCCTGGCGGCCAATACGGCTCCAAGCGGCCAATACGGCTCCAAGCTAACGGGTTGAATCCAAAATGATCGTGTCTGTACGACGTCGTTCGATGATAGTTTTTATTAGTTTTCCACCACGGGCCGCCGTATTATTTGTTTGTTTTTATTAATAGTAGTAGTACCGATCGAAATCAGACGGCTGATGTCGCTCTATCACAGCTCACTTCGTCTGCTATATCCAATCTCCTGAAGCCTCTCTCGGCGCCGCCGGACGATTTCCTCATCTACAGATCCGCTAACCGTCGAGACTTCGGTTCCCTTCACACCTTACAAATGCGAGGCGTCCCCGCTTCGTGGAGACCAACCCCCAGGAGCTCGTCTCCTTCTTCTGCGACATGGCGAAGATGAGGCGGATGCAGATCGCGGCGCACTCGCTATACAAGGCCAAGCTCATACGTGGCTTCTGCCACCTGTACGACGGGCAGGAGGCTGTTGCCGTTGGCATGGAAGCTGCCAACACTAAGGACTGCATCGTCACCGCCTATCGCGACCACTGCACCTTTCTTGGCCGCGGCGGTACCCTTCTGGAGATCTTTGCCCAGCTCATGGGACGCCGGGCGGGCTGCTTCAACGGGAAAGGTGGTTCGATGCATTTTGTGGATTGGCTTTCGCCCCGAAATATTCAAAGGAAGAAACGGTCACTTTTGATTTGTACGGAGACGGTGCCAGCCAATCAAGGATAGTTGTTCGAAGCTCTCAATAATTCTGCTCTCTGGAATCTACCTGTCATTTTGGTCTCCGAGAACAATCATTGTAATCAGTTGAATCGAAATTTTTTTCTATTTTACTTGGTGATTATAGTGGTTTTTGTTGTTTGATTTGATTGATTTGAAATAGATGCTTTTGCGCAGATGGGATGGAAACGGCCGATGGGAGAGCTGCGGAAGAGTCCAGCCTATTACAAGCGTAGGGATTATTTTCCGGGATTAAAGGTAACATTTTTTTTTAGATCTTTTGAATATGGGTGTGCAAAAACTCTGTTTGCCTTTGGCATGCTGTGAGTCTCTTCCGTTTTGGGTTCCTGAATTGTATTGACTCTTGTTTGTCCAAATATTTGCATGTCATTATATTTGGAGATTTTAGTTTATCGAGATTTTAATACTGCCATATGAATTTTTGTGTGCAAATGCCTTTTGGGGCTTTGTCATTATCATTCACATAAGGGTTGTGGTTTGATAAGGCTGTTAGAGTCTTCATTTTACTCTGGATGTGTTTGCAAATGTTAATTGGTATTGAGTGAATTGTAATTCCACGGTCCTTTGGCAGAGATGTTCCATTGAGGGCTATGGTGTAAGGATTTTGCAAAATGTATGGGGTGCTCTGTTATGTGTATCTGGAAATATAGTAATGAATGATTGACTTGTACCGCAAGGAAACAAAAATTCTGATTGATCATATTCATACTTGAGTTTCTGCGGTAGGATGATAAGAATGTTAGTCTATGCTTGTTGATTCTACTTTCAATAAAGGAATACGTGTGAATTAGTTTACAACTTAAACTTCATACCAAAGGTTTAAGGAAAATTGTCATGTTTCCTTTTGCTTTTCATATTTGTTAGTGCTTGTTGGTTTCTGCGCGGGACATTAGTTCTTTGGTTTAGAGGTGATGTTCCTACGGGTAGTCATGGTTCGCAATTTTCTGATTGCAGGCCTATGGTGCAGATAGGAAAGAAGTTAGAGCTGTACTTCCATAAACTTAAACGTAACATGGAAATTTTTTGAACACCTGGAGCCTTAGATCCCTCCAACCCACATAGATTTTGTTTTGAAGGTTATACTGAATTTGCCCAAGTTGTGGGGCGGAAATATTGCAATTTGCTTGCTCGTTTAGAGGAGCAACGATTTTGATACTCCATGTATGTCATCGAGCAGGTATCTTATGTGCCTGATTTACTTGATTCTTTGTGTGGCAACAGTTTGCCTACAGATATTTATCCATTTTGACGATAGCAACCATTGTTCAAATATTCCGTTCCATAAAAAATGAAGAGCGAATCTGATTAAATGTGATGAGTTCACTTTATTGTGATTTAAAAATTCATTAATTTGATTTCTATAAACTTCATTTGGGCTTAAAATTATGGTAAGATGGTATGTATATAATTTATTTTTAGATTTAACTAGTATCCTTAAAAAGAAATGACGTTGAGATGTTATGTATTAAGAATTTACTATTAAACACTTTATTTATGGTCGTTTTTTTTTTTTTTCAGAAATAGAATTCAAAGAGATGTAAGTATTTAATTATTAGGATTTTTTTTTAAGATAATTATTTTTTCTATCTTTCATATAAACTCTATCATTCAATTTTATAATTTATCAGATAATTTATTATAAAAATTGTGAATAAATTTCGACAGCTTGGGACTCGGTCGGGTGTACAACCTTCCCGTAGGGACATGAACGGCGCTCATCTCACGGGTAAGCGGAGCTGTGCGGTTTGGGAACGTGAAAGTATTAATTAGCTACGCCAACATTTATTGGGCGAGCAATCAGTGTCACCGATGGTGTTCTAATTGGCCCTTTGGCAAATTCTAATTCTTGGATCTTCTTGTAAAGCCGTCGGACCAACAAGAGGAAAATTCTTGTGGAGTATTTCGTGAGAAAATTCGGGGGTCAAAGGCGTGAGTCTTCAGTTTTACCTTTTTTTTTTTTTTAATATAAAATTTATGAAAATAAAAGATTACTTTTATTATATAATAATCAAATAACTCTCTCTCTCTCTCTCTCTCTCTCTCTCTATATATATAAAAGATTTTGTTGAATTTCAATTCGCTTCACAAATTGGAGTCATTGTTGACCAAAACATGAATAATGAATAGCCAACTTCCAATATTTTGTTATTCAGTCCATATAATTAAATTAGTATCATGTCTTTACCTGATAATTAATTATTTTATGTTAAAAAAAAAAAGTACTTCTGCTACCACCGAGTTGGGATCAGTGAAAAAAAAAAAACTCGTTAAGGGCTTGAGTAGTAGTGTTGCGAATCAATTTTTGACTTGGAAAAGGGAAATAGTTTATTTTGAAAGTAAAACTCCACCCGATTCGTTGTTTATAATAATAATAATATTATTATTATTATTACGAGTTTTGTCTTTCATTGTGGGTAAACCTGTCCGAAAAAAACTGATGTCAGAAGCCATGGGCTAATGGCCAAGAAATGGCATTTTTTAAATTTCGAGAAGAACTGTGCTCGTGCATTTATTCGAATTTGCAAAGATCACCTATACGAATTGAGCATCTTTTATTTATTTGTCATTAGTTACTTAAATTCCCAAGTTTGGAGTTTTGTTCAATATTACACTCTCTACGTTAGTTATATAAATTCCCAAATTTAGAATTTTTCATTTTTTATAATTAATACACAATTAATTTTGATACTCACTTATTAATACTTGACAAATTATGATCTATTAAACATGGGTCAATAAATTTTGGAAGAGAAAAAAATACATTCCAATGCAATTGCCTAGAGAGTTTTTTTTTTTTTTTTAAAGATAAATGTAAGCAGTATTTTTTTAAAAAAAAAAAACCTTTAAATTAAGATAGAGTAAGCTTATTGTTTGTTTCAGACTAATCCTTGGAACATGACCATCGAATTACTATATATATATATATATATATAAAAAGCCGTAATCTAAATCTTTAGGCACATTACTAAACGTGTTTTGGCTTCCTTATACCCCAAGTTATATTGCAAATCCTAATAAAGACTCGTTAAAAACGTCTCGTATAATCAACTATTTGATACAATTTTGACATCAATTACAATAATTTTGCTTAACTCCGCTGCCAAAGTTGTTGTGTCAATTACTAAACATCGATGGAAAACTGGGTCCCAACAAAATCGTGGAGAAATGAGTTTGATTAGCTATTATTTGAGTTGTGTTGAAATAGGCACTTCGAATTGGAGAAGGCATTTTTTACCATACAATTTAAGTTTCATCTTAAAATATCACTCCAAATGACTGACTCGTGCCGTATAATCGAATCAACTTCGCCCTCAAGTAAATGAGATGTGCTTTTGTATTATCAGATTTTAACGTTTCAACTTTAGTTCGTCGGCGCAGCGCATCAATTAAATTTTAAATATTTATCACATTATACGAAAATTTGGTGTCTATATAAGTTTTTATATGTATATTTATATTAATGATTATTACGATTAATTATATATTTTAAATAATATGGTTAGTGACATTATTGGTAATATTTTTGCATAAAAAATTTGTTCGATGTAATGTTTTCCTTAAATTTGTGGGTTGATATTCGGTTGTTAATTTAGGTGAATAAAATCTTAGTAAAGCTAACAGCATCTCAATAAACAATAAATTAACCGTAGCAGTGATGCCATGGAGATTGAAAAAGGAGTGAGAACAATGTACAGACCCCACTCCGAATGGAAGAAAAGGAAACATGAACTCGCAAGGATTAGGAATTATTAGACAATTCCAACAACACCCTGAATAAAAGGTAAAATGGAATATTCGAGTTCCACAATTTCAAGATTAGTTGGTGACATAAAAATTACTTTTATTTTGTTTGGTATTTAAAACTTGTTGGCTGTTAATTTACGTCGCCAAAAAGTACACCGAAGTCAATAAAGTGTATTTTTTTCGTTTCTGTTTTTTGTTTTTTAATTAATGTGTTTACGGGTTTCACATCCTTCCATTGTACCCAGAATAATAATAATTGTAGCGTGGAAAAGGTCTTTGAAAAGCCTCGTAACAATGAAATGAATTCAAATTTGTATCTTTTTTTTTAATCCTTATTAAAAATACATCAAGAGACTCAAGAAGACATGAAGCCAAACCAAGAAGTAATATAATCATTTTGCATGGGAAAAACCCATGTTATTTGAGTTAAGGGGTCTCAATCTCCTCATCAGAAACCCCCCCCCCCCAAAAAAAAGCTATACATTTTTCTAATTTGGAAAAAATTAGGGCTTCTTACCTCTTTTTAACATAAAAAAAATTGGGCATAATTGTGATGTAACATCTAATATACAAACGATAATAAACTTTATTCTTTTACAATATCATCATATTTTCTTCATAATTTAGAAAAGGAGTAATGAAATGTGAAAATTTCAATCCTAACTCACCCCCCCATCTCAGATAATTTGAGGTTAGTAGAAAATATTTTGCATTGCTTACCAAATTGTTTAGGCAGCACTGAATCTTACAATTGAGTATAACATTTCACCAGATATTTGACTACATATACATGTGACATTTATATGATTTTTATATGAAATATGTTAACTTTTTTATCAATTTCTGAAGATTAATATTTTAATGGGTCAGGAAAGGTTAAAGAAATGCATTAAATTCCCAGTGGGAGAGAGACACAACGAAAGGGACAGTACTTCAGGTTCGGTGCCGCAACATTTTCTAGCCACCACGCTTGACCGCAGAATTCCAAAACGTAAAATTGGGAAGCACGTGATCACGCGGGTGAGGATCCAACAGAGCAATAAAAGACAGAGACTGGTGGAGCCAGGCTTGATCGCAGCCGTCAGTATTGAAAGCGCACCAGGGGCGAATCCAGCTGGCCACTGTGGAAGCCCATCTAGAATTGCTTTAGCTGAGAGGAGGAATATTAGCTTTCCCGACGAGAGAAAATGGGGATAAACTTTTAAGTAATACTAAATATTTAAAAGTTTTTATAATTAAGTTTTATTTTTAAAATTTTTAAATTAATTTTAATTTTTTAATTTTATTTTATATTTTTTTTTTCACAAAAATTAATCAAATCAGTAGATGCTAGTTTAATTTAAATGTAATAGTATTTAAAAAAAAATACCTAAATATAGTTTAAAAACCCCTTAAATAATACTTTTTGTGCACGAGTCTGACTCGTATCAGAAATTCCAAGACTCACATGAATATAACATTGTTGTTTTCCTTTTCTATGAATCAATTCATGAAACTTTTTTTCTTAATTATAATTAATCTCTATAAAATTCTTTAATATATTAAAAAATACAAAAATTTCAGAATAGAAATCTTGAATGTCTTATATTGAACTTTTATGTATTTATGAGACTTCAAAGTGTTATTTGAAAAAAAGATGACATGTACTTGGGAAAATCGTTGTTTCAATTGGAAAAGATAAATTAAGGAGGAGAGAAATTGATTTGTGAATGCATTGTGAAAATACTCACGCATTCACACTAATTATCTTTTTTTTTTTTTTTTAAGTCAAGCATATGGCTATTTTCGTACATTTATCTCCTTTAATATTCTTAGTATATGTATATCATGAGAGCTCATCCAAGCCTATAAGATAGATAATTATAATATGCAATTCAATTAAATCATTAAATAATTCTAGATATATTCACACTTTATATAGCTGCTCAATGTGGTAAATAAAGATTTGTAGCATTTCTCGTATTATTTCAAGAGAATGTTGAGTAATTAAAAAATTAATTAATTATTTAGAAGTCTCATGTTTAAATTATAAGAAAGATTATGTGAGATCTATATCTTGTTATGTAATTCATGCGTTATTTCGCACTTTTTTTTTTTTTGTTTATTTCAAAGATTTTTTTAAATGAAAAAAGAAAAAAAAAAGTCACAAGTTTACATAAAATTGGAAAAGATTATTAATCAACTGCGTAACAACGTTGAGACAACCTACTTTGAACATTTCGCACGCTGACACGAGAATGCGTACCTCGTCTAAACACAAAACCACGCGAAGTGGTAGCGCGTCCTCGTTATCTCCCAAAATGGAAACATAAAGAATCTTTTCCGAAAAAAAAAAAAAAAGAGGTTGAAACTACAGTCATTTGCCATTATTAGCAGTCTCCCATAAAAAAAAAAAAAAAAAAAATAACTATAATTATTATAATTAAAAAAATATAAAGACATAATAAATATAAAAAAAATATAAATTAATTATATTTTTTATTAATATAAATAAATAAAATTAAAATTTTAAAATTAATTTAATATTCACTTATAATTATAATATATTTTATATCAAATATAAATTATTAATTACTTAATAATAATTAACTTTATTTATATTTTTTATAAATATAATAAATTTATTATCTTTATATATATATATACACTAAAATTTTTAAATTTTTTTAATTTATATATATAATATAAAATTTATCTGATTAATATTTTAAAAAAATTAAATTAAAAATCTTCCATAATTACTAACACTGCACATGCTTATATATACGTCATGTAATAAGCCCTTTTGCCCTGGCGCTCTCTCTCTTGCGCGCACGCACACACGCACACGGGAAGGAGGAGAGGAAAGTGGAAACCGCGTTGTCTTGGAAACGCGAAACCCATCAAGAATTCATTCTTTCATTCAAGCCGCGTTGAATTTTTCCCAATTTCCATTCCCTAGGATTATGTAATTTCGCGTTTACCATTCTTTTATTGATTGTTCGTATTTGTTGTGTACACTTGTTGTGTGTGTGTGTGTGTGTGAATGAAAGAGAGAGTAACAATCTCTACAACTGTCCCTTCCATTCAAATACAGAGATTTATCCGTTATTAATCATTCATTTTCAAGAAACCCATTTGCTCAGTTTTCACTACAAGGGAGGAATATCAGTGACAATGATCCGTTTCGGGTTGCCTGCCGACGCCGTGTTCTTGTGTTTTCTGGTGTCGGTTCTCTTTTCTCGATTCGGTCTCGGGATTCGTTCTTTACCGGGCGGAGAGATGAACGTCGGATTCCCATTTGCCGAGGCGCCGGAGTACCGGAACGGAATAGGGTGCCCGGTTCCGGAGAGTGGAAAGACGGTGACTTCTTGTGACCCGTCTTGGGTCCATATAGCCATGACCCTGGACTCGGAGTATCTCCGTGGCTCAATCGCCGCTGTCCACTCGGTTCTCAAACACGCTTCTTGCCCGGAAAACGTGTTCTTCCACTTCATCGCGGCGGAGTTTGACCAGATAAGTCCCCGGATCCTGACCCGACTGGTTCGATCAACATTCCCTTCGCTCAATTTCAAGGTCTACATATTCAGAGAAGACAGAGTGATTAATTTAATCTCTTCTTCGGTCCGCGAAGCTTTAGAGAACCCATTGAACTACGCAAGAAACTATCTTGGAGACATTCTGGATTACTGCGTTGACCGGGTCATTTACCTGGACTCGGATCTGGTCGTTGTGGACGATATACACAAGCTATGGAGCATGGTGATTACCGGGTCACGGGTCATCGCCGCGCCCGAGTACTGTCACGCGAACTTCACTAAGTATTTTACTGAAGCTTTCTGGTCAGAACCGAATATGACCCGGGTCTTCGAGACCCGGAAGCCATGCTATTTCAACACTGGCGTGATGGTAATGGATTTGATGAGATGGAAAGAAGGGCAATATCGGTCGGAGATTGAGAATTGGATGGAGAAACAGAAGAAACAGAGGATTTATGAGTTGGGTTCGTTGCCGCCGTTTTTGCTGGTGTTTGCCGGCGACGTGGAGGCTATTCATCCCCGGTGGAACCAGCACGGTCTTGGTGGTGATAACGTGAGAGGAAATTGCCGGCCATTGCATGTCGGTCCGGTTAGCTTGTTGCATTGGAGTGGGAAAGGGAAGCCTTGGGCTAGGCTCGATGCTAAGAAACCTTGTCTAATTGATTATCTTTGGCAGCGTTATGATCTTTACAAAGGCGATGAGAGCAGTGGTGGATTACTGAAGCATCCTCAGTCTCAGAGAATTTTGGGTCCTTCAATATCTCTTCTGAGTTATTCCAGTAATTTGTGATGGTATTGGTGTGCTCTGCTCATTCCTTAAGATAGTTTTTTGGTTTTTTTTTTTTTTTTTTTTTCACTTTGGAGGAAAATTCTTTTGAGTATATGTACAGATTAGAGATTGAGAATTTTGTTGGGGGGGGGGGTTCTTTCAAGCTGTTCTTTATTGTAATTCCTGTACTTTACATATGGCATTTCAATTCCTTGTACTGGGGTTCCAGTGTTTGGAACAATTCCGACGGATTGATTTCTGTTGTATGTAATTTGATTACTCCTGTGCTGGGAGGAAAAAAAAAACACTAGAAAAGGAAGAATAACATAAAGTTTCATTTGATTCAAGCTTCTCTCTTTCTCTCTCTCCTTTTTTTCAGTTTTTGATTTTTTTTTTTTTTTGGCTTTTATACTGGTTCTATTATTTATTATCTATGTTGGTTGCCAGCATCTCTGCCTGCGAAAAAGAAACAATAAATGGGTAGCCACTTGGGCAGGTTATCCATTAATGATTGAAGATAGGACTGAAGACTCGAAAAGCAGAAGCCAAAAAAACAAAAAAAAAAAATCAAAAAGTTGTGAGGAAATAGGAAGCTGGACTCTCTTGTCCAACCAAGTCGGGTTCACGGGGTCACGGGTCTTTAACGGCCTGTTAGCTTGTCTTTATCAAATTTAACGTTTATAATTTTAAGAGAAAAATCAAGTAATAATATTTAAATAATAATAATAATAATGCACAGCAAAAGATGAGATGATGCAATAGTTTGAATTCAGGGTCTGAAACGTGTCCAAGTCAGATAAGTTGACGCACAATTTTTACTTCTGTTGCAATATTTCTCGATCACGCTAGCACCCACTTAGAGCTGAGTCCATAGTGCGGATGCCGTGACTCCTACGCGCTGATTCTATCACTCCAGTCGTTGGGGGAAGCCAGCCATAAGTAATTGCTTTTCACAGTAGACCGCTAAAATTTTCAATCAACTCATCCGTGATTTGCCCGTTTCAGCCATCCAAAATCTTCTAGGCTGGCAATAGCCCCTATCACCCATGTGTTTCAAGTCAGACCGAGTGGATGGAGCCCTGCTGTTTCGTGACACAAACGTCTTGTTTAGCATTCTGGGAAACCCGTGAAGTTACATGGAGGCGGGGGTACTTCTATTTATTATTATTATTATTATTATTATTTATATATTTTTATTTTTTAATTTATAATTATAATTTAAAATAAAAATTATTAAAAAAAAAAAAAAGCAACGTTTGTGTTACTCACCAGAATAATCCATTTGTTTTCTTCCACGCAAGGCAACATAGCATTATTTGAAGGTGGAGCCTCAAGACGCCGTGTTTTGTCTTTGTTTCGTCGCAATCGTCCGTGAGAGATGCGCGGTCTCACAATTTTTTGTGGGGCAAAATAATAAAAAATATTTATTGAGTTTTTTATATTATTTTTTATTTAAAATTTTAAAATTTAAATTATGAGCTTTAATTATATATATATATATTTATTTATTTTTTCTTACTTTCTTATTTTGTTTTTCAAGTAGGATTCCCACTTGTTACTCAACAATTATTCACATGGTAGAAGAATTCCTTTTTTTTTTTTTTTTTTCTCTTACGGAAGGCAACATAGCATTATCTGGGAAGTGCTGAATGGATCTAACAAAATGTCATGCACAATTCAACACAACCTTGTTTGAGAAATGGTTGGAAGCCCTTGTTTCAAGAGAAGGTCAAACGATGCAAATAATTAATTGAAACAGCAACAATCAATACCAAAGTTTCAAACGACATTTCGTTCAATTCAATTAGCCTACATGGATCTTCCTCAATTAAGGAGCCGTATTCCTAATGTCCCGTATTCCATGTGTCTAGATTTAATTTCAAGCGTGCAGGGTTTGTTTTGTGCGGTTTGGAGAAGATATTAAACCAAACAACTAAATTACAATATATTTTTTTTTTTTAAAAATCAAACCAAATTATTTTAGCAATAATAGTCTTGGATAACAAGATTTTAGCGATAAAATAGAATAAAAATTATTCTATGATCCAACCTTATAAAAAAATAAAATTTATGATAAATTTAGAAAAGTTGCACCTTTTTATGCATTTAAGTCATTAATCTTTAAAGACCCAATTAGGTTTAATTAATGAATGAGCAAAATAATGTTGTAATTGGAACATAAATACCCAATAATTCCCAATATGTTTGTATTTCAATTGGTGGGAAAATCCGGTTTAACAAAGTATAAACTTCAAAATAGAAAATTTTTTAATTTAATTCTACTTCCTTCCTTTTTTAGTGCATTCTATCATTACTGTTTTTGGTTAGTAATTTGAGATGTCTTACTCAAAACCTCGTCCTGCATATAAATCTTTGCCGCGTAGTTGGCGAAGTGAGGACAGTGGGGCCACGGGAATTCTGCTACTAAGCCTAGTCATTAGGGTTGCGCTCAGTTTAGTTAATCGAACAAAGTGTAAAAATTATAACCGAATTAGAAATTTTTGTTATTTCCGAACTAAAAATTTAGATTGATTAAAAAATTCAATAAATAAATTTAAAATTTTAATTTAAATTTGAAAAAAAGATTTTGATATCTTTTTTAAAATTATAATTATCATTATATATGAGATAAATAAATAAATATTTAAAATATAATAATATTTTTATTAATATTTATTTTTTAAATAATATTTATATTAGTAATTTTTTATTATTAGAATAAAAAATAAAAATACATATGATAACATTTTTATTTGATTCAGTTAATTACAATTTTTTGTTATCAAAAATTAAAATGAAATTGAAAATTTTGATTTTTATCAAGTTCAATTAATGAATTATAAAATTAATTTGATTAACAAAAATTTTAATTTTGTTCGACTCTTTTATCAATTAAATAAAATTTTTATTTTTTTTAACACTCCTACCAGTCATTGTTGTATGGAAAATGGAACGTGCATTTTGGAAACTCGAACGAGGAACGTATCCATAAAAGCCCAAGCAAAGGGAGTCCTGAGGGCACAACGGCGTCTGCTGAGACCATTGCGTTTGAGTGAGCTATTTTGCTGCAAGGTCAACTCGTGCCATGGTGAGTCCCGTGCCATGGTGAGTCCCTTGCCGTTTAGCCTAGGCAAATGGGCAAATGTTACTGACAAAGTGACATTGACAAGAGCCTTTGTGTCTGCAACGCCGCAATATTATGATGTTTACAATATATATATATATATATATATATATATTATTTTTTTGTCATAAAAATAATAGAACATTCAACTTCGAAAACAAAGCATAGAGTGGCATCCTACGAGCAGAGACAAGGAGAATAATCACAATCTCTTCCACTGTAGCGCATCCACTTTTTTTTATACCATGGGCCCTTCATCTATAAACTTCACAGCAGATCTTTGAACACTTTCCTTAGATTTTCGTGTACTATGGGGGGGGGTTAAATAAGTTATAATTGTTAATTCTTCATTGTTCAATCAATGTACCTTTGTTTAAAAGAAAAAAAAATAAAAAATCAATGTACTGTAATATTTTTTTAAATTTTGTTCTATTTTTATTTTTTTTATGTCTCTTATTTTATATATCATATTAAAAAAAAAAAGTTTATTTTTTCCTTCATGCATTTTATATACAAAAGCAAGACCTGAGCTTTTATTCCTGACGCTGTTGTTGTTGCACTTCTTCTTTCCATTGCAAAAGGGCTTTGTTCGACCAAACCAAAAAGCTAAATCTTTTGAGGAAATGCGTAATTATCTGCACTTTTGACTAACACTATCTCTTGATGATTGGGTTTATCATTTTGTAGTTTCCCACTTTCCAGAAGAACCAGAAACAGACAAGGGTCTCGTTACTGTCCAGAGGTAAAGTTGTAACAGAAATATAAGGAAAAAGGGCGGATCTTTTTGGTCTCATAAATGTGAAACACAATCACATGGCCATCCCTCCCATTTCTTTTTTCTTTTTGTCTCGTTTTCGTGGTCTTGTTATCATGACTCAGTGAATTGAATCCACTTACAGATCATATTATGGGCATCACTGGTCTCAGTGCCGTGGCTTAAGGTCTTGGTGTTGAATTTAACGGGTGATTCAACAGTGACAGCCTCGGGTCATAAAGACAAGGTACACCCATTTGTGTTTTGATCTGTATAGTGTTAACCCATTTGATTGATCCAGTTACTATTATTGGTGTTCAGGAACATGTTTTGTTTTGTCACAGATTGGTGAGTGATTGCTAAATTCCCAAGCTTTTTGTGAAATTATGAGTTGTCCTTGTGGTTCTTGATTGAATTTTGGTTTGTGTTCAGATGGGGGAGACAGCAGCATCAAATCCTGCCCTCCAATTGTCGGTTTCATTTGGTAGATTTGAGAATGATTCATTGTCTTGGGAGAAATGGTCGTCTTTCTCACCAAATAAGTACTTGGAGGAAGTGGAGAAGTGTGCCACACCTGGATCTGTAGCTCAGAAGAAAGCTTACTTTGAAGCCCATTACAAAAAAATTGCTGCCAGAAAGGCTGCTGAGCTACTGGATCAGGAGAAGCAAATGGATTATGATTCATTGAGGTCAGATGAACATGACAACAGAGATGTGTTAGGTAAGACGCGTGGCACAGAATCTGAGATTGACACATCCAATAGCCAGACTTCTGATGAAAAAGTTATGGAGAAAACAGAATTAAATGGTGAAATGGATACTGGTGACGTTGATGAGCACAACCAAGATGCTGAAATTAAAAAAGAACATGAAGATTCACCTGCTGAAGTGGTGAAAGAGGAACAGGATGGCAGCATGGATGTCCCCAAGTCAAATATCTTGGAAGAGGCTACTTTGGTAAACGTAGAGGAAACTACAACAGTGGGACCTCAAGAAATGAAGAAATTGCCAAAGAACTCGGAAAAAGAGGCAGAAAGCATCCCAAAAGATAAAGATAAAGTTGAAAAATTAAACCATCCAAAGGAATCTCAAAAGGTGAGTAATCATGCTAAATCACTCATTTTGTGGGGATCTTTTTCTTTGCCTATTGAAACCTTGATTTATTGGTGTTCCAATAATTTCCGCAAACTTTGATTCATTAAAACTTCATGTAGGGTACTCCAATAAGTAAAGTTAGAGATATGCCAAGGGGAAAGAAGAAGCTAGTGTCCCCTGTCACTAAATCACCACAGGTTTCAACCCCAAAAGTCTCAAAGCCGGTGTGGAATCCTAGTGCACTCTCTGGATCTCGGTCTTCAACAAAGAAAGTAATTGGTTCATCAATAACGAGGAGCAAAGTTCCTTCTGCAGGAGAAAGCAAGAAAATGGCTCCCAAGTCCTTGCACACATCTCTTAGATTGGATTCCCCAAGCCATGATCCAGCTTCTCTTACAGCTACAAGAAAACCTCTTATTATGGAGAAAATGGGTGACAAGGACATTGTCAAACGAGCATTTAAGACATTCCAAAACAATTTCAACCAGTTGAAATCATCTTCTCAAGACAAATCTATGGGATCAAAACAGGTTTGCTCTCCAGTGATGGTTACCTCTGCAAATAGAGCTTAAATTTTCTTTATTTCTGGTACCTATTGATTGTCTGTTTAATGCTAAGTTTCTTATTATCTTGGACAGGTGCCTACGAAAGGGAAAGAAGCTAAGGTTTCCACTTCTCTTACCCCACGGAAAGAAAATGGAGGGTAATGTTTGGACTTTCTGCTTTATATGCTTTATGATTAAATGATCCACTTTTGTTATTGTTGTATTGCATCAATGCTTATGGCATTTGCAAATTGACAGGATGTCTTTTTTGGTTGTGAATACTGTTTCCATTTATTGAATGGTTAGATTTTATTTTTACTGAAAACATGTTCACTAATTTGCTCTGTCTTGTAAAATTTCATCAATTAGTTCTTACCTTATCTTTTGCTCTGAAAGTTTCAATTGTATAGCATTGTTTCATTAACATTGGATCTAAAGCAACTTCAAATCATTCGCTCTTTTGTTCTTCAAAATGGAAGTACATAATTACTTACTGATGTTTTCCTTCTCCATGCTGCACTTTCCTAATTCAATCATCTCAATAGCGCCCTTTTAGTTATGCCTTCTTTATGGACATTTTTTCTTGTGTTTCTGGACATTACATGAATGTAAGTGTGCCAAATTGCCAATTACAAAACCACTAATGTAATCTGACAATCTGTATGGTGTGTTCTTGCTACAAACCATGTGTGTTTGAGAGTTTATTTGCAAGATTAGTTGCTATTTCTTTCAAATTTAAATTGTGCTTTATATTTTTTCTTCTTACTTCGGAAATCTATTGTGGCTTATTCTGAAAACCATTTTGAAACAATGTGTTTTACCTTCCCACCATAAGATACATGTGTCTGAACACCTGAAAGGTTATTTTGGCTGCTCTCTCTTCTTGAAAATCAAGTGTTACTTGAAATGGTTGCAATAGGTTCGTCAAAGCAGGTGGTCTGGACAAAAGAAATGCTAAAGAAGCCCCATCTTTTGTCTTGACAAGTGATGAAAGGACTGATAAAAGGCAAGAGGTATCAACTGGACCCATTCCTTATCTGTCTTTTATGTACAAAATTCTTTTGACATTGATACTGAGATCTTGAACATATAGTTCTGTGTTCAATCAGGCTCTTATGTTTGGATATCTTTTGCAATATATTTCAGTTTCCAAAGAAATTGAGTGAAAGACCTAATGCTAAAGTGGCAGAGAGTACATGTCTTAGAGCAAAATCAAAGGTATGCATCCACTCATCAACATAGTGCATGGGGTAGGCTCTTGTAGTATGTCAGCTCAACAAGCCAAAATAAATCAGGTTTGCATTCCAATAATGTTATCCTTTTTGCTCGCTGAAGGAGGAAAAAGCGGCAGAAATTAAAAAGCTAAGAGAGAGACTTAATTCCAAAGCCACAACTGTGCCAGGCTTTTATTGGGGAGAAAAGGCATCCAAAAGACCTTTAGACAACGTAAGCTATTATCTTTAAGTCCTTTCCTTGTCCCAAATGTGATACTAAAATGAATAATCCATACACCTTGGTAGCAACTAAAATTGTGCCATGCCTTTTTTATGCCCTCCTTTTCTCAACTTCTTTCTGGCCTAATCATTGATAGGGAACACCAATGTTCTCTCCTTGCTTGTAGTTGGGAAAAATCATTTCAGTTCTTTTGGAAGATTTCTTTGTGATGGGAATGGAATACGCAACTTTAAATTGAAGTCAACAACTAGTAGTCTCGTGCAACTTATTGCTAGTAGTGCTGGATGAAGATGGGAATGGAATATGGAACTTTAAATTGAAGTCAACAACTACCAGTCTCATGCAACATATTGCTAGTAGTGCTCGATGAATTGAAGGGGTCCATAGATGCCTAGTTTGGGATTAAGTTTATCATGGGAAAGTGGCATCCCATTTGGTGTGTTTGATGAACATACCTATTACTGTTGAATATATTTGGTATTGAGCTCATCTTTATTCAGAATTAAGCTTCATTTATTTTTCTCCCCCAAATTGCTCCCCTAATGATGATGCATTCCTAGCAGATCAGCTTTCCTGCCAGTATGCTTGCTGCAAGTTTTGATTATTTCCTCCAAATTTAGAGGGAAAATTTTAGTTATGCTGAAGAGATAAATTGGCTGCTTGCTTGTAAAAGTATTGTTATAATCAATTTCCTAACTTTCTGTACAATAATAATAAGCACGCCTCTGTAATGTTTTATGCAGGTGGGATCCAAGACACTAAGGATATAGAGCTGCAAATCATTGACAATATTCTTGAAGGATGCCTGCTGCGGGTCTGCCATGAGAACTTTGTCAGTTTTGAAGGTTGCATATGCGCAAGAGTTGATGGTTGAGGACTTATCTGGAGAAATCTTTTCAATGGAGGGCCAATTTGATTAGGCAATGGACAAGAATACTTAGGGAGTCGGTCGCAGTAATGAATCAGTACACGAGGAAAGACCGACGTAATCTATCTTCTTGTTTAGATTAGTCATAGCAAGAACATGATAGGCATCTGGACTTGTATCTTCCATTACTTCTCCATCCCTCTTGTCCTCACCACAGATGTATGTATAGGAAAGATGTGCGAGTTAAAAGAGTCAAAATGTTTGGATTGCATAGGACTTAAAAATCTATTGTATCTTTTTATTTGTCATGGTACTATGGTTTTGGGTTCTGTAATAGTTCATTATAGGGCGCTTCTCCATTCACTGCAGGACTGTATAGTTGTATATTTTGCTAGGGAATATTTCTTTGTCGATTGGTAATAATACTAGTGTGTTGAGTGATATTTGCTTAAATTCCATTAATTTATCCATACTTTACCTATTATAAAGCAAATTCACCTCCTACAGGTTCTGTGGCAGGAAGCCATTAAGATTGATCAAATTGCAATGACCAAAATAAACCTGGGCGAAGAAAAGCAAGTTATGAGCAACTATTTGTGATTTATTTGAAGTGGGGTTAAGCCCGGGTCGGTTGATTTCTGGCTCTCAATTAGAACTGGCAACTCGAGACTAGGGGAAGGAAGGAATCATGACTAACGGTGGGCTGGTCACGGTTCCGTAAAACCTGTAGTTCACAATTCAGTGCAAACATTTTACACCAGAGTTGGTGCAAGATCTACCTGCAAACATGTTGATCAAATTTTCCTGAACGTCTGCATTCCAGGAGATGGGATGAAATGGAGAATTTTAAATTCAGAACAGCTTTTCCTTTGATTTATTTATTGAACAAGTATCTACGTTCAGAAACAAGTAATTTGGTTACAAAGAATACTCACTTGGGTGTCACGTAACAACTACATACATTTGCTACTGGGTCTTGACATGTTCTTCAAAAATTGGTGTCTGATCCACTATAACTGCTCATGGAATGTTCAGGCAACTTTGGGAACCTCATCGCCATTCTACTGGATGCTGGTGACTTTGGAGTAGGGACAGAACTTGATGATGGTGTTTTTCTCTTTTGCAGGTTTCGAGCAATTTCAACGCAGACATGATCAACTGTATTAAGAAAGTCTTTAACTATAACAAATAGTTGAAGTGGGTGTTCTTCTCGGTCTCTGGAACTGCCTGCTTGATAGTATTCTGTTGTTTTCCTTACAAGCTCCATTATCCTCAGCTTTTCTTCTTTCATTGCCTTGAATTCTTCTTCGGCTGCTTCGAGAAAGCATGCCATTTCCCTCCCAAATCCTCCTCCATCAGCAGCACATTCTGGCAAAAGCATCTTTACTTCTGCTGTATGGTCTGCTAGGCCAGCGCATGTGGCAACAAAGCCCTGATAGTCTATGCTGGCAGCTTTCTTTACATTAGAGAATTCGGCACTGAGCCCTCCTACTATTGGCAATCCCAACATCATATATTTCTCTTTTTCCTCTTTTAAATCCAAATTCTCCAAAACTGTGTTGCTGCTGCGGCTGCTGATTTGACTCAAGCTGTGATTTTGGTTGATAACACAGCGTTTTCCCTCATTCTGGACTACCTCTTGCACTACAAAATGAAGTAATGTAGTTTTTTGATCTGTGCCTTTAATGTCAGCCAGCTTCTGAAGAGAAGTTAATTTGAAAGCTTGTGCATTTCCTCTTGAAGTTCCTGCATTCATCCGATTACCAGCCTTAAGGACTGCTTCCAGGAGTTTCACAAAGATTCCTCGATTTCTAAGCTCCTTGCATGCCAATTCAAGTGTTTGCAAATTCTCCTTGAAATGGACAAACTCTGTGTCGTAATTTGATCTAAACAGCATGGCATTAAGACGAGTAAAAGCTGATGGAATGGCTTTCAAAAGATGGTAGAGGAAGGACTCAGCATCAGCTAGTCTAGTCTGGTCACCATTGAATTCAAGGATCCGCAGTTGTTCTTCTCTGGTTGGGGCAATTCTAGTAAGCTTTTCGACACAATCTGGATCTAGACCTTGGCCATCAATCAGGGCATCAAGGAGTTCTTTGCGGGAAATGGCTAGAGATTTTAGAACGAATGCTGTATTCTGGGATTTTCTGATGTCAAGTATAACAATTTGTGCCGGTGAGCTTGGTTTTCTGTTCTTTGGACTGCCTGTGCTGCTTTCTCTTTTGGTTGATCTTCGGTTTGTGGCAACGTAGCCAAAGAGGGCTTCCATAAGATCATCATCAAACCTGAAATATATGTTATTTTTGAGAAAAATTCCTATAGAATAAGATGAAGCATCAGATACAATTCATTAAATAAAAAAACGTAACAATCACCTAAAAGATCCAGCATTGACTTTGTCCCACACCATTGAATGATCTGTGTTCTTGTTCACCTTATCCCAATGTAATGGCTTCAGTTTTACTTGACCATTTATGCCTTTCCCAGTTGAAGATTCCCCTGTTTTACTGCTGCCTTGTATCCCTTTTGGCACTGCTGCAGTTTTTGAAGGTGGAGGCGGACTAGGCCCCTTAATTGGCAGCGGTGGGGGCGCCTGATTATTATTTGATGGCATTGGAGGATGAGGAGGAGGGGACAGTGCCAGGCCTTGCTTTTTTGGAACTGCCATCGAAACTGATGGCGATGGTGGTGGAGGAGGCAGCGATGGAGGTGCAGGAGGAGGGGAAAGAGAAGGATTTGGTGGTTGACTTGTTGAATTGGATGCTTCTGTAGCCTTGATGGGAATTCCAGGGGCAACAGATTGGCCATCAGCTGCAATTCTATCCTGAATGCTGATTTCGGGTACAACTTTCTTGTGAGAGGTGGAGGACTTTGCTCTAAGCAATGGAATTTCTTGTACAGCCTCAGGCTTGTGGTTTTCTTCTTTTTCTTGTTCTGGACTATTACATACCTCTTTATGAAAACCATTTTTCTTGCCTTCCCCGTCAAGTTTTCTCCAGTAAAGCACATCCAAACCATTCTCATCAACAATCAAGCCCCTGACATTCCCATCAATTTGTGTAAATTGGTCATTAAATGCGGCAGGCCGGCCTCCACTAGAATCTGCAACGGCTCTATTTCTTCTACGCGGAACAATTACGAACCTTTGAATCAGGAAGAAGAGCAAACCGGCAACAACAAGAGTGCTTCCTGCAGTAGCAGTTACTGCCTTTGCAATAGTATGATCTGAGTGCGCTGATGAGTCTTCCTGTAGCCGTGGCAGCACTTCTGGCGACGAAGCCAATGGTGGGGGAGAAGGCAAAAGAGTAGAGTTTGGAAGGTTGTTTGAATCAGCAGGTGATGGGGGAGGAGACGGGGTTTGAATTGGTAAGGGATAGAAAGTCTCGATGTTTTGAGAATGATTAGATTGGCAAGAAGAGAAAGGAAGAAGAGAAACCAGGAAAAACAGAAATGGGAAGAGAAGCACCCATGACGGGTTCATGACATCCATGGCTGATTGGATGGCAGAGAGGATTGGAAACAGAATTTGAAATATCTTTATCTTCTTGTCTTTTCGAGGTTTTGTTGGTTTTGAAAGTTTCGAAAAGTAGTTGATAATTTTGTCTGCTTCAGTTTTGGTGAGTTGCAACTGCGGCGTCTTCCCGGGCCTTTTTATTAGCTGTCATTGACCATAAAGCACTTGTTCTGTAACTCGACCAACACCGGTGTCTAGGGACATTCTTGTACTTTTCTCGAAGTGGGATTTGATGAAACAATTGTTAGGTGGATGGAATGGTTTACCCTGTCAGACTCGATATCAAATGGTTGCTTCTGGAATCTGGACACTTGAATTGGCGCGTCTCTTCATTAATTAACAATTAGTGTTGGGGATGTACAAAAGTAAGGGCAAAGATCATGTCAAGAAATGAGTCGATTTAATAAATTTAAGCCGACTCTAAAATTAAATTACATATTAAATTTTGATATTTAAACAAAAAATTAAATAAAATATATGTCTTTTTTATTTATTAATATTAAATGTAAAATGTAGGGATTATATAAATTGAATTCACGACTTTTTTGACAGTATATTTTTCTTGGGAATATCTCTGTCAATTGGTAATGCTAGTGTGTTGAGTGATATTTGCTTAAATTTCATTAATTTATCCATACTTTACAAATTTCATCAATCAAACCTATTATACTGCAAATTCACCACCTACAAGTTCTGTGCTAGGAAGCCATTAATATTGATAAAATTGCAATAACCAAAATAAACTTGGGGGAAGAAAAGCGAGTTATGAGCGACTATTTGTGATTTGTTTGAAGTGGGGATAAGGCCAGCTCGATTCATTTCTGGTTCTCAATTAGAACTGACAATTCGAGATTAGGGGAAGGAAGGAATCATGACTAACGGTGGGCTGGTCACGGTTCCGTAAAACCTGTAGTTCACAATTCAGTGCAAGCATTTTACACCAGAGTTGGTGCAAGATCTACCTGCAAACATGTTGATCAAATTTTCCTGAACGTCTGCACTCCAGGAGCTGGGATGAAATGGAGAATTTTAAATCCAGAACAGCTTTTCCTTTGATCTATTTACTGAACAAGTATCTACTTTCAGAAACAAGTAATTTGGTTACAAAGAATACACACTTGAGTGTAACGTAACAACTACTTACATTTGCTACTGGGTCTTGACATGTTTTTCAAAAATCGGTGTCTGATCCACTATAACTGCTCATGAAATGTTCAGGCAACTTTGGGAACCTCACCGCCATCCTACTGGATGCTGGTGACTTGGGCGAGGATCCAGAACTTGATGTTGGTGTTTTTCTCTTTTGCAGGTTTCGAGCAATTTCAACGCAGACATGATCAACCATATTAAGAAAGTCTTTAACTATAACAAATAGTTGAAGTGGGTGTTCTTCTCGGTCTTTGGAACTGCCTGCTTGATAGTATTCTGTTGTTCTCCTTACAAGCTCCATTATCCTCAGCTTTTCTTCTTTCATTGCCTTGAATTCTTCTTCAGCTGCTTCGAGAAAGCGCGCCATTTCCCTCCCAAATCCTCCTCCATCAGCAGCACATTCTGGCAAAAGCATCTTTACTTCTGCTGTACGGTCTGCCAGGCCAGAGCATGTGGCAACAAAGCCCTGATAGTCTATATTGGCAGCTTTCTTTACATTAGAGAATTCGGCACTGAGCCCTCCTACTATTGGCAATCCCAACATCATGTATTCCTTCTCTTTTTCCTCTTTTAAATCCAAATTCTCCAAAACTTTGTTGCTGATGTGGCTGCTGATTCGACTCAAGCTGTGATTTCGGTTGATAACACAGCGTTTTCCCTCATTCCGGACTATCTCTTGCACTATAAAATGAAGTAATGTAGTTTTTTGATCTGTGCCTTTAACGTCAGCCAGCTTTTGAAGAGAAGTTAATTTGAATGCTTGTGCATTTCCTCTTGAAGTTCCTGCATTCATCCGATTACCGGCCTTAAGGACTGCTTCCAGGAGTTTCACAAATAGTCCTTGATTTCTAAGTTCCTTGCACGCCAATTCAAGTATTTGCAAATTGTCCTTGAAATGGACAATCTCTGTGTTGTAATTTGATCTAAACAGCATGGCATTAAGGCGAGTAAAAGCCGATGGAATGGCTTTCAAAAGATGGTAGAGAAAGGACTCAGCATAAGCCAGTCTAGTCCAGTCACCATTGAATTCAATGATCCGCAGTTGTTCTTCTTTTGTCGGGGCAATTCCGGTAAGCTTTTCAACACAATCTGGATCTAGACCTTGGCCATCAATCAATGCATCAAGGAGTTCTTCACGGGAAATGGCTAGAGATTTTAGAACAATTGCTATATTCTGGGATTTTCTGCTATCAAGTATAACAATTTGTGCTTGTGAGCTTGGTTTTACGTTCTTTGGACTGCTTTCTCTTTTGGTTGATCTTCGGTTTGTGGCAACGTAGCCAAAGAGGGCTTCCATAAGATCATCATCAAACCTGAAATATATGTTATTTTTGAGAAAAGTTCCTATAGAATAAGTTGAAGCATCAGATACAATTCATTAAATAAAAGAACATAACAATTACCTAAAAGATCCAGCATTGACTTTGTCCCACACCATCGAATGATCTGTGTTCTTGTTCACCTTATCCCAATGTAATGGCTTCAGTTTTACTTGACCATTAATGCCTTTCCCAGTTGAAGGTTCCCCTGTTTCACTGCTGCCTTGTATCCCTTTTGGCACTGCTGCAGATTTTGAAGGTGGGGGCGTACCAGCCCCCTTAACGGGCAGTGGTGGGGGCGCCTGAATTTTATTTGATTGCATTGAAGGAGGAGGAAGAGGCGGTGCCGGGCCTTGCTTTTTTGGAACTGCCATCGAAACTGACGGCGATGGTGGTGGAGGAGGTGGCGGTGGAGGTGCAGGAGGAGGGGAAACAGAAGGATTTGGTGGTTGACTTGTTGAATTGGATGCTTCTATGGCCTTGGTGGGAATTCCAGGGGCAACAGATTGGCCATCAGCTGCAATTCTATCCTGAATGCTGATTTCAGGTACAACTTTCTTGTGAGAGGTGGGGGATTTTCCTCTAAGCAATGGAATTTCTTGTACAGCCTCAGGCTTGTGGTTTTCTTCTTTTTCTTGTTCTGGACTATTACATACCTCTTTATGAAAACCATTTGTCTTGCTTTCCCCGTTAAGTTTTCTCCAGTAAAGCACATCCAAACCATTCTCATCAACAATCAAGCCCCCGACACTCCCATCAATTTGCGTAAATTGGTTATTAAATGCAGCAGGCCGGCCTCCACTAGAATCTGCAACGGCTCTATTTCTTCTACGCGGAACAATTACGAACCTTTGAATCAGGAAGAAGAGCAAACCGGCAACAACAAGAGTGCTTCCTGCAGTAGCAGTTACTGCCTTTGCAATAGTATGACCCGAGTGCGTTGACGAGTCTTCCTGCAGCCGCGGCAGCACTTCTGGCGACGAAGCCAATGGTGGGGGAGAAGGCAAAAGAGTAGAGTCTGGAAGGTTGTTTGAATCAGGAGGTGATGGGGGAGGAGACGGGGTTTGAATTGGAAAGGGATAGAAAGTCTCAATGTTTTGAGGGTGATTAGATTGGCAAGAAGAGAAAGGAAGAAGAGAAAGCAAGAAAAACAGAAATGGGAAGAGAAGCACCCGTGACTGGTTCATGACAGCCATGGCTAATTGGATGGCAGAGAGGATTGGAAGCTGAATTTGAAATATCTTTATCTTCTTGTCTTTTGGAGGTTTTGTTGGTTTTGAAAATTTCCAAAAGTAGTTGATGATTTCGTCTGCTTCAGTTTTGGTAAGTCGCAACTGCGGTGTCTTCCCGGGTCCTTTTATTAGCTGTCATTGACCATAAAGCACTTGTTCTGTAACTAGACCAACCCTGGGGTCTAGGGACATTCTTGTACTTTTCCCGAAGTGGGATTTGATGAAACAATTGTTTAGTGGATGGAATAGTTTACCTTGTCAGACTCGATATCCAATGATTGCTTCTGGAACCTCCCTACTTGAATTGGCGCGTCTCTACATAAATGTAAAAAGTAGAGACTGAAAAAGTTAATATCATGACTTTTTGTTATTAAAATTTTGACAACATATTAATAAATTAATGAATCCTAATGTTTGAATTGTCGTAGGAAATGAATGTATTAAACATAAATCTTCCCCTTGTGTTTCTTTCCTGTTCATTCTTTGACTATTTCCTCCACAATTATTTTCTTCCCTTAAATCCTTTGACATATAATTCAATTAAATTTATTAAATTGATCTACTGTATGTTAAAAAATTATTATACCAAACCCAAAAAAAAAAAAAGGCAGAAATAAATTGAATTTTAGAAATTTATTGCTGTTTCGAACTTGCTGTAACTAAATTTCTTTATACCAAACTTCCGTAAAAAAATAAAGTAAGAAACATTCAACTTAAAATATTAAATCTAATGGTGTGCGCATAACCTAAAGGCGTTAGTTTGCATAGTTGGGCGTAAAGTCACGTTGCTCTAACTTGGTCAACAGATTTAAGCGGTGTGCCTACTCGTTTTTGTGGTTGACTCGGGGGTCGGGTCCTGGACAGGTTTCATGAGTCATAATGGCAAAAAGGCATTTTTTGAAGGCCCCCGTGTCTGGTGCAACAAAGCCTAAATAATCCAGGATGGGGCTGTCAACTCTGTTGATAGTTTTTGGACACGGCTCAACTCAAAATCAGCATTGTATGAGTTCTGACCATGAATTGGTGCTGTGACCAAGCCGACTCCACGGGTCAAAGTTTTTTTTTTAATTTAGTAAAATTCACTAAACCGTATAATAATAATAATAATAATAATATTTTTTTTAAATTTTTAGAAAGCTCATATCCTCTTTTCAAAATCAAAATTTAATATTTTAATAATAAAAATTTAAATTCCTAATCATTACAGTATCAATCAAAAATTAAGTTAAGATTATTTGATACAAACCATTAAATATAATGGAGAGTTTTGTTAAATAAATAAACACAATATATGCATATTTTATTAAAATAGATGCATTTATTTACTCGATAGATGTGCATATGTCTGTATTTTTGTACCTCCATACCTGTATTTATGATCAGAGTGAGTTTGCTGCACTCATCTATTTTGATAGTAAAATTAATAAACATCTCATGATCAATATCATTATTTGCATATTTTAATGAATGTTTTTAATATGTCACCAAAATAATACTTTTAGGACCATTAGTTACATTTTTATGTCCTTTAAATACATAATTTTTATTGTGGAATGCATGTGATCACCATACCCATATAATTCCTACGAAAGAAACCATGTCCATGTAATATTTCCTTCGAACACTATGTCATTGGGGAGGTTAGACACGACAAGAAGACCTGTGCTAGAGGGCTGGGCATTGAAGTCTACCGACATCTGCTCTAACTGGTTTGAAGTCCAAAGGGTTAAAGGCATAATTCTGGACCAGGCCGACTACATGGCGTAGCCCAACACAAGTTGAAGAAACGCTTGGTGCCCAAGAACCAAGTGAGAGATCAATCCAATAACAGAGAAAACTTGAATGATCAAACCCGAGAAGGTAATATATGGTTACTCGATAAGGATCTTATAAGAGTAAAAACAATAAAAGACTAGTGAAAGATTGATATAAAGCCAGCTCATTTATTCACTTACGATTGGTTTTTTCAGTTCGGCCAGCCTGCTAGCCCAAGCGGGATCCCATGGAATCCTTTCTATTCTTTGTTTAATGATATAGGCATCTTCTCAAGCGAAACCACAGAAGAATAAAACAAACAAACATTTAATCATTATGAACTAAAAAAATATATTAATTATGATTATAATTATAATTATATATTTATAATTTGTGTATAATTTTAAATATAGTTTTAGTATTAAATTGTATTGTGTTTTCACCTGGATGCAAACTGACCTTCCCCAGTCCCTCTCTCCCTACAAGCTCACTCTCACTCATGGAGGGCCCTCCCTTCCTATGATGCAACGGTCCGATGATGCAAATACTGGGCCTTTATGACGGCGGAGCATTTGCGAAGCGTTGCCGAACGAGGGATAAACAGACAAACTGCAAATCCACTCTCGACCACATGCCACGCCATCCCTACACGAGGGAACAACAACTCATGCACTCCCAATCTCATCCCAAATATTCCTTCCACAGACAGAATCATATATCCCTGCAATTTCCAACCCCACCATGTCATTCCCCCTACTCATAGCGTATCACTTGTATCCAACCCATTGATTCCTACATTAGCCCCTGTCCAAATCAATGTAAAGAAAAAAGAACAAGGGGAGACAAAAGGGTTCTGCTTCCAATTTCTAATTGAATCAACAAAAGCTTTACCTTTCTACGTTTTGCCTATTTCCCTAACCACTTAGTTTTTACGTAGATGTGACCAAATTTAACACGATTTTTACACAAATTGATATTGTTTCAATTATTTCCTACGATCATGAATTAAGAGACTAAAAAAATGTAATAAATAATCATTTAATAATATGAATGCGTTAATTTAATCACACCTATTTAATTTCATCATTTCAATAAAACATTCTCGGGATCTTTACGGCCTTTTTTTTTGGGTTAATTTAGTACCAACATTCGATCAATTCATTTGTCACTTTTGTTGACATGTAATTTTGAAGAAAGAGCCAAAAAAAAAAAAAAACACTGTTGAAACTAACGGAGAGTTGCGTTACATTACAAAGGGTTAAACAAGTATCGTTAAAGGTCTAATCGGACCCGCTCATTTTAACCCGTCTAGGAGGAGAATCCAACGACGACGAAGAACACGGCGCTGAAGACTACAATATTGACAGGACTGGCGACGGAGATGGAGAAAAAGACGGTGACAGAGTCGTCGGCGAAGACGAGATGGACGGCGCTGATGGGGAGATATCACCACAAGATTCCCAGTCCTCTCGCGCTTTCCTCTTATTGTTGTTGTTATTGCCTTTCTCTTCGGTTCTCCCTCTCACCTCTCTAGTCGACATATAACCTCTCAATCTTTTCACGTCCGAGAGCTTCACCGGCTTCACTATAAAGTCCTCTGCTCCCTCCTCCAAGCATCTAAATCATCCAAAATGGAAACGACCCAGAAATCAATTCCAAGTCCTCTTTGTGTACTTGGTGTTAGAATCAGATTGGTATACACTAATGGGCAAGTTTTGATACCTGTCTATGCGAGCCATGACGTTTTCAGACGACATGATCACGACTGGTATTTCTCTGAAAGTAGATGACTCCTATGAGAAATCAACAAAAAAAATTGTTACATTTTCGCAACTTTTTTCAGCCCCCCTTACACTGATATTGAGAAAGGTGTAAAACTTTCAACCTTGATTTTCTTGAGCAAATCGTAACCAGTCATTCCAGGCATACAATAATCTGTAATAATCAGATCCACCTTCAACTCCTGGAATCATATGAAAAAAATATATACATATGAATCTATTTAAACAGACAGGTGCTCAAAATTGAGCTAAAAAATCGTTGCTTTGATGTTTCAACTCACATGGAAACCAACAGAAGAGGAGCTTTTCTCTTTGTCCAATCCAAGGAACTGTAGAGCTCGTATTCCACTGTCCACTGCCGTCACTGGACATCACATCCATCATAGCCAACTCTAAATTGAAGAAACACGGTGGAATTAAAATTTCATACATAAAAGGGTGGTGCAAACCTTTACAACAGGAAATTTTGAGCAACTTCTCAATGACTTTGCGATCCACGAGACTGTCATCCACTGCCAAGACATGAACTTCGTCGCCTTCATAAGGCGAGAGATCGAGGCCGTCGATGCTGTCAGATCTCCACTGCCGGGAAGTCATCACGCCATTTCTAGCCATGCTCAAAAACGAGGAGCAACAACAAACTACCTTAAGCCCCACGAAAAAAAAGTTTTTTTTTTTTTTTTTTGGCGTTTCCAACCCAAATTAACAGTCGAGTTATTCTCCAAAAAAAAGCATAAAAGAACAGAACATGGTGTTCCCTCTTTGCCCATCTCCGCTTCAGCTTTTTTATACTCTCGGATTCTAAGCAACCGCGATGCGCTAAAAATTGGTCGCACACTTTTATAAATTTTTATGATTAAAATTTTAATTTTTTATATTTTTATTTAAATTATACACTTTTAAAATTTATTTAAATTTTTATTAAAAAATATTAAATCATTAATAATTTTTATTTTTTAAATTTAAAATATTTTGTAAAAAAATAATTTATAATTAATTTTAAAAAATATATAATTAAAATAAAAATATTAAAATTTTAAAATTTAATTGTAAAAATTTAAAACTTTTTTTTTTTTCTGGTAATGTATCAAATTGTAATGTCTACCTCAGGTGTTAGGATAGTTAGTGATGTGTATTTTTAGTTACCTGAGTTCAAGTCCCTTCAATAATGTTCATCACGATGAATCTAAAATTTTTATTACTGTACAAAGATACATTTTAAATTTATTAATATTAATCTAAAAAAAAATTATTCAAACTTAACAATACTTAAATATGAAGTACTCTCAAAATATTATATGAGAACAAAAATGAGTTAACTCGACCTCAACTCACAAGTCATCTTAATCTCTAACCTATTCACAGGTAAAATGATATACATGGTTATTGTTACTACACTTTTTTTTTTTTTTACGAAAAAAATTGTAATGTCCACCCGTCGTTGTCGTTTTGGTTGTCCCTAACCCGTTTTGTTTTTTCTTTGTATTTTTTGTTTTTTTCTCACTCAAAATCAAATCTTTTCTTTTCCCCTCTATGAAATCTTGACGATCTGCCTTTTTTATTAATAGGAAATTAGTAATGCTGAGATTCTGAAATCCGCCTTAGTGCGGTCTCCATATCAGCAATGAAAGTGGCGAGCTCTCAAATTTCAACGCGATATATTTCGTAGTTTTCCGATATTTTGGTCAAGTCTTCGGGGTGAGTGGGGAGGGAATGAATATGGTCTGGATTTGGTCGGGATCGAGGAGGGAAATTTGACCGCGATGTCAATGGCGGACCCGCCGTCCAAATCAGTATCGGGCGGTTTAAAAAAAACAAAGGAAAATCGGCGGCATCATTAGGAAAAGATAGCTGTACCGAGAATTTAGACAGGATGAGAGTTGGAGTGACAGTGACATGTGAATCTCATAAATTAAAAACAAAATTGTTGTTTTTCTCTTAATTTACAATTTTTTTTTAAATAGACTATATGCAATATATATATATATATATATAACAAATGCATACAATATTCAATGAGACATACAATACATTTTTTTTTGATAACTTGTTTTACTTTATATGATAATTGTTACACAGTCTATTAATTTATTATACATTAATTATTTTTAGCGGAAGAACATTAATTTTTATAACATGTGGGAGTCCCCACATCCCATCACCTCTGTCTCTCACTGTTCCTCTAATCCTTTGGCCATGTAATTGGACGCATCAAAAAATTGTGCGAAAAAAAATTTATATTTATTAATTATATTCTGCTAATTTTATTATTTTTCTATCTGTATAATTGCTTACCAAAATGAAACAGGCACTTTAAATTAGAAACTAAATTTTTATTTTTTTAATTTAAACAGAAAGAATAAAACAAGGAGGAGTAAAAAAAAAAAAAAAAACAAAAAGCAAATGAATAAGGAATATGGGAAATAAAAAAATAAAAAACCATAAACCTTAAGGCACAAGTACCATCAGATGTGATATCGAGTAAAATTAATGGGCGGCAGGTATCCATTTCCTTTTCCAAATCACTCGCCCACATCGTTGGAATATATGTCAAACTGCTGGACGGGAAACCAGCACAATTACATGCAGGACGCAAAAGGATCGCTGTTGCCTACCTGTTCTCAATGCCAATCTAAAGCATCACAAACATCGGGTGAATCTGAAAATGTGCTGGAAAGCCGACGGGACAAGAGGAAGCAGGGACGTAGACATGGGAGTCCCTAACAAATCTTCGATGGAATCCAAGTGAATTTTAATAATAATTATTTACTTATACGGACACATGTAAACTTTTTTGAATATTATAAAATTTTATATTATATATAAATAATATTTGATATAATATAAATAAATTTTATGTGAATATTTAATTTATTATTATAAAATTTTTTATATTATATAAAATATTACCTATATAATAAATTATCTGCCCTGTGATCTGACTGAAGAACATGTTTTGACCAAAAACGTGGGATTTGGTGCAGTGGAGTTGACGTGTGGCTACATGGTGGGGTAAGAAGACCGGTTTGAGTTGCTTTAATACTAATCTTCAAATCAAATCCTAATTGACTATTTAAAAATATTCTAAACTATAATTATATTAAAATAAAAATAAAAATAATTAAAATTTTATTAATAATTATAAATTCGTATGATTAAACTGATTATTTAAATTATATTCATTATAAGTTAAGGTATTATTCAGTTTTTTTATTTCATTAATTTATTTAATTAATAAAATTCTCGTATTTTTAAAAGAATAATTTGATAAAAAATTGAATCAAATATTAACTCTTTAAATATGAAAAAAAAAAAATTTAAATTTTTAGAGATTTTGATAAAATAAAAAAAAAAAGATGTAGTTGAAAGCTTGACGATAAAAATTATATGAACATATCTTTGTCCATTTGTGCTGGACATGGAAGGGTCGTACCCGTGAGTTGTAGGAGATTGTTTAGCATTTGCGTGTCTTTTGTCTTTACGTAGAACACTCTAAGTTTTGGTATTATAATGCGATTCAATTTAAGTTTCAAACTTCTAAAATTGCAACTGAATTTTGGAATACGGTTCAAAAAAAAAAAAAAAAAGTAATTGCACAAACATTAGGTAAATCTTAGTGATCACCATGTATAAACTATAAGTGGGTGATTTGGGATTTTAACCTAAGATTTAACTTATAGTTACATTTTCCTCTCTCAATTCAAGTTGACCTTAAAAAAAAAAAACAAAAATTTTGATCTCTTATGAACAATCTTTACTTTAATGTGTGCTTGTTGCAGATGTAGCTGATTCTCATCTAAACTCTGAGGCATCGCTTTCAAAAAAAAGTTTAGTTGCCAGAACAGGTTTTGCATTCATTAGGTGTTATATCAAGACATTGCTCACTTTAGTCAAATTGCATAATGTCTTAATAAAAGTTTTAGTCTTCCTCGGATCCTCTTTAGGATTTTTGCCGCCCCCCAATAAGAAATTCAAACTTCCTGTATGTTTTCGTTCAAAGTGATGTTAGGGATACCAAATTCATACTCAAATTTGACTTTAAATGATGTGACATACTATACACTCAAATACATCTCCCATTAGGTGGTCAAACCTATATAAAACAGAAAATAATTGGACTTAATAATATTTATTATAAAAGTATTAATAACATATATTTTGCAACTTCGGGTTTGTGACCTTGTTAATTATATTTTTCCTCATAAAAAAAGAAAGAAAGAAAAACTTGTTAATTATATGCTTTGATTTCGAGATTCTCATCATAATCATGTATTACATATGCAAATATAATAATAGTAAATGTCAAAGCCCCAACTCTACCAGGTACATGCACCCAACTACACATAAAAAAATTGAAGATAAAAAAAAAAAAAAATCAGGACTCATTAATTATGTTTTGCTCCGTATACTTCTACAACTTTTTTCATTTTTCTTCTGTATTTTACATGACACGTACATTTACTTGATTGTTAAAAGGAGTAAATAACTTTTTAGTAATATTTTATAATAATTAAAAATTTAAATTTATATTTTTAAAATTTTAAATTTTAATTTTAGTAAGTAAGTATTTTTTAAAATTTTAAATTTTAATTTTAATAAAAGAGTACGAAATTTATGAAAATAAATAAAAATAACTATTTCAAATTGTATAATTTACAGTTTAATAATTTTTTTTATAAATAATTATAAAAATTAAAATATTATATTATAAATATAATTTATTTTAAAATAAGTAATTATATTAATTAATTAATTAATTAAATTATAAATTAATTATAATTTTTTCAGATTAATTATCTCAAAATTTTGTGAAAAATTAAAGAGAAAATAAGGTTCAAATTTAAATTATAAAAAATATAAATAATAAATTTGATTTTTCCTAATGGTAATAATTAGGTCTTACGCTGCGGAGATTAGCATGATACGGTATGCCCTTGCCTCTTACCATACAATCCATGGCCGACCAACTGAATTAATTGTAGGATCATACATAAAGAATAATAGACTTTAACGGTTCACAAGTTTGAAAAGCTAAATTCATCTTTCAAGAAATTCTAAAGAAGGGTGATCTTGTGGATTATTATTTTGTGCTTTATATAACTGGACGACTTCTTTTCCAAAATTGTCTCTGATTTGGGTTATCTTTCTTCCATGTTTCTCGTGCTAGCAGCATCATTGCAGACTCGGATCTTCCTCTCTTTACCGAACAATCCTAAAAGCAAATCTTTTCAACGTACCATACTAGCAAGCATGCTCGTGTGGAGGATATTGTTGGGGGAACAACAAAAGACATGTTTCAATACCACAGGAATACCAATGTCCATTTAGCTTAGGACAACAAATGGGAATGGACCATTTTATTGGTATGTGAAATTTCAAAATGCTTTTAATTGATGAACAGAAAATTGGATGCTCATACAATTTCCCTTTTCTTGAATGATTAACATTTTTTTTTTATTCTGTCAGAAAATTAAAATGAGAGGTAGATAGGTTAACCTCATATTACTGAGGAAGAACATTGTCTTAATTGCTAATTACATGTTACCATAGTAAGATATAAACTTTCAATTTTCTACCATACAAATTGGTTAATAAATGCACATGTAAGATTACAATAATAACAAGGTCTTGCCTTCAAGTGAAATGAATAAGACTATAAACTTTAAAATTCTTGTTACCCAAACCAAAGAAAGAGTACAGTCTTTTGCTTGCCTGCCTTTGAACTGACTTTGCATAACTCTTATCAAAGAAATACGCATCGTCAATGAGAAAACATTGCCCAAGAAAAGATGTGCTACATTTTTTTTTAGGAAAGAAGACAAGACAATGACAAATAATGGAGAAACAATGCGTAAGAAACAAAGGTCTTATAGACAAGGGGGTGGGGGTGACAAGGAAACTCTAACAGAGAATGTATAAAATATAAGTATAGTTCTTTCGTAACCTTATCTCATTTACAGTTAAGGAATTGATAAGGATTGGCCTAACAACAACAGCAATTAACAACATCAACAGTTAGCTTTTAAATATAATTTGATTAAGCCATGCACACATTGGACCACTAATGCTCTCGTGTCTGTGTCGGACATTGATTAGCTAGTAAAACCAAATATTAGGTTTGACTTCTAGTGGAGCCGTGGACAATTGAAATTGATCAACCCCAAATCTGGCAACAGCCAAATACAGGCGGCCCAGAGTACATTGTTTTTTTTTTTTTTTTTTTTTTCTTTTGGCACGGTTTAAATCTCATTCCATTTGCTACCAATCCGAAGGAAGGATAGAGAAGGGGTGATTCTTTTTGCTTCTCCAGTCACCCCACTATCCAGAAATTTGGAATCTTGCGATTCGAACCTAAAATAGTATGTGATATGAAAGCTCAGCTCGGCAATCAGTAATCTTAAGATATATTTTATTGAAAACAAATGATTTTAAGTATAAATTATATAATTAAAAAATTTTACATTAAAAAAATAAATAAGTAATACAAAAATAGAAAGAACCCATATAATTAATGTCAGGTTGACTCGCGAATGGGCTCTCTCTTGTTATCTATTCTAAATTTGGGAGCGTAGTTCTAGTAAGTGCCTAATTTAAAGAAAAAAAAGGAAAAGAAAAAAAAGAAAATAACAAACGAACCTTAGAGTCATCGCCTGAGGGCCAGCCCAGGCATCTAAAAGCAACATTCGGAACTTCACATACATCAGAAAATGGGTCCCAACTCGGCCCAATATAAGGGAAGAAAAAGGGCTAGACGGCCCATCATCATCGGCGTTTCCTCAAATTCACATTCCAAGTTAAGATTCCGTTGACCGTCGGTCACTCACTTGAACGTGCCAAAAAAGTACTAAAAAAAAAAAATGGAGTGCGCCGGAAAGGGACGAGGATCTCGGTGCATCGGCCGGCCGACAAGACGCTGCGGCCGCTGTGGCGCCGTTGCCTACTGCTCCGTCTCTCACCAGGTGAAACCATCACTCTTCCTTACATAATTGGTTTTTTTCTTTTCTTTTCTTTTTTGGTTATTGAGAGTTTATTTAGTTTTTTGGTTCATTGGTTGCTCATAGCTTTTGCACTGGAAGGACCATAGAGAAGAGTGTAAGAGGTTAGAGCAACAAATGAAGCGTATTGATGTCTTGAATGATTTCCCTTTCTCTTTTACTCAAGAAGCTACGTTAGAGGTAAAATTATTAGTGTTTATTATTATTAATTGTTTGTTTGTTTGATGAGAAATCGTTTCAGGGAATCCGACTACTAACACGGGCCCCACCACCACGGCTCTTACTTGAGACATGAGATTTGGTTACTTGTCTAGTAAGATTTTGATGTTCAAATTTTGAGTTGTGGAATTTTCGTTAACAGATATTGGAAAAGAAGGAGACTAGGTGTTCATTCTTGAGCAAAAGAGGCATACATGGAGTGGGAATGTGGATGTGTGAGTGCCGCTGCGGGCCACCGCCCCTTACTTCCTTTGATTTTTCAAGGTTTATTATTCAATCATCTTATCATATCTGCGGCTGTGCTTGTTCGCATTCATAAATGTTGATTGGTTCTTCTTACCTTCCTTGTGAAGTGTTGGCATCAAATGTGGCACTGATTATGTTGTTTAAAGAGTTAACCATTCAGTGAAAGCTTGTATGGCTTAAAAAGAAAAAAAAAAAAAAAACATGGTAGTATGACTGTGGTGGTGGGGGAATTAGACGATCGTGATGGATTTCTCAATCCTAAAAGGAAATGTGGAATTTGGAAGTAAGAATAATTGGTGTTTCTGAGCATGATGAGAACTGCTTTACACAGATGATTGGAAAATTGATGGTTAATGGTACAGATTAGACTTCCATGTGGATAAGTGGAAAGTTTTCTGAATTTTTATTTAACCAGGAAACCTGTGCATCATGGGGTTTTTCTTTGTTGTATGTTTTTTGAGAGCCTTTGTTAGGGTAGTTTTAGAAATTTCACTACTTATTGGTACAACAGCTTAGTCCACAAGAAAGATAGTGGATAAGTGAAATGGACAGCATTGTTTCCCATTCTGCTTTGATAAGCTACTGAAAAAACTTTTTAAAACGTTGGTTGTAATTTCTCATCTGTTTGACAGGTTAATGGATGATGTTTGGGATCTCTCAAGCAACCTGTGCCCAAGTCACGGTAATCATATCTGCTTTCTATGTACCTACTTCTCTCTCTTTCTCTCTCTCTCTCTCTCTCACACACACACACTATCAATATGGCAGCTATAAAATTCGTCTCACTATCTCTCAGGGCCTTTATCTTCAATATCAAAACATTTGAAGAGTTGGAAAGATTACTATGAATGGAGGTGCATCCCTCTACATTCACCTGTTGCTTTGCTTCTTCACTGGGTATGGCTTATCTGTGAATTAAGCTGGTGTTGAGATGCCCGCCTAGCTTTTTTTTTCATTTCCCAGTGAGATGGACTGTTTCAGCAATATGTAGCTCCTGTGTTAAATCCAAATTTCTGTTAACAGATATTGCCCAAATCTAAATAGCATCTGTTGAGTATGAGAAGTTAATTGAGAGTCCTAATCAATTGATTACTGCTTCATTCTATAACAAACATATTTAGGATATAACTGATCATGGATTTTTCTGTCTCAGCCCCTTACTGTGTATCATGCCACACAAATTGCATCTGTGAGAAGCTTGACTGTTGAATCCTGTAACAAACTGTGCATACACTATCTAGGTAAATATTGCCAGTCTACAAGATCGAAACCTTGTTTGTGCTGATATTGTGTGTGATTTTGTGTACTATTAATGCAACTTAGACAAGTCTGTCTTTAGATTCTACCTGGGACTTTAAACCAAAATAAAATTTTTTTTTTAAAAAAAGGCCCTGAGATAGTAGCTATCTCATTATACAATGAAATCCCATTTTATTGTTGATAGTTTAATGTTTACAGTTGCACTCTATCTAACTTTTGCTTTATGAATTGCATTGTACAAGGGCCTGAAAAAGAGCTTTTGCAACTTTCTGCCTTTGGAGAATTGTGTGCACTTTTCAATGGCATGCAGGTGCATATAGAGCTCATTGGACCTGCAATTCCACAAGATAGGTCAGTGGCAACCCTTGATGATTGAATTTTTGAGCATTCATTGCTGGTTTTTCTTTGCAGTAATCCTAAATCTTGTTAGGTTGGGTGGTGAGCAACTTTCTATCAGTAATGGGGCATCCCAATTTCTAAATTCAAGCTGGGTGCAGTTATTATGTTCTTCTGTAAATTTATCTTTTTGACGTTGTCTCACAAGGGGGTTCACATCTTTAAATTTTGTAATATCCTATGATGAATTGATTTATCTGGGTTTGTTATTGTTGCTTAATAGCTAAATTTGGATCTATCTTTTGGCAATTTCCCATTAAAGTTTGCAAGCATGCTGACAGTTGATGATTAAAATTTCTATTGTTTCTCCTTAATAATAGGGATGGTGAGAAGATTGATCTGAGAGGTTGTGCGCGTTGCTTGGATGCAGATTGCATTTGCAGATCTTCCAGTTCAAGTGAGAATGTTAACAAGATTGCTGTCACAGGTAAATCTTCTGCATTGACACTACAGCTTCACAGAGGATTTTACCATGATCGTTTTCAAGATCTGAAAGAGGTATCATGACCATCCTTTTTCCACCACATATGGTCTAAACATCTGCTTGTTATAACATATGCTCTCTTCTTTTGTTGTTAGAGTTGTTCACATCTATGGAGCTATTTTGCCTGAGTTCTTGTCATGCAGTTGTTGTAGACTTACAGTACATTTTGTTGACAGGACTCATTTCCTCAACTAGTTATTGCTCCTAATGCTGGCATTGCTGCTTATCCAAGTTGGATACCTACTCTTGTATGTCTTTAGTATTATGATTATCTCTCTCTCTCTCTCTCTCTCTCTCTCACATACACATGCGTATGCACATGCCCACTCAGTGCAGGCAAGACTACAAAGGAAGCTGCTTGCTTTTTTTCTATTTATTTTTTTGACCTTTGTTGCTTTAAATTGCTTGAGCATTGCTGTATTATTTTTTTCTCTTAAATCATTTTGATTTCATGTTTCTTGTATGAGCATGCCAGGAGCTCATCAAGGGGATTAATGTTCCAGCAGTATTTTCTGATTATTGCGAAGAAGCTTGTCATTTAGCTGCTCACTGCATAAACAGCATAATTGGCCATCCTCTCAAGACTCCTGTGTGTGTTGCCACTCAAAATTCTTCTTTTCTTGCTATTTATATCATTACATTACTTCCCAATTCTCAGATCTAACTGGTGCCTCTACCTTGTAGGTCCAGTTAAATCCTTTCAGGCAGCCAATGGTGGTAGAAGACAGTGCCCTGTTTCTTCCTTGCTATTCGAATTGCTTTCTGTTTGGAATATAAAGTGCCTTGCTTAGATGTTGGGCTATAGTTGATAAATGAACCTAAGGCAATGGCGGGAATCCAGGACCTATGCAGCAGGTGTTTCTGAAGTTATAGCAAAGCATTAATTTGTGTCTTTCTGTGTGGTTATGGAGATCAGGAAAGTCCGTGGCTGCATGCCCCCTGATTTTGTGTAGTTAGGTGCAAGTTGCGGCTTCAGTCCTGTTGTGGCCAATAGTTCTCTGGTCTTGCTGTTGACACCGTAAAATTTTCAGATTCTTTCGGCAAGTGATTGTAAATGAAGCATGTGACAGTGTGGAGGATGAGCTCCAGCGAATACCATATGCTCGTCGCAGATAGCAGCACACGCCAATTTTTGGAGGGGTTCTTCAGTTAAAAGGAATAGAAGACGTAGGGTACCTAAGGAACCCCAACAATGCAAGCCTGAAAGCTATCAGAATCCCTTTCAAAAATAATTCGTTTCCCAAATAAGAATGTTGTCTTCATTTTAATGTCGATTAAATTTTCTTCAGATTATTTTCCTAGGAAAAAAGGAACAAAGTAACGTATCCAATGCAGGTGCTTTGGGATTCTAAAGAAAATAAAATTTAATGACTTAAATAACTTTTTACTTTTTGAAATACGAGATTACTAAGTGAGATTGGGTTACCGAGGATGTCCGGCTTCTTTTAAAGTATGGATCGAGGTGGGTGTTAATTGTCAACGGCAACCGAAAGTTTAACGTCGTTTCCATAGAGATATCAAACATTAAATAGCGGACGAAAGGAAGACTAGACTGACTTTGTTAAGGGTTTATAATTAGAAAGCCCTGCCAATTCTTTTTCTAACTTTGTAAAATCGGCACCGTTGCTTTGTTGACTGGTTTTCAGCCCCACGTCTCCTATCGAAAATTTGCACAGAAAAAGCTATTACTGTTAATTTCCCAAGGCCCTTAATATGAAAATATTAGTGTTGGTAGTATTTTGTACTAATTATGGAATTGTTATAAGCTGTTGGAAGTGTATGACTATTCGAATACACGTGTGACTATTCACACCAACGTTGAGTTATGGCAAGGATTTAGACTGTCTAGATCAATGATACACAAGTCCACATTGTCGAGACCAATAACATGCAATTGAAAAGCATGTTAGTTGACTAAATCACGCATTATTCTAAATAGTTAGTCGGCTAAATCATGTATGTCCTTAAATAACTTAAGTGTTAATTATTACTATAAATAGATGTAATATAATAATTAAGAATTTGGTACCTAAGCTTTTGTATAGTTGGTTGGCTAAATCATGCATTTTCCTAAATAATTGGTTGGCTAAATTATTTATGTCCTAAGTAGTTGGATATCGATTATTACTATAAATAGATATATGATAGTAGTTAAGAGTTTAGTACGGAAGCTTTTGTATATTTTTGAAAAGTAAAAAATTAAAATTTAGTATTTAATATGAGGTTACACTGATGGTTGGCATCTCCCTGACAGGGAGAAGGATAAACCCTAAATTAAGCTTTTATAAACGCACATCCAAATAAGGCCACCTATTGTTCTGCACAAATTTTCGACATGGAACAACTGGGGCTGAAAACCCCACCAACAAAGCATGTGCCAGTTTTCCAAAGTTGAAAAATAAAAACTTTGACAAGATACAAGATACAGTTAAGTGATTTTAATATATATATATATATATATATACATACAGAGGCACACAATTGGGGCTGAAAACCCACCAACAGAGCAGATTGTCACGGGATGAGTTTGCGGACACTCTAAACCCGTGTGGCACTAAACAATTTCAAGGAAAAATTGCTATTAAGCCTAAAAAGAGAGAGAACAAAGACTAGAGAGGCTTTAGAAGTATACTTTACTTCAAGAATGGAGTGTGTACAAATGAGGGGGAGGAGGTCCCCTTTTATACAAGTTTTGGATAAATTACAACCGTTAGATCCCTCCTTGATCTAATGGTGGATATTACATCCTTTCATCTTCCTATTTAATACATTACAAGTTCCAATGTGCGTTCCTTCCCGAGGAGACGTCTACATTCAACGAATTGCTCTTATCTAGGAGGTGTCTCGATTAACGTGTTAGAACCTCCAATAGATAGGGTTTGAACTTGTTGGCCCGTGACATTCTCCCCCACTTAATTCGGCGACGTCCTCGTCGTCGTTTTATCTTTGTAGCGCTGGATTTCATTGGGGAATTGCCATAATGTGTCCTTCCCTTCCCAACTAACTTCCTTGTGAGGATGTCCTTTCCATTTCACCAAGTATTCTGTATAATTGGGTATACCTTTTTTGCGGATCCTTTCATCTACAAGGATGCTTTCTGCTTCCTTGTTGGAGGTGGTGGTAATGGCCGTTGGTGCTCGTTTGGACTTATTTCTCTCCATGTCTGCATGGTATGGTTTGAGGAAACTTCGAATTAGCCCTTTGTGGACTTTGCGGTGGGACTTGAATTGCTGTGGGAGTCGTCGGATGAGCACTTTGTCTCCTTCTTGGTAGTCAATGTGCCTCCGTTTGTGATCCGCCCATTTCTTCATCTTCTGGGTGACCTTGTTTTGGTGAGCTCGGGTGATGTCAGCGTGCTTGTGCCATTCCTTGGCAATTTGATGCGCCATAGGGCTCTTGTCATTGTATGGGGAGGCAATGGCGGGTGATGCCAAAGCAGGAGGCTTGGCGTTCGTCTCCAACTCAATTGCATGGTCTACCTCACGCCTATGTGAGAGTCTCTTTGATAGCTCTTGTGGCATGACGTTCTTGAACTCTTCTAGGGCTTGTGCCACTTCGTTGGGCAAGGTGACTTTGGGGCTTGGGTCGGATTTCATACCTTGTTTGAATTGTAATGCAGATAAGGCCTGACCTTTCATTCGTCGAGCACGCTCTGTGGGTATGGTGCAAGCCTTCCCTCCTTCCAATATTCCAAGTGAGTTAGAAGCTGGGAATAAAAAGGCGTGTACCTTATCAAAGAACTCCATGCCTAATATCACTTGGAAATCATCCATGGGGACAACGGAGTAGTTGATGCTTCCTTTCCATGCGCCAAGGGTTGTGGGAACGTTTTTGGCAATGCCAGCAATTGGTTTTGCTGGTGAGTTCACTGCTTTGAGGGTTCCGCCCTTGCTTGTTAGCCTGAGGCCAAGCCACTTGGCCTCTTCCATGGAAATGAAGTTATGGGAAGCTCCGGTGTCTAGCATTGCTCTAGATTGCTTCCCGTTAATGGTGGTTTAGACATATAGTAACCCTTTGTGGTCCACATGTGGTTGTGCGCTTTTCCCCTTCATGGTTGCTAGGATTCGAAGTGATCCCATCTCGGTTTGACCTTGCTCATCTTGCGAAGAGTCATCTTCAAACTGGCTCATGATGGCGTTGAGGGTCTTGCGCTTGGGGCAATCCTTCATCCAATGGAAACCATTGCAAATAAAACATGGGGTTTTTGGTTTAAGGGAGTCGGTCTTACCTCGATCATGCCTTTCTCCATATGACGAGGCTTTGGCCTTCCCTTTATCCTTAGGCTCTTGCTCCTTTCGTGGGGATTTTTCTCCCCCACTATCACCTTGGTTGGATCGTTTTTTTTTGGATCGGGTGTTGTATTCCACAAGAGACTCGGCAGTGGCAATGGCGTCATCCAAGTTTTGCACATTACGTCTCTCAAGTTCAACTTTGGCCCAATCTTTCAATCCATCCATGAAGTAAAAGAGAGAATCATTGTCAGACATGTCCTCAATCTCAAGGATGAGGGTGGTGAACTCCTTGATGTAGTCACGGATGGTCTCTTCTTGCTTCAATCGTCGGAGACGACCTCGAGCTTCCCTTTAGGCATTGCTTAGGCAGAAGTGCTTCCTTAACTCTCGCTTGAAGTCTTCCCAAGTGTCAATGGAGCAAATACCTTTACCAATCTCACCATGCTTGCGACGCCACCATAGTTGAGCAGCATCTCGTAGAAATGTGGGGGCAGTGCAAATCCTTGCGGCATTATCTCGAACGAACTTGGCTTCGAAGTATTGTTCTAAGCCGAAGAGGAAGTTCTCAACTTCCGTAGCATTACGAGTGCCATTGTAGATAGCAGGTTTGGGCACGTCGATTGTGCCAAAGTTGATAGGGCCAATGGAGCATGACCCATTAGCAACGGTTTGCTTATGAACATTATCTACCTCATGTCTAAGGTCTCGTAATTCAACTTCAGTAAAGGAACGATTACTACATACCTCTCGTTGGATGTCGTCAAGATCATGCTTAAAGGATTGACTGATCTCCCGAAGGGTGGATTTTACTACATGGGTGACTTCTCCAAATTCCGTCTCCATGTTGTCAATCCGGGCAGACTGCTTTTCAACGATAGGTTCTATCCTTGAGAAGTTTTTCTCCAACTCTGCAATACGAAACTCCAAGGCCTCCATTAGAGCGGTCTTAGATTTACCGCGTCTTGTGATGTTGGCACGTTGTTCCTCTCGTCCATGTCTTTGCTCCTCCACACGAACTTCGTTGTCGGAAGCCATCTTTGGTGCTTAACGGCAGCAACCAAGGCTCTGATACCAACTGTCACGGGATGAGTTTGCGGACACTCTAAACCCGTGCGGCACTAGACAACTTCAAGGAAAAGTTGCTAGTAAGCCTAAAGAGAGAGAGAACAAAGACTAGAGAGGCTTTAGAAGTATACTTTACTTACTTCAAGAATGGAGTGTGTACAAATGAGGGGGATGAGGTCCCCTTTTATATAAGTTTTGGATAAATTACAACCGTTAGATCCCTCCTTGATCTAATGGTGGATATTACATCCTTTCATCTTCCTATTTAATACATTACAAGTTCCAATGTGCGTTCCTTCCCGAGGAGACGTCTACATTCAACGAATTGCCCTTATCTAAGAGGTGTCTCGATTAACGTGTTAGAACCTCCGATAGATAGGGTTTGAACTTGTTGGCCCGTGACAAGATGCCAACTTTCCAAAGTTTTTTTCTTTAAAAGGTAAGACACAATTAATTAACTCTAATAATTTTTTTTTTTTTGACACAATTGAGGCTGAAAACTGCAGGTGCCAACTTTGCAAAGTTAAAAGGGAGAGCCAATTTTTCAAAGTTCAAAAAAAAAAAAAAAATAATAAGGCAAAATCTTTGCACAATGGGGGCTGAAAACTAGACCAAGAGAGCAAGTTGTCACGGGGTCATTACTTTCTCCCCAAAAGGCGGTCTATTGGGGCATGTAGTATACTCGCTTATATGGACCAAGATCCCCCTCTTCCTTGAGAATGTGGGAGTGGCAGGACAGGCAATCTGTTACATTCTCCCACACCGAATTCATCGACGTCCTCGTCGATATTTTTGGACACGTATCGAGCCGATGAAACCGGGGGTTCTCGGCATTCCAATCCAAGTTAAGGTCCCACGGTGGGAGGGGTAAGCTCTGATACCAACTGTCACGGGACGAGTTTACGGACACTCTAAACCCATGCGGCACTAGATAACTTTAAGGAAAAGTTGCTAGTAAGCCAAAAGACCACAGTGGGAGGGGTAGGCTCTGATACCAACTGTCACGGGACGAGTTTGCGGACACTCTAAACCCATGCGGCACTAGATAACTTCAAGGAAAAGTTGCTAGCAAGCCTAAAGAGAGAGAATAAAGATTAGAGAGACTTTAGAAGTATACTTTATTTCAAGAATGGAGTATCTGTCACGGGGTATTGGGGTGTACAGCACACTCACTTATATGGCCCAAAGTCCCACTCTTCCTTGACAAAGCAGCCTATTGGGGTATGCAGTACACTCATTTATATGGCTCAAGGTCCCCCTCTTCCTTGAGGATGTGGGGTGTCTGTCACGGGGTATTGGGGTGTGCAGCACATTCGCTTATATGGCCCAAAGTCCCCCTCTTCCTTGACAAAGCAGCCTATTGGGGTGTACAGCACACTCACTTATATGGCCCAAGGTCCCCCTCTTCCTTGAGGATGTGGGGTGCACACTCACTTATACGGCCCAAGGTCCCCCTCTTCCTTGAGGATGTGGGGTGTCTGTCACGGGGTATTGGGGTGTGCAGCACATTCGCTTATATGGCCCAAAGTCCCCCTCTTCCTTGACAAAGGAGCCTATTAGGGTGTGCAGCACACTCGCTTATATGGCCCAAGGTCCCCTTCTTCCTTGAGGATGTGGGGTGTCTGTCACGATGTATTGGGGTGTGCAGCACATTCGCTTATATGACCCAAACTCCCCCTCTTCCTTGACAAAGCAGCCTATTAGGGTGTGCAGCACACTCGCTTATATAGCCCAAGGTCTCCCTCTTCCTTGAGGATGTGGGGTGTGCAGCACACTCACTTATATGGCCTAAGGTCCCCCTCTTCCTTGAGGATGTGGGAGTGGCAGGACAGGCAATCCGTTACATTCTCCCACACCAAATTCATCGACGTCCTCGTCGATATTTTTGGACACGCATCGAGCCGATGAAACCGGGGGTTCTCGGCATTCCGATTCAAATCAAGGTCCTACGGTGGGAGGGGTAGGTTCTGACTGTTGAAGTGTGCAGCACACTCGCTTATATGACCAAAGATTCCCCTCTTTCTTGACAATTTGAGAATGACACGGACGGGAGCAACCCATGACAAGGTGCCAACTTTTCAAAACTCAAAAAAATTTGGCAAGACACAACTAATTAACTCTTAACAAAACTATCTTTGCCCAGGTTTAACTTGGTGCCAATTTTTTAAAGTAAAAAAAAAAAAAGACGGGCGGGCCGAATAGAGCTTACCTCCGACACCTGGTTTTCTCCGGCGCATATTAGCTTAGCTGCGCTTAATAGGCCGGTTTGGCTTCCTCTCTGGCGGACACTTTCCTTACCAACGCCACACTCCCACTCCAAGCTACGCCTGCTGAGCAAGATGCATTGCGATTTCCTCTTCTGTGGATGCACCGGAATATGATCCGAGAGGAGAAGAGAAAGACTTTATTCGGCGGGCTTTCTCTCGTAAAGCCAAAGATGCCCCAAGACACGGTACAACTGTTAGGAAGGGGACATGATCAATAGAACCCGGCTGGGATAGTGGCGCCCATTTCTATTTCTAACCAGTTCCGAAAAGGTTCGCTCATATTGGAGGGAGCATCCCCGCTAGTTCACGCAAATCTGAAGAAGTTATCACGGACGAGCCACATGCAGGGAAACTTGCACGCGTGGTTCTGGTCGGGCTTTCCTAAGGTATCTTGCTTGTGCTCAATTTTTTAAAGTTAAAAAAAAGTTGAAAAAAATGAAAATAAGCTTTGCATAAGTTATTATTAGAATTTATTAGGAAAGACACTATCTAAAAAATTTTACGTTATGAGTTTGGTGCAAATTTATATTACTGGCTTTTTCGGGCAAATTGTCGATGCGGGACAATTGGGGCTGAAAACCTATCAACAAAGCAATGGTGCCAATTTTCCAAAGTTAGAGCGGAACACAAGTCAATTAACTTTAATAAGCTTGCTCTGCAGGGGTTTTGAATGCATAGATTTATATGCCGGCGGTATGTAAAACGTCTAATAATCTATTAATAAAAACCCCATAGCGAAGCAGGCCTAGCTCTCTGAATATGGCGTTATTAAACTACCGGTTACCATTGACACTTATAACCCATCGCCGACCACATTACCAAATATCCAGGGTAACCCTTTCTCTGAATACTCTCCTAATTCCATACAATCGACTTTAGAAACACAATACACAATTAAGTATCTAATTTTCTCGTCGTTCTTAAAATCTTTTAACTCAATTTGACGGGAGTTATTCACTTCCCTCCAAAGATTGGCGTATGTCGCGGTTTGCGACGAGAACACGGTACTCTTTAGTAAAAGGCGAAAGAATAGTTCGCTCTGCGCTCATCGCACGGCTGCACAAATTTCAATAGAATAAACTATGGTCTACTTATAGCAGTCAGTGAGCCTAGTCTTCGCTCTCATAATGGATGCGGGATTAGTGTCAAGTTTTCTATTCCCTTAGCAATGTGTTACGGGATTATTACTTTCTCCTGGATCCTGGACGTGCACCGACATTCCCTGCCTGTGGGACGAGTCTCGTCGATGGCCCTGGACACGCACCCTGGATCCTGGACGTACACCGAGCGTCGACATTCCCTACCGAGTCAAGATCCTACAGCGGGACACGCACCCTGGATCCTGGACATGCACCGAGCGTCGACTCATAATGGATGCGGGATTAGTGTCAAGTTTTCTATTCCCTTAGCAATGTGTTACGGGATTAGCAATGTGTTACGGGATTATTACTTTCTCCTGGATCCTGGACGTGCACCGACATTCCCTGCCTGTGGGACGAGTCTCGTCGATGGCCCTGGACACGCACCCTGGATCCTGGACGTACACCGAGCGTCGACATTCCCTACCGAGTCAAGATCCTACAGCGGGACACGCACCCTGGATCCTGGACGTGCACCGAGCGTCGACATTCCCTGCCGAGTCAATATCTTATTGCAGGAGGGGTAAACTCTGATACCATTTATTATAGGGTCATTACTTTAACCTGTTAGAGTGTATAGTACATCCGCTTATATGACACAATATCTCTCTATTCCTTGACGACGTGGGACGGACAAAGCAACCCGTCACACATGCGTTCCTCAGCTTTCATGTTTGGCTTTGTCAAATTGTCGTCGGACGTATCTTAAGCACTGATGACGGGCCCACAGAAGGCCCAGTGTGACGGTCACTCCTTTTATTTTATTGTATTGAGACGCCAACACTTCCATGGTACAATGCGGTTTGATACAATCTTTTTTCTCCACAGCTAAACATTCACAGAATTAATGCATTATCTTTTTGTCATCAAAGCAAATTGTCTGTCGGTCCTCAAAGATGATGAAGGGTACAATTTAAAAAATTTATGATTTTGAGTAAATCTTAATTTTGTTAATATTTAATAAATAATAAAATTTATGCTTGAGGTCGGTTACGTAGTCATCTCGTCAACTAAAAAACTTCCAACGTCTTTTCCACATCGTGATTATTTAATTATTTAATTATTGTTTTGAGAAGTTTCCGTATTTTAATCCAGTTAGGTGTAGACCACAAGTACAATCAATCTCAGCCCTCTATTTCCCTTCTCCCTTCGTCGTCTTTCTCTGCAACCAAGCCGTTGCACGGGAAAGAGGGAATAACCGGTCAACCGGACCCATGTCTGAAAATTACCCACCGGGTCCACGTTTGCTGCTATGCCTTTTGTGCCTTCTAGGGTTAGGGTTCGGGTCGAATCGGGTTCACGCTCTGAAGGTGCCCTTCAGGGTCAAGGATCTGCTTCCTGTGCTGCCACGTCAGATATCGTGGCCCGTCCTGAACAATATCCACAGTGCCGTCGACTTGTTGCCGTATTACGTCGGATCGGTGGCTCCCGGCAATGGGACGATTGAGTGGAAAGGAGCTTGCTTTTACGAGAACGAGGCTCGCCTCGACGTCACCGAAGGTGACCGGGACGAACCTGGCTTGGGAGGCGGCGTTCTCTATCTAAAGGTTCGTTCTTGCGATAAAATCGTTAGCAAATTGCTTTAGTTTTGATTAAAATTTTTTAATTTTATTTATGTTTTGCCAAATTTTTATTGGATAGTTGTGGAGGAAATTTTACTTTGCGAGCAATTAACACTCGTGGAATCGTGGACAATGTCTTATGTTTGAAGAATCATAGTTTATTATAGTGTATGTGTCTGAACTTTAACAGACATCTGCAGCACATAGCTGGACTTGTATGGATCTCTATGTCTTTGCAACGCCGTACCGGGTGACATGGGATTATTACTTCACTGCACGGGATCATACATTGAAATTTGACTCGTGGGAAGAAGATGCAGAGATGGAATATGTAGGTTAAAAAAAAAATTCAGTGTTGTCTCTTTTATTTGAATCCTACACTCAGACAAAGTTTACCACAAAGTTTGACGTTTCCTTTACTGCTGAGCAGGTGAAGCAACACGGGGTTTCTGTGTTTCTCATGCCTTCAGGAATGCTGGGGACTTTCCTTTCTTTAATTGACGTGTTGCCTCTGTTTTCAAACACTGTGTGGGGTCAGAATGCTAACTTGGCTTTTCTAACGAAGCATATGGGTGCTTCATTTGAGAAGCGGCCTCAGGCGTGGCAGGCAACTATTAACCCAGAAGATGTTCATTCTGGTGATTTTCTAGCGATGTCAAAGATACGTGGCCGGTGGGGTGGATTTGAGACATTGGAGAAATGGGTGACTGGTGCATTTGCTGGTCACACAGCAGTTTGCTTGAAGGATGAAATGGGGAATCTTTGGGTTGGTGAATCAGGACACGAGAATGAAAAGGTATGTGATAGACTGCAACTTGATTGCTTTGTGGATAGAAAGAAGTTGAGAACATTTGTCCAGGAGATTTTATGCCTCTTTAGACCATGGCATCTGGATGATGTCTCTAGCCCTGTTTGGTGTATGCTTTATAACTACTTTTGATACCACTCCTTGTTGCCAAACTGCTGCATATTTATGATATCATAAAAAGCAGCCATTAATGATTTTTTGTTTCCTACCCACCTTATCTCGAACAGCATATTCTCAATCTTTGCCTAACTTCTTTTTGTGGGTGGGTGTGCATAAATATTGACTTTATATTGGTATTAGGTAAGTTGCTTATTATGAACTTGCCAATATATTTAGTTATTGGTTTGCTCATCATGGGTGGGAATATTTAGGGTTTGAAGATGGGAGTGCTGAGAGCTAGAAGGTTGTGAAGAGGGATTTTTCCATCTTTCTTTTTTCCTTACCCTATTTTTTGACTGGAGTTCTCAGGGAGAAGAGATTATAGTGGTAATACCATGGGATGAATGGTGGGAATTGGCACTGAAGGATGGGTCTAATCCCCAAATAGCACTTCTTCCTTTACATCCAGATGTGCGTGCAAGATTTAACTCAACTGCAGCCTGGGAATATGCTCGAAGTATGCAAGGCAAGCCTTATGGTTATCATAACATGATATTTAGTTGGATTGACACTATAGCTGACAACTATCCACCTCCTCTTGATGCTCACTTGGTATGATCTCCTTCGAGAATTTTATATTTAAAGTATATTAGCGATTGGAATTGCGTGCACATGGCATACATGGTGTGCTATCAAACTTTCTGCATGTTGAAGCATCCTATGGCAGCACTTGACTGTCATATGATTGTGAATTTTTTTTTATCCTAACCATAACGTGCTGTTTATGGGTGCTTGTCTGTGTGAGTGTGCAAACATGTGCTGTGTGCTATTGTTTTGTTTGAGGCTAAATTTTGCTCTGGTTGTAGTTTAGAACCAGAGTTATGTATGATTAAATTTTCAACATTAAGCTATTTGTGCTTTTGTATTCATAATAGTATGCTGTTGACTCTGATTCCGTTTTCAGGTAATTTCTGTCATGTCTATGTGGACACGCGTGCAGCCAGCTTATGCTGCAAATATGTGGAATGAAGCTCTGAACAAACGGCTGGGAACCGAGGTATATGTGCTTATTTATTAAGCCATTCCCTTGTCAGTTATCATAGGAGTGAGGTTGTTTTACCCACAAATTCTGGTTTTTCCTTGATCTGCTCACATAAGTTCTACTGGCAAGTATTTAACCGGTTGGGTAGTTAGGCTGAGACTTTGCTTTCAACTTTTAAATTTTTCAGGGTTTGGACTTGTACGGAATTCTAGCTGAGACTGAAAAGCGTGGCATGGTCTTTGATGAATTACTCACCATTCCAGAACAAGATGAATGGGTATATAGTGACGGGAAATCAACAACATGTGTTGCCTTTATTCTTGAAATGTACAAGGAGGCTGGAGTATTTGGTCCGATTTCCAACTTTATTCAAGTAACTGAATTTACGGTAAGCTATAAGTACTCGCTTAGACTCCACCATATTGTGTATAGTGTTTACATTTATGTTGCATAACATGGCTACTTCGCATCTTTACAGATTCGTGATGCATACATGCTTAAAATTTTTGAGAACAACCAAACACGGCTACCTAGCTGGTGCAGTAACAGGGATGGTCAACTCCCATTCTGCCAGATTCTTGGTGAGTATCAGATGGAATTGCCTGGGTATAACAGCATTGAGCCATATGCCAACATGAACGAATACTGTCCATCCTTACCACCCACTTATGACAGGCCTGCTCGGTGCTAATTAGAATTCTTTATGTTCTGGCTAGTTCTCAAGACACTATCGTGTAACTTATCATTTTTAAAGATGGAAAGATGACTTTAAATTTGCATCTTTAAATAGCACTCATGGAATATTTCTCTAAGTGCCGCATATTGTTACAACTTCTCAACAAGATATTCAACGCCTGTATATAAAAGTCAGCCTTGTAAAGCAAAGGCATTTTGTTTATATCTAAGGATTTTCGAGTAGGATCTTGCATGAATGCAAGGAACACACGTTTCTTTCTCATCTATTATAAATTGAAGTTCCTTGTTTATTTATGACAATGATTTTTCCAGGACAAGGAATAGTTCTGTTTTCTTTTTGCATTCAAGAATGAGGTATGTTTATCTCCTCCAGCATGTTCTTATAGAGTTTTGAATGATGGATATTTCTCTGGTCCCGGGATGGTGATTATTTCTGGTTAAACAAGCCATAGCTTACCTGGAAAAAGATAATATGCTAGTGGCTGTCTCTCCACGGCAGGTCTTTTTTGGTTGACTATGATTCCCCAGTCTTTGAGGCTAGTAGGGACATTGGATCTCTAGGAGAATGGCTAAAACATTTGTCCTTCTTTCTTTAGCCATTACGAGCGTCAGTCACGAATTGCTTTTAAGAACTCCATAGAACTATAATCAGTAGAAGTATTGGCCTATTACTATCTTGACCAACTAATCGCCCAATTGCAAAAATTACTGTCAATGGATTACAAACCAACACATCAAGTGGTAGAATCAAGATATCATATATATTAAGTGAGATCCAAAAATATCGCATGTTAAATTCTAGTAACATTCCCGTTGAATTAGTGAAATGTTTGCCTACAAATAAAAAAACTGGGGTCATCGATATATAATTAAAGACTCTTTCTTTTCCTTATCTCTCATGTCATTTGCAACGGCTATCATTCATCAACGCACACAATGAACAAGAGAAGTGTAAGCAACATTAATGGGATTCCAATCTTTAGAGACATCAGCAACAGATAAACCAAAAAGGGTTGGCTGTGTAAATCAGATTCGAATCAATATAATTATTTAAATATGTAAACATAATGTTCCCACCATTCGATTCACTGAAATACGGCGTATGATGTATAACTCAATGGATAACGTCAATGATGTACCCCGGATCCCTGTTGTGTTTCGTTTACAATATCAGGCATATAATGCCTTGAGAGAGAAAACGAAGGAGAAAAATAAATTAAAAGGAAAAAAAAAAAACAGCAATAAGCGAATTAGCAATGAGTTTTTATTTTGTGGTGCTGGAGTCGTATTGATGATCTGGAGTCTGAATTTCAGTTAGAGCCAATTAATCAAAAAGGGTTGTGCTGGAGAAATGCCAATTAATGCTTTTTGGTGGTCTTCTGGTACTTGTCTTCAACCCAGACAAGACCTGCAGAGGCTCCTACTTTAACCTTAACCATGCCATTGGATGCCACCGCTTTTGTTTTGCTAAGACAATCTTTCATCTTCTTGGAATACTTGAACTTTGCACTATCAACAGTGTACTGGCTCTGTTGTTGGTCTTCTCTATGTAATCCCATTGATCTGCCCTGCCCATGACGACCAAGACGTGCCACTTGAGGCCATCCAAAGGCACAGGGTTACAAACTGACTTTATTTCTTGCAGCTTAGAGAAAAAAGAGGCCTTGTTTGGAGGGCTCTCTTGCGTTTGGTTATTACAGATGTCGTTGAATCATATGCTGATATACAAAGGTGGCTGGAAACAAGGCTTGCGCTTTCTTGTTTGTACATTTTTCATGGTGATGCGGAGTTTTCTATTTTTTTTTTTTTTGGGTCGTTGAGAAATTTCAATCATTATTCACACTATTCCAATTTGAATGAGCTACACGTGGGGATCTGTTTTATTCTGTGCTAATAGCAACCCACAAAGTAGTGTCTCGAAGGCCGAATCTGCTTACCATAAGAACCCTCCAAGTTTTTCCGGGAGGCCATAGTTATTTGAAATTTGAATGAAATTGGATGGTGTCTAAGAGTGATGTTCACCGGCTAATGACCGAGCCTAGAAGCCTGAGAACCCTTGAAACAAACATGGGGACTTAAAGCGACTAGCGTTGTTGTGTTAGCTCCTTCCCTTTTATCCATCTGACCAATTCTACTCTTTCAACACTGATGGGATCCATTAAATTTTTTTAAAAAGTCCATGTATCTAAAATAATAAACTAACATTTTTTTCATAAAATAAATAGATAAAAAATAAATACGACTATATTTAAAATTAAAACATTTAAAAAATAAAAATACTCTCCTATTTTTAGACCATATATATCTTAAATTTTTTTATTATAAATATTATATTACATAACAAATAGTTAGAATTTTTGTAAAAAAATTGTAATTTAGTGCATACTTTTGTTTAATATATATATATGATTATATAATAATTTAAATATATATGACGTTTCAGCCCAGGTCATCCTAAGCAACCAGAACACAAATTAGAATTAGTAAGTCCGGCCGCCGTACTTCAAGCCACGGTAGCTGCGGAACCCGCCCGTCTTGACGCACGCGTCCTGGCCTGGTAATCAGCTGGGCGATGAAGCGAAAAGCGTGTTCGCAAGCGCGTTCCGGCGCTGATGTACGGTGATAGCCATGGATTTTGCGGAGACGGTGGATTATGAAATCGCGGACATCAAGATAGGGTTTTTCAGAGGCGATCACGGCGACGGCCATCCGTTCGACGGTGTTGCGGGTGTTTTGGCGCACGCGTTCTCCCCGCCGTACGGGGACTGGGTGGTCTCCGGCAATCTCACCCGCTCTAGGCTGGCGTCGGCGATTGACTTGGTGTCGGGGGCAGTTCACCAGATCGGACATTTTCTTGCCATTCCTCCGACGAAGATGCTGTCATGTACCCAACCATTCCTTGGAGGACAAGAAAGGTTGAATTGGCCAAAGACGATATTCTTGGTGTACCGCAACTGTATAAATACTGACTACAACCCTTCATCAACGCCGTCCATGCACAACTCTGGTGGACCCTCTCTTATAGATGGTACGTTCCGTCTTGGCATATTTTTAGCCGTTGGATTTGTTTTGCTGCTTTTGTAAATATATCTGAAAATATTCTCGCTTGTTAATTGTACAGAAGTTTTTTTTCTTTTTAAATAAATTGTTTCTTAACTCATGTATTGGGTGACGATTAAGCAAGTTGTAATATCTCGTTAATCAACTAATTGAAAATGCTTAATTTTACTTTAAAAAAAAATTTAAGTGTTTAAACTTCGAAACGTACTCATCAAAATTTTCCAAGTTGATTACGGAAAATCTGTTTAGGAGAGTGCCTAAAGCCGTTTAGACTGGACCGAGCCTGGTCTCTTCTTTGAAATCCAATTTACCACTTGATCGGCTGGTTGGTTGATGTAGCCATAATTGGCCCAATAAGCCATAGCCACCTTTTTTTTTTCCTTCGTTGGTCGAATAAGCTTCCCCTCTAAGGTTTTCAGGACAATTACGGCGTCTGCTTCAGCCTCACTGCCCTGTTGGCTTCCCCTCCCCCCCTCAGTTGATTTCCTAGACTTGATGGACACGGAATAAGGAAATTCATTTTTTTTCCCATTTTTTCAGTACTTAGGTCCTAGGGAAAATGACCCATCGTGTTTAAGACCATTTGGAAATTTAAAGCAAGAGATTGGTCATTGTGCCTATCAACACCACGCATATTTGGGGGGTTCTACCATGCCATAAAGCAGTAAGGCTATAAGACGTCCAAAATTCGAAAGCAATATTTTTAGTGTTAAAAATAATTTTAATATCAGTAAATTATAATTTACTGGTAAAAAAAGAAATAGATGGCTTGTTTGAAAAGGAGAAAATAACATAAAAGGACATGGGGACATGGGGACGGTGTGATATTCACCCATAAAAAAAGAAGCACATATACCACAAATCCTCGGCCCAGTGTTTAGCGAAGAATGTTGACTCAACTCTTCGGGCCTTTGTTAATGGCATCTTAAACATACACGTTCATTGATTTATTTAGCTATTTGTAATTGAAATGTGTTTATAAATTGAAAAATTTTTGGGTGAATCTGATCCACATATTTACTTATATACCCAATTTATGAAATTTTATATGAAATAGAAAAGGGTTGACCCAGTGTCCCTAACGAAAAAAACGAAAAGACTGTGCATCCATAAATGTTCCAATCAAGGACCCTTGCTTTATCCATTCTTCCTTTGATTCCCCCATTATACCTGAGCTTCAAAGAGCACTCCAGAAGGGCATGTTTAACTGTCAAACTGTCCAAGGGACAATGAGGAAAACTTTGAGTTTCAGAATTTGCAAGACTCGTGTGCCTCATCACCTTCGTAACCTTCATCTACACCCAGCTGGTCCTCTAAGTTTGCAGCCGCCCGAGTGGTGAGCATCATTGCCACCGACTTAAATTATCGAAAAGAATGTGAAAATGTCGTATGCACACGTACATGCATCGAGCATCATATACCAGTGGAGGCATCGTGATTTGTTTCGAAAATTAACAATATTGGTCTGTAGGTGAGCAGTCACGTCACTCAGTTCAATTCACGTACTTGATGGCACGCAATGCTATTAATTAAATCGCAGCTTTGGACCTCGCAAATGGGATTAAGAAACGAAAGAGATCTGCAACTTATTTAATGTACGGTAATAAAAATGCAATAGCTTGGCAACTTGCGAGTGGCGGACCCCTTTTTTGGTCCGTGTAGTCGTTGACACGAGCAATGAACCCCAACCCCACTCCGACAATTTGAGGCTTTCGAGCCCTTCTACAGCGTACATGCCCCAATTCCTGCCCCCAGAATTCTGTGGCCTTGCTTTCACTAAATGTCGCAAGGAATGTGGACAGAGGCCGCCAGAGAGATTGCTCCACTCTTTACAGCTGTTTCCAAGGCGCAACATTCAAAATCAACGCCTCCAGGGGAGCCTACACGAGTGTGGAATTTATGAAAAAGAGACGAACTGGTCATATTAAATAATTCCCGCTTCAGTGAAACTCTTGACAGATTAAAAGAGAAAAATGTTTAAAATCTATAACTTTAGACTTTCGAGGACTAATTTCTGATAGGCATTGAAAATTGACACACATGAAAAATGGTACCCAAATAATGGCTATTGCACGTAAAAGAATAACATATTGATTACCATAATTTGAATTGAGAACATCTGAATAATGACTATGCCACTAACATGACATGGGTAGATAACAAGGCGCATAGAACAAAAACGTTTTGTATCGGCCCATCCAGATAAAGATGAACCAAATTGTGATTATAACCTTTCAAAAGAAGACTCCAATTGATTACCACCCGTCGAGAATTTCCACAATCACTCACAGAAGATCCAACTGAAAAACGCGCAACACAAATAACGATAGTGTTTACATTCCATGAACGAGAGCCGATTGACTACCCTGCTGAAGTCTAGAAATACTTGGTGCGGGTGGTCCCAGATCAACTTGCTTTTTACCTTTCGATATGCACTACCGCACTGAAATATGAAACCTGAGGAGACAATATAATTTTAATTTGTGAACTTCGTTTTTTTGATCCTTTAGCCAACGAATTTGCTTTTGGTAGACAACTTCTCGGTCATCGAGAACTTGATAAATTTATTGTTTCATTTAAATCGAGAGCCAAACTTCAAACATCGAAACGTTACTTCCACATCTTTAGTATTTGAATTTTGAATATTAATCTTAACTGAACATTTTAATTTCATCTCTTTGCCAAGTGAATTAACTTCAAGTAATTAACGCGAAAATGTGTCGTGAGGTGGCCTTAACATCCCAAAAGTCTAAAAGTAAAAGCACAGAAAGTTGAATCGATTTGACATTTATCAACTGGCACTATGACTTGTGAAAGGGAAGTTCCAGTCTTGTCTCAACAGTTGCTGTGTGACGGCACAAGTCATGCTGAAAACGCCAAAAAATTGCAATTCAGCTGGCAAGAAGCACCTTGGATGCTTTCCTTCTTTCACAAGAAGTTGTAACCTTATTTCTCAGACCAACCGACCCATATATATAAAAATTTAGAATTATCATGACTATGAATATTAATTTCCTTTTATTCTATGATATTATAGTGGGCCCATGTTGTATTCCACCTCTTCCCTTGCCCACTACCTTCAAGCTTTTTGTCTCCCTCTACTGCTATAGAACGTGTCATTTCTTCCATCACTTTGATCTTTTATAAATGTTCCTGATATCAGAATTAACCAATCATGTCGTGGCCTTGCTAATTGTGACTATCTCAGTTTCTTCAGCTAGAGCCTAATGGGGCTCCTTCCATGTCCTCTGCCTTGGCACGGCCAGAAAGACAAAGAATCTCAATCTGAATCCAACTCCAAGCATCTCCGCTCAGATTCATCAATCTCCTCCTCTCTGTCCTCTCAACCTAGTCTGCCATCTGTTCCTTCCCTTACCTCATTTTCTTCTCAGCAGCAAGGTCAACAGACGACTGAGGTTGACCATCAATGCTTGGCCACCCTCAAAGGCCAATCCTCCTATGTTTCTTCCCTCGCTCTCTCTGGGAAGTTCCTTTACAGTGGCTCCTCAAACAGCGAGATGAGAGTGTGGAAAAGAGACCCCAATTCGCTGCTCGAAAAATCCAGTCATGGCAACAAATTAGCTACTGGTAATGGAGCAGTGAAATCAATAGTTGTATTGGGAGAAAAGCTTTTCAGTGCTCATCAGGATCATAAGATCCGAGTATGGAGAATCGATAACAGAAATATCTCCCATAACTACGATTGCTTAGCTACTCTTCCAACGAGGAAAGATTGTTTCTTGAAGTTCTTTTCCGAGAAGAATTACGTGCAGGTGAGGAGACACAAGAAATGTACTTGGGTTCATCATGTTGACACAGTATCAACACTAGCAATATCAAGGGATGGTTCTCTTCTATATTCTGCTTCGTGGGACAGGACGTTCAAAGTTTGGAGAACATCTGATTTCAGTTGCTTAGAATCAGCAAAGAACGCCCATGATGATGCCATCAACGCCATAGTGTTATCCAATGATGGATTTGTTTACACAGGTTCTGCAGACAAGAAAATCAAAGTGTGGAAAAAGTATATTGCTGGAGACAAGAAGCATTCACTGGTGGAAACAATGGAGGGTCACCGGTCAGCAGTCAACGCTTTGGCTCTTAGTACTGATGGATCTGTCTTGTATTCTGGTGCTTGTGATAGATCAATTCTTGTTTGGGAAAGAGATTCAGGAGCTGAAGCAAACATCAATGGTGGAGGACACATGGTGCTGGCAGGTGCGCTTAGAGGCCACACCAAGGCAATCTTGTGCTTGGCAGTTGTGTCTGATATTGTTTGCAGTGGTTCAGCTGATAGTATAGTTAGAATTTGGAAGAGGGGACTTGAGAAAAGTTATTCCTGTTTGGCAGTGCTCGAAGGGCATAGGCGACCAGTGAAGTGTTTGACTGCAGCTATTGACACCAATGATGGCAGAGGTTCTTCTGATTCTGGCACTTCTTATTTAGTTTGCAGTGGGAGTTTGGATTGTGACATTAAAATCTGGCACATTTGGGTTCCAGTTCTTTATCACAGTAATAAATTGAACGAAAAGATGAGAAATTAGGCTTTCCCTCTTTGGATAATTGTGTAACAAAGTGAGTTGTACCAGTGTTGGCATCTTGAACACGATATGCAAATAGTAATAATCTTCGTGTGCTTCAATTCAGTTCTTTTAGAGGAAAGATACTCCCAACCATGTAGCCCTTAAAACGCAGTTGAGACATGATGCACATTCGGAAGCCTATATGAATTTTGACCAAAGTTTCTTTTGAATTCACAGAAACTTTAGAATTTCACATGGAAAGAAGTTTTACGGTCACAACCTGTAGGCAAAGACAAGGGCTCCTAACATGGTACGAGTCACTTGTCTGCTGGTTTGCTTTTGAATGTTAAAAAGAAAATAAGTTTGGTGTACGGCTTCAACTTGATGTGCCCCAACGTGGGTCGACAGACATATTTTTTATTTTGTCATTAATTACAATTATAAAATTAAAAGATTAAAAGTATACAAATAACCAACTACTACGGCAATGTGTGGTCTATGTCATAAACCTAATTCTTGAAGTTGATACAACTTCAACAAATTCAATCCAATTCGCGGTCTATGCCCAACTAAAAAATCCCTAGTATCAAGAGGAACAATAATCTAATAAAGTTCTAAGCAAATTGTTTTGAAAAACTTGTTACCCTGAAGAACTGAGCTGTATTTGTTCTAACCATATACCGGGAGACCGACCAGACTGGATGGCTCTCATACGGACAAAACACGTGGTGATGGCTGCGGCGTGTCAGGAGAAATATCAGCGTATTAAATCTCCTGTCCCCTTCTTCGGAAGAGCATAATTTTCTGTCCATTCATTGCCTCTGTTATGTTGCACGACTTTTACAGAGAAGGTGGCCCAGAAACAAAATAAATCAATTTGAGATTGAAATCTGATTAGTACAACAACTCATTTGATCCTTCTTTTATCAATCCTTTACCTTTACTTTAACACGAGTTGATGAGTAGTTAGGTTAAAAGTTCCCCAAAGTTTGTGGTGTATGAATCCAAACTTCTTCCAATCTCATGTTTGATTATAATTTATGGATGTCTTCAAGAGAGCACTTTGGGGGAGACAGGTAATAAAATTATCCCACAATCCCGTTTGAGGTGATCACAGAAAAAATGGTGAACATTCTCTCTTAATCTTTACTTTCCGGAAAAGCCCACTTTCTCCTAACCAATGATTTCGTGTATGTCTGTCTAAAGGTTTCTGCCACGTGAAAGGCACTTGTGTAAAGCAAAAATGATTTTGCTTGTTTCTTTAGTTAATGCCTCCAATTGGATTGATGTTAGGTAAGACTTATGGTCTTTTTACACATAAAAAGCTGGTAATTCTAATACTTTTTTCCACGATAATGACAACGGGAAGGAATTATAAGCAACACTTGTCAATTGTGTTACTGATCCTCGAAAATTTTCGTCATGTTAGGACAATTTCCAATGACTAATGCATACAGGAAATCCAAGGTTTAGTTGTAAAAATCAAAGAAAAAATGGGTTAATTTATAATGATCCAAAGAGCCTTCAACAATATAGAAGAAAAAATATGCACCAAGGAAATATATAATATTGTATATAAAATTAATCACTTCAAAACTTCTATATTTTAACAAATGGCAATGTATTAGTTGAATTTTTAAAGCTGTTAAGAATCTTGCAAGTGTCCACTTGAAACCTATAAATAAATAAAATTGTGATATCCTCCAATAACAATTATTTTGGCATCTAAAACTTAGTAGTTTAGTTTGCCAGCATTAACTTATGTGATATGAAAATCAGGTAGCTTAATTTAGAATATTTAATGATTTTTTGGTTAGCTTAAACCACCAAAATTTCGATGACTTCTTTCGCCTCCCTCAACCCCTCAAATGTTACTCCAAGAAGCAAACCTCTGGTCCCATTTACAGGGATTTTGCAACCAACTCCTCTTATGGCACAATAATCTCGACCGTGTTCTTAATTTTTGCAATTTACGGAATCTCTTAATCAAAAGAATGGTATTTTAGATTGTAAGAACGCTTCTATCTAAGAAGCAACATTGTCAATCCCCCTTTATAGGATTATTAGAACGGACTCCTCATATGACACGATAACGTCAATCATCATCTTTATTTTTTCAGTTTATGGAATCTCTTAATTAGAAAGGCCATATTCCCGCCACATCCTAAGCTGTTTCCCATGTTAAGAAAAAGATTGTTTAGGATGCATTTGTGCATGTCAAGTTTGTGGTTTCATCCTGGCTTGAATGATTTCAAAATTTTAGTTATGGTGTAATTGAATAATTGAATAAAGCAATGAATGGAAGGACATTACTCTATTGCTGTTGATTTTTCTTACTCTTCACCTCCATATTATATAAAAATATTAAGTTTGCAAAACTAAATTTATAATTTATTTCTTTATTATTATTATTATTTTTTATCTTAGAAAAGCCATAGTCAGTATTAACAAGCAGACAATCTACATTTCCAGCATTTCAAAATTTCAGGATCGCTTTTGATTGACATTTCCCAACCAATCTTTATATTATTTTTTTTTTTGTCTTTGACACTCTACCATATAGTTTCTAGTGTTGATTATGGTCCTAACATACCTTAAACCGGTCAACGTCAAATTTCAATGAACAGCACACATAACTTGGTCAACATCAAGAGCTTAATGAACTTCCGCAATGTGAAGGTAAGATGTACAAGTGATCGCGGTCCAACCCAAGAAATATGTGACCCGATTTTGGTCCCAAGAGATTTAAGATTGGATAGAGGAAGAGCAAATGGCATGTGAGCAAGAGAGGCATTCCTAATGCTTCTTGCATTCATATATCGGTAACAACCGTTTGGCAGGGTAATGAGCTTCACAGAGTATATAATAATTTTAAAGTAGTCATATTGAGAGGTAATGATATTAATAATTTTGAAATATTTGAATAATATAAATTATATATATTTATATAAAAACAGATATTTAAATTTATTTAAATAATTAAATTTTAAATCAAGTTTAATTTATATTTTTATTATAATAAATTTTTAATTTAAATTAATTTTTAATCTGAATTAACATTAATAATCCAAACACTTGCTTTTTTCAGGGCATCTCGTAAGGCAAAAATCATAGACGATGTCTTTTCTGCTTGTTAAAAAAACTACTGAATTTCTATAGAATAGCTTGTTTTGCAGCATTTTACAGAAAATAGAAAAGTTTTTTAGGCAGGCATTTAATAGCAGCAGGCCTCCAAACATTCATGAATTTTGACGTGAAGCACAACAATTTTCTTTCGGGAATGATTTTTGTGCCTGCATTTGCAGACGAGCACTCGACGTGATCGAATGTTTGCCATATGTTGGACTAATTGACCCCGATGCTGGAGTGCCGACCCATAGTGAATGGTACCAGTCCGCTTCTCCCTTTAGTAGTCGTAGCCGAGTCTTGTTAAGGCCCAGTACAAAGATCGTCTAGGCCTATTACTTACAAATTGAACACTTTTTTTTTTTTTTACTTTGGCCCAAATCAGTTACTTTAGTCCAAACTCTCAGTTTTTCATCTATTTTACTTTTTGAAATTGCATTTTTAGCAAGCTAAAGCATTTATGTGCTCCGTGAAAGCACTCAAGTTACGGACTGTTTAGCCACCATGCCGTTTTTACTCGATGGCAGGTTTCATCTATGGGAAAAGCACCCCCAGGGCCTTGCGCCGCTCCTGCGTCAAGACATTATTGGAGTCCAATGGCCCCGTGGCTAGTTGCTCTATTAGGCTCTAAACCTTCCTCTTTGACCCAAAAATTTTTTTTTTTTAAAAAGAAATTGTATATTTAATTAACTTTGCCGTGGCATTGAAGAAGGTTATGGGATAAAAATGTGATTAATTTTCTGTTTTGGGTCAGTCAGTCTTCAATAACCCTCTAATGGGTTTCAAGAAAAGTTAAATGCGGAGAAAGTTAATTTTTTTTCCATCTTCTTACATAAGCCGACATCGAAGAAACCGGCAAAAGTCTAAAAAAAGTCAACCAGGTCGTTTTACTTGCTTTAAGGTTGCACGATGTTACCGACTTTTACCCAACATTCCTATAGCAGCGAAATTCTGCCGCCAAGCGGGACCCACTTCCCATCCTTCTAGATGCACTCTGGCCAATATCATAAATGTGAGAAGCTATGGATATACTGGTAAACACATTATACATAATTAATAAATAAAAGTACAAAATGAAGTGATGAGAATTTGTTGGGGAGGTTGAATTGAGCTAATATCAAAATTAACATCTATAAAATATAGGTCAAATTTTGATATTAATATTTAATACTTAAATTAATAAAAAATTAAGAGTAAGAAGGAGGTTAGTATATAAATAAAAGACTTAAAAAAATTTATTAAAGACTAAACAAATAGAAAGTAAATACACTTTTATTTATAAAGATTAAAAAGTTATTGTGTGTGGTGAATCTTATTGCTATCTTATGAAAAATTATAATACATATCAAAACTAAAATAAATCAATGTGGTGATAAATCTAAAAGAATTTAGACTACGAGATCAAATGAACCAATTTATTTCTTATTATAGAGAAGTAGGCTCAACAAAATAATATTTTACATTATTCGTTGTGGTACGAGTCTTTTCAATGAATATAATATTTATTTTATTAACCGTGTATAATAAACTTATTAAAGGGTGTATCTATTTCTCTGTATGGTGGGCAGGTTCACTAACCATGACCACGTTTCTTCTCATAACTTGTTCGAGTTTGAAAAGTCAGATTTCTGTGTGCCGACATTGGTAGATGCAGCTGGAAGGTTGAGGCGAATTATATACAGTGGAGCCCAGGGGAAGCGAGTCGGCAGTTGGGTCACCACCAAATGAGCAAAGATAATTAATTTGATTCCAAAGTCTGTAACTTTTTTTTTTTTTGTTGCCACAGAAAATGGCATCATCATCATCATTAATACGAAGGCATGGGGTTTACAGACAATCGAATGATAACTTGTCAGATTGTTTGACTGTTTGTTTTGGTAAATCTGGTCTATTTCTGGAATTTATGCAGCATCGATGCTAATGTCCTGCACTTTGCAGAGAGTTGCAGGCCCTAGGGGTAGGTTTTTGTACAAACGAGAGGATCATTGTCTTTTGCTTTTACCAACTGTAATGGCATTTTCTGAAAAAAAAAAAAGTAATGGCATTTTTTTTTCCTGCGGTCCATGCTGTCTTTTTCTTTCCTTTTTTTTTTTTTTTTTTTTTTCGGAGCAGCAATATCATTAAGTGAAACGGATTCATGTCGTAATAACGATGTCAATTCAATTTAAAATTATTATTATTTTAATTAAAAATTTTTATAAAAACACAACATATATATAAAATAATAAAATATATAACAAAATATATAAAAAAATTATTATATGGGTTGTTATATGTTTTATAATTTTTATTACATATCTTGTAATTTTTTTTTTAGTAAATTTTAAATTTTTTAAATAATAAATTTTAATTCTTTAACAATATATTAACATTAACATGACATCAATCCGTCTCAGATGCGTCCATTCTCTCCGTTCATATACTTTAACTTTTTTTAAAAAGAGAATATTGCGAGGCAAAGAAAAATTTGATGGGGAATATGCATGCTCAATGGCTCATAGAATTTATTTCTTTGAACTAGCTGGCTTGCATAAAGCAAGGATTATGCCAATAGCGTGTTGTCGAAAAACAAATCACCAGTCTCTTCCCCTAGATGACAAAAAATATATATCTATACATAAGGTGCGTTTCTTGGAGTTGACAGGCGTAAATTATCACCTACATGCATTGTAATTGTCCCCCTTGGGCAAAATCACACAGGGTTTATCACGGGAGATGAACCCAGACTCACATGAAAGTCGAAAAAGGCAAAGTCCATTTAACTTACTTTCTGATGAATAAAAAGAAAAAGAAAAAAAAAAAAGCCCATTGAACTTCACATCACATTTCGGTCAAACAAAAAGTCGGTGGAGTATTGGAATTAACTTTCCGTTGTTCTTCTTATTATTATTATTATTTTAAAGCAATTGGGGCATATTGATTTGACTTATTTCTTAACCCCCCCATTGAAGATCATGTAAAGTAGCAATGCCGGAGTTTAACCAGAAGAAGTAATTGAAATTTTGTTTGACAATTTTCTTCCCGGGATCGAGGTTGGTGCACAAAACTATTGTAATTCGGTTATGCCTCCTTGAATAATTTGTGTGTCAAATTCCATGCACGGAGGACCTGAGAAGGAACTCTGTTAAAACATCCAAGGGAGCGTAGAAGGGTTGAGATTAGTGTTACCATTACTAGACCATATATGAATGTGAGGTTCTTGGGAACATACATCCAAAATGCGAAACTGCAGCATTTGGATGAATGTCGAAATATGGTATTATTGTATTTGATATGAAATTAAAAGCCATTGGAATCTTTATTATATTCAAATTTTAAGTAATATTCATATTTGTAGTTTGACTAATTAAAAAAATTCAATATTTAACATCATAGTGTTAATTTTTACATTTACATTACACTCTATATATAATAAAAATAATCCTCCCTATATGTCTTGTTTTAAGAGCCCGCATCTTCGTACATGCTGTTTCCACGTTTTAATCATTAATTTTCACCGTTTATTCTTTTTATCTGCTTATCTTTGAGTTCATTCATGTCACCATCATCATCATCTGCAGAACGAATTAACGAATATGAAAATGATACTAACCAACAATGAGTGATATTATCATTTTAAAAAAAGGGGTTTCAAATGAGTAAACGTGAAATGTGAATAAGCAAGAGTTTACCCCAAATCCATGGGAGATACCTTTGAAATCAAATCAAATTTTGCACGCATATGAACAAAACTTTTTCTTGTGTGTGTGTGTGTGTGTGCGTGTTAATATAGCACAGATGGAGCACTGGCTAACCACTTAATAAAGGTTTCTATGCCCAAAACTCTTCCCTACTCCTATGGAATAACATAAAATCTCACAACTAACGAATTTAGGAGCATGGAAGTCAAATGAAAAGGAAAGGAAAATTTTTTCAAAAGGATGTTCTCTAGAAAACGTACCATTCGAGGCAGAATTAAGAAAAATCTCACATAAGGGTAAAATAAAAATTACACAGCAAAAACCAACTACAGAAAGAGTCCAATTGAAAAATTATGATAGCAACGTCTATATTTAGCGATGAAGTTTACAGTTGAAATTTGTTCCTAGAAAAATCTCATTGGTTTAATTTGAAGCTGTTGAGCTTACATTTCAGTGAACTTCAGCTAGGGGGACATGGAAACTTAAAGAGATTGGAGAAAAGCCATCATTACTTTATACTAGATGGATGAAAATAAAAGTCAAAATATGCAACTCACAAGCTTTTTATTTCTATTTTTTAATATAATGGTTGGACGGTGACCTCAATTTTGGAAGGTCAACCCAATCCATAAAAACTCCTTCACTTTTTTTTTTTTATTTAATATAAGTAATCAATAAAAGTCTGTTAAAACTCTATTTTGAGTTAATTGATTTTGAATGAAATTATCACTGAGCTTCGGCCCATCAGTATCCATAAAACATGTTAACTTATCAACCACTTAATCTAACTCGTAGTATGAATAAATTACAACATTATGATTTTTTTTATTAAAAGATTTATCAAATTGAAAACTACATAATGGAGGACACCTCCTTTTTAGATTGAAATTTGAGACTTTAAGGATATAAGAGTAGATTTTTAACCAATGAGATATCTTTGAAAGAGATAGTATGATTAATTTTAAAGAAAATTTTTAATTTAATTTATTTAAAAAGTAAGTAAGAATAGTAACACCTTAATTTAAATCCTGGCCTTGTTGCATATCTTAAGCTTCCTTTGCCGGGAGTTAGAACCTTAATTATCAGAACATTCCTTGTATACGAATGTGTAGTTTCTTTGTTTGATCCATTGTTTGTTGATTTTTTTACTGCACAAATACACAACAATTTTTTTTTCCCCCACTTTCCAAGAAATAAAACGTTAAATACAGGAATTCCTAGATTTCTCTCCCCCCGACCCCCACTCCCACCCCCTCCTGATATCTTCTTTTGCAATACAACTCATCCTTCTGAGTAGAACGAGTTAGAGAGAGATGATATTTTGAGTGGAGTTCATGATGATTATCTCATGTGAAGGAAGGCAAAAACATAATCAATCCTCATAGAGAATACTGCACGCAAATCCTTGGATTTTTGTTACTCCATTCAACGTAAAAAACACCCTTCAGCAATCATCATGTCTACCTCCTTCGCCTCATCATTATTCTCTAGCTTTTGCCATCTACCAACCCCACCAAAACTACCATCCAGCACCAAGATCAGCACAAGAATAAGAAAGAAAAAGAAGAAGGAGAGAATTTAGAAGAAGAGGAGGAGGAGGAGGAGGAGGAGGAGGAAGAAGAAGAACAAGAAGATGGGCTCACTCAAAAAGAAAAAACCCTACTATTATCTTCTATTTTCAGCTCCTTTGGTATGAGCAAAAGGTTGTTTCTTCTTGTGGAAAGAGTTGCATATCTTCAGTTTTAATTCTTCTCTTCTCTTTTGATCTCTCCTTGGGGAAAGAAGCATCATGGTCCGACTACTTGCTTGGCTAATATCTACATCAAGGAATGAATCTACATAAAGTTTGAAAGCTTTTATCTTTATTGGGTTTGTTTGATTTTTCCAAGTCATTTGTGGAGTATATATACCAGAAAGATTGTTAATTGTGTGTCTTCTAAGGAAATTCAACTGTTCCCTATTTCACTCTTTCTCTGTCTTTCTTTTTTTGGGGACATGATCATTGTATGGCTTTCCTTGGCTTTGGAGGCTTTATTGGTGCAGGTTTCTGAAAGCTGCACCAGGTCCAGAGATCTGATTTCTATATGAATGTATCAAAATAAATGTTTGTTCTTCAAAACATGAGCAGTCATATTGTTGACTATTTTCCATTTCCATGTTAATAATATACCTTTATTTCTGTACACAGCTTACCTGCTACTATATTTGTCTTACATTCTTGAGTGCCTCTTGAATTAGCTAGCGCTCAGTGTCCTTCTGAATTTGGGTAAATGTCTGATCTGTGTTCATTCCTTCTGTTACCCTAACTATCATGGTTGCGTATGCAAGAGACTTGACATGACCTTTTCTGACCAATTCTACATCCATATTTGATTGAAGCTTCATCACGAATTACAAGGTCTGACATGTGTGTGTGTACATGGACAAACTTAATCCATATATGTTTTGAATAGGTGAAAATGAGAAACTGATGTCTTGATGTTGGCATGGGTTGTATTTGCCGATGTTGGAACTCTGTAGTTGTCTGGATCCCTCAATGATTATTAAGCTTGAGGTATAATGGGTGATTGTCTTTTGTACTGGTTTTATAATTTCAGGTTCTGAGTATCTTTCAGATTGAAGGGAACCACGTCCTGTAATCTTGCTCAGAATGTCTGCTGTGATTGAGGTTATGTTTGGATTTTGTGTCACGTTTTTGGCTACTCAATAAAATTTTACTGTTCCAAAAAAATAAAAAAACCTTGGTGGGGAGGTGAGGCAGAATTATAGAGATCAGTTGGCCGCTAGCATTATGGAGTAATTATGTGGCCATTGAGCTATATATTATGATTATGGGTTTCTCGTAGCATTTTCCCATAATTTTGGGTGGTATTTTTTTTTTTTTTATTCTCTAGCTCATTGTGCAAACTTCAAACTGGTGATCATTGACTTCCCAAAATGAGGTCCAGCTGCCTGATTCAAATAGATTAATTAGTTCACTGTGAACCCAAAATCTAACTATTGCTGTCTGCCTTTAATGTCAAATCATTTTCTTGTCTAGTACTTTCGTCTGTCTTGCTCATTTGGAATTTTCTCAACATATACACAAATCATGCATAGGGTAACTCCTGTAAGTAAAAGTTGTTTAATTAATTCATCCCCCTTTTCAGCTGAATATGCCTTTTCTGGAAGGCAATGGGTTGATTGCTTCTAGTCAATTACATGGTTTGTGGGGAAAGCTTGATTGCCTGGTGTTTAAACATGCTAGAAGGGATGCAGTATCTTTAGCAGACCTCGTTGCTACGCTGGTCCGTGTCTAGGTGGATGGACTTTGTTGCATGGTTTTAGCTTTTTCCCCTTCCATTTCATTTGCTTCTTCTTGGATGGGGTTGGTGCTGTTAAGAAGCTGCCTTCAACAGTATCTCTACATTCTTGGCCCTCTTGCTCTCTTGTTCATTTTGTGCGTGCTGTTGTGGTGCTTTACTCGACTGATGTTTTTCTTCCTGTCCACTTACTGCAATGGCCTCCGGTGTTGCTGTGATTGATCGTAGGGGCTCCTGCTTTTAGCGGGTTTGAGCCTCCATTTTCCCATAGCTTTCCTTGATAATTATGTTAGGCACCACGATTTAGCTCCAACTAATTTAGTTTAAGAAAAAATTTACAGAAACGTTTATAAATAATTATCATATTTTTTAATTAGTTATTGAAAATTTATGTTAGTTGTGGAAGATGAAATCTCACTGAGTTGGTGCTGCTAGATCAATGGACTCAAGGTTAGCAAAAGAAAATGGAAAAAGAATGTTGAACATGCTGGGATCCCTCCTAGTGAATGTGAACTTTTGAGACTTGGTGATATCATTGGAAAAGGGAAAATGAAATAATTATAGTCACCATTTTGCAGTGGTGGTGTCTCCCTAATGCCCATTAGGTGGCCTGTGGTGGATGTCGATCCAATGTCTTAGTCGACCTTTTGGTCATCAGGATTGTGATGCAAGGGGGTCACCATCCAATTCATGTTTTAAATCGATCTTCTTTTGTAATTTATTTTTGTTTTTGTATTAATACTTGTATTTCTCCTTCTTTCTTGGGGATATATGACCACCAAAACAGCAAAATAATAGGAAAAAAAAGGGGCCCAAAAAGGTTGATAAATTATATTCCAGGTTAGGAATAAAAAATATCTTATTTTTTAAAATTTTAAAATCAAAATTTTATCTCATAATCCTTTTCTCTATGCATAAGAAGAAAAATTACATTTACAATAAAAAAAAAAAATCAACACGAAGTTACTTTACCTCTTTTTTGCTTATTATGACAAATTGGTTAAACTAAAAAGAAATTAAAAAAAAAAAAGTACATTTATTCATACCATTAGAATCATTAAAAGCATTCTATCTATTATAAGTGGTCCAAAAGGCTTTCTAAAGGTATCTAATTATGCAATTGATTAAGAGATATTTTTTGAGAATTTTACCCTAGCTTTCATAAAAGATGTAGTGATGTAAATAGGTTAATTTTTTCACTGAGTTTAAAAACGTTACATGCATGGATGAACTTCCTATATTCTCTTTTTTGATTTTGCTAGCATATTGTTTAATCCATCTCTCGGTTCTAATTAAAATCACAAAGTTCTGTGTGTGTTTTTTTTCTTTTAATAATACCTCAAAAATTGTAAATATTAAATTACTTAATTATTTTAATGTAATTTTTTATTGGGATTTTGATACGATTTCTTAGCTTAAAGAAAATGAAAGAATCAACAAAATTCTGATATATTTTATGATTGTATATGATTCATTTTTAGCATTTAATTTCTATTTTGTTATGCTTAAATATAATGTCAAAGCTTTTTTGTTTTTCCTTTAAAGCAATTTCACTGCATTTTTTTAGTTTACAACAAATAAATCAAATTAAATAAAAAAAAAGAATTTTTATTTATAATTTTATAAATATTTAAATATAAATTTATTTAAGATAAAAAAATAATGAATCAAATTTATATGATAAAAAATCGTAAGTGAATCATACAATTAAATAGGGGTAAAAAGCGCAGGAAAGAAGCCAGGTAGTCTCATTGTTTCTCTTCGTCTATCTCCCGACAAGTCGGCACTGTAACAGTAATATCTCTGAGCTTACATTTCCCTCGTGCCCTTCGTTTTCTTATGTATTTTCTCATCGAACCAATAAGTATCCTTGGACCTTGTCGTCGACTGATAAACTTGACGAATGACTCCGTTCTTCTAGCGATGTGATTTGGTTTTTTGTTTTTGTTTTTTTTTTTTTTTTTCTTGCTTTTCCTCCATTTTTTCCTACATATATATATATTTTAAGGAAGTGAAAATCTAGGGTTTCAGAGCTCTGGGCATGGCGGAAAACTCCAGAGATCGTGTCACGATTACTCTTGGCCAAAGCGGACAGGTAATTATTTTTTTAATTTTCCTTTTTCACTTCTGGAATTGGTTATGTTGCTTAGCTTTATTGTTGGGTTTCTGAATTGTGTTTGGTTGCTGAGAAATGGTGGGAAAAACACAAGGAAGTGGTGCATAAATCTCAATTTTTTCTCTTTGGGTTTTGCTTCTACAAAAGCAAAGAGATTACTTCAAAAGATCATTTATTGTTAATATAAAAGGTTAATTGCTATGATTAAAGTTATTCAAAAGTTGAAATATTTTCTTTTTTCAAGGTTTGCTGTTATGTGAAAGGGCCACTCACTTGGGCGAGTAATGATGCAGGTGGTAAAGAGGACTGCAACTGTACCAGAAGCTGACTATTCTGATTATCCCCCAAATGCTGGAAGTAAACGGTCTATAAAGGACAGGCTAGGGAGCAATTTTGATGGTTCATTGTTGCATGAGAGCCAATCCCACAACAAACGGTGTGTTTCACTTTGGGATTAAGGCTTTGTTGTCATCGTTTTTAGTTACAGTAATTTAATTTTTTGGAAATAGCTTTCTTCTTTATTGCAATGTAGTTGATGTAGATGTACAATTGACAGTGTCTTTTGGAGTCATTAGTAGTATATATTCTCTGTGCATGGTTTGGTGATAAAGTTTATCTTTGGAGAGTGTTATGGTATGGTTTGCCTTCTTGCAGGCAAAGAGGGGACAGTTATTTGGATGTTAATGGCGTGAAAGGTACTCTAAAGTGGTGAAATGTCATGTCCTTAAATTTTTTGGAACATCCCATTTTAAGATAGCTGACCCCAGTGTCTGTGAACAACTATAGATATTTGCTTTGGCAAGGATGACCTTCGATTCAAGCTCATGCAAAAAAATGTATGTAGAAAAGCCCAGAGTGATGACCATGGGAAATCCATGGACCTTCGTGAAAAGCTTTCTAGGAAAATGCAGCCTCCAGTCCCTCCATGCAGCAGTCTTGATATGCAGCAACGAATGCCCAGGCAGAAAGAGACCTTTCGCAGTTGTCCTGATATATGGCAGCGAATGCTTGAGCCAAAAGACACAATCTTTAGGCAAATTTCTCCTACAAGAAGTGCAGATGATTTACCAATGATGCAGTCATCAAGAAATTCTTATTCTCCTTGGACACTAGATCATATTAGACAAAGATCTCCAGTTCAAATCACAGGTGCTTCTAGGGGTATATCACTACCCAGAAATGTGGAGGCACGGAAGCAAAGACCATTGAGCAGGACATTTGAAGATGTGAGAATACCATCATATGTGAACAGGGATGTTCTCAATGCTCCAAGGTCAGTGAGTAGTTCCACAGCTTTCATGACAAAATCTGTTCTGCCCACTGCACCTTCAAAGCCTGCTGCTCCACTTCCTGTCCAGCTTCCTCCACCTGGTGGTGTTCCACAGCGGAGTTTATTTATGGTAGAATATCCTGCCTTTTGCTTTGCTTTCACATATAGACATACTTGATTTGATGATTATTTTGATTATTGTACACTTGATCTGTGTGTGTTCTGGTGCTTTTATTTTGGTCCATTAAGTGTACAATTTCCATCTCATCATTATACCCTTCCTCTACTAAACTGACTTTGATTTAAGGTTTCTTGAAAGGTAATGGGAGTTTATAAGCTCTGGCACCCATTTTGACTCCAAATTGTGACTTAAATGGTTAGCTTGTAACAAAACTTGGATTTCTGGTAGAAAGATTCCATGACTTATAAAAACAGGCTTAATCCCTGGGGGTGGATGCTGTGGCAAATTAATAAAAGAAGAAGCATGTAAAGTGTGTTTACAAGAGGATAACTATATTGATTGACACGTATTTTGAAGTAGAGAATTGTATTCAGAAGAGGATGCACGCACTTAAAATAGTTGTATTATGTCATCAAAAAGGATTTATAAACATGCTAGTAATATATATTTCAATCACAAAAACTTTCTTGGCTTTTAGAGGATGAAATGCAAGTCATCTGTTGCTACTTTATCAAGAGCTGCTTTGTCTTCTTTACCATTATTGCAGAAAAAATTGAATTTTTTATTATTGGAAATTAACTCTACATTCTGCATTCTTGATGTGAAGCTCCTTGCTTCAACTTCCATGTTTGTCTCAATTAAGATTGTGCATGATTTAGATGCATCTTCTTCTACATTTGGTTCTGCTGTGTTGTATTGTCTGTTTGGCATTGTATTGCAACATTGATTTGTGCTTGTTGCCACATAGGGTGAAGAACAACAAACTGTTGAAGGCTTTTTGCATTCACTGGGATTGGGGAAATATGCCTTTCTGTTCAAGAATGAGGAAGTATGTGCATTTTATTGTCCCTAAACAAATGCTCATAGAGAAAGGATGATAATATTTTTTGTGATGAAATTTTGACTTTGAAATGCATGTTATAGAGTGTGAAAAATATGCACTGTTCGACCATTACAGGACCTTGTGCCATGCAGCAGGCACCAATAAGACAAAAACATGGAACTAGAATGCTAATATAACACAAAGGATATGCATAATTTGACTACTTCTGGGCTTCATGACATGCACAGGCACCAATAAAACAAAATCATAGGATTAGAATGCAAGTATAACATATTTCTTTGTCTTGCATGCTTGTGTCAAATACTAATGTATCATATGTTCTCTACAGCTTCATGCATACTTGATGTGTGTACCCGGTACTGCTGCAAATGGGAGACAATGTTAGAACACATGTGGTTTTTGCTGCTATCTGTTAACACTTAGATTTCTTAATGTTAGAATGTCCTGTATCCTTATGACATGCCAAGTAGATTGGAGTGTGTTTGAGAGGCTATGGAATAAATAAGTGTGACATTACATTAAAGGAAGGGACATTTGACTTGCAACTAAGTTCAATGACTTCAATGTTTTCTTTGAGATTTATTTGCTGATTTGGATATAGAAGCTGGATGCAGAGTTCCTTGGTTAAATTTAGGTGGTTGTTATCTTGAATGCTTATAACTAAGTAGTGAAATTGTCTGAACCCCCTTGATGTGGGCTATTAAAGTGGAAATTGGTATGAATTTCAAAATTTTTGTCTCTTTCATCTAGCTAATTTTGCATGATTGACTAAACAGGTGGATATGGCAGCATTGAAGCAGATGGGGGAAAATGACTTCAGAGAGTTGGGAGTACCTATGGTGATTTTCCTTTCTATTTCTGTCTTTTTGCTATTTGTTTGCAAGGGTTTATTTTGTTCAACCATTTTATTCATCTTATTTATGATTCTAAAATTACCTCTATCGTAGAAGTATAATATAAAGTATTTGAACATCTGACAAAATTCCATGCTTCAATGTAGATTGCTGAATGACTTGACTTTATTTATCGTTATCACATTGCTTTCATGTACAAACATTATCATAGATTGTGTGATTGATTTGCAGCAGAATGGAAGGGATTTTCCCCCGGAATAATCCTTATAATTTCAGTGTGTTTATTGTGCTAAGCCAATTGGAGTTATAGACACTGAAGTTACTCAACCATATGTCCTACAATTAATTTTTGCATAAACAAAGTCATGGGGAAGGGGCTGGCGAAACATCTATTCATTGCATAAAAAGTGAAACTCACTGTGAATGAGATTGTTTAGCCGTACCATATTTCTGCTGCACTAGTTTTGAGTTCATCACAATCAAGATATCTCACTTCCATGTTTTACGAGATCTCCCTGTGCAAGATTGCGTTTGCTTTTCTTTAATTGCACAAAAATTTATTTTTTTCTTAAATGGACTTCAAAAGCACCTCAACGCTTCATTAAACATTTGTCCGTGTAATTTCTCTGCGTGTAATTGTTGTTCTTTGTTTCTAAGGAATGCTCGTCTGAATTTCAGGGGCCAAGGAAAAAGATTCTTCGGGCTCTGGTAGCTCTTAATCACCTTGAGAGGTGTACCCTTAAAGCTGATACGAGCTAGGGCCACTGTTATGGTGAAATGCTGTGACATGGACGTCAAATTACAGCAATCTCTTTATTTTTCAGAAGGCAATACCAGGCAATTCTTCCCAGAGTAGGTTAGAAACGACCCATTAATCAGTTGCCGGAGTTTTACACCCGAGTTCAACTTTATAGAGTAATCGGGGTTGGCATAAATCTTCGAGACGTAGAATGTGTTGTTCCATATTGCTATATTGATTTCCAATTTTCAGGGAACATTTGTTTTAAATAGTCATTACCTTCTGGATTTTCTCCGTTCTTTTTTAATTTCCCTTTGGTCTGGGAAATTTACGGAATATAGGAAAACCACCTGAAAAATCAAATTATCATAATTTGGTTTTGCCAATTCAAGGATTCAATACTTATCATAAATGGGAATGGATGCAAAACAAGAGGATCCTTTCTGGTCCTTTATATATAGAGCATACTCTTCTGATAACCGTACGAGAATAATTTGCCGACTTTGCAAATTGAATTATTACTTTCCTTTCTTAAGTTTTGTTATTATGAAGGCATCCATTTCTCTTTCTTTTTTAATCATTTTGATTTTGGGTTAGACAATACTCGCTCGTATTTTGAATATTATACTCGCTGGTACTAGGTCCGTTATTGTTTTCCTACCGTCAATGAAGGCTGTAGGTTTGGGTTTATATTAACTGTTTTGTCAAGCATTCTAATGTCTGGTCGTCTTTTATTTCTTCCGTACTACCAGGTGAAAGCGGGTTAAAAATTTATGATAAATGTTTGCACCAATTTTTTTTATATCAATGTTCAGAGTGGGGAAGCAAGACGAGGAGTAGTTTCCTTCTTGTGTAGATGACGGATAATTTGCAGTCATTTAAGTGTTAACGCTAAGTTTTGATTCAGTATTTTTTAGTCTTCCCTTGTTTTGCAAGTCCCACATTTGATTGTCCTGACATCTGAACTCGGGTTTCCCTTGATTCACCTTCATCCGGATATTGCTCGATTACCAACCAACCTAGTTAGCCACCATGATCCTATCAGCGTCCGTGCTGCTGGTAGGATAATGAACGAAAAACTTGATGACAGCTTTGCCTCTTTGGGAAAAATAAAGCAATGGGAATTTGATAAGCATGACAGCCTGAGAGAGATCCACGGGTGGAAGAAAAATGGAAGATCGAGGCAGAGACAATGGACTAACCACACAATATAAAATAGTTTCCATCATGTCCCCAAAAGGCACAAAAGTGGGTTCTAACTATAACAACCATCCAACAAATATGCTCTTCGAATGTGTAACGAAACATTAATTGAAGCATTGATTCACTTGGAACTACATGCTTTTCATGTAAATAACATTGCATTTGCCTGCTTTAAGAAGATATGTTGGGTTCTTCAATTGAACCTTATTGGTACATATCCTCGGGTCACTGCCCGCTTCTTATATTGATTTTGTCAAGTAACCACCGTCCTCAATATTCTAATATCATGAGTACCAAAAGGATATTCTGGTATCATTCCTAGATATGGTCAAGGTACACAATTGGAGCATCCCTACCAATGCCCCTTTTTTTTGTTAGCAAAAAAAAAAAAAAAGTACACAATTAAAGCAATTTTTAATTTCTTAAGGGCCATTTCAGTGATTTGGATTCTAATTATGAGAAATGGATATAGAATTTATAGAAATGAAAAACTCACAGTTCAATGGTCTGAAGAAAGAGAGAAAAAAGAATATTTTTTAAATGAACTGGATTGGATTGAAGAGCAATAACACATGTTGAGCCCAACCACATGTCTAATGGAGGTGGCCCATCCTCCTTTCCTGCCTTCCTTACCCTTTCTATTTCCCTTGAAAGCATCTTTGCTTCAGATAGAACATTCGAGTTTAGTGTTTTAAATAATAATAATAATAATAATAATAAGGGAGAATTACATCCTGCTATGTAGCTTATGACAATATTAAAATTAGTCTCCCGATAAGTTTCTTTTTTAAAGGTGAATTAGAACATACTTGATGGCTTCTTTTGTTTTTTCTACTATTTTCTGACCTAGATCCATCCAACCCTCATTAAATCTTATAAATATCAACCAATATCAAGGTGTGAAATGCATTGTTGATAGCAAATAAAATCTCTATATTAAGCTAACAAGAATAATTGGAATGATGATGTAACATCCTTGTCATTTGTTGTCAGTTGTCACACATGCTTCCAGTGAGGTGTTGTTTAGGGGCTTTTGGTCACCTTCCTCCATCATCCTTAAGGTTGAAAAAGAAAAAAAGAAAATCAAATTAAGTTTTAAATGGATGTCTGATGCTTCCTATGCACCGAAAGTTGATAATAATGGACCTACGGCACATGCTCCAAATGTGGGCAGACAAGCCTGTACTCCTCTTCATTTTCTAGGCCTTCTTGATAATGACTTCAACCTTCAGGCAAAGACATGATTGAAAAACGTGTAACCTAAAAGAAAAACATTGCCAAGTACAATGACTGAATTGAGAGAGCTATTTAAATTTAATTATACAATCTTATCTTTGTCTTGTGCAAAATTTCCAATCCCGTCAATTTCATCCAAAAGTTGACGAGTTTGGGAATGCAGTAGTTTGGAAGTTAAAAAACAAAGGAGAAAAGCACAGTACTGGGAGCCGCCAAGGCAAAAGAAAATGGCAAAACCCATTCGGCCAAGTCAAGCTGAAAACAACAAAAAAGAAGCCCAAAAAGTTTTCCAAAATCACGATTCTATTATCAACTGGGGCGAAACTTATATTGTCATTTTAAGAGAAAATTATATTGTCAGCTTTTTAAGATTTGATTACGATTTATGTCAAGCCTCTCCTCTTCCCAGTCTTTCCCAACCCCAAACAGCCCACGACCTCCGGCATGCGGCCCAAATTCCCCCTCACTCGCCGCCGCACGCGCAAAAACTCGAACGTTACTTAAGAGACAAATGTGTCACGTGCCCAGGAAAACCACAGTTCAAATCGCTTCGGCATCAACCCCGTGCGCAGTACGCACCCTCGGCGCATTTTAGGAAATTTTTTACTCAAAAATATATACAACTTTTTCTCATACTCTAGGTGCCTTAAAACGATGAACTCAAATAAAAATAAATTAATTTTTATATTATATAAAATATTAATATAATATAAAATAATAAATATGTAATCTAAAAATTAATTATATTTTCATTATTTTCGAGTCATCTAAATTTTTAAAGTTGTTTAATTTGTAATTTGTAATTCGCCCTCCATTTTCACGCTCAGCTCTCTCTCAATCTCCCTCTCACACACAGCTCCAGCGAAGGAGGTTCCAGTGGAGTTGGAGTGTCTTTCTTTCTCTGTCTCCTCTAACAACAGGTTTTCCCTGTGCTTCCAGCTTTCTCTTTCTGTTTCTCAATTGACGGGAAATTGGAGGAGAATTGTTGTTTGAGTTTTTAGTTTGTTTGGCTGTTTGCAGAGAACTTTAGTTTTTTTTTTTTTTTTTTTTTTAGTGACCTGATTCGGAAATGCCAGCGCACCGATCCAAGTCGGAGAATCATGTTTCCGTTAAGCAGCTCCGGCGGGACCCTTACGAGGTCCTCGGCGTCTCCAGGAACTCCACCGACCAGGAAATCAAGTCCGCCTATCGGAAATTGGCCCTCAGGTTGCGCTTCATCTTTCTTCCTCTTTCTCCCCGTTTGGCTGCTCAGTGCGCTTCCTCAGGTTGCGCGCGGGCGCATTTAACTGTCGTGACTTTGCTGCTGCCGTTCACAGATATACAGTTCACAGCTTAGTGTTTGAGAATGATAGCTTCTGAGTTTTGCTTTGATGTGGAAATTGAAAGTCACCACTGATATGTAATATGGGCCGTCCCGCATGAAATTTCCTTATGAAATGAATAATTGTTAAGCGGCAAAAATATTGGACGGACCAGATTTGCATATGTAATGTGTACATATTTATGCAAAGATGATTGCAGATTTTATGATTTTGTGTGGCTTTAATGAGCTTGACAGTGTTAAAAATTAGTGAAGTGAATTTCTTGTGGTCAAATCCTTGAATATGTTCTGGGAGGCTGTTAATAGGAGAGGCTGAACCTGGGAGGAGAGGCATACCATAAATACCTGCCTGTTATTGAAGAATGTGATTTGATGTGTATAACTCCATTTCTTATGTTCAAGTTTATGTGATGAGAGTGGCTTAAGAAACTTGGATTGAGAATCACAATCACATGAGGGTGAGGCTGGGTGTTTTGAGTCCTCTTGCAAAACATTGACGTACCGCAAATATGAATTAGAGCTGATAAAGTCTCTGCAGAAGCACAAGGTTGTGGTATAGAATGGGCTTTGATTTAGGATAGCTATGTTAGGAGACACATGCCATGCTAACTTAGAATAACTATGGCCGTAGGAGATAGTGGGTTGAATTTGATATGCTTAAACCTATGTACCCCAAATTCTTGACATTGACAACCATATCTATAAACTCCATGGCTCCTCTGGCCTGGGGATTAAAAAAAAGAAAAAGAAAAAGAAAAACCCTGGTCATCCTGTTGCCTGAGTTCTTCCTTTTTGATTGGAGCTCACTGTTTCAGGTACCATCCTGATAAGAATGCAAATGATCCTGAAGCAACCGATATGTTTAAAGAAGTTACATTTTCATATGGTATTTTGTCCAATCCAGATAAGAGATGCCAGTATGACTCAGCTGGGTTTGAGGTGAGTTATCAATATCTGGAATTCAGATGTCTATGAAGATAGTCATGTTTTTTCCAGCATTAATGTTTATTCTGCTAGCAAGTTCAATTCTGCTGTCCATATTTTGATTAGTCCAATTGGTGCTTGCAAGTTCTTTTGTGCATGTTTTAGAACTCAATTTATTTACTTTGATGCTGGTTATATGTCAGCAACATTTTAGTGCTAAGCATGATCTCATGGTTATTGGATCAGGGTGTTGCATTAGAAAGTCAAGAACTAGAGCTAGATCTTTCAAGTTTGGGAGCAGCGAACACCATGTTTGCAGCATTTTTTAGGTGAATGTATCATAAATGTTTGCTTTTACCTGATTTCAAGTTATTTATTCTTTTCATCTTAATACATTGAAAAGTCCTTAAAATGCTTATGAGTATGCAAACTGCATTTGGATTTGAACTTTTCTGGAAAATAGTAAACTGGGGGTGCCAATCAAGACCACTGTGTCTGCAACTGTCCTGGAGGAGGCACTTAATGGCATGGTCTATGTCCATCCCCTTCTGCTTGGGCATCCTATTTCCAAGAAGGTGAGGTATTCATATTCTGGTTCAGGTATCAATTTTAGCAACTGTGATAGGGCTTATTCAAAACTTTTTAACTTTTAAACAGGTTGAAAAGCAATGTGCTCACTTCTATTCTGTCACAATAACAGAAGAGGAAGCAAGAGCAGGATTTGTCTGCCGAGTGCAATCATCCAAGAGAAGCAAGTTCAAGGTTTGTAATATAATAAAATTGTTGTATAAGCATTACATTAGAATTCCCTTCTGAATGGATAACATTTTCGGCATTGGTAGTCTGCACAATGAAGTAACCATGATCAATTTATGATTGGAATCAGGGATTATATCATATGAATATTTGGTATGAAAGAGGGAAAAAAGCATGAAAGAAAAAAAAGAAAGAAAGAAGCTCTATAGATAGGTATGCATTGAACTGGTTGTTACCCTTACTGATTGATAACTATCGTGCAGTTGTTATATTTTGATCAGGAAGAAAGTGGTGGATTAAGCCTTGCAATGCAGGTAGAAAGCACATTACTTGTTGGTATTAGTTATTACAATTAGTCAACAAGTACTTTTTTTTTTTCTTACATTTCCTATTGGAATGATTGTAAAGAACATCGTGGATATCTTCTATGCATTGTTATCACAACACATACAACAGAGATTGCTGCAAATAGGTGTGCTCTGGCTATTGAGACATTAAGAGCAGAAAAATGAAAATAATATTGTTTAAGGGTTTCGGTGGTTTAGTAGTCTTGTAAATCTTGAATTGTGACATTTGATATTTGCCAGTTGGGAGCCAACATTAGGGAATTACATGGCAGAATTACCTGTCTAGTTATGGCCTTTAATATCTGAGACTGGTTGGTTGTTTTCTAGCATGGTGTCCATAATCTTTTCTTCATATTTCTTATATCTTACATGGCTTGGTTGTTCGGTAGCCTATTTCTGTAGGTGTTTTTTGTTGAGAAGGCATCCTTTTTCCTTTGTGTTTTATTCCCATCCTAAATCAGTAATAATGAGTCAATTACCCTTTGCATCAGCAATGCAAAGCATCTCTCTCTTTCTCTCTCTCTCACACACTCTCTCTTTGACACCTACACATTTATACACAAAACTACCAATTTATCAAAACATATTATTTTATTCATTTTCTATTTTATAGAAAATTGTCATCACTTTAAATTTTTCTGCCATTTTCTGCTTATATCCAAGAATAGATTCTGGACCATCTGGTCATTGTAACATGGAAAATATCCTATGCAACACATCCCTGGAAGCTTGGCAAAGCTGTGTTCACTTGGGCAAATTTGGAAATAACATTCTTTTTGCACCCCTTGATTAACCTCTATTGCTTATTTATGGGTGTAGGGGGATAGTGTTAAAACAGGGAAGGTTACATCTGCTGGAATGTACTTTCTTGGTTTTCCTGTCTACTGGTTGGATCAAACAGTCAACTCGGTTAGTATATACCAAGATACTGTAATTATGATTTTTTATTTTTTGGTTCATCATTTCCCATTTTTTTGGGAGATAGCTTCTTTATAAATACAAAGATAACTTTGTGCATCTGGCTCTTCCCTAGACTCCACAATGTGAGATTCTCATATAACATGATGCCCTTTTTGTATTACTTTCCTTTTATTCTCTAAGATATTGTTGGTTCAGATTGCAGCTGCAAAGGATGTTGATTCAGCCTTCTTCAAAAAACTGGATGGATTTAAGCCATGCGAAATAAGTGAACTGAAGGCCGGCACCCATGTTTTTGCTGTCTATGGTCAGTTCTAGTTTTTTTTTTTTATTGGTTCTCTACGAGGTTGTCATGTTTCCTCATTGTGTTTATGATGCAAGCTGATAACAGCCTTAAAATTCTGGTCATTTCTTACAGGTGACAATTTTTTCAAAAGTGCAAGCTACTCAATAGAAGCTCTTTCTGCTGCACCTCTTATAGAAGAAAAGGAGAATCTCAGAGCCGTTGAAGCTCAAATTCTTGAAAAAAGGGCTGAAATATTGAAGTTTGAAAGTGACTACAGAGAGGTTTACACTCAAGATGAGCAGTTCATGTACTTGTATAATTACTTCTTCCTCTTGCTAATTTTCATGAATATGTTGACAGGTTTTGGCACAATTTACAGAAATGACAAGTAGATACACACAAGAAATGCGAGCAGTTAGTTTGAATTGTGAAAGTTTGTATGCATACTCAATATAAGAAAAGAGTTCATATAATTCGTTACTCCTGATATTGGTTTTGCAGATTGACGAGCTTCTTAAAAAATGGAATGAAATTCATGCTTCATACACAACTGCTCCACCAATAAAGCAGAGATCGAGTAAAACAAGGAACAAGGCATCCTTCCATAAAACCAAGGAAGATGGACAGATGAGAGATAAGAAGCTTTCAGGAAGGGATAGAACAAAGAAAAAGAAATGGTTCAATATCAACCTGAAAGTTGACAAGAGAAAACCTTGTTAAATAGGTTAAAAGGCCAGGTAATACATGATCTTTGCATTGCACCATTTGTCGTTGTGTTTGAAACAGCACTTTAATTATGATCTTTTTGTGCTGTAGATGGACATTGGAAAGCTGGAGAGGCTTGGGTCAATGTGAAATATCTGTGCAGCCACTAAAATTCTGTGCTGCTTGGGCTATTGTGCAGGCAAACTAGGCTGAATAATACATTGCCCATGTGAATGTTATTATTGAATCCTGCAGCCGGCAAGTCAGCTCACCTTGAAGGATGGCAACTGCTCATGGTTACTGTGAAATTTCCTCCTTTTTTGTTGTCGTGTGATTATTTCTTTTTGTTTTTTCTTTCCCTGCCCATTATATCCAAGCACAAATGTAAACTGCATAATCTATCCATTAAGATCCTTTCATCACATTCTGCTCGACTTTTTTGTGCTGATTAAACACTGGGCAATGATTTTTAGGTACTTCACTTTCTCCACCTTTAACCGTTAAAACAGGATGCTTCCTTTCTTTATTTTTTTACTTTTCTTTGGTGTTGATGAGGAGCATACATAAATTTTGTCCTTCCATTTTCAAGAAGCTCCTGCATATAATATATAATACAGGTGCAGGCAACGAAAGCCATTCATTGCCACGTTGATCTCTTTTTGCAATGTGATAATCTCTAACAATTACCATTTCTATCATGTTTTAACAGTGTTGAAGTCATCGCTGGTGCTTCCGACCACTCCACATTTCCCATCTTGAACTTTCACTCGCCGAGTCTCCTTCTCCATAGCATGTGCAAAATCTTGAAAGTATGCCGTCACGTTAATAAGCAGCATACAAGTGCACAAAGCTCCTACATGAATGATTGTTCTGATGTCTATCACTAATCGTTTTCTTTTAATTAATCTTAAAACAACTTATAAGTAAAGGATGAATAGATGGGCATATAAGCAATTTGAACTTTGATTAATGTATGTTAACCAATGCATATATATTGTTGATTGATAAATGGGTTTAACCCAAAAAAAGACTTTGTAGGTAGATGTGAGTTTCTTCTCCTGTTTCTGATCAATCTGCCTCTAATATATATATGTATAGTTGCAGATTATATGTTTTTTTTAGTTACCGCATATATTTATCGGAATAAAAGTCCCGTGGCACTGACTGCAATATAAACATTTTTATTGCCTTTTAGGTTACTTAGCAAGGTGTGCCTTGCTCACGAGAACATTAGAGCATCCAACCTACGTGCAAACATCTGGAACGATGCCTACAATGGGATATTTGATTTGCATCAGGAATATGACAGCAGAGCCCGCATAGAGTAGCCTCACTTCTAGGCCCTAGCACTGCAACGACAGACAATTTGTGGCAAGGAGTTTTAGACGACATTTCATTGTTGTTCAATGTTAATCACAATTAGCAATGGCAACTTGATAAGGGAGATCCACGAGGCAATGTGGAGATTTTTCTGTGTGGTTTCACATCTTGGTTTCCTCCAATTCAAGTCTGTATGACATCCCGTCGAGCCGCTTTGTTCACGTCTTAAATTGGATTTACCAAATCTTAAGTGTTGTGAACAGTATATTTTTTAAAATTAATTATTATATTTTTAAAATTATTTATTTATTTATTTATTTATTTTATAATTATTAAATTAATTGTTATATATCTATTAATTTAATTATTATATATCTATTATTAATAATTATAATTGTCAATAATATTAATAATTTATTTTTATTAAAATTTATATTTAATAGGATTGTATTTTATAAATTATTAAATTATAACTAATATAAATTATTTTTTTTATTTTTAAAATATAATAAGCATTATTTATAATAATTTATAATTTATTATTTAATTAATTAAAAAATTAAATTATTTACATTATACTATTATTTATAATATATATTAATAAAAATATATATTATATATTAAAAAAATAATCAATAAAATTTATTATATTAAAACAATATATTTACTAAGATAAAAATTATTTTTAATAATAATATTTATAACACCTTAAATATAATTTTTTGATAATTTATTTTTATCATAATATTATATTATTTTATCAATTACTTTTAAAAATAATTTTAAGAATAATTTTATATTTTTGTTATATGTATATTTAAATATTTTACAATTGTAGTGTTATAAGTTATTGTACATAATTTAAGTTATATATATATATATATATATATATATATATATATATGATTTTGTTTCTATCCATCTTACTGTTATGTACCATTTTTAGTAAGTAAAACACTTTATCTTTTTTAAAATTTAGTATGAGTTTTGATGAGTTTAGTTAAAGAGAAGGGTAAGTAAAAATTTACTCAAAATTTTACTTATAGTTGAATGTTTTTTAATTATTGATAATTTTTATACCATATAATACTTATATAGATAAATTTTAAATATAATAGTCATTAAATTTTATAAGATATAATTGTGAGAACTAGTTAACACTTGCAATATAGTGAGTTGAGGTTGTTAGTAAAAATAAACTAATATATCTTTAAGCGGCTTTAGTTTTGTCTATAAATTTCATTCTTATAATCAATTATGATATATTAATATTAACTAAATTTTTGATTTAAATAAGATATGTTTAACTTTATAAGTAAAATAATGACTTAAAAAACTAATAATAAATAATTATTATTTAATATATATTAAATTTAAATTTATAATTATAGATATAATTTAATAAAATTAATTATTTAAAATAGTAAAAAATTATTATAAATTAATATATTTTTAAAAATTAATTATCACATTTTTACACTTAATTAATTTAATCATTATATCATTTATATATTCAATACTAATTATTATAAATCATAATAATATTAATAATTTATTATCAATAAAATTTATATTTAATATTATTATATTTTATAAATTATTAAATTATAATTAATATACATTAATATTTTATTTTATTTATAAAAATTGATAAATTTTATTTATAATAATTTATAATCTAATGTTAATCTAAAATTAAGTTATTTTTATTATTTTATTATTTAAAATATATATTAATAAAAATATATATCAATATTCTAAAAAAATAATCATTAGAGTTTATTATACTGAAATAATTTATTTAGTAAATAAAAATTATTTTTAATAATAATATTTAGTATATTTGAAATATAATATTTTTTTAATTTATTTTTTTATAATATTATATTAATTTATTATTTTATTAATTAATTTTTTCAACATAAACATTGAGTGCCCACAAGTTGGGCCAAGTAGTCTAAGAAGGAAATTTTAATTTGTAATTGAGGGGCACGTCTCAAGTTTGAATCCTTCTGTTGTGAGAAAATCCATTTAGGCCGTATGTTTCTTATAAAAAATCCTGGTAAGCGCCAGAGAAAAACGATTGCTTTCATTTAGCATCTATTCTGCACTTGCGTGGTGAGATTTATTTTGAAAAGTTTTAATTGATCTATGCCCTGCAAGTGCAACAAATTCCGCACGACCGCATCCAGTTCACAGGCGTCGTTATCGAATATGTACCTTAATGGGTGTTGCTATGGTTGGAAAAGAGATCCCAGTACGCAGGCCTCACAACGTGGCACCTAAGAAATGATCGAATAAATATACCTTGTGGGTCGTCGCTATATATGTATAGGTATGATTATTAGTTTTTTTTTTTTTTTTAATTTGATACTTGCAATCAGAGCAGCAGAGCTATTCGTGTATCGATTTGAGTCCAAGGTTTACAGAATAAATATCACATTTACATATATATATATATATATTGATCCGACTTTAAGTTGATAAAACGTTACAAGACTTTATTTAACATAATATCAAATATTAGTTGAATTTTCTTTGTCTTCAAACAGGGCTTATATGAACAAGGAGAAAACAAGTACACAGGCGAATCAGAGACACATGGAAATAGATGACTCCAAGCCCAAACGCAAAAGCTGGAGACCCTCAAAACCGGACCAAACCTAGATGGAAAGCCACGGCATGCACGACATACATACAAACTCAAACCCGGTTTCGTACAAGAAGCAGCGAGATGGCGAAGGCAAGGAATCCGATCACGGCAGATGGAGAAACAAGCGCGCTCTCGTTCGGGGCGGGCGCCGGGGCCATGTTCATGCCAGGCATGTGTTCATGGCCCTCATGTGCAGCAGCAAGCGAAGCCACTATGGCAAAACAGGCACCAAAGATCAACAATTGAGACATCCCAGAAGCCATTTTTCCTTTCCTTCCCCACTTTTTTTTTTTTGGGGGGGGGGGGGGGGAGGGGGCAATGATCTCTAGAGAAAATGGCACAATTGCCAATGGTATATATAGACTAATAATTGTTCCGTTGTTGACTTGAACTATATATAGAAGGGACTGGCTATATCCTGGCCAGTTGGCTCCCTATAACATCGTTATGGCCGAAGGGTAAGCAACGATGGACACAAGAACACACCTGTAAATGTGCAAGGAACCATACGATGATCTGTACTGGTTTTTTATTTTTTTACACTGATTTTGCCAGCAACGCACTTGTAGAACTAATTGAAGGAAAGTACAGACACAAAAATGAATTTAGTTTGGGGTTCCATTAGATGGGATAGAGTGGAGACAACGACAAGACAAGGTGCATGCCCCATAACATTTAATCTTTGTTAAAACAAAAAAAAAAAAAAATAAAATAAATATCTCCCCTGAAACAAAATAAAAATAAACATTATACTTTCTTCTTTTTTTTTTTTTTTAATATATATAAGACTCACACTCTATCTTTCCTTCATCCTTATTTCTTTATTTATCAACATTCATCCTTTAATTTATATCGGATTGAGTGTTGGTGTTATTAATTGATGTGTTTCGAAGTGCACTACGCATATGTGAATTCCTGTTATATCATATCGTTAGGGTTGTTCTCGATATATTCAATATCGGATTGCCATTGATTTGTGACTAAAATATTTAGTGAGAAATCAATCTGACTGCTAAATCAGCATTTGATGTCATGGTAAAAAGCACGTCCTGTGTTCATCAAACACCTAAAAATAGAGTTTTGGGGTAGTTGGGAAGCCCATCTGAACCCAAACTCTCAAAACAAAAAATGGGCTCAACATATTTACCCTGACAACCCCACAATTAAGAGCCCAAAATCTAAAATAATTTTGGTGAAAATTGAATGAAGATTTTCTCCGTGATCCAGTAGTGCACCGGCCCAAACAGCTCTGGTGATTCCCTCTAACTCCAAGTAGACAAAATGAGACCTTGGGCCCTCACTAGCTTTAGCCACTTTCAAGCCCAATCTTCCAAGCCTTCGGCCTAATGCTGATATGACAATGGTGGCTGTGCATCCATCCACAAACAATTCCATGTCTGTAGAACTCGAGACTCAGAATTCCGCCGTATATGGTGTTTTTTGTTGGGACTTGGGTCTCATGGCGTGGCTTACCTTGCATTGCAAGCAGCTCCTCTTGAAGATAGGTATATATATATATAAATCTTGTAAAGATTAAAAATTTAATCTTAATTTTAAACTTAAAAATTTAAATAAATTTGTTATTATACCTTATGACTAATAATAAAAATAAATCTTACTTGACAAGATATTGTTGCATACATGCTGACATGGGCTTCGGCTGGGCTGTCTATTTCCGTAGTTGAACCCTTCTGAGAATATTAGTTTGATTCCACAAGAATATTTCATAGAAAAATGCCTGGAACTCAAATCAACTCTATATATAAAAAAGGTTAAATAAATTTGCATTTCCATGTCTATTTTATACAGAAATAGACCAAGCTTTTCTTTGTTTTTTTTTTTTTTTTTGGGTCGAATGGAAGAGTCAATCCATTTAATAGTAAAATAAAAATGGTCTCAATACAACTAGGCTGGATCAGTCGATCCAACCCACGCTCATTAAGTCTGCTAAAGAGGAGGAGAAGAGAATCCATGCAGGTCGAATGAGATGTGGATAGCAGCATCAATGAGAATTTCTGCTGCTCTGTGTACTTATGGGTATGGACGAGAGACAAGCTAGTTACTATTGGCTCTTGAGTTTTCACATTTAGTCTTACTATATCTAAAGCATTTGACATTGCTTTTAATTTGAGGTTTACGTAAATTTTAAAAAGAAAATATTTTATAAAATATAAAATATTTTTTTATTTTTATGTGAGATAACTTTCTCTGTCTGTCGTCCAACCGTATTACAGCTGTCTTCTGGGGTGCTGTCAGCCAATGGCCCCCAATTCTATTCACTTAGCCTCAGGTCACCTCCCCCACTGATTCAAACTTACAGCTGTACAGCTGTTCTTCCCTGCCATACAGGAAATTGGAATCAACTTATCGATTTGAAATTTGAAAGCCACGGGCCCAATGGACAGAAGCCTTTGTTGTTGCTCCATGTCCCGACATGTGTTTTGGCAGGGCCAGTGAATTATGGCCTTTTTTTTTTGGTGTTCGGTCCCTTCTCACTATTCACTCTGTACTCCGTGCGCTGGCCATCACCTGTTTTGCTGAACACGCTTTGCAGACGCTGCATGCTTACTGTATCAATCCACCCGAAATATATGAATATATATCGTCTTGTAGGCCATCTCTGGTAAAATAATATTATTATTTTATTATAATTTAAAAGTTACATTTTTACGCTACGCAAATTTTGTATAAAAAAATATTATATCTTAGTAATAAATAAAATAATTTAATTAGAGAGGCTAACTTGATTAAATAGGGATGTCAGACTCATTTTATTTTATTTTATTTTTTTTGTCAATTGAAGGAGGCTTAATAGGGCTTCTAGTTTCTAATTTTCATTATAAATGGAAATACGCTGAGACAAACTGCAGAACATTTACAAATTAAGCTGTGATGAATCACAAAACGGAACGAAATTGCTGCATTCGATTAAATTTATAGGTCAGTGAATTGAAGGCATGTATATAAATATGGAATCGAGACTCTATCAAGCTGACTGCACTAGTAGTACTGCACCTAGAGTAACAACAAAGCCCGTGGGTGGAGCGGTAATTGAGACTCCCAAAAAGGGCTATAAAGAACCAAGCGGCGAATGCCTCTGGTCTTCCAGGCTAACCTTGGAAAGGTTTGAACGAATCACCGATAACCAGGTGAAGTTCCAAAATGGCCAAGAGGATCCTGCTACTGCTAGTAGTTCTATTATTCTGCATATTCCAGGTAGGAACTAAAATTGTTTCATTTTTCCTCTCGGAAATCACTTCTTGAAAACCCCCCCCCCATGTGCTTGTAGGTTTCATCTGACACAAAGATTGAGGACCAAGGCACCCAGTTGGTGAAAGGAGCCAATAGAAGGCTACCGCCATTCTTGGGTATAATATTCTTCTTTCTCTTTACCTGATCCAATTTTCTTTATCTTCGGGGCTTTAGCCCTGGAAAAAGTTGTGGAGACGCGGGGTAACAGTTAGTTTGCAGTTATCACGTCTTTTCCTGCATAATAATTTATGGTTATGATTGAGTGACGTGAGTGCATGTCCCGTCGTGTCCTGTTTGCGAGGGAGCTCTTCAGCCCTTCCATTTTAACTAAGGTGAAATATGTGATTTGATTGGTTTTGTATGATTTACTGCAGACTGTGGGGCTCTTTGCAAAGGGAGGTGCAGCTTGCACTCAAGGCCTAATCTGTGCATAAGGGCATGTGGAACCTGCTGTCTCAGGTGCAAGTGTGTGCCCCCAGGCACCTCTGGGAATAGAGAAGTTTGTGGGAGATGCTACACTGACATGACTACACATGGCAACAGGACCAAGTGCCCTTAGAGGCCTTCTGAGGCTCTCCAATATCTCTATTTAAATAATCAAAGTCTGTCTGTCTCCTTTATTGTTGTTTGACAAGTACCAACTAGTTGGTTTCTATTATGTATATGGTTTATAATAATGAAATGTCAATTTTTGTTTTCCCCTCAACGGCATTCTTTCCAATGTTTTTTTTTTTTTTTTTTTTATTAACATCTACTTGGTTTATTGGGACTCGAATTTAGGACGTTCAGTCTTAGAAGCATTTTGGCAAATATTCACCTGAATTTAGTTTGGCCCCTGATGTTTCCTCTTATTCTTGTTGACTCAATCAATCTTTGTTGTGGTAATACTTTTAATTCTATTGATGCTTTTACTAATGACTTGCCAGCAGGATTACAAGACTATCAGTTACACTGCAAGAGTAAATTTTGGAAATCCTGATTTTCAACTTGAGGGGCAGGAGTGGAAGGGTATGAGCAAGGAGATGGGAAATGGAAATGTGTTCATCCGGCGGGAAGGCCCCAAATGTTTTGGGCAGCTTGCTATTTCTACGAGATAGCCTGCCGTGGCATTTGGGAACAACGAGTCTGGTAGTGGGTTATGAGTGGGAGCAAATGAGAGGCCCTTTTAGCTTGAGCCTGCCGAATATTTTTGAAGGGAAGTGCATGGACCATTCATTTCTACATTTTTTCTTTTTACTTTTTTTTTCCGGGCCCTATGAATGTAAGCCAGAAGAGTTAATTTTTTTTTTTTTTTTAAAAAGGGGTTATGGCTCACACTTAATTTTCAGTTACAACCAATTAAAGAAAAAAGAAAAACGCCCATAAAAGATAAAAGCACTTGTCCTGAAAGTGTGTGGGCTTATGGGCCAAAAGTTATCAAGACTGTTAGGTGGAAAGGGCCTTCCGTGCCTGCCGCCTCGTGGAGGCGACCTTCGATGCGTGAACATGGGGGCCATTTGAAAAGGAGTTTCCACCAAATCCAGAGAATAGGTATGAAACATGAGGAAGCGGTCTAGCCACGTTAGGAGAAGCAAGGTGTTTTTATTAGAGATGTGGGTCTAGTCACGTTAGCGGAGGCGGTGCGTTTTTACTAGGAATAGTGGAGTTCAAACTCTTACTCCCTCTCTCACCCCTTTTTATTTTTTTACAAAGATTTGTCATCTCTTTTACCGACAAAAAAAAAAAAAAAAAATATTAAAAGACCAAAAATTAACAAAATATAATTGAAATGTGGGGTTCAGCGTCCATGACTATGTTAATGGATGCACTCATGCAAGTGGGATAAAAAAAAAAAAGATGCCTAAACATAATTAAATTGACGTGCAATTGGATCTGTAAACCATAGAATTCAATCTTGTTTTAACAATTTTTTATTATCCCCTTTTTTCTCATTGTGTTCATTCTCTGTGTGTTCGTGCACCGAGGCTCAAAAATTTATTCGGTACAAAAGCCTGTTGGATGATCAGTTTGATTTATTATCAATTTTTAAGTGTGCGTAAAACGTGTTTTCTGTTTTTTAACGTTGTAATAGTCAGTAATTAACCATTAGAAATCAATGCGAAAAAACAGGGATTTGCAGATCCGAGGCATAGCTGGCTGTAAATCATTAAACGCCATTCAAAGCAGGCCGGCAATAGAGTATTTTATCTATTTATGTATTTATTTTTTTTTCTACCGTTGTGTGGTTGTGGCAATGTACACTTGTTACTTTGAAGTTTGACTATAATAAACATCTAACTTTGAAATCTTGAATTTTGATATTAAAAAAATGCAATTTATTAAAATAAAAAAATTATTCATAGTATTATTACGTAGTTAAAAAAGCAAGACCACTTAATAAAAAAAAAAAAAAAACACCCCCTTGAGCCCTACATTTTCAATGCCTTGGTACCCACCATCTAATCAACGCCTCACCGGACCCCATAAGCTTCAAAGTCGTAACCATTCATTTCACGTTGAAGCGTCACGGGATAGTGAACTGAATTGCCGCCGAAAATGGTGAAACCTTAAACGATGAATTGTTTGCCCGGTGCCTACCGTTTGTATCTTTTCTAAATGGAAGCGTGATTGCAAGTCAATTCAGGGTGTGGTCCCCACAACTGACGTCTTCAGCTGTCTGTTTCATTTGATGCGTGGGCGGAGAAAACAGATACCAGAGTGGACAGCCTGACATTATTACACGTGGGACTTACGTCGAGAAAAATATTGTCTATGTTTCTCGCCTTAGTCTTGGGTTCAACGTTGTGGAATGAAGTTTCGTCTATGTAGACAATAAAGAACAAGGCAATAATACGCAACAGCATGCCAAGCAATGTGCCAACAGAGTATCGTGTGTGGATTAGCAAACTTCTTTTTTTTGTTTCACTCACATTACAGAGTTACCGTTCTGCTCTGTTATCTCCCTTTTGCCTATTTTGCCTTTGTTGTCTGCATTTTTTTTTTTTTTGCCTTTTAGTTCATCATGGCCAATGAGAGATTATTGATTTTTTCATGGGAATATGAGGATGTTATTAGATTGGTGTTGAAGATATTTCATTTCCAATAATTAAAACAACAGGGCCAATACGTACATGTGGGCACATTGGTCCAATTCCATCTTTCACGTTTTCATTGTGTTCAAATTGAACAAATTCTAATTTGTAGATACTTTCAATGATTAAAAATTTTATTTTTTTAATCTGAAATTTTTGAGTTTTGATTTGAAAAAATAAATAATGTGAAATTTATCGTAATAATAAGAATAATTATTGTATAATTTACAGTTTAATATATATTTTTACAAGTATATAATATATTTTTATGAAAAATATTCTGAATTTGACTTAAAACAGATTTTCGTCGTGAAAAACAAACCATCACAAAAGTGCCGTCCGTTATTATTATTTTTTTTTTCAAGAAACCGCTATTTTAGATTTTGACGTCAGCCATGATGTATATAAAAGGAAAAAATAACTGATGTCATCAAAATGACGCAAAAAAAAAGATGCGTAGGCACCATGAGGTTCCCCCCGGGGAGAGAACCCCATTCCAGGCTTATAAAATGTACAAGGACCTTCTCCGTGGACAATGTAAATGATAATTGAGGGAAAAGATTAACAAAAATGGAGGATTCCAAGCACAAAGGCCATGTGGTGGTGCTTCCATATCCAAGCCAAGGCCACTTGAACCCTCTTCTCCAATTCGCCAAACGCTTAGCCTCCAAGGGCGTCAAGGCCACCTTCGCCACCACCCATTACACCGTCAACTGCATTCATGCTCCAAACGTCTCCGTGGAACCTATTTCCGACGGGTTCGACAAGCACGGCTATGCCCAAGCCAACGACGAGGGCGTATTCATCAAGGAATTCAAGGCCAATGGCACAACAACTCTCTCCCAGCTCATCCGCAAGTTTCAATACTCAAGCTGTCCAGTCCACTGTATTGTCTACGATTCCTTTCTGCCGTGGGCTCTTGACGTGGCCAAGCAACATGGCATTCAAGGAGCATCGTTTTTTACTAATTCCTCCGCGGAATCAGCAATTACGTCTTGTATATATCGAGGCCGGTTCGCCTTGCCGGTGAAGTTAGAGGACACACCGTTGTTCCTGCCTAGCTTGCCTCCGTTGAACTACCGTGACCTGCCGGCTTTTCTTAAGTTGCCAGAAAAGCATCCGGCTTACTTGGCGATGAAATTGAGTCAGTTTTCTAACTTGGACATGGCTGACTGGATTTTTGGAAACACCTTTGAAGCTTTAGAAGGAAAGGTACAAAAGTCAACTATCTACTCAATTGGTCATACTTGAAACTCGTTGCATTGGTGTTACATATTTGTATGTGAAATTAAAATGTTTTTGCATTCTTTATATATGGAACTCACATGGGAGTTTCTCTAATCGCCTTGTGCAATTTATGTTTTAGTTATCTAATTTCTTTTTGTATTGTACCATAAAATAAAAAAAAAAAAAGGAGGAGAACAGCTTGCTAATGGAGCTTTGGCGGGGGAAGATGATTGGTCCAATGGTTCCATCTTTTTATTTGGATGGTCACATTGAAGGGGACAAAGGATATGGTTCTAATCTATGGAAGCCAGTCGGGGAAGAGTGTCTGAATTGGCTAGAGACAAAGCCACCGCAATCAGTGGCTTACATTTCATTCGGGAGCATGGTGTCCATGACGGACCAGCAAATGGAAGAACTTGCATGTGCCTTCAAGGAAACTGATTTCTATTTCTTGTGGGTCGTCAGAGAATCCGAAACTGGCAAAATTCCCAGTTCATTCGTGGACTCTGTGAATGGAAAAGGTCTCATAATCACCTGGTCCAACCAGCTTGAAATACTAGCACACCAAGCCACAGGTTGCTTTGTGACGCATTGTGGATGGAACTCAACGCTCGAGGCATTAAGCCTCGGCGTACCGATGGTAGCCATGCCACTATGGGCGGACCAGTTCACCAACGCTAAGTACATAGAAGAGATTTGGAGAATTGGGGTTAGAGTAAACGAAGATGAGAAGGGAATTGTGAGAAGAGAAGAAATGATCAGGTGCTTGAGGTTAGTAATGGAAGGACAGAAAAGCCAAGAGATTAGGAAGAATGGAAGAAAATTGAGCCAGTTAGCCAAGGAAGCAATTGCAGAAGGAGGGAGCTCTGACAAGCATATTAATAATTTTGTGGAGGGTTTACGGGCTTCCAACAGAAAATGAAAGGCAGCAGGCTCAAGTCGCCATTCTAAGAAATGGATTTGAGGAATATTGTATCTTAATGTATTGAAGCATTTTCAGATTATCATTAGGTAGCATCAGTCTGTCAAAGTTGATAAATCATCTTTGTATCTCTCTATTGTGTCAACTTTTTGATGCTACATTCATTTTATCTCGAGTTTTACTATTATAATTTGTATACGTCTTTCATTGCGTACGATAAAGTCAAATTTAATTTGAATTTGAGTTCTTTGGTTTTTGAGGAAATGTTACATTATTTAGATAAAACTGGACTGCAGCTATCGCCCGCTGCCCGGTATCGAATTTGTGGTTGAGTGTTCATCTGGGCCAACGCGATCTTAGCATATTTTGTGGGTCCAACACATTCATCCTACGCGTATATGGTCAAAGCGCTAACCACCACTGGTCCCACCGATTTGCTGTTGTTGCTGCCATTATTTTCAGTCAGTGCTGAGCCTTGTTACAAGATAAAAATAAAATATTAAGGATAAAAGTATTGTGCATTTAAAATATTATTGTTTAAAATCATATATTATTTGATAATATTAATAAAAATATGATAAAAATTTTGTAAAATAATTGTTAATATATAAAATAATTATAAATATATGAATAAAAATTTATCTTATTTTCATATTTTTAATATTAAATATGTTACTGATTATTTTGTAATATTTATTATATTTTTTATATTTATTTGATTAAAAAAACATTATTTTAATTAATAATGATTTAAATAATTTATTTAAAATAATAATTATTTTAAAATAAAACTAAAAGAATATTATTTCAAACATCTCTCTGGAGCACACCAGCGGGAAGACCACGGATCTAGGAAAAAAAATTATAAAAAGAACTTAGATAGTGACATAAATATAAACTTTTCTAAAGTAATAACGATATTTTTATCCCTTAAAATAAAAGAGGTGCGTTGTGATGAGAACGACGTTAAGAAAAAGCTTCAATTTGGAACTTTTTTTTTTTTTTTTAACGTACGTTCATATCCTGTTTTTGTGCACTACAGAGTTTTGCCGACTTAAAATATGAAAATTCAGGTTTTCGTAGCTCATGACAGTCGAAATGCAATCCCAAACAGGGCTTAAGAAGGCGGTTCTTTTTGCACGTGAAGGTGGAGCAATCGTGCCATACATTTGAAAGTCGAGGTAGAGCAGGCGTGTCATACTGTTAAAACACGCAGTTAGGCCTATGGTTAGACCGACCATCCGCAAAATAGGACTTTCGAACCCAAATCAACCTTTTCGGCCCACAGAGCGAGAGAACGTAGAACAAAGGAAATTGGATGCAGGGGGCATGGACTTTCTTGGTCAAATTCCTCCACGCAGTACATTGACCCCCCAGTTCTTTTGAAGCCATCCCAAAAAATGAGAATGTAATTATCAAATGTGATTTGATCAGATACTATAATAAGATTTACAAGTGTACAGCGACAATTAAATGTAACATGTTTGTTGACGGGCAAGCTTCTTATGCCGCTTGAAGTAATTCACGAGGCATTCGCCAATTCAGCGGTTGAAGTGTCCCTGGCGTTGCTTGCACCTGCTAAATTAAAGGCAACAACAAATTAATTCCACTTCTTTTTTAATCTACATCCCAATTAAAGCCTACATTTCGGGTGAACTCGAAGGAGTTCGGATTTGAACTCCCGACTTCCCATTTCCAACCACGAGCTTAGCCCTCGTGGCAAACCAAGCTTGGCAAAGATAAGCCTACTCAGTTAGTTAGTTCCACTTTTGAACGATGACCAGCCCGTGATACTCGAGTTAGAAAGGTATATTGTTGATTAATCAACAACATTGGCGTACCAAATTTGATTACTAAGTCTTGGTGTGTACTGCTACGAGGATTTGCAATGTGCAGAAGTTTTGCTGATTTGCAGCTTTCTGCTAATTTTGAAGCTTTGACCTCAAATCGAAGAAGTCAATAGCAGTTTTGTTTGCTACAAATTCAAACCAGAAAAGCTGCAATGAGCATCATTTAGCAATGTTGTGCCCTAATTAGAGCACTTAATTATTAAATTTTCATTGCCGCATTCACTACCTTAAAAAAACTTGTGTAGATTCAGGAGGATAATAACCAGTTTTGTCATGGGTTCTCATTTCATTCCTCTTTTATACCTAAAGAAACATCACAATAAAGAATTTGGATCTATTTTTCTTCTGTCCCTTGTATTTGAAAAAATAAGAAAGGAAAAGGGAAGGATATACGACACCATACCTTTCTTCTTAAGTTTGTTTCTGAAACTCCTTTTTCTGCTAAATGCAGTCTCCTGTTGCCATAGGAGAAAGTGTTAGCCATCACATTTGAAGGTGCAAAGAAAGAGAGTAAAGTGCAGGCCAGGAATTAGTCGGGGCATCAGGAATCCTCATTCTAGAATATGAATGAATTAGTTCAATCTAAATGGTAGCTTGAAGTAACATAATCAACTGAACACATAAAATTATTCAAGGGAACCGAGAATAATGATTGTGAAACCAAAGAGATTTGTGAAAAGCAGAACTGCAGAGCAGTTCTTGAATAAGAACAGCATGTTTCGAGGATTACCACAGGCTGTCCCAGTTTCCCTGCTTGACAAATAGCATCAACAAGGTCCTGATTGGACTTGGTGTACAAGCTAGTGACTAGTCCATAATGACCAGCTCGAGCTGTACGGCCGACCCTATGCAAAAAATCTACAGCGGATGTAGCAAAATCTGCCTGGAATAGATGAGCATTTTTAGAGTTAGTTCCTCTTTACATATATATTTAGATATGGGCAAACAACATTGAACTAATGAACTTAGGAGTTTAAAGTTTTGATGCTATCACAAAAACATAAAAAAGATACAAACAAGGGCATAGACAGCCAGTTCATAGGGAAACCTGAACAACATGTGACACATTTGGAATGTCAACTCCACGTGCTGCAGCATCAGTGCAAACAAAAATTCCTCCTTTTTCTCGGAAATCAACTAGTGCCTTTGCACGCTCCTCCAATGAGTTGTCCTTATGGTAACGATAACAATCAATTCCAGCTCTCTCTAAAATCTTTGCCACTGCTTCAACAGCCTCAACAGTATTTGCAAAAACCATAGTTCGATTCAACTCATCACCATGATTTAACATCCCAGCTCCTTGGTTCACAACATTTATGAGTGCATCCACCTGGGTATCAACTGTAACCTCAATCCACCTCTGTTTCAATCTAAAAGAGAAAGGAATCAATTAACAGCAATTATTTTTGTAACATAGTATTATCATGTAGTAGATGTATCTGTAGAAAGATATGTCAATATATAAATAGAAGTTTAGCCTAAAAGAACTTACCTATTCAAAATCTGCCTATAAACATGATCACCACAACCCCAACCCCCCCCCACCCCCCCTGAAAAAAATGACGAAAAAGGTCTTTAAACAACAGTAAAATTTTAGTATAAAGGTCCTATAAATCATTATGTGCATGCTAGTGGCACATAATCTGTGTAGCAAAGGATCCCACAATAAGTTAGAATAATTTCTTAAGGTAGGAAAACAGCTATCTTCACACTGAACATGGGCATGGTTTTCCACCAGGGACATGAAATTATGATCCCAGCATGCAGCATGAAGAATCAGAGGGGAGAATTCCAGCAGCCAGCAGATATCAGGCAAATGCACATGAAGGAATAGGCTGCAAGTGCATGATTGACACAGGAGATTCCTTACATTAACAAAGTAAATACAGTTTAAGATGCTAACTTCCCCATGTTAACCAGCATATCAAATTATGAATGTCAAATCACTAATATGCACCTGTATCAGACCAAATAACAACTAGCAAGGCAATCACAAATGGAGACAAAACCTGGGATTGTGACAATGCAGGTAGTTTCCACTAACCCAAATGGCATCCGGAAACATTCTTTTCAGGACTGCTCCAGCTGTTTTTTTCCCATTAACTGGAAGAGTGGCTGCAACAAAAATATACTGCTTACTACGTTCATAACCTTTCCTTACTCTCCTCCAGTCTTTTCTCCCAACAGACACAGCTTCTACTTCCTCCTTTAACTCCTCTGTTTCAACATCATCTTCAAAATCTTCATCCTCTTCAGAGAGAGACTCATTTTGTATTTCTTCTTCATTTTCCAAGCCAGAATTCCCTGAAGAAGGGGAAACTGATCCTACAGGAATCCCAAATACCGATCCATTTATTCGAGACAACTGCTTCTCATCAAAACGAAGCATGTTTATAAGACGGATAACCTGATTCTGGAAGCTCCCACAAAGAAGCATGTCTGCCTCATCAAAAACCTGACAACAATAAAACATAACAAGTGTGCTAAAAAATGCACTTTCTCAACTAGCCATTATGCACAGCAGGTCATGAGGGAGAAAATACCACATGTTTTACACCATGCATAAAATCCAATCGACGCTGTTTCTTCGGTTCTATATTGTTCAGAAGAGCTGCTGGAGTTGACACAATCATATCCGGCTGATCAACCGGCCACCCCTGCAACCAAAATTTCTTATTCACTAGAATCCAGGCTGTTGCAGAACTTTGAAAAAAAAAAAAAAAAGAAAAACTCATACCCTTCTACTAACAAACAGGGAAACAAATTTTCCTCAATGCTGATCAAATGCACACATATTTTGTAATCAGACAACAACAATTAAGTACCTGACGCCCACAAACAGCTGAGACCTTCACAAGAGGTTCACCATTGTCATCACAGAGACCAGAAGCCATTCGAATTACTTGCTCACATAACAACACATTGGGGCAAAGAACAAGAGAAAGACCATTGGATGAACTCAATCCTTGATCAGAAGAAGAATTTCCATGATCATCCACAGCACTGCACAACTTGTTGATTAGAGGAACAAGGTATGCATGCGTTTTACCACTTCCAGTCTCTGCTGCAACCACTACATCCTTCCCTGATAGTATTGATGGTATACAAGAAGCCTACAGGGCAAACCAATTTTAAGCTTATTGAATGGCAGTGTCCAAACAAAACCAAACCCAGTAAAAATATTTGAAAAAAAAAAAAAAGTTATAGCTTAATCCTTCAAGCACAAAAATAACAGCCACTAACTATATATATATATATATATATATTATTTTTTAATAGTGAAAATTCAAGTCAGGTGGTGTTGTGCTAGCAACCCGAGTTTGTCTAAAAAGTATTCGTTAAAAAAAAAAAAAAGGCAACTAAAAATATTAAAAAAGTGAAAACTCAATTCTCCAAGCACAAAGTAACACCCGCCAAATATATATATATAGGTGAAAATTCAATTCTTCGAGCACAAAAATAATGGGAGCCGTTGATTTCTGGGAACGACATGCAGCCTCCACACAGAAAAGCGCGAAATCAACAGTCCAAATAATTTCCAAGAATAAATTTGTTGACAGAAAAATAATTAGTGGGAGAAGACCTGAACCAGAGAGGGTCTATCGAAGCCAGCGAGGGATAGAGAGCGAGAAAGCCGATCAGACAAACCGACAGAAGTCCAAGAAACGCCGTTTTCAGCGAAGAATGTGTCGGCAGCGCCACTGTTTTGGGCAGCGGAGGTGGCGAAACTCCGATTAGATCTTCCCGGCGACGAACTGAGCCAAGACAAGCGGATTCGAAGCGAGTAAGAGGGAGAAGACAGCGAAGAGTAGGGCGAACGATAGAGAAACGAAATGGGGTGGTTTAATTGGGAGAGGAAACTAGGTGGAGATGATAGTTTGTAGAAATGGAGCACCGAAGCAGACCTGTGAAGGAGCATTTCTGGGGTTTTGATTGAGAGCTTATTTTAGACCGTTTAGGTTTTGGGTTTGAGGGTTTAAGCATAAACCCTGCGCCTCGCTGTTTCTGAAAGGTACGACACCGTAGTGATTGCTTAAGACAGTGTACACATCACACGATATGCTGTACTCATGCCACTGCCGAAGGCCGCAGCCTAATGATGAGAAAGTCGTTTGTTGTCATATCAAAATTTATGTTTTAGAATTTGCTGTTTTGAGGGATATAATTTAATAAATACAAATTTTTCTCATAAAATTGTGAGTAAAACCTTACTTTTTCATTTATGTAACAAAAATATAGTATTCATAGCAACGACGGATGAAGGAAATATAGTTAAATAGTTGTGTCGTTGACTGAATTTATGTGACTTAAACGATACATTTGGTGGACAAATTTTTCCTTTTCAGTACTATACTAGGATGACTCAAGACAAATTGAGTGAAAATATTTTCTTTATGATTGATTTTTTTTTTTTTTTGAGTTGAGAAAAGAGACTATTAATATTTTATGAAAAATATTGTTTTAGACGATCTTACTAATTCAACCTATTGATTTTGGTGGCACGCAAAAAAGGATTCGGGTTAAAACATGAGATTTTGTTGCATTTGTACTAACAAATTTTTGTCTCTTTAAAAATTTTGAGAATCTATTATTTAATCGTTGTTGAGAGCTATTTTATTTCTTATTCACAAACTAAATAACAATTGAATTGAATTGTGTTCCAAGAAATTTGGTTCGCCAAATCAACAATGGGAAACTTGATGAAGCAACTCGACATTAAGAATTTTCAATTGAAAAATTAAGACTTTGTTTCATCTTTTTCAATGCTATTGTTATTTATTTATGGGATTAAATAAAATGTAATATTTATATATATATACTCTTTTTTTTTTCTGACTATTATTACTTAACTTTTCTTTTCTCTCGTTCACCTCACGGAACTTTTCAGAAAGATAATAGGCTTTAGCCTTCTAGGACGTTGTTTAGTGATGAACAGAAACAGGAACAAGGGTGCCGTGGCTTAAGGGATTTTGTGGGGGAAATTGAGAGATGTGATTCACTCGGGAAGCTTTTGATTTCGCAGGAGGGTTTTTCTCTTCGAAGAAAAAAAAGGCAGGTTTGGTATCAAAATTTGAAAACCTTTTCTTCTTTGGTGCATGGACTTCGCCAGCTGCCTTCTTGGCTTTGATTCATTTGGTTTATAAGTGATATGGTGGTCTCTCGTAGACTTGTCGGTTGTCCCGCATCGCCGAAAAGGCGAGACTCGTAGGCAGTCGGATGTATAAATAAAAACCCCCAAATTCTAATGAACTCATACCTTTCTCGGCCTTTTGGCTAAGATCAAGTGTAGTATCTGTTCTTATCAGTTTAATATCTGATACGTGGGCCAATGGCTCACACGATATTAAATTAATTTTTTGAAGGGGAGGTCTAGGAAAAGTAGCTTGCTACTGTAGACCTCAAGCGTCGCCCTTGCGTTGCACTATAGCAAGGGCCGGGCGCACCCTACCAAATCTAGTGCAGACTTTGCTAATGCTTTAAAATGGTTTGTAAACGTTTATTTCATACTCTTGGTTGTTTTCAGTTGCAGGCGCAATCTACTAATTCTTGTTAGCGTAGATCAACTTTATAAGTTTTAATTTATTCGGTCTAATTGTGGAAAGCGAAAACAACGGCTGTTTTCATACTACGTATCGCCTTTCAATTGGAATACAAGGGTCAATTCTCGTGGGCTTTCGTGCTCACATATATATTTCATAAGATAATGTTTCTGAAAAAAATAGAGGGGATGGCGAGTCACTTTAGCACCGCTCCCACATCGCTCGGAAATAGGAGACCAGAGAGACCAGGAGCACGAGTTTTATTTTGTTACCTTTTGAAGCAAGGAATGCATCGGCTTCTCTATCAAAGTGGACTTTTGTGAATCTCTCTGCATCACTTTTAAGCTTTTTATCTGCGATTGAGCATCTACTCCTCCTTTAGATGCAACATCAACATGGTCGCATATAACAGGGTCACATATACCAATAAAAGCGAAAGAAATATTTTTATAAAAATTCTAAATCAATTATTTCAGACAAAAAAATAGTTTAAGTTTTTACAAATTATTATAATTAGGTCTCTCGAAGGTTTATATATTTTATTTTAAGTTATAAATTAATTTTTAATAAAATAATAATTAATATTTAAAAATAATATTAATTAAATAAAATAATAAATAATTTGTTTAAAATAAACCTAAAAGAATTAAATTTGAAGATTTAATTATAAAAAATTTATAAAAAATTTAACTAAACTTAATTTATTGGCCTCCGATCAGAGTCAATTTTTTTTTTTTTCTTATTTACAAAAAGAAAGAGAGTACGAAAATTTACATGTGTTATTTAATGGAGAGCAAAGTTCGTAAGTGGCTTTCGCGCAGTGGTTTCGGGAGACTCTATCTACTATTCACCCCTGTTTGTGTAGGCTTGCCGGGGGTCCTTTAGATGCATAAATTAAAAAACAAAAAGACCCCGAAAGAATAGAAATAGAAGAGACTCGATCCAATGGCGCCAAAGGCAACCGAAAATCGAACTCTCTTTCCCGACCCACACGGCATGTTCTCCCAAATGGTCGTTTTTTTGGTCGAAAATGGTGTCCAGCCACGCCGATTACAGGTTAATTCCTCTTGTCTTCTGCTATTATTTATTTCACTCTCTGTGTTTTGTACTTATTGTCCCTCTTCCTTTTGTTGTCGTTTGTTCGTTGGTTCTGTTGCTACAAAGATTTGGAAACAGAAGCTGGTCCAAATGGGGGCCACTATCGAGGACCGCCTGTCCAAGAATACCACCCATGTTTTTGCCATGGACTCGTGGGCGCTACTCCAGCAATTCAACAGAAAACGCGTGGAAAGCTTCTCAGGAGTGAGTTCCCATCCCTCCTCTCTTGAGCATTTTGTTGGATTTAATCCATTTGAGTCATATTTTGATTACTTAGTAAGAGTTGATTAGAACTAGACTTTTGCTATTATTTAAGAAGATGATGTCTATGTTATCGGTGTGACTTTTCATCCATGCCATTGAGGAATAAAGAGTATATGGCCTCCGGTATTGCTATTGAGATATGCTAAGAGTGATACCAGCGCTATTGCTACTTATTTGCCAATACATTTTAGTGTCAATCTTGTTGCCTTGTCTTTTAAGGTTTCTGTTGTAATTATGTTCCTTGCCTATTTGCAGAAAGTTCTGGCTTACCAGTGGCTAGAGGACAGTTTGAGGTCAGGGGAGAAGGTGTCCGAGGATTTGTACCACATAGAAGTTGGTTTGGATGAAGCAATTGGTCCAGAGAAGTCTTTGGTTAGGGCATCCGAAGCCAGCGGAAATGTTTCATCTGGTGATGAGGAAGCATCTGCTTGCAAAAGGACCAGGTCTTCTCTTGAGGGTGTGAGAAATTTCAAAGCAGATGGTGGTGGAATTGCAGAAAGTAATACATTTTATGAAGCAGCACACAGTCCCAGAAGTGCTGGAAGCTCACCTCTTACCCTTAGCCCTAGAAGCACCAGTCCACAAACACCCAGTACTCCAACTAAGGATGTGAGTCTTTTTTCTTCCTCCTTGTTTCGGATGAAATTAAGGGTTTGAGGTTAAATAATGTGTTTTGGATCAACTATGCTGAAATTTTCTTGCTGTTTGGGTAGTTTCTCTATGATCGAGTGTGTGCATGTGCTGTGCAGTTATCCTTGTTGTACAGTCCACGTGATTTAAACAGAAACATCACTGAGATATTTGGAAAACTCATCAACATTTATAGAGGTGAGAATCTGCATTCCATATTGTAGGCATTCTAGGTAGTTTGTATTTTGCCATTCGTACTACTCGAGGGGCATGACTCAATTGCCTTTCATTTGGATAGCATTGGGTGATGATCGACGGTCATTTAGCTACCACAAGGCTATTGCAGTTATTGAGAAGCTTCCATTCAAAATTGAAAGTTCAGAACAGGTCAAAAACCTGCCAGGGATTGGCAAGTCGTTGAAAGATCATGTAAGTGGGCTTTCTTAGGCTGAATTTGCTATCTTCAGCATCATAGTTGGGAAATATCAAGTTTTATTGCTGTCTGTTTCCTTCTTTATTTCTTCTTTCTATTTTTTTCAAAAAAAAAAAAATCAAAATAATTATATGAATATGGTAACTTGATCTTCTCTTTCCGGTGCTCTTTGGGTGCAAATCTGTTACTTCCAATAGGACTGCTTGTTCTGGTCATCACCCAAGTGTCAAGATTATCATTTTTCATTTAGTTCTGCTTTGTACAGTCTGACAGAATTTAAGCATCCTACATGCATCCACGTCAATGATTTATAGTAATTGAAATTTGATGATGCTGCCAAGGAAAAAATATTTATTGTGGAGCATCTATCTGGTGGATGCACTCAGGTTTTATGGGGTCTATGATTTAAAGTTATCTATTTCCAGCACCATTTATGAAATAGTTATGTGTTGCCATTGGAATGATTTCAGATTCAAGAGATTGTGACAACTGGAAAATTGTTGAAGTTGGAGCACTTTGAAACAGATGAAAAGGTATTTGGGGAGAGTGCAAGATTGTTTGGAGCATTTATTTCATGGAACACTTATGGCTTCTCATTTACCTTCACATCCATTTATCAATTTAGTTTGAACCTGCTCAAAATATTTTTAACATATTCTTAGTTGTGTGGTAATGCATGCATACATGGGATTTTGATCCATGATTTTCTTGTTGATGCATCCTCTCATTGTTGCCCAAATGTGGTTGTTTGATTATTAGAATGAAATTCAGTTCTTGGGTTTCTATATTGAGAATCTTATCCAATTAGAATTAGTAGTGCCAAGAGTCCATATATAGGTGCTATGCACCATTGTTTGGCCTCCATGTTGGGGGGGTGGGGGTCTGGGGTGGGGAGGGGTGAGGTATTAATGAATAAGTTTTCATGTTGATATTATTCACCTAGAAAATGTGGTGCTTTCTGCAGTAGGAGTGAATCCTAAACCCTGTGAGAGTGATTCTAGTGGCCTTCTACTGGTGTGATGTTGGTAACCTTTCTATCTTATTAGTGTGATACTAATACTTTCTTTCAATTTCCATCATTGTCCTTATTTTCTTTGTTATAATCAGATCTGATTGCTTTGCTTAGAGCTTAAAAATCTCAACTTCCATGAATCCTAACCTAAATTTTGTCAACTCTAAGCCTGCCCTCCATGCTGTCCAACATCAGCTAGTCATCAGCATGACATTTAATTATTTTTTTCAAGTTTGTTTTGGATGATTTGCAGGTACGAACAATTAACTTATTTGGGGAAGTTTGGGGTATTGGCCCCACCACAGCTCTAAAATTGTATGAGAAAGGATACCGTACACTAGATGATCTGAAAAATGAGGATTCCTTAACACATGCTCAGAAGTTAGGATTGAAATATTTCAATGATATCAAAACAAGGATTCCCCGTAGTGAGGTACAATTGTTGTTCTTATTCTTAGGGCTTCACAGCTCACCTATGAAAATATCTGGGCATCCTTTGCTCCAGGAAAATTTGATTCCTTTTTCTGAACATGTAGGTGCAAGAAATGGAGCAACTTCTACATAAAGTTGGAGAAGAGATTTTGCCTGGGGTGAGTATTATAACTTCTGTTGCTGAACTAGTTTGTAAATTAATCTGAAAGATCCAAAAGGTTAGTTGAGTTCAGGTATATGGTTCTATACTTCCTTGATTTCCTTAAACAATTCTTATTTGAAATGTTGTAATATTCATCTTGAAGGTGGTTATTGTATGTGGAGGATCTTATAGACGAGGAAAAGCTTCTTGTGGGGATTTGGACATTGTCATTACTCACCCTGATGAGAGAAGGTAGAATTCCTCTTTTTTTCCCTTTTTGCTTATTTCTGTCTTTTTCATTTTGTTCTTTTACCACTCTTTTCCTTGCCTTTCTTTTTGTGTGCATTTATGACTGAACAAGTCTGGGTTTCATTGTTATCCAGCCACAAAGGCTTTTTATCAAAGTTTGTCAAGTGTTTAAAGGATATGAAGTTCTTGAGAGAGGATTTAATTTTTAGCACCCACAGTGAGGAGGTAGTGTAATTTTCCTAATTTCCAGCACTCTATATGATGCATTACATGCCTTTCCCTTTGTTTCTATTTAGTGAATTGAAACCTGCAAACTTGATTATTTGTTTCAGTTACATTAAATGAATCTCAATATGCTCATATCCTCCTGTACAGTGAGGAAGTGTTCTAGCTTGGATGCATTTAACAGTCCATGATAACGAGGAGCTAGCAGACAGCTGTTTTTGTAATGTATCATTTAATAAGAACCATTGTGGGAAAGAGTTGATGCTATGGTTTCTAGGGATAAGTTGAAGCTTGAAGCTCCAGGCCCATTATGTAACAATGTAACAATTGAAATATTACTGCCATTGCCTCTGTCTCTCTGTTGGCAAAATTTATCCTCTTTCTTGTTTATAATGATTTTCTAGACAATGCAGCCAAAAATAAAAAAAGAGGAAAGAATAATTATGCAAAGATGCTGCCTGTGTATTTTTGTTTGTCGGGAATGAAACACATTCTCTTGTTGTCTGCTGTTACCCATATTCCAAGTTTTATAAGCTCATAATCTTCTATTTGAATTGCATGAATAATTTGCTTCATAAGTCTGAATCATGCTTTGTGTGATGTGTCTAAATCATGCTTTTAGTGTTTTTACTTTGCCCTTTGTTCTAATTTGACAGGGTTCTGATTCAGGTGTTGACACATATTTTGGGCTTTGTACATATCCTGGACAAGAAGTGCGGCACCGAATAGATTTTAAGGTCAATTGGTTACTATATAGGTAGCTTAACATCCTTAAATTATCATACTTAAATTCAGGTCTTTCATTTCAGGCCTGACATTTAAGTTCTGTTGCAACAGAATTATTGGCTGCACCATTCTTTGGCCAATCGCATAAATTGCTCTGGAAATTTCTTGATAGTGTCCCCCTTCCACATGGCTGGAGAGTGAATGATAAGAAGTCATGGGAACTTAGTTTTGATCTTTAATGTGTTATCATTCTATCATTATGGCTTTTTCAAGACAGCATATGGTCATTTCTCCTTGAATCTTTAATAGTTATTTGTGTCATGAAGTTCCTTGTTGTTGCATCAAGAGTTGCAGATATGCAAATGATTAACCTGGTTATATGTGTGGCCAATTTTATAGGTATATCCCAGAGACATTTATGCCTTTGGTCTAATATCATGGACAGGGAATGATGTGTTGAACAGAAGGTATCTTCACATTTTAATTAATCAGTTGAGCACTTGCACAGACAGGTTATTTGTGTTCCTTTGCGTTAGGCAGATATGGTCATAACAAATCAAGTGCATATCATCAGAGCATCTCTGTTTTATAAGTCTTTACTTGGATGTTTTATTGAACTAGTTAATGTTATCAAATGAATCCCAGAGGGAATTACTATTAATTATTAAATTACTGTACTTAAACATTCTGCGAAAGGGCCTTTGTTGGAATTAATTATTGGGTTGCCAACGTTTATATCAAGTTTCTCTGCATATCGTCGTTGAGAGTTTTGACCTGTATTGTTATGGCCATGCATAGAACTTAAAATTTGACTGCAGGTTGAGATTGTTGGCACAAACAAAAGGATTTCGGCTTGATGATACTGGCTTATTTCCAGCTACTCAATCTTCAGGCAGCAAACGGGTAATGAGTTGTGGATTTTTCTGCACTTAATGTCTCCTTTCATATTATCTTTTGGCATAACTGGTGATTTTGTTGCAGGGTGTCAAAGGCAGTGTGAGCCTGAAGTTTGACACAGAAAAAGAAGTGTTTGATTTCCTAGGTTTTCCTTGGCTTGAACCTCACCAACGAAATCTGTGAAGATACACATAATGATTCTGAGAAGAAGCATGTTGTACTTGCTAATGTATCCAGGGGCGGACCATATATAGAAGTTGACAAACCTTGCCTTGCACTACTAGAAGTGAAACTGGGATCTTACGCTGGTGTTTAAACTAAACGTGGCTCAATTTTGTTGGTTTTGTTTTGTTTTGTTTTCCTCAGTATCACCAAGACTTGTTTTGGGCTTTCTAGTATTTTGGCTCCAAACAATGCTTCAAGTGTAGCTTATAATCTGGTGTATATAGCTTCTGAACCTTTGTACATCCTTCTGTTAACAAGTCTTACAGTATGTTACCGGAGACATCCAATCATTTTTGATGGAATGGGATGGTGGTCTACATATCTTGAATGTAATTTCCCATCTTAATCAAGGAAGAGTGATTTTTGTTTGCGTGTCTTGAACGTGGCTTTCCCCCTGAAAGTGAGAATGAAAAGTGGTTATCCAAAAGTGCAACGGCGATTATCATTGCCAGCAAACTTTTAGTAACATTGATTTTTGTCTTTTTTGGTCTATTTTGAGACTTGTTAAATTATAAGTTATATAATAAAAATATGTTTTTTTATTTTCATAAATTTAATTCTCTTTTAATGAATTAAAACTCAAAATTTTTATTATAAGAGTTTAAATTCTTAATTACTAGATATGTCTAATCGCATGGTAATTGTCATCAATTTCTGCTTCTGTATTCATTCCAGGCAAAGTTCACTGTCTTCTATTTTCCTCATCTTATGCCATTTTTCGTCCAAGAAATAATTCCAAAATCTATTAGTGGCTGCATCAACAATTTCCAACCTTTGCGTCGCTTGGGGGCTTGGGCCAGTGCATGGTTAAAAAAATAAAATAAAATTCCTGGATTCTTTGATTAGCCCAAGAAACATTTGTGTGACCGTCCCAGTGAGTCCACACAAGGCCCGTCATCTGTGCTTCGCGTCGGATGACAATTGACAAAGCCCAACAAATGCTAAAGCAAAGCAGGGGAATAGTAGATAACCTGACACGAATCCCACATCAGTTAGGATTGACAAGACAAGGCTCGCTAACTGCTATAAGTAAGGCATCATTTGCATCTCCAAATCTCACGCAGCCGCGCGTTGAGCACAGAGCGAACTATTCTTTCGCCTTTTACTAAAGAATACCGTGTGCTCGTCGCAAATAGCGGCATACGCCAATTTTTGGAGGGTTCTCCTAATAAGAGAGCCCCACCAAGTCAAGTACTGAATTTTTAAGTCTGAATGAGACATCAAAGATTCTCTTAATAAGAGTGGCGCATAAAACGAATAACATTGTTCTAAAAATCGGAGAAAGGTAAATCGGTTATTAAGCGGGAAAGAATTCGATTTTTAAGCAGTTTTATATTATTCGATTTCTAATTGTACCATATCGAAAATTTGCATAGAAAAAGATACTATTATATAGTTGCCCCAAAATTAAGTGAGTGTGTTCGTAGAAAGGAGAGATGGTTGGCATCTCCCCTGACAGGGATGGGAACAGCCTTCGGGCTTTCCTGTTACCATCACATTCGGTTGAGGCTACCCACCTACGGGTGGATCTATAACCAAATTTTTTTTTTATTTATTTAAGATTTATTCATAAACATTGTTTTATTTTTGGGAGAGCGAGCATTTCCAGGCTCTATAAACGATCTTAAGCGTACTATCAAGGTTCCATCATTGAATCATCCGTTTTCAATTTCTTCTGTTCCGTTTCTTCTCAATGGGGGTATAACTTGCTTGCCGAACAAAGCCAAAGCACCACTGTCCGTTGCATATGGAAAAAACATGCCAACAGCCAGATGCCATTTTTATTAACTATTCAAAAATCTCTTCAACTTGACCATCTGCAACATAATGAGATGTCAACGTTAACTTGGAAAAATTATCTGTTATGTACATAAAACTGAGATGGATGAGTCTTGAGGCCTGTGATCTCACCGGCAAGAGCAATGGCCAAGTTTGCCTCTGCATCAGCCTCCATGTTATGTTTCTGTATCCACACAAGAGCAGGTCAGGAAGTTGCAAGAGGGACTAAACAAACAGTAGATGCAGAAGAATAACACACATGATCACTAGCATTCAATTTTTGTTACCAAGTCTCAAAATTCTTCAAATTCGGGGATAATAGCGTATAATTTATAAATTACCATACAAGAAAATGGATGCAGTGAGAGTGCAAATTAGCCCTCGACTCTCAATTTGGTTTATATTCAGACATGTAGTCAGCTAGTTCAAGTGCAAATGTAAAATAGGCAAAAGTCAGACTGAACTTGCAGCCATAGGGATGTCAGGTTGGTTTGGATATGGGATTCACACGTCCACACAAAAATTGAAACCATAGGGAGCTCATGCATGGTGGCTCTCAAAATGAATTGTTGTCCGGTAGGACAATGAGACTCAAAGAACATAATCCAACCATGGAAGCACCTGCTTTTTGGTTCCCACATCTATCCATGCTAAAAGGCAAAAGGTACATGGAGATCTATCACACACATATAGGGGGATTTTTCCATGGATAACTAATTGCACTACTGTCCATCCTTGCATCAAATTAAAAAGAGGGAGGAATCTGCAGCAAGTTTTTAAATGATTTACAAGCATGAGACACACAACATTGGCCACAAAATGCAAGGACATAAAACTGTAATACCCTTTGCATGTGACTGATCTGAAAAGAATTAAATCTAGTCATCAGCATTTTGGTCTGTTCATACAAGCCAGTTATGTTGGGGTGTCTAGCCTCCCATGAACCCTGAACCTGTTCCCAGAAGAACCAAAGCTTAACCAGCAAACAGATGCCATTAAACAAACATAACCCAAAGGGGGAAAATTATTGAAGAAGAAAAAACACAAGTCAACCTGAAGGCAGACAAGTTTGGAGTCCCCTTGGACCCGAATTTTTGTATAACCTTTCATCAGAGCATGTTCCAATCCTAATATTATGGCCCCATATTCAGCTGCATTATTGGTTGCTTTGCCCAAACCTTTTCGCAACCTGCAGATCTGTACAAAGTTGGAGATTTAGAAAGATGAAAAAAATCCAACCAAGGACACAGGGAAAAGAAAAATGCATACCAGGCTTCCATCATCTCTCCGCAGCACAGCCCCTGCCCCTGCTGGGCCTGGATTTCCTCTTGAAGCACCATCAAACTCAAGAATACAAGAGTGCTGCAGATAAAGGATAAGATTGATCGTGCCCAAAGCTGACCAAAAAAAAAATTACTTTTCTTGTTTATGATAGATGGTATTTATCACCTAATCCCAACAGTGTCCCTTCTGCTGTCTCCTATTACAAACTTACAAAGGAAACATGTGTGCAAAATAGAGGATACCAACAGGTTTACATCCTTTAGGCATCACTGTGACATCCACTTACAGGATCTTGAGACAGTGGTTGGACCTCAGCTTGAATATCGAACTTGATATGATTTTTCAAAGGATCAGTTAAACTAAGAGTTGATATATCAGCTTCCTGGAAAGCAACAAACATACAACTTCAAAAAAGAACCACAATCCATATGAACAAATAACCAAAAGAAAACATACTGTTTATTCAGAAAGAAAGATAACAAAGATCCAATACATTCACAAATCACATGACAGTTGCACAAACACTGGAAAAGTATCTCAAACATAGAAAACTTACAATTTCTTTTTTACAGTAAGGATATTCCATTAATATCTGCAGCGATGTTGGCAGAAAATTTTACCATCTTATCAGGAAAAGAAATATGACAAGCAAGGACATACTTACCAATGCAAAACTATTGCTAGATACATGCATATTCTAACCACAATGGTACAATGAGTGTCACTGGTTTCTCAACTTCTGATCAATGTTAACTTAGCCTCTATTTATGAATATCGAGCTATAAGCTCTCATGAATTGATTTATTACCAAGGGAAGAATTATTATTGGTTTTGGAATAAATGGCCAATGCCTAATTTTTTGAATACTGAAATGTTGCATATAAGTTTCCATTGATTAAAATAAGTGTCTACGCTTCTTCAAAATACCAAGACACTTGACACCATATGAGAAATACTGTGATAGCATCTCAAAGGTATATATAAAACAGTGATAATACCTAAAACAAAACCCCTCTCTCCTCTCTCAGCCAATTTCTTTGGTATGGCAGCACATGAAATGTCTGCCCTCTTGGCAGATCAAATTGAAAGCCACCCCCAAATGCAGTCTACTCTAGTCATTCCAAAGTTTCATAAAACTTCACTTTCCCACACTCGATTTATCCAATTAAAGTTACAAGTGGCAACTACAATAAAAAAAAAAAAAAATGATGCCATTAACAGATGCAAGTACACTTTGCACAGTTAGTTATTGATGTTATATAATAATGCAACAATTTAAAGAGTTTTTGTTTTTTTTCTCTTTATTCTTTTTTGCCATAACAATTTCAAAGATGATGAGACTCCAAACATCCAGTCCCAAAACATAGTGATATTGTTTTGGCAGCTTCAATCAGCTACATATCTCCTTTGAAAGTAGCAGGTTGCTGCAATAATCTAGTGTATTTAGATATCCCCATTGTTTAATCGTGAACTCCTTCAAGCACCATGGACTTGTACAAAAAGGGTACTTGAGTAGGACAAACTGAATTCAAAATTCAAAAACGCTCATCTTTAGGCATCATAGAAACATGTAGCTCATGCAAAACCACCCATATAGGTTAACTTAAATTCTGTTAAATTTGTCTATTACAATCATGGTTTTCACATCAAAATTTTGGACTCCAGAGTCATATATTTCAGACACTAACAAACAATGGAGAATGATTTATTAACTCACCTGAAAAGGGCAAGGCACAAGCGTCCCAAACAGGTCCTCTTTCAGATCCCCAGCTCTAATAGTGTACAGAGCATTCTTGAGTCCACGGGAAACGAGAAACTCCTCAGTGCCCTTAGGTAAATTCAACCCTTTGTATATACTTACAGGAGGATCACATATCTATCAATTACCACAACAAGAATCCTTCTTTTTTCAGTAGTCAATAGAGTATGACCCAATATTGGCAGCTAACATAGACAATTCAGCAAAAAAAAAAAAAAAAACACTCCCAGGATCCCATCACCAATCAACCAATTACCAAAACAAGAATGCTTCTTTTTAGTAGTCAAAAGAGTATAACTGAATATTGGCAGACAATATAAAGAATTTAGAAAAAATATCAAACAAAATTTTAAAAAAAAAAAAAAATTCCTCAAGAGGTTTCCACATTTGTGGTCTGTATAAAAGTTAGATTTACGCAGTTTTACGAGGTCTGAGACTAGAATATAATGACAGGCAATTGGAAAAAAAAAAAAAAACTAAAAATTAAAAACAGAGAGAAAAAGGAAATTACAGAAGATCCAACTTGAGCTTGGCACTCAGAGAAATTCTTATAAACACCAACGACATCTCCTTTTCTGACAACAAAGAAAACATTATTAGCATCATCCTTGTCTTGCTCGACGACGGCCGTTGCCGGAACCTTCTTGGGGTCGGACCTTTTCCTCTTCCAGGAAGATTTTAAAGTTGCTTGTTGGGAAGAATAGCACTGGACACGAACTGCTGTCGACAGAAACTCTAAATTGACTGCTTTGGCGGCACCCGAAATGTCAAACGTCGTTTTCCAACAGGGAAAAATTCGACAAACGAGATGGGATTGTCTCCCAAGTATGGACGCGGCGTACGAGGAGATGCGTGGCAAGAACGTCATGACAATTGTTTGAGGAAGGAGATGATGATTTGAGGTGAGAAGCCAGGAACGTCCGTCTCTTCTCCTCTGCGATTTGTGAGGGTAGCAGTGAGTGAGGTTTTTTTTTTTTTTTTTTTTTCAAGTTAATGAGACTAAGAATGAACTCTATTATTAAAATTAAAAATAATTTAAATAATTCTACAAATAGACTTGTAATTAAGTAAACTCGGAGGGTTTTGGCTGGGTTTTTCAGGTCTATGCTAGTCTTACAATTTTTTTAAAATAATTGCTCCTACTTAATAATTGAAAGGCATGGTGGGCTTTTCGAGCGTGAGTTGATATATTAAAATTAATAAGAACATTCTTAGTAATTAATAAAGAAACTAATATCTCAACATATCTTTTTTTTTATTTATTTATTAAAAAAATGTTAAATTGTGAATTATACAATAATTAAAAAATTATATATTTATTAATTTTAATTATAAAAAGGGAATATGAGAATATCTAAGAAGAAAAATGGTCTTAGTAGTCATCCCAACAGGAGTAAAAAATCGATGGATCATCATGTGGCCTCGCCTTAGAGAACCCAGCCCACTGGTAAGTTTGACGAGGAATTGTGGTCAAAGGGTTTGAGGTTGCTCGTCAACTTTGTTTGCTTTGGCATTAATCTTGCTTGTCTTTGACTGTAATGGTTTTAACTCAACCTTCCCATAATATTTACTTTTGTTTGATTTTGAGGTTAGAAACTTTAGGGTTAAAGGAAATTATTAAAAGGGACAAGAAAAACAGAACAATTTTTAATTTTTCTGAATTTTCTAAGAATTTATTGGATATTAGCTTTTCTAATTTTTATTTACTTTCTTGACACTTACCTCATGTTACTTTTCATACAACTTTTACACCACTTTCATTTCACTCTCGTTATTCACTCAACATTTACACCTTTATTAGCCCATCAAAACCTATTATTATTATTATTATTTTATTTTATTATTGTTACAAGAGAGGCTAAAAAATTAAGAAAAAAAAAAAAAGCAGTCTCACTAGAACTTGAATATGTAATCAAGAGGTTTTAACAAAAGTGTGTCATAATCAATTATACTATAAACAGAGAAAATTAACATTTTTTTTCTTTTAAGCTTTGCACGTAACCTCAATTTTCAACTCCAAAACAAACGTCGCCAAAGTGTGTATGGGCTGCCGAATTGTGATTTTGCACATGGGACTTTGGGTCGCAAACATAAAGTTTGCCTACAAGGACTAATCGATCCAGACCAAGAGGCTGAGCCAATAATTTCTTTCGCCTATTCAATTTGGCCCAAAATGACGGGATTTTCCATTTTATGTTGCAGCGTTCCAAGCCCAACAAACCAAGGATTCTTCCAATTGCTCCCTCCCCATATGCATGTCGCCTGCTTTAAGCCATTCATGCGTACCAACACGAAGAGAAAGGAATGCAGCTTTTAGTGGTTGTCTTATTCCCCAGGCAGAATCTTTTTTCACCTTTTGTTTTTCAGTCCCGGAATATATGCTGCAAGGTCTGACTGCTAGTCCAAATCTACCCACTGGGGTTTTGCAGGGTTTTAGATCATCAAATTAAAACTTGTATCGGACACACCAGTCAATGCCAATCAACTGCCTATATTGCTCCTCGTCTTCTTCTTCACAAGCCAAAATATTGCACATATCATATACTCAAAACCAATCCGTTTATACCATATATATCACACAACAAATTATCTAGCCTGTTTCATGCTAACCACATGCGACATTCCTATCAAAACCCAAAAGTCAGTCCCCCCCTGCAAATTGCAACTCCCTTTCCATAGGCAGCTTCCCAAGTAGAAGCCACAGGAAATATAGCTTCAGCAGCTAAGCTTGTTATCATCCTAAACATTCATAACATATGCCTCATCTACGGATGCTTTTGCACCATTTAATTCAAATGCATTTGGTACGTGAGAAATAATAGAATAGTATAAGAAACATTAGTCTTATTTCACTGTACATATAATAGAATTATAGCCCACAAAAATTTGCTACCTACCAATAGAACGAGGCGGTCTCTGAGGCCCAAAATCTACTCACGGCTTCAAGTTTCAGTTCCCATTTGACACTGCTGCCTATATCTGCAATTTGCCTGCTTTTTTTTTTTTTTATTTTAATAGCCAAATAGCCAATATATCAGGAGATTACCATCACGTGAGTGTAGGTTAGGGAGATACAAGTGAAAATAAAGATTTTTCAACAATTTTGATTGGTCACTTTAAAGCAGATTAAGAAAAAAAGAAAATTTTGATTAGTTTACTCTTTTTTTTTTTTTTTTTTTTGTAGTTCCTCAAAATTAAGATAAGTAGTTTTTTTTTTTTTTTTCTTGTATAGGAAATATAAGACAAAAGGGAAACAAAATTATCGTGGCTTCCTGCTCTAAGCTCCGTGTACCAATGAGTGTATATGCCCCACTATGTCCAGTTACATGTGTCCATGACCATGCCGTGAATAGTTGAATTTAGAACTTCGGGGACATTGTTCCCTGAACGTTGGCATTAATTAGGTAAGTAGAGCTTTCAACAACAGCCCCAGTACCTACGTTCTATTCAATTGATGGATGCTTCAAAACGAACATCCAAAGCATGTATGTCCCTATGAAAGTTGGGAAATCAAAACGTTCGTATCAACAAAAGCCTGCTACTTGTGGTGTAAACTACTAATGAATCTATTTGTGTCTGATTATAACAAATAAACTACTAATGATTCAACATCAACATATCCATGACAATTCATCAGGGCTGAGACTGACTATGCTAACATAGACAATAACTCCCCTCAAATATTAGCTTATGACTTTCATTGTATTGTGCTGTTCAAAGAGCAACTATTCTCAAAATGTTGAAAGGTGCTTAGTTAGAATCAGATTCTAACTAAGGATTCTTTGTGATTCCTGAGCTCTAACTTCATCTTTGTTTTTGGTTAATTCTGAGAGTCTTCATCTCAAGGTGTTACAAACAATTTCATTTTAAGAAACAATAAACATGTTTTGGCTCTCATGTGCATGTTTCTGGATGTATTTTGGACATAGCCTTGGAACTTAAAATGCAGCGACGGTGGAACATAATGCGCTCGCGAGGACACTCACAACTATGCTGAGTTATTAATTGTCATTTCCAATCGTACTGCAACTGTAAAAGAAGGCTGGAGTCAACTGCAATAGTTATTAATCTCTGTCAATTGGGACCATGCATACTTCAACAACGTGTTTGATCTCTTACTTGAAATATTCCACTTTCTTTATTCCTGTTTTTTTTTTTTTTTTTCCCCGGGGGTGTGCGAATGAATCAACCTGTAAAACTAGTAATGGAATAGCACAATCACGATTCACGATGCACATTACAGTTTTAAGATACCCAATTCCCAAAGAATGCTGTAGAATGGTCTACCAGAATTGGTTTGTAGTGTGAAAGAGCCAATTTGAAGCTAGTCCTCTCGGTTAGCATAAGTCAGCAGTCAGTCCAAAACTGACCATTAAAGCCATGATCATTCGCGCCAAGATTTGTTAAATTACAAGAAAGCTTAATCCCAAAGTAATCCAACTTTTAAAAGCTATGGTTCGATGACAACTTAAATTGTTTTTTATGTATTAGTTTTTAACAAAAATAATTTAGTGATATTTAAGTTTTTGTTCCATACCCATTATCTATGATTCGTTTGATAAGTAAAAATAAATGTAAAATTGTATAAATTAAACACGTCATCTCATGTTTGAATGTATATAAATATATTATATATTTTAAGTAAGAGCCTTACTTAAAAGAGATTCTATTAACAGCTTAAAATTTATTTAAAAGGGATTATTTGTTAATAATTATTAAAAAAAATAAAATCTCTACAGTCATTTGAGCCACCGGGAATAAGCCATGAGGAAGGTATAAGGATGGTTGTGTTAAAGGAATTGGGATGTTAAATTTGATACCACATTTCAATTTAAGATATAATATTAAATTTACAGTACTATTATTTATTTAAATTTATTTTCAATTTTGGATTCTTGCCATCAGACCGAACAAAATCCTTAAAAACTGGGGGGAAAAAAGCCACGGTTGACGGGATCAGACTTGAAATGGCTTGTAGAATAACGTCTCCATCTGCCAGACCGACCATTCAAAAGGAACTACATGGGTCCTGTATATGCATATTTTGTGAATACTCACGATAGTAACGGATACCAAAATCCTAAGGCCATAAAACATAATGCCTTTTGATCTTATTTCATTATCAATCTTCAAGGGGAGTCAATTCAAGTTTCTCTCCCTCCCTTCGTCTATCCAGAGAAAAGGAACCATAGTGGGGAATAAAAAGGAAGAAAAGGGTCGGGCTTACTTTTAGTAAACCTTCGCTTTGAACAGGCAAATAAAACACGGCACAAGGAAGATGGAGAAAAAGGGAAAAAAAAATGAAAAGAAAAAGGCAGTGCCGCGAATGATGTACCTACTTTTTGTATACCTTTTGAATTAGTGTCCAATAATTATCATGCTGGGGACAAATTAATTTGACGATGCTTTTAGTGACATTGCACAAGGGGGCATTTTGGATTAAAAAAATGGAATAAATAAATAAACGAAATCAATTAAACATCCGAACCCCAGCATATCCCCACTTTTCATCCCCAGGATGGGCGGGCATGACTGTTGCTGCTCCCATATCTAATAAGATACATGAATTTTTATATGCTCACAATGTCAAGATTCATGTTAATTTATTATAGCCATTTCTTTTTTTTTTTTTTTAATAATTAATAGCATTTAGCTTCATGGTATCATAATGGAGCAGCAGCAGCAGCAGAACACACAATGTGTCAGTGTTATTCTAAATGTTAATTCATATTACATTATTATTATTATCATCATTAAAAATTATAATTAAGAATTAAAAAATTAAAATTGTGTAATTAATGTTTGCAGTGTGCGGATCTGCGTTCAAGGGCACGTCCAATTTCTCGCTTCTATGCAACATTTCCATGTTTTGTAACTGAAAGCAAAGAACTGTTCTAAAATAAGGTAAGGTGCATGGCCTATGTCCATTCGTTGTCTTCCTCCGTAGATTGTTCCAGAAAATAAATTGTAATGAATGCAAATAATCAAAATGAGGATAAAATATTTATGTTAGTGTTGACAGTCTGCTATTAATTTATGCTTTGTGTTACTGGCGGGATTCAAAGGTTTGCAACGCGTCTGATTTAATACGTGCTGTAGTCTGAGGAGCGTTTAGGCACATGACTTGACCATGAAACCAAAGAAATTAATGATCTTCCGCGCTCCTGGACCTGCCTTTAGTAGTCAGACAATGATTCAATTGCCTGCCTTGTGGAAATTTTTGTCTTACTAAACTTTCCCTTTTATTCATGATCACACTAGAAATAGATGACACGCAAACTTGGTGGTTGATTCAATTGGCTGCCTTGTGGAATTTTTTGTCTTACATAATCGCATCGGCGTTCCTTGCTGACTGAGTTGGACGAGGAGGGAGTGTGTGCTTTCATTGATTAATTGATTCCACATTGACGTTAATTATAAATGCCGAAATGCACATTAATTCCAACTCTACGAGATAGACCCAAATTTGAGTTCTCATTTCTCACCAGTTACCCATGCACATTCCGGCTTTTCTTCAACTTAAATTTGGTTGTTATTTCGACCCATGAGGGGCTTATGCATCATTTTTGGGTTCTCAGCAATGAAACTTAAAGGCAAAACAACATCAAATATGCAGCATTTACCTGCAAGTCCACCCACCTACCCGCATGCACCAAAAGACAGCGTTGGACAAAGAATATAGAGATTGGAAAGCAAATGGTTTTTATGAGACAACTTGGTAATCATCTCTATGAAAGGGTAATTTAGTTATTTCATAGTTAATTGGAATTTATAGATATCAGTTGTCATTTCAAAATAGAGCACATAAAACTTGGTAAACCCTGTCATATGCTTTAAATAGTATGTGCCATCCATATATTTGATGGTTCAAGGATCAAATTAACCAAACAAATCAAACTAAGAGGGCACCACATACGTATATTAATGATATTGATGAGTAGGTGAGTAGCATTAAATTGTTCTAACTCCCCTTTACACGACAGGTGCCTACGTCCCCACGTGAGATCATCTGTTCAGCGAGATCATTGGCGTTGATTTAATTCTTGGGAGGTTCGTTCGTAATCTTGCGTACGATAATGGCATATTGCTAATGAATGGGCGACACGTTTTTTTTGTCTTATGATGAAAATTTTTTTTTTTTAAAAAAAAAGACTGTTAACTTATAATTTTACCAGAAAAAATTGTAAAAATAAATTTTGCAATGTTTAACACAGTAATAGATAAATTTTTTATTATTAAATCACAATATTCGGTGACAATGGCCGACAAGTTTCGTCAATGATAAATGCTACCTGACATCTCCAAGTCTGAGGACACAGCTACACAGAGAATTCATAGTCGAGACTTGGGAACAGGGGAAGAAAACTGGCAAAATTAGGGAGACACTTCATGGGGAGAGCAGCTGATGACGGGGACGCCTTTGAACTCTGCTCATCTTGTTCAGCCACATGTGATTAGACTGCAAAAAAAAAAAAAAAAAGAAAAAACAATTCCATTACGAGTGTTGACAAGGAAAGTAAATCAAAAGAAGGGACTTTTATTAAAGCGGGCACAATCCAGATTAGTGCAACCCACATTTAAAAATCTTATTGGAATTGAAGCAATAACGAAAGCAATTGCTACAAAATATAATTAATTCAGCTTGGACCCCGACCAAGACCCCACATCATCTCATCAATTTTCACCCTTAGATGTTAGATTTAAAGGAAATAGAGAAATGGAGAGCAGGGGAAAAGAGAGGTTCGAGCTGCCATTAGTTTTGCAATTAATTCTGCCCGTTTATTTGGATCACACTGGGGGGGGGGGGGTGGTAAAAAAAAAAAAGAGGAAAAAAAACTATAGTACATCAGTGGCGTATCTTTGGCTTGCGCCATCGAATTTCCTTTGATGGAGATTGGCCAATAATGAAAGCACAGAAAAGATATATTGTGGCTGCTGGCTTCCAATATGCAAGAAGTGCTGTATGTCAAAATTATATTAATAAACAATTACACATAACCCCATATGATCTAACTAATTAGAATTTTTTTTTTTTTAAATTTCATTTCGATTCTTTAGCAAGTGAGAATCATAATTGAAACATGCTTAGATAGTTTAACTTTGGTTCATTTTTAAGACAAATCATGGTTATGATTCTCCCAACGATTCTTATTCTAATCGGAATCTTGAAACCAACTTTAATTTTTGATATGATTTTAGTTCAATCCAATTTTACTGTGATTACAACCGGAACCGTGTCCACTTTACATCATGAGCTAAAAGTCAGGATGAGTCCAGTCAGCATCTTGTCCGGACACAAGTCAGGATCAATCTAGTTATAATCAAAATGTAACCATTGACATGAATGAAATTGTAATTCAGCCTAATATATTTTCATAGCCACGTGTCATGCTTTTCAATTTTCAGGGTAACCTTCCTTTTTGAGCCAATTTTACTTTTGTTTCTAGTAAAAATTAAAAAAAAAAAAAAGATTTTGTTTTTTGTTCGGTCTAAAAAAACTGAATGTTCAACGAGACTGGTAAGATGTACGACAAACTTCGTATTATGTATAACGAATTATCAAAAAAATACATTTTATGTCTCGTTGAATATTGTACGACCCTTTTTTCACATATTTTTATTATTATTAGTGCACATTGATTGTTTTTGAGAGGAAAAATTCAAGATTTTTTTTTTTTATTTTTTAAAAATATTTTTTGGTGCCTGAAGCCCACATCTCACACTCCTTTTCTGCCTCCGCGGTTCCTCTTTTTTTTTTTTTTTTTTTTCTTCCTTAAGAAAATGTAGTCCCGGAAATAAGGTCAGAGAAGGTGGACGACCATGGCATACAGACGCCACCAAATTTTGCGGCAAAGTTGCATCCGATGTCTACATTTTCCTCTTATGTTTGCCAATTTTAACGGTGAAATAGCCACCGCGGGGCTGTATGCATTCAATTATGTGGACCTTGTGATATAAAAGTTATTTTTTCATCTAAGCTATTTTATATATAATAAAATATTATGGTTTAAGGGTTTATATTGATTTCAGTTCTTTAAAATTTCAATCTAAACTATAAACCATAAGTTTTTAAAAAGTTCAAGCTAAATAATAATTTTCAAACCATTAAACCACATCAAATTGTTTAATACTATTTTATTTGATTTTTGTTTATAGGTTTAAACTAAATAATACCCCACCCCGCTCCCCACCTTTTCCCTTTCCATAAATCACCAAATTTACCTTGAAAATTTAAAATCATAAAAAAAATAAAAATGGAAAAAAAAATCACATTAAGCCACATATTTATACTTAAATGTATATTAAATTTTATATAAGGCTATAAAATGGATTTAAAAAAAAAGGAAAGAAACAAAAGCAGATTAACATCAATTCATTTCGTCAATAAATAGAACCTTCCAACGCCAACCCGAAAGGCCTCTTCCTCTCTTCATTTCACTCTTCGCAGCTTTTGCCTAAGCTGTGCACATTCCGGTCACTCTCCGGTGGCGTCTCCGGCGGATTTTCAGCTCCGGAAATAACAGGCAAAGTCATCGAGCTATGAAAGGAGAATGAGAAACGGTCCGCTGCGGCGATCATGTCGGTGACGTGCTCGGACTGCTTCTCCGACCTTCTCTGCACAGAAGACTCCGCCAAAATCTTCTCCGGCGAGTCGCCGGACTGCTGTTCGAACCTCGAATCTTTGGTTTCTACGGAGGAATCCATTGCCTGTCTCATAGAGGATGAAAGGAACTTCGTGCCCGGGTTCGATTACTTATCTCGGTCTCTCGATGCTTCGGCTCGAGAAGAATCGGTTGCATGGATTCTCAAGGTAAACCAAAGAACAGAAGTTTTTAGCAATATTACCATAATGCCATTTATCAATCAGAGATCTGAACCGTTTATCGCAATCTCCGTTCCATTTATGAGATGATTTATCAGCCGTTGGATCAACCGATGGCAGTCGTCCTGGGGCCGGCGCTCATTAGATTCGTCGTTATCTTTTCACTCATTTGTTATGGTTACCGTGTTTGGCAGGTGCAAGCATACTATAGATTCCAGCCATTAACGGCGTATCTCTCCGTCAACTACTTGGATCGATTCCTCTATTCTCGCCGATTGCCAGTAAGCTTCTATTTCCCTTCCCAACAAAGAAGAACAAAAGGGAAAATTTTGGAAATTTATCAAAACTAGGGGCGGGACTTATTTTTTTTTTTTCTTTTGACTGTAATGGTATTTGACTTTTCAAACCAGGTAAGCGATGCAAGTGCCAGAAATACGACGCTTATTTTTTCTCTTTGACATGGAGTAATAAAATACGTAGGCGTGGCCCATCCTAAATGCGAGCGCATAAATTATATTATTATAAATAATAGTGACATATTTCTACTTTTTTAATATAATATAACGTAGAATGCATTTAATTTATTAACGAGGCTCGTCGTTAACACCGTTGTGGACCATATACATTTAACTAAGGTTGGATTATTAGAAGGAAGATATAATATAATGAGATAATTCTATGAATATTTTTTCGTCGTAATGGGATGAAAGATAAAATTCCGTAACTATGGTTGTTGTTACTACAGTTATAGGTGTTAGGCATAGGCGCGATGCTGGGAACACGATCCGACCAAACATTTATTCTGGATTGTTGATTATCAATTGTTTACTTTTTGTTTTTATGAGTTTAATAGCTCAACTGTAAACTTTTATGGGTTTACTTATTATGTCACGCATGTAAAGTTTTGTACGTGATATCTTTGGATACAGTCTTTCTTTACTTTTTGCTTTATTTCTTCATTTACTGATTTTTTTCATTGTTATAATAATATTTATATTATTTTATTAATTATTTTCATTTTGTGTCCACGTGTGTTAAACAAGTATTTTCATAATTCTCATGAAAGGAAACTCTCCTCATAACTATTTATACAGTGTTATCGACGTGTTATTATTATTATTATTATTATTACTGCATGTTAACTTAAAGTTGATTTACTGTTTCAGCCAGAAAACGGATGGCCGTTGCAACTCTTATCCATTGCTTGCTTGTCATTAGCTGCTAAGATGGAGGAACCTCTGGTTCCTTCTTTACTGGATTTTCAGGTATGAATTATGTAAACTTGTCACTTCTTTTCAAATTTATGACAACAAGGAGAGTGAACAGCCTAATATTTGATTTCGTAGATTGAAGGGGCAAAATTTATGTTCGAGCCAAGAACAATCATGCGGATGGAGCTACTTGTTCTGAGTGTCTTGGATTGGAGGCTACGATCTGTAACACCATTTAGTTTCATTGATTTCTTTGCATGCAAGCTAGATCCAACAGGAACTTATATGGGATTTCTGCTTCCAAGGGCTGCAGAGATCATCTTATCCAATGTCCAAGGTAACACATACTGATACCAGTGGAAGCAACTTCCTATGGAGAAATAAGAGCATAAAAGGATATTTTATTTTTGTTGATGTGAACAGAGGCCAGCTTTCTTGTGCATTGGCCATCAAGCATTGCCGCGGCAGCTATTCTGTGTGCAGCTAATGAAATTCCAAACTTGTCTCTTGTTAATCCAGAGCACGTGGAATCATGGTGTGAGGGACTAAGCAAAGTAAGGATACATAACAAGTGTATGCTGCTTACCGATACAATACAATTTTTAGTATCTTAAATAATCCCAAAGGTATCCAATTTTTGCAGGACAAAATCATCAGCTGTTACAGGTTAATGCAAGATCTCGTGCTTGATAACAACAGGAGGAAGCCACCAAAAGTCTTCCCACAGCTTTGGGTAACAGTTCGGGCTGGAATGAGATCCGGTGACTCATCATCCTCATCTTCCTCATCATCTTTTAAAAGGAGAAAATTAAATAGCTGCTTGTGGGTAGATGAGGACAAAATTAAGGAACTCTGAGTGAGGGAAAAAGAGAACTTAAAAAATTAAAAATAGAGAAAAATAAGGAGAAGGAAATGGTGGTCCTAGTCCATGTTATCTAGAATCTTCAAATATTTTGTTGTGCGGTTTTGGAGAGCGAATTGACTTTGAATAATGTAGATTTATCTGGTGTATATACCTATGTGAGAATTTTATGAGTGTTGGGGATTTATTAATTCTTTTACTAGTGGGCTTTGCCATAAAAGTCTATTAATGGCATTGCGGATTCCCAAGGGAAGGTGATCATATGACGAATACTTTTGGGTGTGAGAAAGTTGAGAAATTTAATAGAAAGCTTGTGTTTAATAGTGGAGTCATGGAGTGTGAAACTAGTGGGGTTGATGAAATTCAATGATGGCATTGATTATTGAATGAAAGAAATGAGATGGCGGGGGCCATTTGAATAGAGTTAGGGGAAAAGCAGGCGGAAAAAAAAAAATAAAATCAATGGTTTGGCGAAACAAGTGTTGAACTTTGAAGTTTGGGCAATTCACGGTTTGCCGGTAAAACTTCTCATGCTGGCCGCCATCATTGCTTCAACTGATCTTCCTTTTCGACGGAAAAATGAACATGGCTCCCAACGCACGTAGATATGTTCATATTGATTTTGAAAGCAATGGTTTGCGTGGCCATGCTAGGTGCATGGCTCACACGTCTGTATGTGTGCGTTTTTAACGGGTTCTTCTGGTACTAAACTCTTTTGCAAGGAGTGTCCACACGTGTGATTTGGTTACACGTGGGTAAGTGTGTGTATTTTTTTTATTTTTTTCTTAATTGTGAGGAGAATCCTCCCTCAGGTCACAATTAAGCTCGGCCTGACAATACAAAAGGTCTTTGGGGCCTTTCGCTTGTGTTTGTATCTGATTTTGACCACATAAAATAAAAGTTCAAATTAATTATATTTGCTCGCACGCAAATCCTCTTTGTGCACGGCATGTGATTGACAATGGAAAGTTTGTATCTTTGTGGTTTGTTTTTCTTACTGTATCAAAGTTTCGGGAATAGAATCTGGAGCTTAAGGTGAACCCCATTGCTGGTTGCAGACCTGCAGTGAAGGGACTGCTTGGTCCCGCAGTGCCAATAAAGGCCCTTAATTCCTTGAATGTGACTGCTTCTCATTCAGTTGTTGTACAGTCTCTCGTGACCAATCTATGGCTCCTTCCTCTTTTTTCCCTCCTTGTTTTGTTTCCCTGGGATGTCAGACGGCTCAAAAAGCACTCCCATCGTTTATAACTAAATCATTTCCCGGGTATTAATCAACTATATAGTCCGTATTTTATTCTGACTGTGAATATGATGGTGAGATATTTGGTTGTTACACAAAATTTGAAGTGAATCACATGGTAATATGGTAATCAAGATTCTGCAAAATGAACATTTGAAGTGGGTCTGGTGATGGGAAAAAGCAAGGCCCCCGTCGCTAGGCAGTCGGTACACTATTTTTTTCGGATGTTACAACATTTGTAATGGCCAAATGGCGCTTTACTAGGCCCTGACCTTGTGCAAGCCTTCCTCATTTTGTAATCAAAACGTTTGTTTTCCTTTTGATGAATTACATAATCAAGTTCAATGTACATCCAGTAGTTAATATGCTAATGATACACAAGCAATCATTAGGATATGAGAAGTTCAGGTTAGTGCGTACATCTTTTCCCATACATTAATATGTAAGAGTCTCTAAAAGGCCTTTTTTTAGGTATGCATGCATAAAACCCTATTAATAGAAGTACTAGTCTAACAAATCTACATCACTCTAAAAAAACAAAGAGAAGAGTTTCACGTCTAGAGTAGTGAGGACAAAAAAAAAAAAAGGTCTTTTGCTAGAGGGCAAAGGGAGCGTCTTGAGGCTTTGGCTTTCCAACTCACATTGTCATCCTTAGATGCAATGAAAAGAAACTAAAAGGGAAACAAGGTAATGGCTATTCTCGCGGGAGCGTGGACCTTTATTTGCTTTTGTGATGGTGCTTGGACCTGCATTCTCAAGGGTGGAGACAAAATGGTCTTCTATTCAATCATACAGATTGGAAGAAAGCATGATCCCAATCCCATCATCCGCAAAGGACTTTGTTTTTTTTTTTTTTTAAAGAAATGCTAATTAGCATTAATCGTGTAATAGTGTAACAGGGATGTGAGAACGATGTCAATTGCCAAGCTAGAAGGTAAAAAAAGTTAAAAATAATAATAATAATAATAATCAGTACAGTGAGCAAAAATAACCTGTGGATGATTCGATTAAGAAGAAGGTAAATGAGCAGAAGGAAAGATAGAATACCCATCCCTAGTGAATGCAAATCAATAACATTTGTAATGTGCTATTCATAATTTGAGCCCTCCACTTTATCCTTACATTTCTTCTGCAATTTGTATAAATCAAAGTTTGCTATTATTTTTGAGAAGACTGATACATCATTTCATTAATTAAAGGTTCAGTTAGTAAGTCGAGAAAGAAAGTGAGTTAAAAAAAAAAAAAGACGATCTTTGAGTGCACAGTACGCACTCTATAAATCAATCCATCCCTCAAAAAGTAAGCTAGGAAGGTAGATCGCTTCAGAGGGTATCCATTAAGCACAAAAGTTAATCTTGGATTTTGGATAATTAATTCTTAAATTATTGACTTTTAAAAAAAATATATTTATTTACCAAATATTAGACACCTATTGTTATATATTTTTAAAATATGTTTTAAATGACTTTTTTTATTACAATTTTAATTTTTTATCAATTAACTTTTATTATATAAATATAAATTAGTTTAAAACATAACAAATTCAAATAAATAGTATTATTATAACTATTATTTGTATATTTTTTATACTCATTGTTAATTAGAATTATTTGTTGAACCTCACTCTCTCTATTATTTATATAATTATATATAATTTATTTATTTATATATTTTACAGAAAAAATGATCTCGGCATGATTGGGCTCAAAATAGGCCCATTACTTATCAACATGTTTAAAATGGGCCTGAAAATTATATTTATGTTAAATTGTGGGCCTCTAATCGTGGCTACTTTTTTTTTTTTTAATTCCAACTGTAAATGCCAAGTCCGTCGTCGTTTAACTCCTCTAAGTCCAACTCCAATGGCTCTTCTCTGCTCCAGTCTCTCCGCAATCTGGCCATCTCCGTTTCCCCACTCTCCCGCCAAAACCCGATTCTCCAGAAGAAACAGCGTCAATCTCCTCGTGCGCACCCCTTCTCCTATCCTACGCTCTCGACCGCCCATTTTCCTAGTCCCTTCCGCATCTGCGGCCCCCCAGAAGTTCGTTTACCCGGATCCTATCCCTGAATTTGCACAAGATGTAAGAATGTTCGCAAGATAGACAGCTTTGCATCAAATACTTCGTACAACTAAATAATGTGAAAAAAAGTTTCAATTTAGGGAAAATCGAGGTGGATTGGATAGCAGTGAACTCCACAATTAATTTTTATATTATATTTTATGTTATATTAGTATTTTATATATAATATAAAATTTATTTATATATTTTAAAAGTTATTACTTTTGATTCATTCATTTATTTTCGGATTTGTTATTACAGGAGACGCAGAAGTTTGCGACAGAGCTGTTCAAGAAACTGTCACAGGACAAGGAAACATTTGGCGATGATCTTGATAAAGTTGTTGATGTCTGCTCCGAGGTGAAATTTTCTTGACTTTTTTTCTCTTTTTAAAAAAAATTAATTTCCTCAAATTGTACGCCTTTGTTTTGTCTTCCCGTGGTCAATTGAGGTACTAAGGAAAAAGAAAAAAAAAAAAAAGAGTCTTTGATTGTTCGTATTAAACTCAGTGATGTAAGCAAGACTTGTGCATAGCTTACTCAACGAAATGTCATGGTGAAGCTTTGAATTTGGTCTTTCAAGTCAGAAGATTTTGTGGAATGAAAAATTTGCCTTGGAGGTGTTAGGTTGGAAATCCGCTAAAGGGAATGAAGGGAATTTATGGAACGGAAATGTTATGTAGATGCAGGACAGGGTGCAAGATCGGACATCACATTATCATGACTGTAGTTGCATGTCTTTAGTCTTCATAATTGCAATTAACAATGAAAACTACAAATGTTCAACCAAAAGTCATATTAATACGATGTTGGTCCATGTCTGTCTCGAGTCCATGTGATAAAGGCCATAGACATGAAAAAATGCTAGTCATCTCGAAGCGGGAGTATCCTCCTTCGTTTATTAACTTAAAGCTTTAACAAACACCTAGAAGCGACATTCATGGCTGTTCTTACAATCATTTTGAAGTCAGACACTCAGAATCTCACAAATTCTTTTACATTTCATTGGAGAAAGCACCTTGAAGCACCTAAGTGTTACTTGTTTAATTGTGATTTTGATGTTTTGTATATTCTTTTCTTTCTTTCTCTTGATATTGATTATGAACTTAGCTTGTGCTCCTATGATTGACCATTCATTGTACCTGTAAATGTGTTCAGATTATGATCCACATGGTCTGTTAAAAGTACCTTTCAGAGGATTTTTGTGATTTTATGTTCCTATCAAATTGGTGGAAAATTAGGCTCTAGTATGCTATTACAAAGGAAAGCTGAATGCCTCCATTGGCTATGTTTTGCCCTACTTGGATGTTTTGCTAGGCTGATTCGTGGGGAACATACCTTGAAGGATGCATTGAACTGATGTCAACATTTAGGTGGCTTAAAATGGTAGTAATGTTATTGTGGGACTTTTTGTCAATGTTTGAGTGAGGAATTGTATTCTAGATTTTTCTTGCACCACTCCATTCAGAAAAAAAAATAAAATTGTCTGACTGACATCTTTGTGGCAGTCTAAAGCTATGTTCAGTTTTGTGTGTTTAGGCAACTTTTGACAGCCTCCTTACTGTACCTTTCACAACATCACTTGCCCTCCTTTTTGCACACCCCAGCCAAACTTTTGGCAAAAAATCATCTAATTTTCTGAAGGCTTAGTAGTGGCCCAGTATGTTTTTACCCAATATCCAGTCAGGGAGCAGAACTAGAATGCAGTTGTTGGGAGGCATTCTAAACAGTCTGAACATTATATAGGATATAAATGAAAACCAAACTATATGAGGGAACCAAATTTGAAATAAAAATTTGATTTATGCTATACTTCATTCTTCATTGATTTTTGTTGGGAATGCTGTATTTTCCAAAATATAACTAAAGTATAAGATTAATGGTTTAATTTTTCCTTTTTTTCTTTTTTCTTTTTCCCCCTTTTCTAAGAACAGATCTAGTGCTGGCCCTTAGTCCAGCACAATCTAGCCTAGGTCATGAGGATAACAATTTTTTGCTTTTGTCGGGAAACTTGGTGGCTCGTGGTTTAACAAACAAGAAGCTACAAAACAAAAACTTGCTTGCTGTTTGGATTAATAAGCAAGCTCGTCGTCATTAGTGGGAGAATGAGGGGATTGGTCTTTCTTGTATCATTTGAGGTTATGTAACTAATAGACAATGATGGCTGTCATCATTACCTGTGCCTTGGTCTTGCTCTTTCGGCCAATGTAACTTGCTTAATTTAATGACCTCTTAATTTCATTTAGTTATGGTTTCTAGTGGTACTTCTTTCTACAAGATGGCCAAACATTTTTTTCATCTCTTACCTTATGTGCTTGACTTGGTAGCAGTTTATAATTGATCCCCATGAGAAATATCTCATTTGAGATCAAACTAAGCAAAGTTGTTCAGACAACTTCCGTCATTTTGATTCCATCTTTTCTGCACCTGTTTGGGCCAATATTGACAATTTCTTCCGTTTGTTACTGAGTGCTTGATGATTGATTCATGTAAAAGCAGAAACTCCAAATTAATCATTTATGCTAATGAGATCATTGCGCATTGCAACCAGATATTGAGTGATTTCTTGAACAAGGAATATGGTGGACCAGGGACGCTCATGGTGGAGCCATTCACCGACATGTTGATTTCTCTCAAGGAGAAGAAATTACCTGGGGCACCTTTGGCTGCAAGGGCATCCCTTTTATGGGCCCAGAACCATGTTGATCGGGACTGGGAAGTTTGGAATTCAATCACCTCAAATTGATTTTTTCAATCAGGATGACTTGCAGATTTATCCCCATGTATTTCAGATACTCTGATAAATTAATTAGAAAGGTGTTGGAGTTAGAAATATGTTGGACATGCACGCAATTACAAAATAATTTTGGAAACCAATGTCAGCTCCTTTAGTCTTTTGGTAACCATACAGATTTCTTATTTGTTGAAATGGTTTAGAAGTGGGAGCTCGGCTAGAAAATGGTTTTGAAATTTGATTCAACAACATATCTATTTTTCTGTGTATAAGATGTCCATGTAGTTGAAGGCCGCTCTGCATGTTGTAATTGGATCCCTCCTCAGCTGCCGGCCTCAGAGATGCTTTGTAATGATGGGTGCCACGACTTTGATCTAATTGCAGAGGAGTTAATTGATGGTGCCCTGGGTCGACGTCTTTCATGCTTCATTGCCTGAAATGTTTCAAATATTGTCAAAGATTCTAGTATTCTCCAATAACAGTGAATTGATCCAAGAGGAGCAATCAATCCCCTTTTATGGTCTATGGTTGTGATTCAACATCTTGTACTAATACCATGTGTCCTGCTTTTCTTCATTTATGGTTTATCCCCCTGGTTGGTTGGACGGCAAGCATGTTTTATGCGAAGCAAGGAACAAACATGCCAAACAAGAAATGAAATCAAATTGATGCAGGGAGGTTCTGTGTTAGAGCATAGGACATGTAGTTCAGTTTAGCATGAGAGAAATCGTTACTGTCTGCAAATAAAACCAGTCTCACATACTAAAAGGCATCAAGAATATGTTGCAATTCATAAAAGCTTTTCTTGGAGATTTACCTCGTATTCTTCTTTATTAGACTTCTTTCCTGCTTCAAATCCCGAACTCTGGTTCTCTTTTGCTGTCCTCTGAGTTTTCTCAACTGAATCTGATTTCTGCTGCTTCTTTGCCCGCAACACCTTCATAACCTCTGCAACCACAAAAGGAGATGATTAGGAACAAAAAAAACTTTCTTGCACCAACCCCAGATGAGAAAGGAGCATAACTTTTATGCTAAGAAACAACTAGTGACAGAACAAGCATTCCTACCTTGAGTAGTAACAAGCCGGTAAGCATGGCCAAGTGCAAGAGTATCGCTCGGCCTAAGAAGCTTTACACGAGTGAACTGCACGGTTTTGGTTCTCTGGCTTTCCTCCCCAGACGCCGGGATTGGTATAATCAAAGAAACATAATGGCCTGGGTTCATTCTCATGACTTCACTGGCTATAATAGGCCAATATAACCACTCTATCTTCCCACTTGGGTGCTGTATAACCAAGGCTGCAGCATCAATGGCTTGACAATTTCCCATTATCTGTCTTTCTTTCTCATCTAGCTATCCATCTAAGAAAGACGAGAAAGAAACAAAGAAGAAAGATGAGGAGGAAGATGGAAAGGAAGGAGGTGAGGCAAGCAGCAGTCTCTTTCTATACAATTATACTAGCAAGAGTCTTATTCAAACAGGGAAGGCTGGCCCATCTCTCATTTCCCAACTAACTAGAATGGGGTCAATTTTAAATTCAAAGCTGGCACTCTTTTAGGGCAAAATTGACACATTAATACCCCAATAATGAAAATACACCAATATTAAAAACTGGTGATGTTAGAGGATGTGCAAGTGCAACATAATTGAATTGGCAATATATGCTGGAGCACCACTTTGCGACAACACGTAAATGAGAAAAGAGAGACACAAGATACATGAGAAAGGACAGTAGGATAATTTCTTCACTATTTAGTTTTATTTATTTCTGACAGCATTTTTACACCAAACCGTGTCGCGTCACATGACACTTAATTGCAATTGGCAGGAAGCCTGGAAGTCTGGTGGGGGTGCCACCTGGAGAGATGTCAAGAAATGGGAAGCATGGCGGCCGGTCATGGTAGGAGGTTTGAAGTTTGTATTCATCTTTTCCGTTAAACCTGGGAATTACCAAGGCCTAAAGCCTAACCAAAAGGGTCTTAAAGAAGTCCAAGGCAGGCCGCAGGCGTGGGAGGAGAAGATTCCAGTGGTGGATGGACAAGGACAGCCCACCGTCTTGTCCTTGTTTGCCATGCGCTCTGGCTTCTGGCCTCCATCCAAAATCCCCAACCATATCAAAGCCTAACCGTGTCCAAGGTATCTAGACTGCAAAGCCTAACTGTTTTTTTCTTTTTTTCCTTATTAATTGACTTTAATTGGAATTCAGACTTGAAATCTTTAATCGCAAAAATGAGCTCATTAATAAGCCTAATTGATTCTCGGAATACATATTGACTGAGTCACCGCTGAAAAGTCGAAATTGTGAATTAAATACAAATGCTAAAACTCTTAAACTGATACAAGAAGCCTTCATCCTACACGTCCTGGAGTTTATACTTACAGTGATATCTTGATTTATTACATAATTGTAACTTCATCAGGAAGGAAGAAAAGGTTTTTAGAGTTTATTATTTTAATATATAATTTATTTTTAAATTTTATTCAATAAATTTAAATTTTAAATTAAATAATTTCTTAACATGTTATTAATATTTTTATAATTAAAAATCAGTTACTGTAAATATATTTTTGTGTAGCATACAAGTAAGTTGCACATTAAAAAATAGGTTAGAATTTAATATTATTTAATAAAATTTTACCTAAATAAATATATTAAAAATTTAAATTACGATTTATTTCTCAATTTTCTATAATAATTTTTTATATTGAATAATTTTTTACAAATGTTTAAAAATAAATATTCTTATTTTAGTTATCAAATTTTGTGATCTAATAGTTAAAAGATTATTTGTTGTCATATTAAATGTCATGGATTTAATTTTTTTTTGCTAAAATGTTTATTATATTCACAGATTTTGCTATTTTTGATGGGTGCAATCCCTAGCTTTACTTGCCTGAGTATGATTATTCCAAATCTTTTGTTATTCCCTTGAATGAGTGAAAGCTTAAAGAAATGTTTCCACGCGTGTCACGATCGAAACATATACGTAGGGCTGCATGTTTAATTAATCACTATTCAATTGATTCTGTTTTTCGAATTGCTATATTATTCACTGAGTATTGGTGGCTTGGCGTGGAAAGCACCCACTATCTCCACACGATATAATTAAAACAATATGCACAAACTTTTGTGGGAAAGCTCCAAAATCCAATGCAATTAAAATTGACCTAAAAGGTTCATATCTAACCGCATAATCAAGACTTAACAATACCCAAAAGGTTCCTTCATTGAAGATTCGTTGCTTGGTGGGCTTTTGGTGGTTGATGTGGAACAAATCATTTGAGCCCCATTTGCAATAAACCGAAGAAAATGCAGAATTCTACATCCTAACCACATAAGAAAACATGAAATGATCAAAAGGCTGGCAGCTGCTGGCCAGCCTTTTGATCAGTGAACATTTCTGAGGCAAATCCTACAGCATTCAGTCACTGACTCCAGGCTCATTGCCGGGTTGTACTTCATATAGGCCAAAACACATGGATCTTGAATCTTGGATATGGCGAAAAGAAGATATGAGTGCTCATAATTTTTCTTTTTGAGTTTGCGTTGATCAACTTGTCGGGTTCTAAAGTTTACGTTGCATTATTATGACCAATAAATACATAATTATAATTTTCATTATTAACGGTAATTATACAGTGAAAAATTAAAAAAATATAATTAACAATTATAATAATATAATATATAAACTTAAGTTTGGAATGCATCCATTCACTTCATTCACATAACTTTTTTTTTTTTTTTCTTCCTTCCATCTTAGCGATTGCACAGGGTTTGACATTGGATTATGAGCAAAGACCTTGTTAGAAACAGTCATCTTCCCGAGGACCTTTCACTCTTGAAAAACTGATTCATGTTAAACTCTCTTAATCCCAATGCTTGACAAGCGTACAACATCTCCGATTTAATTGTCAGATTCTATGTAAGCCATGTGAGATGTTGGGGACATTAGGAACCCATGTCAAAAGGAGAATGGAACATTTCTTGTTCAAACATTACTCTTGTGGGAGACCATAAACCCCTTATATTAAATGGCAAGCTCCTTAACTTCTCATGGAAATGGGGTGAGCCAGCTTTTAATATTTATATAGGTGGTGGCTGATTATATAAATTGTTGGACGATTGGATTCATATCCTATTCATGTTCATAGATCGCCCCTTGTGGGTGCAGGGCAGCAAATTTTGGTCAGGAATATCTGTGCCTTGTCTTATAAACATTCTAAAATTTGTAATTAATACTTACCCTGACAAACAATAGAGGGGCTTGTTAATGGTGTTATTGATGTTTTCTTTTTGCCAAGGACGTTATAATATTTATGTTTGCTTTCTCTACTTTCTCCTCATCTAATACATAAAAAACTCTTAATCATCCATTCAAGAGTAGTTTAAGCAATGCTCCTGAAGATTCAAATGACAAATCAATAAAAATACAGTGAAAGATGATAGAATTAATAATACAACCTAACTCGTCAACTGGATCTGTACTTGCTTAAAAACAACAGAGTTAAAAATTCTTTGTAAGGCTAAACTCCACACACACACACATTCAAAGTATCTAACCTGATGCTATGTATACATCAAAAAAAGAAGAATTATATTTCAATTCCTTGGATTCAGTTCGTCATTGTATCAAGATTTAAGTGATGCGTATTTTGGTTTCATTCTCAGTCTTACATGATCCATAAATTGGAGATACTTAATCCTAAAACGCCCTTCCCAGATAACTGATTGATACAGCATGCCAATGGATGAGGACAATTATATTCCTGACAACCTTAAAATAAGTATTAGATAGAATATAACTAGTTTTCTTATTCATATCTTTACTTATAACTGTCCAACTGTAAATCAAGCATGCATTTTACAACAAAGCAACAGACGGATGGATGATCGATGATCACACTGGTGAACGAGCGAAGCTGCATTGTTTGAATTGGCCAATTACTTTCGTTCCATGACTGTTCACTTGATTCGTCAATAGCTAGCACAATCATCAGCTGTTGAATTTGACTCTCCTAATGCTTTTGAAGCCGTGGTCGATGAGCTTGGAGCAAATGTCGTGATGGGTATCATCGATAACCATGTCAGCAAGCTTAGTGAGCCTGTTCAAATCAGTACAGATGTGGTACCAAATTAGAAATTGTTGTGGAATTTATTATGTTTCAGTTAACCAAGGCTATTATTACGAGTCTGATTGTTTTGCACTCTACTTTTCCTCTCTGCGCAAATAAAAACAATTCTAACTGGTTTTCTGATAACAGTGGTTATGGGTCTTTCTCACACAACCGTCTCATCCACCTGCGTCAAATAAAGTTCCAACCTTTAATCGGCGGGAATGACCCCAAAGATTAATTCAAGTGCGGAGGTTGTAAGAATTTGAACCCAAGACCTTTTATGTTTTGTCTCACATCCCTTGTCACTCAACTTGGTTAATTCTAGCTGGAATTTGCCAATGGTTACCAGCATTGTTTTCAGGTTCCCAACACTCATTTCTACACTCCTCTGCATTCCTTATTGGATGATTATTGGCCATGGTCCCTTTTAATGGCACTATATCAGAAAGCAAGCTATGGACAACTTGGCTTTTACTTCATTTTCCCTGTACAATAAGATACGCTGACCAAGACTAACCTTAGTGAGATGACAAGCTGCTCTCTTACAACATGAAAAGTCACATATTTGAGTTACAAAAATACATCTTTACTCTCTAATTCAGAGCAGCATACAGGGTGACTACCTGTTTGCTCGTGTTTTATTGCAAGTATCACCCAAATTATTGATGGTGAGAGATGTGGGGCAGCGAGTGATGGAGCCAGGAATTTTCAGCTGTGGAAGCAAACAAAAAGATGTGATAGAAACCAAAAAATATTGAGCAGGGGCAATAAAAAATTCAATGTGGTCAAATATCGAAAATAACAATAAAATCAAATCAAATTCTAAATTTTTGTGGATGCATTTGCGCCTACTAACTGTCTTGTGTGCGATTCCCTGGGGCTACTAGCACTGACATAGTCGCCTTAGGCAAAGCTTAGCCCACAAATTTTAGTAGTTTTAGACTTTCACGTAAGTTTGACTTTTTTCCTTTTCTTTTTTTTTTTTTTTAATGTAAAATTTAAAAAATAAATAATGATAAATAATTCAACCATTATTTCCTAATTTTATCATAAATAAATAAATTAAATTAAAATGGAAGGTGAGTGATATTTAATAAGATTATAATTATCCATATCATCACTTGAGTAAAATCGAAATTATTTAATATTATTCTTAAAAATTAAATGGATAAACTTCTCTCGAAAAGCACATTAGCATTTGTATATTCTCTAGTCTCTGTAATTGAGCACTTCGAATTTCAATGGTCCTTAACTAGATAATGAAGCATCTTCGCTACATTCCAGCTGAGTGGAGGTAACTTTTCTCTCTTGAAAAAGAATCAATCTTTTAACAATGGCGTGGGGATTTTGCCTTGGAAAGGCAGCCATTCAAATGGGAACAATAGTTTAGATATGGGGATGATTATTTTAAGATTCCAATTAAAGCTCTTTGATCCAAAAAGATTAGTAAAAAAATTTCTTCTTTGTATCATGGACATCAATGGTAATGATCAGATAGCAACACGATTTTATATAACTCAACCACCATAACGGGGCAACTTGGAAAACACTATTGGGTCAACGGCAGGTTAAGAGCCCGAGGAAACCATAATGTCCGTGCCCCTCTTGTCATCAATATTCGTAGAAAAGTGAATTCAATTGGACTAAGAGATATGGGCCACCATAAACTCACTGTGCAACGATCAAGTGGTAGTTTTTTTTTTTTTTTTGAATAATTAGTTTTGATTGAGATTTAAATTCAAAACTCACAACTTTAAGAAAAGATTAGTCTAATAGGCAAAGTTTTTTGTTCTTTCAATTTTGTTAATCCACGATGTCAGCACTTCTGAATTGTCCCTGTAGTGGAAAATTTTTAAAGATTTTTTTGTTCTTTAATTTCTTTTCAAGGCGGGGCTGCCTGTTAAATCTGAGTTCACCTTTAACATTACAATCCGACCGTTTTAGTGTCTTATTGCAAGCTCTTTTTTGGTACCTTCTTTATTTTCCCCTGACATTGTTTGTCTTTTTCCAGGGATCGTGCACAATGTTTGAGCACTTATTTTTAGAGTAAAAGATTCACGTTTATGGGCGAATTTCATTGCACTTTTTCGTAACTTTGCGTTGTTGATTGACCTTTTTCCTCTTGCATGCAATGCATGGGAGATTATATCTGATTGGCATTGGATTTCAATTATTGGTTAGGCAATAACATGTTCGTGGTTTCATGAGATGAGAAATGGACACTAACTTGTGGGGAGGGGTCACCATGTCACCTGCACAATCCACGAATAATGATCAAATCAAAGAATTTAGTTGCCTCAAAAATTTGAGACAATTCCAAATCATTATCATTTAGCTTAAGAGAAACAACTTGACCACAATTCCCAGATCCAACTAAATCCAAAAGCTTAATGGTTTCTCCATTTTGCACTAAATTGTATGAATTATTGATTTGTTTAACATGCTCTCTGGCTTTCTGTCCATCTGGCTTCTTATTGGAAACCAGGCTATTTTACACCATTTTTACCAGAAAATTTCCCTTCGAACTTTGAAGCCGGAAACAGTGATGGGGTCCTTAAGGCACTGTTATTGTTTTCATTCGCTAAATTCAAGAAAACAGCAACAAAAGTCTAGTTAAAAATCTTAGGCTTAATGATAAAACGCATGGAGCAAGCAGCCAAGAAATGACATAGTCATCATACAGCGCAATTTTTCATGTTTGTTTGAAATTCATATGTTGACCAAGTTTTCAAAGGTATTCCGAGAGGAGGATAAAGTCCAAATTTTTGCAACATCCAATCTTGGCAGGCCCCCGATGGACCAGATGCAGCCCAATTGTTACTAGTTTGTTTTTGGTGCAAGTTTGACAAGCAAACATGATTGGATATTTGTCTCGCAGAGATGACTTAAAAAAGATTAAGAAAATATTCCACTAAAAAAATTTAAACTGTTGAGTAAAATTAAAAACGAACCACACATAAAATTATAATAGACTGTAAATTTCAAGTCTCGATAAGTTAGCCAAACTCAAACCACACAACAGGTACAACCCTTCTCTTATTATCATCTTCTTACTCGTTGATAGAATCTAATTAAAAGAACAGTCCCAGGTTAAGGGTTGGAACAAACCACTAGTCATAGTTGTAGGCTTGGCAGAAACCACAAGTCCCATTTCTGGAATTATCTGCCTGTCCTACATTTACAAATGGCTAGAAGTATTTGTACAGGCTCAAGTAACCAACTTTACTAAACATGGAAAAAGGAAAATCATGCATAGTGATTAAAGTCTCCACCAGGCTTAGCCTAACAAAATTGCAACTTTGTTTTACGGGGCAGTGCATGTGGGAGGTCTCTAAACAGTCAACAATAAGAGAAATGGCAGACGAAATGTAGAGAAATAGATATTATACGTTACACTAAAACCAAGCTTTTCTTTTTGATGGGGCTGACCAGAGTGATTGAACACGGGTGAAGAAGAAGAAAGACAATGTTCTGGCACCGATATTGAGATATTTTGTGGGGATAATACGAGCTCACAACTGGAAATACATGTTTGAAGATCACACGGGTGGGAAGAACTTGTTAAGATTGAATGGTAAGGAATAGAATTCTTCACTCCTCGTGTCTGTCTTGAATGACCGGAACTTGTCCCACCAATGCATCCCTGTGTCTTTCCTGGTTGCATTGTCTTTCCGGTACAATGTCACGTCTAAGAATAGAGCCAACAAACCAGCAACAAAAGCCTCCGAGGAGAATGGCACATTGACCATGTCATTGAACTGCCCAAAATTATAAAATAAAAAGAAAAAAAAGTTTCGTATGAGTGAGACCAGTATTGGGTTTAAAATAGCTTATTGAGGGTAGAGCAGAGAAGGAAGAATCAGATACCCATCTTGCACCAGTGTGGACAGGTCCATAACCATGGAATGCTGTATACTCATTGAAGTATTGTGGTATCGATAGTCCCATGAACGCTGAGAAGCCAAGTATAAACTTTGTTCTGAAGCTGTTTAAGTTACAGAACTGAAGGAAACTGAGACCCGCTGAACCTGTTCATGTGTAACAAAAAGAATGTTGCCTTGCTCAGCCTTGATAAGGAGATAATAAAAATTTCTGATCACTCAAAAGGGTTTCCACAACTTGATAGGACATACCAACATAAGCAAAGAACAGGCAGTACAGAGCTGCAACAATTGGAGCTGGAATTGAAGCAAAAACAGCCCCAAATTTTCCTGCACAAAAGCAAGTCGATCATTAGACATTACATAGGAATCTATATCCGGACCTCACCAAAACAGCTTAAGTATCAATTGAATGGTTTTTTCATGTAGATTTAAATTAGTGCCTATTTGGCTGAGGAGCCAAGAGTCCGGTCAATATTAAGATTAACCACACATGCTACGTTTTTGCTCACCGAGAATAGAAAAGAAAATCATGAAGCCTGCCGATATTTGAACAACCCTTCTGCTACCAATGCGTGTCAGTGCCAACAAACCAGCATTTTCACTGCACTTAAACAAATAGATGTCTCAAATCAAATGCAGAGGAAAAATCAAGGGATGATTTAGTACAAGTTGAGCAGCCATTGTTCAGAAAAGGAAGATTGCACTCAAATGTCTTACACAGAGACTGATGACGCATTCCCAGTTCCAAATATGCCAGAGATAAGGATCCCAACTCCCTAAAATATTACAGAAGAAAATATCTTCTTGTTAAGGGAAGCAAAAACTTTAAATATTTTACAAGCATCCTTGCTCAACCAGACAATCATAATTGCAGCAAAAAGTGCCATATTGGAGGTGGTGTTTGCAGACATAAACTATGTACACATCCACGTACTGAAATGGTGACAGTTAATTACTGTTAATTGCTCTATACAAATTCATTTCATATGAAATTCTGTCACCCTATTTTCTTTAAGCATGGAATTAATATACTACCAGCACAAGTACAAAAAATAATTAAGGAACCATAAGACCTGTACCTGCCAACCAACGCCGCGGCTAAGGACTGAAGGTGGTATTGGAGTTGCACTAGCATACCTTGACACAGCAATGAAGGCACCGGTTGACTGTTTGATCATGGAAATTGAATTCCGGAACCATAAGCATAAGAAACATGAGAATTATAGCCGCCAAATAAAGTAGGAAGGAATTGACTTATATTTATGAAATAAAGCAAAAGCAAGCGAACCTCCACAAGAGCAACAAACGATGTCATCATCATTGCAAAAGCCTCTCCTGCATCAAAAGTTGGAGCTCCCCATTGGAAAGGATATGGAACTCTTATCCTAAAGAAAACAATGTTAACAACTCAATGGAACTCATAAGCAACAAACATTCATAATCACATGAAGCCTTGAGAAATGAGAATACAAGCATCATATCACAAGCCTTAGCAGTAATGCCCTTGAGGTGATCACAGGGCATCACCCTATAAATATAGTGAATCAGTATCCATCACTTTATGTTTTTGTTATTTAGTTAGGAGGAAATTCTATGAGAGCCTCACCATGGAGCAGCGCCTATAATTCCTGCACGGTCAGTTCGGCAACTTATTTGGGTTTTAGGTCCTGAATTCTTATATGCCCCACCCACAGTGAGCAGGTGAGCATATATCCACACAACAACCACAGAGAATATAACAGAAAAGCGATCAAACACAGCCCTTTCCCCCCTTATCAAGTGAGGTATATACTGCAAGAGTTTGGGAAGATGATTAGCCTGCTGTATGAATTTTCATCTGAGACCAAACATAAGAGCAAAACAAAGTTGTATGCACCTGTGAGAAAATTACTAGAAGGATAATCTGTGGCAGCCCAATCTCCACACATTTTGCAAGCTAGGAAGCCCAAAGCAATTGTCAATGTTAAATAGCAACAGAAGATGCAAGTTCAAAAGGGAAGCTCAAATGCATACCAGAGGGAAACCAAATTCATACAGCCCAAAACCAGATAGAGCCACCAAAGGGACGGCAGACAATGGACTCAAGAACCTGCCAAGCAATAATGAAACAAGAACTTTGGACCAAGTAATTTATTATTGTCAAAAGTTACACTAATCCCCAATTTGCATTCAAACTAGTCGATACATAAGTGGATAGGAGAGGAGATCCATCCGAACGAGCTGCTCTTTATGGTACATATCCCAAATGTAAAAATGTTAAACTGTAAAGAGAAAATAATAAAACCTTGCAACATTACGCCAAAGGCCACTAAATCCGATAACAATTTGAAGGGTGGAAGCAACAATGAGGGAACCTTGAATTCCACGCATTATCTTCTTAAATTTCTGCATGAAAATTGTAAGTTACTAGTACAACATTGGCTGTGTAACAGCTGATAATTGCACATTTAAACAAGAATTGTTTTGTGAAACAACCTCCGCAGGATTCAAAATGCCACTGTATCGACCAGCCAAAACGATTGAGATGGTCGTTGGCAAATAAGTGTAGGAACCTCCAATTACAGCAGGTAGGCGGGTACCAAAGATTGTTTGGAACAATGTGTTGAGTCCAGCCACAAATTGCAAGGTCTGAATCATCTTCGCCTTTTCTGCCTGAAAGACAGTCCAGTCTCATAAGAAAAAGATGCATATCCCAGAACACTAAACATCAAATTGAACACCATTTTGACCTTTAAGGCTTACATTTCCTCCTCCCATCTGGGGAACTAAAGTGGTGGGTATTATGACTGTTGTACCAAGCATCACCAAGTAGTGCTGGAAGCCAAGCAGAATTGCTTCGGCTGCATTTTACAAACAACTCCACATATCAACTCATCAAACTAATCAAGAAATGAATGTTGGTTGAACTATAAACAAAATTCAACTGGATTGTAATTCATAACAGCTGCCAATACAACAAAGCAGAAAAATACGACACCTTTGTCTTACATTGTAAACAAATGGTCTCCTTACAATCCAATGACAGGAACCAATGACAAAATGATATTACATAGACAGTGGTTATGTAAACATGTTCTTACAGAAAACAAATTTGAACAAAATAAAAATAAACGTAAGGATAAAAACAGAATACAACGTTGGAAATAAAGAGAGAAATGAGGGAGGAACTCACGCCAAGGAGGAGGGCTAGTGATACAGTAAGCAATATTTGGAAGCTGATCCTTGGCTGGATGTGGCTGCAACTCATCTTGTTTTGGCGGCGGCGCGGCTCCTCCACCTCCTCCTGCCATGTCCTCTGTGTCTCTCCCTTGTTCCTTACTTTCCTTCTTTCCCTCTTCTCTCTCTTCAAGAAATTCCTTTTAAACACTTCTAAGTCTTCTACTCTACAAAACCCAAATCTCCATGCAAAACCCAAGCCCGAAATTTCCCAAAGCACCTAAAGAGGCAACAAACAACAACTGCTAAAACTACCAAATTGTGAAAATCCCCCACCACCAAAAACGGAGAAAAATAAAATAAAGGCAAAACAAACAAGCTTAAAGCCGGGAAGGAGAATCAAAAGGCATGCATTGCAGTGAAAGTCACACACTTTACAGTGCATACAAAGATACCAATGAAAAACAACTTAAGGGGTTGTCTGTACAATGCAGTAGCTTAGTTAGTGGGTTTATTTTCAAGGCAAAATAAAGAACCCCGACTTGGAAATCAAGAAAACATAAAAGCGATGCTAGTGGAGACGCCTAAAAAAGAGAAAAGCAAAAGGATACATAGAGGGAGAAAGGAGCATTCAAAAGTGTAAAAGAAATCAAAATATACCTCTCTATGCAAGCAAACTAGCAAAGAGATTATTTTTCATACCGCAGACTAGAAAGCTTTAGAATTTGTTACCATTTCTTTAATGGGAGTCTTCTCTCTTTTTCCTCAATCACGTAAAGTGAAAGCTTTAAGCTTTGCGTAAAGGCTGCTCCTTCTCCACCGTCACCTTTACCAATAAGTTAATAGTACCATAAATTCCGTTTTTTCTTTTTTTTTTTTTTCACCTATTATACACATTTCATTTAAATTTTGTAAAAAATTTATTTATTTAAGTATTATTGTATTCAAACAAATTTTTTTATATTTAATCTTAATATTAATAAGATTACTTACATATTATTAAATTTAAATAAAATTTTTTTCATGATCAAATTTAATATCGATAAATTAAAAAATTATTATTATATTTTTAATATAAAATTTTAAAAATATATTGAAACAACATCAATCCACGCCCATGCAAGAATTCTGTCACTCGGGCATGGAAACGCGCAGAGAGACTCACAGGGACCAATGCATAATTTTCAGAACTGCAAGACTTAGAGAGAGAGAGGAAAAGCTGGCAAATTTTTATGCTGTTTTTGTCCTTTTTTTTTCTGGCCAGCAAGCAGCCATTTTTTGAGCGGAAACGTTACATGACCGTTTTTGATACGACTTGGTTTGCATCGTGTCCTTCAAGAGCCCCCACAGAATCCGTGGGCACCTGGCTGTAAAGTACGTCTTCGGATTGTGTGCTCTCCTTTCCTCTAATATTTAATAAAATTAATCACTAATTATTACTTTGTTAAAAAAAAAAAGTATTAATTTTTGTTTTTTTTTTTTTTTGCTTTTATTTTTGCATGGGATTCCCTTCTCCATTCAAAGTATCGTCTAGCGTATACACAAGCCCACTCCCTGTTCCGTCCACATGTTGTCGTTTTTGCTTGGTCTGTTACTGTCTCCGCCTCGACACGTGTCGTAGTGAATCTATCTAATTTTTTTACATTTGTGAAGATTAAAGATTAAATTTTAAATTTAAACTTAAGAATTTGGATTATTTTATTACTAAATTTTGTAATTAATAAAAAAAATACTAATTTTCAAATACAAGATATTTGCAAATTCACATTATTTATTTATAATTATTAATTGTATATTTAAAAATTTTATTTGTTTATTTATTTATTAAAAGTGTAATCAATGATAATAATTGTATATTTGTGAAGTTACTTTCCATTTTCACGTCTCGGTAACTTTTTATTTATTTATCTATATTTACCTTTTGCTCGTCGACTCTCGTGCCTTTCTGACCAAATGCTGCTCGCCATGCATTCGTTGTCTCTAGCGAACAAATCGGTGGCCATAAGACAATGATAGTGGGGGCCTGTGGGGGTGACGTCGGAACGGTCCATTTTTTATTTTCAGATTTAGGGTTCAGGTTTTAATTTCGATACAGTTTAATTTAATATAAAAGAAAACCAAAAACAATTAATTTTTCTCTCTCTCCTTTTTTTCTCTCCCAAAAAAAAAAAATGTTGTAAACGTAAACATTTATGCTTTTTCTTCTATTTTCTTTTCTCTCATTTCTTTTTCTCCTCCCTCAAACAAAATGTAAGTATTATTATCTAGTTTTTATCTAAAATATATGTCATGTAATATGCTATTACTTGTTTTGTTTTGTTTTTTTTATATGTAACAAGTACAAAAGGAATAATAAATTTCTAAAATGACTAATATAAAAAGAATTTTCGATTTAATAACCAACGTAATCTTACTAAAATATTATTTTATTATATCATAAAAACTTTCTGGCACTCGTATTTATGTGAAATAATTAAGTTAAACTTCCCTTATACATACATATATTTAACGCTTCCTCCAATTATACTAAACCAAAAAAAAATTGGTTTTGATTTAGAAAAAAAAAAAAATCAGATGTCATTACGTTTATGTCAAATCGTTTGCATAACGCGAACAATGAACTGTCTTTTTCTACAACACAATACCGTATTAGCTCTTCCGTAGAATTGTAAAATAGCCAACAAAGAATAACCCCATGTACAAAATTCCAATATTGTGTTGTTTTTAAATAAAAGCTCACTTGACAAAATAAATTTTTAATTTTTAAATAAAAACTCACACTTTAATAATTCGATAATATCAAGGAAATTTTATTGTTTGGTTTTGCAGATAATATTGACCTCTGTTTTTTTAAAAAAAATATTGGGAAAAAGAAATATAATTTCCTTCAAATTGCATCGGTATAAGTTGTTGAACTACACTACACAGTAGACAGCGTCACACAGACTCCTTTCAAGACGTCTTTGAATAACACGGCATTGCCAGGCAGAAGGGGCAAAGACATACCCATGTTTCAAGTGTAGCGAGCAGCCGTGGCCTTGCTTGATTGGATAACTGTGACCTTGGTCCTTGAGGGTCAACAATAGAAGAAAATTGGGTTTGTATACAATGTATATAAATTGAAAATGAAAAAATAAAAAATAAAAAATAAAATGGAAGGCACACAAAAAGTTAAAGGTAAAAGAAAAGGGAAGGTTGACCGAATGGAAAAAAAAAAGGGAGGGGGGGGGGGCGCTCTACGAAATCAACGGCTGTTAATGCCTTTCTATTTTAATAGGGACTTGAGCTGGACGGCGATGCTTTCTTTTTATCAGTGCCGGTTTGGGGACCACCCCTAGCCGTTACTTCGTCCGCTTTTTTTTCTGTCAATTTTTGTAAGCGGCTTCCTTTTAACGTCTGTCAAAGCTATTTGAATGATACCCATTTGTAGCCAGCCTTCGCTGGGGAACAACATGCCCTTAACCCTTTTCTTTTTTATTTTACGGGTTAAAAAATATATATAATAAAAATATTAATTATTATCTCTACGAATTTATATCAATATCACTTGTTAATATTTTAATTTATTTTTTTATAAAAAAATTATCGGATAATAATAACTTCAAGCAAAAATTCATTATGTATAATACTAGTAATTAGTGAATCTCGAATTCATTAAAACACAGCATCTTACACCCTATCTGTTTAAGTGTGACGCATTATTTAGCAATAAAAATATTAGTACCCAATTAAATTTTGAAAAATAGGAAAAAAGACATTGTCTTTTATTAAAATTAAATTTGGTGACTAAGTAAAGTTGGTGGCTACATAGACTTAATCACCAAGCAAAAGATCCAAGTCAACTAGATCCAGTCATTTAGAAATACTTGATGGCTCAGTAATTTACAGCAATCTCTGAAAATACTTAGGAACCAAGTGCATGAAATTTCATTTGTGATCACGTTGTTATCTGCATTCATGCCACAAACGACTCAAATTATCTCTAACTATAATCATAATAATACAATATAGAAATGTACATAAAAAAAAATATATCAAGTTTGTCGTGTCTCAGTAATATTTTTGAATTTGGGTATTCGATCCTCACAGGGTAAGGTCTAATCGTGCTCCACTTTGTTTTGCTTTGTTGTAAAAGTTGGCTTTACGTAGCATTTCAGCTGCGTTTCAAGGTCGTGGTTCCCATTTGATGGGCTCCATTAAATAAATAAACAAAACAAAAGAAAACATTCCAACACGTCTGTGGGTGTTGTGCCTGGCGGATGGGAACACTAAATGACACGACATGTTTATCCGGCACATTTAATCATAATCGTTGATTATCACTTTATTACGTAAAAAAGATGTTATCATTTGCTCTTTTGTTCTCTTGTTTCTACATTTCATTTAATCAAGAATAAAACAGTCATTTTAATTGCCTACCGGGTTTGCAAATCAATTTCAAAAGGTTGAGGAACAGAAAGAAAACGGTCGTGTAGCTATGGCCTAAAGGATCATTTCGCCCTCGTTAATGTAAAGTCATTTCTTACAACCCCATAAAGTTTAGTGACACAATCACACGAGTTTTGAGTTTTAAGATTTAGGTCTTTAACCCTTGCAAACCAAAAACACAGACACCCATCTTCTAGCCCCCTTTTTCCTTGTTCCCCTCAAAGTGGAATGTGAAAAGAAAGATGGCATCAACAATTATTTGTATACGTTCTAAAATAAGCATTAGATCATCCATAATCCAGAGATAACTCTGTCAAAACTTTTGAAGAGGATTGCGACAAAGCCGTGCTTCAACAATTAAACAAATGGATCGGTGATGGTGACTTGAAAATGGTTTAGGAAGATGAAAAGAGGAGGGAAGAAGCTGCTACCTCAAGTTAACTTGTTGTCGCTGTCGTTGTCTCAAATTCAATTTTGCGTTATTTGATTTGGAAATATTATATGGACGTGAGTATCTTGACATGAATTTAATATGAACCCACAAAATGTATTACATTATATTATTTTAATTATTTATTAAATATTTATACTTGTTGCATGTCTACAAATAACCAAAAAAAAAAATACCATCATCGTAAATACGTTACCGGGTGGCAACTGTGAATCATGCGACCCAATTGTGTTTTTTGGGGAAAAAGATGTTGAGCATAGTAAATTAGTGAATAAGGTAATGATTGTGTTCCTCCATAAAGTAGCATGTAGCGATGAGCATACTGGCCAATCCGGTGGGCAGGTAGGTGTGATGGAATGTATAGGATTTGCTGCTTTTTGTCATGAGCAATTGATAGCGAATCATTTTCCCGCCCTAAAGCTAAAATTTGTTTCCATTGCATTGCCCCGCCATTGTCACTTCTCATTTTTTGGACTTCAGATGCACCAAAAGAATCACATTGGGGGAGAGCAAAAATCCCACCAGAAATTGTGCTCTTGGGGCCAGCAGGCCCAACCCACGCCAAAGTCTCAACTGTTAAACCCTCCCCTGAGTGCCTACTTGGTATGCAAGTCCAACAAACTCTATAGCTTCTAAATCAAAGACTTTGCGGGGCTTGGAAGAACATCAGTGATTCAGTCAAGAATCCTCCAAATTGCAACCTTAAACAAGTGTGCACATGCAAGCACAAGAGCCATTAGGAGATAACCTTTTCATTTAGCAGCTCTGAATAATGAGTTTTGGACCACAAACAAGTATTTATCACAGTCTATGAGATCAATTGCCGTTGTGACATCCAAATTAAGGGTTGCAACTACTTTGATATCCAAACGTAGGATAGCATGGGAGAGAGCGAGAAGAGTTTGTTTTTGCAAAATATCATATGGGTAGAGCTCCCCTCCACACGGGGTTGGCTATGGACATCCCAAACGAAAGAGCAAACAAAAAAGAGCTTAAAACTGCCCACAAGCTACGTTAGTGCATTGACAAAGACTAATACATGATTTACTTTTATATTTTACCGAATAATATAAGTTTTTGGATTAATCAATCTCTTCCTAATATCGAAATTTTACAATAAAAAGAATCTTATACTCAAATTGCACAATCTTTAAATTTTATATTTAATTATAAATTCAACCGATACAACAAATTTGTTCTTTATTGATGTTTTTAACCTAACAAGTAAATTTTAATGTATAATTTACTTTTTAAGTCACACCTAACAGTTTAAATTGTTAGATTAAAATGTTTTTTTTACACGCATTAAAGGGTTTGGATAAACAGTTGGAACAGACTCAAGCATACTAATAATTTTGACATTCTCCATCTCAACTTTGATAAAGATCTCAAATTTACTTAAAACAGTCAGGATTTTGGTTGAAATAGCTAGTGGATTTATTAGACATACAGCACAACTACGTACAATAGAACAAACTAGCTAAGAAATTTGGATAGAGTGCCCCACTTTGCACCAGTTGTGCCATACCAGAATCAAAATAGTCGATCTGGCACGGCAAAGAATTGCAACAAATTGATTCCCATGTAAAAACTAAATTCTTTCAGCATTGTTATTTGCAAGCATTTTAGCACACTGAAACATGTTTTTCTCAGACCAAGATAATGTAGATGCAACATCCTGCAAAAGTGGATTCATCAGGATAGTTTCTCCAACAGTCATAGGATGAAAAGCAAAATCATCACTGACTGGTCCCACGAGATAGCAACCTCTTTCTCTCAAGTTCAAGCTGGAAAGGTGGATATACAAAAAAATTATTCTCTCTACTCAAATTTCTCGAGTCATTCACAAAAACTAGTGTATTAATTTTGACAATTTGTCAACATCCTTACCACTTTCTTCACCCTGTCATTAGCAGCAGGAGTTCCTCCACGGACAAATTCGGGAAGATATGGACTACTAACACGCACTTCATTCATCACAACGATGACTTTCTTGTCCCAACGGACTGGAAGCCTGATCATATGGTGGCATCAGCTAAAATAATTTTTAATGTGTGCAATAAAATTCAGTTAATGACAAAATTGCATACAATTGCACAAATCAATAAAATTTGATAACTCAAAATATAAAATATTGTAAAACCAACCCAATGGAGAGTAAATTCCAAAAGCCTATTTGACCAAGCACATGCACAAACAAGGAAAACATCTTCTGAAAGAAAAACTTCTTAAAAGGGGACAATAACAGAAAGAAAAAGAATGCATTCTATCACAATAATGGGGATGGTGGAAGTTGGCTATTAGCTAGTGCATATATGCCAACATATTGTCTTGTGGAACAAGAGTTAGCTATGTAACAAACAAGACAGAACCAAGTTCCTATCATGTAGATTGTTCTTTCCATTTGTCCTTTCTTGCAAGACTCCTCTGATCAAGACCTATCAGTATCATTGGCTTACTGCAACAGCCAACAGCAGCAACTGCATGCTACAGCCTCCTAATTCCACCTTTTCTTTTTATTTTCAGCCTCAGAACTTATCTATCACAAAGCAATAGAGATCCACACCACCAGCAGTTTCCACAATGATTAAACCACTCAGATAAAATGTTAAAATCATTATTTTAATTGCTGTCCGCAAAACTTGCATATGTTTAATCATTAACATTTTGCCTCTAAGTCATATCTGAGTAATTCGTATCAGTTTACAATAGTGCAATATGAGTAAATCCTATCCCTTTATAAATCATCCTAGTATAGTGTAACTATTAGAAGCATGCACAAAATCAGAAATCACTCTTTCTTTCCTTTTTAATTTGGTTTTCATTAATGATGCCACTACCCATCTTCAGTTCATCATAAAAAATTGCCATTAACAGTTTACATTGTTAAGTTTACAATGTGCAATTCATTTCCCACCCTCCTACTCATCCATTGCTCAATAAACAAAAACACATGTGTCTGATATGCTGTTATAAAAGTTTGACATTTCAATTGAGTAATATTCACACTTCTACGATTTCTCCAACTAAAACCAAGCATAAATCTTAACAATTGTGCATCCCATAAAATGCAAGTTTATCAATTTGGTAACATTAAGAATAAGCTGGCAGAATAAAGATCAAATAAAAAGTGATTTCTACAGTCATTACTCCTGATAAAACAATAATTAAAAAAGCTGCTTTCTTTAAATATTCCAAGACAAAAACTTCATTCTATATAATTAGTAAAGCCAAAAGAACATCCTTTCCTAATCTATAATTCAACTAAGAAAACTTAATCAAAACCACACATTGGCAATCAACAAGCATAGGGTCATAAGAATAAAAGCAACAATATGGGAGCCAAAAGGAAGGGCAATTACGTTTTAGATAAGGCATCAAATATGCACTGTGCCTCAGGAGTAACATCAACACCAATCCTCTCAGCCTCCATTTCTGCTTGCCTGCAAAGCTCAAATCCACATCCTTGAAAACAATCAAAACTCTAAAAAACACAAGAAAATCGAAACCCCAAATAGACCCTATCATCAAAAAATCACCTTAAAGCCAGTTCCTCTCTGGCTTGAAGACCATGGAGATCAATATAACACTTCTTGATGTCTAGTGGGTCCTCAGCTTGACCCAGAAGCGAAAACTCTTTTATATAGTTAGCCTTCAAGAATCTTATGTTCCTTCTTGGCCCAGGGTTGGACCCCTCTTGTGAAACAAATGAGTTAAGAAATACAACAAAGAGAAGAAAGAATAAAAAAAAAAAAAAAACACACACACACACACACACAATATGACTTCAAAGAGAGGGGCAAGAACAAAGGATATGAAGTACGAGGATGTTGGAGCGGCGGTCAAAGGTGATGACTTGACCGTGGAATTCTTCACCTAAGGTTGTTTTGATTGAGAGGATGCAACCCAATGCGAAGTCCTCGCTATTGTTACCGCCGCCGCCGCCGCCGTCCATGGCTGCTGCTCGGTCGCCCTTTGATCCACTTTTTCTCTTTTCGTATCTATTTTAAACTTTTCTCTCTCTCTGTTTTTTTTTTTTTTATCAAATCTGGTTGTCAATTTTATGAGTAAAGGGAACTGGGCGATAGGTTTGTGAGCACTTCGGGTTGATTTGAGGCCACCAAGGCCCATTGTCTTTTGTGATCCTTCTTGGGTCTGGTTCGATTCAGTAAACTCTTCACTCAATCGTCACTGTATCGGTACCCATTCGTGTTTAAGAAATTTTGAACTTATACAGGCTAGTTGTGTGGAACTTGATTCAAATATTGGAATATTCAAGTTTAAAATTTTATTAGATTCTACATCAAATTTTAAATTTGTAAAATTTTTGATATATCAAATTTTAAAATTTTTTAATATTTAAATTTTAATCATCCAAAATTCAAATTAATCATATAAGTCAATTAAATTTTAAAATTATTTTAAATTCAAATCATTTAAATTTTTATTTGTTTAAGTTTTTAGATACGAATTATTAACTCTTTTTTTTTTTTTTAATATAAGTTTGGTTGAATCATGCCTCAAATGGGTTAAATAAAAAATTATTTTGATTGGATTAAGTTTTATCATCTTTACTTATAGCTAATTTTGGTACATTGTCGAATAATAATTATTTTGAATTATTTTGTCAATTAACCAAGGAATACTGGCTCTTATTATGTAGGATTTTAAATGTATATTATTGACACACTTCTATTGTTGGGATGAATGAACTCATGCTCACTGGATATCCCAAAAAAAAAAAAAAAGTGTGATTAAATATAATTATCTTATAACTTATAATATCATTTCCAATTTTTATTTAATTCATGGTTTCAAAAAAATTATTACATTAAAACTATGAGGAGATAATGCTGATTACATGAGACAATATTTTCCATTTGCTCATGCATGGTCCTCCCAAACCACTCTGCCTCGCTCTGAGAGCCACAGTGCCACTGCTAAGGTGGTTTTCATAGAGGGGACAGAGCCCATCACTTTGGGTTTATGGTGGGGGTGTTGGTTGGGCTGACGCAGGCCCAACTAACCCAATTTAGCTTGCGAGCATTTTGGGTGAGGCTCTAGATTAGACCCAGTCACCAAGTGTCACAGCATCCATTTGTCTAAGTCTAAATATCTTTAACATATATATAGTTTAAATTTTAATTGATATCAATTAAATTAAAATAAAAAAAAAAAACTCAAATGATCTCTATTAATTTAAAAAAAAAGAAAAAGGAACCCCACAATCAACATTACAATAGTGCTGCGAGCCTGTGACGCACTTCTAAGGTGTCTCATAGAATCGCTTCTGCTTTTTTTATTATTATTAAAAATAAAATTATAAATATTTTAATTATTAATTTTATAAATTTAAATTAAAAATTATTTTTTTAACTTTTTAATATAATATTTTTAATAAAGAAAATATTCCACCAACTCTGGTTATTTAAATTTAAGAATTTTATTTAAGAATCAAGATACGTACAGAGCTAATAGATCTAGATCTTTGGCGGTTGCTTTTGCTATGTACTTTAGTGTACACCCCACATGTCCCTTTCACTAGCTGTGAACACCAAAAGTCAGGCATCTAGGTGGTCCCCATCAATATCATTTGCACCCTTAGCTGGCCACCACCGCTTTGCACCACCAGTGTCTTTTGCATCGGCTCTGCTACTTTTATTCTTAATTTTTTTTTATGCGTAATTGTTCTTAATTAAATCTTCAATTTATATATTTCTTAATCAAGAGGCCTATTAATTTGTATAAACCATATATTAGAAATACTTTTAATAATTTTTTGCCATAAATCTCGCGTTTTTGTCCTAATATTTTAATACACATGTACACTTTTAGCTATGAAATATCTTTTAAAAATTGTTAAATATACACCCACTTTGTTTCCTTCAAAATGTGTATTAAATAAATACATAATTTCAGAAATGGAGAGGATATTACCAAGTCTCTGTTATCCTCCATTTTTTTCCTGTTGGGTAGGATCAAATGGAAAACAAAATCAGGTAATTCTTGCTGCATTTTATTCTAACGTCCTGTATATTTTTCCTATTCTCGAGAATTATTAGATGCTCAACGCGCGTAGGTCCGTAGGATGCCACCTAATAATACGTTAGAATGGGCAATTAGATACGGAGAAAATGACAGGAAAAGGACTTGATTCGTAAGCAAAGTAGACCACAGAAGGGTACAATCAATAGGCCAAGAAATGAAAAATAAAAATTACGATTATGTATATAAAACATGTGACGTTTAAGTAATTTTATTATTCCCATCAAAGTTCTGCCTTTTACAGTGAAAAAAAAATCATAATAAAAATAAATAATAAATTCAATAAATAGCACTTAAGTTGCTGTTAAAAATATAAAAAAATAAATAAAATTAAAGATATAACATATAATTTGTATTTAATAATATTTTTTTAAAAATAATTTTTATTTCTCGACAATATCTTTAAAAATATTTCTTCACTCCTAGACAATATCTTAATTTGATTAACTCAATATAAAAAGTAAATAAAAAAATTAATAAAAAGCAATTAAGTGATTGTTGGAAAATAAATAACAAATTCAACTAAGGTTGTTGGAAATATAAATAAAATAAATAAAACATACATGTAAATAAAATTAAACTATATAGGTGCAATAAAAAAAGGATTAATGGATATCAAATTTTCTATTTTATACTTAGATTCTGAGTCACTTTCTTATGGATAAAATATTTTTTAAATTTATTTTATTTTATAATGTATAAAATAAATATTATTTTATAAATAAATATAAAAAAAACATATACAAATTTTTTTGAAGTATTTTTTTTTTCTAATTTTTAACAATGGTATCATATTATTCTGCTCAAAGCATTGAATTTTTAGTTGTGGGCTCACGAGCTCGTCCCTTAGCATCTATTATGCTCAAGAAGTACAGAACAAGGCGATCACGTGTCTGTTTCCTCTGGACCAATGTTAGCACAGGTTCATGGGTAGTCATCACTCGCTGCATGTTCAATATATATATATATATATACACACACACACACACACACACAGTAGAGAGTTCTGTCAATAATGGGTCCCACTACTCGTGATGCTGATCCGTACAGTTACTTGACAATTGAGTGTGCTCTATTTGTGGTAACGACAAAAGAGCTTCACTTTCTGAAACTCTCTTTCGGTAGGTGAAGGGTCTTTGTACTAAATCAAAGTCAAGCATCCAGCGCTATTTTGCTAGCTTGGTACGCCACTTGAATCACAGCGTCAAGAGCGCTGCCGGCCGGCCGTTCGAATCACCGGATTGGAATTCGCCGGAATTCAATCTCATCGTCGTCATCGTCGTCATCATTTTCTCGATGGAAAAATGGTCCGGGAGGTATTGTCAAAAATAAGAATGACCTTGGCCATGGCTGTTGAGTATTTAGGAAGATGCTTCTTTTCAAATACTTCTCCGGATTGACTAGATCTTTTCAAAACAAATATAAAAATTAAGTTAATCGATAAGATCAAATTAAATAAATTTATGTTAATTGAGTTAAATTTTATAATTAATTAATTAATTAGATATAAATTATTATTATTATTTATTAGTTTGTATATAAGTTTTAATCAAATTAAATTAAATTTTTTTATATATATTATTTTAATAGTGTTAAAAAATATTATTAATAGAATTATATTTTAAAAATTACTAAATTAAAAATTTCATATTCAATATGAGTTTAAGACTTATAATTTAATTAATTAAAAGTAACTTTAACTGAAAGTCAAGTATTTATACAATTTTTTTTTTTACTTTTATTGTTAGTTAGGTTAAATTAGTTTAATATGATAAATAATCAAGTCTCTGCCCGTGTTTTTTTTTTTTTTAAAGAAAAAAAAAACAAGATTGTTAATTGTGCCTTTTTTTTTCTGGTAACTCTAAACCCAAAGATTGACTTAACTAATATAATCCCAGGAACTTTTCTAAATTTAGTTCTATGTTTGGCAAGTAAAATTTGTTGTTGAATGGAAGGGGATTTGAGATCTCAACGGCTTTGATATCTCCAACGATTAATTTTGTTAATCGTTTATGTAACCATGGAAATCCATGGCTCATAAGGAATGGTTAAATTAAAATATGGAAAAAAAAAAAGAAAATTAGAAAGAAAACAATCAATTTGGCAAGTGGAATCAGGTGAATCAGTTGCCTAAACCACAAAGAAAACCAAATTTAGAAAAATAATAAAAAAGACAGGACACGTAGAAAATTGATATTTTGTGGGTGACTTTGACTTCAACACAGATGAAAGTGTGACGGAGTCCCACATCGGAAAGGAGAAGGGGATCCTTGGGCCTTATAAGCGTGGGCGCTGCACACCCCAATAGGTTAGCCTTTTGGGGAGAGGGTAATGGCCCCGTGACAAGTGGTATCAGAGCCGACCCGTCCCGATCCGATGTCCGCCGCCGAGCGCTCTAGACCCAAGAGTAGGGGGAGTAGGCAGGGGGGCCCCGGTCCACGACGAGGACGTCGATGGAATCGGTGGGAGAGAATGTGACGGAGTCCCATATCGGAAAGGAGAAGGGGATCCTTGGGCTTTATAAGCGCCCTCTAGACCCAAGAGTAGGGGGAGTAGGCAGGGGGGCCCCGGTCCACGACGAGGACGTCGATGGAATCGGTGGGAGAGAATGTGACGGAGTCCCATATCGGAAAGGAGAAGGGGATCCTTGGGCTTTATAAGCGTGGGCGCTGCACACCCCAATAGGTTAACCTTTTGGGAGAGGTAAATGGCCCGTGACAAAAGCCTCTCTCTTTCTCTCTCTCCTCCCCCCTCTCCAAAACTCTCTCCCTCTCTCTCTCTCTCTCTAAAGTCATGGCCAACCCCATTCCACGTTCAATCGATTCGCAGTCATCCTACCCGGTCCACGACGAGGACGTCGATGGAATCGGTGGGAGAGAATGTGACGGAGTTCCATATCAGAAAGGAGAAGGGGATCCTTGGGCTTTATAAGCGTGGGCGCTGCACACCCCAATAGGTTAACCTTTTGGGAGAGGTAAATGGCCCGTGACAAAAGCCTCTCTCTTTCTCTCTCTCCTCCCCCCTCTCCAAAACTCTCTCCCTCTCTCTCTCTCTCTCTCTCTCTCTAAAGTCATGGCCAACCCCATTCCACGTTCAATCGATTCGCAGTCATCCTAGGCCAGATTTCAGCATTTAAAGAGAGGGAGAGAGAAGAAAACAGAGTAGAAGAGAAAGAAAAAGCATCTGAAACTTAGTTCCTGTGTAGATTAAAAATGGGGACTAAAAGCCCATTCAAAGGCCGCCCCTCTTCTCACTTCCTCACCAAAAAGGTTCTTCCCTACACATTTTATGCCATCCTCCCTTTGCTTCTCTTTCAATTGTATTTTTACCCTTCTCCACTCTTCCACTCGAATCTCACACTCATCTCCTCCTCTACTCCTCCTGCTAGAGGTCCTACAGGTAATCGTGGATGAATTTGGAAAAAAAAGAAAGGTTCTTTCCTTTGGTCTATTGGTTAAAATAACTAAAGGGTGTTCTTTATTGCAGATGAGGAAAGTTTTAATGAAACTCCATGTGACTTCACAAATGGCAGATGGATTCATGACAAGAGAGGACCTTTGTACAATGGCACCACTTGTGGTACAATCAAGGATGGCCAGAATTGCAACAAACATGGCAGGTCTGACTTGGGTTATCTTTACTGGAGATGGAAACCAAAGCAATGCAAGCTCCCAAGGTTTGATCCCAAGAGATTTCTCAACATCCTTAGGAATAAACACTTGGCATTTGTTGGTGATTCCATGGCTAGGAACCAATTGGAGTCACTTTTGTGCATGCTGGCCACTGCCTCTGCCTCTAAGCTTGTTTATTTAGATGGGGAGGATAACAAGTTTAGAAGATGGTATTTTTATTCTCACAATGTTAATGTATCGATCTATTGGTCACCATTTCTTGTGAGAGGAGTGGAAAAATCCAACACTGGTCTAAATCATAACAAGTTGTATTTGGATCAAATTGATGAAAAATGGGCAGATGAGATGAATGGATTTGACATGATTCTGCTATCATTGGGGCATTGGTTTCTTCATCCAGCTGTGTATTATGAGGGTGATAATGTTCTAGGCTGTCATTACTGTCCTGGCCTTAATTACACTGAAATTGGGTTTTATGATGTCTTAAGAAAGGCTTTAAAGACAACACTTAAGACCATTGCTGAAAGGAGAGGGAACAATGGTAGTGGGGTTGATGTAGTGTTGACCACCTTCTCGCCTTCTCACTTTGAGGGCGATTGGGACAAGTTTGGTGCATGTTCAAAAACAAAACCTTATGTGGAAGGAGAAAAATCACTTGAAGGAATGGATGCAGAAATGAGGCAAATTGAGATAGAAGAAGTGGACGCAGCTGCAAAGGTGAATGCTAAACGGTTCAGGATGTTCAGATTAGAGGCACTAGATGTCACCAAGTTATCTTTACTGCGGCCAGACGCCCATCCAGGACCATATATGTATCCATTTCCCTTTGCCAATGGCATAACCGAGAGGGTCCAAAATGATTGTGTGCATTGGTGCTTGCCAGGGGCCATAGATACATGGAATGAGATATTGTTGGAGGTGATGAAGAAATGGGAACATCAATCAAGAAGAGTGGGAGGTACCTAATTAGCCTTTGTGTTGATTGCTCTGATCCAATTGGATGGTGGGGATAAATCTGGAAGAGGGACAAAAGGGAAGGACAAATACAGAAAAGTGGGTTTTAAATGATGCCAATGATGATGATGTTTTTGGAGTGCATTTTGTGATCATTGTGAAGCTTATAGCATTATAGAAGATACCAATTCGAAACAACTTTTGCAACTTTCCATTTTTTCTGCCGAGAAGCTTCTTTTGTGTGCAAGAATGCTATCTTTCTTGGAGTCGTTCAAATGTCGTGTTTACCCCCACTCTTGCAATTCAACTAGTTAAATCAAAAGACATAGATGTATAATTTTCACAGGCCCTCCTTGCAGCTTGTTGGTTTGGCTTTAAGCCAAGGCTCTCAAGTCAAGGGTTCATGGGCTGGTGAGAGAGAAGAAGAGTGACGACAAATAAATGTGTGATGATGAATGTGGAAATGTTAGATAAATGGGGAATTTCAATGTAAAAGTAAATATGTATTCAAAAACAAGAAAAGCAATTGTAATAATTGAATTACATATTTATAATCACGTTATTGTACAGCCAGTGACTGTGTTGCAAATAAAGGTTTAAGAATATCTACGAGTTTGTGGCAACTGGGGCATCCTAGGTGTTAGCCCATGTGTAGGAATCGAGCATGAGGAAGTCCAACAATATTACCTGGGCCATTTTTTCCATAGGTGCATCATTGCAGCCATTTACCCCTTTTAATGTTAGGCGTTCACTGCCTTGATTGCCGATAAAAAAGTATCACTTGCAAGAAAGTAACGTCTTTCAAGTTGCATGCCATCTGCCCGAAAGCAGCTTCAGCAATAGCCATCTTTCTTATGCCTTCCCCTGATCTAAAAGTAAAAGTTCAGACAGACAACTCTTATGACTAGACTTAAATCCTTAAAAGGCAAGGGGAGCGAGGAGCCCAACCCGCCAAGATCACAGGCCGAATCTAAATGGACTCGAGGGTTCCAGACACAGGTTGCCTTTACTACACAATTGAGTAAACAAATGGTCGAAAAAAATTTGTAATGGAAAGGGCCTGAGGAGGGTTTAAATTCTGTCTGGCATGTACTTGGGCCTCATATCCTTGATCATTGGGCCTCAAATAAAAGTCTAATTGACTAAGTATGATATTATGAGTTTTTTTTTTTTTTTTTTTTTCAATTAAGAGGTTTATTTAATATAAATTAAAAAAATAGAAGTACTTGTCTCTAATTTTATAAATTCCACATCCTGTTTTTCAGAATTAGATTTTGAAACTTCAAGAATAGAAGTTTAAATTTTTAATTACTAAAGTATATCTTAAGAAACAACAATATCACGAATTCTAGTTAATTGAATTACCACTAAATTTTTTTCTTAAGAGCTCGATCATTTTGACCACAGCATAACAATCTAGAATTTGTCATTCTTTGTTGCTGATGTGTAATTGACGCTGGAACTAATCATTTCTTCAATTTTCCTTCTTATATACCATTGCTTCTTGCAAATCAAACTTTTCAACCTTAATGACATTTTCAATCCAAAAGTAAAACTCACGGCAGGTAGATTTTTCGTCGCTAATTAATTAAGTTCAGTTGTTTCACTGGAGGAAACACAATGCGGCCCTGGCGTAGCTATCAAGAATTATGAGAGGAGCACAACGTTGGTTTCCTTTCTCTTCATTGACTATGTCTTTCCTCATAATTTTTGCTCTTCACAGGAAGCATCATCAGAATTTTCCATAAAGGTGGGAGATATCCTTTCTGGGGAAAACCCATTTCCATCTTGAAGAAACTTCGGGCTTTGCTTGACACCGGATGCAAGAATTTTGCTGTCAGGGTTATTTTCCCATCATGTTTTCCAGTTCTCTGTGAACAAAGAGAGAATGCAACAACGAAGACTTTTCTGTTCATGCATCTGTTTGTTTATTCAATTGGGGATGCTTTCTTTTTTTCGGTGATGCAAAATTGGGGTCAAGCAAACTACCACACAGTAATTTGCATCCAAGGAACGTCACCGAGTCGCACGCCCCACGGTATTTAGGACGACGTACAGGGCGGACCAATGTGCAAAACCATATCAAATAATCATTTGAAATGTGAGATCTGCCTAGAAGCTTAAATTAACAGGTAGTGAAATTGGTAAATATTATAAAAAAAATGTTAGGTTATGATATTCTAAAGATGTGAAATTTTATACTCTTTAGAAATACAATCAAGATTGTGTTGTTACGCATTAGATGTTAGCGGCACCTAACTCACTACTTAACAAACACCAAATCTTTTAAGGCCGAAACCTTAATTAAGCAGCATAACCAACAAAGCTGAGAGGAAATATTCTTAGGCCCAGTAAATGAGACAAGAACAAATTTGCTTTGAATTTCAAGCGACATTTACCGTATCAAATTCTTACTAATTATAATGCCACATTATTAATTAGGTCTATAACTATATTAATGAATTGGATTTGCGTGTGAGTTTTCTTTTGAGATAGTATCCTGTGCGCTTTTAAGAAGAGAAGAGGAAAGCGGAAGAGAAAAAAAAAAAAAAAGAAGAGAAAGGCACCGTCCTAATAAATGCAGTTTTGAATATGAACTCCGCACCGAAATTCTAAGTGTCCCTTGAATAAATGGATCGTAGTCATTGATTACAAGTTGGAAAATTCACCGAAGTAATGCTTTTATAATTGTTTTAGGAAACGTAATAAAACAATAACAAAATGGTAGGAATTGAAATTTATGTAGTCCATTTTTGCTCCTGCTTTGAAGGACAACTCTTGTTATAATAATAAAAAAAAAAATTATTTCATTGTGATTTGGGAATCATATATTTGTGTCAAATAAACAATTTTTCTGGAAAAATAAGAATATAACTGAATATTTCTAACCTTTTACCCTTTTCCAAATCCGAGAGCGTAAGAGTCTGGGAATCACCTTTACCTTGCAACTGCTTCACATTATAATCACTGACTTTTATGGTATTGATTTTTACAGGCAACCAACAATTCTTCAAAGATTGATTACATAATGTGGTAATGTGGCACAAGTTAACAAAAAATCTCACGAGTGTTCTTGGCAATTGAAATGAATGCCCATGTGCAAATGCCAGGCTTTGATTGCAGAATGCCTCACAATTACTAATCCAACTGACCAAGCTGCTTTTGGGTATGGAGTCACAGATTCTGTTTAAGTAGTGAGTGTAAAGTTGAGGGTAAGGTCCGACGTTGAAAGAAAAGAGAAAAGTTAAAAAAATGTATATTAGGCAAAAAAAAAAAAACATTACGAAAGTGGTTATCATCGATTAAAATTTAATAAATAATATATTTTTAATCTCAGCTAACAATTTCAACAAGAACTTAAATGCCACACTGTACCTGATAGATGAAATTATGTCAATGGGCTCCATCTCTCAACGCGGCCGGTGATTTTGCAATATCGTTCGTGATTATAATGATGGTAGCTAAGGAAGTGGTAGTTGAACATGTTCAATGTGAATTCAATGCTGTCATCCAAGGCCAAGTCACTGTTACTACTATAAATGCCTGTATATGCCAAGGTTCTGAACATGTACCATTCCCTGTTCTGCTTTCTCTGTCGATAGTCACAAAATGGCTTGCAGTGGAAAGCTTAATGTAGACATTGAGGTTAAGTCTGCTGCAGATAAGTTCTGGGAATGTATTAGGGACTCCACAACTCTCTTCCCCAAGCTCTTCCCTCAACAATACAAGAGCATTGAAGTACTCGAAGGCGATGGCAAGGCTGTTGGGTCCGTTCGCCTCATCACGTATGCTGAAGGTAATTCAGCTGGATTCCATTCAATTCTCATTTTTGTAGTCATCGGAAGAACTATGCATTGCTAAATGTAACGTTGCCACTCGGTCATGACTTTTAGAACAGTAAAAATAGGGCATACATCATAAGATTTTGTACTGTGTAGAATTAAAATTTTTACATTTGAGGAATCTGCAAAGTGATTAAACATCAGTAACCCAATTTTTATTTTCATAAAAAAAATTATTTTTATGAATCAAATTTCTCGTTCGAATCAATTCAACTTACTTTGTAAAAATATAAAATTATGAAAATAAATAATGTATTAAATTTATGAATAATTTATAAATTTTTATCTTGATTTTATTGCTTATATTCAAATTAACTAAATAATATTAAAGAAAATGTACTTCAATTATTTCTACTCGATTTAGAATGGGGACCCAGATCGGATGCTCCCCTTCATGCAAAAATGTACTTAAAGTTGGTCATTTTGGTTCTTAGGTTCTCCGTTGGTCCGGGTATCAAAGGAGAAGATTGATTTTGTGGACGAGGGAAAAAAGGCAGTTTCTTACAGTGTGATTGATGGCGATCTCCTGAAATACTACAAGATTTTCAAGGGCCACCTAGTTATTGTCCCAAAGGGAGAGGGTTCCTTGGCGAAATGGAGTTGTGAGTATGAGAAGGCAAGTGAAGATTTTGATGCCCCCCATATCATTAAGGATTTTGCAGTGAAGAACTTGCAAGAGGTGGATGAGTACATTAGGAATCCAAAGGCCAATTAAGATTTAAAGTGATGCCCTTGCATGGTCTAGCTCTACTAAATAAAGTAGATTCCTACTCTGCAGTTATCTCAGGCCATGTTTTCGGGTTATTGGGTCAATGTAATTTGATGTTATCCCTTGATATATGTGTCACCGATGTATTTCTTTTTCTTGTTATAACGATAATCATATCCTCGATAACTCTCACAAATGAAATATTTTTAGCAAATTAACTCGTTGACACTGAGGCGACTTCTTGGGCGGTCCATAACCTATTTATGAGACCACGTCCCCCAAAAAAAGCGGCATATATTTATTATTATTAAAATATAATATAACATATAATTTATATTTTAAATAATTTTTTTAATAAAAAATTTATCAATAATTTAACATTAAAAATTCTTTTAAATGAGTATTGAAATTTCATTAAAAAAATTTATATATATATATATTTCATCTAATTATAATTATCTATCTAATAGAGTACGTTATTTCTATTAAAAAATTAATAATTTTAATCAAATATTTTAAATATAATTTACATAATTTATTATTATTAGATATTATTTTTTTTAATTTTTTAATTTTTTAATACTAATTTATTTATTCATAAAAATATTAAAAAATTATTTTATTTTTATTTTATATAAATAATATATTTATTATTAAAAATAATTTATATAATATTAAAAAATATTTTTAATAATAATTTAAATAAAAATTTTTAATTTAATTAATTATTTTTTAAAATTAATTTTTTTTAATATTATAAAATATTATTTATATCGAAGTAAATATATACCAAATTTACTCACATAAATAGGGACAAGTGATAATAAATTTTGTTGTACAAGATCTTTTTTTTTTTGATATTTTTCATTGACGACGTACCATTAAAAGATCTTCCTTTTTATTAGAATTTTGGTGTATCTCCCTGTTACTTGATTGGATATTGTCTGCATGTTATAACAAGAACAAGACAGACACTGATGACACAAATGTTAATGTATAACATCCAGTTACTTTTGACCCAATAACCAGAAAAGATGACTTTGGATGACTGCAGGGTAAGACTCTGCTTTATTTACTTGACCATGTAAGGCCTCGTAAATAGGTTAGACTCTGCCTCTGTTAAATTTACTTGCTAAAACATATTCCATCAGAGTGGAGGAATGGGCATCACTTTGGATGACTGCAGGGTAAGACTCTGCTTTATTTACTTGACCATGTAAGGGCATCCCTTTAAAACTTAATGGGCATTTGGCCTGTTACGTATTCATCCACCTCTAGGAGCTTCTTCACTACAAAATCATTGACGACATGGGGGACATCGAAATCTTCACTTGCCTTTTCATACTCACAACGCCATCTCGCCAAGGAACCTTCTCCCTTTGGGACAGCATCTACGTGGCCCTTGAAGGTCTTTGACGTATTTCAGGATGCCTCGTTCACAAAATCAATCTTCTCTGTTTTGATACCCGGAACAGCGGAGAACCTGAGAAGCTAAATGACCAACTTCTAAGTACATTTTTACATGAAGGGGGGCATTGGATTTGGGTCCCTAATCTAAATTGAGTAGAAATAATTTGAAGGACATTTTACAGCGTCTTTAGTTTAAAACATATTTAAAAACAATTTTTTTTGATCATTATATAGTTAATTTGAATATAAACAAAAAAATCAAGAAAAAAAATTTATAAATTACTCATGAATTTAACACATAATTTATTTTTATAATTTCATATTTTAAAAAAATAATAAGAAAAATGATTTTAAATCACAAATTTAAGTCATAAAAATAAGTTTTTTTTTTAATAAAAATAGAATTGAGATTACTTATATTTAATCATTCTCGATACTCAACTAAGAGTTTTATGCATTGCAAAGCCATGATTCTACGCAGTACAAAATCTTACGATGTATGTCCTATTCCTACGGTTCCAAATGTCGTGACCAAATAGCCAAACTACGTTTAGTAATGCATCGATTTTCTGCAAAAATAACAATTGAATGGAATCCAGCTTAATTACCTTCACCAAATCTGAAGAGGCGAACGGTCGCAGCGTTAGAAAAGTCGTTCTGATATCACTGTTAAAAAGACGAAGAGAATATTATAATTTTATTAATAAGATAAAATAAATATATAATTAAAATATTTTAATAATAATTAAAAAATATTTATATTAATTATTTTTAAAATATATAAATAATATAAATTACATATTTTTATATAAAAATATATATTTAAATTTATTTAAATAATTAAATTTTAAAATAAATTTAATTCAAATTTTTATTATAATAAATTTTTAATTTAAATTAATTTTTAATCTGAATTAATATTAATATTCCCTTTAATTACTAATTAAGTGATATTTTTAATTTTCAATATCTGTTTTAATTTGACAAATATTTTATTTTAAATGATTTGATGAGAATGTCAGTCATTTGATCTTTAAACTTATAGTAGATCAGTTCAATCTCCTTTTTATCAATTTGATCTCTTAAAAGGTAAAAACGAGTATCAATATATTTACTCTTTTCATGTGTAACTAAATTTTTAACCAAATTAATTGTAGAAATATTATCAACAAATATTTTTATGAGAATTTCAATTGAAACATATCTCACTTAATAAATTACGAAATCAAATAATTTGACAAATATTTAAAATTACAACTATATATTATACTTTATAAATTAAAAATGTAATAATTAATTATTTTCTTAAATGATTATAAATAAATAATAATTTAAAATTAAAATAATATTTAAAAATATTTTTATAATTATCTATATTTTTATTTTAATTATTATTATAATAATATATAAAAATATAATTTATAAATAATAAATAAAATAAGTCATAATCATAACTTCTAGTGGTATTAGAACCCAATCCCAAACGTTCGGCGTCAAAGCCTAGTCCCAAACACTGCGTGTATGTTTAAACTACAGAGGGTGATTCTGGTAATTGACCTCCACGAATCTATTCCCAGACAAAACGTGCCCTGTTGAAATCATTTCGAATATCCTCCCACTGCGCGTAATTGATTCACGTGCCGGTATTACTTCTGACGCGCCGAATCTGATCCTCCGCTGCTGCTGTTGTTGCCGTCGTTGCTAATGCCACCGATACAGTTGTTGCCACCGTTGTTACTGCCGCCGCTGCTGTTGTTGACCCTTGAACTCCTTCGACCTACAGAGCCGGTAAAACGGCAAGTTCGGTTGCGTCGATGATTATTTGAGAGGCCAAATCTTTGCCTCTCCGCCTCTTGTCATTCGGGAGCTTCTTGGAGACTACTCGCCGGTGATCTAAAAGAGAAGAGTACAGAGAATTGCTGTTATGAGGTCAGATTGCAAATAACAAAAGCTTAGGGGCCAAATCAGAAAAGATTATGAATTTCAACGTAAACGGCACAATCTCTATTTCAGTTCCTATTCTGAATGGAAAAAATTATAATAGATGAAGTGTGCAAATAAAAATTTTATTCGACTATAATAAGCTATTGAGTATTGTGGATTATAACGTTATAGAACTCACACAGAAGTACAAAAGGCCGCTCATCGAAAGTTACAAAAGAAAGATAAAAAGGCACTCTATTTCATCCATCAAAGGGTGAATAATGAAATTTTTAAGAAGATTGCAGAAGTAAGCTCGTCAAAGTAGACATGGGATATCTTGACGACATCATTTCAAGGTACAAATAGAGTTAAAAAGGTGAAACTGCAAACCTTACAATGTTAGTTTGAGCTTTTGTAGATGGAAACTTCAGAACTAATTTCAGTTTATATAAGTAGAGTACTTGTCCTCACAAATCAAATGAGAATCTATGGAGAGCAACTGAATGATCAAGTGAAAGTTGAAAAGATCTTGCGGACACTCACATCGCAATATGAGCACATCGTGGTTGCTATAGAAGAAACACATGATTTGTCCCAGATGTCTGTTGATGTACTAACATGCATATTGCAAGCTCATGAACAACGCATGAATGAGAAGCGCACTGATAAACCAGTAATCAAGTACTTTAAAGTCAGACTCCTACCAAAAATAATCAGAGTGATTAATCAAAACAGAGGCAAGGTTCTTCTCGTAGAAGAGGACGAGGACATGATAATAACCATTACAACAATAAAGGTCAAGAAGGTCACTATAATAACTATGAAGATGACAACAATCAATACAATGATCAAAGGAGATCAGACCAGATGTATAGAGGTCGAGGTTGAGGTCGAAGACAAGGAAGAGTCGTGGTAGAGGAAGACATGATAAGTCTCACATTGAGTGTTACTCTTGTCACAAGTATGGTCATTATGCTAGTGAGTGTAGGTCTCAAAGATATAATCAGACAACTCATTGTGCACAAGAGAGAGATTTAAATGATGGAAATAAAAGCACTTATGATGGTCACTGCAACTGCTGAAAAGCCAAACTACAATACTTGGTTCCTTGACACTGGGTGTACGAATCATATGTATAGGAAAAAAAGAGCTCTTTATTGATCTTGATGAGTCAATCTACTTGACAGTTAAGTTTACTGATGATAGTAGTATTCCAATGATGGGAAAAGGGCGAATTCTTATCAAGTTGAAGAATGGAGATCATAATTACATCTCAGATGTATTTTATGTACCAGACATGAAGAGCAACCTTCTCAGTTTAGGCTAATTACTTGAAAAGGGGTATAACATGCAGTTATATGATAACTGTTTCTCAATTCTTGATGGAAGAGGTACACTCATTTTTAAAACCCCTTTAACGAAGAATCAGATATTTCGAGTTGATATTGCCACTAATGTTTACACTTGTCTAAGTGCTGTTGTCAAAAATGAGTCTTAGTTATGACATCTTTGTTTTAGCCATCTAAATTTTTGCAGTTTAAAATTGCTTGAATAAGGAAACATAGTGATAGGCTTGCTAAGGATACATCATCCTAATCAAATTTGTGAAGCATGTATTCTTACGAAATAGAGTAGACAACCCTTTGTGACAAAGACTTGATGTGCAAACAACTACTTTCAACTTATTCACTCTGATGTTTGTGACCCGATGAATGTGTCATCACATGGTAATAATAGGTATTTTCTTACCTTCATTGATGATTTCACAAGGAAGACATGAGTTTATTGCATGCAAAAAAAGTCTGATGTGTTTGATTATTTTAAAAAGTTTAAGGCATATATTGAAAGATAAAGTGGATATCATGTTAAAATTCTAAGAATTGATGGAGGTGGTGAGTATATTTCTGATGAGATCAAAGAGTATTGTGAAGCACAGGGAATAAAGCATGAAGTCACAATTCCCTATACCCCACAGTATAATGGAGTTGCTGAAAGAAAAAACAAATCAATTATGAATATAATGAGAAGCTTGTTAAAAGCCAAGAGAGTTCCTAATCCATTTTAGGCAGAAACTGTTTTATGTGTTGTATACTTGTTGAATAGATCTCTAACAACAAGTATTCAGAATGTCACTCTTGAAGAAACTTGAAGCAATTTTAAACCTAGTGTAAGGCATCTTAAGATATTTGGTTCTATTACTTATATTCACGTTCCAGCAGAGATAAGGACAAAGTTAGATGATTAAGGAGTAAAGATAATTTTTCTTCGCTATAGAAAAAGAGGATATAAGTTATTCAATATTATGACAAAGAATGTAATTGTGAGTAGAGATGTAACTTTTGCTGAAAGATGAAGTTTGGAACTTTGATGTTGAGGAGCAACATAACTCTCAGAGACGTCTAATTGCTATTTTGGGAGAAGAAACTCAAGCTGCAATCCCCACGGTAAATAAAGAAGTCTCATCAGTTGATGCATAGAATCTTATACCACAAGTTTTACAAGAAAATGGAAGACCAAGGAAAAATCGCCAACAATCAGTTAGATTGTAAGATTATGAAGTAATCCTGATAATGTTATCAATGATGATGGAGATTTGGTGCACTTTGCCATGTTTGCAGATTATGAACCAGTGACATTTGATGAGGGGATTCAAGATATAAAGTAGGTCAATGCTATGAATGAAGAAATCAAGGCAATTGAAAAAAATGATACATGAGAACTTACAGCTATTCTACAAGGTCAAAAGGTTATTGATGTGAAATGGGTCTTCAAGACTAAAAAGAAATCAAATGGAGAAATAGAGAGATATAAAGTAAGACTAGTTGTAAAAGGATTTGAACAATAACCTGACCATGATTATCACGAGGTGTTCTCTCCTGTCGCTTGAATGGAAACTGTCAGACTTATAATTACTTTGGCTATGCAGAATCATTGGAAAATTCATTAAATGGATGTGAAGTTAGCTTTTCTTAATAGTCCTCTCGAAGAGAAAGTATTTGTCAAGCAACCACCAGACTTTATGAAAAAAAGGAAGTGAAGGGAAGGTATATAAGCTGAATAAAACATTATATGGTCTGAAACAAGCCTCTTGAGTATGGAACAAATGCATTGATTCCTTTTTCCAAGAAAATAATTTCTAAAAGTGTCATTCTAAGCATGCCTTATATGTAAAAATCAATGATTTTGGTGATATACTATTGTTATGTCTATATGTGGATGATTTTATCTTTAAATGCAACAATTTTAAAATGATTGAAAACTTTAAGAAGTCTATAATGTATGAATTTAAGATGACAGATTTGGGGCTAATGTCTTATTTTCTTAAAATTGAAATAACTCAAGAAGATAATGAAATCTTTATTTGTCAAAAAAGGTATGCTACTGAATTATTAAAAAAATTTCAAATGTATGATTGTAACTTTATGAGAACTCCTATAGAAATTAGGATTAGATTATCTAAAACAGACAATAAAGTATCTGTTGATTCCAAACTCTTCAAACAGATTGTTGGGAGTCTAATATATTTAGATGTACTAGATTTAATATATTTTATGAAGTTGACTTGATTAACAAATTTTTAAATCTCCCACTAACCTCATATGCAAGTTGTCAAAAGAATTATGCGTTATATAAATTAATATATTATTTATTTTTCATAATTTTATATTTTTACAAAGTAAGTTGAATTTATTCCAACGAGAGATTTGAATCATAAAAATAATTTTTATATGAAATTAAAAATTGAATTAGTGATGTTTAATCATTTTGTAGATTCCTCAACGTAAAAATTTTAATTCTATACAGTACAAAATCTTATGATATATGTCCTATTTTTACTGTTCTAAAAGTCATGACCGAGTGGCAAAGTTACACTTAGCAACGCATGGTTCTTCCGATGACTGCAAAAATGAGAATTGAATGGAATCCAGCTGAATTACCTTCAGCATATGTGATGGGGCGAACGGACCCAACAGCCTTGCCATCGCCTTCAAGTACTTCAATGCTCTTGTATTGTTGAGGGAAGAGCTTGGGGAAGAGAGTTGTGGAGTCCCTAATACATTCCCAGAACTTATCTGCAGCAGACTTAGCCTCAGTGTCTACATTAAGCTTTCCACTGCAAGCCATTTTGTGACTATCAACAGAGAAAGCAGAACAGGGAATGGTACATGTTCAGAACCTTGGCATATACAGGCATTTATAGTAGTAACAGTGACTTGGCCTTGGATGACAGCATTGAATTCACATTGAACATGTTCAACTACCACTTCCTTAGCTACCATCATTATAATCACGAACGATATTGCAAAATCACCGGCCGCGTTGAGAGATGGAGCCCATTGACATAATTTCATCTATCAGGGGCAGTGTGGCATTTAAGTTCTTGTTGAAATTGTTAGCTGAGATTAAAAATATATTATTTATTAAATTTTAATCCATGATAACCACTTTCGTAATGTTTTTTTTTTTTTTCCTAATATACATTTTTTTAACTTTTCTCTTTTCTTTCAACGTCGGACCTTACCCTCAACTTTACACTCACTACTTAAACAGAATCTGTGACTCGATACCCAAAAGCAGCTTGGTCAGTTGGATTAGTAATTGCGAGGCATTCTGCAATCAAAGCCTGGCATTTGCACATGGGCATTCATTTCAATTGCCAAGAACACTTGTGAGATTTTTTGTTAACTTGTGCCACATTACCACATTATGTAATCAATCTTTGAAGAATTGTTGGTTGCCTGTAAAAATCAATACCATAAAAGTCAGTGATTATAATGTGAAGCAGGTGCAAAGTAAAGGTGATTCCCAGACTCCTGAGCTCTCGGATTTGGAAAAGGGTAAAAGGTTAGAAATATTCAGTTATATCCTTATTTTTCCAGAAAAATTGTTTATTTGACACAAATATATGATTCCCAAATCACAATGAAATAAGTCTTTTTTTTTTTTTTTTTATTGTAACAAGAGTTGTCCTTCAAAGCAGGAGCAAAAATGGACTACATAAATTTTAATTCCTACCATTTTGTTATTGTTTCATTATGTTTCCTAAAACACTATAAAAGCATTACTTCGGGGAATTTTCCAACTTTTAATCGACGAATACGATCCATTTATTCAAAGGAAACTTAGAATTTCGGTGCGGAGTTCATATTCAAAACTGCATTTATTAGGACAGTGCTTTTCTTTTCCTTTTTCCTTCCGCTTTCCTTTTCTTTTCTTAAAAGCGCACAGGATACCATCTCAAAAGAAAACTCACACGCAAATCCAATTCATTAATATAATTGTAGACCTAACCAATAATGTTGCATTATATTTCGTAAGAATTTGATTCGGTAAATATCGCTCGAAATTCAAAGCAAATTTGTTCTTGTCTCATTTACTGGGCCTAGAAACTTTCACATCTTTAGAATATCATAACCTAACATTTTTTTTTATAATATTTACTAATTTCACTACCTGTTAATTTAAGCTTCTAGGCAGATCTCACATTTCAAATGATTATTTGGTATGGTTTTGCACATTGGTCCGCCCTGTACGTCGTCCTAAATACCGTGGGGCGTGCGACTTGGTGACGTTCCTTGGATGCAAATTACTGTGTGGTAGTTTGCTTGACCCCAATTTTGCATCACCGAAAAAAGGAAAGCATCCCCAATTGAATAAACAAACAGATGCATGAACAGAAAAGTCTTCGTTGTTGCATTCTCTCTTTGTTCACAGAGAACTGGAAAACATGATGGGAAAATAACCCTGACAGCAAAATTCTTGCATCCGGTGTCAAGCAAAGCCCGAAGTTTCTTCAACATGGAAATGGGTTTTCCCCAAAAAGGGTTTCTCCCACCTTTATGGAAAATTCTGATGATGCTTCCTGTGAAGAGCAAAAATTATGAGGAAAGACATAGTCAATGAAGAGAAAGGAAATCAACGTTATGCTCCTCTCATAATTCTTGATAGCTACGCCAGGGCCACATTGTGTTTCCTCCAGTGAAACAACTGAACTTAATTAGCAACGAAAAATCTACCTGCCGTGAGTGTTACTTTTGGATTGAAAATGTCATTAAGGTTGAAAAGTTTGATTTGCAAGAAGCAATGGTATATAAAAAAGAAATTTGAAGAAATGATGAGCTCCAGCTTCAAGTACATTTCAGCCAATAAAGAATGATAAATTCTACATTGTTATGGTGTGGTTAAAATGGTCAAGTTTTTAAGCCGAAACAATTGAGTAGTAATTTCATTAATTAGAATCAGAATTAATAGTATTATTTTTTTAAAAAATATTTTTAATAATTTAAAATTTGAATTTTTATTTTTAAAATTTTAAAATTTAATTTTAAAAAATAAAATGTAAAATTTATGAGTTTAAAAAGAGTTACAATTATTTTTTAAATTTACAATCTTATAAATCTTTTAATAAAAAAAAAAACTAATAATACCATGTGAATTAGACCTTTATTAGAGGCTCCATAGTCAAAGATCTCGATTGGCAGTGAACACCTAACATCAAAAGTGATAAAAAATAAAAAAATAAAAAGGCCCAATTAAAGGCTGGGATTAGAAATCGTCCGGGTAATTGTTGGACTTCCTCACGCCAAATTCTAACCCATAACATTGTATTACTTCATATGGCACAATCGTTTTATTGAGTTTGAGGCCAGCAGATCAGTAACAACTATCAACAGGTGATACCAGGACACTTAATCCACGAACTACATTCACCACGGATTTGCTACAGCATTAGTTGCAATCATACGAAGTGCAGTTTGAGTTTGTTCTTGCCAGTGCAAGTAAGAGATAATATAACAATAGTCAATGGATGTGATCACATACATTGTGAGAATGTCCTTACCCAAGTGGCCTTCAATTGGCAAACGAACTCTTCGATAGAAGACTAACTTAATTGACCATACTGAATCAGAAATCCAATACAAAGTCTAGATAGCACTTCAAGACCAAATCTTTATCTTTTGTGGGTCTTATTATGGCTTCAACAATCTACAAATATAAACAAGCTTGCAGAATTTTGGCAGGTGCTTGTTCCTGCAGGAGGAAATGCTCCACAACTTTGAAATTAATGCAAGGTCAGTTACTTAGAATCTCGTGAGTACACACATGAGCTCTAATGAGCTTTACGTATATCACATTTGAAGGATTTGGTAACAACCTAATTTGCTTTACAGAAGAGATCAATCGCTTTATGGCACAACATCTAGACCTTCTTCATCATAGCTTTGCAAGAGAGGAGCCCTTCGGCTGCTTGGTCCAGAGCCCCGTACAGCAGCATCCACTTCTGCCTTCCATTCTTCGGCTTTACCCCACATGACCCAATAAAGCCCAATGACTATCACAGTTGCTCCAACCAAACTACATGATACATAGTATAGGATGGTTAGACATTGAAGGAAACAGAAAAAATTCCACAGCATCATCTGCCAACCGGTCACAAGTTTCTCGGCAATGAAGATTTCAACTTCAAACCTACCTTCCAACATAAAAGGCCTCACCAGACCAGATAACCCCCACAGCAGCTGCAATGACAAGGCCTAAGGGTTTAAACATGGAAACAAAAACAGGCCCTCTCCTGCTTAGGCACCATGTAGAAACACCAACACGGAAGGCAGAGCCGAATGTTCCCTGCATTATCAAATATGAAAGACTTTAAATCACTGATACACACCCCAATAACATCTGGTTATTTTTAAAAGATCCAAAAGTTGAAATCCAGCATTGAAGATTAACTTGCAGGAAGTCTTTGGTACATTGGAATTAAAACCTTCATTTTGTAGAACTTGAAGGAGTTGGGTTTTGAACCACTAACATTCCCCTAAGAGCTTCGCTTTGGTAAACACAGCAATGTAGATCACATGAAATTGCCTTGGTAGGCTTATATTGCTGGAAGTTGATGCTTGACTCCTTGAAGACTAAGGAGGAGGTCAGATTTGAAACAAGAAGCAATTTGGTTAGGTTTTTCCAGTTACAAAGGTCTTAGTGGGAGCGGAAGTTTGCTGTCCTTTTGCAGTATTTGTTGCAGAAGTTTGCCTTCTTAAGTTCAATTACTTGTAGCTTTAGCTTAAGTGATGTATACAATGCCTATCATTATAACTTTCTGAGCTCTCTACATAGAGGAGCTAAAGATGAATGTAAATGTAGGTAGCTTCTATTCTACTTCACCTCATGAAAGCTAATTTCAGCTTCATTAATCTCTCGTTCAACCATTCTCTGCAATGCTTTCTATTTGGTTTGTTCTGTCGATTATTGCAGCATCACCTCTGCTGCACTTTCACCTCTAAACTCTTCTTCATCCTCTCATTTTTTCCTTCATATGTACAAAACCAATAAGGACGTTTCTTTAGGTACATTCCAAGTACAAAACAGCAATCAACCTTATGTTGGGTTTTAGGCTCCAAGCGGCAGGATCTCCCTCGACAGCCAAACAAACTATTGCAGATTGAATGGTGACAAAGGAGTAAAAGAAGACTACAATTGGCACCGCCGGGTACCTTTTCAGTATCAAGGCCTGAAATATAAAGAAGATAAATTTTTGTTCTTCTCTTTCAATTTGTAACCAGCAATTTCACTAAGGTTTTTGATAGACAATCACCTGTACTATGAACCATGCAGAAGCAATCACACAAGAAGCTGCAAGCAGCAATCCTCCAAGAGCCAAATTTGAATGTTGGAAAAGAAGCCTATCAGATGAGTTTGGAGAAGGCAGCATCATCAGAAATTGGGGGCCCTTGTAGTAAGTTATAATGAAAGCTCCAGCAACAGATGTTACGGTTCCCACTGCCTTAGCAAGGCTACTAATTAAAGTATAGAAAGCAGGAACTACAAACTACCATCGTTAGACGTTGTGAAATTTCTAACACCAAGAATGCCAAATATCTAGAGACAAATTTCATACGAAACATAGAAGATCTGTAGACCTGCTTTTTGTTGGTATAAAGAAATGAAGCAAGTGATCTGCAATAGCTTACAGTAGAAGCAATGCAAAAATGAGAGAAGAAGAGATGGTTTTCCAACTTGACTTATGGCATAATTTCCTCCTTAACTCTCTGAAATTGAGCTCTCTACATTTATATACGAGAGCTTTGATGCACATATTTCAAGTTTGTGATTCAAATTTGAACATCACAAAGAGTTGTGATGTGAAATGATTGCTTGATTAGCTAAGCATTCCACTAATTCAAAATGTTTCAAATTTAAACATCTAATTTCAACTTAAACTAATTGCCTAAGTTGCTGCAAAGCCTCCCCTCCAAGTTTCCCTTAACTGTCATGACCGTTAACTGAGACTTGGAGGGAAAAACAGTTGGATGTCAACACCAAAAGAATCAATGTATAGACTTGTGCAACGCTACAATGGGTGATTTCAACTTATGGCAATCAATTCAAGAAGTAATTGCATTAACGAGGGAATCAAAACCTGAAAAAAAATAGCAAGTACAAAGGTGAAGCCAGGAATGAGGTTGAGCATTGCTGTGCCAAGTGTAGGAGAACTAAGGTTAATCCCAGCATACCCAAAAATCTGTGCCAAGCAACTGAGCAAACCCAGTACCAATCAATCTCAAAACAATTAGAAAAAAGAAAAAAAAAAAAAAAAACACCTCAAAACAACATAATCCAATGTAGCAAACACAAATTCAATCAAGTGAAGGGACCAAAAAAAAGAGCTAGAAAATAACTAACCCAAATAGACCAAGCAAGAAGAATCCACAGAAAATTGAGGAGAGTTGAGGCCTCTGTGATCTTTCAATGAAGGTGAAAACCAATAAAAGGAGCACCCTTATTGTCAATTTTGATATTAAAAACAGAGAGAGAGAGAGAGAGAGAGAGAGAGAGGGTGAGGAGTAGAAAGGTAGTACCTGTGGAGGAGTAAAGAAGAAGGGATGCAAAGGCATCAGAGTAGAAGACAAGAATCAAAGTGCTCATGCCTTTTGACATGGCTGCTTTGCTTATTATCATCTGACCAACCTGTGCACACTCTACCATCACCATCCCCACAAATGGCAGTGCAACTTTTGTCTCCATGTTCATCATTATCGCCTCCTCCTCTTCTTTTCACTTCTCTTATCCGTCTTAGACCCCACGGCTCAGGACTCCACAGTGCATGGAGTTCATGGAGGAAATTTAAGACTTTGGCGGCAATTTTCTTGTAGGTGGGACCCGCTCAAAATCCAATCTATTTGCATTAATTAGAAAAAATTGACCCCCCAATCTAAAATGACACTTTAATTCAATTTGTTGGAAGCGTAAATAACTCAAATCCAAATGGCTTAATAACTTCGATCCAAAATTTAAACTATCTGAAATTGTTGAAGCGGAAAGGAAATTTAACTATTAATTATACAAGAGCTCAACTAAATTATACTTAAAATATGATAAATTAAAATTATATAAATGTAAAATTTAATAAATTTAAAATATAATATAACGTAAATTATTTGAATTTAAAATAATTTAATCTAAATTTGATCCAACTGGATCAATCTAGGCCCAAGGCATGAGCTCAACCTAATCGAGACCAAGCCAGTCCACGCAATCTTTGTTGGGCTGTAGAGAGCATTTTTTGAGTAATTTTTTATTTTAACTAATTTTTTTTAAATAGATTTATATTTTATAATAAATAAAATTTATTTAAAATAAAAATAATAAAATAAATTTATATAATATAAAATTATTAATAAATTATAATAAAAAAATATAAATATAATAAATATTTTTTTTTAATTAAGAAACTTAAAATATCTAAAATTTTGTATATTTTGTTTGTCTGTTATCAATGACATTATGACATTATGTGCTAAACTGATAATATCGTATATATGTTAAATGAAAAATAAATTTCCCCGACTTTGGGAATTTGTAATTAATTATCCCTTTTTTTTCTTTTTTTGTTTTTTATTTTCATTCTTAAGTGAAGGACAAGCCAGAAATAGACTAATTAAAGGAGAAATAAATGTTCACTTTTATCCCTGAGACCAAGCAACTTTGCTGAGTACAATGGACATAAAATGAGCAAGAGTGGCCAACACCATTCGAATATAGAGCAGGAGAGGCCCCATTTTGCAGGGCATCATGTCCAATTCTCTCTTTCTACTGAAATTACGAGAAGTTAGCTGAAATCTGTAGCAACATTTATCTCTTTTGCTATGATGATGCCCAAACAAAATGTCATTTGGTTGGATTCCATGTCCTGTTTTAGTTTGCCTGTGTTTGTGCCACTTCCGTTGATTTAAAGACAGGAAATGCTCTTACCCAAGCCGCTTCTGATTGGCAAATGAACACTTGCTAAGATGGAAAGATTAACTTGACTGACCAAACTGAATTAGAAATCTAGTCCAAAGGCTTTGATTATATTTTCAACACTAACAACATAAACAGCCCTCTGAAATTTTGGCACATCTTTATTCCCGTTAGAGGAAAATACTCACAATTTGCAAAAGAATGCAAGGTCAGCTATTAACAATCTTGTGAGTACGCATTTAAATTTTACATTTTCCACTTGAAGGAAGTGGGAATTACCTATTTTAGAATAATTGCTTTATTGCACAAGATCTCTACCTTCTTCATCATAGCTTTGCAGAAGAGGAGCCTTTTGGCTGCTTGGTCCAGAGCCCCGAACTCCAGCAGCCACTCCAACCTTCCATTCTTTGGCTTTACCCCACGTGACCAAATAAAACCCAACGACTATCAAAGTTGCCCCAAGCAAACTACAGAATATGTAGGATAGGATGGTTAGAGGATTCAAAAGAACAGACAAAATTCAACAGCATCATCTGTCATCCAATCATCAGCTTATAGCCAATGAAGGAGAAAATGATTCCAACTTCAATCCTACCTTCCAACATACAGTGTGTCACCAGAGCAGATAACCCCCACAGCAGCTGCAATGACAATGCCCAAGGGTTTGAACATGGAAACAAAAACAGGCCCTGTCCTGTGTAGGCACCATGTAGAAACACCAACTTGGAAGGCAGAGCCAACTATTCCCTACATCATTATATATGAAAGACTTTAAATCACTCAATGCACACCACAATAACATCTAGTTATTTTTAAATGATTCAAAGTTGGAATCCAGGATCAAAATTTCCTACATCAATAAATTTGGAGACTTGCAGGAAGCCTTTGGTACATCAGAATTAAAACCCACATCTTGTGGAACTTGTGGGAGCTGGGGTTTGAAACCCCGACCTCTCCTAAGAGATTCGCTCTAGTAAACACAAAAATTGAGATCACATGAAAGTGTCCTTGTGGGCTTGTTTACATACATACCGAGTATAAAACAGCAATCAGTCTTATGTTGGGTTTTAGGCTCCAAGCTGCAGGATCTTTTTCAACTACCCAACAGACTATTGCAGACTGAATGGTGACAAAGAAGCAGTAAAAGAAGACTACAATCAGCTCCGCTGGGTATTTTATAAGTATCAAGGCCTGAAATATAAAGATGAGAAATTATTTGTTCTTCTCTTCCAATTTGTGAGTGTTAGTAATTTAACTGGTGGTTTTGATAGACAATCACCTGTATTATAATCCATGCAGAAGTCATCACACAATCCGCTGCAAGGAGCAATCCTCCAAAAACCCAATTTGACTGTTGGAAAAGAAGCCTATATGATGAGTTCGAAGAAGACAGCATCATCAGAAGTTGGGGGCCCTTGTAGTAAGTCATAATGAATGCTCCAACAATTGATATTATCGTTCCCATGGACTTAGCAAGGGTACTGAAGCTGCTTAAGTCGAGTTTTTCCATCCTGATCCATTATATTCAATCCAGTTACATAACATTCTTATTTCCAAGTCAATTCAAAGAAAGCAGGAACTAGATACTATTATTGTTAGACAATGAGAAAATTCTGACACCAAAACTGCCCAACATCTACAGCCAAATTTCATACAAGAAAAAGGGTGAATTGCACGCCTGCTTTGTCTATATGAATTCACCACTAGAATAGATATTCTTTCATGGATTATGTAATACCATCGTTATGAACAATGATTGAGCATGGACTTGTGCAATGGATTATGTAATAGCTACAATGGGTGATTTCAACTTATGGCAATGAATTCAAGCAGTAATTGCATCAAAGAGGAAAGCATAACCTGAAAACAATTGCAAGTACAAAGGTAAAGCCAGGAATGAGGTTGAGCATAGCTGTGCCAAGTGTAGGAGAACTAAGGTTAATCCCAGCATACCCAGAAATCTGCGCCAAGCAACTGAGCAAAACTAGTACCAATCAATCTCAAAACAACACAATCCAATGTAACAAACACAAAGTCAATCAAATAAAGAAAAACCCAGAAATTGACTAACCCAAATAAACCAAGCAAAATGAATCCACAGACAATTGAGAAGGTGAGTGGAGGTCTCTGTGATCTGCAAATGAATGTGAAAACCAATAAAAGGAGCACCCTTTTGATCATTTTTGATAAACAAATGTGTGTATGTGTATAGAGGAGTAAAAGGGTAGTACCTGTGGAAGAGCAAAGAAGAAGGGAGAAGAATAAGGGAGGCAAGGGCATTAGAGTAGAAGACAAAGATCAAATTGCTCATGCCTTTTGACATGGCTGCTTTGCTTATTATCATCAACCCAACTTGTGCACTCTCTGCCATCACCATCCCCATAAATGGCAGTGCAACTTTTGCCTCCATGTTCATCATGATTGCCTCCTCTCCTCTCCTCTCCTCTCCGCTCCTCTCTTCTCTGTCTATGACCCCACACGGTACGTGGAGTGAGACGGAGACTTATGAACATTTTTCTTTTGCATTTTTTTATGGAAGTATTTTGGGGTCTTGAATACTAGGAGGCTTGCTGATGCATGGAGAGCTCAACCCAATCCAAGCCATGGCGGTCCAGCCCAAACTTTTCTTTCGTATTTTTCTATTTCTCGGTATCAACGGCATTATGTGCTAATGTCATATGAGTGTGGGGTTGCAAATAGACTGATATGTTAGTTAAAATTTCAGTGACTCCGTTTGATAACAACTCGCTCAGATTCATTTATTTAACTAAATAAATAACACTTAAACCTAAGTGTAAAACTCTTGTTTATATAATTATTTAAAAACTCCATTAAACTAAGTTTGTTAGTCTAATTTTTAAAACTATACATCACATATATACACACACACACACACACACACACATTATAATTAAATACTTGTTTTTTAATTAATTAATTTTATTTATAGCAATAAAATTTTGTAATGTTCCTTCGTAAAATTGAAGCAGGAGACATTTTTAGTATGTAGCTACGTCGAGCAAGCTTTGATAATGCGATAGAGTTATCTATCATTGGTCTGCTTCTCTGTCAGCAGGGGGGCTTCAGTGTCACAGGTTTGTGACCCAACACAGCAACTTCCCTCGCCTTCGTCCTTCCTCTCTTCTTGGGCCTTTCCCCATATAACAGCATAGAAGCCCAAGACAATGACAAACGCCCCAATCACACTGCACAATACCCATTTATGTTCAGCTTCTTGTTAAAATAAGAACAACGACATTTGGTCCCTTAAGTAAAGAGAACGTGTTGTACTAGAAGTTTTAAAATACCTTAATTAACACATATTCCTTTCATCACGTGTATGAATGTAACAATTCCATGACATATGTCTATAAGACTTCGAACCAAAAGAAAAAGTGTTGTCTAAATAGGTCAACATTTCTTTTTAGACTTGATGAGACTAACAATTCCGTTTGTGTATCTCTCCCTCACAAGGACAATAGGAGTCATTTAACAAATAAAAAAATTTAACTAATTTTGATTTATAGGCTATCATCTAATTTGTGAAATTATGTCTTAATTATTAAAAATTTGTCAAAAAAATAAAAAAAATTCTAATGATTTGTGAAGGGTTTGATTTAGACCAAGTTTGCCTAAATACCTCTTTACAAGACAAGCATCTATGCACATCTTAATAGTACATACCTTCCAAGATGAAGGGTGTCCCCCAAAAATGATACCCCCATGAACACTGCAATAACCATCCCAAGAGGCTTAAACATGGAGGTATAAACTGGCCCTTTCTTGTGACATGCCCATGCGTGAACAGCTGTTCGGATTGACACCGCAAAAGCTGCCTACAGGATTAAAGTACACGACGTCTAGATTTTAGTGAATTTATCAAGAAAATATGTATGTAGAGAAAAAGGGTACGATTTTGCTAGAAATGAGCCAACAAGGGACTTACAGTGTAGCCAATAGCTATCAACTCAATACCAGACGTTATTCTCCAAACGTTTGGATCTTCCTCTGCAACCAAACAAACTATGGCCGATAGGATTGTCACGATGATGGAAAAAAGAAGCGTCGTCATTAGCTCTGAAGGGTAGTCCCTTATTAGCCAGGTCTGAAAATGACAATGATACGGTAAAAGAGAAGTTATGGGTGTTTTTCAGTGTTGTATGCTAAGCCATATCAATTGCAGGCCTTTTTACTATATAGACGGGAGACAGACGTGTAATGTGACAACTATCAAGACCGTTGATTTTACATTTGTTGTTGGTTATGATTGCACATTAATGCGATGTAATATTTTTTTATGAATCTACACATGACTTGTGTTAGGAACCCTGTGTTTGTGTAAGATTTCTTATTGCTTGAAGGATGAGATTAACATGTTTCTATTTTGGGAGGGCCTACCTGGATGTTGTACATTATAGCAAGGATCAGACTGTGAGCTGCAAGAAAAAGACCTCCAGCAACCCAGTTTGATTGGTGTTGATGAAGCTGCTCATTAATTAGTGATTTATTGCTTGATGGAAAGATTGTAATTGGCCAACCTTTATACAGTGTTACAATCAATCCCCCTGTGATCAATGCCAGAGTGCCAATGGACTTAGCCTGACTGCTTTTGGTTCTCAAGTTCAGTCTTTCTATCCTGAAACCAGTTTTTGAATGCATTCTCATTAATTCTGCTTTCCCAAAAAATTAACGAGGAAAAGAATCACAGAGCCTTGCAACACACTGTGGGCGGACTAGGCCAAACTCAGGTTTCGCCCATCAAAGATCATAGACCTTCACACTGTAAATTCTGAGAAAAGGTTAAATGTTATATATGCTTAGATACTCTTTACATAAAAGTTACTTTTTTTAATTTAAATTTGTGACTTTGGTTCAGAGTAACTCTACCTTACTGTTTTTGGTACAACTTTATAGCCTTAAGTTAACTAGGCAAAAGAAAGCTCACGTTAGGCAAAAGGAACAAATTATTTAAAGTGCAAACCTTTTTTTCTTTTTTCTTTTGGAGCACAAGGATTTAAAATAGGCACTCAGAGATGTGTTACTAACTTCCTAACAAAAATTCAATAGAAGCTTCTGAGCACTAACCTTGAGATTGTGGCAAGTATGAAAGTAAAAGCAGGAGTTAGATCTATCATTGCTGAGGCCAGAGTTGGAGAGCTACACTTAATTCCAACATAAGTGAATACCTGACCACAACAGCTTGAAGAACGCAACACCACAAGATAATTAGTACATACATCATCTGCATCTCTGCATCTTATTGAATTACTTGCATTAATAACATAATCTGATTTTTATGCTACTGGATATGATAAATTACCCGAGTACACTGAGTATTAATATCCTGCAGATGATGGACCATGAAATTGGTGGAGTAATGTTTCTTTTTCTGTTGAAATAAAGCAAAATTCTGTGAAGATATTGACAGAAGAAGGAACTTGGGAAATTAATTTTTGAAGCAAACCAAGATGGGATTACCTATAGAAGAATAAGATAGACGATAGAAGCAAGAATATGCCAAGAAAGTTAGAGTAGACAACAAGGACATATTGGCTCATGCCTTTAGTCATGGCTGCTTTGCATACAGTGTTCATGCCCACATCCAGAAACTCCATTGCCAACATAACCACTGTTATTCCTGAAAGCCACATTTCTGATGCCCCAGAGAGCGAGAGAGAGAGAGAGAGAGTAAACTTTCACATTCTCACTGTATAAATGCATTCAGCTATCAACTGAGCAAAACTGGTACCAATCAATCTCAGAACAACACAATCCATTGTAACAAACACAAAGTCAATCAAATGAAAACAGAAAAAGAAAAAAAAAAACAGAAATTAACTAACCCAAATAAACCAAGCAAAAAGAATCCACAAACAATTGAGAAGGTGAGTGGAGGCCCTTTGATCTGCAAATGAATGAGAAAACCAGTAAAAGGAGCACCCTTTTGATCAATTTTGATAAACAAATGAGTGTGTGTTTACATATGTATATACACAGTAGTAAAAGGATAGGACCTGTGGAAGAGCAAAAATGAAGGTAGGAGAGTAAGGGAGGCAAAGGCATTAGAGCAGAAGACAAAGATCAAATTGCTCGTGCCTTTTGTCGTGCTTCTGCTTTGTTTATTATTAACTATCGAAAAAATAAGTATATTTTTAAAATTTTATATTTTATATTCAAAATAAAAATTATTATTATATTTATTTATAAAATAATATTTATTTTATCTCCCATAAAATAAAAAAATTATATATATAAATAAATATTTAAAATTTAGATCTAATAAGTAATTATTTTTTAAATTTAATTTTATTATATTTATATCACATTTATTATATTTTCTTTATTTTTATAACATTATCAGCCCAGCTTGGTCACACTCAGTCATCACCATCCACAAAAATGGCAATGCAACTTCAGCCTTCATTTTCATCACGATCGCCCCCTCTCTCCTCTTCTCTTCTATGTCCAAGAGATGTAGAATTTTTGAACATTTTTCTTTTGCATTTTTATGGTAATATTTTCAGACCTTGAATACTGGGGAGGCTTGCTTATGCGTGGAGAGCTCAACCCAAACCAAACCCTTTATTTTATTTTATTTTTTTTGTATGTTTCTATTTGTTGGAATCAACGGCAGTATGTGCTAATGTCACATGGGTGTAAGGTTGCGAATAAACTAATATCTTTGCTAAAATTTTACTGCTCGAGCTCGTTGATTTAGCAAAACAAACAATATTTAAGTTTATTAAGTAATTCATAATTTAATGAATTTTTTAGTTTAAAAAAAAAAAAAAAAAAAAAGAGAGAGAGAGAGTTGTTTTCTAAAAGAACATACATCTTGAGCTGCTTTCTGATTTTAAAATAAAACTTTTTGTGGTGTGAATCTTAACAGAGGTTAAACCTTTTTGTGGTGCGAATCTTAAAATAGGTTCTTCGTCTTCTTGGTATTAAACCTTGGAAGTGTACGACAGATGATGTCTTGCCATACATTTTTAGTATGGAAATTAATATCATTGACTATTGCCTATATCATTAAATTCAATGATTGTAACACAAATTGTTAATCAATTGTCATATGTTTAACACAAATTTACCTACATAATTACATCTTTAAAGTTAGTACAATCCACAGAGATCCGCACCCTCCGAAGTTATAAGGACCCATGTCCTCGTTTGCACCTATCCCCCCACCCTGTCTGGGTAGCGGGGTCCGAATCAAAAACGAGGACAAGCCATTTCTTTCCTTCTTCAAGGAGAGCCGCAGAGTTGGGCCATGGCAGTATCTGCAATTCTGCAGTATACGAAGTTTCCTTGCTTCTTTCCTCTTAAGATGCATGCAGCTAGCATCCAAATCAGTTAGCTCCAATTTGGAGTGCAGCATTCGACAAGGAGTGCAATGTAGTACCTAAACTTAATTGACTGATGAACCAACACATGCATCGCAGCAATACAAAGTATATTTTTGGCAAAGATCAACCTAATCGAAGGTGAGAAAAGAAAAGAGACGCCAGAGTATATTTCACGGTTTAACCATAGGGTCTCAGGAAAGATTTTCACAAATGACTACCTCAGCGACTTCAGGTCTTTTCGGCAACTCTACTTGTTTTCTACTTTAGTATGTTGACTTAAGGTCACAGTATCATCTATAATTTTTTTTTTTTTTATAAAAGAGTTATTTTTTTTTTTTTTATGAAACACTCATATTTTTTAAATAATACGTTTTTATATCAAATATAATATTAAAATATTTTGAATTGATTTTTTTTATAAAATTTTTTTAAAAATATATATTTAATATTTTTAATATGTGTAATTTTTTTAATTAATATGTTAAATATATATTAAATACAAAAAAATAAGATTAATGAAAATCAAGTATATTATAATATTTTTATAAACATATTAGCCAATAGATTGATAAAAGAAAAAATAATAATAAATATCTTTATTCTATTAAATATATTAATTTTTTTTATTTATATTTTTTAAATATCATACTATATGTATATAGATTTTTTTTTTTTTTTTTGAAAATTCTCTACAAAATATTAATTATAACGTTTAATAATATAAATTTTTAAATTAATTAAAAATAATTAAATTACGTGTATATAATGTATTAAATATATATTTTATAAGCCCGTGTCATGCTCTTGTACCATGTTCAACAGATTGCATCATTGATTATATTCTACCAAATTAAAATTGATTCCATCTGGGATCAGACGCTTGTTCCTTCTAAAGCTGTTGTAGTGTCCACGTCTTTGTTCTGGATAAGCGGGGCTTTAACAGAGGACTCAAAGCTAGAGTTTCCTTTGTCATCAGCCGCCGCCTTCTCTTCATGTGCCTTCCCCCAGATCACAGCATAAAACCCAGAAGCGATTATAATTGCACCAATCACACTGTAGAGTGACATGGTTCAACCACATTAATATTATTACTTCATAGTTTTCAAACAAAACGAGAAGAAATAGAGTCGCAAAAAAACGAAAAGGTATCATATTAAATGAAAGTCTTGATAAAACAGTAAAAGATTATTCGATTGTAACATTGAGGATACAGATTTCTTTTTCAGATTCCATGGCGCCCACTTAAAGACATTTGCAATAGGTTATTCTCTTTTGCATAGGTGCTATATGGGGGAAGTCTTTAACCTTTTATGTTATAATGCAAAGAATGATACCTTCCGGCATAAAGAGCATCCCCAAGGAAACAAATTCCCAAGAAACATGCAAAGACCATACCAAGCGGCTTAAACATGGACGCATAGACAGGTCCTTTCTTCAGACATGCCCACGTGTGAACTACACTTCTAATTGTTACTGCAAACAATGCCTACAGATTTAGCAACAAATAAGTTTACAAAAAAAAAAAATTGCATATGAAAGGCACATATGTCTTATGTAAGCTTACTGAGGAGCCAATAGCCATCAACTCCATGTCAGGCTTCAGTCTCCAGGAATTGGGGTCTCTCTCAACAATTACAGAGACTACAGCAGAGAGCAATGTCACAAAGATGCAAGCAATCAGCGTTACCATCAGCTCTGCAGGGTAGTGCCTAATGACCCAAGTCTGGATGTTCAATCAAGATTAGTTATGTGTCATTGTTTTAGTTTACAAAAGAAAGTCAGAAAGACAAGTGAAATGGACATGGAATTAGTCGTAGGCTCATTCTAACTATTAATAGTAATTGATTATTATGCAAAAAATATATATTAATTATCAATAATAATTATGATAAATTTGTATTTAATTTTGCATCTATTTTCTATGTATTTGTAATATACTTCTCTGGCTTAAATCGAGAAAGGAATGTAACAGGTGAAAATATATTGGCCAGTTTTACCTGGACAATGTATAGTATTGCCAGACTGAATGCACCAGCTGCACAGAAAATGCCTCCATTGACCCAGTTTGCTGGCAGTGATATAAGAAGCTGGTTGGGTGAAATATTCATAGAGGATGCGCTTGTAATAGGCGGGCCTTTGCATAAAGTAATGATCAATGCTCCTGCAATTGACAAAATGGTGCCCATGGACTTGGCATAGCTACTGCTGGAACTGGAGTCTAGCCTTTCCATCCTTTAATCACCATGTACAATTCAGAATTATGAGTTAATAATCATTTCATTTTGAGAATTAGTAAGTTTTTTGAAGAATCAATAATTGAAGATCTTGTAGATCAGACCACAGACAAGCAATAAAAAGCTAAAATTATTCATCTTGGCCATATGGCCCATATAAAAAAAAAAAAACCCTCCCAGTCAAATTTTAAACTCATGGTTTTGTGCTTCAGACACATCTGATTAAGTCGTAATTATTGAAATCTCTTAATTTTGTATTTATTTTAATAATTTTATTCTCTTTTCTTGCTCTTACTGTGTCCTTCATAAAAAAAAAAACAAAAAAATAAAAAAACAAAAGTAGAGTTAGACTCTAGCTTCTTTTCAATTCATATCAGCCTTTATGAACCAGTGGACACCACAAGGCAGAATCCAATAAAGAAAATGATTATTTTGATTAGTGTGCCCATTTCTGCCTAACTGCCTATTGCTCCCTTCATGAACATGGGCCTAAGCTCCAAAAGATACCTCCATATCTAGTAACCCATTCATTACCACGTCTCCCCAAATTGCTTTTTAGTTAGCAAGCTCATTGGATGGAACCCTAGTTTACCCAAACACTTCAATCTCTCAAGATAAAATTACTCTCCGCTAATTATGGTTTGTTTGAATTGACACCTCTTTAATTTGAAGTATTTGATTGCAACACTCCCGTGAACAAGGATCGGGTTTCCCTGAAAAAAGGCCTTTTTACCTGGAGAAAATGGCAAGCAAAAATGTAAAGGCTGGTGCCAGGTCAACCATTGCAGCAGCTAGTGTTGGAGAGCTATAAGCTATTCCAACATTCAAGAACATCTGCACGCAGCAACTGCACAACACAATCCATCCCCAGATTTATTAATGGTTAGAAACATAACCATGATTAACAGAACCCCATTTTGTGCAATTAGATATTTCAAATGAATTAAGAGAAAAAAAAAAAAAAAAGGCCAAAATGGCCTACTTGGAGCTTCCAATTCTGTGGCACGCCTCAAGAGACCGTCCAACATATTTAAAGTTTGGAGATTTATATAGGAAAAAAAAGATAATAATTTTAAATAAAATTTAATTAAAATAAAAAAATTATATTTCAAGATAATGAGTTTGTTATATATATATATATATATATATATATATGTAAGTACAGCAAATACCTTAAAATTTAAGAATAGATTGAGCAGCGTTGCGCGGATGGCTACCTGAGAAGGGCTAAAACCCAAATTCTGCAGATGACACAGACTGTAATCGTTGGCCTGGTCCTTTTCCTGTTACAAGAAAGTACATAAAAAGAAAACTTTGAAGAAATTGAAAGCCTTGTATCTTTAGTTCATGTGCTGCTAAGACTGAGAGAACAAGAAGTTTGCAATTTTTTTCTATTTTTTGCACCTGTAATATATGAGAGTTGAGGGAAGAAGAATAAAAATGGCAAGAGCATTGGAGTAGACTGTGAAGACAAATTGGCTCATGCCTTTATTCATCGCTGCTTTGCTTATGGTGTTTACACTTACTTCCATGAACTCCGTTGCCACCATAGCTGCTGTTACTCCCACTGCCAACATCCTCTCTGTCTCTGTCTCTGTCTCTCTCTGGGGTGTGATTGTTGTGTAAGGGCAGTACAGGTTTTCTTGAAAGAGCAGAGTAAATAGCCCTGAAACGGTAGAATGATAGATGTTGTGGATGCCTTTGCTTTGACGTGGGACTACAGGAACGCTGCATTTTTTCAAAATTTACAATACGTAACAAATAATATAAAATATATTAAAATAATAATATAGAGTATGCAATAATTATTAATATAAAATGTGTAACAACAACAAAAATTATGCAACAAATTATGTCAATAATTGTACATTTTACCTAATTTTGTTATAAATTATATATTAAAAAAGACAAAAAATAAAAAATAAAAATTCCTTTGATCAATGGCCCACAAAACCCGCCAATGCTCTCCCTCCCTCGTCTAATCCACACAATTGGACCTTGTTTTCTTTATCCACCGCGCTGAAATTGATGCCATATGCCATGACGACTTTCTTGCTTTCATCCCTTAATTTACTCCTCCTTGTTTCCCAGTTCTCATGTTGCTTGCGTCACTGTGGTAACAGGGTCGAATTGCTAATTTCTGGTTTCTTGAAAGGGAATGACAGAAGGAGGAAAGAAGATTAGGTCCATGTGCATGCTCACAATTTATTATTGGCAAAAAGATTGTTTAAGTCGTCATCACAAGTTTGAATTTATTTATATATTTATTTATTCCTAATTTAGTTGACACCAACACAAATTTAAAATTTAAATTTTCAATATTAGAGATGATAAATAATTATAAATTTATTTGACAAATGATAAAGGATTGAGCCATAGAGGCCTTCTCGCCCACCCTTCCTTAGCTCTACCATCTCAATTCGGATAAACGTTTTTAAAACCAACTCAATTTGGCATTCAAGTCGTTAGCATATATCTGGTCTGCCCACTTGAAGAAGTCCAAGTCAATTCAACAGTCATACGACGATTAACACATTGTTTGGTTTGTTGGAAAATGGTCAGCAAGAAAGGGACTGGAAAGGAAATAGGATTGGAAATGTAGAATTCTATACATGGATAGCCATAGGAAGGAAACCGATGGGAAAAACCATGTGTGGGTCTCAACTAAAATTTTTCTCGCAAACTATGTGTGGGTATAAATCGTTTTCTGAAAAAAATACCCATTAGACTATAAGGGCGTAAATGCATCTTATAATTATTTATTTTCTTTCCTTTTAAGGGCAACCTCCTTGTTGTCGGGACAAGAAGGGTTTTTTTTTTTCAATAATTAAAAAAAAAAAAAGATTTTGAGCGAAGATCAAGGGTCTATAACCATCTAATTTGACCCTCAATTTTGACTTTAAAAAAACTAAAGTCATACTTTACAAGTCATATTAGCCTCGATAAGCCAATGGATGCCGAGTGGCAGAATCCAAGAAACAAGAAGACTTTTGACTTGTACACTGACCGCTGTTGCTCTCGTTTTAAACACTAATTTAAATTATTGCCTTTTAAGTTTTATGACTAATTATCGTATCTATGTAATTAGTTTAAATTATTGCATTTAATTTTTTGTCTAATTCTCGTACCTATATAATTTATTTTTTTGACTGCACTGCCTGTGTTTCATTGAACGAATGTTCTTATGAGAAACGATTGATCGGAAACCGAGAATTGTTACATTACAATTTTTCACTCTAGACATGAGATTCTTTTATAACATATGCTTTATGTTGGATCCGCAATAGGCATGGTGGGCAAAACCACAGTTTTGCAACTCGAGAGTGACTCAAGAATGGGCTATGGGGTAGAAACCATGAGCCCAAACAATCAACAACGGGCTCATTGTCTGCACATAGCTTCCTTCGTGTACTTTCTGGGCTGGAACAGCTTTCTACGGGCCTCCTCCAACGAAACCTTAGACTATCTCACTCAATCTAACAACCATGGATGGGACTTTTTGGGCTGCCTTGACTCAAACATGAGAGTGACTCAAGTAAATCTCGTTATAAGCAATTAACTTTAGCTCAATGGTAATAGAGTAATTTTCAAGATTGAAAGCCTTGAATTCGAGTCCGTATTAATTAAGTTAAAAAAAAGAAGGGTAAATCTCGTGGGAGAAGCAGATTCTTACAAAACATGGGTTTCAATTCTAAAGTATTGAAGAATTCTCATTGGCTCAGACATTATGTTGATATATTCAAAATCTGAAGAAAACAGGAGAAGAATTGTGGGTTTGTGCATTGTACGATGCAATATAGGCTGGCAAACAGAAATACTTTTGTGAACGTGAATCCTAGACTCGCGGAGTCAAGAAGAATATGGTTGACTGTCTGAGCCAACTAAGTGGAGTGGTTGGGGTGAGGTGGATACAGCGAAATGTCCTAATCTTCAATGAAGTGCTACAATTGGAGGACAGTCCATAATGACCAATGAGGGTCTTGCTCTTCTTGCGCTGAAAGACTCAACTCATCGTGTCTGAACACAACTTTTTTTTTTTTTTTTCTCTCTTTCTTGAAGAATGAGTGACCAAAAAAATTACAAATTCAAGTTGCCAAAATAGTCTCTTTTGATTAAAAATATGGGTAAGTCTCCTTATATTTAGTTGTTCATTAGACCTTGCAGATCCTGGGGACTAGGAGGCTTGTGTGTTAGAAAGTCTTTTTTTTTTTTTACTTTGTTATTCTTCTTATATTTATCATCCCACAAGCAGACTTCGATTTTGATGTATTAGAGGCGAACTATTGTTAATTATTTTAGCTCATCGCATCAGTGTCTTCTGGCTATTAATTATATTTGTAAATTGCGTATAATTACTTTTAACAGCACTGTCTCGTGATGCAATATATGAATGTCACTAAATCTCAAATTTGTTGTAGTAATCTCATAAATTTTCCTGTTAGTTTTAGTGAATTCAGACTTAACTTCTCTAAATATGAAATTGCAAGCTTTTCAGTGGATCAGATGCTTCTGTAAAGACTTAATACCGATATACTTAACATATGCAATTCAATTTAACACCAACGTCTAAGTGAATTCGAGCATGCTTCGTGCTTGCGAATCCAAGTGATCTTTTAGGTAAGAATTTCTCCATGGAAGATAAGACTAACGACCCAATCCATGGCACCTGTAATAAGAGTAACCCTTCAATGCTAAACATGGTTTTGAAAAAAATCCAACAAAATCTCTCATAAGACACTTTAGTAGTTAAGAAGTTAGGTTTCCGTTTGAAATTTGCTGGCATTTAGTTCTCGAGGGAGATAACAAAGTCTAACCAATTTGACTGCTTGTACAAGTACAATTCTCTCTTTCCTTTCACTGATTCATGCAGAGAAAGTGAAAAAAGAAAGAGACTGGAGCTTTGTGTACTCACTTGGGGGAGGGTGCCCATCTCAAGCCCTCATGCTCGGTTCCCTATTCTATCATTTTGGTCCATGCTCTTTAAGGCTGCAAAAACCATCCTAACCCTTATAAACTTACTGAAGCTGTTTACAATTCAAATCCACTTAAAAGATTTTTGTTCTTGACGTTTTGAATTTTAATCTTGAAAAGTGCATAAGGGTTATGGAAATAGTGGAAGTTACTTTAATTGTGTATTATTAAAATGTTCGAGAAGAAATGGGATTTTATATGTATTGACTAGAGTTTTAAATCCCTGCCTGTAAACACAGCCAAAGTTGTAATATAGTAAGAAATTGGATCCACATTAGCCACAAAAAACTAACTACAATTGAATACCAACTGCTGTATCACATGCAAGCCCATATAATTTTAACATTGATGCGAATGAGTATCCAAGCACATATATGTGATGGGTATATCTCATTTTTCGCAGAGGTAGAACTATCAAACAACAGTCTTTTTGAGAAGTGAGAACAAAGAGCATCTCTCCCTACACAATGGCCATGCTCCCATGTGCGATCCCTTCTGTAAAGAGATGGGGGTAAAACTAAATGGCAAAGTACCAGCGCAGTTCTTTGACACTGAAATGACATTGTTGGGACATCTTAAAATAGAGAAATATAAATTATGAAGAATTTTAGGCATACTATGGTTGGTTGTTGGGGGGAAGATGCCTAAAGTTGTCTCTGATTTGCTAGCCCTTTTGAGGAGAGAGGGGGAGGGGTGGAAGAGAGGGAATAAGTTTAAAGTATTAATTTTATGTCTTATATTATTTGTGTTATTTTGACATTAAAAAATTATAAGTTAAATTCAAATCCCTCTAAATACATTATATGTTTCAAATAAGAATTCTGACAGTGAAAACCTTTCTAAATACCTAAATTTTATCTGAAAAAAATTTTTGATTTAAGAAAAAAAAAAAAAAAAAGCAGTTGGAATATGAAGTCGCTCAATCTAATAATTTTTGCTTGTGGTCATTATACAAAGAATAAGAAGGAAGACAGCTAAAGAGGGGGGGCACTCTCTCGGTGAATGATCAAACGTCCCTGTCTTGGTACCCCACATATCTCAGTTGTGTTTGTCCTCAACGACAGTGATTTAGATGCCTATTCCATCATCTCTATGATTGAGTCATTTTCAGTTCCCTGTAGGCAAAATGTGCTAACATCATCAAAAGCCCACCCCCACCCTCCCCACCCAAACTGGGTGCAATCAAGGCTCTCTTATTTATTTATTTTAACAGCTCACATTTCCCAGAAGGAGACACCCACAAAAAGGTTCAATCCTTGTGGCTCTCTAATTGGACTCCAAAATAACCATATTAACAACTACAATCTTCCTATGGTACTAATCATTCCTCACATATAACTTTCAAATTAATCTCCATATGACAAATTAATCAGAAAGAAATTAATTAATCTTGCATGCCTCCCGTCATTTCATCACTTTAATATAAAATTTATCTCAAGTCTAAGTAATATATTGATATTTTAATTTTTTATAAAAAAAAAAAAATTATTACGAATAATTTTATATAATTTATTTTGTGTTTAAAATATAAGTAATATTAAATTTAAATTTTTACGTAATTTAAGATAAAAATAATATTAAATTTAAATCTTATATAATACTAAATTATTTTTACCCTCTAGACAAGGGGGTGATATGATGTAAAGATTTAAACTCTAGTCTAGCGTGTGGTTATGGGCAGACTTACCAGCAAACTCCTCTTCGGGTGGTCCTGGACTTGAATTCATGATATATAGATTTTCACATGTGAACATATTTAAGCACACTATTACAAGGTCTGATTAGACTAAACTACGAAAGCAACCCATTTTTGTAGCCTTGGTTGGTCGAGCAGTACTCAAGCAAGCAACTTCGCCGATGATGTTGATGGATGACGATATTGTGAAGGAGATAGGTCGCGAGGAGGGAGGGAAGGACATTCGTATGACTAAATGATTGCAAGGCCTTTGAGGGCAAACTTCGTGGTAAACATCTGTACCCTCATCAGGATCATCCAATAGAATGACTATTTTGGGTGGATGATCTTCAGAGCTGATCAATCACTGTCCATCTGACCAAAAATTGCCGGGATACCTTCGGGTTGTGAATAATGGGTATTCAGATGGAAAAGCAGCTTCCCTTTTGTTCATGGTAGATCGTGGGTTGTTTCCAGTTTTGAGTGACATTATTACGAGGACTTTCTTGCAACATCTATTAATTGGTCATCCAATGTAAAGTTCAAACGAAAAATAAAAAATATGGGCATAGAATTCTATACATTATCATTACGTGATGCCTTGGAGTTTATCTAAACGTAGGCAAGCTGAAAATTGTAGCGCTATATTGGGAATACAAACACATACGCACACAACTGGTGAGATGATCGATCAAATTGGATCTTCTAAATATAACAACAATGAACTAGAGGCTTAACTGAGCTTTGTTTTTTTTCTTTCTTGTTTGTCCCTTTTTCCTATATTTAATCTGTTTTGTTCATTCTTCCCAAGCATAAAGTGGTAATCATTTGGGGCTCTCTCTCTCTCTCTCTCCCTCTCTCTCACACCCACACTCACACACACACACACACACACACACACACATACACACACACACGCACACTCACGTTTCCAGTGACAATCCACACTTGTCTATATATCCGTACATTAGTGGATAATAAACAAGCTGTATGGCATTATTGACTTTATATGTTCAATATCTCTATCATTTTCATTTTCTCATTCTACTGTTGAGCACTAACGGGTGAGGGATAGCTAATCACATTCATGCAAGGTCATGGTTTCCAGTTTCCATATAATTCTGGCCAACCACTTTATCTGTGATCTTCTGATGCCCTAACCACTACTGTTAGGGATGCAAGTAAAAATGACAGGTAGTCTAACTAGCTAGGTTCAAAGATGTACCCTTATGGTCAAACTTTATCCCTTTTTATGCTAAAAGATATATTCTTAAAAGGGATCATTATATCATTATTTTTTATTATATATTTTTCATAAATATATATTGTTAAATTTATTTATTTTTTAAAAAATATAATAAATAATAATTTAATTGAATTAATTTAATATTTTTTATTTCAATTAAATTTTATTTAAATATTTTTTTTTATATATTATATTAATTGAATTAAATGATTCAAAAAATAAAATTAAATTAAAAATTATTATATTTCAAAATTTTTAAATATTTTAATATCTTATCGTATTAATAAATAATAAAAAATCATTATATTATATTTTTTATTTTTTAAAAATTTTCCTTTATATTGTAAATTAATATAAAGTTATTTGAATGTTCAAATTAAGTTTTTATTGTATGATAAGAAGTGACATAAAACATATTCTTGTTGGAAAAAGTAGATTCCATGTTATAATGTTACGCATGATTAATGAAAGGTTATCACTTCAAGGAGCACTAACTTTCAGATCTTTGGAAATCACATATAGGGCTATACACAATCATTAATTCAATCACCATGCTATTTTGCTAGCAAAAACAAGTCAATTAATTGTCTTTTGCATATTTGTTACTTTTAAGACGGGAAAAAAAAAAAAAAAAGTCAATCTAACCTTATTCATCATCATTTTTTGGTCCAAAAATATTACATAAAATTCTGTCATTCTTTCAATCCCATACCCAACATTTATCATTAAAATAAACATAAAGAAGAGAGACGGATTTGCCTGCTTTTGAGTGTGAATTATTAGATATTGTAGCTGATATTGTCTAGTAGTCCATCATCTTCACATTTACAAATCACTTGCACATTTTTAAAAGCATTTCTTTTGGTTGCTTGTTGGATCAAAACATTATTTTATTATTCAATGGGATTGGGGGAGGATGGAGGAGAGCAGAGATTCCACATGTTTAATGGGAGAAAGGGATGGGGCATCACAGCAACTGTTAGCTTGACCAAGACTCTTGTGCCATACCTGTGTTTCTTGCCAACGCTTCTCGTCAATTCCAGCCCCATATAAACTTCTTGGATCTTTTATTTAAAAAGAAAAATAAAAAAGCAATTAACCTAAGTGTTATATGGTCACTGGTTGGAATCTAGAACCATTCCATCACCGCCACCAATAAAATCCAAATTTCATTTTCTTGGACTGCCAACGTACTTCTTTTTCGTACATCGCTCCATCAGACTCTGTCTCCAGCTCTTACCATTTTATACTGACGGTACATCTATGGAATGGGAAAATTCTTTAGGATACGACTATCTAAACACACAATTTCGTAAACACAAATAATTTTATACTATATATATATATATATATATATATATATATATATATATATATAATTTTGTAATATATTAATAATATTTTATGCAATATAATGAGATTTTACATAAATACTATTATATTATTATAAAATTTAACATAAAATATTTTGTATATAATATAAATTTTTTTAATCCACAAAATACTTTCCCAATTTTTTACAGAAAAATAACAGAACCCATTGAAGACCCACAAATGGGGTTGCCTTCAAAAGAAGCCAAAGAGAAATTTATGCAGCACACACCACTGCCTGTGACTATGAAGAAATAAGTTAGAAACGGTAGGAATATAAAGCATTTACTAAGACATATTTATTATCAGTTTAAAGCATCCACCCCAAGGTGAGATTTGTATAAATTTTATATTCTATTTACACCTCCATCCACCTAAATTTTATAATTTTAATGTAAATATAACTCTTGTCCATTGGATGTCACCCAATGAGCATTGTTGCGCCATTTCATGTAAAATTCTTAATGAAACTCTAAGTATTCCGCACTTGGGTTTATGGAAATATTACATGATATGATGAATTTAATACATCTCAAATGAATCCACACGATAGGTTATTATAACTATTGGTTGTACAATTTTTCTTTCAATATATGATTGCTGTTAATGATAGAACTACAAATAGATAGCATGACAATGCAATATGAACTTATGTTTATGTGCATCAAGTTAACCATGTCCATCTAACGAAACTCAAGGTTGATCGAGAGAATTATAAGTTTTTTCCCTTTTTTTTTTTTTTTTCCCTGTTATGCAGTGAATTATAATTTGATGATATGTGTAATGAAAGGACAGTTTTCTATCAACAGACGGTCAAAAAGAAAACGACGTGACCTGTCAAGCTTTCTTGGTGTCAGGGAGACGAGAAATGAAAGCACTGAAGGCTCCTTTTAACCACCATGTCCGTGTAACTTCTGCACACGCTCGCAGAAATTATCAGAAAGATAAACGAGGAGGGATTCCCAAATTTTACTCCAGCTGAGAATGAATTTTGCCGATAGTTCAATGGAAAGTTGATGTAGGTATTAAGCACACAATATGCAATGGATCATGTGCATCAATGTGCAAACAAACTGTTTTCAAAGCCCCATTAATATCAATTTGTTGAAGGTCTTTTCCTCTTTTTCTTACCTGAAATTTGCACAGATATATGGCCTCCACCTTGAGTGTTCACAAGAAAACTTATGAGATAAGTCATCAGTCAATAACAAATCATGTGATTTTAATGTTTTGTGCTCTACCCTTTATCCCCTTGATGGGGTCCTCTGTGCTCAGACTCTTAAAATTGGTAGCATATGTCATACACTAGTTAATGTGTTGCTTACTGTTTTTAATACATATTTAATATGTTATTTATATTATTAATCAATTAAATAATTATTTTGTTGCATATTAATTCCATAAATGTCTTTACCATTAATAACACAAACATGCATATTTTTCCGGATGATAATGTTTTCTTAATCTTCGCTGTGCATGATTTATATTGGCGAAACAAGAGGCATGGAGCACTGATTGATTCCAGCATCCAGAGTGCAGACACCCATGTTATATATATATATATATATATATATAGATATGTATATTGAACATCGGGACTAATTAAGCAAATCGAAGAGAAAAATAAATATACATCCATCCTATATTGTAAGGTAGAAAGAGCCTCAAATTGTGGCTGCATGAAAGCCACAAATTTCGAACTCTTGACATAATATTTAAATCCATTAATATGATCATGTTCTTTTATCCTCAGCACTTATGATTTGAAATAGTGAAGCCTTAAAGAGACAATATTCTACCATTCGGTGGCTCTAAGAAACTTGACATCATTGCCACATGCCAAAACAAAACCAAGACACTGAACACATAAACACTGAGAAGATCTCAACACCTCTAAAAAAATCTTGGGAACTTAAATACTATGTTAAAAAATGATTTCATCTAAACTTAAGTTATTAACTGAATTTTAAGAATGGATTATATATTAAATTTTAATATTAAGAAAAAAAAAAACAGCTAAAAAGACCTATTTAAAAGCGAAAAAATAATAAAGGAGGACAAAAATGTTTCTTTACATTTGAACTAATAAAAAGAAGAGGAGGGTAATAAGAAAGTTTAACTGGGACTGAAATGAGAGGTAACAAAAGATGGAAAATGAACAGACATTGGAATTAGAAGAGAGAGGGGGAAGTCCTTTGGTGTCAAGACTGATCATGATGACGTGTAAGAAACTAAAGAATATCAAGGTTGGGTCTTGCTGATATTTCCTGGACCATAATTGGTACACTGGTGGAAACCAGAAAGTACCACTACTGCAGTTGTAGTACTGCTGGAGAGTCGTTTTGAACGGAGAATCGATAAAGAGGACCACTCAGAACCAGCAAGGCAAAAGGGTGGGCCTTAGGAAATCATCTTGGTAAAATTTAAAGGCATGATTAATTACTTACACTGTCACTACCACACCAGAAAAGAAAAAAAAGAGAGAGAGAGAGAGCGTGAGAGAAAAGAACGAAAGATGGGTATATAAATGTGAGATTTCCTTGTTGGTGGGCTTATATAAAGAAGGATAGGATATTGGGGTTGGCCTTCTTTAAATAAAAGGAGTAGGGAGGGGGGGAGAGAGAGAGAGAGAGGGAGAGAGCTGATCATGGAAGAACATCTCAGCCCATTAGCTGTTACTCATCTCCTTCAATACACACTGAGAAGCTTGTGCATTCACGAAAACTCTCAGTGGGTTTATGCTGTTTTTTGGAGGATCCTGCCCAGGAATTACCCACCACCCAAGTAAGCTAAAAATTTCAAGCCTATCGGCAAAAAGAAAACTTAATTTTGGTATTCGAAACAGAAAAATACTTTGCTTTGTTCAATGGCTAAAAGGATCCAAAACATCCATCGCCACTTTCCCATCTCGTAGCATATGCAATTAAGATTTCACAATCCATACAATATTCTTTGGCATTTGTATGTGTTCTAATGCCATCTTTTTTTTTTTTTTGGCTAGATGGGATGGTCAAGGAGCTCATGACAGGTCAAGAGGAAACAGGAGGAACTGGTATTGTATTTTGTGATCAGATCCTGGGATGAGATATATAATTTCCGATGTTAATGTCTTTCTAAGGTTATTATACAAACGTATTAGGCCTTTAATTACTTACATGCCAGGATATTGGTTTGGGAGGATGGTTTCTGCAACTTTGCTGCTTCAACTACTGAGATTAACTCTGGTAACTGTGCAAGCTCATCCGTTTATGGCAACTCTGAATTTCAACACTACCAAGGGCTGCAACCAGAGCTCTTCTTCAAGATGTCCCATGAAATCTACAACTATGGAGAAGGGTAAGTAGCCCTACAAAACCAATAATATATATGACATTTGAATAGCACCACTAGTCCATCTTCATTAGCTTGGTCTCACTTGGCCTCCTACATCGCAATTGATTTCTGAAATGGGGCAGATTGATAGGCAAAGTAGCTGCAGATCGTAGTCACAAGTGGATATACAAAGAACCAAATGATCAACAAATCAACTTCTTGTCAGCATGGCACAACTCAGCAGACACAGTAAGCAAGCACTTCTCTTTCCTACATCTGTATTAGTTATTTTTGGTTATTTTATGCTAAAATTTTCTATATTAGCAAAATATCTAATTCTCTCTAATTTGCAGCATCCTAGGACATGGGAGGCCCAGTTCCAGTCTGGTATAAAGGTACATATACTATTGCCTGAAATAACACAAACCAGGGAACTATAGAATAATGGTTCTACATAGTTTGATTTGAATATCTTTGCAGACCATAGCCCTGATTGCTGTAAAAGAAGGTGTTGTTCAACTAGGAGCTGTTCACAAGGTTCTATTTCCCTTTACAATAGCTCTGGAATTTCTTTCACGGTCAACACTAGATGTTACGCGAGTGATTTTCTTCTTCCCATTGCAATGGTATTTTCCAGGTAATTGAAGACCTGAGCTATGTAGTTCTACTGAGGAAAAAATTCAGCTACATAGAAAGTATTCCAGGTGTGCTGTTGCCACACCCATCATCTTCTGCATTCCCATTCAAGGTGGATGGGTACGGCAGCCCGGAAACATGGCATTATCAAGGCGCCATGGCACCCCAAGCAGAGTTGTATAATCACTGCAATCAAGTCCCATTCAAGGTCACACCTTCCATGAGCAGCCTTGAAGCGCTGCTCTCCAAGCTTCCATCAGTGGTGCCAACAACCCCACAACCGGATTCTGCTTACTGCAATCCACAGGCGGCCTATGTATCTATCCAGGGGCCAATGGAGTTTGCGGGAATGGAAAAGGTGGCCAAAGAAGAGGTCAATGATGATTATAGGCCAGAACATGATGTAGGCGAAAGTAGCAGTTCCATTTTAGCTTATCGTAAACAGCGGTTTCAGCCCCACCAGGATTTAAATATCAGTGGTAGTAGCAGACCCAATAATGGATTTTTTGAGTGATACATATGGATTATTAGCTAGCATCAGCTCGTGTAGGGTTGAAGGGGATTGATTATTAAGGTCTAACATTGTAAGAGTATTAGCTTCAGTCTCATCATTCGATGATTGCAACTAAAAGTGTTGAGGTATCTGCCTGTGCAAGCTACTGGGGTCCCTGTCTCCTAGATTATTACTTAGGTTCCTAGTATATATAAAACTGATGTTCCAGTTCCATTACTTTAAATAAATACATAGAGCAAGCTTAATGGAAGAACAACGGAAATTATTCTATTTTGATTTGAAAATCATAGATTCGTTTTGCAGGAACAATTTTTTTTTTTTTTTTAATAAAAATAGAGATAAATTTGCATACACCATTGTGATTGTGACTGCAATACTATGATAACAATAATTATTAACAATTATTATGATATCGCATTGGCCAACATTATTGGCAATTGTGTTCAAATTAACTGCAAACTCAGTGTCATCTGTCACCTGCCATGTAAATTTTTCTCACGCAAATCTTATCCAAGAAAATTGAAAATCCTGAAAGAATGCATGTCCTTCGTTAAGGCGCTCGAATATGCATTTACGAACCCCTTTAACAATGACTCCAGTCTCATCAGATGAGACAGTTTAATAAGCTAGAGAAATTCTAGTTGAATCTTGACCTTGCACTTTTTAAGTCCATGCCTTGCTTTCAATCCTATTCCAGCAGCGACAGCTTGCAGTACTGGTTTCAGGATCATTAAAAATGGTACTACTTTGTATAAGAGCTTTTACAATCATCGGATGTTGGCAGGCTCCAGTCCTTGATGGCACGGGCGACAAGGGAAAAATAAGTTTACTTGTAGCATATAGCACCAATAATGTGCCAATGAGGCAGGGGATTTTGCTTGGGTTTACTTATCAAAATGACAAACGTCCTATCTTAGAAATCCTGTGTTCAATTCTTTAAAATGGGAAAAATGTGAGCTTTTTATAGAAATAAAAATATTTTAAAAAAATTTTTTTTTCAAAAAGAGAGCTATTCCTGTTAAGTACTAACAACATATGGGAGCCCTAATAAACAGAGATATTTATATATATCAAAAGAGAAAAATAAGAGAGGCCCTGTTTAAGTCTTAAATATGCTACTAATCCCTCACGCTCTCAAGTCCTATTAAAAAGGTCCCCAAATAAATAAATAGTAGCTCACATAAGAAAATAGAAATCAATAGAAAATTTCCTCCCTCAATATATCCATATATTCAATCCAATTTTCTGGTAACTTGGCAGCCTCAAATCGGATCTAATTAGTCGGGTACAATCACAACTAGAAAATTCCGGTACCATTTGGCCACGGCAGATTTCACAACCGTTGGAGTATAGCCCCTTTCGTATCTGTTTCTTTCGTGGACTTCAAGCAGCCAAAAAGCTTGAAACTCGTTAAGAGGGACGAGTGAAAGCCATCCGAAAAACCAATAATCACATGGCTGGTTTTGGTTTTCCCTCCGCCTTTTTTCCTCCCCTTGATACTTTGGCCTTCAATAAGTATCAAATTTGCAAAATCTAATGCTCAGATACACACACACACACCCACCAAAAATAGAAAAGGGAGAAGCGATTTTCATTTCCACTAAATGAACCTAAGAACTAGCAGCCGGTAGGGCATAGTGATGACCACAAATTTGGAAAAAATAAATAGTATGCAAGTGTTATAGTTTTGTATAAAATTGCAAACACCCCAATTTCCACATCTGGGAACAGCCCTGGGATGATTTGACTTTCTGTCTAATGAAAAGCTGCAACTTCATTCCTTAAGAGTTCCAATAAACTCTCGAGGCTCTTTACAGAATGCTCAGCATTGTCTCTCACCCGTACGCTCACCTGCAAATGAGAAACAAGAAGGCATACAGCAACATAATATTGGTTCAACCCCTATATGGCATGCAGATGATCCCCTTAAAAGTCAAGTTCCACAAAATAATGCTTCTGATTAATCTGGTTGACTCTTCAAACAATTAAAATCCATATTACTACCTGTCCGGTTTTGACTTCATCTTCACCGACAACCAATATGTAGTTGTACTGTGCCAACTGAGCTTCCCGTATCTGCATGAAGCCAAAAGATATTAACAGACTCCACTGCACCGGCTTTCAACACAAATTGCCTGTACTGGCTACTATTATCAACCATTCAATGCTTAATATGGACTGGTAAAGGGGAACAAAGGCTGTGTACTACAATGATGGTTTTTTCATAAAAGACAATCAACGTGGAAGTTAAAAATTGGACAATAATTTCTGATGGATGAAAGAGAGAGGACTTATAACACAGAACAGTTAAAAACAGCACCAGGAATCTCATGGTAGATCTTGTTGGTGTCATCAGTCACAAGTTTTAGAAAAACAGCACCAGGAATCTCATGGTAGATCTTGTCGGTGTCATCAGTCACAAGTTTTAGATGCTATCCGCACTTTATAAGAGACACTTGAAATTCCAAGAGAATGACTATGCAACTTGCAGGTTCTGGGGTTAGTTGCATTAGTGAGTAACAATAATGCATAGCCATTTCATGTATGAGACAAGAAAACAATAATGATTCAAGACACATACAGCAGTTTGCAAGAAGTCAATGTCAGAAATTATAAATGGTACCTTTTTCTGAATTTTTCTATCTGTTGTGTCAGCATCAACATAATAACCGGCTTTGTGAATCCGATCGCGCACCTATAAAAGAAAAGGGGTTTCTAGGTTTTAATTTACTTCAGAATAAGAAATAAAAACACATACAAACACATCTTATTGACATATGACAGCAGAATTTATCAAACTGAAAGTTGATTCCCATAATACATAAACTACCAGATAAGAACATGGTCATTTAACAATTTTGACCAAAAACAGAAAATGACACGACTCAGAAACAATCAACCACAGAGGTCATGGTGTCAGTGAACCCTACAATAGATTAGATATCAAGATGCAAGTCATACACAGCATAAGGAACACTAATCATGTCACAGTGTAATATCAGTCTGAGATTTATAGCATATGGTTAACAAACCTGTAGTGCATACGGCTGGGACTTCTCAGACACGGGGCAAACAATTGCTTGACGAGGACTAAGCCACAAAGGCCACTTGCCCTTGTAATGCTCCAATAGTATAGCAAACATGCGCTCAACAGAACCCATAATGGCTCTATGTAACATAACAGGTCGCTCTATCTTGGCTTCATCCTCAGCTGAATAATCCAATTCAAATCGAGCTGGAAGCTGGAAGTCAAGCTGTAAAAATAGGTACAATTCATGGTATGATTCATTACTTTGATATTTCTGCAATGCTTCCATAGAATAGCAAGACAAGTTACATATGCAATGACATAAACCTGCAATGTGGCACACTGAAACTTCCTCTTCAATGCATCAGATACACTAATGTCTATCTTAGGTCCATAGAAAGCACCATCACCTTCATTGATCTGCAAAACATAAGCCAAACACATTATCTAGAGGTCATAAGGGGGGAACCTGCAATAAGGATTTCATTGGCATCCTAGCAATCCAACCCCTCCTCTGCGGGTCACAATTTCATTCAAATATTACCCAATAGGCCTAACATTCATAGCACTCCTATATTCATCATGTCATTGACCAATTTTTTCTAGGCTAGAACATGTGCAATGGGTAGGATCAATGACACCTTATGTTCTCCACAAGCGATGGGTATAGCATCCTGAGCTAGCTTTAAGCTGAAATCCTAACAAATATAGCCTCTGTTCAATTGATTTTGTGATGGAAAAGTAAGCTACAAATAAGGAAATTCCCCATCAGTAATGTTAGCATACTTAGACAAAAACATTTGCAATCAGTATTGCAACAAGCACTTAATCATAACAATGTGATTAACATGAAAAAGTGCAATGAGTTATCTGAACCAATTACAATCAAAAAGTTCTGATACATTATCTAGGCGACTGAGCATAACATTACCTGCCATGGCTTGCCAAACTCATTCAATGCTTCTTTAAGTGCATCTTCGGCTTTATTCCATGTTGCCAAGTCTCCTAGGTATTTCTCTGGCCTCTACAGTACAAATACTGGGTGAGTTATCGCTTGAAACACACATGCAAACACTGATGCAATAATGTATCAAGACAAAAGTGGTGTTGCCACCATGATAGAGGGGTGAAGATAGAGAACATATAAATGACCAAGCCAATTATATAATGATTTAAAAATACTGCATTTCACAAACTGTAGCAGTTGAAATCACTTGTGTATGAAGGATATCTATTTACGCAACTAGTTTCATCATTTGGCAGGATAAAAGTACCAACACTTCTAGCTAAGTCCTAATGCAGGGTAAATATGAAATTACCAAGTTACACATGAAACCACTGTCATCCAAATAGAGCTTAGACCTTAATAAATCATCGTCATTGACTTTGCCTTAAATGAAAAGTTTCAGCTTTGAAATGCTGACATGTGATTTAAAAATAATCTTGCCAAATTTACACTGTTTCATTTGCACAACTCATTCATTTAAAGATTTATTCAGTTATTGGATAAAAAAAAAAGGTTCAATTGAGCATAAAGTGCGTAGCCAATGCATAGATCAGAAGATCATTATACCGTAGATAGCTTCAGATCATAGGTGAACCTAAATATCTTATATGTATAATCGATGAAATCTAAGACACCCCGAACTTCATCTTTCACCTGGAGACCATAGCACAAAAATCAAATCAGGATTATCCAACATAAAAGACATAATAACACTTTCTGTGGGTATCAATTTAACTCAATTCACCTGTGACTCCCTGCAGAATATATGAGCATCATCCTGTTATAAAACAAGGAATACAATTCTCAGAAAATGAAAGAGAGCTACTAGAACAGCCAAGCAATGAGGAGCAAGGTCACTGAACTGGGAAAAGAATTATAGATATACAGTGCCATCAAGCACTCGGATAGTTCAGGTGCTCTTAAAAGCTCAAGGAACAGGGAACTTCAAGCCAATAAATAAGATAATGTTCAATACAGCACAAAGCCAATTGATTAAAGACCAAAATTAATGGCAGACCTAGATAAGTGGTAAAGAACACTAAGTCTGGACCACAAGGGCTAAAATGCTGACCACAACACATTTTTCACTAGTACAATACCTGCTGAAATCTTCGCACACGAGTTAATCCAGTAAGTGCACCACTGGCCTCATTACGATGCAAGACCCCAAAATCAGCCAGACGAAGAGGAAGTTCTGAAAAATCGAACCAAAAAATAAATAAGGATGCAAGACCATGATATCTAGATTCAACAATACACCAATAACTCAAAAGTACCAAGGCATATCAGAATTAATGTAATCATTATTTCACAAGTCTTCCCCGATGGATCCAAAAAGCATAATAACATTAATTTTTAATCTCTAGGTCGGCCCACACACAAACATAACATGAATAACAAGATACCTAGGTTTGTGAGTGAGAAAGCAAACAGAATAAGAAAAGGGAATGTTGGGAGGTGGGGAGACTACCAATAACCGTCCCACCTTTCCATCCCAACAAAGGCAACATTAGTACCATTTGCACAAACAGCAGAATAAACAAAAATCCAAATAATAAATAGCTATCACCATATTTTTCTTTTATCAAGACTAATTACTGGCTTAATTTACCTCGAGTAATTTTCACCTTAACCTTCTATGCAATTATCCCACCAAATTGGAGATAGATTGTATAAGCCAAGAAATTTATTGCCCACAATGATACCAGCAGAACTTAAGATGTAATTATTTAGCAGATCACCATAAATGTCACAAAAAAAAAAAAAAAAAACCAAAAACAGAAAACAAAAACAAAAACAAAAGCAGTCAGGAAAAGTGGCCACACACAAAGAGCCTACTGCATGTATTTTTGTTAGAGTAAGCTGGAAGGCATGGTCATCATTGGCTCTATCAAGTGTAATAAACCAAGGGGGTGAAGAAAAGAGCAAAGAGCAGCTAGAAACCAAAACATAGCAGAAAAGGAGATCTAAATGGTTACCACAAAGAGAACAACTATGTCCTAAATTCAAGCAGAGATCAAAAGAAAATTCACACAGCTGCCTGATAATAATTATATTCAACAAGGCCTGAAAAAATCACCGGCTCAGCCTTGTGTAGCAGAAAAGAAGCAGCTCAGATTTTAAGTAGCAATAGGATACAGAAATTATTGTCAGCATATTAAGACAAGGTCAGGCAGGAAGGAGAGCCTTTGTGTTGTGGTAGTTTACTCCATTGTGACATGAAGTTCACAGCTACAAGCCATGTAAAAGGCCCCTCCGAAAAACAAGGGTAATGCCAGGTACATTTGACCTTTCCCCAGACTGTGGGAGCCTCAAGCACTGAGATGCCCCCCTTTTTATCACAAGGTCAAGCAGACTGACAAGCCCAGATTGTGACTTTTAAGTTCAACAGCACTCAAAAAATCTTCCCCACCAAACCTCTCCTTCCAATCCCCTACTCCCAAACCCATCCCCCATGCAAAAACAATAAAAGAAAAGAAACAGAAGGACACATGGATCCCAAGGTTGTGAAAATCATAAACATGTTTCTTGCCAAAACTCACATCCCATCTCCTATCCTGACAAAGAAGAGGCACAATCAACAGTTTAAGATACAAATAATTTTACCTCTATATGAACGGACCCTATGTTGAAACATCAAACAATGCCCAGGGCAATTCATTGGCTTCAGTCCAAACTCTTGTTTCTCAATCTGCATCCAAATACACTGAAATTATAGTTCCTCTCCCAGGAGGCAAGAAAAAATATTTTTCATTGGCAAATTTGCTACAAAGTTTGTTAAGTATAACACAGCCTGGGCCCAATTTGTGGTTACTTAGTATCATCTAAAGAAATTCTCTCATGAAAGATTTAGAAAGAGCAAGCAGAAGTAGCACAAGTCAAGATATTTTAATTTTCAACATAGCTATTCAATGATCAATTTAGATAAAAAAGGAAAAAATTGAAATCATTTTTCCTTCATAATCTCTCCAACCTGATCTTGTAAGAATATGGGATTGTTAAGTAGATCATCTTATAGCTCCTTATACCAATACAAATCAATCTATTCTATGAAACAATAAAAACCTCACCTCCAGTACAAACATATTTTCCTTGTAATTTGCAGCATGGCCAGACTTATCCCAGAGTTTCATGTTATACATATTTGGAGACTTAACCTGGAAAGAGTTCATAAATTAGGAAATGACTCATTCACTTGACAAAGTTTGACATTAGAAAATAATAATAATAATAATTGACTTTTTAACCTCTTCATAGCCTCTCTCTCTATACTGAGATCTAATAAATTCCATTAATTTGTTGTAGATTCGAGTCCCATGAGGAAGGAAAAACCAACTTCCTGGGCTGTAATCCAAAAGATATAACTGATCGATATCACATCACCAATATCCAATCCTTGAAGATAGGTAAAATAAACAAGCCATTGTACCTGAGTTCATGACAAAAGAAAAGCTCCTGCTTTACGCCCAACAATCTGTGGTCGTACTTCTTTGCTTCTTCAAGTTGTGTGATGTATTCCTGGAAAACAAAAGGATTGATGTCTATAGGAAGGATTAAGCCACTGAAAACCAATGAATATTATTGAGCTTGCCATCTTCATACCACAAACCCAACCTCAGCACATCAAAGAAAGTTTGCTACCCAAAAAACTTGCATTGCCTAAATATCTTGTAAATTACATGAGAAAAGTTCTTGCCAGATTGATTCAACTCTAACTATTTGCTGTTGATTAAATACAGTACCAACTAACACACCTGAAGCAATAACACTCACTTTTTACAATAGGAGCACTTGTGCAAAACTATGTGGTGAAAACAGAACAACTCATTTTTGGGATAGCCAAGCAAACATTTGCATTTTTAACTGATTTCTACTTAAAATAAGTGCTATCACACGCAGTCATAAAGCATATAGAAGCACTAACAAAACATACATCAGCATACACAAAATCAACGACACTGTTGAACGTCACCAGAAACCTCCACAAGAGTTGGAATGTCACATGTGCCAAGAACACAAGGACAAGGGAAAATATTTTACACCATAAATTTTTCATGAACTAGGGAAGAAACTAAAAAATTGCATAAAAAAAATGTAAAGGATAAAAATAACCGAAAATGCAGAAAACCAAAACACCTGCAAACGCTTTTGATCAGGAAAGGATATCCCATAGACCCTTTGTAAGCTTTCACGATCTTTGTTGCCCCTCCAATAAGCTGATGAAGCCTGGAATTATAAATTCATAAATTAAATGCACTGAATTCACTATGCTGGATTGTATAAGATTCAATATGTAAACCAAATGCCACCTTCAAACATTTAAGTGCCTTCACAAAGGATGTATTTGGTATATGAGGCCCTCGACACAAATCAACCAATGGGCCACATCTATACACAGTTATGGTTTTGTCTTCTTCAAGAGCACTGATGATTTCAACCTGAACATAGCCATATTGAGGCAAGAAAAAAGGTCGAGAATTAGATGAAATTAAAATAAAAGAGGACATTGATTGACAAAGATTTGTTTCCCAGATAAAGAGGAAGCAATTAAACTTGCCTTGAAATTATTGTCTGAGAACATCTCAAGTGCCTGCTCTCTTGTCACTTCAATGCGCTCAAAAGGTTGTTTTTCCTGTAATGTAGAGAATATTAACTGACACACGCCTTTCTAAACGAGCACTCAAACCAAAGGGGAAGGATTCAAAGTAGCACACTGTTTATCCCTTAGTCCCTTGCCCCCCACCAAAAACATCTAGACATTTTAGGCCATTTGAAGTATATGGTAAAAGGTGCTATGAAATATCAAGTATATTAAGCAAGATAACTTTGTTAACAACTGAAAAGTAACAAAAATTTTGCTCACTGTTTGCAAAACAAAGTTTCAAAGTTAATTTCCATTTCTCATATATATTCACCTTTTCAGGAATCTGAACTTCAGGATCCTCTTTCTAGTGCACTTCTAAGCAGATTTTGTGAGATAAAAATATTTAATAAAAAAAAAAACCAATTGGTATTCCTTGAAATCATGAACTAATTTTTCAATCATCAATGCATAGAGATAAGCAATACCCCTGCAGCTTTCTTTGCCCCAACTTCTATTTGCTTAAAGTGATCATCATTCAAGCCCAACTCTCCATAGAACGCATCATAATAGAATCCCTACAAAAACAATAGCGCATTTCTTTAGAAGTAAATGAAAACTGAATTTATCACTAGAAACACATCTCACAATCCAAAACGCAATAGAACACTTGAAAGCCAAGAATAGTTTTTTTGACCAACTTATACAATAACAAAAAATGTACACCAGAAATTAAAATGAAACAATTAAGTCCCCGAAATTGCATGCAAGTTCAGTCAGAGCATATAGCTACATACCTCCCCTCTTGTGGTACAGGGTCCAATGCAAAGCTTGCATCCATATTCAATCTCAAGCGACTGCATCACATCAAGATCAATTAAATTGGATCAAAATGATTCAAAAGTATCTTAAAACATGGGTCATATCCATGTAAGGTATAGGGAAGAAAAAGGGTTGCAACTGAGCCAAAATTTTGCACGTCCGAACTAGGCTCATTTAAAAGAGGCCTGGCATTGGTGTCATTTAGCTAACAAACCAAGATGAGTTGAGACTAACCTATATTGGGTCAAGTCATAAACAACTCATTTAACTTTAAAATATTAATGCAAATAATTAAAAAACAAAACAGTTTAAAAAATAAATGTTTAATTTCATTGTATAATTACAAATAAACTGAGCCACCAAGCTCTTAGCGCTCATTTGCAGTTGGCATAACAATAGCTAAACTTCATAACTTTTTCAATCAAAAAACACTCCAATTTATCCTAATCGTATTAGCAGTAAGCAACTATCACAATAATAATAATAATAAGGGCCAATTTTTTAAATCAAAAAAAGAAACTTTACAATCTTTACAAATATATAGCGTACCTGGCCCAGAATATGAGCGCTGGAATGCCAGTAAGTGTCTCGTCCAAGATCGCTTTCAAATGTAAACAATTTAACATTACAATCCTCCTCCAAAGGCCTATTCATGTCCCACGAACTTCCATTAACTTCAGCAATCAACGCATTAGCAGCCAAACTCTTTGAAATCTCCTTAGCAATATCCATCGGAGAAGTCATCCATTTCTTTCCTTCCTTCACCGTCCCGTCCGGCAAAGTAATCCTAACACAGCAAAAGCCCCAAGAATTCAAGATTCCAGAAAAATGAGCAAATCTAGCTAAGTTGAATACCGCTTTACTTGTTTACTTGATGGGATCGTGAGGGAGAGAGTGGCGATTGGCAAGTTGCTGAGACTGGATGGACTCGAAGAGCTTGATGCGCTTAGGGATTACAGCGTTGAGATACGCTTCATCTTTATGGTGAGAGGCCACCATGGTGGTTGCTTCTGCTGCGTCCGCGTCGGAGGCGAGGTGGCGGCGGAGGAAGTAGGGTTTAGCGAGAATGAGCGGAGTACGGCGGCGAGCGAAAAGCAGAGAGCCTTTTAGCATATGAAAGGTTGAGTGCGTGGATTCGCCGTCGGAGGGTTTATGCCTTCTTTGCCAAGTTGTAAAAATCGGACCGGACCGGTTAATTGGATGGATAAAATAAGAAATTAAATCAGACCAGTTGACGAAAATACCGGACCGGGTAATTGGATGAATAAAATAAAAAATTAAATCTAATCAAATGGTTAAGTCGGCAAAATTAAAAATTAAATTAAATTAATAAAATTTATAAAATTAAAAATTAAAAATTATATTATATTTTTATTTAATTAATTTTAAAAATAATAATTAAATTAATTAATTAAATTATAAATTAAAAATTAATTATAATTATTTATTTTGATTAATTTAAAAAAATTATTAAAAAATTTAAAAAATAAAATTTTTATATATTTTAAATTTTTTTAAAAAATTATTATTAAATTTTTTTATGTATTTAATATTAAATATTAATTTTATTAATTTAAATTTATTAAATTAATTGAAAGATAAATTATTAAATTTTTTAGTTTAATAATGATCTATTCTTAAAATTTTTTTTTTTATCTTTTATTTGCGTATATTTTACGAGCGTGAGGTAGAACTCGGACCCAATAGCGCGTCCAATTGGGCTAACGAATCCAGTGTGGGAAAAGGTCTCTGACTGTTCATTTCGTGCTTCTAATACAACTAATCAAGATACCCTTATTGAAATTATTTTATTTTGTATTTAAATAATTCTAGTAACAGGTTGACGAGGTCATTGGAAGATTTATAGCTGCAATACTCGTCGTGCGTTATCTAGTTTGCACAAAATGTCACTCGTAATCGGTCTAAATGTAACAATAAAATTACCCTAAAGTCTTATTCAAAGTCTTATCCGCCCAGTGTTTTTTTCATTTTACGGGTTCCTGTCTAAAACCAGAAATAAAATGACATTTTTTTAACCGCCGGAGCCTCCCGCTGAAAGTGGTAAGTTCGTTTGCACGGATAACTCAACGTGAAATATCATTTCAATTTCCAAAGGTAGTAGTTAGTATACATAGGTTACTCCTTCATTGTTTGGTAACAATGATTACCAGAAACAATCTTCCTCTGATAGCAAAACAAGCTAGAGAGAGATTGTACGCAACTGCAGAGACGGTGAATTCACGCTGAACTGAATCTAGTTCTGAAATGATGAGAGAGGGTTTTTTTCTCTACGAGTCTCAAATGAAAATTTCAATTCTCAATTTCTCATTTTTCGTACAGAGACGTTTTTATAATAATGTACACAAATTAACTAGGGAAAAAGAAAAAAAAAAAGAAAAAAGAGAAGTAATTGTAAAATGGTGTGAGATGCCAGTCATATTTTAAGCAAAATCTCATACCAGGAAAGAAAATATTTCACTGTAACTACAAGCAGCTACAAGAAACTTCTCAACCGACAAAAAATTCATAGCTCGCACATGGGCATCGTTTGAAGTCCTAATGGACCAACTAACTTCATAAATCACGCGGGAAATTGTTAATTTGTCCTTCTTCCAACACATCCTTGCTGTTCATCTTGTAGCCTATCCTTACGCGCATCACAAGGGATTTCTGGAAACAGTAAGAGGTTTGGAGGGATGTCAGAAAGCCTTCAAAACACAAAAAGGAGAGAAGGCAAAAAGGAAACATGAGATGTGATTTAATTAATATTAACAAGAAAATGAACAAACAATATGGTGCAAGCAACTAATTTTCTGACCATCACTTCATGATAATCTGAAAGGAATTTCCCAGATTTCATTCACTAAAAACCAAACTTCCATGGCCCATTCCAGGAAAGTGAACAAGTAGAATACTGAAACATTATTTTGGCATAGCTTCTAACTCAAGTCAGGCTTTGAAATCTAGAAAAAAAAAAAAAGGAACATAATTGATTTCACAAAGAACAAATGGCATATACCTTCCCATGTTGACTGTTAGTAACTCTCAGACTTTGTGTGATGGATCCATTACCACTTGCAGGTAGTGTGTTGCTGCTAGCAGGATCTAAATGCAGTTGTAGAAACTGCAAATTGGATATACAAAGATATTAGAATGTCGAATTGAAGAAATGTGGAATTAATTCTCCACACAGCATTTGGACAGGAAACTACCATTTTTTTTTTTGGGGGGGATGGGGTTCTTAAGTCCATGAATGACAGTTGATTACATGTCAGAAATTAGTACAAAAAGGACAAACACCTTGTAACATAAGCTCTAAAATAACCTGAAAACATCAAAATGACTGAAAAATGTAGAGAAGAGCCACGGAGCTAGGAAGATCCAATTATGAGCAAAGATAAAGACTGTATGCAAACACAACACAGAAACCAGAATATTTAACCAACATCTGAAATTACCTTTGGAACTGCTGCCTGGAAAATAAAATCTTCTAAGACATTAGGTGACAAATTTGTAAATGTTGCCTGGATTAATGTTGTCTGAAGGTTTCCTGGTGACTTTGAAAAGTTGAATGTTATTCTCAAATTGCTGCTCTCAAATGCAACTAAAGATGGATAAACTGGACCATTATCCTCTGTTCAAAGGTCCAAAAGTTAAGTCAATACTCCAACAGCAAATAAGAAACAAAAGACCTTCTACTTTAAACAAAGCCTAACCAGATTTCGAAGGACCAGGACCAAAGCCATCCAACAAATCCATCATAGAAGCTGCTCCAGCAGAAGTGGCTTGTGTTGAAAGAGGAGGAGGGGACACAAGTGAATCCAAAGTGGCACTTGCTGTCTTGTTGTCTTGACCAGATGACAATATATCAGGTGTAGACGAGCTGTTTGCAGGTGGTGTGCCAATAGACAAGAGATCTAGAAGAACATCTGTGCCAGCTCGTGAAGCCTGGCCCATGACTAATATAGCAAATTGGAACCAATGTCAGAACTTGAATAACTCGTAAACAAACAATAGCATTTGTAACATTCACAGGAGATTAAAATAATTTTGGCTTGGCTTCCCCTCTCCATTCAGAAAAACAGCATTCAAATCCAAACTACTCCAAATAAAAAAAAAGTAACTGCATAATGGATACAAATGGAATCCGAAATGCTAGTGGGTCAACCAGATTGAAGCCCAGCAGAATGAAAGCTTTAACAATTCTCACATTGTCTAAAACATATAAATAAGTCAACTCATGAAGTCATCCAAAGTAATCACTTTACTCAGAAATGACTAGAAATTGCCAGAATTGCTGGAAACTTAAATACATGTTCCAACTAACTCATCTTATACCATGGGATATGTGGTTGGAAACAAAATAAAAGGCTTTCAAATGGCTAGGTCATTCTGTGGCAGTCCCAATAAGAGTACCTTGAGATTGATTTGGGTAGTATTACATCTGACCCCAATGTGTGGGAGCCTCATGCAAGGAACACCCCTTTTGTTAGTATTACCATACCACACAGTCTCTCTCTAAGGCTCTTCTCATGAAAGCTTCTCTAAGCTATTTAGTTTTCTAGCACTATCTTGCATACCATTTAAGACAATGTTTCTGCCAAAACCATCTCAACAGAAGAAAGGAGGAAAAGTGGTTGTGCCAAATCCTTGCTATTTCCACTTTGTTTCACTCATTATTTTTAGAAACAGACAGTTTGGAAAGATATCACAATACAACTCAAAGTTCTTTACGGTCCAAGTCTATCATCAAATCATTTTACCACTTCTCCCACTAATAATTTATTGGAATCGCCACTACATTTCAGAGTCAAGATGGGAGGACCTGCTCCACCATCATATGAGTAGGACAAATTAAATTTAATCGCAACTAAATTCAAACTAATGCCTCCTACAGATCAAACAGGAATGATAAGCCAAAAGGGTGCCACTGAATCATCAGCACCATGGCCTTTGGGATTGCCTAAAAAGATTGTTAAACAAGAGAAAGTAACCGCATTCTAAAAAAGTTACAGCTTTAATGGGGTAAATGATCAAGTTAGGCCTCAATGGATCCTGAGCAAACCTGGTTGTGTTGATGTTGGTGACAAATCACCAAGAAGATCGTGGAGAAAATCGCCACCAGAAGAGCTAGGAGTAGGAGTGTTGTCTGACAGATCAAGTAAATCTGTGAGAGGAGCCGGAGAAGGCTTCATAACTCCATTTGGAAGATTTAATGAAGCTCCACTGGAAGCTGAAACAGTTGCTGGCAAAGAACCGGCCCTCCTTCCACTGAATGAAGCCTCATCCAAAACAGGCATTCTTTCGAGGAGTGCAGACCTGCATAACTTGTCCATCAGCTGCCAAATTATAGCAATTGTTGGTTGTGTGCAAGGCTATAAAGCCTGTAAAATTTTTAGTTCATACCTGATATTCTGATGCTTCTCAATAACAGAACTAAATTCAAGGGATCTTTGCTGCAATTCAAGCACAAGGCTTCCTTTGTATTGGCTGATGATGTCCTTGACCCTCCTAGAAAGTTTATTTAAACATTACATAAAATTAGACCTTAGACATTCTGACAATTATGATTTTGAAAGTAGATGAGGAAACATTACTTGATTAATCTATTCTGGAAGAGTAATTACAGACATAAAAATAGTATTTTAACTAGGTCACTTGAACGGTAAAATTAACTGGAACCCAGAACTTTGCATAGACCATAGAATGACAAGGCCACAGGAAACAGTATGTTTGAGATCAATAAACACCAAGAATTACTAAGTTGGAAGTTGAAAAGACAATAATTTACTCTGAACAAGATGGAAACCGAGAAGATAGCTTTAACAAAGCAACGAAAGCCATTGCTTTAGTAGTAAGATCGGAAGCATGATGCCCAATAGCAATCTCAATGACATCAACAGCATCAGACTCTGTTACCTGCTAAGAAAATTTTGATTTAGCTGGCCATTGAATGTCTTTGTGTGTGTGTGTGTGTGTGTGCACGTGAGAGAGAGTGCACGTTTACAACCATCAGACATAAACCACTGCTTTCCAATCTATAGCAAGATGATAAAATCAAATTATCCATGCCCCACTAGAATAAATCAAAAGCCTACTCTGCCCCAGCTGTATGCAAGGGGAAATGAACTTGAAGATATTGGTCAACAAATAGTCCAACCATTCCACTTTTATTACCATACAACATTAAACAGTGTGGGTGATTAAACAACTAGCGATTAGCAAGTACTCAGCTGGCTAAGTTTCTCATAAAGAAATGGTATCATGGAAGGCCAACTCAATGGAAAGCAAATTTTTGTTTTCTTTTGTCAATAGAAAGTGTACAGCTTGTTAAGGAATCAACATTATCAGTCTTTCATAATGATTTTATGTGAATGCTAAGCTACAGAGAAAATGACAAAAGCCAAAGACAATCACAATCTTACTGCAGCCAATCATTGTTTTTCTCAACATTTCCACATGCTAGCAACATACTCTACATGTTTAAAAAATCCAGGGGGCAGTCCTGACATTCTTAAAAAGTTCACCACATCATTGTCAATGAAAATTTGTTTCATCCAAAATATCATATCCATGTCATGCTCTTGACCAACATCAAGTTAAGCCCACTTTTAATTTCCCTGCTCAAAAAACTTCCAATGGCAAAATGACCACGAGCAAAGCAATTTAAGCTTATGCATAATAAGATTACTCTTACAGTTATAGGGTCTTCTGTGTCAAGCATTCCAACATTATTGATCAACATGTCACCATATTCTCCAATGCACCAAACTGCCACTCGAACAAGGGTTTCCTGATAAAATAGTTGGCAAAAAGAGAAGAAATCATTGAGAGCAGAATAGATCACTCATGCACATTCTCTTTACATTCTTTGTATCCTTGGAAAAGGATACACAACAATATACTACCTAAATGCTCAAGATGATCACATTCATGTAAAGTATACCTCTTGTCAAGAGAAAAGAAATACCTGTTCGGCTGACATTTGGAATGCTCTGTACAATGCTCTGACAGTATATCCTTGTAGATCAGAAGCATTGCTTATCACCACAATAAGAGCATGCCATACTTCATCTTTTACATAATTTCCAGCCTACTATGCATTAAAATAAAGATCAGGAAGTTGTTCCAAGAAACATAAAAAGCTAAAGTCATCTGTTGATTGATGTCATGCAATTTGGAAATTAAGCTCAGGAGAGATACTTTGTATTTTTTTTTTTCCAAGTCATCTTTGTTTGCAGTTTTGCTAAACAAACGATAGAGTAGCAGGTAAACAAAACATGTAAAACCACAGCTGAAGCAATTAGTTATTGATGGTAAGGAAGCAAAAATCCAGGTACTTTTCACATCACATAGTATGAAAAGAAAAGGATAAAGCTAGAAGCAATACATTAAATATATTAGTAAACTGTCTGACAAAAGGAGGCATAGAATAATTAATATATATTATAAAATTTTGCTTCAAAAGGAAAAGAGAGGTAAACAATGACTATGAACTTGAAAAAGCACCAGGAAAGTCACAAGAAGTGAAAAGTGGAAAATTTGTTGCACATGTAAGGTCATGAATTCAAGAGTCCAGAATGTCATCTTTCCAGCCAAACACATAAGAGAATTTGGTCACAAAAACATGGATGGGGCTATAGAAAGATCATGGTCAAATTTAAAGGAATATCAGGCTCTTCATAACAAGCATGGTCACATGGTGCCTAAAAGTGAGACAGCAAACATGACAGCACTCATATATCTACCCACATATTGAAATTAAATGCTTCCTGGAGCCCTTCAACAATTTTAAAACATTTCAATCAACTTCAAGATTACAAATAAAACAATAATGACAGACATAATATTCCAATCTTACCTCAATAAGAACCTTGAGCATCTGGTCAATGTACCAAATTTTCTCAGGAGCAAACCTAAAGAACCAAAATGAAAACCATATCAATACACAGCAAACAAAAAGGGTGATGGCTATTTGGAGTGATAACTTCTATCCAACTAGACACAACTTGACAATTGTGCATGAACAGTTCTACCCAATCAAGTAATGCACCAAAAATAAGGAAATCTATTCTCATACAGCTTATTTATGGACACAAAACTTACTTCTCAACGATGGAGCAAATTTTTGCAGTAAGATCCCCTTTAAATTCTTGATCACTCACTTCCAAATACTCGATTAGCTCTTTTGTTAATGGCTTTACATTGTTCTCATTCACTAGAAGGTAAATAAGTTCCAGGGCCCTTTTCCGGATTGAAGCATCTGCATCCTGGGAGGAAACTTAGATAAGCACCAGCTTGTCAAGTTGCAAAATGTAGTCCAAAATTGCACTCAGAAATATAAACAGAAATGGTGGAGGAAACAGCAACAGCCCACCCAAAAAAGAGTCAATAATAGATGTTTTTACTACTGAATTATTTGCGTCAACTAGCAAATTCCCACAAATAGAATTAATGATTTACTGGTAAAAACAGAGCCTGGGGATAGTACAGACTATGTACCTTTACGCGTTCCACGATTGTTGCCCTATGTCTTTGAACTGCTGGAGCATCTACAGTAACAGCCCTCGTCAGCATGTTTAGTGCAACATACCTGGAACAAAGTTAAATTTCAGATTTTGCTATCCACATGCGAGCTGTAAATCCCTTATGCAATTATCAACCATGCATATGTTCAAAAACTACACAAAAAAAAAAGGTCATGATTGACCATTGAATATTAAGCAGGCCAAAATGTTGCAATGAGATACACTCAAAAATTGCAAACCTGATATTGTTGTCACGGTTTGACAAAAATCGTCCCAATATATTTATAGCAAGCACTCGCAAGCCACCATTATCTTCAATGCTCATGATAGTTTCGACACATTCATAAAGAATTGCATTCCCCACATTTTTGTTTGGCTCAGTCTTTGTAGCCACCTGTTAAGAGTACCAAGAAAAAAGAAAAATATTAAAATTAATCTGTTTGAGAAGTAATTTGCCCAAAAAATCAAAGAAGTTACTAAAGGAACCATGAGCGCATAAAATAATATACAAGGCGATGGCAAAGCAACATGCTAAACAAATCCATTGTCTTGAATTAAAACAAATGAGTGTGCAAATTTAAAGGTTGGCCAATAACCTCAACAATTTGGTTATAACTGCTTCAACTCAGACCAAGAGTTAACTGTCTCCTTATCGAAAAAACGAACTCCCCAAAATGAAAGCAATATTATCAATTGGCATGAAAAAGTCAAAATCAGAACCAAAAAAGGAAGCCCAATCTAAAACATGAGTGAAGACACAAAGAAGGTCTATATACCCTGTTCTGTCATCTGTGAGAATTCATCCCACCTTTTGCACTCAAAAATTTTCATTTTAGTCATCAACAAATGACCACACATGGGGAGGCCTTTGGCTCCCAGCCACCCACCTCCAGAAAGCTGGATCTGAATTAGCTTTACAGTATAGAAAGTCATAAGCTTTACATTTTACAAACCAAGAAGAATTGTTGAGTTCATCATTGATCCTATTAAAACTCTCCCTTCATTCTCAACTATCCCTACTTCATCCTCACTGAAACAAAACACACCTTCAAACATTGACACATGCCAAACTTTTGTCAAAAGTATATGAAAAATACAACAGTATACATATATCAAAAGCAGCAACTGACCTGTGCAAGTATATCATTCATAGCATCACTTGCATCAGCATCTCCTTCTCCTACAACACGCAAAAGCCTAAGCAACCGGATATGGAGAAAGGGGTCCGCAATGCCAGCAATGTCATACTCAGGTGAATAAGGACTGTTTGCAACATCTTTAAGTGTTCTGACCAAACCATCCGTGCATTTCTATAATAAAAATTCCAATGTTATGACAAAGACAATTTATTATTAAGAAATCTCTGTTTAAGTTGCTACATAGAAGAAGCTTCTCTTACATGCAAGTATCAAAGGATGTGGGATTCCTTTCTCAAACACATGTTCATATTCAAATTAAGCACCTTGAATAATTATTGCTTGACTAGAAAGCCATCTACACCGTTATACTTTGAAAGTATTAACTCGGAGAGTAGAGCCTATATTTTGGTATTTTTCAGATAAGAATATAGATTTCTACAGTTGAGATTTTTTCACAGCATGTAAAACTTACTTTGGACCAAATCTAGAGATTCTAGAAGTTGGAATTTAGGCAAGTTTTCAATGAGAAAGCAATGATAATGAGGAAAAGGAAAAACTAATTTGCATTAGGAACAATTGTTTCTTCCTACAGCAATCAAAGGAATAGCCATGGAAAGTTACCTTTCTAAAATATTTAAGGGCCTCTGGACTGAATTTACATAAATCTGTACAAAGTTGAACACCAGTTATTAAGACTCCATGATGCTTTTCCTTAAGCAAGGCAGCAGCAGAATTTATGAAATTTTCTGCCAGATCTGGGACTTTCCTTATTATCCGTATCGAACATAATGCTGCCTATATTCAACAATGTACTGTCAAATTGCAAGAATGTGGAACAAAAAGCATTAACTGATGAATGGGCCAAATAAATATACATCAGATCACAAATTGCTCCAGAATGTAGGTTTTCACATACAAAAGCCAAGTACCAATTTGCAAAATTATTTTCTCTTTCTTAATGAAGAAGACAATGAAAGGGTTGTTTGAATGAAAATAAATTGTAATGAAGGTTCTCACTTCCTTTTTTTCCTTTTCTGAGGGGAGGAGTTGCAGTCTACAGTTACTATGTCTGCTAAGAATTTTAGCACAATTTGCATCAGAACACTAAAAGACACAAGAAAATGTTGAAGTTCAATCAAACCACATGAAATCAAAAGATATTTATAAGAGCACATTTCCCAATAGCTACCATCAACCCAAGCATTGCTATCATGGGTAATGTGCACTACCCAGGTCTGAGTTTTGGAAAGATGCTTTATGAATTTTTGTTGGTATGAAATTTTATCACAATACCAAACAGCAATATGAATTTTGATTGCAACACCAAACTACATGAATATATTGAAGGCATCTTCTTCCTCCAATTGAAGAACAGTTCAACAGCAGATAAAAAATAATAGCAATTTTTTCTGCATGTAAATGTAATTTGCACAATTTTGATCTGACAATCTAGACTGTTTTAAGAATTGAATCACTGCAAGCAATGGGGGTTAAACAGCCTGCCTCCAACCCCCACCCCTTTTTCCCAGTTGCCCCTCACTATGCAAAATAAGTGAATACAGAAATAAGCTAAATTCCAATTCATAATTTGGATGCCGAAAGACCATAATATTCTTCTAATAGCAGACTCACTTTTTTTCGAATATTTGGATCCCGAAATTGCAACAACCTTTCCACTTCTGGTGCAAGATCACGAGCCATTTCCGCCGAACAGATATTTCCCAATGCACAAAGGGCAAGTCCAACAATATATTGATTCGAGTGATTGAGATCTCTGCAAATAAGTTAAGGTTGCTAAAACAGTAAATGGAGTCTTCCATTTTTCTCATTCATACCCTGGTTATCATAAAAATACCAGATCATTGACAACACTGCCAACCACTGACAAAAAACGTACATGGAAAACATACATTTCTTACGGTGAATGTGTACTGTAAAAAGGATACTGCTTTAATGAGTTTGTGACCAGCATTAGGACTTCTTGCCTTTCATCAAGAAGTAACATGAGACCAAGGTATCCTATTCTCTTCTCTGGAAATCCTGCTGATGCAATTAGCTTCAGGCATTCCATTTGGCCAAAATGTGTTGGGTATCCAAGCATATGAATGAACATGAGTTTTGCTAGGTTACGATGCCTATAGTCTGGATCATTTTCATTAATTAAAGCACGGATAGCAGCACATTCTTTTCTTACAACAGCCCGTTCCTCTGCAGCTGTTTTGCAAGCACGTATTGCTCGAATCATGTCCCTGCATGGGAAAAATAATTATACACCAAGCACCAACATTTACATGGACAAATTTTATACTAAAGGTCTTGCTTCAGTCACCAGCAGACTATGAACGGAGGTCTTCAGATCATAATATAATTTATTTAAACATTTATTGGGCATCTTATAAGGTTATTGATTATCTCTTAGGACAAGATGTTTTCATCAATGGTAGCATAATATTCTTGAAAGACAAGGGCAACAGGCACAAAGTTGGCAACCAATCTAAAGCTACAAACCATGGAACTACCAATTAGCAATAAAAATCTTCCCTCACCCCAATATCAGCTTTTCCTACAAGCCTCTTGGCATGGATGTACAATAAACACATTAATGGTACAGATTCCCTATCAACATGAATATTTTAAGCAACTATCATCATGCAGTATCATACAGTTAGGTTAGTGGATGCATTATCTCAAAAATCACTTATTGGAAGTAACAAAGAGCCAGCAAAACTTTGTTGTGCTATTGCTCATGCGGCAACCCAAGGTTTGGTTAAGGGGATTTGTGGAGTCATACTTAGGTAGGCATCCCCAAAGCATGGAGCTTTGAATTGCTGGAATTCATAGCTTCACGAGAGCACATGCTATAGAAAAAGGAGTACACTTGCTCACCTTATATAACTCTTAGCATACCAGTTGTGTTACATTATACAGGTCATGAGATCCCCTTCTTTCTTCTTTTTCTTCAACAATGTGTTTGCCACATCATTAGCTTACCATACACAAAAAAATAAAAGAATGGCACAGCCCTTTTCAACTATGCAACATACTGGCTTAATTTCCATCATTTTTTTTCTGCATCTTTGTGTCATTAGCAACAAACTGCATGATCTTTAAGTAGTAAACATTCCCGAAAATTTTGGGGAAGAAAAAAGAGATGCAAAGGGTTGCCCTTTGGAGTGTTAAAAGAGTAGAAATCTAAACCGAGTATTGAGATTCACGCGTCATCTCCCTACTTTTCCTGTTACATTTGCGCTGAATTGTATTTGGCAGTGCCTGAGCCTAAAATTGCCCACATCTCACATAGACTCCAGGATTCAATCTGGCATTCTGCGTTTGAATTTCAAGAATCTAAAGAACAGCAATACAAACTACGTCCTTAGAAAGAAAGTTCTGTTCCGCATTCATTAATCCAAATCAATAGACTCGAAGAAAATAGCAGCAGAACTCTTAACACAACACACCAATCGCGTATTTCTCGAGCCAATTTGTCTATTTTAATCTCAAACTCTAGAACTAACAATTCCAACCAAATTAAAAATAAAAATCGAAACCAGAATTCAACAACTCCAGCTCCCAAACAGGACGAGTAACGCCAAAGCATTATTTGATCTAACCAAGACAGTGAACAGTAAACATAACACGGTCGAGTTAACTCACCTTAGACGCGTGCCGGACGAGAACGGATTCATGATTGAGTCCAGCTTTGTAGAAGCTCTCAAAAATCAGATCGCAGGGGAAAAAAAAAAAAAAAGAGGAGGGAGACTCTCGGATTCGGTCACGCAGAAACGGATTGACCCGGGCCCGGGTTCCAGATCCGACAGGAGATCTGAGAGAAGAGAAACGCAGATTTGGATCTGCAAGAGTAAGAGAGACGCACAGAGAGAGAGAGAGCTAAAGTGAGAGAATGAGAGAAAGAGAGAAATTGAAGAATTTTTCCAAAAAAATTCAAAAATAAAAATTAAAGTTTTCAACTAAGGCCATCTTGTTTTGCATGGGTGATTGGATTACCCGTCGGTGACGTAGAAGACAGATGATCTGGGAATTTTGGTTGGATCGGATGGTTAACATTCGCGGGCGGCTCCTGATTGCAGTTGGACAAAAGACTCACCCGCGGGTCACCTGCGAGGCTGCGGCCCCTTCTGTGACACAGATAATTCCAGCGTAAAATGAGAGCTATTACATGACCGTGGCCATAAACATTGTTTCATGCAAATAATCAGAAAAATAATTTATATTACATAAATAATATTTTGTATAAAATAAGAATTGTTATAATATAATAATTTTACCCATTAAAATATTTTTTATTAATTATATATTTATAAATTTTAATTATAATTTAATATATAATTAACAACTATAATATTATAATATAATAATTTTAAGAGACTTGTCTAAGATCTCACGTTAAAAAATCTCACAGTTATTTAATATTTTTATAAGACCGTGTTCATAAAATCTGCGTCGTAGTTTTTTTCTTTTTATTTTTTTAGAAAAATCCTGTAACCACAGGTAACAAGGAAGTTACTTTATTATAAGATAAATAATTTCTTGTAAATTTTTAATCCCCGCATGAATGACCTGCTTTTGATTAGATGAAGAGGTGGACCTCCTAGAAAATGCCCAACTCACCAATTATATTGTTAAATTGCAATGTCCCAAAAAATAAATAAATAAAAGGCTTAAAATGGAAATGGAATTTTCAAATTTTCAATGCCAATTGCCTTTTTCTATTTTTTAATTATTATTTTAAAAGAACATCCTACCGTTCAAGGTTCCCACGTTTACACTCGCCTCAAATATTTAACCACCAAATCACAATAGAATAACTTTTATATTATACTAAGACTCGTCTTTCTTATTTATTATTAACAAAAAGAAGAAAAAAAAAAAAAAAGGGAAGAAAAAGAGGCATTCCATTCACAAATAACACTTGGTGAAATCCAATTGCAGGATTTCCTAGCACTGGTCTATGGAACCCCTGCTTTATGTATAACAGGCCTACCCACAGCAGTTCCCCATGAATACCACATCCTTTAAGAATGCATCCCAACCAATGAGTATATCCTAAATCTTTTGGACTTATCTAAAGATAAAATGAGATTGTAAGATCAAAAGGTCTTTGAACATGCTCAATACTCATTACCATAATCCGTATAATTTCTCGTTGCACAGAGACTGTGATGATTGTAGACGGAATCTCCATAATTGACTGGCTTTGCTTCAGAAGCTTCATGTTTCCAATCCTGCTCCTGAACTGCCCCGAAAACAATCTCATTGGCTTTCTCGTAGTTCCGTTCGTAGTGTGTATGTCGGTGGGATGATAGATGCTGGAGACTGTGATGATTGTAGACGGAATCTCCATAAGTGACTGGCTTTGCTCCAGAAGCTTCATGTTTCCAATCCTGCTCCTGAACTGCCCCAAAAAGAATCTCATTGGTTTTCTCATAGTTCTGTTCATAGTGTGTATGTGGGCGGGATGATAGATACTGGTGCTGGTGCTGATGCTGATGCTGTTGCTGTGGCTGCTGCTGCTGCTGCGGCTGCTGATGATGATAATCACCATCCCAAACACTGTAGAAAGCTCGACCTTGGCGCCAATGGTGCATCTTCTCAGCATCCTTGGACATGAATGGATAAGTTTTCCTTGGTGTTGGGGTTCTGGCTTCAAATGAAGGAGGCTCGTCGTCGTCTGGTATCACAAAGCTATCTTGCTGAGGCCAAGCCGCTGAGTGCCTCTGATGCTGCAGCTGGCTTATATGTTGATGGCTTAGTGGCTTCCTTCTGAAACCAGGAATCATTCCCCCCAAGATTGCTGCAACAGATGCCCCAGTGCTGGTGAAAAGCTTGCCAAGGGATCCAAAGAAGCCCTCTTCATGCTTTTCCTGTTCATCTTCCATTGGGATTAATGGTGGCCTGACTGATTTTAGAGGTTTCTGATAGGGACTTCCTCTAGTGCTTGTAATCATAGCAGACTGGGCCTTCATGAGAACAATGTAGAAGGTTAAAAATTGTCCTGCATGTTACACACTAGAAGATGCTTAAAAAATAAATAAATAAATTATCTGCAGCGAAATTAAGCTTTGTTTGGCAGTTCACCAAGTAGTCTAAAGTACTTTGCCATTTAAGTTTCCATTACCATTTTCACTATTCATATCACAATGTGAGTATTGCACATGGCCAGTCATCCAGTCATTCCCAATTTATATTGGTGTTTCCATTTCTTCACTCCAGACACCAAGGGAACACTGAACTGCTTGCCTATAAGTAAAGCTACTTATGTCACTAAGGGACAATACCATGGACAAGTTACGAACCAAAAAGATGGAAAACAAGTTTCAGAACTCCATTGAAGATAATGTTTTCACAAGCAGAGCATGTATCTTCAGAATTCTATTTAGGATAGGTGCTGAGAAATAGCCATTTAACCGAATGAAAGCCACGACTTACATTCTGAGAAGAAACAATCAGCCCCACTCTACATTGCAGCAACGCCAGCATGTAACCAAAGAAGCCAGCTGCTATGAGCACTGCAATCCCTGCAAGGAAGAAATAATCATTTGACAATATGTAATGTTCACAAATAACAAAAGAAATAACAAGGACAGATTACTTACCAAGAGGAAAATCACTTCCATACTGGTGAGCACAATCATCAAAATGGAGTTGGATCTCTCTTATTGCCTGGTTTCCTCTGTCTATAACAAGCAGGGAGCAACTGCTTCCAATGTAAACCACATCAAAATCATTTGAAAATTTTGCATCTTCACTTGCTCCATCTACATGGCCTCTTCCACGACCCCACTTGCCCCCAGCAATTGTTGTAACCCCTACATGAAGATTCCTAACCACGTCAGATATTAATAATAAATTCAAAATTACAAAGGACTATGAGTGCTATAATCATGATAAAATTAATGCAATCATTGCACTAAGGATACCCTCAAACAACCTGTTTAGATTGGCAAAAGTGATCTCAAGACAAAAATATGAAAAGCATTTACCTGCATCACTAATCCTCCGGATAGCCATATTTGCAGTGTCCGCAACATAGATGTTTCCCCTGTCATCTACTGTAAGCCCTTTTGGATGGTTCATCCTGGCCTCTCTAGGCTTTCCATCCACATGTCCAGAGTATCCTTCAGAAGATCCAGCAACCAGCTTAGTTCTGCTGTCTGCAGTTCACACAAGATTCAAATAGAAAGTCAGGCCAGTATAAAGCAAAAGACTGGACAAACATAAAAGTGTCATGGTGTCATAGCAGGAAGAATGGAGTATCATAGTGCAAGTTCCTCTGAACAAGGAATGGAGTACTTACATTTATCTTAAGAACACATAAGAGCCTCTGAGATATCAAAAATGGTGGAGCTTGAAAGGAGCATAGTTCCATGTTTCAGTTCTTTGGTTTAGGAAGATTATATAAGGGTATTCCAGTGCATGAGACACTGTGGAGTCTAAAGAAGGGTCAAATGTATACAGTCATATCCTTGTCTTTGCGAAAAGGCTGTTTTGGCAACTTGAACCTATGACCTCCAAGTAATAGTGATATGCATTACCCGAATGACTAAATATAGAGCTGCCAACCTCTAGTCCTTTACTTGGCATCAATGGTTTTATCTAGTTGTTTTAAACCAAATAAAACTGAATTCAATTACACAAGAATGACTCCTGCCAGAGACAGGTGACTTCAAAAAGGTACTGGAATGGGAAAAGAAATAATCCATACATCCACGCATTTTAGATTCTAAAGATCACCAGGATGAAATCACAGGTCTAAACTAAATTGAAATTATGGAAACATGCAGCCGATATCTATCCAAAAAAATTTGCAATCCGACAAAGATTCAAGTTTTAGTGGCTCCATCCACCCAAATAAAACCCAGCAAAGTTTCGACCAATATATGATTGATAAAGGCAGACGATGACAAACCATTATTCAGGGCAACACAACCAAACAAACAAAAAACAGTTGTTGAACGATGAAAGGATGATCCATAAATATCCCAAGCCATTACAAAAGCCAGCTTACATGGAGACAAGGAAGCTGAAATCCTGTAAATATTACTGTTAGCAGAGTCCAAAATCAGAAGCTGCCCACTAGGCAACACCTCCACAGCGTAGGGCTCAATTCCAAGCTTGCTCCCATCAAACACTGTCTCCACCATATACCCACTTTGAAACTTTATCATTGGACGGCTAGAAATAGCTGCACAAACAGAAATATACCACCAAATCTCAAAGCTTTAAATACAGATTTTTACACAACCGTCCTGACCGAGGGAATAAGGATGTAAACATTGTAAAAACAGCAAATGTGGGTAATGGAATCAGAGATCTAAACCTGTCTTGGTGGTGGCTTTCAAAGACCATAACCATTTCATGAAAGCAAGCACAGCATTGGAGAAAAACCCCCTAACAATCTCTGCCCAAAAAAAAAAAAACCTTCACTTAGCATCAGGCAAGTTTGAAGCTTTAAAAACAACAAAGATCAACCAGCTTCCAAGTTTATATGCAATGAACCGACAAAGACAGCAACAAACACTCACTTGCCGCTGAAGCAGTAATAGGAGCTGAAGAGATATCCCCAAGAAGCAGCCAAAAAACAAGACCCAAAAGCAACACATTCTTGCCCATTGCTTCAAGAATCAATAAAATTTTGAAAATTTAAGCAGATGGGTACTTGCAAGAAACCCAAGTTCACAACACTGGATTCTAAACAAAGTAAATGTGGGTTTTTAAGCAAAAGGGCAAAAAAATAAAAAGGTGGAATAGAAGAAACAGAAGCTTGTTTTTCTTTTGGCTTTCAACCAAAGTTAGTGTGTTCACTGGCTCAGTGAGGACAGAGAGAGAAAGATAGTGAGTGAGTGTCACATCATGTGCTATGCTTCTGTAATTTATGTCCTTAAATAAATGCTGCTTGCTTAGTCAAAGACATTTATTCCCTAACCTAAACTTTAGCTAGTCTTGCTCATTTATTGAAGCTAGAGCCTCGAGGAGGAAAAACATGACTGGTGGAGGTAAAGGGAAAGAGTGGCGCACGTCACGTCAGGTAGACGTGGGATAATGAAAAAAATATTTAATTTGAATAATTTTTATTAATTAAATTAATTAATTTAAATATAAAATATTTTAAATAATTAAATTTAAATATAAAATATTTTAAATTTTAATTAAATAAAATAATTTTAATTTAAAATTTAATATATTTAAAATAAATATAAAAAATAACTCATAATTTAAATTTAATTTAAAATATCAATTTGCTAATTTTTTATGTAATATCTTATTATATCCTTTGTTTTAAAAATATTTTTTTAGGATGCCAATTAAAGCACAGATTTTTCTCTTTTTTCCTTCTTGTACACTTAAGCAAGGATGCTTAGAAGGTAGATATTGCTTGATGAGGATGAAATTAATGCAATTTGCATTTTAATTTGATACAGGTGGGACTAAGTTTTCCAAATGGGGTAGCAGCTTATGTTACCATAGCTCTAGATAACTGTTGTAATTACAAAAAATGGAATTAACTTCCAGGTTTAACTCTAACTGATCCACCATTTACCTGTGAGGGTTTTTGAATCTATTGCACAACATTACAGGATGTAAGTTGACACATGGTATCATGTATAACAAAATTTAAACATTGTAGACCATCCCCACTTCTAAAGTAGACGCGTGTGGCACGGTTAGTGCATCTGTGCATGACCTGCTGTTTTTCCGCAAGAACTCGTATCCGTAATTAATCACAAGCTTCTTCACCATGCTGGACCCTTGCTTGGCTCGCATGTAAGAGTGACCTAGTATGTACGCAATCCCCGCTTCCCTCGCTTCCATAAGCTCCTGCAACTCCTCCCTCACACCTGGCTCGATCTTCGGGCTTTCTGGTACTACAAACCTTACTCTTTTCTTCTGTTGGACCACTTTTGGTGACCTTATCTCCCTCAATTCTGAGGTGCTGGCTGACTCTGAGTTTGAAGCAACATCATCCTCGCACAGTTGGATCCTATCTGCATGGGTTGAACATGTCCCAAATACTCTCATTTTGTCATCTTCCTTTTCTGTATTGTCATTTGCTCCATTCAGTTCAAAGCTCCCTGAGCGTATGTACTCTGCTATACTACATACAAGGTCATTCTCAAACTCCATCTCATCCTTGTGGATATCACGATAACCATATCGTACAATGCACCTGTAGATTCTGTATTCTCTTGGGCCAATATGTCCCACCAGAAACCGTTCCTCCTGTCTAACATGTGGAACTGGGACAGATTTAATGCATAGGAAAACCAGGACTCGATGGAATGCCGGAAGATTGGTGACAAAGTGAGAAAAGATTGCTGGGATTCCAGCCACGAGATCAGTATGTATAAGGCCAATTCCTTGGACACGCACAATGCTGAGGCTGGGACCCAAGCGAAGTAGCCAATTAATGGGGACCTTGTTTTGGAAATCAAATTCATACTTTTTGAGTGTTCCATAGTGCCATACACACATGATGATCAGGAAGATGAATGAGAGGGCAATTGGGACCCAAGCCCCTTCCAGGAACTTTATCAGGGAAGCTGAGAAGTAGAGAGCCTCGATTGTGCCAAAAAACATCACGAAGCCTATTGCGAAGAAGACGCTTTTATTCCAGCATAAGACAATAACAAGAGACATTAAGCAGGTAGTAACGAGCATAACTGTTATAACTGCCAAACCTGTTCCACAAAAGCAACGTGTCAAGAACATCCAAAGTAATGCAGAAACAATAAAAGACAAAGTACAAACTTTTGGTTAATATCAAGAGTTCAGCGTCCTTATATGCACAGATACGTTTATCTAATAGAAGAAGAGCTCTTTCTTATGACATTTGCTTTTAGACTTAAATTTTAGCATGTCTCTGCTTAGCATTGGACTAATTCAAGTTTTCCCCATCCAATCTTTGTTTCAGTAGTGTAAGAAACGTCCATTTATGGACTTGCAAGCATATATGCTTGGTAATGTACCCATGCATAGGTATAGTCCACAATTTGGTTAGGCCTTTTATTAGAAGGCCACAGATTAGCAGCAGCAATGATCCAGCATATAGGCATGCTCTACAGTTTGGTAATGGCCACAAAGTTTAGTAATCTTAGAGACACATGCACCTAAAACAATGGGCCTGGTATAGTATCAAATTGAATAGAACATATTAAGATATTAACACCCATAAATAACTTGAGTAATGAAATGTAAATTGCATTTCATACATTCTCTAGATGTCATTCATTGTTTGATGGAACACCACTGAATTAAAGTCAATGAATTTCATCATGATTGACATTATAATGGGCAATGCCCTTTATGAAGCCATTCTGGAGATTGGTCCTAAATAAAGTCTATAGGTTCTGCTCTCTAAATATTAAATCAGATGACTCATGTTATTGACAAAAATGGAAATGCCCATGGGACAAATCAAAAGGACAAAAAAAAAACATATTGCTATCTCTCTAAACAACAAATAGTAGGATATATGTACTATAATCATACCTGAGGCATTACCCATATGTTTTGTGTCCCTGAAGCCAATAGTAACAGCCAAGCAGAGCAGCATTAAAGTCCAATTAACCTCTGGAATGTAGATCTGGCCATGGATTTTCGAAGATGTGTGAACTATTTTGACCTTTGGGAAGCAACCTAGAGCAGAGCATTGTTTGATGATAGAAAAAGTTCCGGTGATGATTGCTTGGCTTCCCACCACTGCAGCAAGTATTGCGATGACCAGAACCGGCCATCTTAATTTATCTAGGAGAATATGTAGGGCACCTCTGGTTAGTGGAAACTTGTGTACCATCCAAATCATTCACAAGAGAACTTGAAGCACGTACCTGGTACAGATACATAAAATCCAATTCGATAATTGTCATCCATATGATGATGCCGAGACAGATAAGCAGCTTGTCCCATGTATGCAAGAATCAAGGAGGGATAAACCAAGGAAGCGAAAGCAATCTGCAGAAAGGTAAACAGCATTTTAGACCCTTAAACTTTGAAGTTGCAGTGAGGCATCTATTAGTAACAGGCCTGCCAATGCTGAAGGGCGGACAAACGATAAGAGGTTGGAAAGAAAAGTGCAAACTCTACATATTGTCTAAACTCTGAATAGTCTAGGTTCCCAGCTTCAGCAACCACCAAAGAGAGCCAATAAGTTACTTAGGATTCAAAAACCTTGAGAATATTAGATAAATCATATACGATGATGTTCTTCAAGAGACACTAAGAAAAGAAAAAGCCTGCCACTAATTGGTCATTAGCTTCAGTGAAACTCTATGTCAAATGTTAAAGCAGGACTTTCTAGCAAAATGCATCCAGCAATCAAAATGCAAAACTATTTATCATTGTTTGAAAAGGCAATCGGTTTACAAATCAATGCAAACTTAGTTAGAAAAATGAAGCCTACATCACCAAAAGATTAATTTTACAAGCATATACCTTGATTGACAATTGAGAGAAGTGTCCAAGATCAGCAAACATGGCTTCAGAACCTGGATCATGAAAACACTAATTAGCAAGGAACCTTGATACTTTGCTTTGAATGGATTACAAAGAAGACTATTAAATACTAACCTGTTATGCACAACAAAATGCCACCCAAGGACATCCAACCTCCTCTCTGAGTTTTCCTCACAAACCTTAACATGTAGTATGGTGATAGAGCTTGATACACACGAGGATTCCAGTGTATGATGTTATATAACCCAATAGCACTGATGCACAGAAGCCATAATAGAACCACTGGTGCAAACAAGAATCCAACCCTATGGGTGCCATAATGTTGAAGTGCAAATAAGCATATCAGTATGATGCATGCAACTGGAACTTCTATATCTGCAAAATTGCCAAACTGTCAGGAGACAATATTCCATTAAGGACACCTTTTATGACAGCAAAGATAGCATCAATCGCAAACTATTAGTTGGATATGCAGAATGTCAGCAGCAAGAAGGTTAGCAAAAGTTGCACCAGCTAAAACATTGACCAATGCATCATAGCGTAAAAAGCGCAACACTAAGAAGCATGTTTTTTTCAGCAAGCTCTTCAACCCCAAGTCATGAATTGTAACATTTTTGGATTTCTGAAAAGGTTAGTCTCTTCTTTGTGAAGAAGTGTTATGCAAGCTGATATTTTAATCAAATAAGAGTTCTTATAATGTCTTGGTGTCATTTAAGCACAAAGACAGAATGATTTCACTGATGCTACAACTCAATTATTAGCAGGAACACATTTGACTCTATAAATTTTCATGCCTGCATGCTTTTCCCCCGTCAAATTAAGGTCCTTTTGGACAGAATGAACCATCTAAAAGGATGAGAATATGAGGGATGTATATGATACCAAGAATGTAAAATGTAGATTACTGGCCATAAAACTATGAACATAGCCTTTGCCTCTGCCCCTCTAAGGCTATGCAATGCACCCACCACCAAAATTTAGCACTTTGCACCTTGTAAAAATAACCAGCAAGTCACAACTATCAGCTTTGTGTAAGACAACAGAATTTCTTAATAGGAAACAGCCCAAAACCTTCTCTTAAGGGGTTCTGGTGGACAAAGGGACTGCTAATTGGCACCTCTTTCTACACTTCCCCTGATGTTGACTTAACAGCAGTAACGACAGTCCATCAATGGCCTAAGGAATCTGAAGATAGGTTTTCTGTTCTGCTTAATTGAACCTTAGCACCACAATCAACCACTTGGTAAATTGCAGAGAAGATTGATTGATTGGCGTGAAAATCTGAAGATAACAAACGATCTGTTCAGAACCATCTAGTTTTCTATTTAGCATTAAAGCTCATCATGTAGCATATATTAATACCTCCAGAATTTGAAGCAGTAGGACACTACTTTAATAGAAGCACAAATCATTATAGCCCATATAATACTTATATTTGAACAGCATAGACAGCATAACCAGTGAAATCTCTGCAACACGTCAAGTGATGAGCAAGTTTGTGCAGAGTGCAGACAACATGATTGTTGTAGTCAATGAAGCTAGGACAAACTTAATTTTCAATTTACTAATTCTGAACAGTTTAGGCACAAAATTAGAAATCTTCAGTACATTGAAACAAGAAGAGAAAGCCAAAATTTTTGGACTTTTCATTAAAATGCAGTGATTCCAACTGAATGGCATTGCAGATTAGAGACAGCATTCCAAAAAAGTAGAAAGACAAAGTAATCCCCATGATTTGTGCACTAAACAACTCAACTAATATCTTTGCACTATCTTTATGGTATAAACAAACTATAAGTATTGATATATCAAAGTAGAAAGGCAAAAAAGGGTTAATATGTTACATTTGTGATGCTCTTTTGATGTTGATAGCTCCAGCCCCGAAACAGCAGAAAAAACTGCACAAATTAGGCCATTGATCAAACATCAATCCAAGTAACATAGAAATATGAATTAGCAACAGGAACAACAACAACATAGCCTTAATCCCAAATTTAATTGGAGTTGGCTACATAAATTTTTTTCTCATCATTCCATTCTATTATGAACTACTCAAAAAAAATAAAAACAATCTGCGACTATAAATATCATAATTACCACTTTACCAGAAAGAGCAGGGGTAAGCACACCATCACCAATCACCATACAAGTTCCAATCAGAGCCAACACAAGCAAAAACCTCTGCAACACCCTGTGTTTCTCCAACGTAGACTTTAATCTAGACCCAAAACTCGAGTTTAGCTTTAAACTGATATTATCCTTCTTGTACTCATATAGCTCCTCATCTGCCAGCTGACAATTAGGTAGCGAGTTAACTCGGGCATGTCGACACAGCAACGAGTACAAGGCAAAAGTGCCTCCTTCACCATTATCATCAGCTTTTAGCACTATGAACACGTATTTTAATAAAGGGACCAAAGTGAGGGTCCAGAAGACACAAGATAGAACCCCATAAATCTCTTCGTTGGTCTCAGAGTGTTGAATATCCTCAGCAAACGTGCTCTTGTACACATACAAGGGGGAAGTGCTTAAATCTCCATAGACAACTCCAAGACTTTGATATGCTAGAGTCAATACCATCTTCCATGATTCTTTCTGCAACAGAAGGCATCGATTTGGTTGTAAAACTAAAAAGGACAATATTACTTAACTATGCCATTGATGCAAGTTTCAAATGGTTTAGATTAGAAAACTGTAACTCCTGCGTAAAGATTACAGAAGCAAAATAGTCTTTTTGTCAAGAAAAGGAAAGAATTAAATGCCCATTCATCACACTTTGTATCCCACAAAAGAGGCAACATCTTGATAGCAAAAAACCAAATGGGTTCACTATAACAATGAATGCATATCAGAAACACGCCTATCTCACCTTAGCATGGTTTGGATAAAACCCAGTTTCCAGATCCATGATGCAAAGTCTCAAGAGTTGAAAAGATCCATTCTTGCATCGAATATAAGAGATTCAAGATCGACCCATGTGCCCAATACCACCTTCACCAGCAAATTCTCAACTTAAAAGGCCACCAAGCTGGAAAATACAAGAGAGAAGGAGAAAGATTTTCTATGCAGCAGTTATGAAGTAAGGTAAAGAATAAAGATTGGTAATTAATTTTTTGTAGGAGGAATGCAGACAGCAGTCAGTTGAACAACCAGCAATGGCAGAAACACTTAAAAAGACCACAGATAATGTGATGGCCACTCAAACATAGAATCCAAAATTCAAGAAAGTAACAAACTTTATGACATATTTATCTTGCTGATTTGTATGTATGTTTGAGAGAAAGATTGTTTTTTGGTTTTGGTTTTGGTTTGTTGCGGGTGACTGGAAACTGAGGCAAGGTCTTAGTCTTTTTCTTTTTTATTGTGGGGTTTATTTATTTTTCTTAAAATAACAAAAATGTTACGACTTCACTAATTACACATATTTTTAAAAAATAATTATCATTATTAACTATACAATTTCACAATTTGTATAATAATCTATTTATTTATTTATTTATAAAAAGATTAATTCTATGGCACGACGATCTTACTTGGCATACCTTAGCAATTTTTCACACAATTCCTTTTTTTTCTTTCGCTGGTTGTTTTGACTATACTAATGTTAACCAAAAAAACTCAAAATTTTTCCATAATGCAGAATAAAATTCCAGCATGTCTTCAGATTCTCTGTAAGGAAACTCAGTCAAGAAAATAGAAATGTTGGGAGATTTCTAAAGAGTAAGAAAGTTAGACTGGTGAGAATAGCAACCGGCTCTCTCTGCAAGCTTTCGCAGAAAAAATGCAGACTTTGACATCTAATGTCACACCGTCTCCCTCCTACTACCTTTTTCTCGTTTAACTCATTTTGTAATAAGAATTTTTAAGGTTCGGTTTTGGACTGCCCGTTTGAGTGTCTTTTTCTCTTCTTCTTCTTCTTCGCCCTTCGGAAAAATGGACCAAAGAATTCTTCAACATAAAAAATATAATAATAATAATAATAATGTAAATTTATATCACTTAATTTTAATCATTAATTATATTTAATTTATTATTTATATTTCACCTCTTCGTCTATATAATTTTTTTGTTAATTTAATATGTTTATCAAACTAATTAACCGGCAATCAAGGGTACTCTTGTTTTTTTTTTTTTTTTTTCCCTTACAAGAATAAAAGAATACGAACAAGAAATAGAATACCCGGAGATGGGTGTCTCTGTCACCCATGCAAACACGGACTAAACACGCAGATTCTTTCTTAATCCCCGTCAAATACGTGTTTATTATTGTCTATTTGCTAAAAAAATCTTTTAAGAAATTGATAGGTAAATGTGTCAAGTACCAGAAAATCATTTTTTTGACACAATAAAAAGTTTAATCTGAAAATTTTTTTATTAAAAAATAATCCATTGACCCTTAAGGTCAAACAAAAAAAAAAAGTAGGGTGGATAGGAAATAAAGACTAAATAAAAAATAAAATAAAATTACAAATATGTGAAACGAGTATTTGAAACAAATGGGCACTCAGACATGAGATCGACTTCTCTTGACACCCCAACAATCATTTTATTTCATCGACTTATGATTTTTCTTTTTTTGAGCATCATCACAATAAAATGAATCAAGGAATAGTATGTTTAGTTATTCAATTCAACTTATATATCAATAACTGGTTGGTCAATGAAAATTAAAATTAAATTAAATTAAATTAAATCAAAATTGTTGCACGATGAATTTTGTGTATGATCAAAAAAACAAAAAAAAAAAAGAAGAACAAATGAAATAGTGTACCTAATACCAAGATTTGCCTGCTCATAAAAGTATAATTTGTTGCGTGAAAATAAGGGAAAATTGAAAATAAGACAGACAAGATATTGAAAAGTGAATATGATAGGAAGAATCATGCCCCCTTGATAAGAGAACTGTCGGTTCATGGTTGGGAATGTAGCTTTCACCATAATTAATAGTCAAATATACGTTTAAAGTGTCACTGATACATTTCTTGTGCCATCGCGCTTTTTTTTTCAAAGGACGACTAGTTCCATTCCAAGCCCCCTCCCGGCTGTCATTGCTCAACCACTTCCTCTTTAATGTTAATCGAAAACGGTCAAATTGAATTATATAAGTTTAATTATTATATAAAAATGAATTTAGCACAATTTTATTTTTTATTTTTTTAGTAAAATTGTGATACACCACTCATATTTTTTCATTTTTAAAATTGAAAAACAAATAAATGTTTTTTCAAAGATTATGTTCACGTGTAGAATGGAGCAAGTTAATTGCGTTTGTATAATGAGTTGGTCTTCAATACGGTATCTCAAATAAAATGATTCCAATTCCAACAGTATGAAAAATTAAAAATTGAAGTTGAATACACGTTAATGATGACTAAGGAAAAAATTATGCCGACATTGTTGACGACTACCGCAACGGATTGAGAAAAAATAATAATAATATATTGCTAATCCCCCTTATTAAAATACATCCAATGCCAAAAAAAAAAAAGGACAAAGACGAAAACACAAATAAGATCAACCAAAACCCACCTAATCTCCACCATCTAAAGACAAAGGGCATTATTAATTGAATTCAAGTCTTTGTCGGTTTCGTGCCTTTTTTTTCTTTTTTTTTTTTTTTTGGGAGGAGAATGTGTACCTTCGTGGTTAACAATTCCAAGCGTGCACGTCAGTGGCTCGAGTAGGTTCAACTTTTTCGAGCATTGCCACATTGTACAACTATAAACAAATACTTTTATTACAGGCAAATGCAGCATTGTGAGGTCAGAAAAATATCTTGCCGTAGGCCTTGGATGTTAGCAATTCGGAGATGGGGACCCTCTAGCTAAGCAAGAATAGCCAAACCGAGCAAGAGATTAACAAATTGCATTAAATAAAAAAAAGAAAAAAGAAAAAACAGAGAGAGAGAGAGAGGAAATACATATAAAAAGTTTAGCCGATTAAAATTTCTAATGACATTATCGTTAAAAAAATTCAATGCATAATTTAACCCTAAAATTTAGCACAAAAATTGTTTTTTCTCCGCTTAATACGTTAGGAGTAATTTAATTTCTTTAAAACATTTATATTAATCATTACCGAATTTAAATATTGATATATTTTTTATTACATTTAAAAGCAAATAGTGTGAATTATTAATAGATCTAAAATAATATGTTAAATACAAATTTTTCAAAAAAGGAAAAAAAAAATTGATTTCACAGATTATACCACCATCGGCCATCGTTACATGGAGGTGGGCTACTTTGATGCAGCATAAATATAGGTGAAATGACAATATTATAACGGTTTATTATGAATTTTTATTAATAATTGTGATTATATATTACATGATTATGAATATATAATTAATAATAATAATAATATATTTTTTATAAATATATAATTAGTGATTATTATAGAATACACGTCTGTATAATATTTCTACCACCTTAATTATTGGCAATGGTCCCCGCCCAAGCACAAACATCGAACTTGGAGGGTATGACACCGTGCAATAACATATGCGTATTTGCAAACACTTAATTGTTTTATTCTTTTTTTGTATAAAAAAAGAAAATAAAAACAATATTCTACAATTTCATAATAGAAAATAGCACCCTTTAGATGAATAAATTTTGTAAATATATATTTATTTTACTCAACGTTTTGGAAAAAAAAAAAAAAAAAATCTCACCTCTTTATTGCCATATCACAATATTAAATGATTTAATTGTTTTATTCGTAGCTCGTGCAGGACTCGCTCGCCCATACTTTGAGCACAAGCATGCCCACTTTCTATCTCTCTGGTTTTTTTTTTTTTTAATATATATATATTTCTATTTTTATAACGAAGGCCTAAAGAACAGAATTCGTAAGACCGAACCATCGTGGCTCGAATATGAGCTAATTTTCTACAGTCAGAACATGGGAGTTCTTACAACTTGGATTACCTGACGCATCATGGTTAGAGCTACTTCTTAAACTTTGAGTTACCTGTTGTAATGAATTTAACCATCTTTTACAAGGTCAACATTTATGTTTTTTTCTATCAATGTGACGTCATGCATAAACGGCCACATGACTCCAACGATAGAAAATTAGAAACTTTAAATTGTAAGAAAATAGAGTCCTATTATTGAAGTGTAATTTTTAGTCTTGTTTTAAATATACATAATAAAAATTATATGATACATATGAAAATTAATAAAATGTACACAAAAATAAGTATAAATTACAATATTATGAATTACCCCTTTTGATGTACTTTTCATCTACTTTTATACATATTTTATTCTGATTTTTACACATTTTGTTACTCTTTAAGTCCATCGTATATTTTTTGTCAAAAACTATAAAATGCAATATATATATATATATATATATATTAATTTGAGTGACATCACTTTGATGTTAAATTTTTCCCAAAAAAAAAAATATTTCTCATTCACGATTTTTTTTTTTTTTTAAATCTCATTCTAAAGTAGTCTAAATGAATTTTACTAGTCTCTAATTAGGAAGATTTCTCATAAATATAGCCTTAGAGTACTTTGCATCACCCCTAGGACTACCGTTTCTCTTTTAACATCGAACAATCTAATCGTTGACCATTTTAGTGTTTTTTTTTAAAAAAAAAAAAAAAACAGAGAGAGAGAGAGAAAAATTGAAAATTGCTCGTCTCATTGACAGATGAGAGCATACATGGTCTCTGTTTATTCTTTTAGACTTTGATTTGACGCATGCATTCACGTAGATGTACCATAATTATTTATTTTTTATAATTTATTTGAAAAATATATCAACTTCGTCATCATTAGAAAATTCGCAAAAATATAATATTTTTGGGGAGTCTTATTCTCTAATCAAATCTAATCTTAATTATTAATGTCTAACTACTCGGTAAAAAGGATTCAATGCATTATCCTGCTTGCCAGCGAGGAGGACGCTTGATGCTTACTCTAAACGTGATTAATGACTTAACTTGCATATCATGACAAGCTTCATTATAAAAATGCGGGTGTCTTTTAACGATGCACTGACATAAGAAAGATGATATTATTATAATTAAAAATTTATACATTTATACTCATTTTATTATTTATAATTATATGTCGAATGACTAAAAATATATAATTGAAAGTTATTATAATACAAAGTAATATTTTTTTTATGTAAATTTACATCTATTTTGCATTAAAAAAAATTAAGTTCAGGTAACATTTTTGTGTCACGACTACGCATTATCTCATGGGTGTAAGTCTGCATACTTCTATAGAATCTGATATTTTTATTTATACTTCAAAAGGCCAACATAATTGACATATTCTAACGTTTATTCCTTGTCAAAAACGGCTAGGAGGTAGGTGTCCATGCAATTAAGTAAATATGTCACAACTAAGAAATCGAATTCCCTCATTTTCTCAAAAAAAAAAGAAAAAGAAAAACCCTCATATTAAATAGGTGTAAGTGGGTTGTACCTCTTTAATGTAGCTAGTCACTAATTATTGTCGAGTTAAAAAAAAAAAGAAGAAGAAAGGTTTAATGTATTCAATTGAAACAAAAAAAAAAAGATTTACATCTAAAATTATATAAATAAAAGCTTATGTCTGATTTTAAAAGTAGCAAAACTAATACAATTTTTCAGTTATTACACATAAAAAATATTCATTGACTTGAACAGTCGTTATGCTAAACTAAGATAGATCAAGTGCATACAAATTTAATGCAATACTTAAACGTCAAGAGAAAAAGTATTAGGTAAGGAACTGTACTTATTTCAAATTTGTCTGGAAATGAAGAAAAAAAAAAAAAACTTTACCATATTAACAAAAAAGAGAAGTGTGTGGATTTTTTTTTCTCATTAAAAAATTTATTAAATCATAAATTATACAATAAAAATAATTTTTTGTTTTAACAAATTTTATATTAATAAAAAAAAACAAAATATCTTAATACTAAAAGTCTAAATTAGAGATGAATGCAACAATTCTTTACTCCATGGACGAGCCTAATCAACCAAATTAAAAAAAAAAAATAAAATGTGAAAAAAGTATGTGGGGTCGGCGGCTACTCGACGGAATTCATATATTTATACATATCCGTGTTTGTGGGTGTCCGCCACCTTTCAGTCACTCTCGTGACCTAAAAAATGAACACTTGTGGACGGGCCACGAGCAGACATATCTTGCATCATTATGAATAGTGACGCCAATTCATGACGCGTGCTACAGTGAGTCGGACCCACCAATCCAATGGTTCCCATTTGATGATGCAAATGACTTATTATTTTTCCCATTTTTAGTTTTTGATGACTCTTGTACACTTCCACCAAAGGTAATTACGAAAAAATAAACATTATAACACTTGTTATTTTCACCTACATGGTACAAACAAAGTCTCCAACTATTAGACTATGAGAGGCGATGATGTTGTTCTTTCTTTTATTAGGCAAACTTAGAATTTGTAACCCGTTGAGGGAAACAAAAAACACTTATAATTTATAAATAATATAATAAAATTATTAAAATTATATTTTTACAATATTTTTTGGTACAACAATCATAAAAATTTTAAATAAATATTATATAATTAGTTGAAGCAAAATTTACATACCCACTAATTAATTATTTGATGTACAAAACATTTTTTTTTAAATTTGTGACATTTTGATAATGCCTTTGTTGTTGTGCTAAAATTATTCTTACAAAAGTCTATATTATTAAAAAAAAAAATTTCGTTTCTTAATTTTGAAAATTATTATATATATATATAATTTTACTTTACCTTTCAAAAAGTTATTTGACAAATATCAACTATATTCATATCGGAATAAGAAGTGAAAGAAGGAAAAAATACTTAAATATCAAAATATAATTATTTTCTCCTTAAATTTGACAAGCATTACTATTGTTTTTATCTCATTTCACATTTTTTATGGTTTTTTTTATTAATAATATCATTAAATATACTTTTTCATATATTAGAAACTAAAAACGAGTATAGTTTCTCTCAGATGCAGCAGAAACATGACAATTAGGATCTCAAGACTCTTAAACTATTTATCTCACATTTCAACGGGCAGCTGGCTTTTTTTTTTTTTTTTTTAAAGAAGTTATTAGGACAAAAATGAATATAGTGGAGGCAAAAGAAAAATTTTAGTGGGGCATTTATAATAAACAAAAATAAATTATACAAAGATTTAGAATTTCAGCGGAGGCAGTTGCCCCCACTCAATCGCATGTAGATTCACCCCATAAATGGTCACCTTATCCTGCACTTATCCAATGTCAACATCCCCAAACTAAAAGGGCCCTTGCCCATCTTAGGGAAGGACTGTTCAGTGCTTGTTTGGATAAACTAACAGTTAATAATTACTATGATTAACAGTTAATGATGATTAAAACTTGATAATGGCTTTTTATATATTTAATAATTTTGATTGCTAATTAATGGAATAATTAGTGTTTTCAGTGATTTGTGTTGACCAACTAGCTTACAAATTATCAAACAACTAAACCAAATACTTGATTACCCAATTGTCAATTCAGTTGACAGTTTTGCTGATTGCATTTTTGCCACATCTTTCTGCCTCAGCTGGCAGTGCTAGTTGACTCTTGTTTCACAAAGATTCCTGAACTTTGTGATCTAATTGTGGGTCCTCGTTGCATAAAAACTTACCTTCCAGCGAAGTAAGGAAATGGAGGGAACTCGGCAATCCTAAGGTTAATTTCTTAAGTTCATTGAAATGTAATTATCAAAACCTGTCTGAAATTATTATTATTAAAGTTCCACGACCCTGAAAATGCCCCAGTTGGTTTCATGTGATTTTCATATAGCTGCCTAGCTTTTCCATGTAGTGCACTTTCTTTTTCAAAGCAATGCCTCAGAACGGCCAAAAGAAAAAAGCAAGCTTGATAGTTATGGTCACTTATCATTGATATTTGCAGCCAGCAATTCATTTCTCAAAATGGTCCTACTACTTTATATTAGCCTCACTTGCTCTTAATTCCCAACTAAAAACTGACTCCTCGTAAATATTCTTTTGATCCCGTGGCACAATTTTAGATTGCTAAGCTGACATGAAAATTATTGGTTTTCTTTTTCTTTTTTTTTTTTTCAATGAAATTATTGACATTGAATTGAAAGCCCCCTCTCCACTTTCTTTAGACTTGTTGGAGAGAGAGATGCGTGGGGGATTCGAACACCAGGTACCGCCTAGGTGCGGATGTATCCAATTAGCATATTAGACCAACAGATGCTGATTCTCCAAGGAAAGCTTCCTGACTGAGAGGGAAGCAAATGGCAAAACGTGCAATCGGTGCTATGCATTAAGGCTAAATAAACTTACTTAAGGATATATATAGTAGATACAGTGTATGTGGCCCATCATATTTCCTTTGCTGTCATAAATAAATATATATAAAAATATGAAAAATATTTTAATATTCTCTTGTAATTATTTTGTACTTTAATAATTGTAAATGCATAGTGTTGCTCATATAAAATAACCAAAATCAGTCCCCATCGTCTTGGTCATTGGTCTGCTTGAATTATAATTATTCATCACATAATTTCAGTTTGTTGCTGTCAATTGTGGCTTTGCAATGAAAATCTCCCAAAAGGAGAAGGCGTTAATTTGGATAACAGCTGGGCCAAGATTCTCCAACATTGGGTTGCAGCTTAGAAGCTAGGCCCAGGACTGGTCACTTCATCTTTTTTTACTAGCATTGCTTTGTTACTTAAAATTTGAGAGAGTTGGGAAACATTTTGCAATCCTGGTTAATTTAACTATCGAGAATTTTTAGTTTATAAATAATTAAATCTCAAACTAAAATTTAATTCATTGTACAAAAATACAACGAAAGAAATATTTATGTAACGCTAATTGAATTTTCAAGAATTTTCTTGTTTCGCTTGCTCTTTGCTGCTCGGCTGCTGTAGATTAATCCTATGCCCGCAATTTCAAGTACAAGCTTCCAGTAACTGCACAAGGCGAGCTCACATGCCAATGAAATCCTCGTCTTCCTGGCATTAAAAGAAAGAAAGAAAGAAAGAAAAAGAAAATCTTCCTTTCAATGTGCTCGTACATTGCAATTGAGATCGCAATACATATCTTCACCATGACATTTCCTCATCGGACACTGCAACTTTCCACCTTATGAATCGGGTAACGGAGAAAAAGCAACAAATAAAATGTAATTTGTACTTACTACGTAAATTCATATATTATATTATTAAGATTGTTGATCAAATATTTAAATTATAAATATATATTTGATAAATACGATATTTTACTATAAATTTACGTTCTAAGGGCATTAAATTCGGGGAAAGTTCACTTCCCATTAATTAAGGGAAGAAAAGGTCAAAAGTCAAGTCGTGCCGTGTTCCACCGGAGAAGACTTCTATTTAGCGGTCATCGTGGGTTACATTACACTAGTTTTACAACTCGTGAGTGACGCAAGGTGAGAAAAATGTTGTATGAAGTAACAGAATTTTTAATTTCTAAGTAAAGCTTCCTTACACTTACCCCCCGCATGAAGTGATGATAAAGTATAAGAATATTATAATTTTATTAATATAATAAAAATAATTATATATAATAATTAAAAAATGTATATAATATAAATAATATATTTTTATATAGTATTTAAATTAAATTAAAATATATTTTTATTATAATAAATTTTTAATTCAAATTAATTTTTAATCTAAATTAATATCAATATAAAGTAATTCGATACGAGGACGTATTGTAGTATTAGAACATGTCAACACATATTTATAATCTCCATGGTAAATTGTAATAGTGTATAAAAAAAGACTATAATTTATATTATCGATAGAATAACGGGTAAACTACGTTGTACAGGCATTTAATTTATTGTGTTTACTTAAGTTTTCGTTGCAAGTAAACCAAGTCTCTATCACTGTAATACAAAGGCTACTACTAACAGAAGGGATGATAATAGAAATTATTATACCCTCACAACAAACGGGAAGTTCAGGAACAACCCTTCCATCTCTCAGAGTTGAGCTTTTGCAAGTGAAGAGCATATGAAGATGACTAATAATAGTATCATGGAGAAGCAAAAGCTGGGGGTCCTTGATATTCTCGAAGAAGCTCTAGTAATCTCTACCAACAGCATAAGCTTCCTGATCTTCATCTTATTCATGTCTCTCCCTCTCTTCTTTTTCTCAATCTCCTATGAAATTTTCTTCCAAAGGGTACTGGCTGAGGCCATTAGAATCCTTACACCCCCTGCAGGCTACTCTAACTTTTGGTGGCCAGTGCCAGGGTTCATTTTCAGTCAAGTGGATAAGGGATTTCTCTATAAATTGCTCCACCTTTTTCTTCTTTATCTCATCCCTTTTCATCTCCTTGAACTCTTCACTGCCGTCATCACGGTTGATTTGGCGTCAAAATCATATGCAGGAGATAAGCCTATGACCCTCAAGGACATGGTGCCAAGATCAATTCACTACAACAAGCTGAGAGCCCCATTCATCACATCAGTTTATGTTCTCGCCTTGTCAATTTGCACGCTACCCGGATTCCTATGGTTAGTTATGAACTATTATGCTAGCTTCTTCAATGAAGTGTATGCTGTACCTTTAACTATTTTTTATGGGCTGGCTTCTGTATTGCTGCTGGGAAAGTACATGGAATGGAGTGCTGTGTGGAACGTTGGTATTGTTTTGTCAATTGTGGAAGAAAATGTTTACGGGGTTCAAGCAATTGTTCTATCAGAATTTCTTAGCAGGGATAGGAAACAGCAGGGACGTCGCTTGATGTTAGTTTTTTTTGCTTGGGAGCTTTTTGGGAGGTTGCCATGCTTCTTGGCTAGTTGCAACGAGATAGGGAATGCAATCATAGTTCAGGTTAGCTTGTTTTGCTTGGGGAATGTGATAAAGTGGGTGACCTGCTTGGTTTATTTCTACGATTGCAAAAGGCAGAAGATGGAGAAGAAATTTGATGAAGAAGATGGAAGAGAAATCAATGCAGGTGACAAATGATTGGTCTATTTTACAAGAAAAGTAAGTTGCAACAGAACGTTGCAGAGAAGGATGGGTTCATGACAGTAGTCTCACAGCGATTTGATAGCATCAGCTACCACATCATGTTCTGTGTGAGTATGCAATAAATGCACTATTGGTATCAAACTGCTCCTTTTCATGTTGCAAATTGGTGTTTCGTGATCTTTGTATTAAAATTGCTTATGCCCTTTTCCTAGCTGACATTCATAGAAAAATAAACAGTAAAGTTTGTTTGCCTTAATTCCTTTCAACAGAAACATTCAATTGAAATAATGGGGTGTCAGGGTAACCGACTTACCAAATGCCTTGCGCTATTTGTTCATCTGTTTGTTAATATTTAGCAGTGTTTTTAACTTCACATTCAGTATGGACATTCTTGCCGAACGTAGAACCAGAAGTATAAGAATTCAAATGAATGTCTTGTACCAGAAGAATCAATAAATAAATAAAGTCCTGCCGTCAAGAAAGATTACTGTCTGGGACTGGGATTTTAGATTTGGGGATGGTGAATGGTGCCAGGGGGCAGGACAGGAGAGCATTCACACCAACTAGAAAAGATCACTGATTGGTTTTTAAGATTTGCAGTAATTCAGAACTAATTATGAGAAACAGAAAAATCCTCTGACATTATCTTCCCAGTGAAGTGATACTACGAACATATTCTTAAAGATTCACGGCTCAAATGTGTGATGGATATTTCGGGGGCATATGGCTGAGGACTGACTTCAATTGGCTCTCGCATTGATCGCCCTCTTTGCAAAAGATGGTAGACAGGAAGACGCTGTATGGATCTGAAATTAGAAACAAAGGAAAATATCAGCACAGGCGTAGCGCATTCTTTTCGAGTCTGTAATGAACTGTGTCAATGAATCTTAAGAAAAGACAACTTGCTGTGGATCAGATAATACACCTCTGAATTGTAAAAATTCAAGGGCCGTCTTGATTTGCTCTGAAAATCATCTGCATCGATAGGATTTAATGGATGCATAAAATCAACAGGAGGTCCCTCAGTAGAGCAAAGCATGAAACCAATCACCCCACTTAAACCGAATGTAAGAAGCAACATCAGCAACACAGAGTATCATATGTACATAAACAAAGCAAGCCATTGAATGCAGTAAATACCATGCAACACATCTAACTATAAGCACAAAAATTAGAGTGGAAAGGGCTGTTCAACCAAAACAAGGGGTCTTCAATTGCACCAGTAGATCACTGTTATGCAAGTGCACTAACACAAGGAAAGGAAGGAAGAATGAAAAAAGTGCATAGCAAAGACAAGCTAGCTCTTTGAAGAGCCTTTGCTACCGACACAAAAAAGGGCTCTTCAAAGAGCTCTTGTGCTGGACCTGAGGGATCAAGCACAATAGCAGAAATGCAAAGGATAATTAACAACTTGAGAACTAAAAGGATCATTTTATGCTTGTCAGCTAAAGGGGCAAATTGACAATTTGTGAACTAGAAGGATGATTAGTAATCTGTGACCTAAAAGGATAGACTCTCAAGTCCACATTAACAATTATGGAAGGGTAGCAAGTTAGAGCATTAGAATTACCTATAGGGTCGGAAGAATCTACAACAATTGCATCATAGGTTCCTTCTGGAACGGCCTTTAAAAAAGCATCCCCTGGAATATTTAGTCCAAAACGGAAATATACTGACAAGAGGGATGTTTTGAAAAACAAGAATGAACAAGGAAAAGTTATTCATACCATCACCAATATTGAGTGTTGTTACACATGGATCCTGAAACCCAACAACTACATCAGGGAAAAATTGTTTAGAAACACGGTAAAATCACAAGGGGGGTGTTTATATCATGATATCCACGAAGCTGTTAATGAATGGCTGAATTGATGAGTCCAGAAATGCACATCATTGGAACCATTCTGAAACAAGGTTGAACCACAAGACGTTGAAAGTCACTCTTTTTATTTTGTTCTAAATAGTCAGACTATCAGAATAGCTCAGTGGTTCTCTGAAAAGTAAAAAATGGAAAAGAAAAACATGGGAAATAAAAGAGGGGAGATATCTTAAATGTTGCACTCACATCAACAACCATCTTATCTGTTTCACATATATCAATGTGTTCAACAGAAGAATGCCGAGTCACTTCATGTAGAACTCCACCATCTCCTCCACCAATAACCAAAACCTGAGAAGTGAAAGAAGAGGAAACAAAGGACATTAGAGTACTCATTCCTGTTGCTGCTGCTAATGAAAAATTATCAAGTTTGGTTAATTTTATAACGCAAACTCATTGAGATGTGGTGAAGAAATGAGAATGAATAATTAAAAATTGAAAATAAAAAATTATAAAAAAATAAAAAATAAAATTGATCTTTTTCAAAATTAATTTTTAATAATTATTTTAAAAATATTAATTTTCAATAAATTAAAAATTTTGATTAATATTTTAAATTAAAAATTTAAAATATAAATATTACAAATATAAATATATAAATATATATTTTATTTAATAATTTATTATTATAAAAATAATTATACTTATTAAATAAAAATAATAAAAAATAAATATTAAATAAAATAATTAATAATAATAATAATTTTTAATTAAAATTTTTTTTATAAATACTCTTAATTAATTTCAATTCTCCACATGGGCTTTTTGGGGTCCATAATCCGAACCCTGTCAATAGAACTGGGCTTTCGGCCATCACAAGGTTTCAAATATATATATATATATATAAATATATATAAATAAATCATTTCTGCCTCGATATTGATTGTCTTATTAATTATTATCTTAACAATTTACAAAAAAAATCTCCGACTCGTTTCCGTCGATTAGGTTCTCTGTTCTGTAGCCAGGGATAAACCCTAGCATTCATAATCCTGAATTTTCTCTCTTGAATTTCAATCGAAAATGGTTAGTTCGATCTTCATTTCCCCCTGCCTTTTTTTTTTTTTTAAAACTTTTTATTGAGATTATGTAAATAGTCGTTATTGCTGTTTGGTTGTGCTGCTAACTTAAAAGTTTAAAATTTGAGCTCTGGTGGCTTTTAGATTCTTGAATTGTGTTCAGGTTAGCCAGCTGAATTAGGTTATGGGTTTTTTTTTTTTTTTTAATCTTTTAAGGGAATTTGATTGCAATTCTGATCTAAATTTGATGTGGATATCGTTTTTTCTAATGTTGGCTTGAATTCGGGACCTTAAATCTAGAGACGACGACAATTCCAGTGCCAGTAAGTTAGAGCTCGTCAGTGAAAAATAGGTACTCTATAGTTTCTTAATTGGTTCTTACCTTGTTTAGGACTGTGCAAAAAGTGTGAGACCAAGTTTTTTGGTTTTGTGGTTTCATCAGTTATTCGTTAGTGTCAAATTTTGGTATCTCTGGCACTTTAAAGTGCTCTCTTTTCGTCTTTGTAATGTTAAACAAGCATAAGAAATCATTCCTTCCTATTGCAAGTGTATTATTTTGTCTTTGTTTGCTCTATACTTGATCAAATGAAGATTTCGGCATAACAAAGTTCAAGGTCTTTAGGCAATTCCTTTCTTTCATAGTTGTTATCATTGTCACTACATTGCTCCTTTCCTACTCATTGTTAGCTTCTTCTAATTTTTGCACAATGACAATGTCATGTTGCCGACAATCAACAACAGTGTCTTTTATTGATATCGTTTTTGCACATGTTATTATCTCATCTCCGACAAATGACAGGAGCAGGCAACTTTGTTTTGAACGACAATGAGGAAGAAAGCTTGTTTTCCATCGTGATCATGGTTTGGTAGTCCTTCTTTTCAGTGGGCTCGTGGTTGTTTTAAGATGGATGTTGTTCCATGAATTGATCTGGAACAAATACAGATGGTTAATGTTTAGAAATTAGACCTAAAATGTTCAGCTGTATCTCACTGTTCCTATTGACTTTGGCCCATCAAAAGTCTACAATCTGTCATTTTAGCAAGCCTCTTGTTGATATGGCTAGTGATGTTTAAATGGTCATTGGTGTATGCTCAGATAGCTAGATAAAAGTTAAAAATTGTAGCTATGGTATTCTAGATGATTGAACAGTGTCCAGGTTAGCTATATTAGCTTATGGGTTTTAGGGACTCTAATTGAGTATCAACAAATCAATTTTTATTTTTCCTCCAATTTTTTCCATTATTTGATGGATTAAAATGGAAAAATTGTTAATAGTTTACTGGTTAGTTGCATTAGCATATTGTTTCTTAGAGGTTGTGTAATTATTGGCAGGTTAGGGACTTTAGTGCCTATTAGTGATTTGTGACAATTAACATATAATATGTTACTTATGTATTTGGTTGATCATCCTGTGACACTATTTTATAATCAGTGTGGCAGGATGTTCATTTTTATGCTACGATTTTTTAAGATGAATTAGACATTAAATGTTAGAGAGAGGATTAGTGATTTCCCTATTCATTTTGAGCTGCCCATGTAGGGTCTTGTTCAACTTAATCTTCTTCTTGAAAGTATTTGCTGACTTGAGATCTTTTTTTTTTTTGGGTGTTATTTTCAGGCAAATCTTGCTGATTCTTTTCTTGCAGACCTTGATGAATTATCTGACAATGAGGCTGATCTCAATGTGAGCATTCTCTCCTTTCAGACTCAAAGAAATAAACAACCAAAAAAGCCTTGACATTGTCAATTTCTTATATTTTCAGGAAGAAGATGATGCTGATGTCACAAATATGGAAGAGGATGTTGATGGGGACCTGGAGGATATTGAAGCTCTAAATTATGATGATCTGGATAGTGTTTCAAAATTGCAGAAAACACAAAGATATAATGATATAATGCAGGTGAGCTCATGTATTATCAGTTTCACATAGTTGTGTTATGCATTTCAGAATTCACAGCTTTATGAAAAATTTTATTATCTCATGCTCCAAGGTGCAAGATATCACAGCTAAATGGCACTCAATTGTATCTTTGTTTTCATGTGGTATAGACCAACTTAGCTGAACTTCATTCTGTTTAACATGCCATGAGTGTGCATATTGTAATGATTTAATGACCTTACTTGATGTTTACCTGGCAGAAAGTGGAAGATGCACTTGAGAAGGGGTCTGATATGTCAAGTTACAGCGTGGTTTTGGAAGATGACCCCGAATACCAGCTAATTGTCGATTGCAATGCATTGTCTGTTGACATTGAGAATGAAATTGTTATTATCCACAACTTTATTCGTGACAAATACCGGCTGAAGTTCCCTGAACTTGAATCCCTTGTACATCACCCCATTGATTATGCTCGTGTGGTGAAGAAAATTGGCAATGAGATGGATTTGACCCTCGTTGATTTGGAGGGCCTTTTACCCTCAGCTATCATTATGGTTGTCTCAGTGACAGCATCAACAACAAGTGGGAAACCACTTCCTGATGAAGTACTTCAAAAGACAATTGATGCATGTGATCGAGCTCTTGCTCTTGACTCAGCAAAGAAAAAGGTCTTTGATTTTGTAGAAAGCAGGATGGGTTACATTGCACCTAATCTTTCTGCTATTGTTGGAAGTGCTGTTGCCGCAAAACTTATGGGCACTGCTGGTGGTCTTGCAGCATTAGCCAAGATGCCGGCTTGTAATGTGCAGCATCTTGGTGCCAAGAGAAAGAACCTTGCAGGGTTCTCTAGTGCAACTTCTCAGTTGCGTGTAGGTTATATTGAGCAATCAGAGGTATCTCAATCCACACCACCAGCTCTGAGAATGCGTGCTTGTCGAGTCTTGAGTTCAAAATCTACACTGGCAGCACGAGTAGATAGTATAAGAGGGGATCCATCGGGAAACACTGGAAGAGCATTCAGGGAGGAGATTTGTAAGAAAATAGAGAAGTGGCAAGAGCCGCCTCCCGCAAAGCAACCTAAGCCACTTCCAGTTCCTGATTCTGAGCCTAAGAAAAAAAGAGGTGGTCGGCGGCTTAGGAAGATGAAGGAAAGGTTGGTCTATATACTTTTTGAGTTTTTCCACTTCTCTTTGTTACATTTCTGGGTATGTTAATAGATCTGCAATTTTTCAGGTATGCAATGACAGACATGAGGAAGCTTGCCAATAGGATGCAATTCGGTATACCTGAAGAGAGCTCTTTAGGTATAATTTTTAAAACTCAATTTATATTCTTCTGTTCTATGGTAATTGTGAATTTTTCCCGTGAACCAATTGTAAGGATTTTTGTTTTTTTGGATTAATTGCTTAAGTGGTACAAACATTCTGAACAATCTGGAAAAGGATGTACATGATTACATGAGTATCATGTTGGCTGTCTTGTTTTGTAATGTCATGTTTGGCTTTACACAAGATACCCTAACAGGTAGGCAAAATTTTGCTGGTATGTTTTGGTAGGTTGGTATTTTTGTTCCACAGATTCTTATGTATATATGCTTCTGCATTAGGTGATGGGCTGGGGGAGGGCTATGGAATGCTTGGTCAAGCTGGAAGTGGCAAGCTTCGTGTATCAGCTGGGCAAAGCAAACTTGCTGCAAAAGTTGCCAAGAGGTTTTTTATTTCTTACTAACTCTTCTATGTATACTTTTTCCTGTGACTGCTTTTTCAATGTTTTTTAAATGACGTTCCTAACGAAGCTGCAATATTTGTTAAGTTATTTGCACAGTTGTTGACTGTGGGTGGTATGTAAACATCTGTTGTCTTGTTTATCATTTCATTGTTTTCAGATTCAAGGAGAAGCGTTATGGAAGCAGTGGTGCTACCTCAGGCCTCACTTCAAGTTTGGCATTTACTCCGGTGCAGGTTTGCATTTACTTCCTATTAATTGGTGCTGTCAAGGTCACTTTGTACATTATTGCTAACCTGGTGATGCCTAGTTCTCACATTTTCAAACTTTCAAAAAGAGTGAATTTGGGCCATCTCACAGAACAGTGCCTCTCATATTTGGATTTTATGTGTTTAGAGACATTATACTTTTTGAATAGGAATTTAGTGCTTGTTCCTATGTCATGGATTTAGTAGTAATAGGTGGGGTGGAGGTGGTGTGGAGATAAATTATAAAGTCTTATCACATTGGATTCTAAAAGAAACCCAAGTCTATTTGATGCTGCAAATCAATAGCGGGTTTGTTCAAATTGAGAGCTCTTTGCATTCTCTGCCAATCTTTTACCTCACAGTGAAATTTCTAGCCATGAACAAAATAGGCTGTACATTTGCCGATGACATTTTTAAGTTTACTTCAATAACCATATTACAGGGTTTAAGAGTGGTATACTTTTGGAAATCCTTTTGTCGATTATGTTGCCTAATGTTATTTCCCTTCTTCTGGTAACCATGTTTCTTTGTTTTACAGGGGATTGAGCTAACAAATCCACAGGCTCATGCACACCAACTTGGCGGCGGAACCCAAAGCACATACTTCTCCGAGACTGGAACTTTTTCAAAGATCAAGAGAACCTAAACGAATCACGTAAAACTTTTAACTCACACTGTTCCCTTGTGGCGGACTGGTTGTCTGGTGCAAAAGCTAGATGATTATCGGATTCCCTGGCTCACCTTGTGCATTCGCGATGTAGCTCTTGACCAAATGGGACCAAGTTCTTTTGAGTTAGTTTTCCCTGTAGTCAGACTCGGATGCTATTGCTCTTGTGATTTGAGTAATTTCTTCGCGTACCTAATGGCTCTGCTGTCGTGCCTTGCATATCCGTCTATCTTTGGTGGACTTTTTTTTCCCACCGCCATGTGGCAAGTATGAATATTTAGATGAGGTGGTTATCCAATGAATGAAAAAGTCATCGTTCCGCGGTCAGGATAATCGGCGCAGCTGGTGAAATCCCTGCCGGCGACTTGGTCAAAAACAGATCGTGGCATTGTAGATTACGGTCCGCAAAAGGCGTCTCTGATTGAAGATATGTGCCTTTGCTCTTGCAATGCTCGTTGCTTGAATTGTGAAAGGGGTTCGGAGACTATGAAGGATATTTCGGCATTGCAAATGGGACCTTCTCAAGAGCTGAAGGATTCAAAAGTACTAAAACAAGTACTTGTGTTGCTTTTTGTGCGCTTAATATTCAACTTAATTATCACTAATAATATTATTTTTCACAATTGGGTATATATTGCTTTGTAAAGATTAAAATTCGAATTTTAAACATAAAATTAAAAGCTTAGATGATTCTATTGTTAAATATTGTGGTGGCTAATGGTACAATTAAAAATCCTTTTATCGCTTGCCTAATTGAGGGAACTATTGTCAGCCGTCTCTCAACTTGGGTATTTTTGGCGTGCCACTTTTAGCCTTCCTTGACCTTTGATGCAATCTTAAAATAAATAATGTGGACGTGTTGCCCGTAGAATATTTGAATACTTAAAAATCTAAATATTTATCTCTGAAATTTTGAATTTTAATTTTTTTTTTGAAATTTTGGATTTTAATTTTGAAAATGAGTACAAAATTCATGAGAATAGCAAAAAAAAAAAAAAAACAAAACAAAAAACTGATGAGCTGATATGTTTGATAGGATTGCATTGATTTAAATATTATTATCAATTATTTATTTAATATTTGACTTTTAATATTCTGCGGATTGGGTAGGATTACGAGTTGATTTGCTTCCTTCTTAAATCATGTTCTTAAGTATATAAATTTGTGTTTATTTTTTGTAATTTGTTTTCGTTTAATCACCGAGCTTTCATCATCTCCATTTAAATACGAAGAATTTGCAAAAATAAAGATAAAGATGATGACCTCTTTAGGGGATTCATTTACAAACGGATCAGTTTCTAAAAATTTTAAAAGTTTTGAATTGTATTTAATTGCATTCATTAGAAAATCATAGGTTACATGTTTATAATCCGCTAATAAAGCAAATCAATTCATACTCTCATCAATTTCGAAAAAAATATTGATAATAATCTTCTAATGAGGTAATAATATCAATGTGGAACAGTTGGGTGTGGGCTGCCGCCGATTTTGTGTGGAATTTTTTATCACATTGTCGGCAACGAAAAAGGAAGGAAAGTGAAAAGGATTGTTAAAGGGGAGCTTCTAAGTTCCTCTCTTAATCATCTAGAGGACATGCAACGAAAATTTTGGTAAAAAAAAAAAAGGGATTAAGTTAAGAATTGTTTATTAATATTATAGTATTTTTAATTAATTTTTTAATCAAAATTATTTTCTATATTACAAAATTTTTTAATTTAAGAATTATCTTTTTATTCCTTTTTTGGAACTACTTTTCATGTTAATATTCTTAGTTCAAGATACCTTATATTTTTTTTTTTTTGCTAAATCTATCATATAATTTATAATTAAATTACATGAGATGTAGAAGTTAAATAATGAGTTAAATGAAAAAATAGAAGATATTTTTAATTAATAATATGAATGTGAATAAGTAATTTTAAAAAAATTAAATTAGAATCTTTGTAATGCAATAATAATTTTAAGAAATAAAAGAATTTAATTAAAAATTATTGTTACGTGAAAGAATAATTTTTGAATTAACGTGCAACCACCGCGTATCGCAATCGGACATCTTGCCTAAAAGGGGCAGAGACCGAGAAGAAAAGGATTGTTAGACTCTGCATTTTATGAATTTGGTCAGCCTAATTTTAAAATTCTGTGTTGCCCCATATATAAATACAGTCCGCGGAAGTTTAGTCAAATAATAAATTATTCAATAGCATTAGGCTTTTGGTTTTAATAAATTCCGTATTTTTTAAAAATTAGAACTAAATCTGAGTATTTGGCCTTTTTTTTCGATAACGTGTAAAGTAATGAGATCAAAATCGGCATAAAGGCAGGAGGTGGGCGGCAGGCAGTTCATGCGCCTTCCACCACGCCATCCGTCCAACTATTAAGGAATTTCCATAAAAGTATACCATTGAAAATGGTGTTTTTTTTTTTTTTTTTTTCTATTTAATATTGTTACGTCCGTCTTCGTGGGAGATAAGTACATATCCAAAAAGATAAGAATTTTAGTTTGCCAACGTGCACTCCAATGCACGGAAAAATACAAAAGGAATATATAAAGCCAACACGATCCGTGACTAGACAGGCATACACAGAGAGAGAGAGAGAGAGAGAGAGAGAGAGAGGGAGGGAGGAAGAGAGAGACATTTGACGTTGATAACAATGGCAACGAAGATGACAAGATTGCTGTCTCGTTCTTCCGCCATTGTCTCTTCTTCTGCAGCTCGTTTGTTAAAAGGTGTAGACTACTTGTGTTTTGTTCTTCCGTGTGTTTCTGTTTTATGTCCTTGACACGAGCACGATTAGAAGATGATGAATGACTCAGCTTGCATGTTTGTTGTTTTTTTTTTCGGAGATTTTTAGATTTCAAATAAAGATGTGCTTTTATGTTTTACGTTTGGATGCCAAGGAATCTATTTAGTGATTTCTTATAAATATCATGTTAGAGTTTTCTTTTCTCGACATCTTATAAAATATTCCTTATCCTTCCTTCCCCCACTACTTTTCCAGGTATATTTTCTCGGCAACCAAACAACAATAACGTGGGAGCAAAAACCAATGAATTGAATATCTCTCCTTCTTACCATTTTGATTCAACTATTTTTTTTCTTTTTCTTTAACATTAACTTAAAACTTAAATTGCGAGATAAATCTGATTTTAATTCACTTTATATTAAACTTAATTTAGATAAGCTTGATGTTATTTACATGCAAATAAAGTATGTGGAAACAAAAATTAATAACCTAAACTTGAGCGTATAAAATCGTTTTTATTGTGTGAAAACGTCGTCGTTTAGATGACATGGTTGACGTGGTTTTCATTCCATTCTAATGAGGCCCTTCTACTTTTGATACATATATATATATATATATATATATGTGTTAGGTAAAACCTGACAATGACGCCTCCCTCAAATTGTTGACCATGGCAGTCTTCGAAATATAATATTCAAAAGTCGCACTCGTTTTGTACTAATCTGCATTGATTTTGAAAATTAAGCACGCAGTGGCATCCTAATTGATTTTTTCATTTATAATATAGGAGACCCCGCTAGTGGGATGGGCCCCTTAGACGGGGTGTAGGATGGGGCGGGGCCTCCCCCATGGATCCCACTTTTTTTTTTTTTTTTCCTCTTTTTCTCTTTTTTCTTTAAACTGTATATATATATATTAAGTATACAATTAAGGTTTACAGGCAGGTAAATAAATATCAATTTTATGCATACAAAATTTTTTTTATGGGGGTTGTGCTGTACCATTAACGTTGTCGTGGCATGTCGACCTGACCCATAAACTAACACTGTCACTGCTTGATGCTATTCTAAGTTCTTCCGAGTATCCATGACATTACTTGATTGGATGCCAGTGATTAATATTTCCTGGAGATTTATTCAACTAAGACTATTTATGTTTTTTCAGGGAGGAATTGTGGGGTGGGCAGTATAGTGTCCAGATATAGCACTGCTGCTGCCGCTGACCAACCAATTTCACCGCCAGTTAAAGTAGTTTATTCTCAGCTTTTGATTAATGGGAAGTTTGTGGATGCAGCCTCAGGTGCGAATTGATAACTCTTGAGTTAGTTTGGGCCTCGAGGCATGAAAATGAACCCTTTCTCAAGTGTGCAACTGCTGTAGATATTGTTATTCTGATATGACTCTATGCTGCATCTGATCTCATCTTGTTTGTACTTAAAAGGGCAATGCGTACAATTCTGATAGTTTTGAATGTTGGGAATAGAGTAAAAGTCACCCTTCAAGTATTAATACATGTGTGTTTGATTTTGTCATGGCTTAAAATTTTGTATTCATATTGCTGCTGTTTACTGGACAAACAGGCAAGTCTTTTCCAACACTTGACCCCAGGACAGGGGATGTGATTGCCCATGTTGCTGAAGGCGATGCTGAAGATATAAACCGAGCAGTCAATGCTGCTCGGAAAGCATTTGATGAAGGACCATGGCCCCGGATGCCTGCCTATGTGACTATTTCTTATCCTAGTTTTTTTTTTTTTTTTCTTTTTTCTTTTATGACAATTTTCATTTGTTTTGTTGTTTGATTTATTCAGTATCTGGACTGATTGGAGAGTTTTCTCTTCTGTGTTCTAGGAAAGGCAAAAGATACTTTTGCGCTTTGCTGATTTGCTTGAAAGGCATAATGATGAACTTGCAGCACTTGAGACATGGGACAATGGGAAACCTTATCAGCAAGCTGCCACAATTGAAGTACCAATGTTAACACGTCTCATTCGCTACTATGCTGGTGGGAGAAACAAAAGAATATGCATAGATGTTTTTTTAATAAAGATTGTTATCTGTTCTTATACCTTGAATCTCTGTGAAATGCTGAAGATTATTTTCTTTGACGTAATTTATTAGGTTGGGCCGATAAGATCCATGGACTCACAATTCCAGCTGATGGACCGCTTCATGTGCAGACCTTACACGAAGCTATTGGTGTTGCAGGCCAGATTATTCCATGGAATTTTCCTCTTCTCATGTATGGTTGGAAGATTGGCCCAGCATTAGCGTGTGGCAACACAGTGGTCCTTAAAACTGCTGAGCAGACGCCATTATCAGCTCTCTATGCGACCAAGTTGCTTCATGAGGTAGCTTTTGAGTATATTTTGACCTTGTCTTCTGTTATTTCCGGAATCAGTTTGCCCTTCCTACGTGTCTTTGTTCTTAGGATTATCAGAGTTAACTTTGAAGCATACGAGAAGATTAGTTCTGCCATTTGGCCATAAACAAACTTAGCATGAAAATTAATTTGTCCCAATATGCTGGGATACATGCTAAGTAAGCACTCTTAAAGATGAAAATTACGTGGTAAGACGATTTATGGATCACACCAGAACTGTACTTGTCAATCGAAGAGAGTCTGTGCTGAGATTACAAGCAACTACAGCTTGTGTTACTGGATATGATTAGTTACCTTTTATTTTTTTGTTGGGGGATATGGATTAGTTACTTTTACCAACAGATAGTTTTTGAATTTCTTCGGTCCATTAGGACATTTGACTACTCAATGTCTGGGATTAATGTGATTTTAATCTTCATTAAATAATTTTTGTGATAGGCTGGACTTCCAGAAGGTGTTATCAATGTTGTTTCTGGCTATGGTCCAACTGCAGGTGCAGCTCTTTCCAGCCATATGAAAGTGGATAAGGTACTTAAAAGAATAAAAGTCTCATATCTAGTCCTGCATAAACTTCCACATGCAACAACTTAAAGCTGAAGTTCTGTGAATAATTGTTCTTTGCAGCAATTTTACTCTGACCAAAAGACTTTTGATGTTCTGCTCAATATTTGTTTCATTGCTGAATGAGATCTTTAAAATTTAATTGATTTTGGAGAAGTTGAATGAAGTTATGAAACACACTCAAAAATGGCTTTTGGCTTCATGCTCCATGAATGATTATTTCTGATCTAAATGCCCATAATACAGATTACTTTTTATGGATGATAGTCCATGTGAATTGTTGGTCAGAATGCTGTCTTATATAAATTCTGAAAGTTGGAATGACAGAAATGTCTTTCTACTATCCAGTTTTATGAGCTTGTTCCTTTAAATTATTACCAATCTTTTGCAGATGGCTTTTACTGGATCGACTAACACAGGCAAAATTGTTCTGGAGTTGGCAGCAAAAAGCAACCTTAAGCCAGTAACCCTAGAGCTTGGAGGAAAATCTCCTTTTATTGTTTGTGAGGATGCTGACGTAGATAATGCTGTAGAGCTAGCTCACTTTGCTCTATTCTTCAATCAGGTATGTGCTAGAGGATGTCCCTTGAGCACCAGAAAGCCCTGTCATGCAAACTAGGCATTTTTTCATCTCAGTTTTGTGTGCTCCGCAGGGGCAATGCTGTTGTGCTGGCTCTCGTACATATGTGCACGAACGGGTATATGATGAGTTCGTAGAGAAAGCAACAGTGCGTGCTAAGAACCGTGTCGTTGGTGACCCATTCCAGATTGGTATTGAGCAAGGCCCTCAGGTGAATCAACAAAATTTTAATGAAATACTCGGGTTTCATGTTTTTGTGCTGTTCTGACTAATCCGTAAACTTTACTGTTGAAAAGTTGCTGAAATTGACAGCTTTTGTATCTAAAATGTGCATGTCGATCTCTTGTCAAACTTTGCCCGTATAATTACCAAAATCAACCTGGATTGCCTAAAATTTGAAGAAACAAGAGCTTCAATTTAACTTGAAAGTTTCTGTGACTACATTTGAGCATTGCAGATATTTGAATTAGCTAGCATGATTCTGAAATGAAACATCCTTCAATAAAACAGATTGATTCAGAACAATTTCAGAAGATATTAGGCTACATAAGATCTGGCGTTGAAGATGGAGCCAATCTTGAAACTGGAGGTGACAGGTTTGGCAACAAGGGTTATTATATTCAACCCACTGTTTTCTCAAATGTTAAGGTATATAGCCAATCCAACCATTTTTATAAACGATAGAAATGAGATGCAGAAACTAACTACAGAAATAATTCTTTGTATTAGGATGATATGTTGATTGCAAAAGAAGAGATATTTGGTCCTGTCCAGTCCATCTTGAAATTCAAGTAAGAAGGAATCCTTCTCAGGCAAACTGATCAAAATGAGGAGATAATTTGCTTTTACTTGCATTAATGTTTCAAAAAATTGCAGGGACATTGATGAGGTCATAAGAAGAGCAAACAATACACACTATGGGTTGGCTGCTGGAGTCTTCACACAGAACATTGACCTTGCTAACACCCTAAGTCGTGCATTGCGGGCTGGGACAGTATGGATAAATTGCTTTGATGTATTTGATGCTGCAATTCCTTTTGGTGGGTATAAGATGAGTGGACACGGCAGAGAAAAGGGTATTTACAGTCTCAAGAATTACTTGCAAGTAAAGGCCGTGGTCACACCTTTGAAGAATCCAGCGTGGCTATAGAAGCCTCTCTGTAGTAGTAAAATAACCTTACATTTTACTGAGATTAATGAACGGACTCCTAGCATATGTTGAGGCTGCACAATTGAGAAAAAGAATTACGTGATGATGACAATGATGAAATAAGTATTTGCAAGATGATGGATTGAAGAAGCATGTTTTCTATTATTTTTGTTGTCCTTATTGGATGTTTTAGCTTTAAACATTCAGCTTTCTATGGTCAATTTAATCAATAATATGTTCGATATTCAAATTTAATTGGGATCAGGTGCATGAATGTTTTCTCATCATTCTATCTATAATAACTAAGTCCTAGTTGACTCCAATTAAATTTGGGGTTAAAGCTTTGTTGTTGTCCTTGCATTTGATTTTTTCTTAACTAAGTGCTTTCCTTAGTTCATTGTGGGATGAAGGGCTGACTCGTTGTGGACTGAATTGAGCCATGAATATGGTGTTGGGACTTCAGCTTTCTTGCACATCAACAATGACAAAGTCTAATATATTGCCTTAACCGTTATACTAGGCTAAAAAATTTGATGCATGCTGGAGTGATTTCGTAAAATTTAAACCATCCATAGCTACTGTGAATGTATCATAGAATAATTGCGCCTGTACCATCCTTGATTGACATGGCAATGCATTATAGCCTTCGTTGTTGTAGCTTTTGGCCCTTGGTGCCATTCCAGGATTGTCTAGGTCTTGACAGGAGTGATATAAAGTGAGTTTTGGATTATATCAGAGTGAAGAATTGAGCAATTTCACAAAAATAGGTCAAGTTCTTGGTGGTGGAGACTGGAATTGAGTGCTCAAATGAGGAAAAGAAAAGATAATTGGCAAGTTTAAGTAGCTTGATGGGGTTCATAAACTATTCCAGGTGTGTTATGTTGGATTCTGTTGACAGAAAAATTGCCTAACAGCTTGATCCTGAGGGTAAATTCAGGAGTGAATTACTTAGCTGCCTCAACAGCAATGACTTTCAACTCCCCATTTTGCACAAGCTCATGAAAGATCCTGTTTCAATGGAGACAGGACATACTTATGATTAGTCTTCGATATTAAAGTGTTTCAGGGCTGGAAATCCCACATGCCCAATGACAGGTTACAACCTTGCAACCATATAAGTAGTCCCTAATGTAGCCATCAAGCGGCTAATTCAACAATACTGTGTGGAAAATTGGATACTAATTTCAGAGTCAAATCACAAGTATTGGGATATATTGAGAACAGTTCACGTGGGCAGCTTGATAGCGAGGGAGCTGTGAATTTGGTATATAGTCTTCTTGAAGGCATGCTTGTTAGTGAAGCTTGTGAAGATACGAATAAAGTGGCTCATGAGGTCCGGCTACTTTGTAAGACAAGCATTTTAATCGGTCTTGTTTAGTGGAAGCTGGCATTATTTCATTTTTATTGGATCTGCTTTTGTCCAAAGACCTTTTTACTCAAAAGAATGCCATTATGGCTCAAATGAATCTTTCAAAACATTCTACGAGCAAAGCTGCCATCTTTGAGAATGGGGGGATAGGATTGATGGTAAATGTTTTCAAGAAGTGGTTGAAAATGGAAGCTAATCAGCATGTGGCTGCAGCACTATTTTACCTTGCTTCCATCAGGAAGCACAGGAGGGCCATCAGGGAAAGCACAGAAGCAATTCCAGCATTGGTATGTTTGGTTAAGCAATATGCAGGGAAGTGATCGTGGTAAAAAGAATGCAATGGTAGCAATTGTCAGGCTGCTTATGCACCCTTGCAATCATTAAAAAGTTCTTGAAGCCCAGGCAGTGCCTTTGCTTCTTGATCTTTCGATATATTCTGAGACAGAAGAGCTAGTGACTAATTCCTCAGTGGTTTAGCAACTATGGCAGAGAAACATGAGGGAGCAAAAGCAATACTTTATTGTCACGCTTTGCCTCAATCGTGGGGACTTCAGTTTCCTCCACTTCAATGGCAAGCAAGGAGCATTGTTTATCTTTGTTGCTGGCTTTATGCATCAAAGGTGGTGTAGATGTGATCGCTACATTGATAAATAGTGTGACTCTCATGGGACCGTTGTACTCCCCACTGACTGAAGGCATGTCCAGAGCAAGCAACAAAGCAAGTGCTCTCATCAGGTCCTACGTGATTCTGTGACAGAAGCTTCACTGGCTCAGGAGCTTCTTCTCTTTTCTTTTTGTTTTCAAATTGAAACCATGTAAAAAAATGTCATCATGTGTATTCTTTTATTTTTTTTTCTTTTTCAGGATTGATGCTAATAATGACGTACTACATTACTGTGTAAAGAAATTGCAGAGAAGTGTCCATCTAAACAAGGGTGCTATCTTCCGATATTTGTTCTTCCTTCCATGTGGTGGTTCATCGTTGATGCTTGGCCATGTGACACTGAATTTGACGGTGTTGAGATGTCAAGTGCTTTCTCTAATCTCGATGCAACTTGTTCCATGTGTGACTTATCTGGCTTCAGTCCTGTACATGACAAAGCTAGCCTGAGTACAAGGTCAAAGGCTTCCACTGAATACTCCCCATTAAGTTTATGATCGGCAAATTCATTTACATTGCCGCTTCTTGCAAGACATTTTTCCTGAAAAATGAATATATGTGTCAGGGATGGTTTCTGAATTTCAGGATAAAGACAGTCAATTGATAGTGTCTTGGTTCTTACCAATTTATTTAGCTGCATTGGTCCAGTCGCACTCAAATTTATCACCTTCTGCCCCAAAAGCAGTTGTAATAGCATGATCCCAAAACTGTAGACATCACCTCTTGTATTTACATGACGGTTTCTTTGATAACCAGGATCAACATACCAAATGTCCCCCTCATTTCCAAGCTTACGAATGATTGATCCACGTCCATAACCGTTGATAATCCAAAGTCTGAGAGCTTTGCTTGGAAGTCTGAAGTGAGGAGAATGTTAGTTGGCTTCCAATGTAGCATGTGTTAAGAAATTCAGACAAAAGAAAGATCAGATTGGCAAGGAAAAAGAGAAAAAGGAACAAACATGATACCTCAGCCCCTGGAATACACCTTCCTTGATATTGCGGTGAACAATGCAGCCTTCAGGATAAATATGGAGAAACCAGAGACCTCTGGCATTATCAATCACGATTTTAAGTCTTTGTATCCATGATGGTGTTTTATCTCTACCTGTTATCCATTTGATTATTATCAATTTGCTCTCATTTTTCCAAGATAACGAAAGACAAGGTTCAAGGGTGAACATAGAAATAGCATATAACCAATCTGATAGGTTGCCATTGTGACACAGCTTGTAAACTAGGAAACGCTGATGTTTGCACTGGCAAAAGCCAAGCAAAGCTACAAGATTTGGATGTCTGACATGTGATAGGCTTGTAATTTCCCTGACAAATGTCGCTGCATGTCCGTTGTTAATAATATGCTTAACTGCCACTTGCTTTCCATTTGATAGCATCCTTTTGTAAACCTTTCCTGTAGAGCAGAAGAATGACTTCAAAATTTTAATTTCAGATGCGCCGTATCTATGTTTATGCATTGTTTCTGTTTCAACATTAGACTCATAGTTTCAAGAGAGAAATTGAACAGAGACAACAACCATTTTGGCACATAAGAATGTGTAGACAAGCTGTTCAACAACCATGCTTCTTGGCTAATCATACAAAGTATAGTGACTATTTACAGCAGGTTTTCTGATGTCATTGACGAGAATTCCAAGTTTCCTTTTTTTTTTTTTTTGTTAATTATCAATCATAAATAACAAAAAAGTTTTCCTAGTCACCATTAGATCGAGATCGTAATTAGCTTCTCACCAGCTATGCCTTCGCCCAATGAACTGTGAAGCATCGAGGTTATTTGTTGCCAAGCAAATTTCCCTACTTGATATCTTGAGGCCACTAGACTCCTCAGAATATGGATCAAAGAAAGCTGTCCAATAAAGCCAGAGTTTCAGCAAGTTATAGCTGCAATCTGGCTTTGTTTATAGTTCCAATATACAAAACATCAGTAACCATTTGCTGGACAATTTTTTTGAGCCCTTTTCCTATGCAGTAATATCTATTTAACTGTGGAAATAATTGTCATGATTGCCACTGGGCTAATGATTAAAATTAATATTCCTGAAATTATCAAAAGATTCATTTAAGTATTCATGGAGATGATCCATCTGTCACATACTCCGGCTCCTCTCTGAGATAGCAGAGAGGCACAAAGCAGTGTATCTGCTAGTAATTTAAAGACTCATAATTCAATCATAATAATGAATCTTGCACGCAAAACTCACCTGTTCTTCCTTTGGTTTCCCCACCAGCTCTGTCTAGTCGATTATTTTCTGGAGTGAAAAAAGGGAGGAGTTAATCAATTTTGCCATTTTGGGGGGGGGGGGGGTTCATTAACAGACCAATGGAAGGAAATGGACTTCTAATATGTTATCATCGCACTACCTACACAACCATTCTGCAGGGCAAGACATTGATAAAAGTCTTGGACCCTTTTTGTATCATCAATCAGATCGCTGTTCAATGTCACCAAAACTGCAAACCTGCAGAGATATAGGCTTCAAAGTTTGAGTCTTTCCCATTTTCCAATGGCCCGCTGATCTCCTCCCACCTTCTCACACAATTGCTGCAAACCTGATCCGCTGTGCCGACTGAATCCCTGAACTTACACTCACTATCTAAATTTTTCAATCCATTGCTTGACTTACTACTGACATCCACTGTAGTATAGCTGGAGCAGGCACCAGCTCCACTCATTAGCTTCTGAATACAACGGTGAAGAATATCACTTTTACTTGTAAATATAAATTAAATTAATCAACATTTTTTGTTTTTTTTATAAAATATTTTATTGTTGTATTTAAAATTATAATTCAGAATTAGCTTCATGGAAATCAAGCAAGCAGCCGTCCTGCTCTGAAACCAAGTATATTTGGCCAGTTAGTTTGGTTGGTCTTCTTTCCCATTGCATATAGGTACTCACCAAAAACAGCGGCACAACAGTCATCATCAAGGAAGCCACCCCAGTCGCCGCCTTCACGGTTGGAGCCATTTATAAACGAAGAAGAGACTTGATCCATTTGAATAAACACAATAAAATATGCAATAAAATATTATTATATTTTTTTTAAAAATTTATTACACATCTAATCAATCTTATGGTACATTTTACATTTTTTTTAATAAAAAAATTTGCATTTTCAAAATAAAAAATTAACACAGACAATATCAGCATGATGTCATCTGCATTACAGAGAGAGAGACGTCTTGTGTTTATATGCCATCACCAAGACAGAGTTTGGACACCAATTCTGTCTGAAGCTGGCATACGGTCCAAAAAATACAAAAAAAAAAAAAAATCTCCATATTGCCCCAAAAATAATAATATTTAGACGATACATCCACAGCCTGAATTAAAAATTTATATATATATATATATATCTAATATACATATAATACATTAAAAATATCTTTTATATTTTATAAAAATATTTCACACATTAATTAAAAATTATTATAATTTATTTTAAAAAATATTTTTGTTAGAAACTTTTCAAAACGACTAACACGTGGTTATGATCTGTTGAAAAAAGAAATAACAGAAGCTATGTATTAAACTACGTCGTTTTACTCTATCTACCCCACGACGCCAAACCATTGTCAAACAAGTGCATCCATCCCGGAGGTTCTGCCTTATTTCTCCAACACGCCAAAACCAAACCCTGATCCGGACCGGCCAAAGACCCGATGGGAGTCGCCGACCAGCCCATCACAGATCAATGGGGAACAGATTCCGAAGCCGTCCTTCTCTTAGCCACCGTCGGCGGCGGCACCACGACGGAAAACTCATCCGTCTCTGAGCAACCACCAAAAGACACGTTCCATTTAGCCTACATAATCTACTTTACTCTCGGCCTTGGCTATCTCCTCCCATGGAACGCCTTCATCACCGCCGTGGATTACTTCTCTTACATATACCCTGAAGTCCCCGTCGACCGCGTCTTCTCCGTCGTTTACATGGTGGTGGGTTTAGTCGGGCTGGTAATCATCATTTTGTACGCTCATAAATCGGATGCTTACGTCAGAATCAACGGGGGCCTCGGCTTGTTTGTCTTGTCTTTGCTGGTGGTGCCGGTTATGGATGCGGTGTATATAAAGGGTCGGGTCGGGTTGTATGACGGGTTTTATGTGACGATCTGTGCGGTGGCAATGTCCGGTGTGGCGGATGCGTTGGTCCAAGGTAGCCTTGTCGGGGCTGCTGGGGAGTTGCCTGAGCGGTACATGCAGTCTATCGTTGCTGGCACTGCTGGTTCTGGTAAATTATCAAAACAACCTAAAAAAAAAAATAAAAATTATATATATATATATTTAGAAATTTTAGCCTTTTTTTTTTTTTTTTAAATATTGATTTAGCTAACTTTTAATTGTTTGAAGGGTGAACATTGATGTGGTGGTAATGATTACTCAATTGCGACCTCCAGGTCATAGATTCGAGTCACAGAAACAAGTCTCTTTATGAAAAATGTGGGAACAAAGGTCAGGAGTCAGATCTGGGAGTCTTGTGTACTGGAAATGCCAATTTTTGTTTTAGTTTATAAGCATACCCATGTTTCCCCCTTGGTTGAATTACTTGTTCTGGAGTCATTTTAAGCATGCCATGATCTGTTGTTGTAGTCATTCTCACTTAAAGTGCTCATAGGCTTGATGGTTGCCTAGCCTACATAATCGAAGAATGTTATTGATGGAAAAGACTAGAATGATGTCTCTTCATTTTAAATGCAAATTCGATGCATTTTGAAGTGTATTCAAGTGCAAATTCAATGCATTTTGAAGCATAGAAATGAGTAATATTCGAAAGTCAGTGTTATTGTAGTAGCACTATAAGCAAGCTCCTAACTAACTGATTTTTTTTTTTAACAAAAGGTTCCCTAACTGCTGACCTTAATCCCCATTTAAAGGCACGAGGTGACCATAAAGCCAAATCTGGATGGTTTGTGTATTAGACTACTACATGAAGAGATTATTGGTAAAAAAAAAAACAATATAGCTGACTTTTAGAGCTCCTGTGTAGGTTGCTAAGAGCAATTTTTATATTCCAAATTGTGCAACGCAAGTGCAATCTGGCAAGGAAGGAATTTTAACTTGTGAAGTTGTTGATTGCAGGGGTCCTTGTTTCATTTCTAAGAATCATAACCAAAGCAGCATATAAGCAGGATGAGCAGGGCTTGAGAAAAAGTGCTAACCTTTACTTTGCTGTTGGAATTGTGGTCATGGCTATATGCTTTGTCTTTTACAATGTGGCACATAGACTTCCAGTAATTAAGTACTACATGGAATTGAAAACTCTGACTGTCAACAAGGAAAAAGAGGAGAAAGGATTACTAACTGGGGCTCAGTGGAGGTCAACCTTGTGGGAGATTATGGGGAGCATCAAATGGTATGGAATTGGAATGTTTCTTATCTATGTGGTAACGTTGGCTATATTTCCAGGGTACATAACTGAAGATGTGCACTCTGACTTGCTCAAGGACTGGTATTCCATCCTCCTCATTACTGCATACAATGTTTTTGACCTGGTTGGCAAGTCTTTGACTGCAGCTTATCTTCTTGAGAATGCAAACATTTCCATTGGTGGCTGTTTTGCACGATTGCTATTTTTTCCCCTCTTCTTTGGTTGCTTGCATGGTCCCAAATTCTTCCGAACAGAAATTCCAGTGACAATACTGACTTGTCTTCTGGGACTTACTAATGGCTACTTGACCAGTGTTTTGATGATTTTGGCTCCAAAATCTGTCCAACTACAGCATTCAGAGACTGCTGGGATTGTCATGGTATTGTTCCTAGTTGTTGGTTTGGCAACTGGTTCAGTTGTAGGTTGGTTTTGGGTCATTTGAAGTAGAGGAAAATCTGCGTGGAATTGGACTTCTTATCCAGTTCCTAGTTCCCATTGGGCTAGTTGGTCCGATGATGACTTCAACTTGTAAATCTGTGTAAACTTGTTACATTATGTATATCTTGTCGCATTTCTGTTGAAAAATCGCCTATTTGGTTTTGCTTTAGTATGATGTGAATTTATTCCAGGTCCTGTTATACCACTTGCATCCTTTGCCCATTCCGTGAAAAAATTGCTGTGTATTTAAATATGTTCCTAAGTTTTTTGTTTTTTCGAGCACGCAATTGGATCCCAATTACCAGACAAAAAAAGGGTAACCAATTTTGATATATTGCTTTTAAAGACAAATTATCTGATAGACCAATTCCAGAACTCTGAAGTGTTATGATGCTACATGCAACATCTGATATTGAATGTAATGTAAGCTAAGATAGAACCTGCCACATTGAAATGTGGATATGACAGAGAATATGCATGACATTAATTTGATGCGAGTAGATTTCGTTAGAATGTAACCACTTGGCCATGGCTTTGTGTTTTGCAGGTCAAAAAGTTGAGGTTTTAATCAGAGTGGAAAGGAGGGACCCTCGTTGTTCACTCCAAAGTTTCCGACTTTGTGATAACTCGTATCATACCCAGCTGCCACAGAAGCACCTCCTCCATCCCCACCCTTGACTTCCCGAAAATTGTAACCCCTCCCAACCCAAAAACAAAAAAGACAAAAATTCACGTTAGACTAGAACAGACCACATAGTCTTTGTTGGTTAGATTCTGGTGGTTACTTTACATCACATCAAAATTATGGAACAACTGAGATATGAGCAACAAAAAGGATGAAACACAAAATGGCCCATAATTTGTTCGACGCCTCTTGGACACCTTTTACTGTTATTATCGTATAATTATTTTTTTAACCAAAAAAAAAAAGATATAATAACAAATATTAATTATTGTTTATATAAACCGACTTAAACTTATTATTTGAATAATATTAATAATTTTGAATAAATTTTATTATATCTAAATATGAATATATTAAATCTAGAATTAATAATCTTTTTAACTTCTTTAAAATGAGAGAGATGTTGACAAAAACATTTGAATAAAAATTAGAATAAAAAAATATTAAATTATTACAAAATTTTTAATTCGTGTGATTATTCATCAAGGCCTCACGTGGGAAGGGGTGGTGAAATTCTGAGGTAGCTCAAAATCAACTTGCTGGCTATGGATGCTGCCCTCCCAGAAGAAGCATTCAAACCATCAAAGGCTTCCCAGAGAAAAGATGTTCTTGGCGAGCTTTTGCAATGTTACTTTCTACCTCAACTACATTCATTTATAACTTCAATATTGGTAGATATAAGAATTTATATATCACACCCCCCCTGCCCCTCCAAAAAATCCAAGTCTAGTATCTATTTTTTCAATGTGCTCTGTAGAGTTTCCTTGCGTAGAAAGGGACCATCGGAGGTGTTTTTCCATGAATTCCTGGCTGCTGTTTTATATCTTGGACACTCACGACTTGGTGGCATGTGTTCAATAATCTGCTTCCATTTCTTGGAGATGAGCGGCCACAGTTCGCGTTCTACTCCCTCTTATCCAGCTTTAGATGTTTCTGATTATTGGGTACCTGCTTTTTCTCTTTCGTTTTCAAACATTTGTTGCTACCAATTTAGTAGTAATTGAATGGTTACGAATTAGACTAACTACAGTATGGAACTATTTCTTTGTTCAAAGGAGATTCATCGAGAGCTATAACAATTGAAGCTTAGTGATCAGAGTTTTGAATGAAAAGGACATATGCATTGTTAAGCATGCCTGTATAGAAGGAAGGAAGATGAAAACTTTTTAAATAAACATTTAATTTGACCACTTGGCAAGATGAAAACTTGCTAATACTTGAAAGTACCAACAAAATTAAAAGAAATCATCATGAATGTTTTTAACATTGAAGATGACCTAGCAGCAACAAAATTTTCAACGTATTTTCTTGAATCATGTTGTCTGTATTGCTTTGCATACACAAGATTTGTAAGACAGTTACAATTTCTCTTAAGATTTGTAAGACAGCTACAATTTCTCTTACTTTCAGATGGTTCGAGCTACAATTGTCTTTGAAAACATGATCAAAACCGAGTACTTGAGGAATGAGTGGTGGTATTGGTCATCACTCTCTGCTGCAGCGACGATTACTATTGTCTCCTCTCTTGCCCTGTGAATATACACCCTGGACGCTGCCATTGTATGCGAGAGAATGTTTCCATCTCCTTCTCCCAAGGAATCTGCAACTTCCTACCAAATCAGAAAACGATTGTTTGGTTTATACCGATCCTGCATCTAATCAACAAAGGTGAAGTGCCAAGACAGATTCAAGGACTCCTAGACTTTATCCGAGTGACTCAAGCAAACCTCAAAGCAAATCAATTAAGAAAAGAAAAGGTTCTGGAGGACGAAATTGAAGCAAATGTGTCTGTTACTTATTAAGTTATGCAACAGAAGAATGCCTCAATCTGGAATGGAAGGTGATATCTAAACTGCCTGTGACCTTGTTGGTCATGGGCTTGAGGATCATTGGCCAGGTTTGAATCCCCATCTCCTTGTATGTATGTATGTATCAAGTTAGTTTGAAACTAACCTGGGTGTTGGATCAAAAGGTAAAGGCTGTTTAGTTAGGTGTACAGTTGGACTCAGACTGGTTTCTCAAACATTGAGAATTACAGTAAAATCTTCTGAAGAAGTCCTCATCCACACACAAATCCATCCATCTGAGGGCCCTCCTAATGTAAAGAGCAAAAATTATGTAATGAAGATTTTGGATGCAGCATAACAGTTTTCATTCATGAGTTATGTGTATTGGTTCACCTTTATTTTGGATTTGTTAGGAAGAAATTAATTCCATCTCTGGTCATCATCTCTGATTATTCTGAATAGCTGCAGTCATCACAAGAGGCAGGAAGTGAAGTCTCCACTTCACCCCCAACAAACTTCTAATACAGAACTTCTTGAACCAGTAAATCACTGCTCTTCATCACGGAGATAACTGGGGTTTATAATTTCCTGAAGTTTTGCAATTGTTGTGCGTTCATCTTGTAATTTGGAGGAGCAAAATCTTATGGGACCAGGAGGTGAATGCACAGGGCCACCAATGGTTTCCATGAGTAGTGTAGTTACTGTAGTTTCTTGTTTTTAACTAGTATATCTAGGTAACTGACATTACCTATCAAAACCAAACAAAAAAGAAAAAAGCAAAAATAAAAAAATAAAAAAGAAAAGAACTCATGTTTATAGCATGTCATGTTGGTATTGGTCTGCCACCTGAACAATGTGCCCACACTGATACCAATATACACAGAATTTTCCAACTAAGGCTCAATGCATTAACACACCTGTTATAGTTTAACAGTTTCACTTGTTCCTTATGGTTCTAGCTTAGTACTAGAGATTACTGTACTTTGAACTAGCTAACTTTTGCAATCAATCTCATCCATTAGATGTCCATTCCATTTTTCAGTTGTGAACTCCCAGATGATGACAATGAGTTTATTCTTGGGACTAAATTGGAACCATAGCTTGGTGTCTACTGAAATAATCATTGGTAAGTTTACTGTTGGGTATTATGATTGTGTGAATGTGGCTGTTGCTGGACAATCGTCGCCTGATTTAGTATTAGAATTGTTGGACTCTCAATTTCAAGAAACCAAATACTAACATTGATAAACAAGAAAAAACAATGAAGAAAGAATTTTTTTGGGTCATTTGGGTACATGATAGACAATGTTCATTGTGCTAGAATTCCTCTTTTTTTTTTTTTTTGAACAGCTTGTGCTAGAATTCTTCTAACAGGAACTATTCATAATTCTTATCCTTTTTTTGCCTCCAATGTGACCGAGAGAAAAAAGAATTAGGGAGATCATACGTCATTAGATATTAATAAAACTAACCACATAGGTATAAATTTAATATACAAAACCATGTTATGTTAAAAGCTTATATGGTTTAATTTTCCTGAAATAAAGAGAGAATTTATTATGATGCCATTGGTCAGAAAATCAATGTGATAACTGATAAATTGAGTTTGGCCAAAATATGTCGGTAAGAAAAAACTTCTGCTTTTACGAACCCTAAAGTTTTTCCTTTCTATAACTGGGTTGGGCGTATCAACAACCAAGAAAAGGGAAGACAAAGGAGAATGCAGTAAAGCAGCAAGCATGGATCGAGACTTAATGAAAAAGACAAATGAAAGTCTATAAATCTTATTCTGAAGCAAATCAAATTGAAGACCATTGATGCACAAGAAGTTTTGTGTTCTATGGTAGCGGTAAAGCCACCAAGAAAATTTATAATAACGCAAGAACAATTGTGTTCAGGGATACCGGCACAGGGATTGTTACAAGCTCCATCATGCTTTTGGCCTCAAAGAAAGACCCGTCTCCACCTTCTTAATTTCAAAGATAAGCATCCTCCACATCTTGAGCACAAACATCTCAGCCTCCTCGTCTAATATAGCCTGAAGCATCTCCAGCATTTGGGAAGCCCTCACATGTTCTTGAGTGCTGGATACAATATAATCTACCAGTGTAGTTTCTTCCTCCCCTAGAAACTCGGTGATCTTCTTTGAAATCCACGGTCTCATTCTCTCGTGAATCCCATGCTGCAAAAGTGCATAGGAAGGTGAAATTTAGTATGCACCATCATAGCAAAACAGAAAAACAAATAAATGCTAACAACCCCAAATTCAAGCACGCGATTGAATATTTTGCCAACCTAACCAGTCCAAGGCATCAAATACTAGGCTAACAGGAACCAGAAGAAATCAAAATAACACAAAGGTTTGGCAAAAAGTAACGCAAATGTTATGACCGAAGTGTTTAACCTTTCCAATGCAAGAAGTACTCTACTGGTATTTGGCACCATGATGAACAATGTATCAATGAAGAACAGGGTGAAGACGAGATTAAACCAGGGCGGTGGATTCTCATTAAAATCAATGAGATAATGAGTCCATGAAACAGAAAGCACTTATGAAACAAGAGTAGTAATAGTAAGGCTTATTGGTGAATATAGTTAAAATTCAAAAGAATATGCATAAAGGAATGTTCGAAGAATCTGGGTAACTTGAGAAAAGAGAGGGGGTGACATAGCAGGGTGGTCCTCCCAGTAATTGCACATCAATCATCTGGCTTTTGACTTTGCAGGGAAGCAAAATCACACTTTTAAACAGAAGAGTGAAAAACTGAGAAGCAGGAGATTAGCATACCTTGTCATATACAGCCCAATTTATCTCATATGAGAAAAGCTCATCCTTTGTCCTTGGGATCATATCAATCAATTGCTTTGCATCCAAAAGCTTTTGTTTATCTGGTGTCTTCACTTTATCAATCCCATGACCCCGGTCCCTGTCCCATTCAAGAATCCTCTCCTTGTTCTCATCTCTGGTCCTATTAGTTTCCTCTTCATTCCGGTCTCTATCCCTTGACCTATCATGAGAACGCCTATTTCTCTCTTTTTCTGCTTCAGATCTCTCTTCCTTTGGTGCCACATTTGATAGTCTCTTTGCGAATTCAGCAGCAGCAACCAGATTTGGCTGCTGTGCTCCTGAAGCAGGTTGAATAGCATGCAACTCCTCAGTTGAATAATCGATCGGAACCAGAGGCCTCATCTTTTTATCCTTATGTGCTTCATCATCATCCTCTTCATGGAAAACAGATGGCACAGCAGCTCTTTTTCCAGACCCAACTAAACCAAATCCCAGCTTTCTTGCAGGAGCATTACCACTCTGCTGTGCATCTGATTCAGCCACCAAGTTGCTAGTACCATTTTGTAAAATTACATCATCTGTCATGGAATATCATAACCCATTCTAAGGATGATACAATAAGGCTAAGGAAAAGAAAAGCAGGGAAGAAAATGGGGCAGAAGGAGGGAGAGGGCATACCTATTTGGTTTTCAGCACCAGAATTGCCCTCATAATCCTGTTCAACAGTCTTATCTTTGATTTCAAAAGTGGATTCTACAGCCAATACAGACTTTTCAGTCCCATCATTCATTGCATGACCCAATGAAAGCTTTATTGCATCTCTCTGTTGCTGCTGTAACTTTTCCTCCTCAGCTTTCCTCTTGGCCTCAGCAATTTCTTCCTGCTCCTTCAGTCTGTCAGACACATCTTCCTCTTTCTCCCACAGCCTCTTTCTTCTCTTGTCCTCTAAGACACTCTTGCGCCACCTTTTTCGGTAGTCATCATCTTCATCTTCTTCATCACGAAGAATCTCCTTCCTCCGTTTATGTTCTCTTTCTTTCTCCTTTTCCTTATCATACTGTCGCTGTTTCTCCTTCTCTCTCTCCCTATACTCCCAATCTTTTAGGCGCTCTTCATACTCACGCTCAGCCTCTGCAATCTTCCTTTTCTGCTCCCTCTCTTTCCTCTCTCGCTCTCGCTCTGCATCCCTCTCATATCTTTCAATTTCTCTCTCCTTCTCCCGTTTTAGATCTCTTTCTTTGTCTCTGCTCCTCCTGTCATACCTTTTACTCCTATCAGGTGAGCTTGCTTGAGGCCCATCCTGTTCACTCATGGCCTTGTTGTCACTAGTTGTCTCATCATCATCTTTATCCTCTGCTGCATCTGCAGAATTAAAAAGAACATGAAAAAAATTTCCCAATAAGAAAATTGAGTACCTGCTGCCAATAATGAAGTTGCAGAATCAAAATAGTACAATGTGTGATCATGAATCTGCTACAAAACTAACCATCTTTAGTAATATCAGCATTAGAGTCCCCATCCCTTGATTTAGCTGGTACTTCAACACCTAAATTCCCAGAACCATCTGCAGGTGGAGGAGGAGGTGGTGGAGGAAGTGGTTTGGTCTTTAATCTCTCTTCTGTCATGCTAGTAAGCTTTTCTAAGGCCTCTTTGTCAAATTCCATGTCTTCATCAGTCACAATTCCAAAATTGGCAGTGTCATGATTTTCTTTATTCCTCTTTTCATCATCATTACTTGAGTCCTCTGCCAAGGATTTTGGTTGGTCATCCTTTTCAACATCTGGGGCAGTTCCATCATCCTTAGCCCCTGGACCTTGAGTTTCCTTGAGATTCTTCGAGTTTTCTGTTTTCTTTTCAACATACCGCTCCAGATATTCTCTTGTTGCTTGATTCACATTCAACTTTTAATCACATGAACCATAGATGTGCAAGTTTAGATACAGCAACCATGGCAAAAAAAAAAAAAAAAAAAGTTTTAATAGAATCTAAAAAGAGAACATGTGCAGAACTACAGATTATAGAAAGATATAAGAAATACCCTTAAAACCAAAGTCCTAGGACAACTATGGATACCTAGTACATCATCCTGTTAGAAAGAAATACATCAAGAAGCAACAATGCACTTTGCACTTCCTTTGCACCCTTTTCCCTGAAGAACAGGTCACTTAACCTCAAATTTCAATATGCACCAATGGCCATCTCATCTTTTCCTAACCTTGCCCAAGAGCCTGAACAAGCCATTTCAGGTGCTGGTGTTTTTCCACTGATTTTACATTTGTATCATCAATATAATCAGCCTCTCACATGCAATTCACAGGCTATGTAAACCTGCCTATACTGTAGCTCATTCTTCTCAAGAAACATCAAACATCAATTCTAATAGCCAACCAAAATTTCAAGACTTAACCATTATCGTTGAAATCAACAGCATAACCATTATCATTGAAATCAACAGCATAAGAACCCCAAAAGCAAAAAATAATAATATAAAACTAAGTAACATATTCTCACATACCACTAGTTCTTGCCCATCAATATTGAATTTACTCAGCAAGCGTAATGCACGGAGAACCCCCTCAGCAGATTCAAATTCACAAAAACCGAAGCCTCTTGGAGTCCCAGTGGGGTCTTGTGCACGTTTCCAACTCTTCACAGGTCCACAAAACTTCATAAAATGCAAAAGATCAGATTTCACAAGGCCAAGGCTTCAAGCACAAGATTTAATTAGGAATAAACACAAAAACCCAGCATCATAAAATATAGACAAAAACAAATAAAGTAATTCTATAACAAACCTGAAGGAAGGATAGCATGAAATCATTTTCTACAGTTGGAGCTATCTTGCCAACATAAACAGTAGTTTGTGGTTTTTCAGCAGTCAATGAAGGACCACCTGGCCGGGGAACAGTGGGGATAATCGGGCGAACACCAGGAAGGCTTGGAATAGGAGGACGGGGTGTCATGGGAAGTACACCAACTGGTCCAGGTGGACGTGGTGGAAACACCGGGCGAAGCAGAGGACCATATGGAGCAGGATAACGAGGAACTCCTGTAAAGATGGAAAACAAACATCTATGCATACATATCAGAACAGGTCCACAAACTTAACACAGCACTGATTTCACCACCACCAAAATTATGTTTAAACAAGAATTGAAAAGAATAATAAAATGATGTTACCACAAACAAAAGCATATTAGAGATGGCACCATACGTCAACTATCACCAGCTGAACAGAAAACCTGAGGGAAACATAAAGATAAATAGGTTCGAGCTTAAAAATAGGGATATCTGAAGAGGGCTTACCTCATGCATCCATTTGAAAAGCCTTATCATACTATCCAATGCACCAATTGTGGAATTTTCACATTAAATAACATGAGATAGAGTACCACATTTTCCATTGTAACTTATTTCAAATGTTAGTGATCTAAGTGCAATATGAGAACAGCACAAGGAAAAGGAAGATTGACTGGAATTGGAAAAGTTGTGATACCTTAGCATACAAGCGAACCAGCACTCAGTTGCTAACATGGGCTGCTGCTGGAAAATCATAGACCCGAAAGGGAAAGAATCCTTATAACTAGCAGAAAGTAGCCTACTAAAATGAACACGACATAGAGCAAATGTGATGGTAAGCTTGCACTATCTCCTTTAAACTCTAAACTCCAGATGCTACTTTTTTAGTTTAACAAAACAAATTCCTCATTTGTGCTAATCATTCTTAAAACAAGCAAAGGAAACCAGACAAATATGTGCATACCAAAACAGGAGTTGTAGAAGATGATGGTCTCTTAAGCAATATGAAGCCCTTCAAACCTTTCTCACCACATTCAATCAAGACACTGTAGGAGAAAACATCAGGTCATCGATGCCCTCGTTTCTAAATCTCTCCATAACCCCTCTTTAAAACACTCTTCCCCACTAAAGCATGCTAATAGCCGGAATTTTCATTGCTAGCCCACTTACAAGTAAATGCGAAAAATTCAGTACACAAAGTAAATAAATAACATACATAAGGTTCTACCAATCCCACGTCATTTCAGTGAAATATCCACCATAGTATTCAATCCAAAATAATAACTCATAGCAGCAATTCAAGAGCATAACTAATGAAGATAGCAAACTTTGATGAATTGAAAAAAAAAAGGGAAAAAAAAAGAAGAAAAACCCACCAGGCAGTGGAATAGTGCCTTGAGGGGCTGCAGCAGCAGGGATGACAGGATAACCATTCGGCAACGGAGCATACGGTCGCAGAGCCGGATTGGCCGCACCTGTGGGAACCTGATACGGCATCATGGGCGGCTGTGCGGGACTCGGGCCCGCACCGACTCCAGGGGGCTGCACGCCAACACTAGGGTTTGGATAACTTGGCAATGGAGAGAATTGCGGAACCGGGCGAAACGACGGGACAACAGGAGGTACCGCAGCGGCGGCGGCTGCGGCGCCGGGTATCTGTGGCGGCTGGGGCGGGTAGGAAGGGGCTGTAGAGGGAGGTTGAGAAACCGGAATCATGTTAGCGTTAGTGTTTAGCAAGGGAGGAGCTGATGACTGCTGTTGTTGCGGCAGCGTTGGCGCCGACGCGGGGGATGGATCGGGTTGCGCTGATGGAGGAGTCTGGTTATTAGGTTCAGGTCGTTGGGAATTTAGGTCGAGAGTGGCCGGAGATGAGGGAGCGTCCGCCATGGAGACGGCTGTAGAGAGGGCGGAGACCGGCGGCGAGTTTGGATTCAGAATCTCGTCCTTTTCTTCTGCTTTGCCCTAGAGGTGACAGTTCAAGTTTAATATATTGTAACTCAAGAAACGAACCGGTCAAACGGTTGGACCGATGCCCAATTCGCTGATGTGGCACCTCAAAGCCGACCCTCGATCGTCGACGTGGCGGACAAGTCACTAAAACATGGCCCTGGCTGCCACGTAAACATGCATGTCATCAGAAACTCGGTGTTTTATGTCGGGAAATCAATACGTAAACACAGGTTAATGGACTGAAGAACAGAGGTGCGTTCATATCGTTCTAACATGATTTTAGATTTTTGGTTATAATAAATAGTTATAATTGTAATATTTAAATTTTTATTTATTTATTTATTTTTAAAATAATAATAAAAATAAAATTTTAAAAATAATTATTCAATACAGTATCAAAATATCGCAAAATTTGACTTATTTCTTAATTTAGCTCCATCGTCTGCCTTTAATTGAGACCGCAAAATTAATATTAGAGATCTAAATAATTGTAATAAAGAGTTTTCAAATAATTTTTTTTAATTTTTTGTCAATTTTTTTTATATCTTTATGTAAAAAAGAGTAAAAATCTGCTGAAAAAAGGGACCCGTGAACAAACAAAATAAAAGAAATTCTCTCCTTGCATTCTTATTTTGTTTCCAGTCTTACTCCTCAGTCTAGAACACACTCACGAAAAGAAAGGAAAAAAAAATAAAAAAGACAAAGAAAAGGAAAAAATGCAGGAAAATGAGGATCTAATCGGAAATACGTGCGTGGAGGAAGAGTCGAAGAAGAGACCTCTGGCGCTTGAATGGGACAAGATAATGGGCCAAAAGGACCACGACGAGCCACCAGCGATAGTGATTGTAAAGGAGGCGGCGGAGCCACCACCGCCACAACCGTGGTCGCCGGTGGATCATTTTCCGAAAGAGGAATTCGTTTCGCTGGACGATCACCAGCTGGAGGAAACAATTAGAAGGCAGAAGGCTAATCTTGGGAAATTGAGCCGAAATTTGCCTGACAACGGCGAGAAGCTCCGGGCTAATATTAAGGCCCTCGAGGAAGAGCGTCAGCGTCGGAAGCCCTGCCGCCCCCAAACGGTTTGGCCTCTTTTGCTTGGTATCATCGGAAAATCATGCATTTTGTTTTTGAATTAGTAGCTTTTCCCCCTCAATGATCAATTAGTGTGGGAAATTTTTTGGAATGTGTTTTATTTTATTGATTTTTGTTCGGTTTCCTGTGTGATTTTACTGGCTATTTGGCTGCCTGGAAAATGGCTAATAAATAATAATAATAATAATAATATTTTGTTTTTTTGGGTTCTAAATTTCTAGTTTAATGCGGTTTAATTGGGTCTTTTTAAAGCTAGAACCATCAAATTTTAGTGTTATAAGTGTGGGTTTTTAGTTGTTGGAATGCTTTCTTGGATATCAAGTAAGACATTTGATTGCTTAGAACTTGGATGGGTCTTATGATGATGAATGTGTGTTCCAGAGTTATTCTTTTCGTTTTCTTATTTGGGGAATAACTGTGTTTTGTTTTCAAGAGATTACTCAATAGAGAATGATGTGATTTGAGTTTTGTTTTGAATTTGGAGCAATTTCTGCCATGAAATAAATGCTTTTGATAACAGTGTAAAATTTACCTGTAATGTGTGGAAGAACATTTCTATATTATTATTATTATTTTATTTTTGCATACTTCCTTTTTGATTAATTTACTGTACATTTTTATTATCAATTAAACAAAAGTCATGGGATTGTACAGCCCTAAGAGTTCCTAAGCATTTTTTATGGTTTAATTGTGTGCATGAGTTTTTGGCATTATTCCCTTCATTTTTTGTTGGACAGGATGTTGATGAATGCGCAGAGCCCATACAGTCAACTGGTAAAATCATGATTGCTAAGTTCAATCTACCGATCTTTTCTTTTCTTCCTCACTTGTCCTTAAAGAAGCTGAATTGCTGTGAGCATTTCTATTTTGAATGATTACATTACTTGCCAATGCTTCTCTTGTTATCTGTGATCCATTAGGCATGAGCAGTTGAATGTGTAGTACAATATAGTTGATGATACTGGTTTCATTTCTAGGCAACCTAAATGCGTTTCCCCCTTTTTTTTTTTTTTTATCTCAGATGTCTCCCCACGTGATTGTTCATCCTCTGTACAGTCTCAATTTGCCTCCATCTTCAGCAGAAAGATGGAAGAAAATGTATGGCTCTTGTTTGTGCATTTTGATATAACTCATTGCAATTATCTTTGTCACTGAAATACATGATTGCTATCTTATTTCAATCTCTCTAACAGATAGATGATGGAGCCAAAAAAGCATTTGGAAAAGAATTGTCCACTTTGAACCACTGCAACCAACAGAAAACTAGATCTAATGGAGTTTTATCACCAAAAGGAAGGCATAAAAGTCGGTCATCATCAAAGCAGTGGCCTTTTCGATATGCTAGCAATCCTTATCAAAGTGGAGATAGACGTGCCACCTCAAAAAGTGACCACAAGGGTAAATTTCATTCCATCCGTTCATTTTACAACAATGGGGAGAGCTTGGCTACTGGTTCTACCAAGAAGTAAGCATTTCTTCAATTAAGTTTCTTAAATTTTCTTCACTTTATATGTGCCTGCATAGTGTACTTGTCTGCTTGTGTTTATGCATGTATATTTATGCCCACAGGACACAGTTCCATTTCTTGTCAAGTACCTGTGTCTATTTTATGATTCTGAGTGTTTTAGTCCCAAACTGATACTTTGATACAAGTGCTGGTTATGCTCAAATGCTAAGGTTGGATATTTTTGGTTGAAAAGTGCTGAGATGCTACATTATTTTTTCAATGTGAAGCTGTGGACTTGGAAATATTCTGTTATAGTGCAGTGTCTCAAAGGTTTTTGGTTTTCCATGGTGATTTAAATAATGATTACATTCAGGGACCATTCATGATATGTGGAAAAATTATCCGATGCTTTTCTTTTTTTTTTTTTTTCATTGGGGTTGGGGGTGGAGGGTGGGTGTTGGGGCATGAAGCTAGCCTGAGGGTTCAAGTGTTGAGCAACTTCACAGGATGGCAGTGGTATATCCCTTCTGAAACCTTGCAAAGACCATTGGTTTCCAGTGGCAGTTGCAGGATTACCAAATAGCTACATAATAACAAATGTACCTTTTTTTCCTTTTTGGTTTTGCATGGTTTTCAGTTTAATTGTTCTTTGACAAAACTTCTCAAGTGTTTTAGCCTGCTTGTATTCAGTTGAACAGTGTAAGTATATTCTTTTGCCTCCTTTAATTATTCTTCTTGATTTTAACTTCTAGGAAGGATGATCACTGGCTTCGTTCTTCAATTGCTTCAAGGCCCAAGAAGGTATCTCTCTCTGTCTCTTTTGTAGATTGGGCATCTTACACTGCCACAGGTCAATTTCACATTACTGGGATGGTGTTGAAGCTTTGTTTCAGACTGGATTTTGGCTGCATAATTAAACTGACTTTTAGAGTCCAGAACTGTTATACAGATCCTATTGTATATGTCTATCATTTGCTTGAAATTAAAGCCTTTTGTCTGATTGAAAATATATCCTTTAACCAATCTAGAGTTTTGATGTTGTTGAGGGACTTAAATAGAAGCAGGTAAAGTTATTGCCACTTATTGATAAATCACCAAATAATAGCTCTTCAAAAGTTTCTAAACGACCATGGCCAAAGGTGGTAAAATAATTTTCTTCTATCTCAATAGCTCAATTATATTTCACACCAAACTTAGTTCATAATGAGAAACCATAGCAAGAAAAGATTTATGTAGCTTACCCCAACTATGTTTGGGATTAGTGCTTTGTTGTTGTTGTTGTTGTTGTCAATGTCTCAATTGGCTTACGTTCTTAAATTTTTGTCCTCATTCTTTTTGTGACCCACCAATACAAGTAGGCCAACAACCAGAAGGCTAGACTGGATTGAGTGAATTTGCTTGAACTTTTGCAGCCCTTGACATTTGCATCTCGATAGCAGCTACAACTTTAAATTACTGGTTGAAGGGTCTGGCTGCTTTGTTCAGACACTGCACTTTCTTTCTTATATTTGTATCTTGAATGGTTTATAACAATGATGGTTTGGTAAGCAATATCAATCTGGACTCCCAGTGTGTGTCTGGGAACATAATATGGAAAGGTTAATCTGAGCTTTAAGTCTTCTTGGTTAATACAAGCTGGAGAAATGATAAATATCCTGTTCACTCCGTAACTTTCTGCTGTGAAATCTTCTTTGAACTTGACTATAAGCTTTTCAAATATTGGTTGATTATTCAGTCAAGGAAGGGATGTGGTAAGGGGTCAGAGTTTCATCTGGATATGAGCTGGGATAAATGAGGATCGAAACATGTCTTCCTAGTTTGTGTTTATTTTATAAACAAAGTTATAATTACCAATATTGCATTAGAAGAAATGTGAGGAAAGAAAGGCAAAGGTAGATTCTTCATAGAAGCTCATGGGTTGAAAAAAGTCGCTGGGTTTCAGTTGGTATTATTGGGAAAGATTTAGCTTGCAGCATTTACAGTGGTGCAGCATTATTTTTGTTTGGAAAAACTTGCCATGTTATCCTTTTCTTGAGGGAAAATTGTACCCATGTCTTGAAGAATCCTTGGTTGTAACTTGGATGGACTCTAACACTAGCCTCATACTTGTTATAGGTTTTTGGACGGTATTTCCAGTGACTTTATGTCTAGGTGCTCATGCTAATGATGTTTTATGTAATAACCTAGCAGAATTTAAAATTCTATAAGATGGAAAAGTTTAAAAATGATATCATGTATGAGTTGTTACCTCAATCTGTGTGACATTTATCTTGCAGCAGTTTGGCCTTCCTTGAAATTTCCTGTGACATTGTATTCTTCTTCTTTTTCAGTAGTTGATTAGATCCATGGTAATTTTTCTTTTTTTTTTTTCAATAGGAGCAAAGAGTTGTTCTTTTAGATGAGGATGAAACACAGCCCAATGAGAAAATAGAATCAGTAGACAAACTTGCTGAATGGTAATGTGAACTACCAGTTCTGTCTCATCACTTTGACCCCCCCTTCTCAACCTCCAAGTATGTTGTTAATCTATAATCTTATTCTTTTATTTCTTCCAGTTTGAAGGATGCAAAGATCTACTACCCTTCAAGGTACACCAATTCTGTCCCTGAGATGAATTAGTTCTTTGGGAAATAATTTTGTTAAAGTATTAATTTTTTCCAGGGATTGTCCAGAATCTGCTAATAACTTGTTCTGCATCTGTTACCCAGAGATGATCCAGAATCTGTTGAAATTTGTTACACAGATATTTCATGCCTTCAGCCTAAAGAATTTCTAACTTCACCTATTATGAACTTTTACATCAGGTATTTGCAATAGGATATAGTTTGGGTTCTATATGATGGAGATGGATGTAGTATCTTCTTAAATTTTTTTTATTCTTTGTGAATAAAGTTTTAAGTTACCAATTTTAGACTTTTTTTCCTGTTTAAGGAAATTTCCTTTGCTGATTGTATTCTTGGATTTGTTTGTTTATTCTTCTACTGTTGTGGTGGTAGTTTTCACTAAGGCCCTAATAGTCAGTTGCTTCATTGTTGCCATCTTTGAAATGTTCTGCATGTGCTATTTCACAAAGCTTCTTATGTTTGAGATAGATTGTGGTACTTGTTTTGTGCTAGTGTATACCTAAGTGGACTGTTCTATATGAAATTCAACATATGCTCACTTGCTGCTTGTTTTTTGTAGGTATCTACAGCTCAAAGCTTCTCCAACAAATAGGGCCATCACTGACTATCACTTTTTCAATACATTCTTTTACAAGAAGCTGAAACAGGCAGTTTCCTACAAGGTAGCTTCCGTTGTTTACATTACTAATAGGAATGGGAGTTCTTTATTTGAGCACTTTTCAGTCATCAACTTAGATAAATAGACTTGGTGTGCATGAACCAATTTGTTTGGAGGTTGTAAGCACTGAACAGCATGATGCCAAAACAGCAAAATAAGAATCAACAGTGTCAACTGAATTTACTTGATATTGGGATTTGACCATGAGAAATCAAGAACCCTATATCTCAGTAGTTGCTGTTTCAATAGCCTATTGCCATTGCGCAGTGTCCCCCCCACCTTTTTTTTTACTTTTGAATTTGCTTTGGCATGTATAAGCTTCTGGTTGCAGATGCTTATGCATTGAAGTTCTTTCTTGGACACAATATCTAATGGTCAAGTTCAACATCATATCTACCTTCCCCAATTAACAGCCATTGCTTTTCTAGGGAAGTGACAAGGAATCTTCTTTTGTAACATTCAGAAGGTGGTGGAAGGGTGTCAATATATTTCAGAAGGCCTATGTGTTTATTCCCATACATGACGAGTAAGTTTTTTCTGTTCGTTTTGACTCCCTTCCCCTTTGCTAGATTGCTGATTGATAATGGGATGTGTAGTCTGTGACTTGTGAAAAATTGTCCCTCTGATTTTGAAGCATGAGAAAGTAGTTTGTAGTTCAATTATTCCTGTTCTTGGGGATAGTATGGTATGATGAGTTACCAAGATTCAGAGTTCAGCACCAGTAAAATACTATGGTAATGTGGTCCATCCCAAGAATATGCTTTCTGGTATTCTACACCAAGGCCAAACAAAAGAAGCCTTTCTATATGACTTAGAGCCATTGTCTTGTAATTTATAGTCCCAAAATGATGAATCACTTATCTGCCTTTCTAAATGTATAAATGAGTACAATGGCTCAAACATACTTGTATCTGATGTGGGTGCATGCAATGCACAGCATGCTGCTATGCTTTCTTTGGAGTGCAGTAGCTTTGTAGTAGGAAATGAAGGCAGAGGAATTTCAGTTACTGTTTGAGTTAGTTCCATGTCTTGTTTAATTGGTTGTTGCCTGGTACCTTATCTCATGTGTTGTATGTTGAGATATTTCTGTGGTTCATTTTCCAAATAAGAAAGAAATTTAAAGTGGTACACAGATGAGCTCTGCCCCCTTTCATCTCTAACATCCTGCTATATTGCTCTCATCTGTTTTCTACTTGTTTTTGGTGTTTTCTGCATTCAGTCTTCACTGGAGTTTAGTGATTATTTGCATCCCAAACAAGGAGGACGAATCAGGACCAATTATTCTTCATCTGGATTCATTGGGACTTCACCATAGCAGATTAGTTTTTGATGATATTAGAAGGTAAGGTAGAATAAAAGCCCCTCCAAACAAGTCATGTAATCATAGTTATGATCTTGCAAAAGTAATATTGCAGTCTACATCTTATGTTGCAGACATCTTTTATTCCTTTCTTTCAACAACAATGGTGCTAAGCATGTTGCTACTTTACAACACTGTCAGTAGTTTTTTTTTTCTTTTTTTTTGGAGAAACAGTGTTTTTTGGAGTAAATAATTATCATTCAATTATTTCAGTTTTGTGCTAACTACTTGTTCTTTTTAGGTTGAAGTTGTTAGTTTTAGTCATTGTTTTCTTTAAAATGTTTGCATTTTGTCATATTGTCAAACAGTCAATTTCTACTGTGGATACATGTCGTGTCTGTGCTCTTAAGTAGTCATTCCCCTGCACCCTCCTCCCAAAAAGAAGTATTAAGATGTCCCAGTGCACTGGGTTCCCACACTGTGGAATTTGGGAAAGGGTGAGATGATGAGTATGAATACTAAAGAATGTTCATCAATTCTTTTTTCTTTTTTTTTTGGCTGCAGCTATCTGAGAGAGGAATGGAACTACATGAATCAAGAAGCTTCTCCCTCAGATTTTCCAATTTTGGACAAAATATGGAAGCATCTACCTTGTAGAATTGATGAGAACATAATTTCGGTAATAGCTTATGTCAAATGCCAAGATAACTGTGTCCATTGTGGTTAATATTTCCTTTTGAATTAAGCTTACAGCCCTTTCACATGTTACCAACATAGGATAGATATTTTTTGACCTTTAGCCTGCCCATGTAACCTTTTTGTCTTCCCATCACTGTTGCTATTTTACTCAATTTATTGAGAGAAGCATTGATTTCTTATGATTTTATGTGTCTACTGACCTCTGACATGTTTCAGCTTTTTGTTTACAAGAATAACCTTTCACCTTAATATTTATTTGTTTCTTCAGTTGGGCATGGTGGTATTTAAAACACTAAGAGTTACTTTAGATTTGGAATTGTGGATTTTTTGTTCCATTGTTGAGATTGGGACATTGTATACTCCTTTGTTTGAATTCTACTTCTGTAGCAATGTGCTATATTCACTTCCAGGTCCCCCAACAGAAGAATGATTATGATTGTGGTCTCTTTGTACTCTTTTTCATGGAGCGCTTCATTGAAGAGGCTCCCGAAAGGCTGAAAAAGAAAGACTTGGCAATGGTATTTCCTCCAACTGACCTGATAAATTCTTGAAGCTGCTTAGTTCCTCGTAATGTTTTCTTATTTAACATGTCTCAATTTCCAGTTTGGCAAACAGTGGTTCAGACCCGAAGAGGCCTCTGGATTGAGGGTGAAAATCCAGAAGATACTTCTGGATAAATTTCAAACTGCAAGCAAGAGTAGCCATTGCCCAAACTCGGTTTCTGTTTCCTCAGACAATGATTCGCCCTGAATATGGACAAGATTGCTACATTCCTGGCGGGCATTTAACTACTGCACTGCCATCTCGTGTATAGCACACACCTGAATTCCAATTAAACTAGATGTACAAAAAGATAGTGGGAGTACTTCTGTACAGGCTCAGATGGTGGGTTGGTCCAGATGCCCGTTAGCATGAAGGAAACAAAATTTGAAGCTCCTCACCGGGCAGTTTTGGCGAGTGGTAAGCCCCCTCGGTTGCAACTAGAATTTGGTATGAACCTCAAGAGAACCCTAAGTCTACGCAAGCCTCACATTGGATATGAACCTTAGGAGAACCCAAAGTCTATGTAAGTACTTGTGGTGTACTACTCCAGTCTCATTTTGCAACTGAGATTGTAACAAAATTGTATTAGAGAAGAATTGGAATAGTGCTGTGCTGTTACTTGGTTACGGAGGTAGTGAAGACAAATTTCACATTTATTGCCATTGTTCTTTCATTTCAATTCTACATTATTGGGGCGTGTGAGGAAATTCGATTCAATTGGCTATAATATTAACAGATGATGGCTAATATTGCCTTCCTTATTGCAATAAGATAAATAACCGCATGGACACATCCCTTCCAGAAAGAACAGACAAACCAGAAAATTAGAACGAAGGTCTGTCTCTGGGCACATTGCCCTACGCTAGCTAACTGACACTACCAAATTTGTGCTGTTTAAACACAGATAGGGAGAGAGGCGGAAAGAGAAATCCAAAGTCATATGACCCCCTAAACTGATAACACTTGAACAATGAATAGAATCCAAGTGAAATAGATGCTAAACAGAGAAAAAGATGATGTAGCCACCATGACTTGAAATAATGTGACTGTCTGCAAGAGTCCCACTCTCACTTCTGCAACACTGCCCTTCCACGACCAATAACAGACTTGGCAGACCATCCAATCATTGGTCTCACAACACAATGCATCCAAGTTTGGCCTCAATGCTACGCGATACCGCAAACTAAAACTAGGCAATTCTAGTTAAGAATTTACAGCCATTTGGAATTGCTCTGGAACACGAAGTAACGGAGCTTGCACTGCCCCAGGCTTCCCAAGCTGTCCACAAGCAGCCATCTGATCGTCTCCTCTACTTCCTCGTAAGAAAACAGTGATTTTGGCTTCTGCCAAGATATTCCGAAATTTAATCATATTCTCTTTACTGGTTGGTCTAAATAGGGAGCCACAGTGAGGATTAAACTGGATAAGATTGATCTTGCAAGGAATGCCTTGAATGAGATCAATAAGCCTCTTTGCATCCTCAGAGCTGAAAAAAGAGAAAAATTGCTGATGGTGTGACTAAAAAAAGGGGCATCCAGATGCACGAGACTCCTATGTTGAGAAAATCATGAATTGGATCTTTTAAATCAAAAGGTATATTTCACATCAACCAAGAGCAATGCATTGAACTTTTCCATCATCAAAAGCAGAATGAATCAATACATGTCCATACTATGTCACCCATATAAAATCAGCATGCAAAAATAAAAGGATTATCTAACCTGTCATTTACTCCGGCAAGCATCACATACTCAAATAAAACTTTGTAGTTGTGTTTAAAGCAAAGTTCATCCCGAAGAGTGCCTAGAAGCAAATCTATATTATACTTCCGGTTGATTGGCATAATCCAGTTTCTAACCTACAAAGTACACTGGTGAAAGAGATTTCCATACCATGTGTGTGTTTTCCAGTAAATCAAGACAAAGAAATATGTCATGTACCTCGTCAGTTGTAGCATTCAAACTAACAGCTAAAGCACAATTGGATTCATTAAGGAAATGTATCAGCTGGGGAACAAGACCGCTTGTAGAGACAGTGACCTTTCGAGGACTCAAGTGGAGGCCCTGCTCATCCACCATAATCTCTGCAGCTTTAATGACATTGTCAATGTTCTGAAGTGGCTCTCCCATCCCCTGCAAACAATTGTTTTTATGCTCATAATTAGAAATTACCTGGTGTATAAAAATTATTTCTTCTCTTTAAAACCATGAAAAGAAAATCAAAGGCAATACTGTCATATATTTGTACTGCAGACACAGATACAGAAAATCTAGTTCAGAATATAAAAAAAAAAGAAAAAACCTGAAAAACTTCAACTTCCTCGTTAAAAAGATGACCACAAATACCGGCATCTTAGTATCTCTTAACCAAGTAGGTTTTGTAAATGGAAAATCCCTGTACACATACCATAAATACAACATTTGTGATTGAACCAACTTCACTAGTAAATAGCCGCTGTGCTAACACAACCTGCTCTACTATCTCTGCTGTGGTCAGATGTCTCTTCAAACCCATTCTGCAAAATCGATAGAATCATCATCACAAGACAAACCTCATAGGCCAATATGCATGAATAATATATGCATTAACTGGCACAAGGCAGGGGGAAGCTTGCCTGCCAGTGTAGCAGAATTGACAATTCATGGCGCAACCAACTTGGCTTGAAACACAAACTGTCGTTCTACCTCTATCACAAGGTATGACTACTGTTTCTATTACCATTCCATCAACCAACCTAAATAAAATCTGCAAGCTCCTGTGAGTTTCAAGATCAACGAGAAGAATCCCATAAAAACAACACATAAATCTAAACATGCTGATTTTGAGTTTTAGAACCATGCTCAAGGGAATAATGTGGCACACAGATAACCATAAAAATAACACAATGGACAACAATCATGGTTACCTTCCTAGTTCCATCCAATGCTGTGAGAATATCTTCCACAGATAATGCCTTAAATTCAGCATGTTTGCCCAGCATTTTCTTAAACTCTTTGTTCAAACCTACAAAAGGTAAACAGGAATCTAGAACTCATTAACAACCAACACCCTTCTTTAGTGGAAAGAGCAGTTGAACAAAGCAACACAAAAACATATAAATTTTTCCAATAATAGTGACATCATTAAATGGCATTCCTAGTGCAGGAGGTTCCCACAGTGGTAAGTGAGGGGAAGAGTTAAATTTATAGGCAGCCTTATCCGAACCCGTGACGTCCAGGTCACAATGCAAGTAACTTCTCTGTTATACCGCTTGCCCTTCAAATACTGACACCTTTGAGATAAATAATCAAACGGCTCCCATACAGAACAGGAGAGGGCAGAACAAGAAGATTACCTTCTAGTTCCTCAGTACTAAGCGCCCAAATGTTGTTCCCATACATGCGCTTCCATAGCATCAAGGCCTGACCAGGTCTGAAACCATGAGACTGAACCCATTTCTGTCAAATCCCAAAAGAAACAAAAAAACAAAAACACTTTAGTATACAAAATCAAACCATGTAAACAGATAGAAGCATTGAAAAACATACTTCAAGTTCAGAGTATCTCATTCCTTTAAGAAGCACCCTTGAGTCCCCCTTTGAAGTAGAAGTCATCCAACCACCTCCTCCTACAAAAGATAAATAGAATTGCTAAGAAAGACTGAATCTTGAAAATGATATTTAGGATATATCATATATGGGTGGATGCTGACCAAACTCAGACCAACTTTGGGGAGTGGACCCGACAGATAGCTGGACCGGCGGCGGCAAAGAAGAGATAGCGGAGAAGAAACGAGGGTTGGAAAAGAGAAGGGAAGAAGGGAGATTCGGAGGTTGTGGTGATTCCAGAAAGGGAAAGAAGAGGCGTGTGCGGTGGTTGTTGTGGTGGTGGTGGTAGCCGGCTGTTTGGAAGGTGGCAGTGGGGGAGGCCATTGAAGGAATGTTAGCGAGTGGAGCAGAGTTAACCACGCGCCTCATCCATATACTACTACTCTTCTCCATTCTACTTCTCTAACACAATCACCATTGCCGTCTCTGTTTTTATGAAAAAGACTTGAGCTTTGAGAAGGATTCTGGTGAAGAGGGGTGCTATGCTGGGGTCCAAAATGCAAGCCCAAATTAAAGGGAGGCTTTCCTCCAAAATTTGTTATTTCTTAAAGCTGCTCATAAAATTTGTAGAAATATTATAATAGTTAAAATTTAACATTTTTGTTTTTAAATAGATTTTAATTTTGAGTAAAAAAATAATTCACAATTTAATGAATATTTTATAAACAAGGGAAGGAAAAACTTACATTCCAAATAACATTTGGAGCAGGTAATCATGTAAATTGCTAAATAACATTGGTCTCTGATCAGCTATGCCTACAAAGGCAAGAGGGGTATTTGGTATTGTATGGCATCAGATCAATTGATGAGAGTACGATGGAGCTGTTGGAGGACAATCCTCGGATTGAGAACTTCACGTCACATGAAGCTGGAATTGAGTCTTGTTCTACACGCAGGGGGATTTTTCCATACATGCACAGAGATGCCGTGGTCCAAAAAATAAACCCCCCCCCCCCGGTCCCACGATTTTCAATGATTAAAGTTTCGCTATTCATTTCTACAAAAGGGAGAACTGTATCTAATGGGAACGAACACATCTCAGTATGCAAAACCATCCCCTGATAATAACACTTGAGATACTTGAGAATTTGCAACTCTTCCAGTCCCAAAGAAAGGAAAAGAGGGAATCTTAAACGAGCACCTTCATTCCAGGCTGAAATATACACACAATATTATCCCGTTTCAGATTCACGGAAGATTAGATTTCGAGCAAGCATTTTTTAAACTAGTCACTGAAACTGACCCAAAATCATGGGAAGTCACAATATCATGCTGCATTCTATTGGACGTAGCTAAGTGGACTGTGACTGATCTTCTAACTTTCATATATGCATGCTGAACTGAAGCTTCTTTAGATTACTGTAGGATGCGTACAACTGCCATGCAAAGCTGCTACCTATCATTCAGAAAACTCAGAGAGTAGAAAAGCAATTTCAAGAAAGATGATCCCACAGATTAACTCCACAAATTGGTTAACCATTTCAAGAAAAACTTCCATGCAATGAATATCAGATCACTAAATGGATCAAATAACTATTTCCTCCTTTCAAGTTACATCCGGCAAGAAACATCAGTGAAAAATAATCTCCTGCTGCAGATAGTGTTGCTGGTGGCTACAACAAGAGTCTGTGGTCCATGTTATAGAGGAGTTGCAAATCCTGTATAGGAAGCAAATAAACAGGTCAGGTAGTTTGCATGTTTGAAGACCTCATTCTTAAGAACATGGTAAATATGTTTCTTAAACTTAAATAGGGAAGAAGTCCAGCTTATCTCCTAAAAGATTTTGGGTTGACATGTTCCAATTTAGTGAGTTTCACTTGAAAGCAGGGAAGCCATAAGAATCTTGTGACTTCTCCTATCACTAACTTCAACAAGCTTCCTATGTTTTAGCTTTCACAGTTAAGTACTTTCTGGGGAAAATGCTTTGTGTACTGACAGCTCTTACAAGCAAATATTACGGACACATGGTATTTAATAAATTTTTCCATGTAGCAGTTGGTTTCATGTGAGTTGTTAACATGACATTATTTCATTCATATGCTATGCATATTCGTGAATTTTGTTTTCAAGAGGATTGCATCACATTGCTCTTCTTTTAGATCCTAGCGTACAATACAGGCCAACTGGTGAAACAAAATGAATGAACATGCAAAGAACCAGGCAAAACCTAACAGAAGAGTTATCTCATAAAGACTTGACACCCTCTTTTACTCCCCTTTCTTGATATTTCCTACAATAGAATAATTGCTAGGACTACCAGATGGATAACGAAACACCACCCTTGTGCAGACACATATTCAGACTCCTGCCACATCACAACACTCTGTAGAGTGAGCTTGCTCGTAAAGAATTTGGTTATATGGGATTTTGGGATGGTTCATATATCGATGGGTAGAACCTTTGCTTACAAAACAGCTGTAGAAGTTGATATTGGCAGACTAAACTATACTCCAAACCATAGTTTACATGTTCAGATAACAGAAATGCCTCCAAAGAAGACTTTGGCCATAAGTCTGCTAACATGACAGAGAAAATCAACCAAGAGCTTAACAGCCTTGTAACTCTTTTTACTACAAAAAATTGCACTCAGGATATCAAAAACTACTTTCAAGAGGACACTCCATGTCAAGTTCAAACTATCTGATTGAAAAGGCAATTTCTCCCCGCCGAAGATAGTTGTTTAGGTCCCAATATATTTCAGTTAGCCCACAAAATAATGATGGACAACAAGAGACTATGTTGTTTAACTTCTTGAAGATTAAAAAGAGAGGTGAAGGCGTAACAAAAATATGCCTCTTTTTCTTTTATTATTTTTACATTAAGTTCCGGCACTCAAACATTTTAACAATCATAACTATGCTTCGAAGATAAGGCATCTCCTTCATCTCTTGACAGTCCAAGACACTGGCACATTAGATTCTTGTAATCATAGCTCATGTAAGCTCTACCAATTACATGTTATAAACATTAAATAAAAAGAAAAGAAAAAATGAAAAGAGTGAAAGGAACAAAGAGAGAGTTTTTGCAAGAGTACCCTCTGATAGACATCCCCAGTTGTCATTGTGCAGTGATAGCAATGATGTGAACAAGGCAGAGGCAGTAACACTATGCAATGGCATCAAAGACAGTGCACCACCCAACTCAACAGGAAGCCTAAGATAGCCATCCAGTTAATCTCGTCAGAATCATAATGAACAACTCACTAATATCCACAAGACTAGCTTAAACCAGCAAAAACATCAACGGTCAGACAAACAAAACTGGGAAAACAAACAAAGAAATCAATGTTCCAAAAACCAAGTCTGCAATCCAGTAAGATAAGCATCACAAAAGAACATTACAGATTTACAGCTACACCAAGTCCAATCCAAAGGGCAGGAAATTAACAATTTGAGCTTCAAAAAGAAGCTTCTCAGTGCATGAGACTCCACGCAATTGGTCTAAAGAAGTGTCAGATGCACACACGTGTACCCTTATTTTCATAAAGAAACTGTTTTTGCGAAATGTGACATAGAGGTCATATTGGACTAAAGTTATAGCAAGAGCTTGCCCTTAGCATAAACATAAATGAAACAAAGAAACCCAAGTCTCCAGATGTGCATTCAAACGTTTATTTCACCCCCTAACATTCATCACCATTACTTGCACATAATTCAATTACAAAACAAGATTCACTATCCAGATAGAAAGTCCTTATAGAAATAATTGAAATTAAACAAAATGAATAGAAATAATTGAAATTAAACAAAATGAATAACCAACTTAACAAAAGATGAAATCTTTATACGTTCAAATGCACATTTTATGAAAGCTAACCTGGAGAAGGTGAGATTTTGGAGAGATGAACGAGAAAGAGGGATGGGTTGGGAAGGGGAGAATCCACTCAAGTTCCCAGATTTTGAAGCCAAAGGCGAAGCCTTTGTCGTTCTTGCTGTTGTTGCTGTTGCTTTTGTCGATAAACGAGTGAAAAGGGATTTAGCAGAAGCTGAAGAAAACTGGAGAGTTCTTCTTACACCATTGGCCGCCATCTTCCTTAGTCTGGGAAAAACCCAAAACCTCTGTCATCCCCTTTGCCATTGGAAATAATTTGTTGCTACTGGGCTGGACCTATGACATTGTTATTACACATGGGCCATCAGAGAACCGATCTAAACTCTGCTCTGTCCAATGTTTTGTTACAAAGTCCAACATGCCACGATAGTCAGAAATCCGACTCGGTTAGACCGGCTGATTTATAGATTACAATCAGTCACATCCTATTAGAACTCCCTGAAGTGCCTACCATAATATTTGCGGTGGCAGCATTGTCCAAGACCCACGAAGGCAGGCCTGAGTTCTAAGTTATAACCATCTGTTGATATGATATTAATTTTAAAATTTTTTAATATAAAATTAAATTAAAAAATTCATTTGAATTTAATGTGTTTAATAATATGTGAGTAATAATTTTTTTATGAAAAAGAAAATTGAATAAAAATAAAATGGATAATTTCTAATTTTGACCTATAAATACAATAAATAAAATATTTATAATATATTTTTAAAAAAAAAAATCTAAATTTTTTTTTTTTTTTGCTTCTTTTAGTTACTTTCAACTTAAATATTAAAGTACTAAAATCACGTTTTAATCGAAAATTCTTTTTTTTTTTTTTTTTTTTGTAATTTATTCAACCAATTTTGAGCTGGTAATATGACACCGAGGCATCCGCGTTGCTGTTGATGGGCCCGTGGATCATTTGTAGCCCACGTTTGCGCATTCAACCCGCGACAACTGTACGTCCCACAGAACGATATGGATGCCACGGATGCTGCTGGACCTACCTGAGCCCATCAAACATCCAAGGCGTACATCGGATAAGCTGTGAGCGATAACACCCCGACAAGTCCCAAACGATTTTTGACAAGAACACATGGGCAAGGCAATCACATGTAATTGTAAGTTTGCAACCCGTGAACTTCACTGCACAGGAATTAAGATATGCAAACAAAATGTACCTTTTTTTTTATGGAAAACGACATGACAAGACCCCCATGTTTCTCAACGTTGGAAAGGTCCCCAACATGTTCGAGATGTTCTAGAGGGTGTTTTTTTTTTTTTTTTTCTTTTTTCTTTACTCTTTTCATCCTTTGATACATATACCATAAGTGGGAAGATATTAATTATGATTTAGATTTTTGATTATTTGAATGACATTAAATTATTTAGAAGTGAAAATAAGAATCTAAATAATTAATTGTAATAATAATATATTTTTTTTTCAAGTAAACTCGAATTATTAGTACGAGTCAATAATTTTTGAACGTGGCTAATGCGTCATTCCTCTTCCAGTTTCAGGTTACTTGCAGCCATGTCCAATGAATTTATGGCCGGCAGAGTCTTGAAGGCTATGTATCCTACTCTAAAAGAAATGGCACGACTTCAAGTTGCTTATTTCGCAGGTCAGGTTCCATGTGTCTGTGGTGTCAAATGAACTTTACGTTAATGCGTTCAAGACTCTCGTGAGTAACAAGCACCATATGCAACAATTCCGTTTTTGACTCAATGACGTGAAATCTCCTTCACGGCCGAGGGCATGAAATTGGAGTTTCAGCTAAAACCAATTAATAAAAACAAGTTCCGTAAAATAATGTCATGATTGCAGGTGAGGATCATCGTTTTTTTTCTTCTTTTTTTTTAAATGGGTCAAGGTCATATTTTATTAAAGAAAAATAGATTTGAAACAACCGCACAAGAAAGAAGGAAGATAACCAGAGCAAGAAATTAAAACATGATAATGAGATTAGATTAAGGTTGTGTACGGTTCAGTTAAACTGAACCAAATTATGAAAATGGTAATCCAGCTAAAAAGTTTGGTAATCTTAAATTAAAAAGCATTCTTGAATCAAAAATCGATTTCCTGCAAATTTTGATTTGATTTCGATTAACCATTTTATTAACATAATTCAATAAAAAAATTAAAACTTCTAGTTTAAATGTTAAATATATATTTTTATAAGGAAATGTAATTATTATTATATATGAGATAAATCAATAATTATTTAAAATATAATGATACTTTATTAAATTTAATTGTTATTAATAGTTATATTAGTAATATATATACATATATATATATATATATATATTTTTTAATTCGGTCAACTATGATTTTTTTTAATATAAAAAATCAAAACTAAATTAAAAATGTTAGTTTTTTTGTTAAATTTAGTAATTAATTATAAAATCAAGTTTGATAATTAAAAATTTAATTTAGTTCAATTCAGTTTTGTCAGTTAACTAAAATTTTTGGTCCTTTTAAACACCCTAAATTAGATTACTCAGTTATTCCTTGCATTGTTAAGTTATCCAGGAAAAAAAGAAAAAAGAAAAAAAAAAATATATATATATATAGTTCATGCTAACATGCTTAAAAATCCAAGACGTGCAGACATTAATTGAGTTTGAAGCTTTGAAAATAACTCTCTAAGCATCTAAGGTTGTAGTTCTGTTTTGTTCAACCACGTGAGAGCTACACATGAGGGTCGAACTCCAAGATGAATGCCATGCTCTAACAAGTTTTTATTTGACAGAGTCAGCCCAGTAGTCTTGAGAATTGCTAACATCTCGTACCATTGCAATCAATTTCATCCACTGAGCAAGAAAACATATTAATTAATAAAAGGGCCCCTGAGAATCTCTAAGGAACCCTCGTGCATCTTTGTTTCCACGTTTTGTCTCTTACAAAGCTTTCTGTCTCGTTTGTAATGGCAAATTGGCAGTGATCTATCTCTTCTTTACCATCTCGGTTCCTGATACGTTTATGTAAGAATTGAACAGAGTAGTTGGCTGGGTCTTTAAGTTTAAACCAGACGCAAGGCAGCGGGCAGAGGCAGAGTTGGCAGGCATGGCTGGCTGGCTTACAACACATGCATGTTTCCAAGGCTAGGATACAATTTCCATGGCGACGGAGCTGCCAAATTTATGGCAAGGGGATGGTCAAAAGATCATTTGTGTTGGTGGTCCAACTAGTTGGTTGACAGAATCCCAACCATGGCATCGTCCGGACTTACTTCTTAACCTCCTCGTTTCTTTTCATAACTGAGATGGATCTAACCATTCTCTTTTAAAATATTATAATTAATGTTATGTTAAGTAATGCAAACCTGCGTCTCAATTGTAAAAGCTTGTGAAAGACTCAGAGATACATGATTACTAAATTTGAAAAGAGTAAAAGCGGATATAGTACCTTCTTTTGGGCTTTCCGCTTGAATGCTCCCCTTCGTTTTAGTTTAAATGAATGGGATCATGTAAACGAGGTCCATGCATAAAACTTCACCACTTCTACTATCATATACGCACACTGTGTTAAGATATTTATCAGATAAATAATTAGAAAAAATATGAATTTTAAAATTAATTACTAACAATAAATCAATTGCTTATTACTTATAATCATATAAATTAGTTTAGAAGATAAAATTGTTATTAAAACTGTATTGCTTCTTCCTCTTTCAACTCTTTCCACATGCAATTGAAAAATAAAAAGGAAAAAAACTCTTTAAACTCTTTTAAGAAATATGGAGCTGGAGGATAATGACATTATGTTAGATTTAATATCTTTTAATCATTCAATTAAAGCTATATATATATATATGTGAATTTTGATTTTTGAACCTTACTTTAGATATTTGTATTAATTTTTTTTATAAATTATACTTCAATTTTCATATTTTTAAATATCTCATATTTTGATGTTAAAAATTTCTTAAATTTTTCAATCAAATCCAACTTGATTCTATTTTTAAAATTTTACAACGATCCTTATATTTGTAATTCATTAGAATCATAATATATTGAATATAAATTACAATTTCAAATAATTAGACATATTTTTTAAATTTATTATTAATTAATTAATTAATTAATTTATATTTATAAATTAAAATTAATATTCAATCAAGTGAGTACTGAAATATTAAAATTATCAAAAATTGATTTGAAATATCACTCTAAGACATAATCTTTTAATGTACCTCAATCTTTTCATCACATTAAAGGTTTAATTAAATACAAAGTCACAAATTAATATTTATTCTAATTTATCTAATTATCTTCGTTCTCCAATGAAATCACTAAGAAATTTCTTTTGCGGCAACAACGACATTTAATCTAATTCATCGTCAACAGACGCAACGACGTGTCTATTCTGCAATTTTTATTCAAACTTGGCGCTCCAAACCTACTACAATAGTTTGAATCATCTGACCACTCATCCGAGCGCTGCTGACAACAATGTCCATAAGCTGCGAAACCCGAACAAAAAAATACAGAGTCACAGATAAACATTTATGAGTGCCAGGCATTTCAGGTTACTGCACATTTGTATTCAACTTCTTCAGTTGACCATTTTGCTCTGCCCCTTGTCAGCAGATAAATTAAATTAATGTTATTTTTGCTAAATTTTAGAATTTTTCCATAGCTCTTGGTCTACCATTATACAACAATATCGATTCCACTAAAATACAGACAGGTTTTAATAGCATGGACGTAGATTTCTCTTAAAATGAGTCAGACGAAGGTGATAATCTAACGTTAGTTGCGGTCATATATGTTCAGTTAACGTTCATTTCCTAGATTTGGGTTTATCTTGTGTCGGCTGCGCTGATGAAAAAATTCACAGGAGCAGCACATCAATCATTTCTATTGGTTTCAGCCACTTTGTCCTGTGGGGATTTTGTCGAGGGATACCATATCCAGGATGCATGAACTGCATGGTGGTTGAAATACTTCAGGTTTCCATTTATTACTTCGGCAGAAGTGGCCAGGCGGGTGCAGGCTGGGACAGAATTGGTCACCTCATCAATGCCGCAGCAAAGCCCATCTTAAATGCATGTACTATTTTCAGCTGAAAATTGGCTAGTTAAGATTGAATTATGCTGCACCTATCAGAGAAAAGATTGAATAATGCAGCTTATTGAACAAAATTATTTCAATTATCATCAAAAGTTCAATAAAATAATTGAGGGGTCTTGTTGATTTCAAAAGCATTATTATGTAGGCTTGCAAAAGCAGATGTTGATAATTATCTTGCTAATTATACAGTTTTGGGAACCTTAAGTCCTTAAAGGGCCATTAATAATAATAATAATAAATGTACGTTGAAGGATACTCAGACGGGAAACATGCAAGAGAAGTGCTAGAATTTCAAGGTAGTTAAGTAACAAACATTTAAATTCTTTAAGATAATGGAAAATAATAGGAATTTATGTGAGCATCTTGTAGTACTGCGGGCCAGTGCATGGTCCAGTTATGGGTCCATGCTGACCCAGAACCGGGGTTTAGTCTAGTCAATTGTAATCACATTTTAGCAACTTAAACAATTAGCAAATCAATTAAATTTGGAACATAGCAGCTGAAATCATGACACAAATTAAAGCCTAGGTGAAGAAGATAACAAATTCGTTTACTTTGCTCGACAGGGTAAGATCACGAAAGCCTGTGTGCTAGGTTTCCCTTAATCCCAAACAAAAAATTCTAAGCAAAAAAGAAGGTAAAAAGCCACCACAAACAAACAGGCTGGTGCCGTGGCCTTTTCCTTGGGAACTATGTATAAAAAGCCGCACAAATAGGATGGCCCATATATGGCTATGAACCGCGTCATTCAATAGATATCCGACCTGGACCACATCAGTAACATGGGTCGGGGCTCCGATGCGCAGTACAGATGGCAAAACAGCTTTAATGCAAAATAAATTATGAACATACCATAATTGTTAATTATAATTAATAAATTTATTTTATATAAAATAAACAGTTCCAACAAATTAATATTTATTTATAATATCTACTTAGTAGAATTTATCTTATTTTACTGTCGTCTGGTGGATTAGCGTTGCCGTACATGAAACTTTGAAAGTATTATTTGCCCCAGGGGGCACTCTCTCTCCACTAGTCGGGCACAGACGCGGCTACACTCCAAAACTCGAGAGCCGTGACGACCAGAGTTGAGAGAGATTTGAGTTCCACATTGGTTGTGCCTTAACGGGAAGAAGACAGACCGCGAAAAATCCTGACATTCGGGTAATAGATTTTTTTTATCGAGAAAGCTAAATCAGTGTATTAATAAATGAATCACCACTTACATTTTGAAATAAAAAATAAAAAAATAGAGAGAGAGAGAGAGAGAGAGACTAAAGAGACAATTCGGAAATAGATTGAAGTAAGTGTTTCACAAAATTGCTCCGCAAAATAATTAATAATTGCATTAAAAAAACAATATTTGTTGGCTTCAACAAGACCACGACGCAAGTCAAGTCGGGTCAAGTTAGACATTTCACTCACCGCTCTGTGGGTAAGTTTTTGGTGAAAACCCAGTTGAAAGAGACTGGGATTCGTGGAATTTCTTATGAATTGTTTGGATCTAATAAATTGAATAAAAGTAAAATAAATTAGAACTTAACATAAAATTTTTCCCTGTATATCACATTAAGAGAATTTCGTGAATTAAAACGTCTTTTAAACTAAATAAATGAACTTAATATCTCCTTTATGGGAGTTCAAATCACCAAGTGGCATAATAAAACAATTCTAATTGCTGATTTAATTGAACAAAAGCATCATCCTGCTTAGTATAATTTTATCATCGAAGTTGATGGAAAATGGAATATGATACACAGAAATGAAAAATTTTTAAATAACAGGAATTCTCTCTCTCTTTTTTTTTTTTTTAATAAAAAAGGAAAAAGAGGGAATGGAAGAGTATCAGTGGTACGCTTTTAGAAGATTTATTATTATTATTATTATTGTTTTGGTTTTAAAGCAGAACTATTATCAATGAGAGTTTTATAATTTGATAATTATAACAATGATGACACCAATAAACATCTTCACATACTCAGCAACATAATCCTATTTCAAAAAAAAATTGAAACCCCCGTAATTAACTTAATTTAAAAGTCTTAAAAAAAAAAAAAAAACTTAAAACAAATAGACTAAATTTTTTAAAACAACCTGAGCTCGAGCCAGCAGCTAAGTTTGCTTAGCAGAAGGTTTCGAGCCCAAATGATTACAAGAAAACGGCGTCGCTTTACGCATCGGCTATAGTCCAATTCATGTCGTTCTCGAAGATCCAGTGGCAGACCTCGATCCGACCGGGACCCGGACCCAGAGCCAAGAAAGCACCGTGGCCGGGGCTCCAAGAAGACGTGTCCAAGTGACAGATGGCAACACCGTGATTGATCTTGGTCTTGCTATTCGGGTCAAGTATATCCGCTTCGTAGACCCGAACCTTGGGGACAGCGTGGCAGTAATACAGTAAGTAAGGGTACAAGCTCTGGTGACACGAGACTGCCTTGGTGACTTCTCCGCCGTTGATCCCCTTGACTTCACCGATCAAGATGTTCTGCTTTGACCCGTTGACGTTCTCCGTCGTTCGAACCAGCACGTTCCGGCCCAAGATTGAGGTGGCGAAGTCGATCAAATCCTCGGCGGAGCCTACGCAGCGCTTGGTCTCGCCGGGGCTCGGCGGTCTCTCGCACTCGTTAAGAGAGTCCGAAATGATGCTCTCCATGCTAGAATTATCAGCGGCGCCGAATATCTCTTTCAACTGGGGAATCTTGGAGGTCGAAAACGGTAATTTCGAGGTAATCGTCCGGGGCAAAAACGACCTTTTGGGCATTTTATCTCTAATATCCGGCATTGGCATTACGGTCCCCTCCTTCAGCAAAGACTCCCGGAAGAATTTACCCGGTTCAACCCACCTATTTACCAGACTGCCACTAACCTTCACGGAATCGACAGAGCTGATGTTGGTGTATTTGGTAAAAGTGATGCCGTTTTTGGCGTAGTCTTTGAAAGTGTTGTTGACTCCATAGCTCTGGAAACCAATCTGGTGGTCCTTCGCCCCGCGGCCGTACCCAGTAAACTTGTCAGTGCCTTCATTGAATGATTTCCCATAATTGGCGAAATTGACATTCTCTGCATTCGAATTTTTGCCATAGGAAGAAAAATTATCGTCCCCCACGTTGGCTCGGTCCCTGTAGTTTGCGAAACGGTCGGTGCCGGAGTTGCCACCGGCGGCGTAGTTCTTGAAAGTGTTCTCAGGCACATTCCCATTTGTTCCGTATCCCTTGAATGTGTCGTTAGCCCCTCGGGCTGTCTCGCCGTAATTCGAGAAACCCGACCCGATCACGTTCGACTCTTTCCCGTAACCCATGAACTCGCTAGGGACTCCTTTACCGTTTTTTCCGTAACTGGCGAAGTTTTCGCCGCCGGAATTTGCTTCGTCTGTGTAAGTCGAGAACGTGTGGGCCCTACCACTGGCGTCATCGGCGTAGGTTGTGAACTGGAGGTTTGGGACGTTTACTTGCTCATTGTAACTCTGGAAGTCGCCGGTGCCGCTGTTGGCTCCGGAGCCGTAGGTGTTGAATCTCTGGTCGACGACGTTGGATTCGCGGGCGTAATTGGCAAACTGATCGCTATGGCCGGCGGCGTCGCGGCTGTATCGGCGGAAGGTGTCGACGCGGAGATTATCACCGTCGGAATAGTTCTTGAATGAGTTGTGCCCGCCTGCTGCGTCGGTGCCGTAATTGGTGAAGTTCTTGTTGGCATATACAGCAAAGCTGGAGGCCTTGTCGTGCTTCTCCAGGCTGGGGGCCAAGTCCGGGAAGCAGAAAAGCTTGGCAGAGGAGCAGAAGGCGGGAAGCTGTGTTTTCAGGGCGTTGCGGGCGGCGAGTTTAGCGAATGTAGCGGCGTCCACGGCGGTCATCGGAGAGGCCTTAGAGAGAAAGAAATGAGATTTTGGCAAAGTGCTGCGGATCTCCTTGTTCCAGTACCGAATTAGCGACGCTTTTGGGGTAAATGGATTCTCACCCGCCGTTGACTCACTGACCATGCCAAAACTCACCTGCATTGCACAGACATATAAACAATCAATGACAGATAACAATTTGAAACAGCGCCCCCCCCCCTCCCCCCCAAAAAAAAAAAAAAAGTATTTACACTGACATTGAACAAAGATGGGAAACACAAGGAGATGAAGAAGAGGAAGATAAAAGGGTGAATTTGCATTTTCTTTAAGAACAATGAGTGAGAAGGTTGGATTGTTTGGTTTGGTTTGTAAGAGTTTTTATGAATGGAATTGAAATATGTAAAATAAAAAGGGTTGAGAGACAGAGAGGGGCTTTGGAAATTTTTGGATTTGAACACTGGGATTGTGATTTAATGTCAAAATAATGTAAAGAAGTGGCTGAGAAGGAAGAGGAGAGAGGAGGGAGAGTGTGATAAGTGGTAGTCTAGCAATTTACTGGAAGCTGGTTGATGAAAAACAATATGGGGAAGGAGAAAAGAAATTAGGAGGCATATTTATAAGAACCAAGAGAACTTGATGGGGTAGTTCTGGTTTTTCCAAAATGAGAAATGGACCTAAAAAAATTCATGTTCCATAGATTTTGATTAAAATTAACCAAAATCAGTGTATGGTCATTAACAAAAATGGAATTTGTGACTTACTTCATTCTCTTCTCTTTATAAAGAGAGAGAGAGAGAGAGAGAGAGAGAGAGAGAGTCAGAGAAGGAGAGAGCACAAATTTCTTTTTTTTTTTCAATTATGAAAATAGAAAAGTTAGAGAAGGAGAGAGAAAAATTTTTTTTTTTTTTCCAATTATGAAAATAGAAAAACATTATAATATTTCATAATTCTATAAAAAAAAAATAATTGTACTTTCACACTCTACAATACAATAAGTTGACCCTAAACTAAACTCACTTGAACTATGCATTAGACTTGAATGAAATTCATAAAAGAACGGCAAGAATAGAAGTTGGGTGACCAACTGGAAAACGAACTAGAAGCTAACTACTAAAAGTAAAAATAATAGTAAAGCTCAGGAAAGTTGTGTTTTAAGAGAAAAACTAATTAATAAAATTTATTGAGTTCAAGTAAAAATAAAAAAAAAAATTCATCAATTACATATTTTTTTTGTTGTTATAAATAAAAAAGTTATTTTACTGTTTTCTAATAAACAGTTTCACATAGTCATATCCAGGATTTGATACGGAAATAGTTCGATTACATTATAGCTTACATGCACTAGATTCTGGTGGGTATGTTGCCGGAAAAATATTAAAACCTGCACAAGCTCCCTGCAATTTCATGTATAATCATACATCACAAATGGAAACATGAACCAAGAAATGAATATAAAATAAATAAATTTCTCTAACAATAGGTCTAGGAGTTCTACATTCCAAGAAATTGTAAGCTACAAATAAAACAAATAACAACTAATAAATAAACCGAGGATCTCGTTAGATGATTTGTATATTCGAACACCAATGTGTGATTCTATCCACAAAAGACCATATAACTTAATACTCCAAAGAAAAGCTATTTTTTAAATTAAATAGAAAAATTGGCAAGTTCATTAACACGACGTGGACATGAATCTATGATATAATACTATTGAACAATTTAAGTAAAAAAAAAAAAAAAAGAGTATTTTTAAGTATATAATATAAAATTGATTATATGTAATATCAAAATTTTTTACGTTTAATAAAATTCATTACATGTAGTGGGACTCTAAACTTTTACAGTCTTATCAGGGCAAGATGCACGTTTTACGAGACAAGGGGGGACTCGCACTCTCGAGTGAAAAGGGAGTTCGGAAATTTGGGACGCGGATGCAGCATGAAAAGTGCTAAAAAAGGCACACACGGAGTCTGCAAAATTTGTGATATTAAATTATTGAAAAAAATGATTGTCAGATAAGATTGGATGGCGTCTTTATGTTACACGTGTATGGCCTCCATCGGCCAGGAGTCCCAGAATTAGATATTGACGCGTTTAGCCGATCCGGGTTTTGGTTTATTGCCAGCACACAGCACTGCAGAGAATTTTGGGAGCATTTGAGAAAACTTTTCGTGACACACCATCTTTGGCCTGGAATGTTTTTAGGCATATAGTTCCAATCCACATGGACAGTTCCAAGGCTCGTGAGTGAGAATGGCATGATTCGCAATTTTAGCTTATATATTGGCTTTATATTTCGGTGCCATTCCCGGTTTAGATTGGGTTTGATTATTGTTTTTGGTTTCTGAGTCAGTTCGGTTCATTGTCTGGAGTGAACCTGCGCGGTCAGCTTGCCTGTGCTATGATAAAAATATGATGTTGAACCTATGTCTGAAGTTAAAGAAACCCGCGTGGTCAGCTTGCCTGTGTAAGAGAAGATGAGCTCCCTGCCCCTGCGTACATCTTTCAACAGGCACTCGGCATCCTCCTTGCTCCATCAACTTCCTCCACTTTTCAAAAGTCTCATGCCTTTTGAAGCCTGTCACTTCCTTCACATGGTAACTTTGTCATCAGTCATCCTGTCTGCTTGACAAGCTTGGTGAGAGAATTTCTGGAGTGGCATTTCCTCCAATCTTTTACCAGCAAGAGATCACTTCATAGCCAGTGGAAGGCTAGAATCGATGGAGTCGAACATGGTTCAAGGAATTGCACTCTCTTGCTTCCAAACTGGGGCCATTGTGCTCTGCCATAACGACTATTGTGGGGCATGTGCTTCGAACAAGTCCTAGGAAATCTCTCATTGCTCCTCCATTTGCATGATAGAGTGTCTGGTGCACATGGGAAATACATTTTATGGCCACACTTTCTCCTTTCTTCACACCCTCACATCCACAACCTCACATCTTCTAATCGATCCACGACAGGATGGAACTCGAATGTCATGTTCAATGCCTCAGCAAATCCAGCAAGCCTGTCTCCCGTCTCATTTAATTCCTGCTTGGACTCGCCTATACCTGTGATTCTTACATGGCTAGGACGATTAGTCCTGAAGGCCAAACTCTGAAACAAACCAAGCCATTGAAGCTCATCATCAACCGGATCAAACTCACTAGGAGCCTTGTAAATCTGAGACCCCCTTGGTGAAGCAAGGTCCCCAAATTTAGCTACAAAATGGTTCATCGCTGCAATGTTATTTGATCCAATAGTTTCAACACATGCTGTAAGAAAGCCAACCAGCTCGAATTACTTGCTCTTCTCTTGGTGGTCACGATTTAACAAAAATTTAACTACATATTCAAATTGATACTCATCTTTAAAGTGAGTAGCGTCAGAAATTTATAAAAAATTTAATATATAATTAAAAGAAAATAAACCAAACTTTTTCTCGTTTTCAACTATATATATATCGCTTTTATTAGCATTAACCATGAAAAAAAAAAACATAAAAGAGAAAAGAAAATTAATTTAATATTACTAAACTATATATAAAAAATATGGTAATATATAAGGTCTAATAAATAATAATTAATATATCAATTATTTTTTATTTTTATATTTTAGAATTAATATGTAATTTATTCATAAATTTTATCTAATAATTTAAATTTTAAGATAAATTGATCTCTTAACATAGTATTAAGACGTTTTTAGTCAAAATTTTGTGTTCACGCACTCAACCTCGTAAATATGTGCAGCCGATGGTTTCAGCTTCAAACTTTGAATAGGGTTATATATATCAATGGATTCTATAGACAATTTGCTAGTTTAAGTAGAGAATAAGCCCTAGGCTAGTGGTGCTGTCTCTTGGATAGCACGTCTAAAGGTTATTTTACATGCCATCTCTCGAGCATTTCAGTAGAGCATTGCCGGATGGTCAAGCATTTGATAGCTCACAGTAAAGACATGAGAATTTCGTTTGTCATTATTCTTGCATGAAATGAACTCCAATAAGCATGCTTATTTATTTTCTCTTTCTGTACCCTTTAGGTCAAAAAACAAAAAAAACAATAAAATAAAAAAGAAAAAAGAGAGAGAGAGAGAGAGAGAGAGTAGGACCAGGTCTGCACATGCATGGTCCTACATGAATTCTATCAATGCAATAGACATGGGGCGACTCAATTCACTTGATTTGATAAGAGTGGCTTGATGCATACGTGCCAAGGAATGGGATTGATATCCATCAAATTCAAGGTATTCTTTCCCGTGAATAAAGATAAGGTTTTCTCATCTTCAAGCACATGCAGACATGAGAAGCGGAAATTAATTATGTGACCTTATTAACTACAGGCTTTGGCCCTTGACTTTTTTGTTCACAAGCCTTCCATTGATTCTGAAATTACATTTGTGTTTGCCATAAAAGGAAAAGCATAAACGGTTAGATTTCACTCCTTGGATCAAATCCCTCACCCATATCTAAGGTTAGCATTTAGCATATTATGATAATCATCTATACAGTTAATAGACTTAACAAAACTTAGATGTATTTAGTCTTATTTTTTATTTTTATTAAATATTATTTATTACTTGAACTTACAATTCTCGTATCACAATTAAATAATTTTGCCCCATAAAACAAAGTTGATCCTTAAAATCATAATAATAATTGATTATTTTCTTTATATATATATATATTATCATAAAAAAATCAAAAATAGACAAAATTTCTCTTCTTAATAAAAAAATTTATTAAAAAAAAATTATTTTTATTGTATAATGCATCATTAAATAAAAATTTTAATGATATTTTTTATTTCTTAAAAAAAGACATTATTTCTTGTGAATCTCCAATTCCAACATGCATGGCCTATTCTGACTGAATCGAAGAGCTAGATTAGTACACAAAACTAGAATATCGTGGAGTCCACTAAATTCTATGGAGATGTACTGCCTAGCTAATTGAACCGAGCACGTGGCAAACTGAATGGGATCGTGCAGTCATCTAATTTTCACAATAAATAGCATAAATGCATTCGCGTCGTGGTACTTCCCTCCAAACTTTGCAGCCAAGCTGCGTGGTATTTGGCCAAAAAAATAAAAAAATAAAAAATAAAAAATCACATGTGGCAATAGTATCGATTTCCCTCTTTTGACATAGAGATGAGAGAAACGTTACAGATTGAAATGAGAAAAAATATTAAACTTTAACGTACTCTCTCAAAATATAATAAACGTATTAGGTGTTAAAAATATATTACAGACTAATACTTTAACAAAGTAGTCAATTTGAGTAAAATTATACATTAAACTTGAGGCTAAAAAAAATATATATATTATACATTAAACTTGAGTAAAATTACTGTGCTATCCCCTCACGAGTGGACAATTGCAATTGAGTAGCCAATTTCAAGGGCATTAAGGCTTCGATTGTCTCTGTGAGAGAGATAATGGGGTTCTTCATCTGGAACGTAATGCTCCTCATGGCTTGTTAATAAAACTCGTGTGCTCCTACTTGCCCTCCAAGCATTTATTGCAAAATAAGAAATGCATTTTTGTACTAAAACGTTTAAGGAAAATTTCAGAGATTCTACCCACTCTTGTCTTGCGGCAGACTATCCACTTAGGTGCTGTCTTTCGTCGTTAAAAGAAATGGCATTAACGGAGACAGGCGGAGCCACCCGTAGGTTGATGTTTTCGAGGCTATGTATTCCTTCTTTTTAACATTATATACCTGCAGTCTCAGTGCAAAGAGTCAAAAAGCACCAACCAGCCTGGAAAAACAGAGACCAGTCATTATTCTTCCTAAACAAAGCTGCCTGTTTGACTTTGATCAACTTGCGTTTCCATCGCGGTGTAATTTTTTTAGTCAGAAAATGAGGTGTTACAGCTTCTGGGTAAAGGATAATATGATTCCACCTTGCGAAAAGGGAGTGAGCGTGATCAAGAGTGTATTTATTTTGGATTATCTTCACGCTTTTTTGGATGGCTTTTCAGGCCAGGGCTGACATGACATCATTTTACAACAGAGGAAAATGAATTGACATGCTACCAGAATGTATTTGCTTTTGTAGAATTAGCTTGAGAAAGATGGATCCTCTCAATTAATTTACGTAAGGACCAAGCAGCTTGAGAGACACATGTAAGCCAGTCTTTCGTATGAATGACTAAATTTTACTTATTGTTTATGTTAAGAAAAGTAACATAAAGACACTTACTGCTCTTTGGGTATGAATCCATAGAACTAAGGGCATTTGACCATTCTATTAACCAAGAATAGAACTCTTATGTTGTGTTTGAATATTGATGCTCACAATTCAAATATACAGGTCTGCAGATAGCAACAAGAAAAGGGTGTAAAGAATTCAAGCATCTGTTTGTGGAGAGTGGCTTACATGAGACCCACCAACCTGGTCAGTTGGTTCTGAAAATTCCAAAATAATTACAACAATGATCAAAAGAAGTGTAGGGAAAGGCATCAACAATACCCAAAATCTCTGTGTGAATTGAAGGCATCAGCATGTGAAATACCACATGACAATAAACTATTAAGCACCCAACATGTGGGGCAAATATCCAAGGAAAATGATACCCATACACAGGAAAATGGCGTCACCCGCAATAAGTGTCGAGTCTCGTTTCCGCGTTTCAGTAACATGGGACTCAATATCTCAAGCCAGCATGAAAATACACCACGGTGCACAGGACTGCAAAAATTGGCAAGAACAATACTTCAGGCCATGGTTGTAAGGATTCAATACATTGCATCAATTAACACATGGCAGAAATGCATGTGCCAAACTTTTCTCCTACTTTCACCCTCAAATAATTAGGTGGAAGAACTAGAAAAACTGTGTGGAAACAGCCTCCTTTTGCACCGGGTAGGCCCTTTAGAATGACAAGCTTCACAATGAACATGAAATTAAAAAGATTAAAAAAAAAAAAAAAAGGTTATTAGGGACGTCCAACGAACATTCAATCCTTATACGTGCATCCATGCTTCAATTTGTCATTTAATTAATGGTTGCATTAGATTTAGTATTAGGTATAGCTTCACTTTTTATATTGTGTGATAATGGATCCTGTATTCTTTCTTTTTGTAAAAAAAAATTTCTTGTGCAATGTATCCCAAAAAAAAAAAAAAAAAATCTTTTTTATATTATATAATAATTGATACATCTTTTAATAAATAATAAATTAAATATAATTAATAATTAAAATTGACCGATATACTATGTATCCCTTACCTCTATTCGTCATGTCTAAGCAATAAGGCTCGTGAGAAAAAATAGAAAATTCGAATTGCAAACTACTGTACTGAGATGGCGAGAGGAGCCGTGAATCAGAGTATAAAGCTCTTTTGCTGCACTACATGTCAGTGGTAAAGCTATCTGTCCTTTAATGTAAGCAAATTAATAATTAGATTTGCGTGCTGAAATAGCTGTGTCTCATATTCCATTTCCTACTCCTCAATAGCTTCTTTTTTAATGAAATAAAGATTTAGAACAGAAGCTTAACATGGTGTAGTTTAGTTTGCTGACATTTGTCTTGTTAACAACACTGACAAAGAAAGAAGAGTCTCTTCAAGAGACAATCAGAATTCAGATCAAAGTGCTCGAAGATAGAAAAGCAGAAAGAAATATGATCTATGCTTAACATCTTTTATCAGCGGAATCTAAGTCCTGAAATGAACTTGTAGATGAGGGTTTGATAAAGATGTTTCAGAATTTTTATTTTTATTTTTCTCAATTAGTGTAAAAAAAAGAAAAGAAGCTCCAACGACCTGAAGATAAGAGAGCATATCAATCGCCGTGCTTTTTGCTCAAATAATTCACTGGGACACCTCATAAAGTCTGAATTTTGTAAAGCTGAATGTTCAAGCACTTGGATGCAATGCCTTGCATTTAGCCTACTGATTCAATGAATTCAAGTCCATCGAAAATTCATTACCGCAAAAAGGCATTCTCCATGTACAAGATTCTCACACTAGAAAGTTTTAGAAAAATGTCATATATGTACCCAACTTTACCCCTGAATGATGAAAAAAATTAAAACTCAAAAGCATTCTGATTCTGATACTAGAGAAATTTCATGGGAATCGCAACATGATCGCGAGAAATTAATCAGCTAACAAGCTCGGATCATGTAGCAGATGACTAGACGAGGCGAAGCATGCATCGGTAGTGAAGCTACTCAAGCAGGAATTTTCAAGAAAGGGGTGTTTCGGGCTATGTGCTATAGCCCCCCTATTATTGTACGACGGCCAATTTGACACCAGACCATTCTTGTGCACGTGTCAATCAAACCAAGCGGCAAAAGGAGTTCAACTTCAAATTAACATCTGCTGACAGCTACTCAACCGACGGTAAGTTTACTTTAGCCTGAAGGTCAGAGATGCAAGTCGTAGAAACATGTGTTGCGTACACCCAACCTTCTCCAGACTCATAGTGTGAGAATTTCACGTATTTTAACATGGCTTCGATTGCTGCTGTCTTTATATGGGTACATGTCTGATTATAAAACGTGTAGAATTGTTAGTAAAAAAAAGAGTCCGCATCATTCTCAGTATTTCTAGCAGTATAATATCAGCTGAATGCTGTGCACACCAGCCTGTTATGTTATGAACTTATTATCGAACTGCTTGTTAGGTGCACCTAACAATTCCATTTCCTGTTGAGAAGAAACCCATTGCGACGTCAGTCAGCTGTAATAGCTAACATCACCCTTTTCCATTGCATCTTTGTGCCAGCCAAATTATTTCCTCCGCTTCTGGTCTCTGTTCTTTTGATCAATGGTTTTTCTTTTGGTTAATCATTCACATGAGTGGTTCTTCCAATGTAGCTTTTTGAAGGCAGTGGCAGGTGAATGGAGCCAAATTCCACTTAGGACCCAGACAAAGGAGGTGGTGTGAGCAGTTCCAGTACTCTGTGGCTCTGGTTGTGAGGCATCTAAACCACTTATCAATGATCAAGAAAGTAGCATATGAGTAGGGTTGGTGTTTTCATTTTCCTTCACTTTGGGACCTTTCTTTTTCTTTATTTGTGTCATAAAAACACAACGTTCATGCGTTACTGGTTTTGTGTTATAATTAAGAGCTAACAAAACCTAATTCCCAACGTTAAAACAATCACAGCCTAACCACCATCCACCTACTTCTAAATCCACAAGCCATGCGAGGTTCCATCTAACTGTGTTAATTCTGAGGCAGAGCCTACAGTTTGATGAACTTTCTTCAATTTTGGAGGCTCAAATTAAAACCACTGTTATATCCTGTAGGAGCCCTCTCCACCATAATTTTCGATCAAAAAAGATTGAATAAACTCGGCAAGTCAATGTCATAGCACTAAGTGCAGCCTTCAGAACATAAAGTGCGGCAATTGAGAAGAGACCAGAAGGTAATCCAGATCCAGGCGTCCACCATCTTCTCGTAGCTCAAGCCAGTTCATTGTAAGCAGAATTTTCTTATGAATGATCAGACATCAGCTAGCCATTTGCGCAATGGTTGAACAACATGCAAATCAGGGTAAATAACTGCAACTAAAACCTCTAACGGCTATGATTAAAGGATGTGAATGTTTCTGCCACTTTATAGGGCGCCACTCCAAATGTGAACAACTCATGTCACAAACAGTCTAAAAATGCCAGATCAACTCAACATTAAATCCAATCCCCATTCAGTCTAAGATAAAAATAACACCATAGATGATTTCACAGACCATAAATATATGATTTCACAGACCATAAATATGAAAAGCCATTATTGACAGGGACATCACCCCTCTTAATTAAGCTCTCACTAATCATAAAGTAGATCCTCAAAGTTGCCTAACTCATGGAACAACAGCTGCTCCTAAAGCTAACACAATGGCACCAACCATTCACGTTGATAAAAGAGACCATCATTAAGAACTCTGCATGAAGAAACTCAGATTCTGGTATACATTGGAGTTCTCCAAATGAGAATTTTATTTCATATACCAGTAAACATAAGAGCAGATCATAGCTTGAGAGTAGAAAGATTAAGCATGGAAAAGGCCCAAATAGATTATAGCAAGTACAGCTCAATAAGTAGTCAACTTTCTTTTTTCTCAATGTCACATAGTTCAAGATTACTGTCCATAAATAAAGAGGTAGAAAGCAAACCAAAACCAAGTTCAAAAAAGCAGTTGCCTTAAGCTATCAATTTACAGCCATTACCATCTGTTTGGAAGTCCAATCAAAGGGTTATGCTGGATCCACTGCAAAGGTAAAACCAACTTGTGCAGTACTAGCTTGCAGATTTCTTCCTCCTAAAAGAGAACTTTCACAAGTTCTTTGGGCGTAGGCCCCATAACAGTAATTTGCTTTGCTCAGGATGTGTTTTTTTATTCTCAGGTCACCATCTAGTATGGTAGCAATACTGTCAGGAAGATTCACTCTTCAACAACGTTTACAAGTTCATATTCAATCAGTGATAGGTTGTTATCTTCCTTAACAGTAAAAGAAGCAGGATCTGTGACTTCAACACGGCCCCACTTGTCCACAGCAAGCCTCATCGACCCTTTAAACATATCAATCTTAGCATTACGAAGGATGACTGTAGAGCCCTCTTTCATCAAGTCCACTAGTCAACGAAAAATTGAAAGATGTTATACAAAATTGTCCATACAACAAAATCTTAAAATTGCAATGTACAATTTGGTGGTACTTACAAGATAAAACCAAGATTGACTACCTATCCTATCTGTCTGTTACAAAGATCACATTATAAATTTCCTGTTGGCAAATGCATGGATTATAGTAAAACATTTTCCAGCTTCAATATATGAGCAAAAAAAGCTAAAGCTTACATTCAAAGATGAGAAAAGCTTAGACTTATGATAACTCAACCAGCAAACGATGATAATCCTCATTACCAGAAACCTACAACAACCCACTCAAGATCAAAGGCCATTCAACAATTTCATGTTCTGACTGCTAATAAGACATAGTTACTAGCATATAAGGGAAAGGTAGCAAAACAACAAACCCATACCCTCCCTAAAAAAGAATGCAAAATATGTAATGAGATCGCAGAGAAATCAAAATAAATAATCTAAAAACAGTAGAAAAAGTGGATTTCTTGACAGCCCTTTACATCACAAGTGCTGACAGAATGCAAGTGAAACTCAACACAAAGCGAACAATGTACCTTGATCATTCCTAGCTGTGAAGACGATCATTCCTGTTTCATCTCCCACCAAACATTCAGCAATTCGCATTTGGCGCATTTGAGGACCATCAGGGCGACCCTTCTGCAATACCATCTTTGTATTAACAACCTTCACAGTGAGGGTGTGCCCGCTAGTGCCTGGACGGAGCTGGTCAACCTGAGTGAAAACAGGCTTTCTCAATCCTGGCTTTGATTCTGACATTTCTAGAATCCTACAAAATCAACATCAATACAGAGGAACAAATCAATTAAAAAGATTCGACTTTCACAATAAATTCATCAAAGCCAATACACAGACAGCAACAAAGGGCGGGCTGTAAACACGAAAAGGATTCTTGACAATAAGATCATTAGAAACTCTTTGCCCTCTTCCCTTGCATTAGCTCACCAACAACTACAGGTCAATGCAAGTATATATTTTCTTTAATTTAAAAAAAAAAAAATACAGACACACAAAATAAGTAGACCAACAACAGAAATTATGGGCTTAACTACATAGCAACAAAGTGTAAGGTGCACAATCAATCCAACGACCCATATGCCTTGTTTTTTTTTTTTGTTCAATCAATCAATCTTTCACCAGATAACGTCAAATCAATGCATGCCCACCACGTTACTCTCACTAGGTTGCCATCAAGGTTTTACCTTTCATCATATTTTAATCAAGCTTTCTGGCGATCTAAACAATATGCCACAAAATGTTCTATGTACATGAATTTCAATCAAAAAGTTCATACATTTCCTCCGAATGGTCAAAAGTACGCAGTTTTAATCTTACTTTCACAAAAAAAAAAAAAAAAAAAACACAAATCAAAGTGGATTTAATTCAGATCAAATGGAAATCTCAATAAACAAATCAGAGACAATTGAGAAGAAAAGGAACAAAATTTATGAGAGGCAACAGATACCTTTGAAAGCCCAATGGGGAATCGATGCTACGATGCAAGAGAGCGAGCGAGAGAGAACGAGAGATCTGAAATGAGAGAGAGACGCAAGCGCCATGGTCGGCTCTCTACGAGGATGAAAAGGCTTCGTAGTTTTTTGGTAAAGTGAATTCAGACCGTTGATCAGTGTGAATTGGAGATTGGTCTGATCCTGGTTGTGCACGTGGCGTTGGCTTTTGAATCGTAAAGTGTTTGACTTTAATAAAATAAATCACCGTTAACAGGACGCATCTCCTCCAAAGACCGTTGCGTTCATTACATTTTATCTTGACACTGCTCATCCACACATGCGAGCTTAGGTGGGCCACGAGGGCATTGCGTTGGAAGAATATTGGAAGTTTGACTTTCATATTTTTCAAATTTTTTTTAAAATCAAAATGTAAATTATTTACCAATGAATTAAAACTTTTTTGCTAGTTATAGTTGTCTTCGGGACTGAAAATTTTGAATTTAAATTTGAATTATTGAGACCAATTAAACTCTTTGATTTAAAAATAAAAAAAAATTATAAAAAAAAAGAAAAGAAAAGAGAAAAAGAAACAATCCAGGGCTTAAACACGAGTGCTTGTTCGCGTCCGCTTTGTACGACAAAACATAACTCTTGAAAAAGCGTGTCAGTGCTTTCAGAGTTGGGATGATAAGACTGCCAAGTAATCAATGAGGTTCGAAGTGGCTTTCTAGTGGGGCCCAGTTCCTCTCTTTCGAATGGATTAGAACGCGCATCGTATTACACCGTGTTTGGATACAACGCAAGAAAATGAGCACAAGGAAATAACTGGAAAGAAATAAAATGAGAAAAAAAAAAAAAACAACCTTCATTTTGACTCTGTTAAACCCAAAACATTACATGGGCTGGCAAAAGGCCCAGAACCCATTAAAGTGTCAAATGTTGCAAAAAAGACTCAACACCATCATGACCAAAATCAACACAAATGACCTGAGAATTTACCCCAATTTTTATCAACAATGCTCCACACAAATAAATCTTTGGAGGTGAGTAAGCATTGGACTAAAACTCATCCCTTTGACTAATAATGAAAATTGAACAAATAGATATAAGGCATCATAGTGAAAAAATAAAAAAATAAAAATGGTTGTAATGCAAGAGTGCAGCATAAGGTGAACATGAAAAAATAAGAATTGAGTATAAAGGTAGTTGAGATGATGTGTATATTAGAAGGAAAAAGATATGGTATAGTTTAATTCTTAAAGTAAGATTACTTTGAGGAAATGATTATTTTTTTAATTCTATTTAAGAATCAATTTTTAAAAATTTATTTTAATTTTCTTTATTATATCTTTTGAAATTCTTTAAATTTATTTTTATTTTCTTACTTATTATTGACTTTAATTTTTTTTAAATGTTTTATATGTGGGAATGACTTTAAAAATTCTTGTGATTTTATTATAAAATATGTGTTTGATTAGCCCTTTTTATTTTTTAATAATAAGATGATAGTTGTTTGTTTACCTATTAATTTTGATTTCTCTTACCTTGAAAAGAATAACTTAGTTTGTAATTGGCATTTTAGTTCTTATTTTACAATTTAAATTGTCATGATATATAATGATGGATTTTAGTGGGACTAAATTTTACTTTAAAAATATGATTTTGGATAATTATTTTAACTATAAAAAAATTTCTTTTATCATAAAAAATAAAAATACAAAACTAATATCTCATAATTTTATTAAAATGAATTATTTTAAATTCATATTATATAATAATTTATAAGATTTCATTAACTTAAATGAAATCAACCTTATAATTATTAAGAAAGTATTGGAGACTAGATTAAGATAATTTCTCTTAATTTAAAATAAAACAAAAAAAATTGAAAGAATTATGAACAATAATCCAGTTATAAACTGAATTTATAAAGAAATTATTAATTATTTATAAATTTTAATTAAATTCATGAAAAAAATTATTAATCACTTATAAATTTAAATAAAATTAATTATATATTTAATTTTATTAAATATGATAGTAAAAACTTAAATTTATAATTATACCCTTCGAATAAAAATCTTCTAACGACAAAATCACAACAAGTTATATTGATTACGAATCATTATTTAAAACATTCTCTTCGAGAGGGGAGAGGAATTGTAGCAAAAATTCCCCGGATTTTCATTTAATTCTCACCAACTTCGTCCATCACAAGAACAAAATATTCTTTAGGAGTCCAAACAAGCCACTGGTTCCACCGAACGACGCCAGAGGAATTGAGATTTCCGCTAACTTTCCCGCACACAACGGTCCCATCAGCATCAGTAAGAATCGTCGCCAGTCCACTGAGACGTACACGGATCCACTAAGTTCCACTGTTTTCTTTTTACTTATCCAACATCCTCACAAACTCCTTTTGTTCGTCTCTTTCTTTTGTTTTTGTCTTTGTTTTTTTGTTTTTTTTTTTTTCAAAAACACCCTCCCATCGTCTCCTTTCAACGTTGCAGGTACGATGCTGTTTTTGTTTTTGATATTGCCCGATACCCTTTTGATATTCACTCTTGATTGTTGTCCTATCTGAATCAGATGGTTATGTCTCACTGTCTATGCTGCAGACTGAAATGATATCCGTTTATAGTGTTTAATTTATGCTTGTTTTTTTCGAAATTAGATAATAATCTGATATTAGTATTAATGATCATCTGCTGCTCTAACGTTGCAATTTGGTCTTTGTTGTTTATATATTAAGTTAATGATCAAAGTGTACTTGACAATTCACACTGCCAGGGAATTGTTGTGGCTGTTTTGGCATTTCTGTCTTCAAATAAATCTTTTTGTTTGTTGGGTTTGTGTTTTTTGTGGATCAAAAGCTGTGGTTTAACAGCTACTCGGCTGCGTTTCTTAAACACTTTTGTTTCGTAGGGAGTACCACTGGTAGTTACAGGCTGTTAGTCATTAACTATCAGCTAATCAAACGGGCCCTTCATGACTATTTTTTTTATTTGTTTTGTTAATTGGTTCCAACTGAGAATCAAACTCATTATTTCAGTCATCGAGACCACTCCAATACCAATTGAGTTATAACTTATTGGTTGACTTCTATTTTTTTTATGACAAAAGAATCCCTTTTGGATTATCCGGGATTGCTAGCACGGCCATCCCTTAATCTTACTTTGGGGTTATTGTTTCTAATTTGTCCCCTCGATCGGAGTGTGTAGGAAATGTTAGGAACCTTGATGTTATGGAAACAAGAAATGAAACTTGCTGTAACTTCTTGATGGGATCGAATATATCTGTGAATATGTGGAAGCAAGATATTTTTCATTTTGCGTGATATACTCTGTCTTCGTTTACGGATTAGACATTATCAATGAAGATGAAGCTGAGGTAGCACTTTCCTTACTCTCGATTTTGCTTTTGTTGTACACGCTTGAGTCCTCATGCCAAGTTCAGATGGACACCAAATGCAGGCGGATTACTGTTTATACAGTTACACTATCATCTCCTTCACCCATACTCTCATGTGTAGAGAAGGTACCCAAAAATGGTCATGTTTCTCTCTTAGCAGCCGGTGATTCAGATGCAAAATCATGCAATCAGCCAGGAGCCTCTAAGGTCCTGCACGATGTGCATATAGTAAGAGCTTATGAACTCTAACCCTTTGTGCTTCTGTCTCTCTTTGTGGTTATTGTACCATTGTTTCTGTCATAAGATTTAGTATCATCCTGTCTTGTAGATAAGCCTGAAGATTCTACCTTTGTAGTTTGACAGTTCTATGCATTATGTTCCAGAATTGGATTATTTTGGAGTTATTTGTGTTTGACTGACAAGTCATTGGTGTGGTTCCTGTCTTAGTCAGCGCAGTTGATGGAGGATTTCCTTGAACTTGCTAGAGAAAACACAAAGAAAAATCTTGAAACCTGTGGGGTTCTCGGTGCTTTCCTTGTAAGATTCTTATGCTTGCCAAATTTATTCCAGAACTGAGATTGATTATTTTATCATACCACCATTGCCTTTCAGCCCTTTTATGCTTTTGATTCTGTTAAGTGTTTGAATAAGGCCTTATGATGGCTGTGGGAGGGACTTATTCTTGGTTGATGTGAAGGTGACCTGGGGTCACCCTTAGTGTAAAGTCCAATAAAAAATTATTAATTTTTCATGTTTTTTGTAGTTACATTTGTTCTTCTCTTAAGTAGACTCCAAAATGCTTCTCCAGATTTCATACCCTTTGTTAGCTTTCCCTTTACAGAGATGAAGTTCTGCTAGTCTCTACCACATTTTATTCTCATCTATAATGCATGGAAACTCTCTCTCTCTTTCTCTCCCCCCCCCCCCCCCCCCAAAAAAGTGTCCCTGAAAATTTGCATGATTTTTTCCTTATGGATTTTTCATCTCAGCCTAAAACAGTCTCCACTGACCAGTAGGATGCTTAACACTTTTGGTGAATCAGACAACAGACAAGCAATTCCGGATATTTGACTAACTTTACAAAACAACTTACATTACTGTTGGTTTTGATAATGACTTACATCGTTGCTTTTGTTCATTATTTAGTCCTTCATTATGCAACAGACAGAGTGAACATTACGATTAATAATCTCATTAATTATTGGCCTCTAGGTAGCAGTTATAATTTTCTCCATTAGGTTGTGCCACACGTATTTCATCTATATTTTTCACCTGGATGTTTAGTAGAAGTTCTCTTGAGATAAGAGTTTATGCAAATGAAGCTCATGTGTCTACTTTCTTCCTTCATGCAATCAGGAAAGAGGGACCTACTATGTGACGACTCTGATAATACCCAAGCAAGAATCAACATCTAACTCCGTGAATCCCCGTGGACTTTCTTTGTTTTTTTTCTTTTTTTTTTTTATTCTCTCCTCAATTTAATGGAACTTAACTTGTCAAAAGGCTTTCTAGGCCTAACTAAACTAATGTCTTGTGGATGGCAGTGTGATGCTATAAAAGAGGAAGAATTTTTTGCCATACAGAATGAGCATTCCCTATTCCCAGTTGGGTGGATTCATGTATGTTTTTCCTTTTTGCATATTTTGCTTCAAATTTTTGACTTCATGAACATCTTTTTTTCCTGTCTGTTGTCTTTATTTTCTTCTATAAACTTTTTAAATTAGTAATCATGCCTTTAATACGTTGAAAGCTAAAAAGTGGTCGATGTATTGTTTTCATTTCAGACTCATCCTTCTCAAAGCTGTTTTATGTCATCAATTGATTTGCACACGCATTACTCATACCAGGTAATGGCCCATATATGGATTCCATTGAATGATATATTGAAGTTTATAAAAGCTCTTTACATGATTCATAATGACAGGCATCCATCATTAGTTGTGAAATTTTCATTGTTGCAAGTTGTGAGGGTCATCATTCCATTTCATATTGTTGAATGAATCATAATGCACACACGAGAGGTGCACTCTCTAACAGTGACATGACAAATGACAATATTAGCATGCAAAAGAGATGATATAACATTGATTGAAGGAAATTATTGAAAACAGTTCCAAGTTCTTCCTCATGGTAATACTGCTTGTAAGAGGCAAAAATCTGGCAATTTCACTTGCACTGGTTCTTATTCTTCCTTTTGTTTTCAGGTAATGCTACCAGAGGCCTTTGCTATTGTGATGGCTCCAACTGATACCTCAAGGTGTGAACCTTTTGACAATTCCTGAACAAGCTGTAACTTTGAGTTTAGAATTCATTGGTGCCTTTTTCCTCCCAAAATTCGTACTCCTTGAACCTCATCCCAATCACAACCGCATAAATCTATACTGGCCTTGACACTTAATATAAGTTACATAAAGCTTCTTGTTCATGACTCCATTTATTTTGTTGGTGTTGTCTCATAACTGTGTAGATATGATATCTAGAGTACTTGACTCACCACTCGTTCAGCATCCCACCGCAAAATCTTATCATAGTTCGACTGTTTGAACATTTCTTGCTTTCTGCTCTGCTTTGAATTGCTGTTGCATAAGGTCTTCACAATGCCATCATATTTCAATTTTCCAGTGTATTTACTCTCACGGTTGAGCGAAGCAGGGCCATAATCATTGGCTAATTAATTTTATTTGACAAGTTATTTCGAAGCATTGCTCAACCCAAATCTCAGTTTGATGAGAACCAGATTATTTGGTGACAATCTGCAGCCTTACCTTACACCATCATGCTTAAGGGCATCAAAAGCTAATAACATGGATAGCAATGTTAGACATTTGAATCAACTGCATAGAATGAGATAAGGGTAAGGCTGCTTTGACCAAATTAAAATGCACGCAAATCTATTGAGAGGACAGCAAATAGCTCTCTATATAACCATGACACAGAATTTTTGCTTCCTTGCATGCTTATCTGCTAAAAATGCAGGAGCTATGGATTATTCAGGCTATCTGATCCAGGTGGGATGAGTATTTTGAAAGAGTGTCAAGAGGCAGGATTTCATTCTCACAGAGAACCAGCAGAAGGGGGCCCTATTTATGAGCATTGCACCAATGTATACACGAATTCTAATCTGAGGCTCGAAATTTTTGACTTGCGCTAGAAGTACATTGTGCCTGTGCTGCTGGCGACTGCATCTGGACAACGACTTCCCACAACAAATTTTTGGTTATGTATTGTGTCTTTGTAATGTTCGTAGGCATGAACGAATGTTTTGAGTGTTAGTGAACATAATCTCCAGCTACGACGAGGACGATTGTAAAATAGATTACTTTCCAATTAAAAAAATTTCAGATTAAACTGACCTACTCATGTTCTAACCTTGTCGAACATGTGTACAATATATATATATATATATATATAATTTTTATTTATTTATTTATTTTTGTATATGCAGGTTTTTCATTTGAGTGCAAGGGTAAACTTAATGTCCACCACAAGTTCATAACACAAGGAAACGTTATGTCATATGTCTTAAATATTAATGGAATTCAAATCAAGAAGAGATCACTCTTAAAGCCAAAATGTTGAAGAAAATTATATTTACGAGTATCTACATGATAAAATCTTCAAAAACCCAAACCCACCAACAATATGGTTAGATTGAATTCCTACACTTCTCCAAACCCCAATTAACTTTACATGATGACAGGGGTTATAAGTTTTAATAATGAATTATACCAAAAAAAAAAAAAAAACATATATATATATATATATATACAAAAGCTAATTTACTAAAACCAGAGGGATTAGCATTTAATTAGAAGGGATGGACGTTCTTGCTCAGGCCGTTAACGTTGGTGAAAATGCCAACGATGTCCGGCCGGTACGGCAGATACGATTTCCGTTTATCTTCGTTCTTCATCTTCCGGTTGGCCACGTAGTGTTGCTCGTGCGCCGACGCTGCCGTTTTCCCCGCCGTTGCGCCGTCATTCTTCACCGTCTTCACGGCCACCGTCTTCTTCTTCTCCTTCTCCGCGACGGCTTTCGCGTTTTTCTCCGCTTTCTTGCTTGTATGTTCAGGATTTTTTAAGAAAACAAACGCGTCCTTGCCGTCGCTGTTGCTCCTAGGAACGAGCGCCCGGAACTTCCACAGCTTCGAGAACCCCGTGGAATTGCTCTTCTTGCAGACCTCCGGCGACGCCTCCACGGCCTCTGCCGTCCAGACACAGTACGGACCCTCCGGCTCGTCCGACTCACTGCCGCTATGGTGGCCCTCCTCGACGAAGACTTTCCTCAACGGCGGGCGAAAAGCATCGGAGTTTTCGGTTTTGGGGTCTTCGTCGTCGAAAAACGAGAGCTGCCGGCCAAACAAAGGAAACGCCGGCGTGATTATGCCGTTCTGGAAGACAACATCAGCGGAAACAGGCGATGACCCGTCGGTATTCACGCAAACGAAACTGAACTCCTCCTCCTCCTCCTCCTCCTCCTTCTCATCTTCGTTTTCTTCTTCTCCATCTTGTTTTCGACCATTTTGAGGTAATTTCTCGTTCTGGGCGGTGATCACTTTCAATTTAACACCCAAATCTTCGCTCAATTTCCCTTCGATTTCATCAAATTTGCTGTCGGAATCCGAACTGAAACGCCTCGTATCTACACTACCCATTTTTGCATTCCTCGGCAAATCAAAGAAACAACCCAATTCAGTTCCTCTCTTGTCCTCTCCAATTCGGATTTGTTGAGGTTGTAACAGAGAGAGAAACAGAGTTGAAAAGGGTCTGCTTTCTTTGTCTTTTTTCTTCCCTTTTTTCCTATAAAAGCGGTTGATATCGGGGACCAGATTCACAGAATGGCCAGTTTTTACGGGATGGAGTGATACAGACAGGCGGCAGAAGTACGATGTTTAAGATTGAACGTTAGATTGTTGGAATTATTTCTCAAGAGACAGAGGCTTCACCTTCACTTTCGAATCACTTTTTTTTTTTGTTTTTTTTCTTGGATTGTTAGAATATTTCTGGGTATGTATACACGCGGGAGAGAGGGAGAGAGGAAATGGAAAGGCGCGTAAAATGTGACCCGATTTGCTTGGGCGGCAGGCCAGGAGGCGGGCAATTTTAGAATGGGGCCTAGAGACGCGTTTTACCTATTCGTGGACGGTGACCATTTTTGTCTGACTCCTCCGCCGCAATGTTCACTCCACGGACTTCTTGGAATCTGTCTTTTACCCCTTTAGGTGTGTTCTCGTGTAAGAGGACTTTCCATGTTTTTGTTAGAGATTATTATTCTACGACAATGTTGGGTAGACAAGACATTATTAGATATGATGGACGGAACGACATCTATTAATAATTATAATTGTCTAATTTCTGATTGGGTCCACTCAACGAGAATCATTATTCTACATGGGTCATCTTCGTTTACGCCTACGCGGACATGCCTCGTGGGGGCTGAAAGTCGAAGGGGGATTGGTTGAAGCTTTCCCAACGACCCCCTCTGAGATGGTATGAGTTGCACGTTTGCGCCATTTTAATTGATATTTCAATGTGGGCTTTTCACGTGCTGTGATGAATCAGAGCCCCTAAACAATGAATCTTTGAACTTCAATGGATGGTCAAATAAGATTTTATTAAGAACCCAGAGAGGAGAAGTATGACTTGACTAGCCAGCTTCCTTTGGGGGAGTGGGGGGAAGAATTTCCCTTGGAAATCAGCCAATTTGGCATTTATCAAATTTGGAAACTACTAGATGGCTTAAAAGTTTGTAGAAGTAAATCGATGCAAAATAATTTTATGTTATATATAAAATATATAATATGATACATATAATTTTATATTATTTCACTATAAATTCCTTATATATCGTAAAAATTATTATTTATATTCATAATAAAAGTTTTTCCTTTCGTTTTTCATTTTAAAAAAATTGGTGATTTTGACATTGTATTCATGGAAGCAACGCCCATCATGTGTGGAACCAAAAGACTACAACAGTGGGACGTTGACTTTGCAGGCTTCTATAATTAATAAAAAATTTAAAAAATAAAAAGAAAATCCCTACGTCCGCGGGTTTGTTTTTATTTTGACCGGTCACTATTGAAGTCGACATTGTTGTTGGTCCACGAGATCAAGGTGCCTATTGGGTTGGGTGCACGATACAAATAACAGTCTTTTGCGTTAGAATTTTAAAAAAATTAAAAACAAAAAAAAAAAAAAATCATTTTGGAACTTGCTGACCTCCTCCGTTGCGCATCTTGGACCCTGCTATAACTAAAACCCTGGACTGAATTCTTAGTGCAGGCATCCAATTGCTGCTTAGAGTCGAGATTGATACCGTAACTTTTTGAAGAAAACTACTTACAAAGGGTATTTATCCTAATACTTTAGAAAATCATTCGATTGAAAAGAAAATTTACGTGTTCATAAACTTTTTAATAAGTACAAAATAAAAATAAAAATAAAAAAAAGGTTTTCTGAGCCCCCCCAGTGCCAATAACATAATTATATTATATATTAAATATTTAAGGTTATGCTAGAAGAGTAACGCTAGAAGTACCAAGATTTTTATACTAATTATGTTGTGATTCAATTATTTTTAGCTTTTACGTAGGATCCAACATGCCGCATAATTCAATCCCGTATATCAATTTCTCATTGATTAGGTGAAGTATTAATACAAAAGACCATGGCATTCGAGCTTGAACTTGAATGCCATTACAAAAAGGCCCTTTTAATTATGAAGCAGAAGCATTCATATAATACGCCAACCATCTTAGAACAGAAAAGGGTTATTTTTCTTCGTCTTTCTCATATTATTTTATTTCATTTTTTCAAAAGTTGAGGTTCCCCACACCCCCCGCCCCATTTTTTTTGGTGTGTAAAGTCAATCTCATCTGCTATTACATTACATTGAAGTCATTCTAGCAACTTGAATCAAGTGGGAGGCCATCAGAAGGCGACAAGTAGAATTTGACAGAGTTTAACCAAGCCTAAATTTTGATTGTTGATTGAGAAAATTGCAGGGAGAGGAGAAAAGAGGAGGTTACTCTATCTGCTTGGCCTTCCTATTTCTGGCTCAGGATTCAAGCGATGAAAAAAGCCTAATGGTACTCTGCTACTGTGTTCTGATCGACTTACGCATACCGTATTCCTTTTGTTGTCCTGGTTGCTGTTGCTACCTGCCGTTCCTGCTCCCAGAACCCCCACCAGAATTTCTTACCAGAAACTGCCGAAAAGGAATAAGCATAAGTTTGTTTAAATCTCATGATTGTTTCCAGGATGATATGTCATGAGAAAGGAGAAAACACCAAGAAGTAAATAAGGCATGCATTGCATGCCCACATTGTCAAAGGTGCCTGGAGTCAGGGATCCATCATATTGACTGTGATGAATATTGCAAAAACAGGCAATCAAATTGACTGATTATCTAACCAGAGCAGAGCTTGCTCCTATTTTTCTACTTTCCTTTCTTTATATGATTAGAAGTTCCTTTAAAAATCAATTTCAAGGAATTGGATCTAGTGGCCTGTGCGCCATATAAGAAAGCCTGAAATAATTTCTATTCCAGATAAAAGAAATAGCCCCAGATAAACCAATTAATATAGCAGGATAAAAATCCTAAATTTGATGATAATACTAAGATTAAGCAAACGACTCAGAAAGGTGTACCTGATCTCTGTAAGATGAAAGTATTGACCCTAACAGCCTGTCTCCAGCAATCTGCCTCACACTTTGGAGCAGTTGCTGCCGACTGATCCTGTTTGTCTGCAATTTAACATGTTCAAGAAGACCATATAATCTCTAATCAAGAAAATAAACAGCCGCATTGTAAGTAACATTGGAAATAAAAAATATAGAATCCTTACATGAAAGTCAGCCCAGGATTTGGATATCAAATCCAGCCTAGGAGGGTCCAGAAACCTTGGCATTAAAGATAGCAGAACGGGGAAGTCCCTCAGAAATGAGATGTTCACACAATAGTTTATGGAAGCTAGACAATTTATTTCACAAGCCAAACAAAAGATGGAGGACAAAAAAGGAAACAAAAGGTCAGATTTGAAAGCACATCTACGTTAAGAATCAACGTACAGAGTAAACATGGAAAGATGAGTATCACCACCTCCGCTTACCTTGGATGGAAGGTGGCTTAAAACTGATGATAAAACTAGGAAAGATGTGAGAATTCATGAAAGCGCTCCACAAAATGTATCGTCTAGGTTGTACAAGATTGTCAACACCAGAATCGAACTCAACCGATCTTGGATGAAATTGCTTTGAATGGGCAGGAATGGCTTCTGTCTTCCCCAAGATCACACGGCAGAACAACACATGCCTCCGGCCATTTTCATCAGCAACCGATGATTCCACGCTGTAACATATATAATCATGGTGAATTCCACTTTCCTCTGATTATGCACAAACACAATCAAAATTATTGGTTTATCAGAAGACTAATAACAGTAAGCAATTCCTAAAGGGATAAATGATAACTTTGCTCGACTTGGTCACATCTAATAAGCAAAATTTTCACTTGCTTCCATCTCCAATTGGATTCAACTATCCCATACACACATATAAATTAAATTCTTTCACCAAATTTAACATTACAAATGAGAGGTAATCTCGCCTGTCAAGCAAGAAAGGGCACAGATGAATGCCAACCCCATATCGTACGTCATTGACAGCACTTTCACTGCGTAGACTGAATCCATAAGCCAAGATCCTGCAAATCTCTTCCCACGAAGCACCATACCAAGCATACTTGACATTGGCATCACCACCACACTTTCTACTCACGGCCTGCTCAAAAATAATGAAAGATTGCAGCCGAGCCTGCCCTGCCAAGCCATTACCCAAGTTCTTGTGCACGGCCACAATCTCTACATCTCTTGAAAGCGGTCCCATACCCACAAGAAAAGTTTTCTTGATCGCCTCGTGCTCGCGGCTTCCTTCGACAATCTTGACCCATCCATGACGAGTAAAAGCCTCAAACTGATCGGGATTCATGTTAACCTCATCGCTATCGGAATCTGAATGAAGATTATCGTCATAATCATCAACTACCATTGATGTTCGGTCTCCCGTTCCAACTTGCTCCATCTGTCAGTTCAAAGAAACCCAGATGCAGAATCAAAAAACTGAACCGACCCACATAGGAATTTCGCATCAAGAACTAAACTTTCAGTAAAGGATCCACTTAAGCACTCATAATTAAACAACCCATAGTGCAAAACTCCAATACAAACTCCTCCAGTATCAGGTGAAAACATATAGAACACCAAAATATCCCCAAATGCCTACGAGAACCCAGAAGAGCTTGAAAAAGAAAATCAAGAGCCGACAAAACTTTTGTCAAATAGAAAAATTAATTTAAATCAGAAACAGAGGAATCAATTAAAAGAATTGAACATAGAAAGAAGAAGAAGAAGAAGAAGACTACTTGGGTTTTAACAGTCACTCTCTGCAGGTTTGTGCTTGTTGACAGTGGTTTCTTGCAGAAGAAACCAGAGATTCAAAGAGACAGAAAATATGAAAAAAAAAAAGAATGAAGGAGAATGGTAAAGAAAGAAACGGCTCGTTTGCAATACACCGAGATAGTAAAACCAGAGAGCGAATTTCTGTCTGCTGTACGGCACCAGCTGCACACGCTGACAGGGGAAATGTATATTTATAAAATATTTTAATAATTGTTCTTTCCACTTCCTACAACCTTAATTATATCCTAATGCGTCAAAAAAAAAAACAAAAAAACAAAAAAACACTAAAAAAATTGAAAGGCCTCGCACGGGATTCACACTTCTGGTGTGCCCCTACTCCCCCCGCCCCTCCCACCTGCTCCACTTATCTTTTTCCTATATTATAAAGAAAAACAAATAAAAAAGGCCATATACATTAGAAATATTTTATTTATATTATATGATTATAAAATTGAATTCTCGCGAGTTCTTCCTCGTTAGGATTCATGAAGTTACTTGTGTCCCTACGTGCCGGATAAGTCGGTAAGGTCCTGAAAATAAAATTGAAATTGAGAGAACGTGCGCAGCTGTCCGAAATTTCTCTCTCATTTGACTGTCTTTCTGACCCTTGTTTTGCTTCACAGCGTACCGGGGGGGAGGGGTGACTTTCGTGGTTTCCCATGATTTTGACTTCTTATGTGGTTTCGGATGATTGTCGACAATTGAGTAGATTAATAATTAAATTTAAGAACTCATAATTGAATTTCCTTCTTTTTTTTTTTTTAAATAAATTAATTTTTTTTATCTGCAATTGCTAATTTTGGGAAGTTAATTTCAGTACATTTGTGTCTTGGTTTGAGGTACCTGAATTCTTTTGTTTGATTGCATCGAACGTGTCTCAAATTTGAGCTCGTGGGGGTGTTTCCGTTTGAATGTTCTCATTTCTTGTCAAGTGAGGAGCAATGTCGATGACATGCTTGAAATCAGAATGAGTCCCTTTGATCCTTCATTTTTCATGTTTGTATTTCGGAAATAATTGTTGTTTTAAGAAAGATATTACGTATGAAATCGTGGCCTGGAAAAAAAAAAAAAAAAGAAACTTCGCGGTTTTCAAAGCCATTAATTTAATCTGGTTTCAAAAACAAAGTTATTAGAAAGTGATTGAGTAAATTAGAGTCATTTTTTTTTATTTAATTATATTAAATTTTCCTCATAAATTGTGGACTTTATTTATTTATTTTGTTATTTTAGTTAGAAATTTTTTTTTCATGCTACTATGATTTCTTACATCCGCTGCAAAAATCAAAAAAGGCCGAAGGAGAATTATTGGACCAGTAAAGAGTCCATTATCTTGCCAAGAGATCCCCACCTGGGGCCAATGGACCGATAAATGGAATGAGACATGGCAGCAGAATTGACTCCTGCAAACCCATGGGCCCAATTGGGATCGGCCGAGTAGCACAGAAAAATCATTTTTCAGTTAGAACGAGTTCGATTCTTACAGTATGTTTAATGAAGAAAACAAGGAAAGAGAAAATAAAAAAAAAAAAAAAGAAAGAGAGAATTTTGGGTGAAGAAAATTTGTTATTGTGTTTGGAAAAAATTAATGAGAAATAGATAAATTAAAAATTTTTTATTTAAAGCAGGATAAAATGTAAAAAAAAGAAAAATATGTATGAGAATATCAATTTTATTTTTAATAATAAATATATTATATATATATAAATATAGACAATAAAATTAATTAAAGAATCAATAAATTTTCTTTCATGTTTAAGAGTGATGAATCCCTTATTCTCATTTCCCTTAAAGACATTTCTCAAATATAAACATTAATTTTTTTTCTCTCTCTCTCTCTTTCTTAAAAACAATGTTAGTGTTAACCTTAAACACCAAAAAAAAAAAAGAAAAAGAAAGAGAGAGAGAGAGAGAGAGAGAGAGAGTGAGCGCAATGGACCCATACCCGAAAGCGAATCTGCACCTGCTAATTTTAGTTTGCGCGGTAACCCGAAACTCAAGGAGAAGAGATAGATGGTAAGGAAGATAACAGAAAATAACAGACAACAGACAGTTGGAAGGAGATAGAGAGAGCAACATATACAACAAACAGCAAACAAAACAGACAGTTTTTCTGGGTCTGTTAGTTATTACGTTCACTTTTGTCTTCTGGAAACAAGGCCGCATACACATGCCCCTTTAACTCTTTAGTCTGGGTTAGGCCCCCCCAACCCCCCCCCCCCCCAAAAAAAAAAAAACAAGAATCTCTTTGGTTGATTATTTTATATATAGGCTTGGTCTTGCTTGTTTTTGGTTTTTCTTTTTTTTTTTTTTTTTTTTTTAATTTCTACGCTTCTGTGTATGCTGGTACATCATTAATGGAGATTCAGAATATGTTTGATATTGAGAAGGAAATGAGGAAGGAAAAGGAAGAGGAATAAAAGAGCGTGATCATGTCGAATGAGTCTTCCCCACAACCTCCGCCGGCTGGCTTATCGCCGCCGCCTGGAGGAGAATCAAGGAAATCATTTGCTCCACCTCCTTCTAATGAGGGTGACGATTCCCCACCATCATCACCGCCTCCGCCACCTGGTTCTCCACCTCCTCCTGCACCAGCACAATCGCCAATGTCCCCAAGTTCCAAATCTTCGCCACCTTCTAGTACCCCACCACCCTCAAAAAGTCCTCCTCCGCATTCAGAGCCTCCCACAACATCACCACCAATACCATCAACAGCTCCACCCAATTCATCTTCGCCAACACCACCACCACCACCTTCTTCTTCTTCTGTTTCTCCTTCCCCTCCGGGGTTCCTTCCACCGCCTACATCTTCTCCTCCTCCTCCTCCTGAAACACCCTTTGCAACCCCACCACCTGCCGGCATATCTCTTTCTCCACCTCTTCCTGGGGCTGCATTCCTATCTCCACCTCCACCAGATGCAGCATTTACACCACCTCCAACTCCTCCAGCTACCAATGTGCCATCAATTACACCAGGTTTAATCCCACCCCCACCAGCTGTGCTCCCCTTAACGCCACCTGGATCGGCTACTTCTCCCGTTCCCAGTCCACAGGCTCGCAATTCGACAACGACCTCTAGTGATGTAAACAGTTCGAACATTTCCAGCACTTCCCCTGGAGGAGGGAATGATGCTGGTGGAACTACATCAACCAAGGTTGTGGTTGGTGGGATTGTAGCAGCTGCTGTACTCCTTGGAGTAATTGCGCTCTTTTTTGCGGTTAAAATGAGGAAGAAAAAACAAAAGCCTTATGCTTCCCACAACATGCCACCCACTAGTCTTACTATAGATACAGGTAAAGTTTGGTTTCCTTCATTTCAGGCTTCACATTGATGGATATATGATGATGTAATTTGTGCTCATTGTTTGCTTTGATGGTCACTATTCTGGTCCAGCAAATCGCTCCTATGGCTCGCAACCTCCACATTCTGGGGCTGTTGGAGATAGTTTTGGGAGTCAAAGAGGGAATATGTATGTTGAAGAGGGGGCTGAATCTGGTGTTATAGGTGGTTCTAAAAGCCTTTTTGCTTACGATGAAGTGACGGAAATGACTAGTGGATTTGCTCGTCAAAACATTATTGGTGAGGGTGGGTTTGGATGCGTTTACAAAGGGCGGATGTCAGATGGGAGAGAGGTGGCTGTGAAGCAACTAAAGGCAGGCAGTGGACAAGGGGACCGGGAATTTAAGGCCGAAGTTGAGATAATCAGTCGTGTTCATCATCGACATTTGGTCTCTTTGGTGGGCTATTCCATGTCCGACCATCAACGAATGCTCATCTATGAATTTGTTCCCAATAAAACGTTGGAGCATCATTTGCATGGTAGGTGAATCTTGTTTTCTGTTATTGCATATAGAAAAGTTCGCCTTATTTCATGAACTGAATACGAAGCGACTTTTTGCCAACAGCAAAGGGATTGCGAGTGTTGGATTGGCCCAAAAGGCTCAAAATTGCTGTAGGTTCTGCAAAGGGTTTGGCATATTTACACGAAGACTGTATGTATTTCTTCGTCCTTCTTACTAGATAGTTGTCCATATGCGTGTGTATATGTGCATTTGTCCATAACTTGTTCGTAAGTGACTCAGCTAGATAAAATCTTCTGAATTCTCTGATTATTTTTCTTCTTGCTGTATTATCTGCCTGGCATGCAGCGCATTTCAATGTTCATGTTGATCATCAGCCGAATGCGTAAGCAAAGGGGAAGCCGCACTGATTTGTTTTGCTTTTCATGAACTATTTGTAGGTCATCCAAAAATTATTCACAGAGATATTAAGTCAGCAAATATTTTGTTGGATGATGATTTTGAAGCTCAGGCAAGTATTTCATTTTCTCTGTTGACAATCTTCTGCTTCATGTTGCACACGACATAGGTGCAAAATGTCTAAGCCAGATGTTCAGTAGACTATAATGGAACTAAATGAATTTTCTTGAGAATTTTTAGTCCAATGTGGTCTATCAGACATATTAAGCCTAAAGTGTAGTCCTGCCTTTTGATTACTATTACTGCTTTCACTGCAGGTTGCAGACTTTGGGCTTGCCAGACTGAATGATACTACTCAGACCCATATATCAACTCGAGTCATGGGCACATTCGGGTAGGTTTGATTGTTGTAATACTTAGATTGGATGTCTTATCTTATACTTGTATTGTATTCCCTTTCTTGCTAACCCTTTTATTGTTTTTTTGGCCCACCAAGTTTCTAAAGCAAATTCCTCCATTGGAACTTTTTTTTGTGGATTTTCCTTGTAGCTCGTTTGAATGATTAATTGTCATATACTTATTCCAATCCAATTGTTGAAAAACAATAATAAGAACAAAGCCTTAATCTCAAATTTAATGAGGATAGACTACATAAATCTTCTTTGATATTTTGCTTTATTATGAACTAAGTATTATGTAAAATCTAATTGTTCTAAATTTTGTCTAATTAAAAATTTCCAAGTCAACTTAGGTCTTCTTCTCCCTCTCATTCTACCATTTATCTAGATTTGATTGCACCTCTTAATTGAAGTATTTGGTGGTCTAGTTGAAATCAACACAAACACGAAACCCTCACCTTGTCTTCCATTGATGCTACACTTACTTTGCTACAAATATCCTTATCTTTTATTTGGTTTTCCTTAGAATGGTCATTAGACATGTTTTTTGACAGCCCAACACTCACTCATACATGGCTAGTCTAATTGTTGTTTGATATAACTTATTCTTTAACTTATGGAAAATTTGCAGTCATATAAAACTCCAGTCTCACATCTCTAGTTTTGTCATCCAGCCCTCTTGTATGAAGTAACATATTTGTATAATGCACAGCTCAGAGTTTAATTTGAAGTACCAAGCCTTTGCATTTCTAGCATGTGCAGTTTGCCTTTTGCTAATGTTTACTTTAAATTCAGGTACCTAGCACCAGAGTATGCGTCAAGTGGCAAACTAACAGATAGATCTGATGTATTTTCATTTGGAGTAGTGCTTCTAGAACTAATAACTGGGCGCAGACCTGTTGATCCAACCCAGCCTTTGGGAGATGAGAGCTTGGTTGAATGGGTATGAATTAGTTCTTGAAGTACATATGTTTGTTGATTTCTGTTTATCAATCATGCTTATTGTTCAAAAGCATCAGGAAATAACACTCAAGAAAGAAAGACTAGAGGGTTTCTATCGATGTCCTTGTGCCAAGAATAGCTGAATAGATTTCTTTTTGGCTTGGTTGTTGTTGTTGAGGGCCAGCCTATATTTTAGGCAATTCTGAATGTGTTCCATGGAGTCCTCTTTGTGAAAATGTGAGATGTTAATTAGAAAGGTATAATTTTTAGCATGCCATGATCTGCTCGGCTATATGTTAAGCCTGCTTCTAGTTAAGAGCTGTGTTGGTATATACATTTATTATGTTTTTCCCATTTTAGCATCTCATTTCAGAATTGGACACAAATAATGCTTGCATGTTTTATATATTCAAGCTCATTCACTTTGAACCATGTGTTTATGATTCTGATAGGCTCGTCCACACCTTGTTCGTGCTGTTGAAAACAGTGATCTTAGTGAATTAGTTGATCCACGGCTTGAGAAGCACTTTGTGGAGAGTGAAATGTTCAGAATGGTTGAGACAGCTGCGGCTTGCATTCGCCATTCTGCTCCAAAGAGGCCACGCATGGTGCAGGTGATGTTGAACTAACGTCAATCATCTATTCTTGTCTTTCAGCGAATCCTATCATAATTTTTGAATTAATTTGAGAATAAATAAACTGCCCTATGTAATTATAGAAAAGCATAGTTTCTAGTCATCTTTTTCTGATAAGTACAGTTAATAGCCTATGGTGGACAATAGTTTTAGCCTGAAAATGACACTTTTATTTTCCCTCCTGGTTTAGGTGGTCAGAGCATTGGACTGTGAAAATGAAATTTCTGATCTCTCAAATGGGATGAAATATGGTCAGAGCACAGTATACGATTCTGGTCAGTACAATCAAGAAATTATAAATTTTAGAAGGATGGCACTGGGCAGCAAAGAAGGCTCAGAATTTGACACTTACAGTGGAGAAAACACCTCAAGAGATGTATCCCATGGACCATTGAGTTCTAGTGGCTACACAAGCAGTGACTCAGAAACTCAAGCCATGAACCAAGCAGCTGTTGGTCGCAGATAAAGTGGGGCTCAAAGCAACTGGGGTGACCTTCATTTTAATGAAGATGAGACAGTCACACTAAAGATGTTATTGAACTTATTGGGAAAATGCAGTACTCTAAGGTCCTGTCACAAGAGGCTCTGCACTTGGAATGGTTTGGACTGATCATCATAAAGCATTCTGTTTCTTTTGTCGTGAAAATCAACTGGAGCGTGCAGTTGACTCTGATGAGCAGTTGGAGGAAGCCTGCCAAATGTGACTCACTCGGGTTGCTGAAGGTTCATTTGTTGTCTTCTTTCTTGTCATGATAAAAATCAACAATCAGGTCCCTGGTGATGCTAAAGCAAAATGGATACAATTTTGAATGCATATAGTTCTTTTGAGAAACCCCTGATTATGATGCCAATTTGAATCTATCCCATGCCTGTAGTGGTTAACCGTACACCTAAGGATTTCATTCTCATACAGTTTTTGCTAGTCAAGGATCGCTTCAGCTACCACTTTCTTATACTATTATCACAAATTGCAACAACTGTGCTTGATATGCTAATAGATGAAATGGAGGGTGTTAACTAGGGACTATCAATTGCTTTGTTAGGAGAAGAAAGAGACCATATAGGGACTTAAATCTTATTTTTTGTAAGTAAACAAAGTGAGAAAAACTAAAGGTACTTTGATGGAATTCTTCACCCAGAAGAAAATAAAATACAAGAACATATAGAAATCTTTATCCTAAGAACTCCACATCACTCAAATCAATGCGTATAAAAAAGAGAAAAGCGTAGGAATGACAATTATTTGTTATAATTATATATTTATGAACTCGAATCTAGTCCGGCCTGATCCCTTTACTATGTGTCCGTACGTCTCCGCAACTTTTTTCTCAGCCTAATTGGCCAGCCCATTGGCTCACCCATATCCTGAATGGAATTAGCCTCACATTTGACATGATGACCATTTTCAGACAGCAGCTTGTGTGCTCTGGGATCTCCATGGCCAGCCGGTCTGCCACTGAGGAATCCATTCTCCAACCCAAACTCGATGTCCCTTTCTTCCCTTTCCCTTTCCCAGGGGCGGAAATTGTGGTTCTGGTGGCTCTGCTTGCTGGGTCTCCGCTTGTTTTCTCGACCCCTTTTGCATAGCCTGCCTAGGCAGCAAGCAACTACTGGTATCACAACAATCATGGTGAGAATTGCAAACAAAATCCCGAAAGACCCATTTGAGTGGGGAGGAGAAGTTGGTGGCTGCATTGTGACATTAGTGTTTATCGTTGTATTTGTATAGACATGTTTTTCTTGTTTGTTTGATGATGAAGCTGATCAGATCAAATAGATGGGAGTTTGGGCTTAGTACTATATGAGTTTGCAAGCTGCAAACCTTGTTCTTTGAGTGCAGAATAAGGGAGACTTAGGTAGAGTACTGTCACAAGCTATAAGATTGCCTGTCCATTTGGTTATGCATGATTCGGTTTCTAGTGTGTCTGCAGCCTTTTTCTCTTTAAGAAAAACACACGCACTCACACACACAGAGGGGCTGTGAAGTTTGCTTTGATATTAGTCGTCGTCGGCCTCACCACAATAAATTTGAATGCAATTTATGAACATAAGCCATAATAAGAGTGTTTCTCTTTTCCTCCGGGTTTGTCGAGTCATGATATATCGGTGTTCGTTATCAGAAAAACTCCCATATAAACCTGACTATAATACGACATATTGAATTGAATTATGTCTACTGAAAATTTGATATGACAATCGGAATCAGTTTGAAGCCATAATCAGAACCAAACTGTTTAATCATAGTTCGGTTAAGGTTCACTCTTCCCATCAAATCGTAAATGAACCCAACTGCACCGTCACCAAAGTCTAGTTTATTCACGGATGGCCTATTGGCGAATGAATAGAAGAAACAGCGACTTCCTACCAGAATCAAACCCAAGTCAGAATTCAAAACAATTGCTTCAAATCAAATGTTAGATCTACCTTGCACCAATAAACTCCGCTAGCAATCTACTCTGTACTGTCCATTTTAAACAAACAATACTAAGATTGCTGATAAATCTCCAGCGATGTGGGAACTCCTCTTGCATCACAATATTAGGTCCAATATCCAAGATGAAAATGAGATTCAGCTTCCAGCACCTGACTTTTTATCTGTTTCCAGTCTTCCTTTTCTTCCTTCTTCCATGTTCAATTGGTACTCATGTCCACTTTCTTCTTTTAATTTTTCAGATTCTTTATAAAGTTTCTTTCTTTGGTATTCTAACGTTCAATTTTGGTTGACAATTATTGCAGTTGCCACTCCAGTTGGAATATGCTATGGGCGTGTTGCAAACAACCTACCACCACCTTCCGCTGTGGTAAACATCCTGAAATCCAATGGCATCACAAATGTTCGCATCTTCGACGCCAATGCAACCACGCTGCAATCATTCTCTGGCACGGGGATCAGCCTCATAATCGGCATCCCCGATGAGGACCTAGCTTCCCTTGCGTCTGGTGCCTTGGCCTACTCTCTTGATTGGCTCCAATCCAACATCTTTTCTCACATTCCAGCTGAGCAAGTCAAGTACATTGCTGTTGGCAATGAAGTCTTTCTCAAGGATCCATTCTACACTCCTTATGTAGTCCCTGCCATTACGAACCTTTATAAAGCGCTAAAAGTGCTCAATCTAGCGGACAGCATTAAATTGTCTTCTCCACAGGCTGCTTCCATCCTTTCTACATCGCACCCTCCATCCTCCGGAACGTTTGATCCTTCCACCCTTTCCGTGATGATTCCTCTCTTGCAGTTCTTGTCTGACTCTACATCACCTTTCATGCTCAATGTGTATCCTTACTTTAGCTACACCAACAATTTGGAATATGTCCCGCTAGACTACGCCTTGTTTAGAAGCCAAAATAGCGTTAGAGACGATAAATTGTCATATAATAATCTCCTCGAAGCAAGCATCGATGCGTTTGTGTCTGCCATTGAGAAAGAAGGGTTTGCTGGAGTGAAGGTTGTCGTGACGGAGACAGGGTGGCCGACGGCGGGCGGCGAGGCTGCCGGATTGGCCAATGCGTTGACTTACAATGAGAATGTGGTGACGCGGGTGGTGAGCAATTTTGGGACACCTAAAAGGCCAGGGGAGGAGCTGGAGGTTTACTTGTTTGCAGCTTTTGATGAGAATGAGAAAGGCGGGGAGGAATATGAGAAACATTTTGGGATCTTCAGGCTTGATGGGGCCAAAGCTTATGACTTGGGTTTCAGCTGAACAAGATTGTTGCCATAATTGCATTGAATTTCAGTACTTATTTTGATCCATCACTGCCAAAAAAAAAAAGAAACCGAATGTAAAATGATGCTATACTTTCCAAGTGACTGTAAGTGTATTGCTAAACTGAACTAAAAGATGTTTACCAAAAAATATTGGAGAGAACACAAACTTGCTCCTTCTCTCTTGGATTTATGTTCGAGAATATGATGCTAACAATCGAATTCTGCACATATCTTGGAGGATTGTCTTCAGATGTTTTTAAAAAATGCGAGTAAATGATCTCATTTTTACGATTCCTTTAAAAAAAAAAGATTGATCACATATCCAACCGATGCTTTTCTTTACACACAATAATTCTCATCTTTAACTTTATCCACAGCCACGTCAGGTGTTAAATATTACTCATTTGGAAAGCGACATTTCCGTTGTCACTTAGTGGATTTCATAGCCAATTTCCACAAGGTTTGAAAGTTCACCCATGTTATGCTATCAAGAAGTGTAAAACTTGTACAAAATGCAACCCATATTAACATCAAGCCCACCTCCGCCCGACATTTTTACAATGAATTTGGATTTTTTTTATGTTTTTTAACTCCCAAAAAAAGGGGGATAAGTCAAGATATTTGGCCACAAATTAAAAAGTGACACCGACCCCTAGAACAAAAATCAAATGTGCCGTTGCTTAGCCAAGAAGGAAACTGTAGAAAGACAAGTGCTGATATAAGCTTGGCGGGATGAAAGGATGAGAGTCCCAGTCATTCCAATCCACCCTGCAGAAACCCATCAAGCAGAGATTAAGGTTGAAAGAAGCCATAGCCATAAAATCACAAACGATGAGTAACGGCAACGAGTCTCATGATGTTGTGGCTCTTCTCTCTTCTCCTGACAGAGATTTCCTAATTCGAAACAACGGCGACCAGGTTCCTTTTTGTTCTTTCTTCTCTTGGTTTTTTTTTTTTTTTTTCTTCCTTGTTTGTGTATGGTCAGCTAATTATTGTTTTTAGCTAACCTCGTAAAGGTGAGACAGACAGACAGACAGAGACAGATGAAGATGCTTGTGTTGTTTTTGAAGGGATTTTTGTTTACTTTTTTTTAGTCAGTTTAATGAAGGATTTTGTTACATTTTTATTTGAAATTTATTAATTTACGAATTTCTGTATGTGGGTTTGAGAGACTTTAAAAGTTTGGATTGGCTGCTATTGGGGCGGAAGATGATTTTTTTTTTTTTTGGTTGTCACAAGGTTGGGTTTTTGCGAGGTTTACCCTGTACGCCAACCTACCGCAACTCTAGCGCTTGTTGTTGTTACTTTAACTGAAATCGAAAAAGAAGATGAAAGGATTTGTTTAGCTCGGGAAATTGGGAACTGAGACTTTAAGCTTTTGATTATGTGTCTACCTAATATGCATTTTCATGGCTTGAAATTTTTTTTTTTTTTTGTGGCTTGATCTATTCTTTCCCCAGGCGCCCTGCAATTGGTGTGGCTTTCTTGCTTGAGTTTTTGTTTTTTCAAATTGATTTATCTAATCAAAAAGTTGGAACCAAGAAGTGCTGTGATGGTTGTTGATCGCAAAAATGCATGGTTGATATGGGATTCTTGGCAAAACAATCGTCTAATATCAATTTTGCAGGTTAAGATTGACAGCTTGAAGGGGAAGAAACTTGGCTTGTATTTCTCGGCTTCATGGTGTGGTCCATGCCGACGTTTCACCCCAACTTTGGTGGAAGTTTACAATGGGCTTGCCCCAAAAGGTGACTTTGAGATTGTTTTTGTCAGCGCCGATGAAGATGATGCATCGTTTAAAAGCTATTTCTCATTGATGCCATGGCTAGCAATTCCATTTTCCGATTCGAGCAGGCGTAAGCATTTGGATGGGTTCTTCAAGGTGAGTGGAGTACCCCATCTTGTGATCATTGGTGAAAGTGGGGAGGTTCTGAGTGAAGATGGAACTGAGATCATTGGGGAGCATGGGGTTGAAGGTTACCCATTTACATTAGAAAGGATCAAGGAGTTGCAAGAGCAAGAAGAAGCAGCAAGAAGGAATCAGTCTCTGAGATCTCTCTTGGTCTCTCAATCTCGTGACTATGTAATATCGTCGCTTGGGAGGAAGGTAGGAACTGTGGTTAAGCTTTTCCTTGTTAGTCATGTATGATCCCACAACTATTGCTATCTTTTCGACATTATTTTTTTTTTTTTGCTGACAAATTTTTCTGCTTATGGACACAAAAGGTACCCGTATCTGAACTTGAAGGGGGAACTGTAGGTCTGTATTTCTCATTTTCTCGCAGACCATGTGTTGATTTTAACACAAAGCTTGTTGAAGTATATGAGCAATTGAAAACAAGGGGTGAGAAGTTTGAGATTGTGTTGATATCTTTGGACAATGATGAAGAAACTTTCCAGCATTCCTTTGGGGGCATGCCTTGGTTGGCTTTGCCTTCCAAGGACAAGAGCTGCAGCAAATTGGTGCGGTACTTTGAGCTCTCAACTGTGCCCACTCTTGTTGTTATTGGCCCGGATGGGAAAACTCTCCATCAGAATGTTGCTGAAGCAATTGAAGATCATGGAGTTCAAGCGTATCCCTTCACTCCAGAAAAGTTTGCAGAGCTTGCTGAGATAAAAAAGGCACAAGAAGACGCTCAAACCCTGGAATCAGTCCTGTGTTTAGAGGATCGGGACTTTGTCATTGGGAAGGATGGAACCAAGGTAGCTTTCTCTTCCTGTAGTGTCTTGTAGACCTGTTACCAGCCTCTTAACCATCTAATATGCTTTTGCTATTGATTGTGCTACCTGATTTGGGTCCTCAATTTTCAACATTTGTTTTGTGATCAATTACATGAGTTGCACTCTTATATCAGATTCTGGTGTCTGAGCTTGCTGGAAAGAACGTTCTCCTTTATTTCTCAGCACACTGGTGTCCCCCATGCCGTGCCTTTTTGCCTACACTTGTTGAAGCATACCACAAGATTAAGGCAAAGGATGATGCCTTTGAAGTAATTTTCATCTCTAGCGACAGGGACCAGTCTTCTTTTGATGAATTCTTTTCAAAAATGCCATGGCTGGCACTTCCCTTTGGAGATAAGAGGAAGGCATCGGTGAGCCGCAAATTCAAGCTCTATGGTATACCCATGGTTGTAGCCCTTGGATCAACTGGCCGAACTGTCACAAAAGAAGCCAGAGAGTTAATTATGCATTATGGGGCTGATGCTTATCCTTTCACTAGTGAGCGTCTGAAAGAGATAGAAGCCGAATACGACAAGATGGCGGAGGAATTGCCGGAGAAGGTGAAGCATGCACTTCATGAGGAGCATGAGCTGGTGCTTGCTCGTCGTATGGTTTACACCTGTGATGGATGCCAAAAAACAGGCAATATATGGTCTTTCTACTGTGCAGAGTGTGATTTTGATCTCCATCCTAAATGTGCTATAGAAGAAAACAAGGGGACAAACCAAGGCGACGAAGAGGAGGAGCAAGAAATCAAGGAAGGATGGATATGTGATGGTGAGGTCTGTCGCAAAGCCTGAGAAATGGCAGCTTTAATGGCGGTTACATCCCCAATTATTAGTTAGCATAGCTTTATTTCATAAGATAATGGATGATTGCTATGTGAGGACGTATGATTTTAAGGGTGTAATCGTTTTTTTATATCATGACCCTATGGTTAGCAATAAAATATGTGAGGAAAATTATTTGGTCAAGCATTTCACTTATGCATTTGGAGTTTTAAATGACCAGAAATTTATCCAACATGGGCTCTTGACTAAGGGCGGACCTACTGCAAATCCATGCGCAAAGACATGGAGGCATTTGCATTATCAAGTGCAAACAGCAAACATTTTGATGGGGCAGCTTATTGGGTAAAAATTTATCGGCTTGTGCCGGAATTTTTGAACCTTAGTACACGTTTGAAGCAGTGGGTGCCAAATATAAATGGGATCTCTTTCTGTTCTTCTTGCGAAAAGAGAGACAATTTTGGGTTTTTTATTATTTAATTTTCTTCTTTTTATGAGTTGAGAGTCTTAATACAATGGTATTATTGTGATTAAAAGGTTATTCGTTAAAATTGAAATAACATTTTTTTTTATTTAAAAAAAAAAAAGAATCTAGCACATTACTCAGAAACATACAATCAATACAACTCACCAATCTTATCAGTATGTCAACACTAATTCTAAAAGAAACAGTTGACTAGACTAATATAACTTGACCCAATATGCAGAAATGAAGGAAAAAAGAAGGGAAAAACTAGAGATACTTTGATGGAATTCTCCCCCAAACAGAGAGTAAAATCCAAGAACATACATAAATCTTTATCCTAAGAACTTCACATCACTCAAATTAATGTTTATAAAAAATAGAAGGCCGTAAGAACGATAATTATTTGTTATAGTTCAGCCTGATCCGTTTAGCATGTTTCCGTGTCTCTCCGTAGCTTTTTTCTTAGCCTAATTGGCCAGCCCATTGGCTCACCAATATGCCGAATGGAATTAGCCTCACGTTTGACATGATGACCATTTTCAGACGGCAGCTTGTGTGCTCTGGGATGTCCATGGCCAGCCGGTCTGCCACTGAGGAATCCATTCTCCAACCCAAACTCGATGTCCCTTTCTTCCCTTTCCCTTTCCCTTTCCCTTTCCCAGGGGCGGAAGTTGTGGTCCTGGTGGCTCTGCTTGCTGGGTCTCCTCTTGTTTTCTCGACCCCTTTTGCATAGCCTGCCTAGGCAGCAAGCAACTACTGGTATCATAACAATCACGGTGAGAATTACAAACAAAATCCCAAAAGACCCATTTGAGTGACGAGGAGAAGGTGGCGGCTGCATTGGGACATTAGTGTTTGGGTAAACGACAACAGGCTGCTGCTGTTGTTGTTGTGGTAGTGGTTGTATTTGTTTAGACATGTTCTTTTTGTCTTGTTTGATGAGGAAGCCGATCAGAACAAATAGATGGGAGTTTGGGCTAAGTGCTATACGAGTCTGCAATCTGCAGACCTTGTTCTTTGAGTCTGCAGAATAAGGGAGCCTTTGGCGGAGTACTGTAACAAGCAATAACATTGCCTGTCCATTTGGTTATGTGTAAGTCGGTTTCTAATGTTTCTGCAGGTTTTTTCTCTTCAAGAAAAAAAACAAACACGCGCACACACACAAAGCAAGAGATGAAGGGACTGTGAGGTTTGCTTTGATATGTGGATATCCTGTCATAGGTTAAAAAAACAACATTCTGTTTAGTAGTCGTCGGCCTCACCACAATAAATTTGAATGCAATTTATGAACATAAGCCATTCTAAGAGTGTCTCTCTTTTCCTCCGGTTTTGTAAAGTCATGATATAATGGTGTTCGATATCAGAAAAACTCGCAAATGAACCTGACTATAAACCGACGACATATTAAATTGTATTATGTCTACTGAAAATTTGATATGATAATGGGAATCAGTTTGAAGCCATAATCAGAACCAAACTGTTTAATCATCGTTCGGTTAAGGTTCACTCTTCCCATGAAATCGGAAAGGAAGCCAACTGCACCATCACCAAAGTCTAGTTTATTAATGGATGACCTATTGGCGAATGAATAGAAGAAACAGCAACTTCCTACCAGAATCAAACCCAAGTCAGAATTCAAAACAATTGCTTCAAATCAAATGTTAGATCTACCTTGCACCAATAAACTCCCCTAGCAATCTACTCTATACTGTCCATGTTAAACAAGTAATACTAAGATTGCTGATAAATCTCCAGCAATGTGGGAACTCCTCTTGCATCACAATATTAGGTCCAATATCCAAGATGAAAATGAGATTCAGCTTCCAGCACCTGACTTTTTATCTGTTTCCAGTCTTCCTTTTCTTCCTTCTTCCATGTTCAATTGGTACTGATGTCCACTTTCTTCTTTTAATTTTTCAGATTCTTTATAAAGTTTCTTTCTTTGGTATTCTAACGTTCAATTTTGGTTGACTATTATTGCAGTTGCCACTCCAGTTGGAATATGCTATGGGCGTGCTGCAAACAACCTACCACCACCTTCCGCTGTGGTAAACATCCTGAAATCCAATGGCATCACAAATGTTCGCATCTTCGACGCCAATGCAACCACGCTGCAATCATTCTCTGGCACGGGGATCAGCCTCATAATCGGCATCCCCGATGAGGACCTAGCTTCCCTTGCGTCTGGTGCCTTGGCCTACTCTCTTCATTGGCTCCAATCCAACATCTTTTCTCACATGGGGCCAAAGCTTATGACTTGGGTTTCAGCTGAACAAGATTGTTGCCATGATTGCATTGAATTTCAGTACTTATTTTGATCAATCACTGCCAAAAAAAAGGTAACTGAATGTAAAATGATGCTATAATTTCCGCGTGACTGTAAGTGTATTGCTAAACTGAACTAAAAGAAGTTTACCAAAAAATATTGGAGAGAACACAAACTTGCTCCTTCTCTCTTGGATTTGATGTTACAGAATACGATGCTAACAATCGAACCCTGCACGTATGTTGAACGATTGTCTCATCTTTTACTTCATACACAACAGTCATTTGAAAAGCAACATTTCCGTTCTGAATTAGCGGATTTCGTGGCCAATTTTCACAAGGTTTGAAAGTCACTCAAAAAAAAGCAACCCATATTAACGTCAAGCCCACCACCGTCCGACAATTTACACGATGAATTTGAACTTTCATGTTTTTTAACTTATAAAAAAAAAAAAAAGTGTACGGCAAGACGAGTTGACCACAAGCCGACGACTACAACGAAAATCAACAAGTTTATTTCTTGGCCACGAAGAAAAATCTAGAAAGACAAGTGCTAGTAAAAGCTTGTTGGGATCAAAACGTAAGAGCCCTAGTCATTCCAATACACCCTGCAGAAACCCATCAAGCAGAGATTAAGGTTGAAAGAAGCCATTACCCATAAAATCACAAACAATGTGTAACGGCAGCGAGTCTCATGATGTTGTGGCTCTTCTCTCTTCTCCTGACAGAGATTTCCTAATTCGAAACAACGGTGACCAGGTTTCTTCTTGTTCTCTTCTTCTCTTGTTTTGCTTTTTGTTTTTTTTTTTTTTTTATTCTTACTTGTTTGTGTCTGGTCGGCTAATTATTGTTTTTAGCTAACTTCGTAAAGGTGAGATTGACGGACAGACACAGATGAAGATGCTTGTGTAGTTTTTGAACGGGTTTTTGTTTACATTTTTTTAGTCAGTTTAATGAAGGGTTTTGCTTCATTTTTAATTTCTGTATATGGGTTTTAGAGATTTAAAAGTTGGATTGGCTGCTGTTGGGTGGAAGATGATTTTTTTTTTTTTTTTTGTGGTCAATTTACTTGATTGAAATCGCTTAAAAAATTCAAGTCACAACGATGGGTTTTTGCGAGTTTTACCCTGTACACCAACCTACCGCAACCCGAGGGCTTGTTGTTGTTACTTTAACTGGAATCGAAAAAGAAGATGAAAGTGTTTGTTTGGCTCGGGAAATTGTGAACTGAGACTAAGCTTTTGATAATGTGTCTACCTAGTATGCGTTTTGATGGCTTGAGCATTTTTGGCTTTTTTTTCTTTTTTGGGTTTTTGTGGCTTTATCTGTTCTTTCTCCGTGTGCCCTGCAACCGGTGTGGTTTTCTTGCTCAAGCTTTTGTTTTTCCAAATTGATTTATCTAAGCAAAAAGCTGGAACCAAGAAGTGCTGTGATGGTTGTTGATCGCAAAAGTGCATGGTTGTGATGGGATTCTTAGCAAAACAATCATCTAATGTCAATTTTGCAGGTTAAGATTGACAGCTTGAAGGGGAAGAAACTTGGGTTGTATTTCTCGGCTTCATGTTGTGGTCCATGTCGGCTTTTCACCCCAACTTTGGTGGAAGTTTACAATGAGCTTGCCCCAAAAGGTGACCTTGAGATTGTGTTTGTCAGCGCTGATGAAGATGATGCATCATTTAAAAGCTATTTCTCACTGATGCCATGGCTGGCAATTCCATTTTCTGACTTGGGTAAGCGTGAGCATTTGGATGGGTTCTTCAAGGTGAGTGGAGTACCCCCTCTTGTGCCCCATCTTGTGATCATTGGCGAAAGTGGTGAGGTTCTGAGTAAAGATGGAACTGAGATCATTCGGGAGCATGGGGCTGAAGGTTACCCATTTACATCAGAAAGGATCAAGGAGTTGCAAGAACAAGAAGAAGCAGCAAGAAGGAATCAGTCCCTGAGATCTATCTTGGTCTCTGAATCTCGTGACTATGTAATATCATTGCATGGGAGAAAGGTAGGAACTGTGGTTGTGCTTTTCCTTGTTAGTCATGTATGATCACATAACTATTGCCATCTTTTGTTGATTCTCTCTTTTTTTTTTTGTTGCCAAAGTTTTCTGCTTATGGACACAAAAGGTACCTGTATCTGAACTTGAAGGGGGAACTGTAGGTCTGTATTTCTCATTGTTTAGACCATGTGTTGATTTTAACACAAAGCTTGTTGAAGTATATGAGCAATTGAAAACAAGGAGTGAGAAGTTTGAGATTGTGTTGATATCTTTTGACAATGAAGAAGAAACTTTCCAGCATTCCTTTGGAGGCATGCCTTGGTTGGCTTTGCCTTTCAAGGACAAGAGCCGCAAAAAATTGGTCCGGTACTTTGAGGTCTCAACTGTGCCCACTCTTGTTGTTATTGGCCCGGATGGGAAAACTCTCCATCAGAATGTTGCTGAAGCAATTGAAGATCATGGAGTTCAGGCATATCCCTTCACTCCAGAAAAGTTTGCAGGGCTTGCTGAGATAAAAAAGGCACAAGAAGACACTCAAACCCTGGAATCAGTCCTGTGTTTAGAGGATCGGGACTTTGTCATTGGGAAGGATGGAACCAAGGTAGCTTTCTCTTCCTGTAGTGTCTTGTAGACCTGACACCAGCCTCTTAACCATCTAATATGCTTTTGCTATTGATTGTGCTACCTGATTTGGGTCCTCAATTTTCAACATTTGTTTTGTGATCAATTACATGAGTTGCACTCTTATATCAGATTCTGGTGTCTGAGCTTGCTGGAAAGAACATTCTCCTTTATTTCTCGGCACACTGGTGTGCCCCATGCCGTGTCTTTTTGCCTAGATTTGTTGAAGCATACCACAAGATTAAGGAAAAGGATGATGCCTTTGAAGTAATTTTCATCTCTAGCGACAGGGACCAGTCTTCTTTTGGCGAATTCTTTTCAAAGATGCCATGGCTGGCACTTCCCTTTGGAGATAAGAGGAAGGCATCAGTGAGTCGCAAATTCAAGGATATACCACCCATGGTTGTAGCCCTTGGATCAAATGGCCGAACTGTCACAAAAGAAGCCAGAGAGTTAATTATGCGTTATGGGGCTGATGCTTATCCTTTCACCAGTGAGCATCTGAAAGAGATAGAAGCCAAATACAACAAGATGGCGGAGGAATTGCCAAGGAAGGTGAAGCATGCACTTCATGAGGAGCATGAGCTGGTGCTTGCTCGTCGTATGGTTTACACCTGTGATGGATGCCAAAAAACAGGCAATATATGGTCTTTCTACTGTGCAGAGTGTGATTTTGATCTCCATCCTAAATGTGCTATAGAAGAAAAACGAGGGGACAACCCAAGGCGACGAAGGGGAGGAGCAAGAATCCAAAGAAGGATGGATATGTGATGGTGAGGTCTGTCACAAAAGCCTGAGAAATGGCGGCATTAGTGGCAGTTACATCCCTAGTTATTAGTTAGCATAGCTTTATTTCATAAGATAATGGATGATTGCTATGTGAGGACGAATGATTTTAAGGGTGTAATCGTTTTTCTATGTCATGACACTATGGTTACCAATATAATATATAGGGAAAATTATTTGGTCAAGCATTTCACTTATGCGTTTGGAGTTTCAAATGACCAGAAATTTATCGAACTTGGGCTCTTGACTAAGGGCTGACCTACTGTAAATCCATGCGCAAAGACATGGAGGAATTTGCATTATCAAGTGCTTATTGGATAAAAATTTATCGGCTTGTCCTGGAATTTCTGAATCTTAGCACACGTTTGAAGAAATGGGCCGCAATTATAAATCGGAGTTCTTTCTTTTCTTCTTATGAAAAGAGGGACAATTTTAGATTTTTTTTTCTTTAATTTTTTATGAAATAAATTTAACGTAATTTTGTGATTAGGAGGTTATTTGTGGGAATTACAGAAATAAGGTTTATATATATATATATATATATATATATATATATATAGAAAACAAAGGAAAAAAAAATCTGCGTATATAATTCCTTTTCTAAAGATTTTGTAATGTAAGAGTCTCGTATACCAAGAGCCCATTTCTCTAAGTTCTTCATTTATCAAGGTTCATGTTTCATTATTGATCATTGTTTCTCTCACATTTTCTTTTGAATCATTTACTTTTCTCTACTCTGTTTGGCCAGTGTTCAAAAACTGCAACATTTCTATGGATACTTCTAAAACAGTCGGACTTAAAAAGGCATTGCGATTAACTTCCCAAGCACCTAACATCCTACCACTGTTCAACAGTGTACATGCATTTGAACAGTCAGGCCTTAACACAGATTCTATAATTGACACATAGAAGAAGAAAAGATTGAGAGGGAGACATGGCTACTTGCAACATTCAATAACGTTTCTCCCTACTTGTCCTCGCTTCTCTCCTGAAAGAAGAGAGACTGTCTCGTCCGCAAGCATGGCAATCAGGTGCCAACTTTTTGTTTACGCCAAAGGGCAATGACTAGCCAACAGCTCATTGATTATATACCTATCAATATCAAGCAACTATCAAACACCAATACAGAAAACGTTCTTGAATCTCATCTGAGAGTCTGAATTTTGGATTGAATGGTTGAACAGATCATGTCACTCACACCTATGATTTTATGACCTATGGATTTTGTTGTACCAAGAAGAGCCTGTGAGATGTTATATAGAGAAGCACCTGTGAGTATTTTCAGGTCAAATTCAACAGCTTAAATTTTTTAGTATTTAATGTCATCTGTGATCATTACAAATGTTTTGAATATTTGGTAAGTTATCATTATCATAGTAGGAATTGTTATTTATCTGTACCTTTTGGTTTTATACACTCTAAAACTGTTGCGTTAGGCGTGAAAATCTTTGCCTAAGGTAACTAGAGCAACGGTGTTTTGTGTATGAGGGGCCAGTAAATGGCAATTCTCTAACATAAAATGGCATATTGGATACAAATAACTGGATGGTTGTCTTCTTTCACTTGGTTTAGAACTTGGAGAGTAAGAAATATTCAACTGGTGCCACCCCCCTTTTTTTCTAACACAGCACCTAGTTCTTGCGGAACTGCAGCCTTGCATTGGACTCATTGGTTTTGTTCACATATTTTTCATAGGTTAAGGTAAGAAATTTGGTTGGAAAGACTTTGGGACTATATTTATCTGCCCTTTGGTGATCTCTCTGCCGTCGTTTCACTCTAGAAATTGTGGAAGTCTACGAAGACCTTGCGCCAAAAGGTGACTTCGAAATTGTTTTCATTTCTTCTGATAAAGATGATGATGTATTCAGCGAATACTTCTCCAGTATGCCATGGCTTGCCATTCCATTTTCAGATCAGGCAACCTGCAAATGCCTCAAGGAGTTGTTCAAGGACAGGAGCATCCCTAATCTTGTCTTTGTTGACAAGAGCGGGAAGGTTACTAGTGATCAAGGGGTCAAGTTTATAAAGGACTACGGTATGGAACCATATCCATTTAGCATAAATAAACATGGCTTCTACGGAGAGGAAGAAGAGAATGCCAGGCAGCATCAGACCTTAAGCTATCTCCTGGTTTCATAAATGCAGGATTATGTGATTTCAGATGTCCATGGAACGCAGGAGAATGCTAGTCATCCTCATCTTATTGCGTAATAATTTTTGTTATTAGTACATGATGATGGTAACAGTTTCATTGGCAGGTTCCTGTATCCAAACTTGAAGGGAAGATGGTTGGCTTGTATTTCTTAGTACATTCTCACCCACTATGCCATACCTTCACTCCCAAATTTGCGGAGTTCTACACAAAGCTCAAAGCAAAAGCAAAAGCAGAGAAATTTGAGGTGGTGTTAGTATCTCCAAGCTATGAAGACTAGGAATTCAAAATAATTTCGATTCAATGCCTTGGTTGGCATTGCCATTTAAGGATTAGTACTGTGAAAAACTAGCGAGTTACTTCGCCCTGAGAAGGCTTCCTGTTTTGGTCATTATTGGGCCAGATGGGAGGACTTTGTACTCTGATGCTGCTGGCCTTATTGCAGATCATGGTGTTGAAGCCTATCCATTCTCTGCAGGGAAACTTGTGGAGCTTGCTGAGATCCAAAAGGCAAAAATTGAAGCAAAGACACTTGAGTCTGTTCTGGTTCACGGGGGAAAAGGACTTTGTGATTGAAAAAAGAGGCTCCAAGGTGAAAATACTTGATTTCCTGACTCCCATTAATTTCCACTATCTTATAGATTGTTTGAATTATGAGTCAGTGATCAACAGGTGGCTGAGCCATGAAATTGTTTGTTGCTGTAGTTATGTTCTGCTAATCATGGTCTTGGTGAACACCTGGCCAGGTCCTGGTGTCTGAGCTGGCTGGGAAAACAATGCTTCTGTGCTTCTCAGCTCAATGGTGGGCCTGTCGTGCATTTTTGCCTAAGCTAATCGAATCATATCATGAGATCAGGGCAAAGGACGATGCTTTTTAGGTGGTTTTCATTTAATGTGACAAGGATCAGGATTCCTTCGATGAATCCCACTTAGGGATGCCTTAGTTCGCAGTTCCATTCGATGACACAAGGACTTGGTCCTGCTACACAGATTCAAAGTTGGAAGGCATTCCTGCAGTCGTCGTCATCGGCCCTAGCGGCAAGACAATCAACACAGACGCCGAAGAATACTTGGCAGTTCGTGGGGCAGACACTCATCCATTCACGAAGGAGCATTTCGGGCAATTGGATGAGAAGCTCGAGGAAACAGCAAGAGGTTGGCCTGACAAAATGAAATATGAAGTTCATCCGGAGCATGAGCTTCTTGAAACCCCATGAAAAGTTTTAGAGGAGTCTAGTAAAATTTTAAAGGATGAAAAGATTACTAAAACTCTCATACATTATATAACATTTAAGAATTCTTTTAATTAGTTAGAATTGTAAAAATTTTTGTAGAATTTTTTAAAATATTGATTGTAACCATTAGATTAGATTAATCGCAACCACTAGGAGGTTGAGTTGTATATAAAGGGGATTAGCCCCAAGGGTGGAAGACATCCAATTTATTTGTATTTTCTCTCAAGTATTATAGAGTGCTTCCTTTCTCTAATTGCTTTCTCTTATGCTCCACTCTCTCTTCACCATCCAAAGGAGGAAGGCTGACTTAGCTTCTACAAAGGGCGTAGGGAAAGCTAAGTGCCACACGGTCGTGTGTAAGAACTTGTACGTCTGTGACAGGTGGTATCAGAGCAGGGTTGTGAGGCAGAATGTCGAGCACCGTGGAGGAGAATGTGGTAAGGGAGCACCAAGGGATGGAGAGGGGACGTGACCCCTCTCCCACTCAAGGTGAAAACAAGAAGAAGGAGCGTGGACGCAGCAAGACTCGTTCCACCACAACTCTTGGCACTTTGGAAGAGAAGACCAACATCCTTGAACAGGTACTAGCTGAGATGGGGGTACGTATTGAACATATCGAGCATAACTTTGAGGCTTTGGAGTCTCACACGTTGGAAGAGCTTGACAAAGTCAAAAGGGACATCCAAAAGTCTCTTTCCAACAATGAAGGGTGTCACAGGGGTGAGCACGTCTTCAAGACCACAGTTATGCAGACCCTTGAAAGCTTGCAAACTCAAGTGACCTCTTTAGAAATTGTCCTGGAGGAGATGCGCCAAGACATAGCCATATGCAAGAGAGTCGTGGCTAATGATGGCAGCTCAAGGGGAGCCCCTAGGGTGAAGGCTCCCAAGCCCAAGGAGTTCTCAGGCAAGAGGGATGCCCAGGAGGTGGAAAATTTCCTTTGGCAGATAGAAAGATACTTTGAGTGTCTCAAGATGACAGATGAGCGAGACAAGGTAAACACGGTGACACTTTATCTTACTGATACAGCAACCTTATGGTGGCGCAGGAAGCATGCAGATATGCAAAGAGGCCTTTACATCATAGAGACATGGGAAGACTTTAAAAAGGGGCTTAAGAGATAGTTCTTCACTGAAAATGTGGTCTATGATACACGCAAGCAGCTGAGAAAGCTGAGACACAAGTCCTCTATCCCTGACTATGTTAGGGATTTCACAACGTTGTTGCTAAAGATCCTTAACCTTGGAGCAGAAGATGCATTGTTCTACTTCATAGATGGGCTCCAAAATTGGGCCAAGCAAGAGGTGCAACGGCAAGGGGCAAAAGACGTTGATGAGGCCATTGCAATTGCAGAGTCCCTAACAGAGTATCAAAGGGGAGAGCCCTTCAAGAATAAGAATTCCAGGGGTAACTCCACCAAAGGTAGGGGAGAAAGAGATAGAAGCAAAGGTAGCTACAATCCGACCACCCGACAAGACTATGAGGAGAAAAAATAGTCCTTCATGGCAAGAGGAAGGTGCTTCATGTGCAAGGAACCGTACCTTATGAAAAACTATCCAAAACTGGGTTCGTTGGCAGCTATGATCGAGCAACAAGAGGCACAACCAATTGATGTTCTGACGGAGCAGATCGGTTCTCTACAATTGCTTAATGCCCTCAAGGTCAAACAAGATTTCCCGGCCATAAGAGATAAAGGGCTAATGTTTTTGGATGTGCAAATAAATGGATAGCATGCCCAAGTCATGATTGACACTGACACAACTCACAACTTCATCACTGAAAAGGAAGCCAAACGACTTGGCCTAAATATAACCAATGGTGGGGGCTGGCTCAAGACTGTCAATGTAGGTGTTAAGCCCTTAAATAGTGTGGCTCAAGGAGTGCAAATGAGCCTTGGTCCCTGGAATGGCATAGTTGACTTCTCTGTGGCACCTATGGATGATTTCTAGATTGTACTTAGCATGGACTTTCTTCGTAAGGTACAAGTTGTTCCTATGCCATACCTAAACTCCGTGTGTGTGCTTGAGAAGGAGGCCCCATGCATGGTTTTTGCCACCTCGAAGGCAAGTGATAAGAAAATCCTAACTGCAATGCAAGTAATAAAGGGCTTTGAGTAAGGGGAAATCATGTATTTGGCAACGATGGTGACCGATGAACCCTCAAGCCCTCAAGAGGCAAACCTGCCCTAGAAGATTAAAGACATTCTCAAAGAAAACAGGGATGTGATGCCGCCTGAGCTGCCTAAACGACTTCCACCAAGGAGAGAGGTTGACCATAAGATCGAGTTGGAGCTAGGGTCCAAGCCACCCACTATGACCCCCTATCGCATTGCACCTGCTGAGCTTGAAGAGTTGAAGAGGCAGCTAGTTAGTTTACTTGATGCGGGTCAAATTCGACCTTCAAAGGCCCCATACGGTGCCTCAATCTTATTCCAGAGGAAGTATGACAATTCATTACGTATGTGCATCGACTACAGGGCGCTCAACAAGATTACGGTAAAGAATCGGTACCCTCTTCCCTTTATTCCTGATGTGTTTGATAGATTAGGACGAGCCAAGTGGATTACCAAGGTGGACTTGCATTCTGGGTACTACCAAGTTCGTATCGCAAAAGGAGATGAGTTAAAAACCACCTGTGTTACCCGCTATGGTTCCTTTGAATGGCTGGTAATGCCCTTTGGGCTAACCAACACCCCTGCCACTTTCTCCACTCTCATGAATTAGATCTTTAGGCCATTCTTGGATCAGTTTGTAGTGGTCTGCTTGGATGACATTCTTATCTATAGTGAGACGCTTAAAGACCATGTCGACCACTTACAAATCGTGTTCAACCTTCTGCGGGAAAATGAGCTTTACATCAAAAAAGAGAAGTGCACTTTCGCAGCACGAGAAGTACACTTTCTTGGTCATGTGGTAGGGAACGAACAAATTCAAATGGATCAAAAGAAGGTACGAGCCATCCAAGATTGGGAGCTGCCAAAGAATGTGTCTGAGTTACGATCATTCCTTGGTCTAGCCAACTACTATAGGCAGTTCATCAAGGGGTACTCAGCACGTACGGCTGCTCTAACTGACTTGCTGAAAAAGAACCAATCGTGGGATTGGACAACCCGACAGCAAATGGCCTTTGAAGGGTTGAAGGACGCAGTAAGTAGAGAGCCTGTCCTTGTTCTCCCCAACTTCACAAAGATGTTCGAAATTCACACCGATACTTCTGACTTTGCTATTGGAGGGGTCCTAATGCAAGAAGGGTATCCTGTGGCTTATGAGAGTAGAAAGTTAAATGACACCGAACGAAGGTACACTATGCAATAGAAGGAGATGACTGCCATTGTGCACTGTCTTCGTACTTGGCGTCACTATTTACTGGACTCGCGGTTTGTGATCAAGACGGACAATGTGGCCACTAGCTATTTCCAAACCCAAAAGAAGCTGACTCCGAAGCAAGCTAGGTGACAGGATTACTTGGCTGAGTTTGACTACACATTGGAATATAAGCCAGGTAGGGCCAATGCGGTCGCCGATGCTCTGAGTCGTAAGAAAGGACTAGTAGCCATCATGCAAGCCAAGGGGGACATCAAAGACCTAATTCGAGAAGGGCTCGAGCACGACCCCACGGCTAGACAGATTGTCAACCTTGCGGTTAAGAGGGAGACCAAAGGTTTTGGGTTGAGGATGGCCTAATCTACATCCGAGGTAGGCGACTTTATATGCCTAAATGGGGGAATATAAAGCGTTCCCTCATTAAAGAGTGTCATGACACCAAATGGGCTGGTCACCCAGGCATGAAGAGGACGTGGGCATTGTTGGAAACGAAATACTATTGGCCACAATTAAGGGATGAAGTTGAGCAGTACGTAAGAACCTGTCTTATGTGTCAACAAGATAAGGTAAACCACAGACTACCTGGTGGGTTATTAGAGCCCTTACTAACACCTCAAAGGCCTTGGGAGACCATCACTATGGATTTCATATCTGCATTACCCAAGTCAAAAGGGTGAGGGTCGATCATAATGGTCGTTGATCGGTTTTCAAAGTACGGGACTTTCATCTCTGCCCCAACTGATTGTACGGCAGAAGAGGCAATGCGGCTATTTTTTAAAAATGTGGTAAAGTATTGGGGGTTACCGTGCCACATCATAACTGATCGTGATCCTCGCTTCATTGGTCGACTATGGGACGAGTTATTCAAGCTCTTGGGGACCGAACTGCATTTCTCCACATGTTTTCATCCTCAAACTGATGGCCAAATAGAGAGGGTGAACGCCCTTTTGGAGTGTTACCTTAGGCATTTTGTAAGCGCTAACCAACGGGATTGGGTGAAACTTCTGGATATAGCTTAATTTTCTACAACTTGCAAAGGAGTGAGGCAATAGGGAAGAGTCTCTTCAAGTTGGTGACTGGGCAACACCCTTTAATGCCACACACTGTGGATGCAGACTCATCAATTAGAAGCCCAGGAGCCTTAAAGATGGCCAAGTCGTGGAAGGAGCAAGCAGACATAGCTCGTTCCTACCTTGACAAGGCAGCTAAAAAGATGAAGAAATGGGCAGATAAGAAGTGACGACAAATCGAGTTTGTTGTTAGAGACAAGGTGATGGTCAAAATCTTACCCCAACAATTCAAAACTTTTCGTTCCGTCCATAAAGGCCTAATAAGGAAGTATGAAGGGCCTTACTCAATCATCGGAAAGGTTAGTAATGTCTCTTACAAACTTGACCTGCCCAAAAATTTGAAAATCCACCCAGTCTTCCATGTGAGTATGCTCAAACCATTCAAGGAAGACAAGGAAGACCCAAGCTGCGGTGTCTCAAGTAGGGCTCCACCTATTATGGTAAAATCCTATGACAAAGAGGTTGAGAAAGTGCTTGGCGAACGGATTGTCTGAAAACGTGGTACACCACCAAGTACACAATATTTGATTAAATGGAAGGGACTACCTGAGAGTGAAGCAACGTGGGAGACCAAGGAAGATTTATGGCAATTTCGACAGTTACTCCAGGAGTACGAGGACTCGATGAGGGCATCGAGAAATTAGGTGAGGGAAAGTGAAATGCCCTAGAAGGTTCTAGAGGAGTCTAGTAAAACCTTAAAGGATGAAAAGGTTACTAGAACTCTTATACATTCCATAACATTTCAGAATTTTCTTAATTAAGTAGAATTGTAGAGATCTTTGTAGAATTTTCTAAAATTTTGATTATAACTGTTAGATTAGATTAATCGCAACTACTTATTTAAAAGGTTGAGTTGTATATAAAAGAAATTAACCCGAAGATATCTAATTTACTTGTATTCTCTTTCAAGTATTATAGAATACTTCATTTTTCTAATTACTTTCTCTTGAATTTTCATTATACTCCACTCTTTTTTCACCGTCAAAAGGAGGAAGGCTAACTTAATTTCTACAAAGGGCAAAGGGTGTAGGGAAAAATAAGTGTTGTACGGTTGTGTGTAGGAACTTGTACGTCCGTGACATCCTACTTATTAAACGCAATGAATATATTTGTGATCGTTGTCATCAAATGGGATACTTTTGATATCTCTCTTGTCAGCAATGTAACTTTGATCTCCGCCCGAAATGTGGTTTGAAGAAAGGAGACACTGATGAAGACAGTGGAAAGGGAAAGGAGGGATGGATGGAGATGTGTGCCACAAAGCTTGATTGATAGAGAGCAGCGACCATATGCATCTTGTGTCTGATATTGTTTGTGTGTCAAAACTTAGAAGACAAACGGGGAAGTGAATGTGCTGATTTTGTGCACCTTACGTGAAAAATAAATTGTGGGGGACGACAAGAAGAGAATCTTGATTCTGTACTGTGATGGCAATATATTTTAAGAAAATTTTAAGTGAACTTAAAAAAATTATATATATAATTAATTTTAAAATTATATTTATTATTTTATATTATAATATAATAGCATTGGTTATTTGATCATAAGTCCAAAGTTTCTTTCTTTTTTCACATATTTGTTTTCTTTCTCACATATTTGTTTAAAATTATCTTTCATAAAGTGAATATATTATTATATAAATATAATTAATTTAATTTATTAAACATAAATTATATTGTATTATATAACGTGCCTACGTATCCAAAAAAAATATTATAAATGCACAATTAATTATCGTAACTTTTCCGTTCCGCCAAAGACAAACCATTCAATTCCATTGATGACAGAATTGATAAGAAATCACATCTTTCTGCCTAATTCCCATAATTAAAACCCACATCAATGCGTCAGAGAGGGACCCAATTTGTTAAACAAGCCAAGATTTAGGATTAATTTCTTTGGAAGTACTAAGTTTTTGCATTAGCGTTGCTTACACTTTATTATGAATTATAATGTCAACATAATTGCCAAAAAGATTTTCAACATGATTAGAATTTCTTTTCATACAATACACAGAAGCCACAAATGTAAATCACTTGAGAAAAAAAAGGCGTGATTATTACTAGCTAATTGGAAGTATGTAATTTCTTTCTTTTTTTTTTTTGCAGAAGTGGTACAATCTTCCACTTTGTTAAAAGAAGTATGAAGTATACAAAATGCACTAATTTAGTTTAATTACGACTCAGCTGACAATGAATGGCTCCAGGTGACAACAATGAGGAGCTACCAGACCAACCTTGCATCAGAAAAACAGTTCACAAAAGGCATCCCATCCACCGTATCAGCAAAGGTTTTTTCCCAAAACTGGCAGAGTGAAATGTTTTTGCCAACCGTTCATAGCTATCTGCTCAAAGGCTCTAATTGAACTTCCATTCGTCCAGCTTGTTGAGAATCCTTTTGTGCAGAAGCCCTGGTTAGGCTTAAGAGATCAGTAGAGTCGTCTTCTTCGTCATCACCCAACACCCAATTGCTTCTTTCGAATGCTTTGTCTCTCCTTTCATTTCTTTCTCGGTATTCCAAATATATGACAATGAATGCAACAGCTAAGAACCACAGTATTAATGCCAAGATGTATCCATGAACATTTTCACTTCCATACCTCTCTCCCAAATGCTTCATTCCACTGAAAATTGCTGCAAAGCCAACAATTATGGCACATCGGCCAACAATAACATGCAAATACTCCCAAAGGAGCCTTTTCAAGCAAATCTCCTCTCCATGAGCAGGTTTCTTAGGCCTCATGGAAGCATTCACTGGTTGCACACAAGCCAAGACTATAGCAGTGAGCCCAAGCCTAACATGTAACGACGTGACATATAATCCCCGAAGCTCGGCCACAGCAAAAAGAAGGCCAAGAAGAACAATTGCCAAACCTGAGTACTGCAAATAAACATGAATTTGGTACCAGCCATCCCCCTTGCCCACGTGCTTCAAATATCTTGCTGCTAAGATTCCACCAGGAAGCAAAATGCCCCAGGCAAGGAACATCATGAACCCGTGTACAGCTAATACAGGCCGTAAATCTTGCTCAGCCTCTGCAGAACCACGAATCAACATCACACGAATGGGCCTTTGACTAGCAGCAGAATGCATGTTTCTCTCACTCAGATGCTCACTAGACCATTTAGTACCCATTGCCCATACCACCTTAAGAGGGGTTGTGGGATCAATGATGTTCTTACACTCTATCTGATCACTGTGACTGCACAAAGGTTTGTAGGGCCTTGTAAACTCAAAGGTAATGACACCATTTTCTGACTTACACCTTACATATGTCAAGTTCTCATTTGTTGGATGTATACCTGAGGGATCCTTTCCATCAATCCAGTATGTGCTTACATGTCCTATACCACTGCCATCAACCCAGCCAACATAAGCATAGCTGTTCACCATTCCAGAGCCAAATCCAATAGCAATATAACCACTCTTTTTCTCACCACGAGCTGCAATAGATATAGAATCCTTAGACAAAGTCCAAAAGAATGTGACTTGTTGGTCATCCAAAAAAACACTGTTGTTGTACATATCAGATAAACCCCCATCAACCACCTGAACTCTCCACCCCATCTTCTGCTGATACAAAGAGTGATAGTACACTTGATCAGGAGTATTCCTATCAGGTTCCCAGATCATCTCCATTGGACTAGCTACAACACCCTCAGCCTCAGGCCCTCCTGCATAAATAGTCTCCGTTCTATTCCTCAAAGTTGCATTCCCACCAAGCAGATCCGATGTAATGTACAATGCAACATCATGTCCAGCTTGCACTGAAAATTTCACCGGCACACCCCTTTCAACTCTCAAAACTGGAGTCTCCTTCTTATTGATGTACAAAACCTTGGAAGGATGGGGTGGATTGGGATAACGCAATGCAGGACCACTCGTAACAACAAGAGGGACATTTGCATCAGCAATAATTACATCCTGATCCTCCTTGTCTGCAGCATCCAAAGGCCCTAAGCAGTCATTAACTGGCTGAGATAAGTTAAGCACCAGATGACCATATGTTACTGATTTTGGCCCTCCATGATTTTCTGGCAGGTAGTGAGACTGAAGAGAGTCGGGTGGCCTCAGCAACCCCAAAGCCCAAATCACCGTCATGTTCTCTGCATAATTCACTGGCAAATCATACTTTTTATCACCTGAAACTAAAGGCCTCCTATACCTAACAAATGTCACCCCGTCCTTCCTATGCCCATAAATCAATTCTGTATTGTTCACCAGTCCAACTGGATTAGACCCTTGTTCATACATGCTATCAGGGCAAACCCCCCGAGTAGAGCCATCCTTGTTTATCTTACACTCGCTGTACTCTGTAATGTAGAAGTCATCAACAAAGGTCAAACCCTCCTCTGTTAAACCTGTCACAGCCACATCTGCACCAATCATTAGATCAGAATTGGAGGCCGGACTTGCCCAACCAAATGCCAAGTAATTCATAACACCAGTAGCAGCCTCTAGTCCTATCTCAACAAAACCCTCATACACACTCAAACTCCATCTTAACCTATACTCTTTAGACAACACCTTGCAGTTATCAAACATTGTTGGCACCACTGAACTTGAACTCGCATTCATCCCATCCCCACTGCCACCAGCCGGAGACGGAGCCAAACTGGGGCTCAACGCCAAAACATTCGCCAGAACAACATGACCAAAATCGGACGCAGTGGTTAGATCCCAGACGGAAAGGACTCGGATAGCATCCCAAGTCACATTTTTTCTTAAACGAACCACGAAAGTTCTGTTCTTGTAAGACGTGTCGTTGAGCCTGTTATCGGAGACTATAAATCCGCTGGTCATGTTAGAGAAATCGAGCCCGATCGCGCCCCACCAGTGGACATCGGACCCGGAAAGCATGTCGAATTCGGAAACCTTAAAGGAGCAATCGTCCATAATGGCCAGCTTCCCGCGGAGCTGGTGCTGGACCATCGTAAACTTGGATTCCAACCCGACGTAGGAGCTCGTTCTCGGGCATGATCGACCCGGATCCGCGTGGCATCCCAAAATCAGAAAATTTAAAAAAACCAAACTTAACCCTAACTTCAGAATCAAATGCTTGTCGCAGTACATCGGGAAGAAGAGATCCGATCCGGATCGGATCTGAAGCGGGTCGATATTGAGCTCGCCGTTCGATGAGAAGGACAGAAATAAAGAGTGCAACTGACCTTAGAGAGATTTCCGGCGGCCGAAGCCACGAAGAGGGGCGGGGAACGCGAGTTGACTCAGAGTCACGATTGCCGGCAGCAGCAAGTTGCGGGGCCTGGTCTGGCTTTCGGAAAGAGGAAGAGAGGAAATGAGCCTTGAACGAGGCAATTCAAAATCAAGAATTATACACGTTGTCCATGTGGGAGACCAATGGAGTTCCACGTGGACAAATCAATGACCGCTCGATCGATTCGAGTCTATGGTAACCAGATGGACCTTCTGTAGTACGTAAACATTTCAGATTAAAAACCTGTACTCATCATTTAATCTTAATTATTAATTATAATTTAAGAAGACAATTGATATATTTTTCAACCAATCATAAATTAATTATAATTAATAATTAAAATTACACAATGCAAACGCGTCTTTTGATTTGCGCGTTGAACGAGTAATGGAAGCCTAACTAAATTTCCGACAAGAAAACGCACTTTTGAGGAAGCTTCTTGTTCATTGGCTTGCTTGACTTTGGTCAATCTAACACGCGGCGCACGTGCCGTTCCGGATTGCGAACGGAGAAGAAATGTAAAACCCAGCAGAGAATTAAAGCTAGAGGAAATTTACTACCATCAACTTTCCATTACCAACTTAACTACGGATTGATTCTCTGTTTGGTAACTGAGAATCTGTAGTGCAAAAGGAATATTATTTCTTTTCAGATCCTCTGTGCAGGTAAATGGGGTTATGAATCCACTCACTTTCTTATCTGGTCTTTCCTTTTATTTTGAGCAAGTTTGATTTTTTCTGTTCTCTTTTGAGTTGCTGAGCTTTGATTAGCTCTATTAGTTGTTGAGTTTGCTGTTATTTTGGCGGGCGATGGGTAGTGCTTATAATTATATCACCCAATTAAGAGGGTTGATTAAATTCAAGTGATTGGGGAGGGAGAGGAGGAAGATCTAAATCAACTTAAAATCTTTAGTTAGTGAGGATTTATAGTAATTAGGTCTCATCTTTAATTTAATGCATAAAAGAGTGAAAAAATATTTATGTAGCTTACCTCAATTAAATATGAGATTAAGATTTTATTGTTAATGTTGCTTACGTTTTCTTCCTTTTTAGAGGATATGCATACACAATCTCATCATCATTATTTTATTTTCTTTTATTTTACGTTTTGAGGTAGTAAGTAACTATATATATACTAAATTATGTTACCATTTTAGGCTTTAATGGGGGAGACAGAAGTGAAAAGAGCAAGCAAATTAATTCCCAGTAGCAAGAGAAATGAAAGCCAGAAGACTTTTGATTCATGTCTCTTTGCACAGCTCCGGCACAAGCTTCAGATTTCTGTTAAGGTTAGCCTTTTATGAGAAGGCTAGTTTTCTTAAATGAGAAAATACATTAAGTCATTGAAATTTTTATGAGAAGAGTTTGTAATGACAAGGGTGGTTCTTAGAATTTGATTTTTGGTACAGTCACAGCTCAAAAAATTAGTGAAACCCAATGGAGTGAATTCTATGGAGAAGGAAAAGGAATCGTCTGCTGTACTGGGAATTGACCTGGAGAAGCAAATGCAAGCTTGGAGAGAAAATCCTTCCTGGAATGATCGTCCTCCAGAAATAAAGGTAAAGAGAGTCGTGTGGAAAAGAGGCTCTTCCGTGTAGAAAAGATGATAATTTGATTGAATAGGAAGTGAATGACACTTTCAACCTTTGAAGTTAGATTGTCAAACAATTTCAAGACCCATTCCTTTTTGTTATTACAGCAGTCATAGCCCTACCACCCTTTCAATTTCATTCCTTCCATTCCATGTGGAGGTTTAGATGGGAGATGAAATGTGTTGTACTTCCTGGATTATCATCTGGGGTTAGTTTGTTTGTCCATGCATGGCCTGAAGTCTGATGTTGTTGGCAGGTCAGTGTACCAAAAGGTTCTCTCTGCAATCTCAGTGTACAATTTGATCTTGGGTTGCCTCCAGATGCAGTTTACAATATTGTGACTGATCCTGATAATAGGAGGGTATTCAAAAATATCCAGGTAAGTTGAATGTTGCCATCCCCTCCTTTATTCTCCCTGGGAAAACCCATATATCTACAACTGCTTGGATTTTCAAAATTAGATATGTGATCTCCTTCATAGTCTGTGTTGTTCCTCAACCATGCTTGATTTTTTTTTCCTTATGTGACAGGAATAATCTTTTTGACTAATAGCTTTTAGTTGAAAGGTTACAAGCATTTCAATCATATTTGATTTGAGTAAACAACAAATTGATTGTCCAGGAAGTGATATCACGTAAAGTGTTGCTCGATGAAGGTAAGAGGCAGGTGGTCGAAGTAGAGCAGGCAGCTATATGGAAATTCCTTTGGTGGTCAGGGACCATTTCTGTGCATGTTTTAGTTGACCAAAACAGAGAAGACTATTCTGTAAGATTTTGCATCGTTTTCTGCATTATTGCTATTCATAATATGATCCATGCCATTTCTGTTGCCTGTACATTTTATTGTAGTGATCAGAACTGAATAAGTTCATCTCGGCATACCTTAATAGTAAATGTAAAAAAAAAAAAAAAAGTCAGTTGTTTGCTTATATATGGTGATTGCCAAACAGATGAAATTCAAGCAACTGAAAACAGGGTTCATGAAAAGATTTGAAGGCTCCTGGAAAGTAGAACCTGTATTTATTGATGAAAATGTCTGCTATCCATTCAAACCAAAAAAATGGGAAGATTATTATTCATGTACAAAAGGCAAAGGGAGGATTGGATCAAAGGTGAGCTTGGAGCAGTTAATTCAGCCGTCAGTTGTTCCTCCTCCACCTATCTCCTGGTATCTGAGAGGAATCACTGCAAGGACCACTGAAATGATAGCAAACGATCTACTTGCTGAAGGTGCAAGAATTAGAAGAGATCTCAGTACCATAAATTCTAACGAATGCAAGACGTATTGGACCACATGTGATGAACACCAAAACTCCAAGACATCTGACATTAAAGCAAGATGGGCACTGCATAGAAGAAATGCAAAGAAGCATCAGAGACGGTTATTAACCTCTTAGTGATCTTCTAAGGTGCGTTGGACTAAGATTTCTTTTGACATTGTATGTTCATCCAAAGTCGGGGATTGGCAATTGGTTAAACTTCTATGCATTATGCTATAGTTCAATCCCAGATCAAAATGAGCCGAGCAAAATACAGTTGCTAGAGCAAAACCCGCACCTGTCTTCATCTACACTATTTCATGTGATTTTGGGCTGTATTCTGTCAACATCCGGTTTAACAATCCTGCTGCAATTGGATTCTCGAAACAAAGTGTTAGACCGAAAATAAAGTTAGGAAAGAATAAGTTTTTATAGTTACTACATAAGTCAGAATATATGTTTAATTTTTATTATAAAAATATTTAAACACAAAGTAAGTTAAGTTATTGGTAAGATGCTTTGTTTTTTTCTTTTAATTCCTTGTTGCCGGCGAATATTTTAAGTAAAAATAATTTTCTTCATATCTCACAATGCATGGGAACTTAGTCCACTAAAATGTTTTTTTTAATCTTTTATTTTGGGGGGGGGGGGGGGGGGGGGGGGGGGGGGGCGTTAGACAAGATGCTATTACGGCTTGCTGGCAATATTGCTAATGTTTGCCTAGTCCTTTCCTCTCCAGGCACTGGCTTAAGTAAATCCGTCTGAAAAGGCATTTCGGACTGCAGTGCAAGGGCACAAACGGACTGGGATCGTGTGTGTGATGAGATATAAGGACGACTGAAATGTGGTCAAGATATTCACTAGTTGAGCCCTTCTGCATTCTGAGAAGAACCAATTCTGATATACAAACACTTCAAATTACAAAACATGTTACCTTAAATTAAAAAACAACCTAAGTAAACATGTCAAATGAACATATTTAATACCGTTGGCAGACTATGAAGGTTTGCCTTGACACAGCATTGTCTCTTTCTCATCTTCAGTAGCTTCTCGGTAACGTAGGTTCAAAAATACACGAGCTCCCACCCCGTGAGGTCTTGGGAAGGGTCATCACTGCACCAAGAGCTCCAAAGAAATCCTTCATGTCGCAAAAACATTGCTTTTCCCTCGCATTTGGACCATTACAAGTAGAAGAAAAACAGGGATTCAATTTAATTGAAAGCCATGAGAGAAGCTAAAACAAAGGAAAGCAAGTGCAACATCACAAGAAAAGGATACCATAACTGTCAGATTTCACACTTCCACACACCACAACGTCATCTGTCTTTCTGCTTTGTTTATTGTTAATTTTCTTATTTTATACAAATTCATAACATGGGAAGCCTTCATTCAGGAAATTATGTTCACCCGGGAGACTTCACTAATGCTTCGAGATGCGCTGTGAAAACATGGTTAATGAATAATTTTTAGTGAGATTCATAAATTGTAACATCATATAATATAAATTATTTTTAATTACATGATGTAATATCATAATGATTTTGAGTCATTCCCAACAAATAAGAACTAAGCACAAAAACACTTACATGTCACACAACTCAAAAACACATGCAGTTCTTTTTTTTATTATTTTTTTTAATTCAATAAATTTTCTACTAAATTACGTACATCATCCACATGTATCCATTGCGTTGCATGGGGTTTCCATCAAATTTGTCCGTTTCTCTAATTGAAAAGTTTTTGCTTGGTTTGCGTTGAATTTCTAACGGAAATTGCGGGATCGGAAGGGCCGAGAAAAACGACCTCGTTTCATATCCTCTTCAAAATTTTAAAATTTTAAATTGCAGTCTTTGTGTTTGGCAGCTGCGCGGGAGTTAAAATAAATCATTTTCAATTTCTTCAAAAATCTTCCAACTAAAATTGTCTGTGAAAATGGAAGTCTCTTCGATTCCGATTCTCTGTTTAGAAGTGAGTCCCGAAAAATGGCCGATACTTCCATTCTTTTCTTCATCTTCTTCAAGTTTTTACTTTTTATTTTGTTCTGAAATAATGAAAATAACTGTCACTTTGACTGCAGTTAATTTCTTCCGCATTTCAAAGGTGCCGCGTATCGGAAGATCTCTGCAGACTTTCAGTCGTTCTCAAATCATCTCCGGCTTCCAATCCTCCCGCCATTCAAGTTTCCAGTAGCGTCTCCCTTCCAGTTTCAGAGTTTTTTTTTTTTTTAATCTTTCCTAATTCTGTCCCAATTTTTTTTTTCTTTCTTCATTTTTTTTCCTAAAATATTGTTGTTTATAGTTTCGAATTTTCTCTTATTTTAATCAAAATTTGAGGTAAACTTCAAAAAAATTCGGAAATTAAATTCTCTGAGGTGTTGTTGTTATAACGATTGTTATGCGTTTTCGATTGCGCGGCAGTTTCTGACACAGGCATTGGCAGCTCTTTGGAAGAGTTTCAGGAACTGAAATGTGCTAGGAATGGCATTTCTGCTGAAAAGTGGGGTAAGATAAGTACTAAGATGAGTATTCTTTTTTTTTTTTTTCTATGCTGTACGGATTGTTTGAATTCTGGATTTGTTTGTATGCAGATGGATTGCTCTCTATTAGAACTACGAGTAAGTTCTCGTTGTTTCTCGATGTTCGTGCTTTGATTTGGTGTCCAGTTTTAGTCAAAAATTAACCTCCTGCCTTTGGTTATGCGATGGGTTGACCGTGACTATAATGTGTGCTTCATGATCCGTCCATTGATTCAGTAGCGATATGGATGTTATCATCATAGTTGGATCATTTCCAACTTAGTGGAATAGAATGTAGTCTGATATGGTTTTAAGGATGTTTTTCATCTTAAGTGTATGTAATGTTCTTTTGGTTTGTATGCAGGCATTTGTGATGATGAGGTCTATCATTACAGTTTAAACTTAAGAGAGAGCAATTCCAGTAGAAGGCTGATTCGGCTACCTTCAAACCTGAAGAACAATGCGAAATTCAGGCAAGAGATATCCATCACTTGTTGAATCTCTTTTTTTTTTTTTTCGTTTGTTTTTTGTATCATTTATTTTTTGATTCTCTCAACCAAACTCTTCTGTAGTGGGACTGAAGTATTGTTCTCCATTTACGATGATATTGATGTTCTAGTGTCAGAGATCAATCATTTCTTTCAAAAGGTTTATTGCCTTGTTCTTGACGCTCTGTGCATTGTGTGCCTTGCCTTTTTTCCTGTATCATGCTGTTGAGCCGCCCTTTTTTTATTGCTATGCACACATTAATGAAAATTATTGAGATAATAGTGGTTTAATGCTTCTCATGAGCATTTACATCTCATCATTTGTTAGGCAATATACATATTTCGATTGTAAAATGCTCAAATTTACTTGTAGCAAACAACTATCCCTTTGTATTGTATCGATTTACTATTTTCACGAAGGCTTCATCAGTGCTTTGCAAATCTCAGCAAGCTGCTGTTAGTTTCAACAAAATAGTCTCTAATAGTAGAGATAAGAATGATCCTTCCAGAGCATTATTGATTTTTCCACAACTAAAATAAAATTTGCAATTTTGACCCTTCTAACTGCAGAAGTTGTTTGCCATAATTTCTTGATAAAGCAAGCACTTGACCAGGTTCTTTTCAATTTTTTCCTTTACTAACCAAGTTTGCTCCTATTTTTGTTTTGCAGATACTCATTCTAAAGATCCCTGTAAGTTCCACTTGTTAGTATAATGCTTTACACATTTGTGCCACTCTATCTTATCTCGAAGAGACTATTAATAGAGCTGAATGAACTTCTTCATGTGGATTAGTAGAAGAATGAAAGAAGCAATGGGCACTTGGGCAATGCTAAATGCTAAAGCAAGCTATTTTTTTTAAGCAATTCAAGGACTTCCCCACTTCCTTCCGTTCATACAATCCAAAAGTGAGCCTTAAAGAACTTTTAATGAACTATAGGATCGGGAGTTTGCCGTTATACTGCATGCTATCTGCTTGTTTTGTGCTTGTAACCTTATTGAGACTCAGCAATTAGTTGCAACCCCATATTTCGTCATATGATATTTTCTTAGAAAGGTTAAGGGAGTTCAAGCTCACAGATTTTGTGTGGTTTTACCATAACAAATGCCTATGCCCATGGGAAGTGAAACACTGGTTATGTAGTTTAGCTCAAAGTTAGAATGGCATAATTTTTAGGTCATACTTATCCCTGCCATGTAGTATAGTCATTCAACTGTCGCAATAACTTGTGTTGTGGACAAAATTTCTTTTTTCCCCTTTTTCCCAGAATGTTGTGATAGAACTGGTGGCTGAATGCGGGGATATTCCAGGATCTAAGTTTCAAAATGTCTTCCTAGCAAATGAAAGCAATTCATTACCTTGTTCAACATCAAACATTGAACGTCTGAAGGCAGGGCTTGTAGATTATGTTCTAAAGCACGGAAATAGTCTGAGTCAAATGTGCCTATCATGCTTTCCAACTTTGTAAGTTAAAAGGGCGATTGTTCCAATTTCTTGTTACTTCCTGTTTACAGCCAGCCTCATTGCATTGACTCAGGTGATAGTTCACAATGCATTATTTAGTACTTGGGATTTCATAGTAGGGATCAAACTTTTCCTGTTCAATATTTGCACAATTTGACATATGGCTTGCTCCAAGTTAAGTACACCAGGCTTACCATACACCAAAGTGGACGACTAGGGAGCGTTTGCTTCACCAATTACCAATTAATGTTTCAATCTTCCTCGGCATAAATCCACATTCATTCCCTCACGTCTCAGACTTTTAAGACCCTACCAGATCTGTAGCCATCTGAAGCATTCAAGCATGTTTTTCTCTAGGATGATCAGAGATTTTGAGCATGCATCTTGAACTATTGCATCAGGGCTGCTGACATAATAAATTATATTGGAAAATTCAATTATACAAACCCTGTTTGTTGTCAAATTAGATTGCTTAGCTTGTTCTGGGATATAAAAGATTATTGAAATTCCACTACTAGTTTCATGTGCATGGATAGAGTCATAAGTTTCAAGAACTTGGGAAACATTTCAAAGAACACTTTGAAGTTTCCTTTCTCCATCTCTCTCTAGGGAGCATCTTAAGGTTGGGCATGGAACAGCTTGCAGCACTGAAAGCAATAGAAATTCTGGACTGACAATGGATGTGGTGATTATAATAAGTGAGTTGGAGGCAAGCAGCTGTCCGTGTTTCAGGGCTTGCAATTTTAAATCAGAGGTTCTATTATTTTCTTTGGCCCTTCCATTCATGACTTTTCTGTGAAGAACAGGGCTGACATATGCCAATAAGATGGGATTGCATGCATAGAGTTGAATGCAATAAATATTTTATAGTAGCTGTCATGCCATTTGAATCTTCGTGCTAACAACTGAGGTATTCTTTTTGATTTGCAGCTATTGTATTTCAAAGATTTCAAACGTCACTCAGTTCCCCAATCATCACTGAATGCATTGGCTAGCATTGATTGGAAAAGTTATGGATTGAATTTGAAGAATGTTGTGGACCAAGGGGGTTACCTACTAGAATGGGAAAACTTACCGCCTCATGTCCATATCACTATGGTGCTCCACTGCTACCATAATCAATATCCAAATAATAACATGCATTATTTTCCCATTTTTGCCTTTATATTTTGATTATCTTTTCACAGTGGTTCCTACGATTTTTTTGCCATATCAAGAGACCATGCTTTCCTTTACTTGGTTGTCAAGGTTATGATACAATCAGCAAGGCACAAAAATCTTCCGGGTCAGTATCTCTTAAAGAAAGCAGTCAAACTTGCGTTGAGTGATTTGAAGGAGAAACATGCAGGAACTCTTCTGAGTGCACATGCCTTGAAGGTAGATTTTAGCTGCCCCTTATTTCCCCCTAATAGATTGTTTTTCTACATTTGAATGAGGAAACAGGCCAAACATGCTAAGCACATTACACCGGCAGTTCAGGATTTATCTGAAAAACAAATGTGCTCATTGTTAAAATTATATCCGCTTTGAGCATTGCATTTTGAACAGGATACATACTTTTAAAACTACAGAGTGACACCGTAGTTTCATAAGCATGGGCCTGAAAAGAAAAAAACGATGTTTCTTATATTGAATATCCAGGTTCACAGAAATCCGTGGGTAATATGCTAATTATGAAATCTTGATCGTGTAAGGACTTTGTGTTTTCATACTGGAGAACAAATTTGAAATTGTTTCTATGCTCAGATTTCCAGCTATGCACCAGACCTGGCAAGATCTATTGCAGGCCTAATTTTGTCATCTGACGATCCCGACTTTCAAGGAGAATGCTTTTCTCTCCTTGGTTTCCAAACTAGAGAAATTGCAGAGGAAAATGTCGAAGGTTGTATCAAAGAAAAGATCATATCGGTTATAGAGATGAATGACAGAAAATCCCAGAGAAGCAAAGAGCTCGCAACTTTTCTCTTTCACGATGACTGCCTGCAGGATTCAAACCTTGAAGAAATGGAATGCGAAGAAGGCGAATTTCAGGGAACTTGCACAAATTTCCCTAGCACTGGTACATTTCTGAATTGAGCCATTTCAAATTGTCACGAATTAGCCTGATATGACTAGACACAAAAGAAAATGTAACAACTGTTTATAAAGTAGATCACAGTTCAACTCTTTAAAGAAACTAATAATCAAGGAGAGGGGTTTGCAAGTATAGCCAGCCTAACACGTTCTCCGTTTATTTTTACTTATTCTTGAAACCAGTCAGGCGGCGTCGAGCAACTCATTAATTACACGCCTTAACCCGAAACTTGTAAATCAACATAAGGCTACCCTCGACCCACAACAGATAAACAGCACTGCAATTATCTGGGCTCAAGGCATCTGCATGTTTCACACAGCACAATACCGTTCACAACCCTTTAACCTCTTCTCTCGTACGGCACCTGTTCCACCGGAAAAAAATGATGGGTAACACAATTTAGCTACTACCAAAACGTCAAGCTTTTTTTCCTCCCTCGCAAACTTGCATTGCATGATAAATGGAAAATTCCTACAATTCCATCTTAGCTATTAATGAGGTCTTTATCAACCAAGTCGGCTGTTGCCCGACACTTTACCCACAGGGCTGAAACTGTCAACTTCCCGAACTCGATCTTTGTTGGTTAAAGATGCCAGTCTTTCCCGTTAACAAATATAGCGTGGATCTCAATTGGGCGTCTAGTTTCGGAAGATCACAAGAATTAAGATGTGCTAGAAAGCAGAGACATTGAGGCAGAGACTCTCATCATAGAGTGTTAATATCAGTCACGCATTCTTCTTTGGATACAGCCATCCAGGATCTCCCCTTTTGTAATTCCAACTTTTGTGCTCCTAAAATCACTGTCATATGCAACTTGGCACTGCAATTTGCACTTCTTTCTTAAAAATTCCCCCCATCATAGGTGGCAACACAGACCTCCATAACCAAACTGCCAGGTGAGAGCTTTCTTTTTTAAATTTGCTTAAACACACAACTTCGTAGTTGATTTCCAAATCACTAACCAGCAGACCCAAGCCACTACGTGACCTATCCACAGAAGAGTGTCATGCCAAACAATTTGTGCTTCAGCGAAAAAAGTGTCAGGGGAACAATGACAAGAGCTATGTAGGTTAAATATACGGCAGAATGGCATGCAATATAAGTTCAATTACAATTAGAAGCATGGCAGCCAAATCCCAGATAAATGCTCAAAGTATATCCGGGCATATTCTGTTACAATATAATCATCAAAGGTCTTGGAAAAAAACATCCCCAGGAAGGGGAAAAAAGGGCATACACACAATCCAAATTGTCTCAGAAAAAGGAAAAAAATAATAATAAAACACTAGATAATATTCACCCCTGCATCCAGAATTGCCAATCCACAAAATGTCTCTTCAATTGATCTATGCCTGCCACATAAATGAAAGAAAAATAAGTTCACACAAAAAGAGAACCTTCAAAGGTTTCTGTCCTAATCTCTGGTCAAATCCAACCAGAATTGAACAGATGTAAAAAATAAGTGTCCTGAGCTGCCAATACTCTATAACTCTATAGTGACTAATTTACCAACACCTACAACATAATGCAAAATGCAATCTTACTCTAACATAGCTTGCAACATTCCATTTACCATGTATAGCATATATTTAACATGTCCAATTGTTCATTGAAAAGAGTGATAAGTATGTATATTACCTTGTTAGCAATATTGTTGGACAGCCAATCCAAACCTTCATAAAGCCCCTCACCTGACGTCGCACAGGTACTCTGGATGTACCTGAAAGACCACAGGGAATATTAGACCCACCAGATAACACAAAAGACAACAAAAGAAGAAATCTTACCAGTGACGCTGGCGCAGGGAATGGAGGCCCAGCCTATCAGTGATCTCAGCAGCATTCATTGCATTTGGAAGATCCTGCTTGTTAGCAAATACAAGCAACACTGCATCTCGAAGCTCATCCTGAAAACATTAAGTGTAAATTTTAATTCTTTGGTCCCTCTCAAACCTTGCTCATCACATAAGTTTAGACTCTGATGCATCCAATGACTCACCAACAAAACTACTTAGTTGGGCTTAGATTAGGGAATAGGGGGACAAAAAAAAATGCTAGAAAAAGCAATGGAAGAGAGAGGTGAAATAGAAAAATTTGAGAATAAACATCAAGCATGGTTTGGTTTGTGCAATATTTTCAGTTAGCCCAGCACATGGTAATTAAATAGGGAGCAATCTTGAACATAAAAGTTGTTAACCATTATTAACCATAAACAGCAACTAAACCACACTGAATCACCAACGAAATGACACTCACACACACACACACACCTCGTTCAACATCCTGTGTAACTCATCCCTGGCCTCAACAACACGGTCTCTATCATTGCTATCTACCACAAATATGAGACCCTGAGTGTTTTGGAAGTAGTGCCTCCACAAGGGGCGAATCTGAATAACAAAATAACCTCACATTAGTCCATTGTGAAGTGTTTAAATTCAACATTAACCTCAGCACGATCACTCAGCTCAAAAAGTGTTGCTGTACAGAATCTCAATGAAATGATGAGAAGATTCGTATCTAAGGATAGGGATGCAATGTATCCCAAATGTTCTTACCTTGTCTTGGCCTCCAACATCCCAGACAGTGAAACTAATGTTTTTGTATTCCACAGTCTCCACATTAAAACCTGTGAACAATAATGACCTAATTACAAAGTAATAGGTAGAAAAAGGACACAGCACAACTACCTTTTCTTCAAATTAGAAGCTATTTTCCTTGGCCAGACCAACATAAGTTTATGGAAATGTTCTCACCAATCCTAAACTCAAAACTAATCTGAAATTAGGCAAACAAACAAGCTCTATAGATCCAAGTCAATATGATTCAAGGAAAACACAAAATCCCAATAAGCAAAAGACATGGGCAGCAACCAATTCAAGTAGACACTTCCCCAAATCCCAGGCACACTAAAAACAGGTGCTAATCTTGTAAACCAGAAATTCATATTGAAAAAACCTCAAGATTGCAGAAACAGCTTACCAATTGTAGGAATGGTGGTGACGATCTCTCCAAGCTTGAGCTTGTAAAGAATAGTGGTCTTACCAGCAGCATCAAGACCCACCATCAGAATTCGCATCTCCTTCTTGGCAAAAAGCCGGCTGAAAAGCTTAGTAAATGTCAACCCCATTTGTTCCTCACCGTTGATCCCTATACACAGAAAACACATCAACCATAAAGACAGCAGCATCTACAAAGACGGCAAATATTCCAAAAAGAAAAAAAAGAAAGAAAAACCCTAAGATTTCGAACCAGCACATCAGCAAATGGAATGGATCTGAAGGGCAAACGCAAGACTATCAAAACAATGACAACAAGTTAATACCTCGGAAACCAGACAACGAAGAAAACAAAACACAAGAAAATCTTCAAGATCCATTATAGAATCACACCAAAATTCTACGCATTATCGAGAAAAAGACACCAGATCCGGACCACAAATAACAAACAAAGACCACAATCTCAAGATTCAAACTTAAAAAAAAAAAACAAAAAAACGGCGAGAGGCAGCTGCCAAACGTTTTCAAAATCGAAAACACACTTGCCACTTTCGAAATGATTTGCCCGAATAACCGTATTCCAAACAAATTACAACCAAAACCTAAACACGAATCCCAGAAAAAATTATAAAAAAAAAAAGAGGAAAAATCGTGCAAATGAATCGAAAATAAAATTGAGATTTAAATGCTTTGAATTTAAACTTACCTTCTTATGCAGATTTTTCTCTGAGGGATCGCTTGAGGCCAACGCGTAATATGGAAGGCGAGTAATAGAAACGAGAAACATTTATAAGGGCAAAGAAAATTTAAATCGAATTTACTGAAATGCCCTTGATTATCATGGAAGATAAAACATTCAGGGCACACCTTAGATACAAGTACAAGTCATGAATATAATTAAATTTACCGTTAAATTTGAATAAACTTATAAATATTAATACTAATAAATTAAAATTTTAATATAAATTCTAAAATTTTTAAGGCAACCATTAATAAATAAATTCAAATTCAGATTGATAAAAAAAAAATTATAAAATTAAATATAAATGTAAATAAGTAATTTTTAATTTTAATTTATAAGCGTAATAATTAATATATTTAAATATATTTTTTTTGAATTAAAAAAAATCTAACATAATTAAATATAGTTAATAAAAAAATGTATTTTATTTATTATTTTTTTTTTGCTAACTCAATTTGTATATTATTATAGTAAAATTTATATTATTTTATTAACTCTATTCAATTGTATAGATCTCCTGCGTCCAATTACAAACAATAATATAACATGGACAGATAGAGACACAACAAAAGAAATCGCAGCAAGACTGGCCATTTCCGCGGACAAAGCCCTCCAGGGGTGAATATAAATAATAAACCAAGAATTGAACATACATTAATCATCCAGGAAATTTTCATTTGTGATGTGTGATAAGGTTAGATATCTAGAAGTGAAACTGCATTTACAAGGCCAAAAGGCTGTTTACAGTGATCAAACTTCTGGTTCCGCATCCCTTCAAAGCTGGGACATGGCCAAGAGCTGTCTTTCATCTTCTAATAACAATGAGTTCTAATCCGCGAACAGGAGCTGTAAAAAAAGGAATAAGAAAACCATCTAGATCATGAATTCTTGCGTGGTGCAGCCTCTCCCGCGTCTGTGGACTAACACAAACAGGAGGAATGCCTGACTATGAACACAATGGTCAGCCTGTGGACACCTGTCACGCCCCAAAGTTCTCATAGGTTGAATTCCAATGACTTGGACGTAGTAGACCCAGTCATATTAGAATCACAGCCATTTTTCATAGATCTTCAGGAATGATTGTTTTGTTCACAGATAGGGCTAGAGAGTGAAAAGAGCAGCTCAGACTTTATTACCATGATGCTAAGCAGCATTGCTGTAGAACAAAAAGTTCGAATTGTTCATTATGTGGTGGTTTACATAAAACAACGGAGCGTGGAGACTGATTGTGTGCTGTCAAATCTGGCTGCCCATCAAACAGTGTCTGCAAACGTGACCAGCGATTCAATATGCTCAAACTAGCATGCGTAAACAAATTTGGTGGGTTGGGGGAAAGCAAGAAATATAGAAAGTGAACAAGCCTAAGAAGACGAAAAAATACCTGGTTTTTTACAGAAACATGGGCCCCAACAACCTGGGATTAGCGCCAGTACTGAGCCCAGCGATGAATGGCCTCAACCATTTGAGGGAACAAAGCACTCACACTCTCGTTTATAAGATCTTGGAAAAAATGTATGCTGGCCTCATCATCCAAGTCCAGCCGAAACTTCTCTTGTAACTGTAAACAAAATCATGTTTCCCATAAAGAAGTACTAACAATTCTTCTAGCCCACATCACCATACCAAAAACATAAAAGAATTTACCTTAAGAATGCCCTTTTCGGGATCCGAAGCCATGTCAGGAATGTTAGAGCCGGCCATCAGATGGAAAAGATTTAAAATGAGGTTACTAGATTTTCTGAGGATGTTGTATGCTTCACAACAATAGGATTTGAACCTGGTATAGTATTGACTGCAGGAGGAAAAGGGCAATCAAAATGTTTCCTTACTAGCACTTTTAAGGTTTACACCATGACATGCCAACTGTCCAAATTGTCTCAGCATTTGATGTAAATTTGTCTCAACTGGCCAGATAAAGCATAAAACAACACGTAGAACCAATAGGGGGCAATATGGAAATGAAGACAGAAATAACCACCTTTCTGCACCACCCATGGCCTCTACCATTTCTTTGCAGAGCTTCATTGGTGGTGGAAATGGCTTGGGGTCTCGGCCAAGAATAAAACCAAAGTCAACATGGAAAAGCCTGCCATCATCCCTGAGTAAAAGATTGTCAAGGTGCCTGCAGCCAAACAAGACAAATTTTTTATTGCTCAATTGTTGAAAGTTCAAAATTAACAGGAAATTAATAGCTTTTGTGCACATTCAAGGTCAAAGTTGAGTGAACATTCATTCAGCAGGGGAAAGTATAGATACTTTGGAGTCATAACAATCTGATGAACTTTTTATTACTTTTCTCCACCAAATTTCAGCTTCATGCAAGATTTATCATGCATTCAAGCATAACGCATGTAACCTATTTCATGTGCAGGTTACCAAAATTTGAAAAAAAACATACCAACCAAAACAAGCAAATAATTACCTGTCTCCAATGCCCAATACATATGTGATAACAGAGTAGCCAGCACAACTTTTTATGAATGTTTCAAGACAAGTGGATGTAACACCAAAAGGTCCATGCTCATCAGGATGAAACTTCTGCAGATAGCTTATAATGCTACGGTGCTCAGAGAGTATCTGGATTTTGAAGACAGTCATCTTAGTAACCCATGGGAAAACATGACAAGTTTACAAAAACATAAATTTCTGAAGGATGCTACATGGCAAGAAATTGATAACTAATGAGGCTGCCAGATATAGGAGCTTAAGTTCAAAAACGAAAGCCCTCTTTATCTTGTGATGCAAGGAAAATCCATAGCCAATTAATCTGTTTCTAATGCAACTTATGATAGTCCCTCCCACATCTTCCTCATATGTCCAAAGAACCAGAAATAGGGAAGTGACACAACGCACTTTGCAAGTCACTAAGGAAGTCATTAAAACAAATACCAATTCATGTTTTGCAGGATATTCAGGGGCCACAATCCTTACCTCATTTCTAACTCCTAGACAAAAATATGTACCATAATAACCTTCTTTTATCTTCAACTCCACTTTTTAAAACTTTTTAATTTCTATTCATCTAAAGGAGTCTCAGTGCATGAAGTTCTCACACTTTGGGACATGGGAAAGGATCAAATGTTTGCACTATTGCTCTTGTTTTCACAAAAAGGCCATTTCCGTAGCTCGAACTTGTGACTTCCATGACATAATGGAGTAAATTTATCATTACACCAAGGCTCACCCTTCTTGATCTCTACTTTACGAACAGAAAAATTTTGACAAAAAAAGAGAAGCATCAATAAGTATGAGGAAAGTGCACGCAAGAGAGAGAGAAAGAGAGAGAGATCAATCAAGTTTACAAGGTAATGGCCTCAGCATTTGCAATATACCACTCATCATCCAAATGCAGAAGGTACTTCAAAACTACATGACATCATGAATATATTAGCATAGGTATATGTTGCATGCACTAAATGCATTTCTCCCATTAGAGAATCATCTTACATAGAAGTCACGCACCTGAGCCAAAGAACGTGATGGTATGAATTCCAGCATGCCTTCATCTTGTCCGGTAGCAAGTACCTTATATGGAGTTAATTGCAGATCCAGATTCTCCAGCTTAAGCAGTCGATCCATTAGAGACACCATTTGAACAACCTATGGCAATGAAACTCAAAGACATAAATGTCAAAACATTTTTAAAAATTCCCTCTCCTAGGCCCCATCCCACATTACTTCCTCTAAGTGCATCTATCCAGAAATGCATGGCATTTATATAAATGAAAAAGAGGTGGACAGAGTGTCAGAGAGAAAACAAACACCCATTAGAAGACCTATTAAGAATTCTTAAAAGTGCTATGCATTTACCAATTGGTCTTGCCGAATATCATCTCCCTTCTTAAATATGACCTTGCAATTTCCACCACTCGGTGTTCGGAAAGTCAAACGCAAAGGATGTAGTGCACTTTTGAATATTGAGGACTCTGATGGAACAATGCCAGTGATGAGGATGCCTGGAGCCAATGGTGAACGTATTGGCTGGAAACAAGGGGCCAAAAAATTACATGAAGCAAGAACTAAATTGTAGCAACAATGTGTTGTAGATTCTACATTGTACTCTTTCAAGCAGGCCATAAAAGCTTATAATTGATGTGATCATGAGGAAAGAAACTTCCAATTAGAAAGTACCTCGTCAAAATAGGTAAGCTCACTAAGAAGACCAGAAAGAAGTTGTCTGAGCTTTTCAATCTTCTTTTGAGTATTGCCTCTCACATTTCTTACTTCTCTCATTACAGAACACAACTGGGCCATCAATTCTGTCTGACGCACCAAACTCTGCCACAACTTCAATCCATCTTCTTCATCATTTGGACCAGCCACCAGCTGTCAGTATGGACATTGTCACTTTATAAACTTACAATCAAGTATTTTACCAACCTGAAAGCTGTATGAGCCACTAGATAATGTAATATAATCTAGCACCCAATCATCTTTCAGAAAAATTACGAATACAGGGCACAGAAATGCTGAAAGACAGAAACTAAAGAACTCACACCTTCACCATATTCTCTTCAAGCATCTCATAGGTACAGTAAAAACGTTTGGCATAGGTGGGATCATAAAGTTCCACAGCAACAAACCAACGCAGAAAGCTGGCCAGCTCAATATTGTTTAATGCTGTTCAAAGACAAAGAAATGTACCATACATGGTTAACAAATTGTACAGTTAAAGGCACCATGCACATGAGTATAATGCAGAGAACAGCGCATACATCGTTGCACAAGAAATTGAGAAAGGCGGGATTTATCTGAGCGCTCAAACCGAAGAGCCTGAACCAGTTGGAGTAAGTAACACTGAAGTTCCTCGTCATCAGCTCTTTCAAGAACACTGACAGCATATGCACGAACCTGTAAATGTTGAAATAAGAAATTATTCAGCATGAAACCAGTTGCTCAGGTTCTGATTCTCCATCTGTGCAAGATGTATTGCATAGGATCTCATGTGCCTTGTAGACCTTATGTGCTCTAAAAAATGACTCAATTTGCAACTTGTTCAAATTCATTTGAAAAATTTGTACAGATCATTTTAAATGTCCCAAATGCTATCATTGAGTTGTGGCCTCACCAAAGTAGGTCATGAAAAGAAAAATTTATAGAAAATTTCTGAGTAGCGTTTCCACTCCCCACACAATCCAAGTTCTTGCAAGCAACTCTCATCAACAATCACAACTCCCGACAAGGTGGCTACCATGAGTTAATGTTTCAACGTAGTTATGTATATCACCATAATCATACATTAACCTACCTCTTCGCTCTCAAAAACAGGTGACAGAAGCTCCAGTGCATCAGAAACATCTATCATTTGCCACCTATTCATCAATTCCAGTGCCTGCTTTGCTTCCTGAAAAGTGCCAGCCCAATGATCTTTAGAAATACATCATTTCTCATCAATAACTTTAAACAAAAGGAAGAAAGAAGAAGCAAAGACTAATTGAATGATGGTTAGTGCAAAAAGTTGATGTCCAGTGTTATATGCCAAAACAGGGGCATCTATAACATGTGGAACTGAGATTTTATGTGACACCATCTCCCACCAAAATCTACAGGAGCGTAGATTCATAAGTTAACTACATTTTCTCAAATTTTAGCACAATTTTGAACTCACATTCCAAAGTAGAAAACACAAATACCATTTATATCACTAAAAACTAACTTGTAATTTTTAGTTGACTTGTCAGTTATTCAAAAAATTTTCTGATAAGTCTAAATCTAAATAGATAAGATCATAATGGTATGTCCCAGAGATCATTTGTGTCAATCTTCTTTAAAGTTTTTGATGAGGGCAGGTTTGTTGATACTTGTTTTCCACATTGCCAACTGTTAGGTATATTGGACACACACCCTGCACTGGTCAAACCTTAGGGTTTTGTTCCATATGATTCTGGCACCTCGATTATTAATGATGTAGTATTGGAAAAGATTATGATTTCTGAACATTGTTAAATAGCAGGAAAAATTTTGAAGAAAAACACATTAACAAGGAAAAGCTGAGTAAAGAGTCATGTCAATTCAGGATGTCAGAACACTAACCCAATCCCAAGGTGATTTCGGAACAGGTTTGAGAGCTTGGTTAGCCATGGCAATATTGTGGTGCAAAACTACACTTTTATCCTAACCAACTCTACCTCAATTGCCAACCCCAATAAATCATTTCATTTTCCACCTCATCACAAACATTCATATATGATATATCATAAGGTGCCTTTCAAGCAAACCACATAACAGTTCAACAGCTAGAAAACTGTCCAACACCACACTGCCACCCCCTACTGCATGTGCGCGGAAAAGCAAACCCAACGTGCCACAAGAGCAGAAAAGTTAAAATTTACAAGTCTGTGAGTATTTCTCACGGTTGGTCCACATCCTAAACAGAGAGAGCAAGCCTTTAAAATAACATAAAGATAGAATGCAGTATTTCCCACAGTTAGCAGACACCTTAGATCACGAGGAATAGGAAAGAAAATAAATAAACCTGACCTGAACATCACTCCATTCAACACATCGTAGAAACTTTGTGAGAGCCCTCTTCTCAGACATTAATGAGAAACGGAACTTCCACAAAAGCTGTCTGTCATCTCCACTTAGAATTCTTGTTGGCGGATACTTAAGTATTCTTTGTATTGACCTTACAAACAAGAAGCAAGTAAAATATACACCTTTTACTCTTGAAAATCAACCTCTCAACAAAACTAATTGAAGCAAGGCAGCAAACATCATGGTTCAGCATTACTAATTAAACTTCAATCTCCCCATGTAGGCTCATTTAACATGAGAAAGATGGTCCATACCAACTGAAGAGACTGAGTAGATGAATATAATAATTTAATAAAGGTTCAAAAACAATGATTTCAGTTTTTGTTACAGGATTTTTTAACTTACTTTCTTTCATTAGAGCTTGGCTTCAGATCTCTGTCAATAATACTACGTGTTAGACTCCTTGCCAGCTTTAATTGCTTGTGCTCGGAAGGATTGATTTTTCCCACTTCTGGGTCCCACACAATAACAAGTTCATTTGTTGAACCAATAGGAGAAGGTAATAAGAAATTGGCCCCTGACTCCTACATGTTGAAAGTAAAAATCACAACCCTATAATTAGTTTGAAAAGAATCATAAAGGCAAATTCATATGCTTTTAATGCTGTGTAATTTGAGATTTGCATTTACAAGTAAAACACAGATCCTATGAAGGGAAAAAAACATACTTTTGATACAGCAACCTTTATAGTAGTTGCATTCCTTGTCTTATAGCTAGCAAAATTCATAGATGAAAATGCATGAACAACTCTTAACAAGAACATGAATGTACAATCTAGCTGGGTTGGTAGCAAAAAGGGGTATCAAAAAAAAGAAATAAAACCTGAAAAAAGAAACTATTCATTGTATACAAAACCATGTTAAACATGAGAAATGCTTTTGGAAAACTTTTCATAGATTTCTTGAGCTTTGGCATGAAGAGTAAAGAGTGCAGAGTGCCATATACATCCTAGGATCAGATCTTATTGAAGCAAATAATGGGCATGTCATCACTCAAGGGAAACTGGAAAATGGAGATTTTATAGTAAACTAGAAGTCATTATACTACAATATGAGATCTAGACAGTTTTTAAAGATTACTTTTTTCAGATACTACTGCAGATACAACCTTTTCAGCCAAAAAATTATTTGATGACCATGTGTGGACCCTACCTGAAAAACAACACGGTGTTCAAAGCTGCTGAAATCAACAACCAGATATAGACATGAACTTCCAGTTTTACAGCGTTCACGTTCCTTTATTTTCTCAACAGCTTTAAATGTAAGTCGATCAAGCCAATCAATACGCTGAATCTGTCCCCTCTCATATTTATTTACAAGCTTCTCCAAACGTTCCAACTCTCCACGCTCCTGCCTAGGGACCTAAAACCACGGAATACAGATAAGAACTATGAACAGAAATGTCCCAAATACTTATGTCCAATAAAATGACAATCTGCAACCTTTCCAGGAGTAGTTGTTGGAAATGATCCATCAGCTTCCTTTCCCAGCCAAAGCCTAAGCTTTTGCTTCCCTGTCTTCAATTGTAACTTGCTGTTAAAGAGAAGTATGGTAGCACCACCAATCAATCCTTCATCTTTCCCACGCGAAACATCCCAAGCCTAAATTTTCAAGCATGTTAATCAGTAAACAAAAAGAAAAATCTGACAATGTGAATGAAAATGGCAAAAGACCCAAAAAGTTGCACGACCAAGGCTTAGCTTATGATATATATTCCTATTTGTAAACAACAAACAGTCCAAAACTGAGCAGAATAAAATTTCGGGGAATATCTGTTAGCATGTCAACAATTGCAGTAGCAAGTACAGGCAGTTGTAAATAAAGTTCAACAATAGCTAACAACAAGTGACACTGTCCCATTAAGGCCAACTCATACAGAAATCATTGGTATTAATTATTAAGTTGCCACATGATAACCAGAGTTCATAAATGTAAAGGAATAGAATCATAAGATCATGTGAATAAAGCTACTCAGCAATAACAGAAGCAAAAATAGAAAGTATGGTTATCAGGATACTACCACATTCAAAAGGACGATCAAAGATGAGAAAGCCAATTTGAATAGCTACATGGATGGCAAGATTTTTCCTCGAAAAAATAAAATAAAATAAAGCACCTCAAATGTAAACACCTTCAAACACATTCCTGCTATCACATTGACCAAATTAAATCATGGTGGATGGGACTACACACATAAACTATTCTAAAATCTAGGTTAATATCAGATACATAACAGGGAATGTGCCTGACTAACATGCCATGGGCAGCAAAAGTAGGTCTCAAGCATAAAAATATCACTTTCAAACATCTTGATGCTCACGAGAAGCAAATTGAGCCATGGACATATATTTGGAACAATTAGCTTATTGGGATCTGTCAATGACCTAAAATGCTGTCCCCTTGCCTGCTCTCCAAAAGCAGTTCTCTTGCTTATCAAAAAGCATGTTAACTGCATTGTCAACAAAAGAGACAGTGCTCATTTATGGCATTGACAAATGCTGTACTAGTTTTGGACATCCAAAATATCCTCAAATAAAATTTCTGAAACATTTGCCAGATAGGCAGCTCCAATAAAATTCAAACATGAATGCAGTAGTTCACAAGACAGAATCCCTAGATAGATTATAGATAGAATAGAGAGAGTGCTTGACTGACAAAAAATCCACACTATATATGCATTATCACAAGCACAATTTCAGAGCGACATTAACAAAAAAAGCAGATAAATTGGAGTTCTACCGTGAAAGCAAGCTGGGAGTGTGCAGTCAAGTCTCGATATTTAGTACTCAACGTGATAAACTCATTCCAGCAATGAGATGGTCCAGTTGATTCCAGCCTGCACCAAATGAATTGCAACCGATAAAGCCACAGGAAACCAGCAAAGAGTTCTCAAAGCCACTTGTTCAAATTGAAAATTGAAAAAAAAAAAAAGGTGGAACCTTGTTCTAACGGGAAGGCCAAACGGAGCACCGTCAATGTACAACGCACACTCCACGAACAGCTCTGCCCTTCCATCCTCTGCTGCCACCGTTGAATGCACTCCTGCAAAGAAAAAGATAATGAAACACACACACACACACACACACACATATATATCAGAGAAATAGCAGACCCGACAAGAACTGAAAATTCAGACAATTTTTCATTTGTTTTTCATAAAAAGGAGCTCTTTTCAGGCAAAACCCGAGATTGCTAGCACGACAGCCCACCGCGTGTCCCCACTTAAAGCATAAAATACAAACTTTTAACGGCGTGTTTAATCCACACAATCCCATATTCGCTACAGCTAAAAACTAGACAATTTTATTTCTGTGATTTTGAAATTTTAATTGGAAAGCGAGGGAATTAAAGGCGAACCTGAATTGGGGCATTTGGAGGAAGGAAGACAACCTTCGAGCCTCTCGACGCAGAACGTGACCGGCAGATTGATGTCGCACGACAAGAAGAAGCGAAACTCATTTCCGCTCATGTTGTTTTGTCTTTAGGAGGACTAAGAGGATCCAGTTCTCAATTTTTTTTTGAGCTTTGTCCCCAAAGCAGTTCTAGCTCGCGTAGAAGAAGAAGAAGAGTTGCATACTCCCAATTTTTTCTTTTTTTCCTTTCCTTTTTTTTTTTTTTTTTTTTTATATATATCTTTATTTGATTACTATGTTATTTCTTTTCTACCTCTATATATATAATTTTTGAAAATTTTATATATATATAAATATCTGTATCTATATCCATCTGATGCAGTTGGACCATTACGTAGGACATAGTTTAATTACGTTGCTCAGGTGAATTTAAGTAATTTAGTTTTACGTTGATATAATTTAATATTATATAAATTTTATATAAAAAATAATTTTATAATATTATTTATGTATTATAATTGTATTGTATTTATTATATAAAATGAAAAAGTTCAATAATTAAACTGTTGCGTAGCAATTCAATTATTTTGACTAAAATTATTAAAAAATTTTAAAATAATTAAAAAATATACTCATTAGTGTTTTCCACACCTAATCTAGCTTATTCTAGTTCAGAGAATATTCTTTCTCGCAAAAGTATAAAAGAAAAAGAAAAAAAAAAAAGGTTCAGAGAATGTTAATTTAAGTGCAATTCAAGTTTTCAGGCAGACTATTTTTATGATTCTCCTTTATCTCCGTAACCTTTAGGTCTCGAAAAACACACCAAAAAAAAAAGAGGGTAAATTGCAGCGTTGTAAAACAAAACGCTGTCGCTTTATTTTCTCCGTCACTTCCTCTCTGTATTGTAATTATAATGCCTCCTCGGCGACTGGATGATCATGGCCAAGAAGAGAATCTCTGTTTGCTCGTCGGTTTATTATCTTAATACGTGTGAGATAATTTAATTTCATTTTTAGAAGGTTAAATTGAAAAAAATTTAATTTTTTTATTTATGTGGAGGCCAAAAAAATGACAATGTAATATATTATTTTCATTTAAAAAATAATATAATTATATTATAATAGACGTAAATCGATACATTATATTATAATAATTAATAATTTTAATAATATGACAACGGATCGTCGGGACATTGTGGGCATGCATTTGGACCACTTCAAAATTGGCGCTAGAAATTTCCGGGGATTCACAGCTGATAGATTTTATTTCCAGGTACGAAGAACTTGTACATCTTGACAAGCAAACAATCAATTGTAGCAAACAACACTAAGACAATACTAAAACTATGCGGTGCTATGCTGTATCGTCATAGGCTAGCTGAGGATGCTGCCCGTATACTGTCGTAACAATCGAATCCAATATAGCCCACCTAAATAAGAATTCCTATAAAGGGCTAAGCTAAAGGCGTGACGGCGGGGGTGTGGGGGGTGGGGGGTTTGGATATCATTCCAACCTCACAATTCAAAACAACTTCTATTGACTGGGTGAGTTCAACATATATGTTTTTCTGTCTGAGGTCGGCCGCTTGATGGTTTGCCCGTCTGTAAACACTCAATCGGAGGGGTGATTGGAGTTTTCAACTCTCCAAATGTCTGCCAGCAGAAGGGGTCATACATGTGGTAGCTTTCTTGAAGCGGGGACAATTCTATGTTTGTTAAACTTATGTCCATGCATGGCATGGTGTCGCTGCAGGCAAAATGTACTGGTTTTACTGTATACGTTCCTCGTATTCTCTCGTAGTTGATTCCTGTCACAGAGACTGCTGATGTTTGGTTTTTGCATTTGTTTTTGTCACAGTAGTATTGGTTAATTATTATGGGTAGTTTGACCTCAGAAACTCGAATGTTGGAGAACAACACTCCCTCCACAGATCCTGACCCGCCCTGTAGATGTGATATTGAGATCATATGTAAGAAACACTATTGGTAAGCGGTAAATCTGCTCCACAGAAAGACTATGATCAAGTTGGCTAGAGACCACGCAATTATTCCAAATTGACCAATGTCTGGATGTCAATGTATCAACTTGGAGATGATGCCAGAAAGGCCTTCGGTTGATACAAATTATTGGACTGTTCCCAAACTGTTTAACCAGAATGGGTGTTCTGTTTCTAAGAAGGTTTTTAACTTTGAGATTTATGAGACACTCAAACATGAAACATTTGATTAAATAGAATTCGCGTATTAACTACGACTGTTTGTATAATAAACGTAATTGTTAGAAGAACTCTGAATCTAAGGTTGCCATTGTATGTTATTCTTTGCCTGTAATTTATGACTCTGATTGCTCTTTGGTTTGTAAAACCAGATTTTCCAGAAATTTGAGGGAAACTTTTGGTTGCATTGATTTTAAATTTAATTCAAGTACAGGTGGGAAAAATACCTGCCAGGTTTTAATTCTGACACCAGTCATGGTTTTGTGCATCTTGACATCTCGAACTGTGATGTTTGAGACACAGGCTTTTGTATTATGCTTTCCCAGGCTTCCGATGCTGATCCCATGTCCTGGCCCACAGTTCACATTGTGAATATATACATTTGTGCATCCAGTTTGTATGGAAACGCAGTCATCCCCTGCATAAATCATTAAAAGCTGATTTCAGCATTAACATTTGACATGGACCTCCTTCAATGCTTGTAAGCTATTTCCACATTTAAAGTTCAGTATGTGTTCCAATGCACGCTTGCAGTCCACATAAATATAACCTATGGTTTGAGGTTCTGTGCTCTTATATGGATGCAGTGATTTCTAGATTTAAATAGCTGATTGTTTCATTTACTCGTGCATATGACCCTTCTTAATGTTGTTCTTATGTTATGCAATTCTTCTCAGGCCTTTGGTTGGAGAGGGGGGCGGCAGAATAGGGATAGGGACAGCAGAAGTACTTGTCGAGTGTGAAGACAACAGAGGAGTCGATAGAGTGCAGCAAACAGGTATCTAAGTTATGTGGCCTCTTTTTTTTGGCGAGTATGTCAGTGGCAGGGGTTCACAACCTTCATTTTTTCGGTTAGCTTCTCCTGTGGCTCTGCCGGTCTTATTTGTATTTTGTCAGATTGAAGTTCAATTGTGGCCGCATTGTCAAATTGAATCTGTAATGCACTATTGTCTTATGTGCAAGCAATAAATTACCGCAAGCAAGATTGCTGCTGTGGATTAGGACATCCTTGGAATTCTGCAGATGGATTCCATCTGTGTTAGGACTGTCACCCGGAGACGAGACGCTTATATCATGTACTACAACTCCCATGCAGTTGTCAAATTTAAGGTGGCACCTGGGACTATTTTGAATTGCTATGCCCGTGACTGATACATTGAAACTTCCATAAAATCTTAGTGCCTGGGAAAAGGAAAGAATGTTAATTAGGCTTTGGGAAAGCATGTTTCTGAAATATGATGAGAATTTTCACACTTTTCTGCAATGATCCTTACAGTTGGTTTGATCCTTGGCATTCTGTGCCTCCGTCCATCTCTTATCTACACCACATTTGTAGGAGAGACACAATCAGATGCAGACAACATAAAAAAATAATGGCTGTTTGTGTGAAAATTAACTAAGCTAATTACCGGCATTGGAGGGCGCTCTTCTACCGTGTCATTTAGCGGGATGATGAATTTTGTTTCGTCGTCCACAGGATCAGCAAAGGGTTCATCTTGCCACCAAACCGAGCCACTACCATCAATGGTACCTTTCCCCTTGATCGAAATTCCAACAAGCTTTTTGAATTCAATCCATTGTAAAAGGCCTTTGCCCCAGGCATTGGATTTTGTTGGAGCGACAATCGTGCCATCCAGCTGAGGAAAATTCAACTCATCAGCCTTAAATTCACATCTTATCGGTACATTGTTAGCAGTCATTTTCTTTTTCAAAAAAAAAAAAAAAAAAAGTATATATATCAATCTATGTTGACATTTACCCGAAAGACAATATTCGCTTGGCAGTGTGGACCCAAGAAGGAAATGGGTCCAACAAGGAAGACATATCCTTCTGGAATGAGCATCATTGATGCGCGGACTTTACAAGCTGCTGCCCATGCATTTTTGAACGCCTGCATTGCACACGAACACCATACCAGGTAACAGGAAATATATGCAGTGAATTGCTGTTGATGTTGGCTCGTGCAGAAATGTATACAATTATTGTTAGAATCACGAACAAACAGTCATAACTAGAATCGTTTTTGGGTAGAGGGCCCCACCTAGGACAGTTTACCCTACCCACTCCCCACTCCTCCCCCGCTCCCTGTTGCTATGTGCTCTTTACATAATTCCAACTTTTTGGTGTACTTTCTGTAACTATATATTTAAAAGCTGGGAAATATATTTTATGCTGAGAGGAGAATCACGGGATTGGCAGTTTTGGCTGTTTGTTGTTAGCACTACGTGACCTTGATGCTCTTAGAATTAATGTGAAAATGTTAGAGCAATGATATATTGACAAGCTTTAAGTTGCTATTGAAAATATTGATGACAAGACTCGTGAAAAATATGAAAAAATTGAGATATGATATTAAATTCATCAATTACCATAAGGTTAGAGGGATGTAACGAGTCATATGCTTTCACATTGTCAGGTATGAAAAAAAGTTCTAATGATATGTTCGATAAACATTTTTTTTTTTAAATTTTTATATTTGTCTGTTGACTTCCATCAACCCATATTCTGATGGCTTGAGATTTTGAAGCTGGTCAAGTTGTAAACCACATTTGACACATTCAAGCAAAAGCAAAAATGAGAATAAGAGAGGAACCTTGGTGTCATCGGCCTTTCCATTTCCCTTGGCGCCAAAATGAAGGACGTTAAAAATGTCGGATGCTTTCTCGGGTGGGCTTGGCACGTGTTCTTCTGGTGGCGCTGGAGTGGGTGAATGTGGTGGAGCTTTGTGAGAGGGAGGTTTTGGTTTGGATCCTTTGGAGTGGTGGTGGTGGTTGTGGTGGTGGTGGTGGTGGTGGTGGTGGGAACTATGGCCACCATGACTTTTACCTTTCTTCTTGGACAGAGAACATGAGTGAGCTCTGCATTCACTCCAATGCCTACTTCTTCTGGCAATGCAAGTCTCCAAGCCCGAAGACCATAATAGAAAAGCAATGAACACCATAAATGTGAAGCTTCTGAAGCCAATGCCACCCATATTCAGCTTATATATGGCTGAGGAAGAACCCCAGAGAGAGAGAGAGAGAGAGAGAGAGGAGTTGAGGAACAGAACAATGGTGCCTTCTTGAGACTTGCAAAAGTTAAGCGATGCTTCAGGTCTATATAGGAGAAGCAGTACAATGCCATTAAACTATTTGCAGACATAAGCAAATATTTCTTGGAATCTTTTGATAGCGCCAGGCATTAATGTTCATTCTCTTTACTTTTGGTTTTCTTTCTTTTCTTGCTTCATTTAATTATTCTTCTTTCTTTTGTATGGATTTTTGTTTGGACTCATTCCTCTCAGCAAAGGGTCCTGCATTGTGATTGAAGTCACGTATTCAATTCACAATTTATTTTTTTTTTTTTGTAAATATAAGGATAATATTGTATATATATATTTTTTTTTTTACATTTCACTGTATGGAAGCTTCCAATTATGATGCTGCATGTGAGTTACCAATTGTACGTGCAAACACTTCTAACATCAATTATTATCAATAAATGCCAAGACATAACAGGGCAAACGAATCAAACGCAAAATGCACCTACCATACTCTAATATTTGTAGCCTTATAATTCTCACGTCTTCTTCCTTCCGTAGGCTTCTCTGCAATGCAGTTTAATCCTTGATTTAATAATTAAAGGCACAATAGTAATTTTTCAGCACTGTTTAATCGTTTCCTTAATGTATTAGATGTACAAATCCTCATTGCTTTTCTTGTTATTGTAATCAAAGTTGCACATTTTGTACAACGTCTGCCCTTGTAGCACCTTGTCCTCATTTATCAAAATATTCTTTGATGGTCATGGGTTTTTTTTTTTTTTTTTTTTGTGAAAAGGGTTTTGCATACGAGGTTGATAAATAGAATAAATGAGACGAGATCTGAACAATTAATTGTAAATTCAAAAATTAAGTGGTGATAATAATTAATTATAATCGATGGTTTTTAGAAGAGACACAAATTCATGTAAAGCCGAAAAGGCACAGGTGAGTGGGTAAAGGGGCACTGATTGCAAGGACTCTTTTATGATCACATGCAACGTTCACGGGCTATAGTTTTTGTTCCCTTGACCTCGTGACCCTCTCAGGCCACGGCTAGAATCCTCATCGATGCCTACAAGCAATATGCCCGTTCCTTCTTCATTTTAAGCAACAATTCCAATGTCCTAATGAGACCCAGACAGGGTAAAAATGTAAACAGAAACTTTTAACTGTCTGAATAAAGAGACCAAAAAGCATAGTATAGTATCTGACTTCCGCGATGTGCAGAGACTTCAGGGGGAAAGAAGGAAAAAGAAAAAAAACAACAACCATAGCCGCCGATGGTTTTGCTTCATAATTCTATAGTACCCATAATGTTGGATTCCGTGTAGCAGTAGACCCACAGATTATATAATTATCAAACAGTATACAATGATAAAAGATTTCAAGTCACATGTGTACACACATAGGTGCACACTGTACATTTGAATTTTTTTCCTTTTTCTAATTGAATTAGGGAGTGTAGTTAAGGTTCGAACCCTTGATTTGAGCTCAAGTTGTAATCACTATATTACACCTAATAGTTGCATGTAATATTTTTTTCAGATTTTACAGTGTGAGAGTTTATGTGTTAAGATACTTTTTATGGCTATAGTAAGTAAAATTTAAACCTTTTTTTATGAAGAATTAGTGGAACTTAGAATTGTCATTTCAATGAACGAACTCAAAATTGGGGTTTGTCTCTAAAAGAATGAAATTGGATTCTCATAGATCATCAGAATTGTTGTTTTTCGACCGTATGTGTCTTGATGCAGCTTTTTTTTTTTTTTTTTTTTCTCGCACACTAATGATATTAGTTTATAATATTAGTATGCTTGAATTGATTTGGTGCAAGAGTGCAAGACTGCAAAAGCTGCAAGAGTCCAAGTCTGCAATTGAACTGCTATAATGAACTTTGCCATCACGACAGGAGAAGCTGGGAAACCCTATCAACAATATGAAATGCTTTCTTAATTTCAAAGGAAAATGCCATCTCGCAAAATCGTCACGTAACTTAATGAGACAATTAACATGTAAATCTCTTGTTAATCTATTCGTCAACTAAGTAAATTCTTGTTGATTATAGTGACTTTGTCCCAAGTACAACTAGGTTTCATTAGATGGACACACGCTCTTTTAACGTGGGACAAGCATAAATAAAATGATATTATTATTATTGAATATATATTTATGATCTCTATTATTAATTATCATAAACCACAATAATTGTGTATAAAATGACATAGCTTGGACTTGGCGTCAAAAGACCCATATCAATGCAATATTTTCAATAGACAACTTCTATGTCGTATACCATTTGTACTCAAAAATGCTTCTTCTTTTTTTTTTTTCCTTTCCTTTTCTATTATATTTTTTTCACTTTTTGGTGGTTAGTTCTGTTGGTTTTCGTTCGTTGTTCGAGATAATTTTTTTTTTTAAAGGACACGTGGCAGTCGCTGTACTAGTGGCCACAGGTTGTCGATGGCACTGTTTGTCGGAAACCGAAGCTCATTGTCCTCACCCGACAAGTTTATCTACGTGCCTTTGACCTTTCCCGAATTTAGGAGTTTTTGTCTCTTGGAACGAACCTCAAAATTTTGTTTGGGACGACCATCCTATGGAGCATACTTAGCCAAACACTCAGACTAAATCCCGAATTTATTATAGACAATTTAGATGAGTAATTCTACGCAATTGTATATACATACATACATGAACACATACATCATGGTCGAATAATGGGAGTGGCAAGTTCTGTTGCTTAAATTTCCTCAGTACTCCTTTGATGCGTAACCCATGATTTCGATTATTGCGTGTTAAATCAAGAATTTCACTGCATCAGAAATTTTTGTTGGAACATTGGAATATATATACTGCATTATCTTTGTGCATATGGATTGTTTAATTACAACTTGTAACCTTAAATTTATTTACAATGTCAAATTTGTAAGAGTAGAATTTCATGAATATTATAAAATTATGTTAAATTTTTATATTTTTAATAATATAAGATTATATATTCTTAACGAGTCCTTTAGACATGTGTCAAATCTAACTAATATGTAATATAATAATATTATATTAACTCAAGTACAAGATCCTGCTAAAGTGTTAATCTCGTGACTGGGCGTGTCAGTTTTTATATTAATTTAAATTTGAGTTTTTGTTTTACCGCTTATCGAGTGAAATTTTATATTTAATAATATTAAAAATAAAGGTAAAAAATAATAATAATAATAACTCAAATTTAATATTCAAATAAATGACAAATCTTCTTATAGAAGAAATTAAATAAAGGTAACAACAATAACATTGATTTGGAGTGACCAATCCCAGCGTAATGTCCGCATGAACCAATTCGTTTTAGGTAATTAAGTATTTATTTAATGTGGATAATTAAGGTATTTTAAGGCCAAAAGAAAGGGAAAAATTAAAGGGTGACGGATATTTACCAGAATATGACGCGTAACAAAGCAGAAAATAAATATATTTGGGTGTTCTTAGGCCTACGCAATCGAAAGATTAAAATACATATTAGGGGCTGATGTAGTTGTCTTGTCGTGCATGTGAATACGAAGAAAACCACAAATTTTCCTGTTGTGTGGAAGCAATGGATCTCTTTCTTCCTTGCGATTCTTAAATTTATAAAGACAGCTTCTTTAAGAACCGTGAAAGACAAAACTGAGTTTTGTCCCCCCACCCACCTTTTGTTTTGTTTATTTTTATTTTATTTTATTTGTTTCAAATTCGTGGACAAAACAAGCCAGCCAGCCAGCCATCCGAAGCAAATGTCACGGATTACCTTAACCCCCTTAAGTCTCGCCTCGTTAATCCTTCTTTGCTATACATACATTTCATCCATGTTTTTTTTTTTTCTTTTTTCGTTTCTCCCGACTGACTAAGAAGAAATCCCATTTGAAGTGGGCAAAATCCTGAATTCGGTGGAAGGGTTTGAACACATAGAAACTGTATCATCTACGTGAATCAAGGATTATTCTTACCTAACCCATTTATATTATTATTGTTAAAGTTAAATATCCGATCATTTCTTCCTTTTTAAGGGCTAAATGATTTCTTAGCATTAATTTTAGAGTTTTTAGCACTGATAGATCATGATTTCAAATTAAGTTGTCATCATTCTTCTATCATACTTTTTCTTTTTGACGGGGTTTTATATGAGAATGTGTTTAAGTTGTTTGATATTTATGTAAAATGGACATTTCTAAATGAATGTGTGTCCGTATATGTCCCATGTGTGACACTTGTTGAATACCTTTTAATATGCGTGGAACACTTTAAAATGTGTCAAACAAAAAAAATAAAAATTTAAAAAATTCAAGTATGCATGTTAAACACTTTTAATTAAGTATTAGATACTTTGAATATACCTATTGGATATTTTTAATAAATATATTGATATTCAAATATTGAATAGATACATATAAAATTTATTTTAAAAATTTTTAAAGATAATACATAGAATTTTTTTAGATAAATATAACAAATAGTATGATAATAAAAAATAAATATTTTTATTATATTAATTATTTTAAGTTATAGTATTTTAAATATTATGTTTGATGTAGATGTAGTATATATTTTTAAAAATTTTAAATAAAATATTAATTACAATGTAAATAATATAATAATTATTATATATTATTAGTTTAAAAAATAATACTATTATTTAAAATATTTAAATTTACATATATATATATATATATATATATATATATAATTTAATATTTATTTTATTGTTGTATGTCTTAATTTTTTCAAGGTTGTGTCTTTGTTTGTTGTCGTGTCTGTGACCATATTTCTTAGTTCAATATGTGATTCTTTTTTAATCTCACCCAGTTATTTCTTGACAGCAATGAGAATTTTAACTCAAGATCATGCACACCTGAATTGCAGAATTCAAGAGTTATTTTCACGAACATCGTTCCAAGAATTGCGAGGATTCCTTGGTATGTTCTCTTTCAGCGTAACTTGGCATGCAATGCAAGCTGTGTTTCTTGACCCAGATTTGTGGCAGGGGCATCCCTGTCACGGCACGAGTTCATCATATTGGGGAGGAAGAATTATAAAACAAAAACAAAAGAACAAAGAGCCTTTCTGCAAAATCGGATTTTTGAATGCGATATGTACTATTTTAACGCTCGGCATACCCATGCAATTTTAAATTTTGCGAGGTGGAATGCTCGGCTGTCTTGTTGTATGGAGAGGACCCCCTAATCGTGCATGCTTTTACGAATAAAACGAAAGCCGTATTGTCATTGCAAGACATTCGTAGTGTCAGTGTCAAACTGATCCAAAGCCATTCGTTTACGCCTCCCATAACATGTAGCGTGCACATATCACCCTCTCCGTTCTCTGTTTATCTCGCCCTAAGTGAATCGTATTTCCGCAAAATTCTTAAACCCAAGTCATTGGTGCGCATGGTCTAGTCATGAATTTGGTGAAAATTAGCTTGGAAAAAATTGATTTTAATCTAGTTTGTGTGAAGAAATCAATAACCTCAACAAGTTTTAGCGTATTTTATTTTTAAAAACTCACAATTAAATATAAGTTTTGATAAAATATAAGATTTTTTAGTTATAAAATTTTAATATTATGTTAAAAAATTAATTAATCTAAGAAATTAAATTGAAATAATTATATATCAAATTCTAACTGTTTGAGCATTTTGTAGATGGACAAATATTTACCATGTTTTTATTGGACACAATTGACTCTCACTATCACTTTCACTTTTAAAATTTTAACGAAAACTTTTTTTTTATTATTTTTAAGGCTTTTATAAACATTTATTTTGACCAAAAAATGTAATTTGATAGTTCTTTGTGCGCCCCCCCCCCCCGGCGTCTTACAATAGTGCACCCATGGTAAGCAAGTGGTGGGTTTCTGCCAAAATCACATTTGTTTTTTTTCTTTTTTACTTCTAAAAGGGTAATGAACAACGCACTTAAGAATCACTCAACAACTCAAATTAAAGTAGGTTTGCATTTTAAATAAAATTTTAACGAAAATATTTTTTTAAAAAAAAATTAAGGCTTTTATAAACAGTTATGGGACCTAAAAAGGGTAATTTGATGGTTCTTTTAACGAATAAGATTCATAGTATTTTTATTTTTTAGTTTTTACTTCTAAAAGGGTAATGAACAATACGCACTTAATAATCACTCACCAACTCAAATTAAAGTGGGTTTGCATTTTAAAATGGACTAAGAAAAATGAAGCCATTTCACTTGTAGCAGCAGACTGCAACTTGTTCTTATTTATGGACCAGGAGAGTGCAACACATAAAATGGCTTCCTCGCTTGTCACTTTGTCCATATCTCAACAGAAACAATGTCATCGGCACATTCCTCTTTGTTATATCCGGCGAGCTATATATTGATTTGATTATGAGACGACAATAAATTAATGAAGCTTGGACTGACTGACTGACTGACTGACTGACTTAGCTCCAAGGTCCTTAATTGTCTTACTGTCATTTGACTTCTGTTTGTCAACTCAATTCTCGGTAACCAACACTAGTGAATGTTGATGTCTTTCTTCTATACTTTGCTAATTTAACCGGTAATTGTAGCCAGGGAACTGAGAACCTGAACTATTAATGTAAGCCAACCCCAGTAAATTTGAAATCATCGTGTTGTTGTCCCACTTGAGATTAGTGGCAGAACTTTAGAAGAGGAGGAAGAATAAAGAAATTGTGTGATAATAAAGCAAATAATAACAATAAATCTCATTAATTGCATATATTTTTCTTTTTAGTATCTTGCATGCTCTTAAGTCTAAGATCATTCTTTTCATCTATATTTTGTGGGTTTATCTATACACTGCCTGTAAAGTCCCATAAAAAATTTATCAATGGCACCCCAAGGCTACACTCCTCATTTTCCATACCCATTTTAGCCTACTATTAGTTCATGGTTATTTCATTTTCTGTAGTCTGCAGGGTAGGGACCAAGTTAAAGCTCAGTGTGAACAATATCCTCACTGCTGAGTTCTGCGGGCTCAGCAATTTCTGCTTGGTCTATAACACTGTAGTCTTTGGCGCTTTCCATCGGACCGGGAACAATGGATTCTTTGTCATGGGAAGCTAGGCAGTCGGCTGAAGGATGGACAGTACCATATCCAAAACCTTGGGCAGAATTGCAGTAAGTCTCCGCTGTGCCATTAATATTGTATAGGTTGATGTTGGTCACGACTATGCTCGTGCAGGGGACAGTGTCGCTGCAGGCAAATTTCATGGCCTCTACACTCTTTGTTATCCCACTAACGTTACGGTACATGATCTGGCTTACTTGCACAGCTGAAGTCTAACAAGAAAAAGGCACAGGCAATGTCCATTTAATAGCCTAGATTATGATTGAGTCGAGTAGATTGTTTGAAGCACAAACTTGTAGACAAACTAGTAGTCAAGAACATTGGAACCTGCCTGGCCTGGTCCTCCCTGTCTATGAATAGGGGGGCTTGGGCCAGGATTTCTAATTTGGACTAGGCCGGACCGGGCTGGCTTGGATATTCATTATGGAGACTTCAGAGTTGGGAAAGTATGAATTGGAGAAATCATGAAAGAGGACTTGGATTATGTACCTGGTTTTGGCAGGCTATTGGGGAATCACAGTAGAATTGATCAATGATAATGGGGTTTGCAACGTTGTCCATTCTCACATTTTCATAGAGAATAGCCCGAACATAACCGCTACCTCCCTGAGCAGAGGAGAGAGTCAGAATGAAGGTGAATGGCGATTTTTCCGATGCACCCTTTTCATGTCATATGGGAGCAGCCTATAACCTCATAATGCATAGCATTACCTGCCAAGTTTTGATCCTGAGGCCATTGGTTGTCTCTCTAATGAATGCTGTGTCCAATACCACTTTTGTGACCATGCCGGTGGAGTTGTCCTTGCCAAGACTTCCGATGCTAGGCAAAGCAGATTATGCACAACATGTTTAAATTTTGCAAACCAATTCCAGTTATTTTGAAAAAAAAAAACAAAAAAAACCATGCAGCCAAGGAAATGATCAAGTTGAACTTGGAATATTGGTCTTAGTTCGGATGCCATTGTTCCAAATTTTTATACCTGATTCCATGCCCTGGCCCACAAAAGATTCTCTTCATCTTGATATTAGAGCTGCCATTGACAATTGAGACGCAATCATCGCCTGTAGAATCATCACAATGACCAGTTATTCTGTCTGTATGATAATGCAATTGTGTTGCTGACAGCCTATCACTGTAGGAATTTAACTATCAATGCAACGGCTTCACTTGTTATTTCCATTTAGTGTCTATGGCTGATCATTGAGGTCTGATTTTGGCTTCTTACTATCAAGATCAGTGCTTATAAAATTAAAGCTAAGGCAGCTGTGCGGTCATTCTGATTCCTGCAATTTGAAAGAGAATGAAAACTGAAATGAGACTTGGAACCTGTTCCAATTTTGCTGTCTTGAAGAACGACATTAGTTGACTCCGTAATATGGACTCCATCAGTGTTAGGACTATTTTCTGGGGCTGAAATCAACACTCGGGATATTCGCACGGTAACGCACCTTGAAATTACAAAGTGCATCTGTTGACTGTTTTGGATGGTGAGGCCTTTCACCCTCACTAGTGAGCTTGAATCAATAGTCAATGCCTGCAAAAGTGCTGTCTTTTAGTCCTGAAATGGCCTGCGTTTGGTACCACTAGTCCCAAATGGGTTATATTGTTGCACAAATAATAGGTGATGCAATGAAAGGAAAAGATCCTTACGGTCGGTGCCCCTCTGCAAGGCTGCAAAGTAAAGAGACAAAACTGTGTTAGACTTCTGACCAAATACAGGTACTCAGTACTCACTAATAGATTTTGTGAAGACAATATGAAAAGAATTACATTTGACTTATTCCTTTTGCAAGACGCCGCCCACCATTTGCTGCCTGAGCCATCAATAACTCCATTCCCTTGGAAGGAGACACCGTTGAGTTTGGAGAAATCAAGCCAGATTCGCGGGAGCTCCGGATCCCAGTTTTTGGGCTCGACAGGTGCTATTATTGTTCCATCTATCTGTATGCCAAAACGAGAAACTGGTGTTCCATAAAACGCACAGAATGAATCTTGAATGAGTTCCCCCACCCCCTCCACCCCCAGCCTTTTTTTTAAACATCATTGCAGGTTACCTGGATGACCAACTTGCCAGCACAAGGCCCTTTAAATCTCGTTGCACTAACTAAATAGCGGCGACCTGGAGGAACCAAGAAAACTGATTGTGGCGTAGAACAGGCTGTACCCCAAGCAGTTACAAAGGCCTAATAATGAAATCACAGAAAACTAAACCTTAAAACAAAAGAAATGAGGGCAACAGAATCAAAACTAAATGAAGTGAACAATGTTTCCTTTGTTTCTCCTTTTTCTCAAAAACAATGGTTTACGAATATCAATCAATGAAGTGGTCACATTTTGGAAATTATTTTTCAAATGCTTTAAAAATTGACATATGCACCTGAGTGTCATCAGAGATTCCATCTCCAACGGCACCAAAGCTATCCACATTCATAAGGACCTTGTTGCCGCGTTCACTTGTCCATGACGGCGCATCGAGGAGTTCCAACTCATCTTCTTCTATGTCGAAGCTTTCAAATTCCTTAAGCATGCCAATTTTGTCATAGACCATGTTTCCTGCAACTCCATGTGCCACTGTCAATAAAACAAGGGAGGAAATCACAAGCAAATTATCCATGATTTTGTCTGTTCTGGCTGTTTTTCAAGACAGATTAATTTGCATAAATCCCTGCAAACACAGAGTTTTAATTTATATGTACAGATTGAAGTGGGAAATGAAGGGTTTCATTGACTATATGTCTTGGCTTACAAGAATATAAAGAGGTTACGCTTAAAGTGCAAGGGAAATATTTTTTATGTTCTTTGCTTTACTCTTCAACCAGTAAACAGAAATTCTCTACTAGAAGAGTTCATTGGTAATTCCTTGGCCCCTTTGTCTCTCCAAGAGAAATAGATAAAGTTTTTCCACAAAAATTCTTTGTTCCACATTTGATTTCCGTTAGCCTACAATAAAATATTACAGTCATGTACTGTGTACAACTGTACCAACAATGCAAAAGGGGATAGAGACTTTCAATAGCGCTGGTGAACCTAACAGGGCAACAAGAAAGCATGTCTCCACTGTCTGTTGCATGCACACCAAATTCTTCAAGCCAAAGCATACAACTCATGGAAGATCTATGAAATACTTTGAAGCATCTAAAGCTCCAGTATTGATAGCTAGTTTGCTGCACTTGCAGAATTTCTATCTCAATGGCAATTCTTAACCTCAACAGAACTGTGACCAATCTCTGATGTTATCCTCCTTGCTATAGCAGTCTCTCCCACCTGCATTGAGTAGTAGTAGGAAATGTATCAAATTATTATTTATTTATTTCTTTATTTATTTATGGTTTCTTTTTGTGTCTGTGCATGAATCAGTGAGCAACTAGGTGATAAAATTATCACTAATTTCTTTTTCTTTGGATAAATGTGAAACCAGTTAAGGCAGCTTATGGGTCACTAAGGGATCTACAGTTATAATTGTTGTCACGGATGCCTTGGCAGGATATTGGCATGTGTGTGTATATATGTGCATGTATTCCAATGCGGTCCGTTTTATGGCATACCAAGTCATTTTTTATCCTCGTTTGTACTTGGATGAAGCCAGACATTGCGCATAACGTTTGAAAACTATGTTTAAGAAGGCCATATCTGTATGCTTTATTCGGTGTTGCGAATTGTCTTTTAATATACAAGGAACCTGTTTTTAGATAGATATGTTTTCTACGCAAGTGCTTTTTGACATGACAGTCATTTACCCAGGTTGAAGAATTTGCTCATCTCCTTAAGTCAGGCAATTGCCAGTCTCATTACACTTTTGTTACTTACAGAGAATTTTGATTAAAAAATAGAAAAAGAGGAAGTCTGCGTGGAGTTGATTTGGGCTCAACTCCAGTAATGATAAGGCCAACTGCATCCGAAATCACATCACTCACATCCATACATGGAGACTGGGAGACGAAATGTGGCCTTGTGAAACGTGAAATATTGGCACCCCTGACGACGATTCAATGCCAATCGAAATTTGAAGATGAAGCTTAATCAAGGGAGATACCATGACAAGAGCTCTACTTCATTGTTAACGTTCTACCCGCTGAGGGACAGCCCCTTCACAAATCATGACGTTGTTATTGTGACTGAACAATAATATGTGGATCCAGTGACGTCGAGTTATATTGGGTGACTTTGTCTTTTCAGGAGAAAGGTAAAGGTATCGCCCTAACCACCAGCATCTCCTTCATTGTTTGCATTGCCACGCACCCGAACGCTACTTGTAGAGGATTGTAAGCCCCTACCACCATGATCATGATAAATTGCGTGTTTAATTTGTTAATAAATCAATAATGGGTCACATACACTATATATAGTATATGAAATTCTATTGTTGTTATGTATATATTTGAAAAGAAACTTCCATATAAAGCATAAGATTCCATGGCATATATAATATATATGCCCCCAAGGATTGAGAGGGCACACATCAATCATGAAGCGAAAATGAGATGATAGAGAACGAGACAGAGAGAAAAAGATTTGAGGAGAGTGATGATAGAGATACGAGAGAACGGGAGAGGTGGAAAAGAAGAAGACCAGAGACAGTGGATGAATAGAGAATAAAAGAGATTGAAGAGAGATGCAAGAGGCATGCCTGGCTCAAAGAAAACGGACAGAAGATGAAAGAAAACGTAATTTTAATGTTTTTCGAACTTATTGTTTTTCAAGTACTTTCATTTTTCGTATTCAAAAATTAAAAAACAGAAAGTACCAAAACACTCCAACGCATCCAAACGACTGGCTTAGTTAAGAAGCTCGTTCACATGCAAGCAATTGGAGGATGGAGGATTAAGCAATGTCGTCCAGATGCACTAACATGCCATTTTAATAACGTGTAAAACTTTAGTGATTGCCAGAGGCTTGAGACGCACAAGTAAAAGGGAGTGTCAATCATCCCACCATTGTATCCAAATCTTAGCATTCCAAGCGTCACTAAGAGTTACTCCAAGCCAACTGTGCCAACTAAGAATCATAAGCCATTAAACATAAAACTAACGCATCAACGTGAAAACACAAGAGACATTTGCAAAATGTTTTGTGCATAACACGTTATATCAGCATCCTATCCGCGGTACTGAACAGATTATGAAGATCATTAAGAGGCAACCCATTTAGAATGGAACGAAATACTTTTTGTCAATAAAATAACAGAGCCTAGAGAGTCCTCGTTCTAAACCCTTTTCGCCATTTAACAACATTCATGCCCTGCTTCAAAAGGTCCATTTTCAACAGCACACTCTGCTTGAAAACCACAGTTAATCAAAGCATAGCAACTCAAAACAGCAAGATTCAGTTAATTCAAGCAGCTAAACCAACACAAACCGGGTATTAAAAAAGTATTTTCGGAAACAGATCCAAATCACAAAATAACAATTCAAACAAAAACTATAATAGAGCATTGACACTAATAATTAAAATAGAAAAGTCTAATCGCCATCAGCTTTATTGTAAACATAAGTAAGGCCACACTTGCCGCAATAGTGCCTATCGAAATGGTTGGCCATGAAGGTGCCGGCCCCGCACTCGGCGTTGGGGCACTCCTTCCTAAGCCTATGAACCTTGCCGGAATCATCCACCTTGTAGAACTGAAGCACGGCGAGCTTAACCTTCTTCCTCTTGTGCTTGATTTTCTTCGGCTTGGTGTACGTCTTCTTCTTCCTCTTCTTGGCGCCGCCGCGGAGGCGGAGGACAAGGTGGAGAGTGGACTCCTTCTGGATGTTGTAGTCGGCGAGAGTCCGGCCGTCCTCCAGCTGCTTTCCGGCAAAGATCAGCCGCTGCTGGTCTGGCGGAATGCCTTCTTTGTCCTGGATCTTGGCCTTGACATTGTCGATCGTGTCTGACGACTCAACCTCTAGGGTTATGGTCTTCCCTGTTAGGGTTTTCACGAAGATCTGCATCGTTGCCGGCGGTGGGATGAAATGGGTGAAAAGCGTGGCCCTTTTATACGGCTCCCAAAAGGTTGTATTAGGGTTTGGGGAGCAGTGATTCGGTATGTTGCATGTTCACGGTTGTTGATGTTGCTGCAGCCCTCAGGTCTGCTGGGCCTTTGATTATTCAGTCGAAGGCCACAACTGGTGGGCTGGCCCCTTATCATTTCGATTAAAAGAACGACGTCGTGTCTTTCTTTTTGGGCTTGACTTCGTTCGATTAAAAGACAATGCACACCATTTACATTATAATTTCAAAGTAGTTGTATTCAAGTCGACTAATGTCCGAACCACTTTGTAAGCTCTTCTGTGAACCATATTTTTTTGTTCTATATTTCAGAAAATTCACGCCGGTTTTCTTTTATCTACGGCTCAAATTTTGAAACTCATACACTGGATCTGTCCCAAACTCTACTGTTCTTAAGAGCACACACATTGTTTGCCACGGAGGAGTTGCCACTGATTCAGGTAAGTGGAGCCTATGCTTAATTGGTCAAAGCCTGATTTAGCGAGGAGTTTATGGGGGGCTTTTTTGGGGGATTCAATGGCTATTACAAGAAGTTTATTCTAGGTTTTGGAAGCATCAACCAAGCTTTAAATGAATTACAATTAGACAACTTTTGAGTGGAGTGAAAAGGTTTGATCAAGCTTTGGAGCCTCTTAAAGTTACTTGGTCTGCTAGCCTTTTCTGTGCTCGAAACTGATGTCAGTGTGGCAGTGGAATTGGTGTTCTGCTCCGGTGAGAGTGGTGATCGATTGCTCGTCTAAGCAAGCATTTGCATGTCAAGGCACAATATCTCTTCAGCTATGACAAAAAATTACTAGTCATTCTTATAGATGGTTAATAATAAAGGAAGATATTATTTGAAAACTTAAATTTTTACGAAAAATTAAAATATATTTTTTATTAATAAATTATATATATATAAATTAAATTATACTATTTTACAAAAAAAAATTAGATATAATAATAAGATAGTTAATATTTTTGTTCAGAAGAGTTCATCATCAAATTGTTGTTTGTTGGGGATGAGTTTCTAAATTATAATTATTGAAAATAATAATAAAAATAAAAAAAATAATCAAAAATAGGAAATAATAAATTTTATATGGTTCAGTTGATATGATCTATATCCAGAGGTGAAAATAGAAGTAAATATTATTAAAATGTAGAGACTTAAGAGTTTAGTTAACAAAACCCAAAAATAGAACTAAAGGCTTGTAGAGATGAAGTTTTAACTCTTTTAATTTTTCCTTAATTCTCTTAACTCATTATATGACTCCTTATTTACAAGGAGTAAAAGTAATCGACTATACTTTTATTTTCGACGTGAGATTTTAGTTTTCACCTTCAAAAGTTCCAATGTGGAACTTTACCTAAAAACTAAAAATATCCACCTTGAGTCAACTCTCACGTGTAACTATAGCAATAATAACAATACTTCACTTTTTTCATAAACTCACAAATTATTATAATACGCCAATTAAGTTTAAGTACTACTTGAATTTAACAATTAAGAGAGGTTTTGTAAGTATATTTATAAGATTGTTTCTGATACTGATTTTCTGAATTGAAACCTTCCTCTCAGCAATTATCTTTATAGAGATTAGAGTAGTATCTACAATTATAATTCTCTATAAAATATATAAATTTTCAAATCTACAAGTTTTTATAATAACGAGAGTATCTTTACTAACTTTCAAAATTCCATCTTTGCCTTTGTATCTGTAGTCAAGAGTCTCAAGTGTTTCCAAAGAGATGAGAAAAGAAAAAAATCACATCACTCTCATCTTTTATAATATTAGTTTGAACTAACTCATTACTTTTATACTTCCCTTTATCCTTGGTTTTCAATTTCAAACAATCAACTTTGATGTATCCTTTCTTTTTACAATAATTACACACCAAATTTTTATATTTAGATTTAGATCTACTAAATTTCTGATTATTTATATCCCTCTTATTTGATCTGCCCCGAACCATTAATCTGTCAATATGACCACGACTACTCTCCCTAGTTAAATCTCTATCGATTTGTTTTTTCAATTTCAAAATACATTTAATTTTTTTATAAGAAATAATTTTTTTATTATAAAATATTATTTCTCTAAAATATTTCAAAGAAATGAGGAAAAAAATATAATAATAATAGGATCATATTATTCAAATTCATAAGTAAAGAATTAAATTTATTCAAATGAGACAATATTGATGATTTTTCAGACATACGAAGTATATACAAATTCTATTTTAAATAAAATCTATTTTTCATTGTGTGCTTCACATACAAAAATTTTGATTTTTCTCACAAATTTTTAGCAATAATCTCATTAGTTATTTCTCTTAAAATCTCATCAAAAAAATTTAAAATAATACCTAAACTGACTCTTTTTTCAAAACCAGCGAACTCTTCATTTGACATTTTCTCCAACTTTTTCCGCCTCCATATGTCGACACTTCAATTGCTACATTCTGAAGTTAATACTCCGGTCCAACTTCTCATAATAATATTTAGTTATTATCATAATGGTTATTTTCTTGAACCAAACTAAGACTCTAATATTAATTTGTTGAGAGATGAGTTCTGAGTTATAACTTTTAAAGATAATAATAAAAATAAAAAAAATAACTGAAAATAAAAAATAACAAATTTTAAATATGATATATATTTACAAGTGAAAAAAAAAAAAATATTATTAGAATAAAAAAATATAAAAATATTTAAAATTTAATTAATAAAACCTAAAAATAGAACTAAATATTTATAAAAATAAAATTTTAATTTTTTAATTTTTTTTATTCTTTTATATCATAATTTATTGTATAACTCATTATTTATTTATAAGTAATAAAGGTAGTCAATTATATTTTTATTCTTAATATAAAATTTTTGTATTCACCCCTAAAATTTCCGACGTGAAACTTTATGCCGGAGTTATAACATTTTAATTTCTCTTATATTCCACGTTCCCGTGTCCTATCAAATATTTCACATTTTCTATGATCATCTCTATTTTAGGTATTCGGGAAATACTCCTTAATAGACGAAATATTCCTATTATGTCAATGCCAATTGAATCAATGTTATTAGCTGTGAATTTGAACTTTTTGGTATTTTCCGTTTCTTCGGATGATATGATGGGTCAATCATTTGCTACATTGGTTCCAACGGTGGCAGCTGCGGAATCTGCCATTGGGTTAGCCATTTTCGTTATTACTTTCCGAGTCCAAGGGACTATTGCTGTAGAATTTATTAATAGCATTCAAGATTAAACAAACATGACTCCTAGAAAATTACCAAAATACGAAGATCTCTTCTCGAGAGTCAAAAACTAACACAATCTAAGGTGGCTCCTGGCCTTACCATTACATCAGTACTCAAAAAACAAAAAAAAAAAAGGGGGGGGGGGGGGTTGGGTTCATGTTATTTAGTGATTATTAACCTTTCAATTTACTGGTGTCATGTCCAGATGGGCCTAACGGAGCCCAACAATCTCAAAGTCAAATCCAATGTTTCGTTAAATTCTGTAATTCTTTGAATTTTAGATGCCAGATAGCACAATGAAAAGTAGAAACGGCAAAAGTATTTACCTACCAGGGAATATTGTCAACTCGGGCGTCCTAGCCACTATGGACCGGCATAAATTAAATAAACAACGCACAAGTGCTTCAAAAAACAGGAGATGGTTCAATGCATTTAGTAGTAAGTCAAAACAATCGGTGATTTTCCCATCTGTACCTTATTTAATACCCACAAAGTCATCGGTGTTAATGTCGTTAAGCAGCTAGTGGGGCTCCATTCCGTTGGCATTAATGCCAACGATTTCCTTCCAATTCATATCTAATATTCTGATATTAACAATCAAATCAATAAATAATCAAAATTTTCAAATAGACAAATAAAAAGAGAATAACCATTATTGTTAACATGTGTTAGTTTAAGAGTTTTTTTTTTTTTTTAAAGCCTAAAAAGGTTGATGCCAGACTTAAAAAGTGAATTAGTGAACTCGATGCCATTCTCGAGCTTAAATTGTTAAAATTATCCGGGGCCTCGATAAAGCTTCAAACTCAGTATTTAACATTTTGTGAGAGTTTCCTGGGGAATTGGGACCATTTTTAAAATTTAAATATGAATGCTGGTTGTTGCTGTCAAATATTATGCGTTTTAATTGCATTGGGTAGTGCGCGTTAGTTGGGAAGTAATCGGTACAGAGGGGTGGGAATTGCTGCAAATGGCACACTCCGTTCGGTACCCACAAACTAACTTTCTGGCAGGAGTCCTTGTTATCTTTTGGTTGGTGGATAACGGCAGGAATCCTAATTATCTTTTGATTGGTGGATGGATGTGTGACCGTGGCAGCTCCGTCCACCCCCATTGTGGACAGAAATAATGCGGCCATTAGACCATTGGAAGCAACGTCCGTGACAGCATTACCATATTCCCACGCTAGCAATAACACAACAAATCAACTGTGTCCACCCCACTTTGGACAGAAACAATGCGGCCATTAGACCATTGGAAGCAACGTCCGTGACAGCATTACCATATTCCCCACGCTAGCAATAACACAACAAATCAACTGTGTCCACCCCACTTTGGACAGAAACAATGCGGCCATTAGACCATTGGAAGCAACTTCCGTGACAGCATACCATATTCCCACGCAAATAATAACACAACAAATCAGCTGGACTGGCTTTTTGGCTAATCTGAGAATTTTAAGCACTCCCTTCTTTAGATTTAGGCACTTTGCTTCAGGCAAATATAGTTGATATAATTAGAAGTGGCGGAGATTTGGAACTCCCCACTGCACTGAGGCACACTGCCGCAGTGCCACTCGGGCTACCCGAATCCTCGCATTATTTGTTCTTATTTTTAACTTCTTACAAAAAAAAAAAAACCCGAAAACATCCTGCACATATGTTCCAATTACAAAATGATCCGTATGTTAAAATCTATCGTGTAATTGAACACAAATTTTGTATATTTTATATTGAAATTTATTTTAGCATAAACTAAAATCAAATTTATTATATTTATGTAAAACATTATAATTAAATATAAAAATAACATCGGTTGAATATAAAATTACTTAAATATAAAAATTCTAATATCTTATTAAGAATTATTTTATTTAAAAATTTAAATTATTAAATAAAAATATATATTATAATTTACATTACCGAATACACGATATCCTTGCCTTGGATTCTTTAGGTTCAAGTATCCCCGTAAACATGATCTTAATAAATTGGTCAACTCCAAAACTGAACTCCTAAAAGGGGTTTCAATTCAACCACTTTGGCTTAGTGTGAGTAAACCACTCCTCATCCTATAAAGGTTAGGTGACAAGATTAAATTCTCAAACTCATATCTAAATCTAATTTTTGTTAGTAATTTGTGATATTTATCTAAATATTTAATGGATTATATGTCCTCTCTTATCACCTATTAGCCTACTAATTAGTATTATCTTGCTAATAAAAAAAAATGCTTAAGCTGTGACAGATATATGTTCAAAATTTAAATTTTTAATCATTCAAATGTCTTCTAAAAATTTCTTAAAACTTATTTTTATGTTAAAGTTTGGCTGTGCTTTTAGTTTAATAGGTTATACTTGAACTTCATATCTGGGTTAACATTTTACACCTTATTCAGAAATCAATTTTATTTTTCTAATTTATTTTTTTCATCCAAATTTAAGAATATATATTTATATATATTATAATTTTTCCCGGAAAAAGTGTCAACGGTTGAAACGTTGGTCGTCCAACAGCGGTAGGTGCTGGCACGTGGCTGCGCATTGGGTGCTTCATCTAATCGTTCCTGCGAACCAACGCGGTCTGAATCTCGTTTGGGAAGCGAGCAACAGCACTACAAAAACAAACCATTTTAAATTTAATAATAATAATAATAATAAAGAAAAAAGACTCGAAATTTCCACTATAAATTCAAGTTCCCCGTCTGGTGGCTCTCCACCTAAGCCCATATATTTTGTAAAAGTTGTCGTTCTTTTTTTTTTTTAATTCATTCTGGTAATTTTCTTGATTTCTCTCAATTTTGACAATGTTTTGTTTTTTCTTTACAAATCTATGTCTGCTTGAGACATTGTTGTCAGTTTTGAGGTTAAAGCTATTGTTTTTGTGTTTTGTTTTCAATTGGGTGTACGTGCATGTTCCTGTTTTATTCAGATTCTTACATTTTAAATGTGGGGTTATGGTTGAGTTCGGATCTGGCATTGTTGGATCTGCAGTGGATTGGAAATTGATGCCTTTTGTGGTTTGTGGGTGTGTTTGGTTATGGTTAGGGAAGTAAGAAATGGCACGCAAGAAGATCAGAGAGTATGATTCCAAGAGATTGTTGAAGGAGCACTTCAAGAGGCTTGTTGGGTATGAATTGCCTATAAAATCTGCACAGGTTTGCCCTTTTTTTTTTGGATTCCATTATCAAGTTCTTGACTCTTTGCCTGTTTCTCTTTTGAGGCCCTGGTGGCTAGTTTTGTTTCAATATGCATATGCCAATTCTGATTTAGATCCTAGCGAGTTTGTTGCAAATGTTCATTGGAATAATAAGATTTTGATCATGTTAGCTTCTCGATCGGTAGATTTGTTTTAATTCCTTGATTTACAGAATGTCTCTTCATCATGAACTTTGGCATACACAGTTTTTTCATTATGGACCTGAGAGGTCTGAATGGTTTAGAATTTTGGTGGAGGTTGGAATTAATCTGTGAGTATGAATCCAGAAAATGATATTGATTTGTCTGGTTAGTAATGCATCTGCAGAATGTTAGAATTGTAAATCTAAATGTTATACTGAAAGTTGTTCTACCTATGTGGCTGTTCCTACTGTGGAAGCACTGGATCTCTTGATCTGCTGTGTTTGCTATGTGATAGAAGTTGTAGTTTGACAGTCTTTCTTGTATCTATTCTATAGGTTACTCAAGCAACTGATTTCAATGAGTTAGCAGAGAAGGAACCCTGGCTTTTATCAGGGAAGCTAGTGGTGAAGCCCGACATGTTATTTGGGAAGCGTGGGAAGAGTGGTCTTGTGGCCTTGAATCTAGATCTCTCTCAAGTTGCTGTGTTTGTGAAGGAACGCCTCGGCAAAGAGGTAGACCTTTCAGTTTTTAATTTTACACTTTTCTTTCCTGGGTGTTATTGATTCTTATGGAAAAATAGCTTAGTTGTTTTGGAAGCTTTTAGTTGAATTTATCCTTTTTGATTAACAGGTGGAAATGGGAGGGTGTAAAGGACCCATAACAACATTCATTGTCGAGCCCTTCATCCCCCATGACGAAGAGTTTTACCTTAATATTGTATCAGATCGACTTGGGTGCACCATAAGCTTTTCAGAATGTGGAGGAATTGAAATTGAAGAGAATTGGGATAAGGTACTGTTTAAGCTTATGTTTTCACTAATAAATTACAAGTGAGTAGTTGGTTTTCATGTTAAATCTCTTCTATTTTATGTTGTCTCGACCTATCATTTCACCATTGATGGTGATAATTTTTTTTCCTTATCTAGGTGAAAACAATTTTTCTGCCTTCTGGGGTATCATTTACATCAGAGTTATGTGCTCCACTTGTTGCAACCCTTGCCTTAGAGGTAATTTCTGCTGAATTGAGGAGGATGGATGGATTTGCGCTTCTGTTATGGCTGATCTATTTTTATTTTTCTTTTTTTTTTTCCCTGAAAAATTAGTGGCTGGTGAACCTTAAAAGCACATTGAATAAAAACAGAAAAAGATGAACTTCTGACGAAACTTTGCCTAAGGCACTCTGCGAAGGATGCTACACAAATTACCAATCATACGTTTGGTTTTGTTGCATTTTGATTTTCATGAAATGATTTACATGGTTTTTGTTTTTTTGATCCAGGTAAGAACAGAAATTGAGGAGTTTATTAAAGTGGTTTATGCTCTTTTTCAAGGTATGCCAATATCCTTGACCAATTCGTGGCATATTGGCGTACTGATGTAGCTTTTTGGCTCTGAGAATTTTCTCTTAACTTTGGAAGTTTGTATGAACCAGATCTTGACTTCACGTTCTTAGAGATGAATCCATTCACCTTAATTGATGGAAAACCCTATCCACTGGATATGAGAGGCGAGCTAGATGACACTGCTGCTTTCAAGAACTTCAAGAAGTACATTTCATTTGCCTCCATGATCTTCCATTTTTGCTTAGTTATTTAATTGTTACTACTAAAACCAGAATTTTCCCTAGTTCACCAATTTTGTACCTTTTCTTCTTCAGTATTTCTTTAATAGCTTTCTACTTGTAGGTGGGGCAACATTGAATTCCCACTGCCATTTGGAAGAGTAATGAGCGCTACTGAAAGCTTTATTCATGGACTAGATGAAAAGGTACACTTTGCATTGATAGCCTATACCAGAGGTGTACTTTTGCATACTAGTACAGTCCACTGCTTTCCAGATCTCTAATTCCATAAATATACAATATGAAAGTCTTTTGATGGGATGGATTTGAATGTCAGGTTCTGAGAACATACTTGCATCATGTTTAATATTGAAGTAGCGACGTTTAAGTTTTTGCTTAGATGATTGACATCCATGGTTTCAAGAAAATGCCTGGTAAACTACATTTAAATGGTTTGACCAATAAGAATCTAACAAATTTTATTTTTCACTTTTATTTGCAGACCAGTGCATCCTTGAAGTTCACAGTTCTAAATCCGAAGGGACGAATTTGGACCATGGTGGCTGGTGGAGGTGCAAGTGTCATTTATGCTGATACAGTATGTTGTTCTTTGTTTCCATGCAGAATTTGCATTGGATTGGAAACCCGACATTCTTTACTTGTCATTGTCTCCATTTTTTTTTCTGGGATTGTAATATGTTGATTATTGCCTGACAGGTTGGAGATCTTGGCTATGCATCTGAGCTTGGGAACTATGCAGAATATAGTGGGGCTCCCAATGAAGAAGAAGTGTTGCAGTATGCCAGAGTTGTAATTGATGTAAGGACTTTTTCTTTTGGCCATTTTGCGTATCATTATCATTCCTAGAAAATATGACTTACTTGTAAAATGCTCCCTAGTGGAATTCATTTCATGCTATATTTTTCCTCTTGAAGAGAGAGAGAGTGTGAACAAAATGGCACTTGCCAATTATAAAAAAATATTAGTAAGGGTTTTGACAGTAACATGGACTCTAAAATTTAGCCATGGATTTCTTCTCATCTCTGTGACTAATCCTGATGTGTTTTCCAGTGTGCAACTTCTGATCCTGATGGTCAAAAGAGAGCACTTTTAGTTGGAGGAGGAATTGCTAACTTCACTGATGTTGCTGCTACATTTAATGGCATCATTCGAGCCCTGAAGGAGAAGGTGAATCTAACATGATCAGGACTTTTGCTTTCTGTAGTCCTCTTAGCTTTATGATTAGAAAGGTATTCCAATGCAAAGTTAACCCTGTTTATGACAAAGAACATTGGGCTTCTCAGTCTAGCTGAGATGTCCACCCCCAAGGGCTTAAAAGTCCTTGGGAGCTTGGAAGGGGTTTGAATCCTGATAACATCAAGTTAAAAAATCCTCCAAAATGGAGGCCCCATTGATTTCATTTGGTTAGTTGGGTTTGCTTCCCAATCTAACCATTTGGGGTTTAGATTTTGTACCCAGCACCCAAGAGTTAAAACTCCGGAATACACCAGGCCGAGTCAAGGTGTGTGCTTTTGAGATCACCTGGAAGAGACTTGGTCTCAGTTGATTTGTAAGTGGAACGAGGACACACTGAATGCCAATACCAGAAAACATTGGTTATCCCAGTTTGCTTAAGTTTATATCTCTATGTACAACATCCACTCCATTGAAAGAAATGAAGGAAGAATAGAAAGTCGTGTTGTTTTGTAACCTACATAGATAGGGGGTGAACTAAACTGATGCAATTTATATTCCAGGAATCCAAGCTTAAAGCAGCAAGGATGCACATATATGTTAGGAGAGGGGGTCCCAACTACCAGAAAGGCCTTGCAAAAATGAGGACACTTGGGGAGGAAATTGGGATCCCGATTGAGGTATGTCATTTATCCCAAACTTTTTCATGGATTGCTTATAAGCTATAACTACCTGTAAGAAAGAGTAAGCCGTGGCGCCTCAGGAAAGAGTTTGAACCGAAATTTCTTGTCTGTCTTTGGTGTTGCTTTACAGGTTTATGGGCCTGAAGCAACAATGACTGGAATATGCAAACAGGCAATCGATTATATCACCGCAGCTGCATAGGTTCATTGACTCCCGATCAAAGATCAACCTGCATGCATGCGTTATCTTTCCCTTCCACATATCTTAAGAAATTATCAAGGGTTCATTAGATTAGGATCCTTTACATTGTACTTCAAACCATGCAAAATCTGGTTTGCCATTAATAATCGTTAATAAATGAAATACAAAAGTGCAACCTCGTTACTTAGAACTGTTTTTCCACATTTAGCTGTAATTATTACATTGCTTAGCCTATGGTTCCCCGGTAGCTATGTTTCAGGAAACCACAATGTTTTCTGTCATCTTTTTTCAGTTTGTTGGGAGACCCATTGGAGCTAAGGTTAATTCTGCGTTTTCTCATAATATCACACTCTCCAATTTAGGATTTGAATGTGAATTTTTAAATTATTAATCACTAGAATGTCTTTTCAGGCATAAACCACAAAGCTATCGCTACTCTGTAAATAAATCAAACCCCATTTGTAGTCAATAAAATATATCCATTGACATTGTTGTCAAGTTAAATCTATTTGTAAATTTATCTGTGTTACGACCAAGGAGTCTTTAAGATGTTGTAATTTGACTATTTTTTTATATGGGAATCGAGTTAATATCAAATATGAAGGAAGTAAAAATTTATGTGGGATCTGATTAAACGAAAAATTTAAGAAAGAATTAATTTTATTAAACATAAAAATGGTATATATATGTTTATAAAAAAGTGAGCAAACACACTGACTACCTTTAATTTTTATAGGGTGAGTTGTAATGCAGAAACCACAATTCACTTCTCCTTGCCATGAGCTATGGGCCTACCTTGAACTTGGACTTAAATGAGCCGAAACCGATCCCATCGAGCCGTCTGAAGCCCCAAACCCAGTGGGAAGCCCACTGCTGATTTCAAGGCGTTTTCTTGTTGCATTGTTGGACGACGACGAACAGCACAAGCCAACCCATTTATGCAGCGATGCTCTTATGCTGCAGTGACCAAACGGGTTTGGTAACTAGGTTGATTCTCGTACAAGTAAGGAACGTTAGTGGATAGGTGAACGGGTTGTAGAGGCCCAAAGGGCACATCTAGTGCTTATAAGTTCACCGGCCCGGCCATGTGGCCCAAATTAGGGCCCACATTTAACTACCTTGAGAAAGTTGAGAGACGTGTTTGGTTAGAGCTTAAAAAAAAAAAGGTAATATCGTGGCCCTTGTTGGTTCTCGAATCTTGGGCCTCCTTCAGAATTGGGCCATCATTATCCAGTTCAGCTGTTTTAGTCGACAGCTGTACGCCTTAGATTAAGAACTTAGACACCTATTTTTGAAATTTCGAATTCTAATTTTATGGAAGGATTTCCAAGTTTTTACGAAATAAGAAAAACTAATTTCATTGTTTAGTTTATAGTTTAAATGACTTCTTAATAGAAAAAAAATAAAAATTAGAGTAAACCATTTTGCAATTAGACAAGAAAGAAAAGAGGGAAGGACGGAAAGAAGGAGCAACCATCACCATCAAGGATGAAGTCACCATAGCGTCCATTGCCCAAGGATTAGCGAGAAGGGCATCATGACAAATGAACAAACATATAAACTACGCCATTGAAAATGGAATAATCCACAGTTTGGTCTCAGCAGTTGGCCCACCAAGGGAATCATGACTTGGAAGAGGACCCACCAGCCCAGCAAAATATCTCATGTCGTCCGCGGTGGGCCCAACGGGGAAATGATTTTGGTATTCAATGGTTAAAAACTTTATTTCCCATATCCAAAAATTACAGTAATTTTGTTATATGTAGCAAAACATATGTAAATTACTTCCTATTAGGCATTACGACGTAGCTTTTTCTCTCTTAGAATCTCTTTTTTTTGGCCCTGCCATCATGATAAACAAAAATTCTAGGTAAAATCAGAGTGGTATATACAGGACACGTGTGTGTATATATATATATGGAAAAAAAAAACCATAATAAACAATTATGACACTTTTTGTCTAAAAATTTATTATGCATTATCTCAAAATCTACAGTATTTTAAATTTACAGCATATGTATTTTTTGTAAAAACCAAAATTCACTACATTTTCAACGAAGATGTGTTGTATTTTATATATATATATATATATATATATATAATGTACTATAATTTCTACATACAAAAATTTAAAGAAAAAAAAAAAACGGTAGTATAATTAACTGTTATTTTTTGTGAGATCAGGCAAGCGAATCTTGTGCTTCATTCAAATTGCTTTTTTCTTTTTCTTTTTTTTTTTTAAAATTTTTGGAACGAAAAAGGGAAAGTTCTCAAAATTGGAATTGTTGATCACTTTCCTGCGTGGTGGATGAAACTATAGGCGCCAAAGGTCTATTTCCGTACCAGAAAATTCCCAACACACGGAGCAATTCTTTCGGGAAAAAGAAACGAATAACCCGAAGACTGGGGCACCGAAAGGCAGATTATTACAGAGCCCAAGGGCAGAATGGCAATAATACTTAAAAATGTTCCCTTTTTTCCAGCGACCAAAATACCCGTAGCACTTGGAGGCTAGGGGTGGGGGAGGGGGGCTTGGGTACAGTATTTAAATAGAATTATTTGTAGGGCGAGTAGTCATGGGTGGGTGTCGTTTGAACGAATACTATTAATTTACAATTATATATATGTATATATATATATATATATAATAATTACAGATTGGAGAATATTCAGTTTTCCCAATGCGACAAAAATGCTCTTGGACTTGGGGTTCTAAATTACAGCACATCAAGGCATCTTCTGCCTTTTTTTTTTTTAAAAAAAAAAAGAGGAAATCTGCACACCACTGCTTTTTTAACAGCAAAGCATATGCTTTTCTAGTTTTCTCCTTGTTTTGAGTGTCTTTTGGTGCACAATTACTTGGTTTTTAGAGGGGGTGTGGCTCTGACCCAGAAACCCATTGGTTACATTTTTATTAACTGTTGCTTCTTTCCTATTTCTATTTTCCTAATCTTGGTCATCCCTTTTTTTTTTTTTCAAATTTATTGAGTTAATTATTTTAATTTGTGATCATCACACGGTCCAAAGATGCTATTTTTAAAAAATAATTTAGACCTTAAAATAACACGAGAAACACAATTTTAACATTAGCGCGGACTATATAAAGCAACATTTTTTTAACACAAAAAAAAAAAAATTTCAAAATCATGACATGACTGTAATTGGGAATACAATTCGGCGTTTCTATGGTTCGTTTCTTATGATTCCGAAATACTAAAAAAAAAAAATATTTCAAAATAATTTAACAAAAAGAGAAGGGCTCGTTTCCGTGAATGCCCATTCCGGACCTGGCATTGCGGCATTTGCCTTGGTGAGCGCATGTTAGAGATTCTCTCACACTGTCCAACAGGGAATAAGGAAAAGGTTCAACTTTGCACCCAACCCATGTCTATTCTTACAGCAGTTGGTTGATGCATTTTTGTATTAAAAAAACAATAATTGTTTATTTTTTTTTCCTATTTTCCCCTCCTCTTATAATTAAAAAAAAAAAACTCCGTGTGTGTCTTCTTTTATTTTTTCGGTGGAATAATAATAATATAAATTTATATACATCATTAATGTACTTATTTCCAAATTTAAAGAACTTGTAAAATATTTTCAAACAAAAAGATATTAAAAAAAAAACATATCACAAACAGGTCTCTTGATTGACTTAAAAATAATGACATAAAAACATCATTATAAGTATAGTAGGGGAAGAAATAAATATAAAAGTCAGACATATAAAAAAAATTTAAAAAAAGAATTAAAAATATATGGTAGGTCTCAATTGGCTTACATAGGTGCCAATTGATATTTCTCCGGTTTCTACCTTAAATTATTTATATTGATACATATTTAGACGAATGATGATGTAGATAAAATTGATATAATAAAGACAAAAATTGAATTATATATATATAGCGCATTTTAGCAGAGTGGGCCATGGTCTCAGAGCTTGTGACAGAAAGTGATTATTAAATTGAAATTCAATTTTTTTTCATCCAATTGCAAGAGGAATTGAAAGCCAAAAGCAACCAACGGACAAGACAATCAAGCACGTGACCTGCCAAAAGCAATCTTACTTTTTACTAAGCAATTTTCCTTTTCCAAAATTTTAATTTAATTTTTGTGCCCTTTTCTTTATTTAAAAAAAAAAAAAAGCATCGGACAAGACAGTAGTATTACTGTGTACTGTCACAGTAAAATCCCATTGTTATCAGAGGCTGCTTCTCTCTCTCTCTCTCTCTGCTCAGTACTCCACATCCTTTCGGTCCACTCACTGAATTTTACATAAAAATAAAAAAGAAAAAAAGAATTGTTTATTGGATTTTCGGCACAAAAAAGATGAACATGGATGTGTACAAGATATTGTTTATTGGATATTAAACCCATAAAGAATTGTTTTTAAAAAGGTGGGAAGAACAGGCCTTTTTGTTACTGCTGGACGTGCCCCCTGCGTCTCTGTACACCTTGGCATTTAGTCCTGTGGCCTATGGTTCTTTGGCTCTATTCTCTATCTCTGAGTGTAACTTTCAATGATCCATTCCTGTTGCTGAGCTTGTTTGTGTGTTAAAGAAGATAATTGGTAAGTGGAATCAGAGGGTAAAGGAAAGACGGAAAACTCCACTTGGAATTTGTGGGGATCAAACCATAACTTGACAGAATCATACACAAGCATTCTCAGATCTCTAGGATTTCGGAATTTCAGGCTTGAATTCTTTGCTTTTTCCTCAGAGAAAATTTCTCTTCTTCGGTGCTGCTTTTCTCAGCTCATTTTCTCTCTGCGTCCGCTTGGTTGGTTGGTTGGTTGGTTGGTTGTTTTAAAGTTTCTTGCTTTGTTCAAAGCACGAGGGCTAAAAGTAACCAGCAATCTTGTTATGGAAATGGTGGACTTTTTTACTTTAAGGTGATTGAATATGACTCGTGGGATTGCTGGATATGGCTGTTTTGATCAGAGGATAATGAGTTTTCAAAGAAAGTAAAAGTGTTAGTGAACTGAGGATAGAAGAATATGGAAGCTAGGTGCTTCAGGCTGTGGAAAGTTGGGATTCTGATTTTGGCATTGATGGAGTTTTCTTTTGCTACCCTTTCCCCCAGTGGCGTAAACTATGAAGGTTAATTCACTTTCTCTTGAGTTACCCCTCCCTCCCTCCCTCCTTCTCTCTCTCTCTCTCTCACGCTCACGCAGTAACTCTTTCTGTACGGCGTAGTGAGCTTCTTTTGATAGTTAGTTCTTCACACCACATATTCAGCTGAAAGCAAATGTTTTGCATATTTGAATTGTTGATATTTTTCTTATCTGAGTGAATTCTGGTAACTCTTTTGAGTCTCTCCTGTGGTACAAAAGCACTGTGGCCTTAAATTCTTCTATTGGATATTCTTTGCTGCTTTTTGTCTGCTTGGACAGTCAACTTCATAGCCCTGACCCTTGTTGCCTCTGTTACTAATTACAATTTGAGCAGTGGTAGCTTTAATGGCCATAAAAAATGCCCTGCACGACCCGTACAATGTTCTGGAGAATTGGGATAGCAATTCCGTAGATCCTTGTAGCTGGAGGATGGTTACATGCTCTGCAGATGGATTTGTCTCTGCTCTGTAAGCTCCTTCTATTTGCTTATATATTTGCTTCTGTTTGGATATTTACTTGGTTCTTTATATCTTCTGGTAAAGGACTTGGAAGAAGGACAAATGGTGTTATGTTGTCCGTTAATTTCCTCTTTATGCTGCACATCTTTACTGGTGAGTTCTTTCTTCAAGCAGGGGACTTCCTAGTCAGAGCTTGTCTGGGACCTTATCTCCTTTAATTGGGAACCTCAGCAACTTGCAATCAGTGTAAGTTGTTATCTCCACTTCTGCTGAGTATTAAATGTGTGGCATCTCGATAAATTTTCACATTTTTGCAAATTTGTTTCATCACTGTGGTGTTTCTGTAGTGTGAGTGTTTTTGTTCTTAATTTTTCATCATATAATGCATGAGTACTATGTTGATAACATAGTTGAATTCCAATTCATGTCTGCACAAATATGTAGGCTGCTGCAGAATAATGCCATTTCGGGTCCTATACCTGTAACCATTGGGAAGTTGGAGAAGCTTCAGACGCTTGATCTCTCCAACAATTCTTTTAGTGGACAAATACCTGCATCTTTGGGGGATCTTAGGAATCTCAATTACTTGTGAGTGTTAGAGTTCCCATGTTGGTTTTTGGCTAATGCTTGTTTTTAACTTAGAATATGAATTGATTCAAGTTCTCATTACTCCTTTCTTCTTCTCGGAGCAATTCAGACGTCTGAACAACAACAGCCTTACCGGACCTTTTCCCGAGTCTTTGTCCAATATTGAGGGTCTCACTCTTGTGTATGTCCTTGAACCTTTTGGCCTAAGGATTGTTTTTTTAGCTGCAATCATATTGATGTTTTCATGGAAATTGGCACTTGTTATGTTGGGAATATGCCTACTCACTGTTACAAGTAATGCTTCCCTGTAGGGACCTCTCATTTAACAATTTGAGTGGCTCCATGCCCAAAATATCAGCAAGAACTTTCAAGTGAGTTGATATTCATTCGTCTTGCAAGTATGTATATTCTGTTGTAGTTGCAACTTCTTTCCTATTGAATCTCTTTGGGTTCTTCTCTTCAATTTCAGGGTTATTGGTAATCCCTTGATATGCGGACCAAAGGCTGACAGCAACTGCTCTGCTGTTTTCCCAGAGCCTCTTTCTCTTCCACCAGAGGGTCTAAAAGGTGGCTATCATATACATATAGTTGCATGAATTTTTCTCCTCCTTCAGAAATATGAATGATTACATAATTCTTAATACTCCTTGGTTTTCGAAGCTCAATCAGACTCTGAATCAAATAGTCACCATGTGGCGATCGCTTTCGGTGCAAGCTTTGGTGCTGCTTTTGTCCTCATAATTTCCATTGGCTTACTTGTTTGGTGGCGATATAGACACAATCAGCAAATTTTCTTTGATGTCAATGGTTAGTTTTGGTAACTTATCATTTATTTTTTCACGAGCTCAATTTGTGTAAAGGAGAAAGACATGCATCCCTTCTAGTCAATGCAATAATTGAGTTCTGTAGTTACATTGTCATGGCATGAGCTCTTGGCTGCTTCCTTAGCCATTATGAAGGCTCAAGCCATGAATTATTGGCAATTATAGGCCATAAAATGATTCCACTGTTTGTACAGGAAGCAGATAAGGGATAATATATATCCATTCTCATACAGGTAATGAAGTACATTCACATCCTAAGGAGTGGCCTTGCTGCCCCAATATTGTTGTTATGAGGAAGAAAGATAAACAGAAGTCCCGGGAACAAAATGATGTAGACATTGAATTTGATTGTTAATCATGATATATAAGTTTGAACCCAAGTAATAAGTAAATCTGTACTCAGTCACTGAAGCCAAGGCTTGATTATGCCTCACTGCATTTTAAATTCTTATGATTGTTTTTCCTCTTCATCATCTATTGCACCTGAATTCTGAGCTATTACATGTTGCTTGGCAGAGCAATACGACCCAGAAGTGTGTCTGGGCCATTTGAAAAGGTATACATTCAAGGAGCTCCGGGCAGCAACCAACTTTTTCAGTTCAAAAAACATTCTAGGAAAAGGAGGTTTTGGGATTGTGTACAAGGGATGCTTGAATGACGGGACCCTGGTGGCTGTCAAGAGGCTGAGGGACTATAATGCAGCTGGTGGTGAAATCCAATTTCAGACAGAGGTAGAGACAATAGGATTGGCTGTCCATCGAAATCTTCTTAGGCTTTGTGGTTTCTGCACAACTGAGAATGAAGGGCTTCTTGTTTATCCCTATATGCCAAATGGAAGTGTAGCATCTCGACTAAAAGGTCAGTTGTTCGAACTTTTGTTTCGTAGTCCGTTTTTTCTTTAAAATTTTGTTCCTGCTAAATTCCAAGTCCAATCTGGTTTTCTCACCCTCTCAAAATGTCAATAAGGTAGCAAATCTACAACTGAGTCTAGTGACTAAAAAGCAGGCTTCTTGGCTACTGCAATGTCACTACATTCACAACAATGCTTCCGACAGTAAAATCATTCTTCCACTTTAGAGGCAGCCATCACATTAGTATCATCTTATTCACCACCTAGGTACCAGAACTTACAACTGGCAGGACCACAGCAACCTCTGTCATCAGCAAGAACCTTGTGGCAGTTACTGCTTCAACCAAGAATTCCTTAAACCTTCCCAGCTTTCAATTTTCATTTTTCACTGCTTGGAACTCTTCATGCTGTGACCATCACAATTATTGCTGTCTGCTGCCAGTGAACTGATTTTATTCCCCAACTTGTTACAGAAGAAAAACTGCTATTTTGATTCCGCTCAAAATATGGAATTTACAACATTGAAGAAAGTAACCTCCAGATTTCTAGGTTCACATAATGACATTTGCTCACTAGCATTCTAAGTGTGGCCTTAATAGAATGATGCATTTCGAAAGCTCTTTTTTGGTTCAGCCAAAATTCTGGTATCCTTTGTTACTTTTTCATGTGCCTTTTTCTGAGCTTGCTTAACAATAGGACCAAACCTACTAAATGTCCATTTGTTGTGTCAGCTAACTCAAAAATTTGGAATTTTTTAAGTCACTGCTGTTGTATTTTTATTGCTTGTAAAAGAAACTGAGATCCTGTACATTCTCTTCTGCTAATATCATCTTAGCTACAAAATATGGTTTTACAATCTAGCCTCTGCAGAAACTAAATAATATTAACTGGGATTTATTATCAGATTATATTCATGGCTGGCCAGCTTTGGACTGGGCAAGGCGAAAAAAGATAGCTTTAGGTACGGCCAGGGGACTAGTTTATTTGCATGAGCAGTGTGACCCAAAAATTATCCACCGTGATGTCAAAGCAGCCAACATTTTGTTGGATGAAGACTTTGAGGCGGTTGTTGGAGATTTTGGTTTGGCAAAGCTTTTGGATCACAGAGATTCTCATGTGACCACTGCTGTGCGAGGCACTGTTGGTCACATTGCTCCAGAGTACTTGTCAACGGGTCAGTCATCTGAGAAGACTGATGTATTTGGTTATGGAATCTTGCTTCTTGAGCTGATCACGGGCCAGAAAGCAATGGATTTCGGGAGAGCAATGAAGCAGAAGGGTGTCATGCTTGATTGGGTACTCTCTCTTTCAATTGCAATCTTTTTCACTCCATGGCTGCAGGATCTGTACTCTGGATATCCTGGTAGACTACAATGGAACATAGCTAATGTAGTGGAATGTATTTTTCCAATTTTTTTTTTTTCAGGTGAAAAAGCTTCATCAGGATGGAAAGCTGAACCTAATGGTAGATAAAGATCTTAAGGGGAATTATGACAGGATTGAATTGGAAGAAATGGTTCAGGTTGCTCTTTTATGTACACAGTTTGATCCAGCTCGCCGTCCAAAGATGTCCGAAATATTGAAGATGTTAGAAGGTGATGGATTAGCTGAGAAATGGGAGGCCTCAGAGAGGGTTGAGACACCAAGGTTAAGATCCCATGATTACCATTGTCAAAGATATGCTGATTTTATAGAGGAATCTTCCCTCGTTATGGAAGCAATGGAACTTTCTGGTCCTCGGTGATAACTATCCTATTCTTCTACTGCATCTTACACGATCCACATTGAGTTGCAGATCTTTAAAATGTGAAATTGGTGTTCATAGCTGTTGAATGCATGTATTCATCTGTAAAAAAAAAAAAAAAAAAAAAAAAAAAAAAAACCAAAAAAGGGAAAAGAAAATCATGTGTAAGCATCCTGTTCCTTGCTAGGAAATCAGTTTGAGTGGATGGCTTTCTCGCAAACTTTGGAGATGCATCAGATTTTGTACCTATTTAGTGCATACCTTAACTTCTTCAAGTTGTCTTGATGGTCACAATTTTTCACTCCCTCCAGAAGAGAGGCCATGATCACAAAGTAAATTCAGTTCTATTCATATTGTGGAGTTCTCACAAGGGCCAAGGAGGCAAAAGTTGACTCATTTACAGAGTTTCCATTTTTCTAACCCCCATTCACAATGTTGCTCCTCATTTGTTTTCTTGTTTTTTGCCAAATGCTGGTCCTACTAATACCCCACATTAGATAAAATGTTATTCACAGACATTCAGTTGATTTTTTTTTTTTTTTTTTTTTAAATTTTAGTATATTTCAACATTATTATCTCTAAGGAATGTGGGCTTGGCCTCTATGAAGCTGCCAACTTGTCCAGGCCCAATAGCATCCACTCTTTGATTTAAGAGCGGATGGAGTTGAAAAAAACATTTGAGGGGCAGCGCTTCGGTGTAATGACAGTATCCTACTCCCTGCCCGCTACTGAAATCACTGGGGTTGCACGGTTCGGACGAACTCTTCTCATCCGTCTTGATTCAACCACGTGTCCATTAATGAACGTACATGACTGACACTGCAAAGCACTTGAAACTTCCAGTAAACAAGAGCACGTGTCGCGAGCAGTCCTCCCGCCAACATTCTGGCTTTTATGGACACGACACGTGTCCCCATACTGTCGGCGGCTACCAGCTACCACAAACATAATTTCCACTGTAGTGACCAAACCGCCCCTTTTGACTTTACAGTTGGCAACCCGTCCACGTTGTGGCGAACCTTTTGTGTGACAATTTCAATTTTCAAATGTTCCGACGAATTTCCCATTTTGCTGTTATTGAATTAACATAAAATTGATTTTTTATTTAAAAAAAATCTTATTACATTTTTTATTTGTAAAAAACGTAATTAACTTGATTGCACCCAAATATCATTGTATGAATATTTTTTTTATTTTTTTATAATATTAAAAATTATTGCTAATAAAATTATTTTTATAACATGAATGTCACTAAATAGTTATCCTAATATTAAACAATTGCCTATTTAGTTCATATATAACGAACAATTGAAAATTTATAAGTAATTACATGGATTTTTTTATTCAAATTAAAATTAAAAAATATATATTTAAATTAGGTAATCAGTTGAACTCAGTCAAAATCGAACCAGTTGGCAACCGTTGCTACGACCCTATGCTTTCACTTTCTGGGGATTGATGTAAATATGAAGCATTTTGACATTGGAGGCGCGGAGAATGGTTGAAGCTAAGGTTTCGGGTCAACCCTGCAACATCAGGGACGGAAGGAAGCCAATTTCCAAGGCAACAATGAGTATTTAAATCCTTTGATATATTTTCCTCATTTGCCCATATATATATATATATATACCTATAATTTTTTGATAAAATGTATTTTTGATTGATAGTTGTCAAAGTTAATTAAAATAATTAAAATTAAAAATTTCTGAATAAATATTTATTATAAAAACACATAAAATAAATATAAAACTAAATACAAATTTATTATAATTATTAATTATAATTATCAGAATTTTTTTATACATAATAATAATTATAATTTGAATTAATTATATTTAAGTTTCTCTTTTTTTAATTTTTTTTTTTGTGATTTTAATTTATTTTATAAAATTTATGATTCTATTAATTTTTAAATTTCTATTTAATTCTAAAAAAATTTATAAAATTTAAATATCATAATATTTATTTTTTTATTCATGTTAAATTTTAAATTTTTTTGAAACTTTTTAAATATTTTTTTTAAAAAAATTGTTAGAAATATAAAAAGTCAACTAATTAAATTTATAAAAATTATAAATTTTAAAAGTTTTTAAAATTAAAAAAAAAAAGAAGACCACAATGATTCAAAAGATTTAATCTCCTAATATTTAAATTTTATAAAATTATTTTACAATAAAAAATTAAAATTAATAAATTTTTTTTTAAAAAAATATCTCAATCATCGGAATTAAAAACTCTAAATATCTTATATAAAGAAATAAACTACAGGTACAAGTAACAACGGAAATATGTACCTTTGCTGAGAGGCCTCAATCCATCCCGCTGAGCAAGAAAATTGAAAGATGTGGGAAAGTACAGAGGCGTGAGAATTTCCAGTTACGGGCTGTTTTGTAATCTGCGGTAGCAGTTTTCTTCCTCTTTCTTCCCCTTTTCCAACCACACAAGAGTTCGGCACTGTTATCGCCTCTACCTACACTGTTATCTATAACAATTCAAAAAAAAAAAAGAAAAAGAAAATAAAAAAAGGGTCTTTTTTCCAAGCATTGTTCCCGCCGCCTCTCCCGCTCAGTCCATCCAATCCAACTCGCACTACGGTAGTACTTAGTGTTTTATGAATGTGTAAAGATGTGTGAGTTATTGTGAGACTTTGTTGTCCGGTCTGTGTTTTTTTTTTTTTTTTGGGGTGGGGGGGTGTTTGTGATTTGCGCATGGATTCCAAGAAACTCGCATTGGCGGACACGATTCCGTTGATGAGGAGAAAGACAGTTGGCGGGTTTGGTTTGTGGTTCTGCGCTTCGCTTGTTTTGCTCTCGTTGCTTCTGCTTTGGCATTCTTTGAATACCAGTACTGTGACAACGCCTTTGTTCAATGGGTTTAATAGTGTTAACGTGAGTGTTAATTCTTCTATTATTTCATGGCCGTCTGTGTTTTCCAGTGCTCGTTTTCCTTCACCGGGTAAGAATGACAGCAAGAGAGGTGAAGCAAGTGTGTTAGGAGCAGCTTTGGATGGAACCCATTTGGGTAAGTTTACTAATACAAGCTTCAGTGCTGACAGAGAAGCCATCCAACATAATCCCCATGATGCAAGACGTGGAAATATCTCAGATTCCAGTGGGGATCAAAAGGTTTTAGAGAAGACCCATCTGGGTAATTTTTCTGATTTGGTGAAGAACCAAAGCCTTCTTATCGGGAATGGGAGCCATTCTGGAAGTATGGAAATGAATGCCAACAATTCGGTAAAGGAAAGCAGCAAAGTGTACAATGTGTCACATCCTATAGAATTGGGCAGATTGCCTGGTGGGGATGGAAAGAGAGGAGATAATGAAAATGAAAATTCAAATCTTTATGAGACGTGTGATATATATGATGGTAAGTGGGTAAGGGATGATTCAAAGCCATATTATCCTGCGGGCTCCTGTCCTCATATCGATAGGGACTTTGATTGTCACCTTAATGGGAGGCCAGACGATGGATTTGTTAAGTGGAAATGGCAGCCATATGGGTGTGACATGTCAAGGTTTGGTTCTATCCTAATTTTGATAAATGTTACTTTTCATTGCTCATATGAATTTCTAATCTGTAGCATGCAATCTCGGGGTTTGATTTCTGGGTGATGATGTTCATATAACTGCTTAACTCATCATGAATCGAAAATTCATTGATAAAAAATAAAAAGGAAAGTGCTAGATTTGGTGAAAAACCTTGTGTTGTTAGGTCTATATTTTAACCTCTGAACAGATGCTGCAAAATTGTAGCGGGGTTGCTAGGTTTTGGTTATTGATGTCTATGTTGTTTGGTTGTGGTTGCGTGCATGCTTCAATTGACCAAAAAGGGGGAAAAATGAACAAACATGAGAAAAAGAAAACAAAGTCAAGCAACTGGACTCCCCAGGTGCTCATCGGAATACTTCACTCAACTTGCCTATAAAAATGATTGGCTCGGTGTTGGTTAAACATATATGTATTTACTTATTATAGACTTTGGAAGTTCATTCATTATCAAAAAAATATGAAACTGGTTTGGAATGTTATATTTTGGATTTCAGTGTAAGCATAAATGCTTTGTTTCTTACCTCAAGTTTGTTGTGTCATCCAGATTCAATGCAACTGACTTTCTGGAGAGATTGAGAGGAAAGAAGCTGGTTTTTGTTGGGGACTCGCTGAACAGGAACATGTGGGAGTCTCTTGTTTGTATCCTTCGCCATAGTATCAGAAACAAGAAGAGGGTTTATGAGATATCAGGAAGGACAGAGTTCAAAAAGAAAGGCATCTATGCTTTTAGATTTCAGGCAAGTTGCCAGCTTATGCATAGTGGCCTATCAAGAAATTTTTTTCAGTGTACGTCTCTTTGAAGGTCCCAATTTTGCTGTGTTTGTAGGACTATGAATGCACTGTGGATTTTGTTAGTTCTCCGTTCCTAGTTCGTGAATCATCCTTCAAGAGTAGAAATGGAACAATCGACACACTTAGATTGGATTTGATGGACAAAACAACCTCTATGTATCATGATGCTGATATCATAGTTTTCAACACAGGCCACTGGTGGACCCATGAGAAAACCTCAAGAGGGTGAGTACCATCTCATGTTTTATTGATATTAGCTTGAGAAATAAATAGGTCATAATGTAATTGTCAGACTGTGATTTATGTATGCATGCAACCATGCATGTCTAAATATTCATATTTAGATAGCTTAATGTGACGGGTTGCTCTGCCCGTCCCACATCGTCAAGGAATAGGGGGATCTTGGGCCATATAAGCGGGTATGCTGCACACCCCAATAGGTTACCTTTTGGGGAGAAAGTAATGACCCCGTGACAGTGGTATCAGAACCTATCCCTCCCGCCGTGGGACCTTGACTCGGCACGGAATGCTGACGCTCGGTGTGCGTCCAGGATCCAGGCTGGCACGGAATGCTGAGCCTCAGTGCAAGCCTATCCCTCCCGCCGTGGGACCTTGACTCAGCACGGAATGCCGACGCTCGGTGCGCGTCCAGGATCCAGGCTGGCGCGGAATGCTGAGCCTCGGTGCGTGTCCAGGGTCATTGACGAGGACGTCGATGAATTCAGTGTAGGAGAATGTGACGGGTTGCTCTGCCCGTCCCACATCGTCAAGAAATAGGGGGACCTTGGGCCATATAAGCGGGTGTGCTGCACACCCCAATAGGTTACCTTTTGGGGAAAAAGTAATGACCCCATGACACCGCGTGACATTAAGCTTGTCAAAGAAAACTTAATATTATGTTCATTATGACCTATTTCCATTTATTTGTGTTTTATGAGTGATAATTGCATTTCCAGTCAAGGAATTGACTGGCTTATAAATTTATGGTTTTCCAGAGAAGACTATTATCAAGAAGAAAATCATGTACACCGAAGGCTCAAGGTTCTGGTAGCATATAAAAGGGCCCTTTTCACTTGGGCCAGATGGATTGACAACAACATAGACAGTAACCGAACCCAGGTTGTCTTTAGAGGATATTCAGTTACCCATTTCAGGTTTGAAACCGTTTTATCTCCTCTTTGTTGATTCCAAATATGTATTAGTACCCTGTTGTTAGCTTTATCTGTTGATGAGCTGTGGAGGTGATGATGTTATGTTGTGTTTGATTTGATTGCAGAGGAGGCCAATGGAACTCAGGAGGGCAATGTCACAAAGAAACAGAGCCAATTTCCAATTCCACTTACCTACGAAAGTACCCTTCTAAAATGCAAGTTCTAGAGGAGGTGCTTCAGAAAATGAAAACCCCAGTTGTATACCTAAACATAAGTAGGCTCACAGATTACCGTAGAGATGGGCACCCTTCTATTTACAGAATGCAATACCACACAGCAGAGGAACGAATTGCTGCTGAGCATTCTCAAGATTGCAGTCATTGGTGCTTACCTGGAGTGCCAGATACTTGGAATGAGTTACTATATGCTTCTCTCTTGAAGGCTGGCAGGGGATCTTGGAGGACCCTAAATAGGGTTGTGTAAAACACATGCCAGCTTATATTAGCTATTCTTGGGATTTTTTATGCATAGCCTCTGTGTATTTTAGGTTCTAAATATAGCTGGTTGATGCAATTGACAAGGGCAAGTGATTAGGTCCTAGCTCACGCCTCTTCTCATTTATTTGCTCATGCTCAAAATAGTATGTCCATGCAGATTACAGATGCAAGTATTGAGTTTTTGCCTGCACAACAGGCAGATACGGATTCTTGTATCACAATGTACACTTTACTTGTCAGGGTTACTGGCAATAAAGATGAATATCTTCATTTAGCTTCAATTTCCATGAAAATCATAAATTTTGTTAGATATTTTCAATAGCATATTAGCTAGCTGAGAATAAAGTTGGCTCCTGGCTGGAGCTCCAACATGTATGGAGTATCAACACAAAAGGGTCTTGCAATCAACAAGTATTAGTCAACCAGAATTGCAGTACTGATAATAACTGATCATTGTGGAATGAGGCAATTGGGGTCATAGATTGCGAGAAATAGATTTGATCCTATATCAGGTTATCCAACAGGCCAAAAGGAGATGATGATCAGCTTATTATGGGGAGAGATGCGGTGTGATCCTTCCTTCTTTAGGATGCAAAATTAGAGCAACTCACTGTATTCTTCTTTAAATTGACATTTCCCTTCTATTACTTTTCTCTATAGTGATTTCATCAACATATCTGCAATCAGGCTACTTATGCAGATGATAACATTGGAAGTGATCTTGCTACTTATTCTCTAAAAGTTAATATCTGTGCTGGAATAGACAGTTACAATTTGCATGATATTTGAGAGAAACGCAGTCATCCACACATGCTGATATGTTTACAGGCACACATAAACACATACATACACTGAGTGCAAAAGAGTGAAATAGAAGATCACGGTTATTAGTAAAGACTAGATTGCTGAAACTAATCATCAGAAAATTGTGATTCGATTATCCAGCAACAAAACACTCAAGGTGATATCTGGCTGAAGTTCTGCTTAAAACACATTAAATTTTATTAAATTCCCATGCAAGAACTACACATTCAACACTAGAAAGAAAGTTAAAAAGAAAAAAAAGACAAGAGTCATGAGAGACTCCTGATGGAGCCCATTGCCGTTCTGTGACTTGCCGGTGTTGCCATGAATTAGCCAAAACACTGCTGGATCCATGATAGCACAGCAGACATGGCTAAGCCTAAGCAAACTGTTGAATTTTGGAGAAGGGTGAGGAAGGATCCCTCCTTCACTCCAAGCCCCCAGATGCCTTTTTAAGAACCATGTATTGATTCTCGAGAAAAGACTTCCGTTTGCCCATCAGAAACTGAAAGGGTTGTGGAATGGCATCCAACTGGGTTCTTACAAAAGCTCGTGGGGTAAGTTAACTCTACTGCTAGAGTCCTTAAATAGTGTTGATGGCAAATGGTGAACTGCAGTAAGAGAGAGAGGGGATAGATCATTCATTTTATCATTGACCTCTACAACCCTTACTTTTTCCTAAAAAATTTCACCACCAAAATGTTGCTATTGGTGGGAAAAGATCCTAATAGCTTTGTACATTCCACCAATTGTGTCTCATGTTTATACCACAATTTTTTATTGTCTTAATTTTATACTATTTTTGCCACCTTGGTAAGCTGGACAACTATGTGCCCTTAGACAATGTTTACACTCTTGTAGATTACACCAAGATCAACAAGTCATTCCCATCCAGGATCTCTTGAATGCACAGAAGTTTTGGGGAAGGATATTAATGTCAGTACCGCAAAAAAGACAAAGCATCCACCCAGACTGCTTTTCCTGGGTGCATTAGCTTTGATTACTTGGACTTTGGAGGCTTCTAGCTTTTGGGTTGCATCGGTATCCACTAAGTCATGCTCATCTCGAAATCTTCTGATTGTCCACTAATTGCCTATTCATGTAGTGGCCAAGCCAGCTTATTCTTGGTGAGTCATTGACAACCTTTTTGACTCACAGCACAAACCCAACTTACTCCAATAGAACATAACGCGGCACGCTTAACATAAAAGCTTGAACTGGCAAATAAATAAGATGAGACTCTGAGAATGATGCAGACAAGTTCTCTTTATGTTGCATAAACATTCATAATACACCCTCTGTTTTTTTGACACCAAAATTATGAAACACGAAGCCAAGTCCCTAAGCCAGAGCCACGTTGATTTTTATTGAAGCTACCGATGTGTAACCTTGCCATTTCTTTTATAATTCTTCACGGGATATCCACAATGTTCCCATTATCAACAAGAAATGGAGGGGTTGTCAAAACCTGTTTTGCTTTCACTCCTGAAGTGGAAAACTGCTGCGCTTCATTGTTTTGGGTTTTCCTAAACATTGTCAACTCCCATTTAAATGGATCCATCATGATAGATAGAATATTAGTTGGACTCTTTTAGGAAAAATACATTAAATATAAAAATATATATATTATATATAAACTAATCAAACTGTAGCAAATAAATGAAATGAAAGTCAAAAAAAAAAAAAAAAAAAATTAAAATGCCTTTTTATATATAGAAGAGCTCATAAGTATAATTATTTGCATAATAAATACTAAAAAGTATTGGAAAAGCTCAAACACATCTCTTCTCAAGAAATGGGCAGCGACCAGGAATAATACACATTTGCTACTGCTTTTTCCCTTTGTGCTCTTTTCTTTAACAGAGCAAAAACAAATTAAGTATCACTTATTCGTGTACTTCTTTCAGGGAATCTCTCACTATCCGTCTCTTATATACTTCTATTTTTCTGCCACTAGCAGCATCCAGCGGCTGCCGATGAAGTCTATGTGCTTTATTATTATTATTTTTATTATTCTCATCTTGAATCTATTTTCCAAAGATAAAATTGAATTCATTAAAGTAAACAGGGGCATTTAAATATAGTTATCCACAGGCATCAAAATCAGGTATTAATCATTAAGATTTAAACGATTTAACATGCGCATTTGTAACTTGTAGCTACCGTTTGATCATTAATTAAAATTTGTTGCTTAGATGTAAATTATTCGATTACTTTACTCTCTTTCTCCTCCTTATGGTAAAAATAATTTTGGTCACCTTGAGGCCACTGGTAAAAATGGTACACACATGCATTTTTTAAAATGTCGCAGAATATTTAAATATTTACATGTTCACGAGTAATGTTACAATCTATTAACCAAATTTTAAAAATATTTATAGATTATTTTGATATATCAGGCTTAAGATTTTTAGCGGGTACTATCAAATTTTTTCCTTTTAATGCAATCGATTACTAATTTCCATCACTTTTTTATTTTTTTTTCATTGTGAGGTCTAATTTTTGGCGACGATTCAGGATCAAAAGAATTCATTTTTTTTTTTTTTTTTTTTTTAAGAGATGACTGACTTAATGTGAAACACATGCTCTTGGAAAAACCTTTTTAAAAATTAAGACTCGGACTCAATTGGAATAAAAAGGAAATGTGTGGCTTGGGAGAATCCATTTGGGTCACTTTGGTGGGCTCTGTAATGGCCCAAAGGGACTAAAGCCCCACCATCGACAATCATTGGCCTTTTTAAGAACCACTAACAAAGCAGTGGCCCCATACCTCATCGCTTCGAATCTATTAAACAGGCTTTGCTTATCAGTTAGTTTTCAGAAGTTGAAAGAGACACCAACCGCCAGGGGACTAGACTGGCCGGATGGGCCTCTTTTCAAGGCTCGGCGCGAGACTCCCCCTCTTCTTCGAGGCCGTTGTGCTACCGGAACCCGTTTCACGGTCAAGATTTCCCCCTCCGGTTTCGATCCTTCTTGCCGAAACGTTTTCAGGCACTCTTTAAAACCGTATTTTGCTCCCGGTCTACGATTTTTAATGTGTGGCCTCTTTTTTGCAAGCAAAAACTTTTTTTTTTTTTTAATCTAAAAAGATAAGTAAATATATTTTTAAGATAATAGAGAAAAAAAATTAAATATGTTTTTTTTGTTCTTTTTGCATTTTCTTTTTGGTTGATTGAAAATTATAGCTGAATGATCTGTTGAGCTTGGGCGTCAGGCATCGGAATATGGAAAACGCATTGGCGGTATCTTGGGCTGAGTATATCTTTTTTTTTAAATCTTTTTTTTTTTTTATTATTTTTCAAAAAAAATGCTTTAAATTATATATTATTTTTTTCATTTTATTTTTGAAAATTTTTTGGAGATTTTTTTGTAGTAACAAAAAAAAAGGTTGCGGAAATTGTGGACAGAGCCCAAAATGGGAGAACCGCGTGTTGGATTTTTGTTGGCTAGTGGCAGTGGATGGATTTTTAGCAATTTCTTTTGTCACGAGAAATTTGGCGCTAATGGGCAAGGTTTTTTTTTTTTTTTTTTTCCTTTTTTTTTTTTTTCTCTCTTGTTAACTTGCTTTATTATAATTTTCAGCTTTTTTTGGGGGGTTTTGTTAAACAACATTGGAAAATGTTTTTTAATTTTTTATTATTGAGGAACAAAAATTTAAACTGTTGAAAAGAGGTTTTTCTATTTAATGGGATAGCTTGATGCACATTTTAGCTCACAATGGAATATCATTGATGTTACCATCACAAAACAAGGACTTGGCTTTTTTCAATTGGTACCGAATATTTTAAATTATGTTAATGGATCTCTAAGAAGTTTCAAAACATTGTTTATGGGGTTGAATTACTGCAATAATTAATCTGTTGATAAACTTTAAAAAAAAATGTTAATGGTTGCTTATTTGTCCCAAAGTGCAGGCAAGCCTAGGGAGAAATTGCATATTTTGCTACATGTGGGTTTCATGCTCCATGTTTGAAATCACTGTCCAAGCCATTTTTTGGCAGGGGGTGTTCTATGTTCCCTGGCTGAGCTTGGGTTTGTATATTTATGTGCGGGGTTGAAGAGTGTTAACTTCTGTTTGTGGAGTTTAATCTTTTTGTGGGACAATCTGCCAGGGTGGCTTGGTCTTGATTTTTTTCAAAAAGGAGGCAGCTATATTCCATGCTCAACTCCGGCAAACAAATTGCTTTCAGAAGAGAAAAGGTCTTGTTACAAGAACATCGAGTGGAGCGTGGTATATTATCAGTCCAGGAAAATATATGAAACTGCCTACCTTGCCTACTGATTCTGTGAAAGATGCATAACCGCAAGATTAACATGTGAAATGATAAATCCGTCTGTCTAATAATATTCACATAATGCTTTGTTAATTGTGATTCATCAAGTAACATTTATCGAAGCTTATTTCCCTTAATGATGGCTGATAAACTGTTATTAGTTATCTGCTTCTAAAGGCTAAAAGCGTTTTCTTGCAAGTGTTGCAGGTGGGTCGGGGGTGATGCAACTGGATTTGCCATTACCCCCCTGATTGTTATGATGCTATACATATGGGTTATTGACTTGCGAAATTCTGGGTGGATAAGCGTAAAGCTGTGGAAGAGACGCTTCGGAGTTTCTGACCAAGGTATCATATTCCCTTCCTTTGGTGAAATTGTTAGACCTAATATGGTTAAATAAAGTTTCTTTGTTCATCCTTGGTTTTCTGTTGCAGGTGCAAAGCTATCTGTTCTTGACTTCAACAAGAGGCCACCAAAACCATCTTGTCCATTTTCTATTTCAGGGTATTCAGAAATGGGAAAAGCCTTTCTTCTTTTTTTCAACATTTTGAAACTTTATTCATGTGTTTAAGTCATCAACAAGTGAAAATTGGTCCAAATTGGTGCTTATTGTGGTTTGCATGAAAATTTTCCTTTTATAATTTCCTGGATAATTTGTACTAACAGTATGAATTTGTGCTACAATTCATTAGAATCTTGGAGGCTGTTAAATTTGCCAGGAAAGAAAGGTGATTATATCTTTTATGATTAGGGCATAGGTAGTTTTAAATACTATCTCTTACAACATGTATGGACGAAAACCAAATCTTGGCATGTTTTGTTCACAAAGGAATGGATGATAGAACAATGTTTGTGTGTTTCCTGTGGCATCTGCTTTATGGCCTTGCCAAAGGAATTACCAAATATTTGGAAAAAGCTTCAATCAGAAATTTTTCAACACCGGTTTCTCCTCCACCTAAACTTTCTGGGTGCATTTAGCTTATTTTTTGCTTGTGGAATTTGATTGGTGTATGGTCCCATTTTATTGGAATCATTGAAAATTCCAATATCTTAACTGCAAACTCTGCATTTTGAGAGCACCTATTCTATCCTGAAGGGTCAGGTCATTCAAAAACAATTGTTGTTGCAGCTTCTTTCCATTTTGATTGGGGGATTCACATGCATCATGTGTTCTGTGGTATAGGTTAAGGGATTAGAAGGAACTGGGCCTGGAGGCAGGGATTCTCTTACGGCCAAACACTATGAGAATTGCGGAGGGCTAATTGGGGAAACCTGGAGCGACACGATAATGGGGGTTGGTGCTTGGCATTTAACCAATGTTTTTCTCTATGATAATCAATCATCCTTTAATAGTTAGTGTGATGCGGAAAACAATATAAAGGACGCCTCCCCCTCTCAAAGAGGCCATTGTTACCGAGGACTGCACAAACCATTCTGTTCTGGGGGGGGATTGCCATGGTTTTTGGGGACTTGCAGGTTCAATAGGTTCAGGGAAATATTTCCTTTGGGGTTGTTAACAGGGTAATAAAAACCTTTCCCCCCAAATATAAAAAATTTCCCCTCATTTTTGCCATAGATCCTCCCCCCTTTCCCCCCCCCCCAACCTAATAATTTTGTTTTTTTTAACACATTTTGATGGAAAAGATAAACCCTCTNGGTGATTCATATCATTGAGAAACATTTTAAAAGATTTAACAGGCATGGAACTTAGCTACGTTTGCACAATTAATAAAAATTTGGTAGATTAATCATTTACATTGCCTCGGGAATTCAGTTAAAAATAGTTTGGTCCACCTTGAGCCCACTGGGTTAAAAATAGGTACAACACATGCATTTTTTTAAAAAAATGTCCAGGAAATATAAAATCTCAATGCAGTAATGACAATTAAAAATTTAAAAAATATTTTATAGATATTTGACTTATCAGGCTTAAATTTTTATAAATTTTTTAATGCAATCATACTAATTTCATACTTTTTTTTTTTTTCCATTGAGGGTCCTATTTTGGGGACCAGAAATTTTCAATCAAAAGAACATTTTTTTTTTTTTTTTTTAAGATACTTGACTTAATGTGACATGCTTTGAAAAACCTTTAAAAATAGACTGACTCAATTGGAATAAAAAGTAAATGTGGGCTTGGGAGATCCATTTGGGTCACTTGTGGGCTCTGAATGCCCAAGGACTTAAAGCCCACATCGAAACATGGCCTTTTTAGGGATCCAACAAAGCAGGCCCATACTCATGCTTGATCTATAACAGCTTTGCTTATCAGTTAGTTTTCAGAAGTTGAAAGAGACACAACCGCAGACTAGACTGGCCGATGGCCTCTTTTCAGCTCGCCACTCCCTCTTCTCGAGCCGGTGTGCTCCGACCCGTTTCACGGTCCAGATTCCCTCCGGTTCGATCCTCTGCCGAACGTCAGGCACTCTTTAACCGTATTGCTCCGGTCTACGATAATGTGTGGGCCTCTTTTCTGCAGCAAAACTTTTTTTTTTTTTAATCTAAAAGATAGATAAATATATTTTAGATAATAGAAGAAAAAAAATTAATATGTTTTGTTTCTTTTTGCATTTCTTTTGTCTTGATTGAAAATTATAGCTGAATGATCTGTTGAGCTTGGGTCAGCATCGGATATGGAAACGCATGGCGGTATCTTGGGCTGAGTATACTTTTTTTACAAATCTTTTTTTTTTATTATTATTTTCACAATAAAATAATGCTTAAAATATATGATATATTTTATCATTATTTGAAATTTCTGGAGTATTTAGTAAAAAACAAAAAGTGCGGAAATATTTGTGGACAGAGCCAAAATGGGAGCACCGCGTGCTTGGATTGTGCTCGGGGAGCCTGGATTTAGCCATTTTCTTTTGTCAGAGAAAAATTGGCGCTAAGGGCAAGGTTGTGTTTTTTTTTTTTCCTTTTTTTTTTTCTCTCTTGTTACTTTGCTTTATTATAATTTTCAGGCTTTTTTTGGGGGGGTTTTTGTTACAACATGAAAAGTTTTAATTTTTATTTATTGAGAACAAAAATAACTTGTTTGAAGAGGTTTTATTCTATTAAATGGATAGCCTTTGCCGATGCACATTTTAGCTCACAATGGAATATCATTGATGTTACCATCACAACAAGACTTGCTTTTCAATGGCTCGATATTTTAAATATGCTTAATGCATTCTCTAAAAAGTCTAAAACAACTGTTATGGGGTTTAATTACTGAAACAAATAATTAATTCTGTTGATAAACTTATAAACAAAAAAACAATGTTAAATGGTGCCATATTGTCCCAAAGTGCAGGCAAGCCTAGGGAGAAATTGCATATTTTGCTACATGTGGGTTTCATGGGGGGGGGGGGGGGGGGGGGGGGGGGCCCACCCCTTGTTTTTCCCCCCGCCCTCCCGCGTCGGCCGCAGCTGGGCCCCGATAATCTACCGACGCTCTGTTTGAAATCACTGTCAGCATTTTTTGCAGTCTATGTTCTGCTGAGCTTGGGTTTGTATATTTATGTGCGGGGTTGAAGAGTGTTAACTTCTGTTTGTGGAGTTTAATCTTTTGTGACAATCTGCAGGTGGCTGGTCTTGATTTTTCAAAGGAGCAGCTATCCATTGCTTCATCTCGGCAAAAATTGCTCAGAAAGTCTTGTTACAAGAACATCGAGTGAGCGTTGGTATATATCAGTCAGAAAATATATGAAACTGCCTACCTTGCCTACTGATTCTGTGAAAGATGCATAACCGCAAGATTAACATGTGAAATGATAAATCCGTCTGTCTAATAATATTCACATAATGCTTTGTTAATTGTGATTCATCAAGTAACATTTATCGAAGCTTATTCCCTAATGATGGTAACTGTATAGTTTATCTGCTCTAAAAGGCTAGCTGTTTCTTGCAAGTGTTGCAGGTGGGTCGGGGGTGATGCAACTGATTTGCCATACCCTGATTGTTATTTTGATGCTATTACTATGGGTTATGGACTGCGAAATCTGGTGGATAAGCGTAAAGCTGTGGAAGAGACGCTTCGAGTTCTGAAACCAGGTATCATATTCCCTTCCTTTGGTGAAATTGTTAGACCTAATATGGTTAAATAAGTTCTTGTCATCCTTGGTTCTGTTTGCAGGTGCAAAGCTATCTGTTCTTGACTTCAACAAGAGCACTCAACCATCTGTCATTTTATTTCAGGTATTCAGAAATGGAAGCCTTTTCTTCTTTTTCAACATTGAACTTATCACGTGTTTAAGTCATCAACAAGTGAAAATTGGTCCAAATTGGTGCTTGTGGTTGCATGAAAATTTTCCTTTTATAATTTCCTGATAATTTGTATCTTACAGTATGTAATTTGTGCCTACATTCTATGAATCTTGAGCTGTATTTGCCAGAAAGAAAGGTTGATATATCTTATGATTAGGCATAGTGTTAGTTTTTAATACATATCTCTTAACATGTATGACGAAACCAAATCTTTGGCATGTTTTTTGTCACAAGGAATGGATGATAGACAATGTTGTTGTTCCTGTGGCATCTGCTTATGGCCTTGCAAAGGAATACCAATATTTGAAAAGCTCAATCAGAGAATTTTTAACAGGTTTTCTCTTCCCACCTTGTAACTTCTGGTGCATAGCTATTTTGCTGTTGAATTTGATTTGTGTATGGTCCCATTTTATGAATCATGAAATCCAATATCTAACTGCATCTCTGCATTGAGAAGCACCTATCTATCCTGAAGGTCAGGTCATTCAAACATTGTTGTTGCAGCTTCTTTCCATTTGATTGGATCACATGCATCATGTGTTCTTGGTATAGGTAAGGAATTAGAGGAACTGGCTTTGGAGGCAGGATTCTCTACGGCCAAACACTATGAGATTGGCGGAGGGCTAATGGGGAACCTGGTAGCGACACGATAATGGGGGGTTGGTGCTTGGCATTTAACCATGTTTTCTATGATAATTCTGTGATGGACATTGACCCACCATACCGAGACTGCACAAACATTCTGTCTGGGATGCATGGTTGACTGCAGTTCAATAGTCAGGAATATTTTGTTGTTAACAGGTAAAACTCAAATTATAATCCATTTTTGCTTCATTTGATCTTTCCTTCCCCCAATGGGGCTGCTATATTTGTTTTACACCATTGATTGGAAAGATAAGTTTGCCTATCAGCGAAGCAGTTGAAGCAGTTGATTTTCCTAAATCAATCATAGAGAAATTGGACGTTTGAATTTGGAGCTATATGCACTCTTGAAAAATTCAGATTCTTGCCCAAATAGATGGATTGCCTGTAGTGGGCACCTGCATCAGACAATTTCCCTCCTCACGGTCTCTGCCCAAACAAAACCATGTTCAAAATTGTTTCTATATAGACAATTACCATTAGCTCAATTTAAAGTGCGAGAAAAGAACTGATCTCTGCCATCGCCATGCTATCTCGGTGATAAAGGACTCAGAAGCGCTCCAAGAAGTCAAAAGCTTTCCAAGAAGTCGAAAGCTTAGGATTAATCCCCTCCGTTCCAGCGTTAACTAGTTCGCGCAACTCATTTGACATGTTTGCACGAGTGTAGAGTTCAATCATGCAGGTATAATGTTCCTGGGTGGGGGTAATACCATACCGTTTTCTCAAATGTGTGAAATACCTATAGCCCCCTTTTACATCGTTGGTTTGTACACAAGCACATAAAACACCAACAAAAGTGATTGCATCTGGCTCTACCTCTGCCTCCTCCATTTGTGCAAAAAGTGCAAGGGCCTCCTTGCCACGCCCATGAACCCCCAAGCTAGTGATCATTACATTCCAAGTAGCCAATGTCTTCATTTCCATCTTATCAAACACTTCTTTTGCATCACTCAAGCTGCCACACTTGCTGTACATGTCAATAAGGGCGGTTCCAAGGTAAGGCCCGAGTAAAGATCCATTCTTTATGGCATAGTCATGAATCCGACGACCAAGATTGAGACTACCCAATTGGGTTGAGGCTTTCAACAAGCTCACCAGGGTAAGCTCATTGGGTTTGACATTGTAAAGCTGCATTCTGGAGAAGAGTTCAAATGCTTCTTCAGCACGGTGGTTTCTAACGTACCCGTTAATCATGGCTGTCCATGAGATAACATTTCTTGTTGACATCTGATCAAATGCTCGTCGAGCTGCATCTAATTCCCGGCAAGCAACAAGACCGTTGACAAAAGTGGTCCACGAGACGACGGTTCGAACGCGCATTTTGTTGAACACCTTCCTTCCAGAATCGACATCACCAGTCTTGAAATAGAGATCCATCAAAGTGTTGAGCAAAAAGGTGTCTTTCGAAAATCCGGCCTTAATGGCAAGGCTGTGAACCTCTCTAGCTTTGTGAATGGCGGAAGCCGCCAGGCAAGATTTGACCACGAAGGGAAAGGTGAACTTATCAGGCGGAGGGAAGCCTCGACAGACGATGAGGTTATATAGCACAATAGCTTGTAGAAGATTGCCATTTTTGGTATAGACCCTAATCATGAAATTCCAAGTAAATGTATCTATATCTATACACTCGGTACCACTACGGCTGTGAGGATGACTATGGCTGTGCGTGCCGACAAGTATTTGATGGAAAATTATTCGAGTGGCATAGTCCATCTTTCCGAAAGAGAAGCAAAGGTGAAGCAATTTTCTAACGAGCAAATGAAAGTGAGCTTGATGGTTTGGAGAAGGGAATGATTGAGGTAAAATGCCATTGCGAATCATCTTGGCGTGGATGATCCTGAGATGGGTGAAATTGGTGCAGTTTTGGAGGAAGAAAATTGCTTTTGTCTGAGACGACTCGGAGTGAGAGCAAAACCTCCTCCGGAGATGCCCATGTCTGGCAATAACTACAAGTCTAGTAGTGTGAGATTGTGAGCTTCGCGTTGGGTTTCTTCCGGACAGAACATGAACATGCAAATCGGGACTGCATGACAGGCATGCAACCATCATCCTAATACTCTGTACTTCTTCAGCCTAACAACTAATGGGAAAAGGAATGGGCAGAAAAAAAATGAGAGGTGATATTGGGAGGGGAATGACTGAATGAAGTACACAGCCTATTGGGCTTACGATATTTTTCAGGGATTTTTCTTTTGGGTCCTGTAGGCAACGGCAATAGATTGATTGCTTATGGTAATTTCTGTGGTGAGCGGCGACTCCAGTTTATGAGATTTTGGTGCGCTCATTTCACGCGGAGTCTATCTCCTCTGTTTGTACATTTTATTTTAACTATACACACATTATAAGTTTTTAAAAACGAAAAAACACATGGAACCCACACGCAAGACTGTATCCGTCACATCCCCGCATCTCAAACCAAGTCCGGATCCCCTCTCTGCCTAATTTTTATCCTTTCACAAGAGTTCTTGTCCACCAATCAATTGGTTGGCAAGGTGTCCGAGGGTCACATACCATTATTATCATTGATTGCAATTTGTAACTTCGTTGTAGGCTAAAGCTCCAAAATAAGCCTTCAAGTAAAATTCCCTGGTGATGAAGATCACATTTGCCCCCAATTAGATACACTGCATACAAGAACAATAAAAAAAAATAAAAATAAAAATCAAAGAGCGCTGTAAGCCTATAATCAAGGGAAACCCCACAAAACAAGCTATCTTAAACCTGTCAAAAATTGAAGCAGTAATGGGTTAGCGATATAGGATGAGAAGTTGAAAATCACCTAAAAAATTCACTAAAAATAGGCTGAACAACCCTAACAGCCTCGTTCAAATTGGTATATTAGTTCCCATTATCCTCAAAAAAATGGCCCAGTAAAGGCCTATCCCTGAATGCAGAGAGACGTGAAAATGGCTGTCATCCGCCGCAGCTTCTTCTCACGGTTCTTTCTGGCAATGGCCATCGCCACCTTCCTTGCCAATCAAGCCACCGCGACCGTCGACTTGTGCGAACCTGCCTATTACAAGGGACTCTGCAGGGCTGCCGTGAAGGGAATCACCGACCCGACGGCGGCGACAGAATCGGCTATCAACCTCGCAATCGTGAGAACCAGGCACGCAATGGCCCTGTCCAGGATGCTTGGAGAGAGCGTAATTAACTCTCTTTGCACTGAGATGTACGAGAATGCATTGGCAGACCTCCTGGATTCACTCAAGAACATCAAGGATCGGGACGTCGGTGCTCTCAACACCAACCTGTCGGCAGCCATCAGTTACTATGCGACCTGCGAGGATGCCTTTAGTGAAAGAGGTCAGATGTCTCCTCTCGTTAAGGTTAGTCAAGTGTTGTCGCATATGGCTGACAATTGCTTGGCATTGGTCCCTTCCACCCAGCTATAATGGGTTTTATTGTGGGGGGTGTCCTGATTTGCGTGGTCTTACATGGATATTTTCCAAGTCAGATAAATAAAGAGTAATGTGATCTTATTCTAGCTGTTCTTTGACATGGTTTCTCAAATTCAATTGAATCATCTGCCCTAACAAGTTTTTAATTTGAGTTGAAATCATGATTCTGAATTGAGTTTCAACTTTTATTGTTTTCCTCCACGAACACCTCTCCCATTTGAGAGAATTAACATTAACAGAGATTCAAACCCCCACCAATGATTTGGAGCAAACTTCACTGGCCACATATTCTCAGCATGAATTATTTTCTTTTATATATTGTTAATTGTTGTTATTATTTAGTTATTGCTGATGAATTAAAAATCCTGTAGTGTTTGTGTGGCTAGACTGACATTCTCTATTTTTGATAATTAATCAAAAGAACTAATTAGTGAATAAAGTTTTGATTGAAATAGAGTTTTAAATAAAATAATAAGAATGAATTCAACTACCAATCAGTTTATTGAAATTGCTGCTAGGTACCCTTATCAGCAGCAATCACTTCGCATAAACAAATTTACAAAACACTGTTCAACAACAATCATCAAGTTCTTAACGCCAAAGCAAACACCCTCTAATGAGTTGTAGACCCCACTTTTAAACCTTGGTGGTACAAAGCCACAACGTTAATCAACCAGGGGAATTCTATGGGCCGAGGATTAATGTTTCTCGTTGCAGTTGGGTAAAAAAAAAAAGGGAATGTTCCTCGCTGAAATAAGCTCTCTGTTGGGAGGATTGATGAACAGTGCACGAACCCTTTCCCTTCCAATTTCCAAACGGCCTCAATCTGTGACTATTAAAACTGCGGCGTGTTGGGTTTTTCTATGTGCCAAAAATCGAACAAGGGCCGGTCTTTTAACGGAAGATAGTTGCTACCGCTGTGCTTGGATTACATAAACCACGGGCTTACGAATTGGCCCTTTTTGGAGGTGACATTCGAAAGCCCTTGTAAATTATCATAGCCTACTGTCCGTTAAGGATGCCCGGAATTTAAAATTTTATTTTTAAATCTCTTATTAATTTTTAAGAAGAGTAGGATATTTATAAGAATATAAAAAATTATTTTATTTTAGAATTTATATCTAATAATCTTTTTAATAAATTTAAAAAATTATTATAGACTAATTATCAAATATAAAATCATGTTTTATTATTTTATCAAATTTTTAATTAATTTTTTCTTAAAAAAATTCAAGTAATTCCAATTAAACGTATATTTACAAATTTGATATCAAATTTTAATTTAAAAAATAAATAATATAAAAAAATTATAAATTTGATATTTTAAAATTTTAAATTAAAATATGATATTAAATTTATAAATTTATTATTAATTTAAATTTTACTCAAATTTTTTTATTTTAATTATTTTTATTTTTGATAAAAATATTTTAATAATAGATATATATTACAATATCATGACATGTAAAAATCTCATCCATGAATTTTGCAAGAGGAGAACCTTGTAGCAAAAGATAAGAATGATTAGTGGATCCTCGCATGACACGTCGTATAAAAAGATTGTTAACAGAAGCAGCAGCATGTTAGCATACTCAAGTGTTGCAACTTCTCCGGGAAAATGAACAACAATACATGTGGTGCTCAGCTTCTGATTGAAGCATCACTGGTAGCAGTAGCGGCACGTTGATGGGTGTGAGTAAAAGTGACTTCAGCAACGGCGCACACTAGAGATTCCTGTGGGAGGAAGTCCTGTTTGCTGTGCAAATTGAGAGATCTAGTGCTTCGACAGACGTCTTCCAAAAACACCAAGTCCTTGTCGGAGACCAATTGTCGTGATTGTGAGGCAGACATGGGCATTCAAGCTCTGATACGATAATATTATTCCATTAATAAAAGTCATTAGTGATCGTTAGGCTCCCACAAACTTCAGGGTCTGGACTTCAGAATCGGTGTGGTCCAGTAACCTTCCCGCATTATATAGATGTCAGCTAGTTAGCTGGTAAGCATATTGGCTTTGTCTACAATAGTTTTTTTGAACTATCTTTGTCTTCAATAGCTTGACTTCAAGATTTGCCCACCTTGAAATGAGAGAATTTATGAAACAAAAAAAAAAAAAAGGATGCAGAGAGTTGACGTTATCGCTGTCTAGTTAATCAAAGCCCAACGATTCAGTTTATATTTTAGTCGACTTTTGAGAAGTTCACAAATGCAATTTCTCAATTGGGCCGAACTGTGCTCTTCAGCACTCTGTGTTTCAGAATGGGCGGCACCGGTCCATGAAATACGGGACTAGACTGGCATCTCATTTCCATTGGAAGCCTGGAGGGGTCAATTAGTGAAAATTTCTCTAGACTGGGCTCAAGCACAAAGGTATTATTACAGTAGTTAGGAATCTCGGGTCAGTTGCATACATAATAATTGCTAAAGCTAAGTCGCTCAATTTACATGGCCAACACGACAAGAAATGATCTAAAAGCTGAAGTAATGTTTGAACTCACGTCACATTTGACTGACATGATCAAACTACATGTGTAATGTGCAGCACTGCAGGTTAACGAACCCATCTTTTTTCTTTTTCGTCTTGCTTAACACGAATCAATCGGAATTTACTTCTATGATTAACCATCATAATATGTCTTCTCCATGGTAAGCAATGCGAGGAAGTCTCGCCTTTTAGTTGTACTTGGTTGGAGCAACATCATCATGAAGCAGATCGTGATGCATTTAAGGAGAGGACCATGCAAGAATTATACCTCAGTACGCTGAGGGAGTTCGTTACAAATTGAAAAGACCTCCTTTTTTAGCATTCCCCACTCTCTCAAATCATGCTACTTTTTTTTTTCCCTTTTTTTTTTTTTAATTTTTCCAAAGACTTCATCACATGGATGCGGACCATTTTAATATAGAACATATGCTAGCAAAGTAACACTGTCATGACTATTCATAGTACCATTTTAATATAACTTGTAGTCACAATAATACAGAGTAATATTTTTTGTGAACTTACATTCGAATCCATGTTCAAGAGATCTAAAAAGAAAGAAAGAAAGAAAGAAAAAAAAAAAACTCCTTGTGACCTAACTAGGGGATTTAAACCTAACTCAACTGGATCAAATTATCGTTAATTTGGGTATATATGCACTTGCGAGGGGAAAACACCAAGTGAAAAAGGGATGGTCAGCGACATGGAGTCAATGTCTATGTCTCTTGGCAAGCTCCTCTAGTTTTGGGGGTTTTCTTATACTTGGACTTGGCTTGAAAAGCTGACCATGCCCCTTCGGACAAAATGATTGCTTAACATCGCTATTCTATGGCTACAAGCTTTTGCAACCTTCCTCTTTTTTTCCACCTTTCAAGGGCTTTTTTTTGCATTAAATGTGCTGCACAAATACACGAAAGATTAAAGAATGGACCATACTTCAAGGAATTGGAACCATGTATTTGCCAAACTGGGGATAAAGGCGGTGAACGATGGCATATAAAAAAGAATGGTGTCCAATACGGCTCCAAAATTCATCATTTAAACCCTACGCTATTACCACACTTTGTCAGGATTCTATTCTCTTCTTTTTATGTGGGTCTAAGTTGGAATTCACTTTATTATTATTATTCCACCCTTTCGTCTGCAATTCAAAAGCCAGATGCCTCGATTCTATTCTCCTAGGAGTAAACATGCAGGATGTAACATTGATATGTATCGATACCAGATAGCTGGTACCTTCTCTGGATTTCACTTTGGTCCTGAGTTGATGGAGGAAAAGAAAAGATATTTCAGTCCCCAAAAAATAGTTTTATTTTCCATAAAGTTAATACTACTCTTACTAAGAAACTGTTGCAGATAAATTATGTATAAAAATTCTACATACAGTCAGTAAAATTATAAAATATTATATATTCACAACATCTACTGCTCTATAAAAAAATTTACCCAATGTCGCATTTTAAAAGGTTTATTTATAGATAACAAATTAAGGAATATTAATGACTACTTTGACTTTGCAAATCTTCCTATAAGGACCAAATCAAGCATCTTTCTAAGGTGGGGTTATCAGAAAGATTGCGAAAGGGGCCGTCTAAATTGAAACTACCAAAGAGGCTTGACCCAAATGAGCGGCTCCTATAAATCAAATTAGAGGAATTACAACTTTTGTTATCATTACAAAAGTGCTGAAGCATGAAGGTGAGATAAGAGCCAGCCCACTTGAGAGGAATTGCTAAGCCTTACTGTTGCCTTTCACACTGTGCGTGGATGCATGCACAGCATTTTTGCTTTCAGAATTATTGAGTCGTTAGAGGCTGACCTTTGATTCTTTAGTGGAGCAATGGGATTGAGGGAAGAAATGGGCCCTAGTAATGCTGTCCCCGTGCCATTATAATGAGAGTAGCTCCTGTATTCTCTTTGACATTATATTTCGCTGATCTTTTTGGAGGTTTCCAGGAATATCAGAGTCCTAAAAAGACCACCTTTGGTTTTTAGTGGGGTTGAATCAGAATCCATGAGAAAATTTTGGCTTCGTAAGATGACGCCTCATTCGTTATTAAATACCTAAATTTTAATAAATTGAATGAGTTCCAAACAACATATCATACTATTATTGTTATCTATTATACATTTTTAGTATTTAAATATACAATTATAGTTAATAATAAAAATTAAAAATATGAATCCAATAATTATGATCGTACAATGTATATTTGTATTTAAAATATGTCAAATTAATTGGAGTTATATATTGAAACTCAATTTTATACTAGAAACCTCTAATTCAAGTCGAGTAGATGGCAGAAAGTGTCATTTATTAAACAGCAGTCTCTTGTTTTATGGCACAGGCTGAATGGAATTTCATTTTCTAGCAGAGCAAAAAAGAAAAATTTGGTCTTATCAGTGATACCTCTTGGTCAATGGATCCCTGAGCTTCTGTGGGGGAATAGGAAAGTGGAAGGACCCATGTAAAAACATGGACTGGTCATCAAAATGTGCATAGTGGGCCGCATGGTTCTGCTGTCAAAATCCCAAATGTGTCTATGAATGGTACTGAATTATGACATTAGATCAAGAAAACTGAGAAATGAACTATTGAACCATGAAAAATCTGACGTGACTTTACATGTCATTCAAGCCATCTTCTAGAGTCAATGCACCCTTCATCCATTTGAAGATTCAGAAAAAAAAAGTGCATCTTTGGCTCCCACTAGCCACTTACAGCACTCAAAGCATTGCTGGGCCTTGATCAATACTGAAAACATTCTTCTTTATTTTTTTCCATGTTGCCCCAAGCTTATCTAATAGCGTCAAGCTGGGAACACCATGATTACACCTATGTATATATAAATTCAATCACAAGTATTTGACAAATTAAAATTGGTACGATTTGGACATTCGAAGAATATGGACATGAACGTTAATAATTAGCTCCAGTAGTTCTCTGCCTAACGAGGGGATTCTGTGTCACATGTGATCAAGTGTTGAAAACTGTTCATAAGGAGATAATATAGTTCTAATATAGCCTATTTTTTTGGTCTGGAAGGGAGGAACGGAGGAGCCCCTAAGGGGAGGGGAAGAGTGAAGAGAGGACGGGTTCCGAATCTCTATCACTGCATGAGACACACATGTCTCATTGCCACTCGGACTAACCTAAGCTTTATAAACAATGCCATTGTTGCTATATATATATATATGTAACGATCAATACATGAGAATTCCGAGGGGATGAAGACAAATGAATTCATTTTGTTTCATGGCATCTTGTCGTAGACGTTTACCGCTTGACTATAAATACTTTCTATCAGCCTTCGATTCAAAATATTTGCATTGTCTAAATTCTCTTAAGCTATTGTCGTTTAGATGCACTTCTAGGAATTTACAGTAACTTTCAGCTTATCTTCACTGAAGATGATGAAAATGGAATATACTGCATTAAATCCTGCCGATACCATCACATGGTTTCTCCCAGACCTTTATACGTAGCCCTACTCTTTCCCGAAACATGGCAATCATTCCCCTCGTGCCAATCTAAGCTCACACCTTTTGCTTTTTATATGCATGAAGTCTTGTTAAAATATAATGAAAAATAACGTGTGACAGAGGCTGTGGAAATTTTTTTTTTTTTTTGGTAAATTTTAAACTGGGTATATTTGACTCTTTTCCGATTTCGTGTATGGGGAATACTTGTATTTTTGTAACACATGGCGGAGGGAGGGCAATTGGAAAAACCTTGAATCAGACCCATAACTGAAATTATTACCTTCCTTTCTTTTTAAACCTTGTGAAGCGCAAAATGGTACAAAAGTTTAATTAGTTCTGTCCAAAGATCAGCCTGTTAGTGTTTGGACTTTAGAGACCAACCTCCGCAAGTGGTGCTTTAATGTTGGGGTTTGACTGTGTGCAAATTTTATGGCCGACTGACACTCGAGAGACAACTAAAATGAGACCATTTCGGTGAATCTGGGGGACCATGCCAGCCCTGACTTGTGCTTTGAGTCTGGGGCGGCAGCAAGCAGGCAGTCAGAATTTTCGAATTCACACCACCTACACTTATTACCTTTCTTTTGACTCGTCTTCTCCAGTCGTTGAAGTTGAGGAAAATACCGCATAAAATTTGAAGAAGATCCAGTGTTTCTCTTTTCAGCGTAAGCATTCATTCTTTCGTACATTACAGTTAGCTGATATCACATCGCAGCTGTCAATCATGTGTTGAGTCTACAAAATACTCCAGGATTTAAACGCCCAATTGTCTGCAAGGTAAAAGCATAGACATCAACATGTAGACTTTTTCAACCATGGCGATAATAAGATTTACCACTATAATAAATTTAATAATAAAATAAAGCTATGGCACATTTTTTTTGAATAATCTTCGTATAATATTTACAATCAACTTTGTTTTAGTTTATTGTAATATTCAATTGAGTGTGACATAGATCCAAAAAGCTAGTCATCTTATTGTCAATTGGCTTTAAAATGTCTACAGTGACACCTTCTCTGCTGTGCTTTGTTGGGATGTAAAAGAGAGTAAGGCAAAGAAAAAAAATAATAAAAAAAATTTAAAAATACTAAAAATAGTTGGCAAAATTAGTGCTATATATAAAAAAATATATTAATTACAATTAAATATTTTAATAAATGTATATTTAATCTTACATTATTTTTTTTTTCTGTTTTTGTAATAAGATTAAAAAGAAAAATGACTTTTGAAAAAATAAAAAACAAAATAGAGGGCATTGTGGGTAGGTGGTAGGCATCATTGCCAGTGCCCTAAAAAGGGCACTGGATGTGGGTGAGTGCTGGAAAGGCAAATTCCAGCATTGGTTCTCTCACATTTCTTAAGGCTATTTTTCTCGAAGCTAAATCGAACTTATGATCATCCTAATTGTGGTCTTGATTCAGTAACTATTTTTCATACCATGGCATCCTCTCCTCTCTCTCTCTCTCTCTCTCTCTCTCTCTCTCTCTCTTTTTTCTCCTTTTGAGGGTAGTGGTTACTATAATTCCTTCTTTTTCACAATAGCGAAACAAATAAAAGAAAGGTAGAAATTAAAAAAATAATAATAATAAGAATTGAAGTGGGAGAGGTGTAAGATTAGGCAGTGAACTGTGTGTACTATGCAGTGATGAGTGATGTCATTTTTCCTTGACCATTACCTCACTGCCAGTCTCTGTCTTCTTCTTACCTTATTTTTTTCAGACCGACTCTTCTAGACCTCATAGACATTCAGATTCGGCCCTTACTAGGGACAGTACTACGTTGAATTATTGTTTTTATTTTTCCAATAATAATCAAAGAAAAATATACCACAACTTTGCATGAGGGGTTTTTTTTTTTTTTTTACCCTCTTACTTTATATGGAGGCTTACCAACCATAATCCATCTATTTTTTAACAAAAAAATATAATAATATATTAATTATTGTGTCTATAAATCTAAGTCAATAATTATTTATTAACATCTTAATTTAATATTTTATATAAAATTTTTTCTACTTAAATCATAATTATTCTAAGTAAGGCTCTTTATATATGATCACAACAATTATAAAATCTTAAACCCAACAATGCGTTACATTTCACATCATGTTTATCCAGAGAGGGTTCGTGGGAGGAAATTGGAACTTCAGTCAAATGAATTACGAATTACCATCAAGTTCAAACGTATAAAATGGAGAATAACTCTCTTTGGTTCTGTAAACCAATCAACAATACTTAACTCTTTTAAAATGAATTACCTAAATGCTCAGTCATCTATAGGTGCCCTTTTTCTTTTCTTGGTTGTTTCCATTTACAGCACTACGTATATGCATGCAAAAATACAGAACAACACGAAAGAGTTGTATGTTAAATTAAACATGGAGGCGCCTGCCAAGGGTGCTGTCCCTCAACAAAAGAAAACTAATGGATTGATGAGCCCCCCCCCCCCCCCCCCCCAAAAAAAAAAAAGAAAAACCTAATTAGCAGCAAAAAGCATGACCATGCACGCGTATGTCTATTCTAATAAACATGCAGATTGTGCATAAACAGGTACGCGTGCCCACTCACAGCAGGCCCAACACAATAAGAAAATTGGGTTCACCGTTGGAAGACGACACCTTTAGAAAGGTGCAGTGGTACTCTGGACAGAAATTATGTTAAGAATAAAAAAAAAAAAAAAAGATAGAGAGAAATATTAAGTTTGCATGTACAAAAAAATATGCACCTATATAAATTTTTAATAAAAATGTGAAAATTATCCAATATAAAATGTGGGAAAATTTTATTAAAAAATGAATAATATTTCACTTTTATTACCAACTTGTTGAATGCCTCTCTCAAATTGATAGAGTTAAAAATTCCCATCATAGGCTATGATTTATTGTGTTCCTTTGGACCTTGAACATTTCATCTAATGGCCTTTCATACGGACCCCACGACATGGAATCGATCTCATGAGGAGGGAGAAAAAAAAAAAAATAAATAAAAGGAAGAAGTCTCATCATAGGCGATGTTTTCATTAGATGGCACTTCATATGGACAAATCTCAAGTCAGCTATTAGTTCAGCCACTGTAGTATTGGAGGAAAACAACCCCAACATTTTTTATGCCCAAATTATCCACATATCCAAGAAAATGATAATAATAATAATAATAATAATAATAATAATAAAGGGTGAATTAAAGTGGGTTAGCTTTAGTATGACGAAAAATGATAGTTAAATACAATGGAGGATCATAAAAACCAGAAAACCTGACACGAGGAACATCTAGGGAAGTGAGAAAGAGAAGCCCCTCAAAGAAAAGAACTTTGGAAACCCGGAGAGAATCAAGTGCAATTCCTATCTGTCCTCAAAAGCCAAAGTAAAGAATAACAGAAATCAATTCCATTTTGCCCTTAGAAAATAAACAAAAAATAAAAAATAAAAAAGCTAAAGTTTCAGGCTTTGTACAGAAGACAGGAAACAATCCTTCTCATAACCCCACACCCCACATTCTCTCTCTACATTTTCTTTTACTTCTTTTTTTTTTTTGAGTTCACAGCATGATTTCATCACTACCCAGTATTTAAAATTACACACCCACATGGGTAATTAAGACTCTGAGATAACCCCGGCCCAATAGTGCCTATTTTAATCAGCTCCGTGCCTAGAAGTTGAAGTTGTCAGAAAAAAAAATAAAAAAATCAAGAAGAAGCGCTATTGGAAGCTTTGAGGAATCGAGAGAGAGAAGCTAGGATTTGGTAATTTTTGTGGGCTTCAAGAGTTATTGGAAATGGTGAGAAATTGAACTGGGGTGGCTGAGAATGGTGATTATGTTCTGGATGGATACAAAAGCAAGGAATAAATGGTGTTATTTTGGTCACTCCAGAAGACAACAACAACAACACTAATGTGCACAACAAACAAGTACAGATATGACAAGAGTAAAAGCACAGGGAAATTTCTCAAATATGGCTTCTAGTCGGTGCTGTAAGATTAAGATCTCACCATTCATTGCCATTTTTGTATGCTTTCTGCTTCTTGTTTCCTCAATTTGTCCTGTCCATTCGTCCGAAAGCGGCACCGGTCAGGCAACCAACCAGACTTTCAGGCCGGGAGACGAGTTGAAAAGGTTGAAGATCATAAGGGAACGTCTCAGGAAGATTAACAAGCCTGCCGTCAAGACAATTCAGGCATTTTGACTTTTGTTCCCCTGTTTTTGTCCTGATTTTAGCTCTGTTTTGTTTTGTTTTGTTTTGTTTTTCCCTTTCTCTTTTCCTTTGCCTTTTGGAGGTTTAACATCTTGGGCATGTTTCTTATTGCTTCAGAGTCCTGATGGTGATCTTATAGACTGTGTTTTGTCTCATCATCAACCAGCTTTTGATCATCCTCAATTGGAAGGACAGAAGCCATTGGTATGTATGTGAATTATTGTAACACCTAATCCCTGGAATTTTATGTTATGTTTGTTGAAGTCTTTGTACTTTTGCATGAATTTGCAGGAGCCACCTGAGAGACCAAAATCAAATAACCCAACAGGCATTACTGATATTGAGAATTTCCAGCTGTGGAGTTTGTCCGGGGAATCATGCCCAGATGGGACAATTCCAATCAGAAGAACAACCGAGCAAGATATGTTAAGAGCTAGTTCTGTAAGAAGGTTTGGTAGGAGAGTAAGAGGAAGGCATGTTAGAAGAGACACCAACAGCAATGGCCATGAGGTAAATTTTCTTTCTTGGCTTCTTCTCTTTTCTTTTATTTTCTTTTGTTTTCGTGATAGGTCACAGCCTTAATCAACTGAAACTGAAAAGAAAGTGGTCAAAGAAAATGGTGGAGGAGGCCCGGAAAAGAGACAACTATTGCATTAAAAACATAAAGAAAGATTTAAAGAGTAATGATACAAAAAACTGCTTTTTCAAAGTTTTTGTTAGGATATTTTATTTGTTGAACAGGATGCAGCGGCTTCCTTTCCCCTTTTCTTTGGATTTGAAATGCAATTTCATTAAAATAAACAAGGAATTTCAGTTTTTGTTTTTCTATTTTCCTTAAAGGAGATAACTTTCCATCCAATTCCACAGGTCTACCACCGTTTATTTAAACTTTAAAAAGAACTTTTTCGTTCTAATTTCACCTCCCGGGGGTGGGGGAGGGGGAACAAGGGTTGGTCCCCATGTGTGGTGAAAATAAGGTGAAAATAAATTAAAATTTGGAGAATTGAACTCCTCTTTTCTTCTTTGGAGAAGTAAATTTTGAAAATAAAAAAGGTGAAAATGAGATGGTTTAAGAAGCATCATGTGTGGTGTTGTTTCCTTGTGGAGGAAACAAGGAATTAAAGTACCGAGTTTTCCTTTTATTTCAAGTAATTGCTGACTTTCATGCTTTCTTGATTGTGAATTATACCATAGTTCTAAATAAGTCTTTCTCATGGCCCAAAAATTTCTGATAATGAAATAGACAGTCCCTTTTTCTTTCGTTTGTTAACAAAGGGTTTTACTTTAGGTGGATAAATTTCAAATTTATGAAAAAATTTAAAACCCGAATGGGTGGCCATGAGGACAGAAGATATAATTATTTGCACAAACTACTCTATAATTTGAGATCCAAGTGCCTTTGCCAATTGACTCAATTTCTAAGGTTACAGTCTCTTTAATTTTAATGAAAGGGAGAGACCAAAAAAAAAAAAAAAAAGAGGAAAAGCAAATAGAGTAAAAGAAGAGATAAAGCCACCAGCATATCTATGCTCATGTATTGTATTAACGAGAATAAAAGGATAGTGGTTTAGCTTTATTCCACTAGCTATCGGTGTATATTTATTGTTCAAACGGTTGGGTTACAGCATGCAGTTGGGTTTGTGGCCGGAGATCAATACTATGGAGCAAAAGCCAGCATTAATGTGTGGGCACCCCATGTTGCCAATCTCAATGAATTCAGTCTGTCACAGATATGGGTCATTTCTGGCTCGTTTGGTGATGACCTTAACACCATTGAATCTGGTTGGCAGGTACTTAATTAGTTGTTTCCTCCATAAAATTCCATGTTATAAAAAGCTAAATTTCAGGATTTTCAGCATTAAGAATTTATGTTATGGCTTGGACCATGCTTTAGTTCTACCTAATTGACTACTAGTAAAATGAAGAAAATGAACACAAAACATTGCACCTATTACTTCAGGTTTCAAACAGGCAAGTTGAGAGTTGAAAGAGAAGTTTGCATAAAAATAATGCATTATTTTCACTTCAAGCCACCTATAAATAATATCAATATATGTTCAATCCATATCATGGAAAGGAGGAATTTCAATCTTCAAAACATTAAATTACTTTGTTTTCACATTTAAAGCAGTTAAACAGCTCAACTACCTCTCACTTTCATCGATTTTGTATTGCAGCTATAGATGCTAAACCATAGTCTTCTTCTTTCAGGTTAGCCCAGAGATGTATGGGGACAGTCACCCCAGGTTCTTCACCTACTGGACTGTGAGTATTATGACACAAAATTTGGCCTATTCTGTTCCCATTTTACAATTATGGAGTTCCAATATTGTACTGAGCTGCACACATTGATTGTAAAAACTAATATCTCATAATTCAATATATTTTAAATTGAAATAATTTGAAACTCGAGTATATCGAATATAAAATTATTTAAAACTTAATTAATTCGAATAATCCGAAACATTTCGTATACATACGAAACCAATTTAAAACTCAAGATTTGGAATAATTCGAGATCTGAATGCAATGCAACTTAATTGTTTGCGATCTCTATTTGCATAAGTGAAGGTTGACACAGTATTTGTGATATTTTCCATTGTAATGTGTAGAATAAATCATCGTTATCTAGCTAATGCCTTGTAATCCAACATGTACAGACGGACTCCTATCAGGCGACGGGGTGTTACAATTTACTGTGCTCGGGCTTTGTTCAAACAAATAGTAGAATCGCAATCGGGGCTGCCATCTCTCCAACATCATCTTACGGTGGGGGTCAATTCGACATTAGCTTGTTGATTTGGAAGGTAAATCAAAATTCTAATGATAATTTAGCTCCCTCATAGTGGGCCAAATGAGTGTGATTCATAACTTCAAATAGCTTCTGCAATTATTCTATGCTTTTGTGCTTTACAAGATTCCCTTCTTTAAAGAGTAAAAGGGCCTCCTCAAGGGCCCTGAACCGTCCACGCCATCTTCCATTTTTATGGCCCCCCTTTTCCAATCTTAAGAAATATTTCACAACCTCCCTTGCAGGACATTGAACTGCCATCCTGTTTTCCCATCTCATGGACCAAAAAGAAAAGAAAAGAAAAGAAAATTTTCGTAACAGGACTTAATGAGAAATAGAATGTAGAGATATTTTGAAGAATTTATCTAACACGTAGCTACAAATTTGTGATATATTTATTTTAAATCCCCTAAAATTTCATTAAATCTGCTTTAGCACGTGATTGTATTTCTTTGGCTTAAAGAGCAATAGGAGGAGGTACTAAGATTTTAGTCAGAGTTTTATAGTAAATGTAATGTGATCCAGTCATTTTTTATCTTCCACGTTAACTACATGTATTTGGATGTGTAATGTACAACATTATTTATTACTCTTGTCTCAAGCTTTTCCCAATGGAAAATCATAATCTTATTATCCACAGATACCCTTTTTTTTTTTCTTATTATATTCACATGGCTATATTTATTGGATCACTCTCTTTGACACACACCAAAAAAAGAAAGAAAAAAAACAATAATAATAAATTTCACCATTTATCCAGGACCCAAAGCATGGCAATTGGTGGCTGCAATTTGGATCTGGGGTTCTAGTAGGATACTGGCCATCATTTTTGTTCACTCGTCTAAGGGATTATGCCACAATGGTTCAATTTGGTGGAGAAATTGTGAATACGAGTCCATCAGCATCTCACACTTCTACACAAATGGGCAGTGGACATTTTGCAGGAGAAGGTTTTGGAAAGGCCTCATATTTTCGAAATTTGCAAGTGGTTGATTGGGACAATAACTTAATCCCCCCATCAAATCTCAAGGTATTGGCTGACCGTCCGAATTGCTATGATGTACAAGGAGGGATAAATAGAGTTTGGGGTAATTATTTTTACTATGGAGGACCTGGAAGAAATGTGAGATGTCCCTAAGGGAATTGGTATAGGGTGTTTCTTCAAAATTTTTTCTGGGGTGAAATGGTTTTCTACTCTAGATCAGTGGGGTGGGGTTATTTTTATATTGGTTGTCTTTTTCATCCATTTTTGTACTCCTCTTTTTCTTTTTTTTTTCTTCCAATTTCTTTCTTGACTAACAGGTGCTTTAGTTGTATACCTTCTTCATTAGGGACTGATGTAAATGTGGAAAAAGAAAATATCAATGAATATACTATCCTTGTGTCATTTTATAGAAAAATTTCTAGAGCAACTCGTAGGATTGAGGAAGAAAATGAGTTGGGTATTCAATAATGGGACCACTGAAAAAGGCCAACACTTAACCACTATTTTAATGGGTTGGTTCATCAACCCTGCACATACCTTCCCCCCTCTAAATGCCATGGGTCCCTGCAAATAGCACGTCCATCTCACATTGAATTATTGGGATTTTTTTAAGCGCAGAAATAGTGGTCACCAATATCAGACACGTTCTTGTAACTTGTACTGCCTATGGGAAAGACAACCCATTTATGGTGTCAACCTTCGTGCAGAAATGCTCATGATGAGCCGCAAAACCAAGGGCCATGGAAACGGATTCACAGAGAGGAAGAATGAGAGACAACGATAATTTCTTCTCACAGCAAACCAATTATGGTGCCATTTCACGTATTATAACAATAAAGGGTGCATCTTTCCTTGAGCCTGAAGCATTAATGGAATGCAATGAAGTGTAATAAGGACGTAATGAAGTAAAATTTTTCAATAATTCTCTTCAGAAAATTGAGAATTGATTGCATTTCATTACACTCTTGTCCGTATAATCATGAACTTTCCTCGTCCAATCTTTCCTCCAATTCTTATGTTTTGTTCCCGCATGAATGTGATCGTTATTGGATGTGTATGTGAACAATTTGCCAAGTGCCTTTCTCTTGAAGTTCACGTTATCACTGGAGCTCATTATTCCAGCTTCACCCCCAAAGAAATGATACGCCAACATTATGATGGGAATAGGATGGGGTTTGCATTTGATAGGTATCCATAAGAGCTGCTCTTTCCTTACGGTAAAGTTCTGTTGCATACTTCTATTTCACAAAAATAAAAATAAAAATAATTCTATCATCATTATTATTTGGATACTTATTGTATTGAACTATTTCTTAGACACATGATGAGCTAGAGTATTTGCACTCCTATACGTCAAAAGGGAAAGAGAGGTGACTTGGACACCTAGATGGGCTTGTTACAACAATGAGACTCTGAAAGCATTCTCGCTTGTTTACAATCATTAACCGCTCGAAAGGCAAAAAATACTTGCACACCATCTCTACTTAAATTAGACGGCAATTCATCGCACAATTATCAGGAGGAGAAAGATGGACTAACTGGCTAGAAAGACACCCACTAGACACTATTGTTTGGTATTCCTGATTGTCCTTTCATTAGTGGTAGATACGCCATCATTGCCCATGAACTAAATGCTCTCTCTTCATCCTCTTTTGGGTCTCAGGTGAATCCACCGACTTTCACAAAAGGTGGCTGCCAATGACCCACAAACATACGAAAGCATGACTTGGTGCAAACATAACGAAGGAATGGGCTGCCGCCTTCTTGTTGCCCATTTCACAATACAGCACTCAGTTGGGGTTGCGATGGGCCTCATGTCCATTTCGCTAATGCTCCAGGGTGCTCTTTTCTTACAAGTGCACACGCTCTGTGATTATCTCATATCATTCATCTACACACAGATTCTAGGCCAGGCCAGCGATAAGAAGAGGGGTGGGAGAGTGGGGGAGGCCCATGTAATTGAATTTTTGTGGGTCCTAATTTTTTCCACCATTGACGGAGTTTAAACCCTGGTGTTTTGTCCATTTTTGGGGCAGGGAAAGACCCAGAGAGAGGGAGGGTTTTGGATTTTTTTTTTTTTTTTAATTGACATTGACTGATATCCTAACTCAAGAACAGGAATTTTAAAGATGCTCCTACCCTTACTCAAATTGCTTTAAGATTTGGTATATATCTTTTGTTGATTAATAAAAGTATTTCTTGATAAATCAGAGTGGCACACACCTAGGTTGCATGTTCATGACTGTAACTTGTGATTATGCTATAGCCACAATTAACATCTTGTCATTGTCAATTAGTCAACTACCATGCACCATAGACCAAATTTTTGCACACGAAAAGAACAAATTTAAAGATTTGATCATTCGAAGGTGCAAAAATCAAAATTATTAAGTTGTCGGTAGTTATTTCCGACAACAATAACAACAATCTTATGTTAAAACACAAGTCTCTTGTCGATGTTTCCAATATCGACCTCAACTTACACGTGAAGGAAATCATAAAAAAAAAAAAAATAAATAATAACTCGTTCGTACTGTATAATTCATAACTTACTAAGGATGAACGGATAAAAAATAATAATAACGAACAAAAATGGTAATAGGATACCATGCGAAGGTTCTTGGAAGTTTGAGACAGAAAGTCCATATCAAAGAACCAAAAACTGTGTTCCACAGAACCCGTTTTACACGTGGAGCCCTAAATTGATGATAACAGAATTAGAGGATGAAATTTTCACTCGTATCACGTGCTTGGTCACAATTTTCTATATGGCTGGCTAATTTTTGTTTTTCTTTTCCTTTTCGACACTGACCTCTAGTTTCTAGAAACCTACAAACCCATTTAATCAATTTTGTTGTGCATTCCAAATAGTTGTTTTGCACATTCAATCTTTTTTTTTTTTATGAAAAACTTGAATTTTTTATATATATATATAAAAAAAAAAACAATTGTTGACATTATACTAACGCTAGCATTATATAAATGCAACTTGATTGCGGTATTTTTCTCAGTCCATATAACCAACCCTTTGGTTTATTGGTTTGCCTCTTTAACATCAATATTTTTGCTGACCAGGGACCATTCTCCACTTACAAAAATTGACAAACTTTAATTACGCAAAAAAAAAAAAAAAAAAGTTTTGATTTTTTTTTTAAAAAATAAAGGTAAATTTTCGTATATTAGACATAAATTTCTCACATTTTCAAAAAAATCTAAGTGGATACAAATTTAATGGACTTAAATAAACAAAAAAAGTTTTATATTACATTTTTATATTTTTATGCTACATATCAAAATGAAGATATCAAAACTAACATTAGTTGGTTAAGATGGATGAAACTTATAAGGAGATGTTAGTACCCCACATATATATATATATATATATATATATAAAAAGAAAAATGTTTAAAATTAAGATTCATTAATAATATCATCAGCCTTATGCCATCTTCTGTCAATTCTTCTATGAGAGAACATTCTGGTCCCTTTTAAGTCATTAAAATGACATTTTTGTTATTGAATTAAATTTTTATTGATGACCACTTAACGAAATATGGTTTTTAGTTTAATACGTATAATATTGCAGCATGACATGAAGAAATTCAAGACCGTATTGGACTGTAATTACTGATGTATTAGCTCAGGAAAATTAATTATTTAATTTGTAGATGCATTTAGCTCACCTAGAATATGCGGCTCTATACTCATCCCATGGTCAAACAGCTTTTTATTCTAACGAAGAAATATAAGTTAATCATAAATTTAAATCATATAAAACACGTGGCTAGTCCAAATTCTTTTAACGACGAAACTTTATTTATTTAATCCATGCCATGAAGTTTCCGGTGCCCCGACTTTCCCTCAAATGGACGCAGCCATGGGTCCATGGCTTGGACCATTGACTTCTGACACAAAATGGGCAACAAAAAATTATTCCACAATCTCTATGAAATTTAACTTGTAGTTTATTAGGTAAATTTATTCTTTATTTTAATCAATTAATAAAATCTATATTTATTAGGCATAATATAATTTATAATACATAAAATTACATTTAGTATCACATGCATTATATTTAGTATTACATAATAAAATTATATAAAAATAAAATTAATTTTTATGTAAAACTTATGTTATACTAAATAATATTTTTGTCTATTAATTATTATCCAATATCATATAAATTATGTTGTATTTATCAAAATAATGTATTTATTTAATGAAATTATTTTATATAATAATCTAATTTGTATTTAAGAAGTTGAGTTCAAACCATGAAACTTTCTTTATTTTAATTAATTGTTATTGTAATGCGTGATACAATCTTAATTATCACGCAATAAATTGTGCTTTTTAGCACGTTAAGTTGTACGTTAATGGGTAGACACTTACGTGACCGCTTCTTACACAGCAGCTTTTATTGCAATCGATCACGTTGACTAAAACATTAACACTTTCGTACATTACAATCCAATAGAAAAGTTTCGTGCTCCTCACGCGCTGGACATGTTCCATATCTCCAATAGAATCCCAACTCTCGTTTCTAACGCGTATTCCACACACTTCACGGGTTAATTGTTGAGATTGAAAAGCAGAATAGTAGAATGGAACACTCAATTCTGAGCGTGCTGTGCACATTAGCTCGTAGGCACGTTGAGTTGCCATTTCTTTAAATAATGAATTTTATTTATATGTGAAATAAAGAATTTAAAATTGGAAATTGGTATAAAAGGATAGGACCCAGAGAGTTGGGGGTGGGGTTGGTATGACTTTCGCTTCGTAGGAAACCCTTCCAGCTTTGATCCAGCACATCGGCCCAAAAGCCAAGACATAATCATTGAGGTTTCTATATGGTGTCTACGTCCTCACCATATTGACGCCTTCATTGGCGTCGGATCAACTGATTGTATTTTATAATCATCCAATCCAGTGGTTGTGGATGCGTTTGGAAGGTGAGAGGTTGGCACTAAACCCTCAATCTAACCCAATAAATTATGCTTTTGAGGGTAAGTATGAAATGCGTCCTTTGTTTCCCACGTTAACTACTTAAAACACCTACATTACAATTAGAGATTTCGTAAGGAATGATGCACGAAATTCTTAATAACGAAAACAATTATTTTTTTTTATAATTTATAATTTATAATTTAATAAAATATCTGTAGAATAATGAGAAAAAATTTGAAATTTATTTTATATCAAAAAAATTTAATGACAATACGTTAAGAGCAAAGTCATGAGCACATATTAATGTTATGTAATTTAGTAAAAGATTTGTGAAATTATAATAATAATATATAAGTTGTTAGATAAATTATGCATATTTTATTATATAGTTGTACTCAAAAATTATGGATAATATTAAGTAAAAATGATAAAAAATAATTATATTTTATTCAAATAATTTTACTTAATTTATTTAAAATTTAATTTGATATAACTCACAAAAAATTCAATAACTTGTAACGCACCCATAAAATCAAATCTTAATATAATTCAAAAATACGACAAACTGAAACGTGTAACACAATGAATCCAGAAATTTATAATATCAAACTCCAAATAATCCAAGATCCAAACCATGATGTGACCCGATCCGCTCATTTGCTGGGTTCGAATCCAAATTTCTGGGTTCCTTCTGCGGTCCGGATTCTTTTTCGCGTCGTGGATTAAATTCCTATATTTAGTGGGTCCCACCGGGATTTTGTCCGGAGCTCGGGACAGCGATAATTGCTAAGACACGTGGCACCAACCCAAACCCGAGCCTTTTGTTCATTTTTGGCCTCATGCATGCTCCCTGGCTCGGGCAGAAGGACGAAAGCGCGGAATCGAATGAACCGAACACAACAAAGGCCTTTGAATTGATTGGTTGGCTGCGCGGTCAGATGACTTTTGTTTATCTTGAGGTGGTAAGGAAATGAGAAAATCGTGCAAAATCGCCATCTTCAAAGTTTCAAGCCACCCCAGCCAAACCAAACAAGAAAAGTGAATTGCACAACAGGAGTTGTTTTTTAAGTTTTGCTTCCCTTCTATGGTAGAAAGGAGTGTTTTCTTTTAAATTTTTTTTTTTTTTTCTGATTGTTTAGAAGAGAATTAAGGCCTTTTCAAGAGCCTTCCTTTTGTGGGGTTTTGGATTTGGAGGAAGGCTCTGTTTTTCGGATACTTTTTTTTTTTTTTTTTTCCATTTCTTTAATTGGGGTGGAGGTTTGATTTTGATGAAAATGGTGAGATGGTGGATAACTGCACTGCAATTGACAGAGCTATTTGTGAGCACTATGGTGCATATGCTTTATGGGCTTTACATATTTAGTACAGCTGTGGCTGGGGATCTCTCTCAGGCTTTGAATGAATTCCTTTTCAAGTCTAATGTCAATTCTTCAGTGGTAAAAGAGGAGAAGCCATCATCAATAACAAATATTAGCAGTGTTGCTGACCTGCCTCCTATTGTACTGGTTCATGGTATCTTTGGTTTTGGCAAAGGGGTATGGGTTTTTTCTTTTTCCTCTATTTCCTATTGTCTCAAAGATACCAATCTCATTGTTTCCTCCATTTGGGCTTTTGAATTTTTTCTCTTTTCCTTTTGCTTCAGAGATTAGGAGGTTTGTCGTACTTTGCTGGGGCCGAGAAGAAGGATGAGAGGGTTCTGGTTCCTGATTTGGGGTCTCTAACCAGCATATATGATAGGTGGGTACTTACTCCATTGAAATTTAGTAATTTTAGGTCCATTCATTCATGGGATGCCTTTTTTTTTTTCCTCTATTTATTGCCCTTCTCTATATTTGCCTTTTATGTTCAGTTTTTTAAGAGGTTTAGGGTCTCAGGGCACGCGAATTGTTCTATTATTTGAAAGGGGGGAAGGTTGATTACGGCGAAGAACACAGCAAGGCCTGTGGCCACTCTCAATTTGGAAGGATTTATGAACAAGGTTTTGGCTTTGTCCCTGTGTCGGTCTGTTTTAGGTGTAATTGTTTGTAAGTTTTGGCATGATTTTAAATTTGGAGTGCCTTTGTTTGTTGTGATTGCGATGCAGGGCACTACCCAGAATGGGATGAGGATCACCCCATTCACTTTGTTGGGCATTCGGCTGGATTACAGGTTGTTCGTGTCCTGCAGCAAATGCTTGCCGACAAGGTTAGTCTAATTTGTGCATGTTGCTAGAAGAGAGAACCAAATACCAGTTAGATTCTGTTTGAGATGACTGTTTGCTTATGATGGTTTCCTAGGCATTTAAGGGGCATGAAAACACTTCTGAGAACTGGGTTTTAAGCATCACTTCTTTATCTGGCGCATTCAATGGGACTACAAGAACCTATTTAGATGGAATGCAGTGAGTATTTTCTTGAACTTGACCTTTTATTTGGAAAATTCAATCTAGATGCCTATATTACCATAAACATATTGCCTTAACTGCAAGTTGCAAAAGCCAGACAAGAAGAATTGGAGCTTACTTGCAATAGTATAATAAATAAATAATCAGTTGTTGTTTACGGATTTTCCTAATTTATGCTGTATTTTAAATTGATGAACCATTGATTTCCCACTCAGTATATAAAGAATAAATTTTTATGTGCATCCATGAATTTTGAATATTCCAGGCCAGAGGATGGTAGGACCATGAAGCCAATATCTCTTCTTCAGATCTGCCGGTTAGGAGTTTTAGTTTATGATTGGCTTGACATTCCCTGGCTGAAGTCATATTACAATTTCGGATTTGATCATTTCAACATTTCATGGAAGAAAATGGGAGTTTGGGGTCTAGTTGATTGCCTCTTGGGTAATGCAGGTCCATTTGCATCAGGAGATTGGATACTTCCTGATCTTACAATTCAAGGGTCTATGCAGCTAAACTGCCATCTGCAGACTTTCCCTAATACATACTATTTCAGCTATGCTACAAAGCGTACTAGAAGAATCATGGGTGTCACTCTTCCTTCAGGCATCCTTGGAATCCACCCTCTGCTTTTCATGAGAGTGTTGCAGATGAGCCAGTGGCGCCACCCTCCAGATGTCCCAGCCCCATATAAAGGATACAGGTTTGTTTCTGAGCACCATTATTGTCTCATCAATTCATTTATGCATAATGCAATAGCTTTTCTCTCTGATCACTTGACCATCTATATCTTTGTGTGGATAATTTGTATTGGGAAATGGCTTTGTGTGCACAATTCGTGTGTGTGTGCGCTAAACGGCTATCCATTTAGATTTTCCTTCCTTATATGCTTAAAGTACAATGAAGGCAAGTTTTGGTGTAAGTTGTAACAGAAAGGTTGCTCCTTTGCAACCTTAACATTACAAGTTAAGTTGCAAACACGACTTTTCCACAAAGTCAGATAATGTGAAAGTCATAGGAACGCTCTTTATGTGCTTAAAGTACAGACAAATTTCAGTGGTGGGATTATCTTAATGATACTTTTTAATAATGAACAATTGTCGAACTTTAAGTCATATTGTATTTTTACACAGTTCTTGGATGAATGCATGTGCAGAGATGAGGATTGGCAAGACAATGATGGAGCGCTTAACACCATATCCATGACTCACCCACGTCTACCGATAGAGCATCCAAGCCAGTTTGTTGCGAATGATAGCGAATGCCACCCCTTGAGACCAGGAATATGGTTAGTTATGGCACTGTTACTCATGGTCATTTAAATGCCTGCTAAATTTCAATTTTCCTTCTCTTTGTGTATTTGACTTGAAGTCATACCCAAACCAGTGAATATGCATATTCCACCGTTCAAATTTTTCAAAATCATTCATCCAAACCAATGGCTTAAGGTGGCAAAGGGGTGATTTGGATTGGGTCGTTTTGACCATAGAGTTTTGAGTATCTCGGCTAGTTGCTTCAGGTTTCATGTCCGTCGTGTTTTGGGTATATTAGGTTTCAATTTTTTAGGTTCAGTTTTGTTGAGTTTCAAATTATTTTCACATTCGCATGTTTTGGGTGTCTTAAATTCCGTGTTATTGGCCTTTTTAGTTAGTAGGAGTTGTGTTGAGTCGGTTTGTTCAGATCAGATCAGTTTTTGCCACCTCTACATTGGTCTCCATAAGCTAATGCAGTGTTGCTACATGATTTAATGCAGGTACTACAAGATTGTGGAAGCTGATCATATATTTTTTATTGTGAACCGGGAGAGAGCAGGAGTCCAATTCGATGTGGTATACGATAGCATTTTTGAACGTTGCAGAAAACATGTGTTTAGGAAGACACCACAGACAATGCCAAATGAAACCCACCACCATTAGATTAGTGTCTCTTTTTCCTTCACACCGATTACAATCCTGAACAGAAGCAAAGCTAAGAATGCTGTTTTGGTACAATTTTCTTTACACCCTTTTATCTTTTCCTTTTTAAACTCAGTTCTAGATTTCTAGATTTGATCAAATTAAAGAGTAACGAGACCAACTTGTTCGGTTTCTGGGTTTGAGAGGAGAAGTGCAATAATATTGCACATGGGAGAGCCAGCTGTTTCTTTTAACTGGACCAACGTGCACTGTTTTTTGTTTCTGGGGATTTTAAAAATTATTGTCCTAAGCTTTGCCCCCGCGGAAAGGATAGAAAAACAGAATTCGTAGCGTGCGCGCATTCGCGAAGAAAATCCTTTTTATTTATTTATTTATTTATTTATTTTTGTTTAGGAAGCTCCAGTAGGTCTTGGGTGATCCCCACATCTTCTCGTAAAACTTTTCAGCCCGGCGTAATGGTAAAATATATTCACACACAACAATAAAAGAAAAGGAAAATCTACTTGTTGTTATGTTTGTATATTTAGTTACCTTTTGTGTTTTTGGGTTCAACGTTTATAATAAGCTTGAGGTGAAAAGTGCAATTTTCAAACCCAGTTTCATTGATAATTAAATCTTATTCCTTAACTTCAATTGGGCAAAAAAAAAATAATTAAAAAAAACATTTATAAATTCTTATGTTATTATAACGTATCACATTATTTAGTATAAAACTTTAATTACCTTTGCTGTTACTCTTCTGAAACTCCTGTGTTGGGTTAACTTTGGAGAAATAATTTACAATTAATGGTTGGAGGATTTTGTTCGTACCATAAAATCTTAAATTTAACGTTTGTACGCTACATTCAGGATCCACTGTCTCCGTACCACTTCTACATGGACATGAAAAATTTGACCCGAAATAGATGCTAATTCATACTATACAATTATAATTGTTAGTCTTACATATTTGTAATTCTTATTATTGATTTCAATTATTTACTGAAAAGTTAAAAATATGTAATTAAAAATTTTAATAATTCAGTATATTGACCAACATCTATCTTGCGTTAATTCACCGTATTCATATTAACATTTCCGTTATCTACAGGCGCATAGATTCAAATAGATTATAACATTTGACGACTGCAGTGAGAGCAGAGCGTGTGTTGATTTAAACAACACCATTAACAAATGGGGTACAGCTTGGCTTCCCTTGATTGATTGAAGTCACGTCACGTACACTCAATTTTGCAACATCTTCTTACCATCTTGGAATTTTCCAATAATTAGCATATGGTACATCGCTATAGATGGTAAAAATATCCTATGATTTTTTTCTTTTATTATTATTATTATTTGCCCTTTTGTTTTTGAAAAATAGGAATAAATAGCTGGAGGTGACTGCCCCATCATTCCACGTAGCCGTGGTTTTGAAAGCCGTACCGTTTTCTTTTCCGGTTGAATTCATCGTTCATCCAAACATTGGTGTTATCGACACCCAGTGGGGCAAAGAGAAAATTATTAAGCTATGTTCAGACTACACAACGTAGCTACAAACCATTGATTGATAATTGTAAGTATAAAACGACGATGGTAATTGAAATTAACAGAGCATCTTATTATTACAGCTCCCGATGAGGACACAGGGAAAACACGAAAGAATTTCATTGTTTAAAGAGCTGGACGAGAGCAAGGGAGATATGCATCTAATAGTAAAAAATCGACTACGCATAGTGTCTTTCCCTATGGCTATGCATTTTTTAGCTTTAGTTTCCATACAAAGCAAATTGAGTGCCCCACAGAATTAACAAAGAAAGTAGACTTTCTACAGGAAGGCACCAGAAGCCTCCAGCAGGAAATCATCTCCAATTTCACTGATAACTCTCTCCACTTTAACTAAAATATCTAGCAATGACAGAAAGATGATGACAGATAAGCAGGATTGTCCTGAAAATTTTATTTTATATAAATCTATCGTGGCATTGTAATTAGTCACTATCCAAATTCAGTAGCTTTTCCACGGTATCAGTACTAAAAAAAACAGAAAATAGGAAAAATCTAAAATTGTAAATATCCAAGTGAAAAATCAGTACCTTGGAAGGAGGAATCCTGCATGCATCTCTGCAAAATGCAAAACAATTAATAAAGCAGAACCATTGTTTTAGAAGAAAATCAGGAGTGGAAACTCTGGGGTTTCAGAAGAATGTCCAACGATCCATGCAATATAAACAACGTATTGAAAGTATGTAATTTCAATCACTAGAATATTATTATCATCAATTAAAAATTAAGTATACCTCAATTTGGGATTTGAGGTCCATTTCCTTTGCTACACTTGGCTGGGATGCAGCTGTACCATTTCGGGCAAGAGAGAGTGTCACCAGTACAGTGTATGGGAGAGAAATTTTCAATTCGTTGGTGCAGCAACCTATTTACCTTGTTTGACCTCAGAGGAACAGCAGTTGTTCATTAGTGACGTGAAGCTGGGAGGGAGAGCTGGAGAAATACCCTTGTAGTTGTGATTCAGCATTGCTTCCCTGGTAGATGGCTCTTGCTCAACCTCGTAGTTTAAGCTCAATGGGAGTTGAGGAGAATACAGTTGAACAGGACTCATATCGCTCAAATCCTCCAAACGATCTCTGCAGGCACATTATCATTAAAGTCAGTGATTCACTTTGGTGTCTGGTCCGGCATAAATATTTACAATGCTTTCGGCGAATATTAATCTTCCGCAGGGTTAATCAATAACGTAAGACGCATGATGGGTATTTCTTTTTCACCTAGATGGCCATGTATTAGAAGACATTAAGGCAGATGATGACGAAACTTCAGACTGATAGTGATCCATAGTTTCAGTTTCAGCTGCATCCTTCAAGATTTCCTGATTTTTGGTTTTTTTCAAAAAGAAAAAAGGAAAAGAATCATACTTGCCAAGAGGAAGAATTGGCCACGGGCTTCAACATTGTTAATGATGGCTTAAGTTATGTTAATCAACCAGCACGATTTCAGTAGTTACCAACCTTCAAAGCCTTTATGAATGTCTCTGTTTCAAAAACAGCTGAAAATCGCACAGCAAACTTCTGGACCTGCAAATAAGCAGATCTGAATCAATTAGCTGGCAGCAATGAAAAAAAAAAAAAAAAAAACACTAAGACAGAGTTAAAATCTGACTAGCTTAAGCCATAGAACTCAGTGAGCACAATGTAAACGAGAAGTGGCTACAGTTGCTAACTTCGCAGATATACCAGATGAATAAAGTCAGCCCTTATCATTTGCAGATCCACTTTGACCAAGAAAAAAAAAAAAATCAACCCAAAAGCTTAAGCTATTACACACCACCTTAAACTATCTTGATTGTATTCCTGTCCCAAAAAAAAAGAATCTCAGCAGGAAAATTGAACTCCGTCAAAGATTATAAGAGCTTACTTCACCACAAGAATCTTTATAGCTGGCAAATACAGCTCGGCTGCCCCTCTCAGGAAATCCGGCAACGCATGCCATTTGAGGCCAAGAGAAATGCAGCTTGGAAACATGGTGCTCTTCCTGCACAATACGGACATGAAGATCTTCAATTCTCCTCCAGTTTTCTAAATTCCAGGCGGAACAAGAAGCTAAGAATCTGAAACTCTCAAAGCTCAGTGACTCTCAAAAAGTCTTAATTCCGAGATTATCATCACACAATAAAGAAAGAAAATAAAAAAAAGATTAAAAAATATATGTACAGAGTGATTCCTAATATTCTTTGAAGCTCAAACAGCACGCGACACTTTTTACTTTTCTAACTGATTTCTCTGATTTTCTCAGCAACCAAACAGGTTCGATCGATTTAATTATCATTGATATAGCCAAATATCTCGCAAAAGGAAAAAAATCTCAATCGCAAAATGAGAACGAGGCTTCTACAGCACGCCAGAATCAGAAGACTCCTGAGGATCACTTCATTTTCCTCTGTTTTCTCGGCAGGCAACCAAACAGAAAGGCTGAATTTCAAAATTATCAAGGCCAGACTAATCCTTAATGACAAGAAAGTTCCGGAACCACCGAGAAAGTTATCTACTCACCAGAACACGGCCTTGGAAACAGACAGAGAGGACGGCAGCATCGGAGCTCGAGCGGTGGTGGCGGAGGAGTTGCAGAGAAGCGGTAGGGGAGGTGGAGGAGATCCAGGTGCCTCCGGTCCGGCGGCGGTACCGACTGCGAGGAGGAGCCAGAGACGGACACGTGGAGGAGAGAGAAGGAAAACTGATGAAGCGAGAGAAGAAGACCTGCCACTGATCCTTAGTGGCGGTCAACGTTTCCTGTGCCGCCTCGTAGGAGACTACTGCCAGAGAACCCGCCATATTTTCAATCTTCTCGGCTTCTCTAAACGTTGATTTGAAATTTTGCCAATCAATTTGAAAATTGGACTTTAAATTCAAACACTACAAGGCCCGATCTCAATTGGACCCAGTGGACTGGGCCCGGAACTGCAGTAGTCCGCAATGAAAATCCGTTATGGGCCTAGGTTGCCCAGTAGAGCTTTTTTTTTTGTCTTTTTTAAGCTATGAACTTTGTTACGATTAACTCACGGCCGACTCTAATTGTACATAAAATATATTTATAATAATAATAATAATAATATAATATATAAATTGTGATTTAAAATACATTTAAATTTAATATGAGATTTATTTATTTTTTTTAAATTTATTAAATAGTAAATTATACGTATAAAAAATATAATTATATTTTAAAAAATATTACTACCTATCTAAGCAAGTAATGATTAAATATGCTAATTTAAAGGGAGAATATCGCTCCGTACGGGGCCTCTATCCATTAAAAGAGTGAAACAAAAAATAACCAAAAAAGGGAAAAAAAAAAGGCATGCATCTACTATTCAGAGAATTATTCTGAAATTGTTTATTTTTCATTTTTTTAAATTAAGAAAAGAAAACAGTCGATCTGTTATTTGCTGAGGCTAAAAAATTGCCATGTACTTTTGTAAGGTTAAAGATTACAAATTGTCGAGGCAGAACAAGGGGCATCACTCTTCTACATCCATGGTATGTTGTGTTTCCGGCAATCGTCTCTCAAATCTCTTCTACCCCACACAGGGGGGGGAAAATGGAAAGGGGGTATGCAACCTACCTACAAATTTCAAAAGCCTCAAAGCTCCGTATCTTAAAATTTCTCCATGCAAGGGAACACCAAAGTCAGGATGATCCAACACTTCAATCAGTCAGACCTGCAGAGAAGCTGCTATTGGACCAGCAAGGCTAAGAACTTCAAATGGGGGTTTATTCAACACCTCCTTCACTGTCAGAGGGCACGAGTCTGTGATCCAGAAGTAGGTCAGCCCGGTTCCTGGATTCCCTGTATAAATCAAAACAATCACATTTAAGGACAGAGACTAAAAACAAGCAGATGAAATGATCAAATCTTTGGGCGGAAAGAAAAGGGCACACAAGACATTCTTAGTTGCAATGCTCGAATATAGAAATGGAATTTTCCTATTTTCCCCCTCAGGATAAATGCAACTTAAGCAAATACCTCCATTGTCAAATTTGAAACGTTCCCATGACATATTGGGAAAAATCCCGTGAGTCACATAGGCACTCACTCTTGCTGCTCCATGATTGGCCAATACCCTCTGCAAGAGGTAAGACAGGCAGGTCATAATTCATAAATAAGAGAAACTTTCTCTGTATTTCCTTATCAGAAAGAACCAAGCAAACTGTTTAGTTGCATGGCCAGAGCATGAACACAAGGGGTTGGTTGCTTGCAGTTAAGCTACATAAATACAGGCTGTAATTATGCTATACCTGCTGCACCTAAATCTTTCACATAAAAACTGAGAGAGAGAGAGAGAGAGAGAGAGAGAGAGAGAGAGAGAGAGAGAGACTCTGCCACAGCTCGATAAAATCAAAATTTTAAACATGCATCAACAGGCTAGACAAGGGAACCATGCACTGGTATACCTGACATTCAATCAGAGTGCCGCCTGACTGGACCAAATCATCAACAATCACAACATGCCGTCCTTGAGGGTCTCCTTCTTTAATACGCACAATTCTTTTGTCACCTTCACGAACTTTAGCACAAATAACCTGCATATCAATGGCATAAAAAATTACACAGGCAGCCATTCATGCAATAAAAGAAAGCTCTTTTCCAATTGCCAAAGAAACAACAAATTGTGTCAAACATGGCAGTGCATTTGAATAAACAGTATGCAGGGATACCCCCTAAGCAGATTGAAGATATCATTAATTGTAAAAGGATAGCAAGAATTCAAGGTAAGAACTGAAAACAAGGAAAAGCCAATGCCATTAAACATCCCACTTGAGGGTGATTTACCCAGTGTCATCTTTACTTTTGTGATATATTCTTCTCACAACACAACAAATTGACTAGCTGCCATTGACGTCAACAATCGCATTTTCATATAATTTTAGGTACAAAATGGAAAACCAAGTTTCCTAATATTAGGACGATGAGTAACAAAAAGGTAAAGTAAATAAAAATAACAACTATGACTTGAGACTTAAGAGTCTAAGGTTCAAGTCTATGACAAAAGACAGGCAAATGACTGCACAGGCACCTGGCCAAACATTATGAGTGTCTACGCTAACAACATTTTTGAGTTCAAAGGTGCATTGCAATCACAATATAAGTGTATTATCCCAGCCATGACGAAAATATAGTACCGTAGGAAAATGATGCAGCTGCTTATGAAATCGTTTCCATGCACCATCATCAGGAAAAGCAATTGCTACCTGGAAAATTAAAAAAGAGATTATCTCTCAGCATCAGAATCCTTGAAATTGACGAGTGCCATATTTCATGCATAAAATCTCCTGTGAACACCTTCAGTTAACACAAAATTCAGGGTCGTTCAAGTACACATTGCAGATGATAAAAGATTCTGGAGTCCAGAGACAAGACAAATATTCACTTTTCAACATGAAAAGTTATTAAAATCAATGTTCTAAATAACTAGTTAACTATGAACACAAGAAAGCAGTACATATCACTAAAAGCAAGTGAACAAGCTTATAAAATGAGACAAAATTTAGATTATCAGGCTAAAGGGCCAGGCTCTCTGAGATAATTCTAGGATAATAACTGCTGCCACTTTGGATTGGCTAAATTTCTGATCGGTTTATGTGGATTGGATTGATTATGAACAGACTTCTCCATCATGTTTGTAATTTCTAAGTCATCTGTTTACATCGTTTGGAACAACAAACTCTTACATTGTCAGAATCAGGGAGCTGCTGCAGACGATTTTTAAGCAAAGGTATTCCACTCTCAAAGGATGGTAAAATATTGTCACCAAAGTAGAATCTCTCCTGAGGCACACAAAAAAGAAAAAACACAAAGGTTCTTTAACCAAGGTAGGAAAAAGGTTAACAGCAAAATACAAAGAAACACAGAGCATTGTAGACCTGCAAAGCATGAATATCAAAAGTGACTAAGCTAGTGGGCCCTCCTCTTGAAGTTGGTATATTGGAGAGGATCCTAGCGAGAGTGAAAGCTGTGGCAACATCTCCCTCATCCTCCATACGCTCGGATGTGCCAGTGGGAAAAAATGGAAGGACCAGAGTAAAGGAAGAGATGAATAACTTTGGCAATGCATAGATGATTGAAAGTTGCTCAAAGATCACGTTTGGAGAGCTAAATGAAGCCAGGAAAGCTACGTGCTGTCCCCTGATTGCTTGAGCATTAGGTATGAATAAGTTGGGGAATCCATCATCAAAAGTCCTGCACATCAATTTGACTTACTAACAAAATCAGCCAAGACAAAAGCTTTTATTACTCGTATTCCAAGAAACAAAAAAAATTATCTGGTTAATTATTTTTAATTACCTCCAAATTTATTATGAAAAATATTTTGGTTCATTAAAATCTGATTTTAGTTATATCTCATCGTTTTCAAACACCACAACATAGGCCAAAACGCCTAGAATCTAATGATAAAAAATACACTTGACATTTGATTGAAAGCATTCATTGGCCCCTAAAGTTGTTTTGCATTACAAATTTTAGAGTAAGGTGGAAGGCCTAAAACAAAAGTTTTGGCACCGAAATGTTAATCATATCTAACTGCTTTGACACCAATTTTCATGGTTCCAAGACCCATATCTTGTAGAAATGGCAAGGAAATGCAAATGGGAAGAGAAAAAATCACCTCCAGGTGATGGAACGGAGCTCGATGACATCAGATTCCGCGGCAACTCGCTCGGCCAAAGCCTTGGTCTCGGCGCAGTAGAAAAGGCACACCCTTTTCACAGTCGTTCTCGCCGCTGCCATGGAATTCGAAACCGAGGACGACGGAGAAGAGCTACCGTGCATCAAGTGGACGTGGTCGGTGGTTCCAGAGAGAAACCGAACGCCCAAGTCCGGCGACCAGTTCTCAAAGCTTTTGATCTCGCTCCGAATAGTCCGGTCAACTTGGCTGCCCGGAGAATGTGGTTTTACCGAGAGGAAGGGAGCGAGTTTGGGGGATTTGGCAGCGGAAGAACGGTCGGGGAAGGGAGGGTTTTTGAGTGAGGATTGGAGTTGCGAAGGTGGCGCCGCCATTCGCGGCGGTCGTTTTTGGAGGTGTGCGCAGCAGGCTGACACTTTTCCGTGGAATCCGCGTGATCGCGGAAAAAGATTTACCGGGTACTTACTGATCCTGTTGCAGTTGGGGTTGGCCTGGGCAAAAGGCGAAACGACAGCTGCCGTCTGTCTCAGAATCCCTCTCCTCAAAAGAACTTGAAAAAGAGATTCCTATCAATTAAGAATCCTATAAAGAGTATCCTATTAATTTAGAATACCATACAAATTCGTTACCGAATAATACAATAAAAAAAAGTTTTCATTTATCTAACCTGGTTAATTCATTGATCTTATGAGAAGGCGAGGAACATTTTTTTTTTTTTAATTTTTTTCTTTTACACGTAGAGATTATATGATTTTTTTGTTCAACAAAAAAAGAAAATTCATCATTCCCACAATCTCAAATTCAAATAATTTTAAATTTTTAAGTTTACTCACACAACACAACAATAATCGGAGTATATTAAATAAAATAAAATTTTAAAATAAGAATATATTGTATAAATATTAATTATTATATTTATAAATTGAAATAAAATATTTTTTTATTATTAAATTTAAATAAATATTTTACATATTTAATTTTAATATTAATAAATTTAAAATTTAATATTATAATTTTATTTAAATTTTTATTTATTAAAATTAAATAATAATAATTTAAATTTAAATTAATATAAAAATATATTAGATTATTATCTCACACAATAATAAATGGGGTGGATTGGGTGGTGGTTTTATGGATCGGGACATGGGGATATTGGAGATCGGGATGGCATGCGTTTAAGAAAAGCAAGAGTCCACTGTTAATGCTGGCCCAAACCCAACAGGGCTCATTACACGATAATTTCACTGTTGGGTTTAAGTGTTTCCCAATTTTTTTATTGGTGGGGAATAAGGGTTTAAGCTTCTAATGGCCCTAGTGGGGCTGGTCATTTGTGATTTTCTGCGCAAATTGTAACGAGCGAGTCAAAGAACCAAAAGAATGTCATGGCAATTGCAACATGCCTTCAAACCGAAAAAGCAGAGAAACAAAGTTTGCAAGCTATTTATTAATGTGTAAGAATCATCCTTATATTATTGTAAATCTATTAGTACATTAATCTTGGTATAAAAACTATCATACTCTTCAGCATTTAGAGCAGCTCTTTGTATCCAGCAGCCAATTGTCAGCTGAAGTCAACGTGTGCCAGACGGTCCCGTTATGGTTCGATGCAGGAAAGTCGCACACCCTGACCAGCTGGTGAACACATCTGAATGCTCAGGTAAGTTCATGGCTCAAAAGTTCCAATCTAGGGGTTTACCTGCTGCTTACTGGGCGACATTAATGTGTAATGGGCCTTATGATTTTGCCCAACAGAGCAAAAACAAAAAAACAAAATGCTGTGCATGAGTAAGACCTGAATACACCCGAGCTCAAGATAACTGCACAACGGAATTGATATGAGATTTCGTAACATCTGCCTCGAGAGGCCCACATCTACGCGTTGGAGCTCTGTCCAAGACAAAAGAAATATTATCCGCTTTAAGTTAAAGTTAGGTGCACATCAACAGTACAATGTAATTATAAATATCAGAGTCATTATATCCGTTTAATCAAACTTCTATACTCCGATTTGACTTTTATATTCTGGCAGTTTGATCTCAGATGACACCTTACACGGTTGAAAAACTTGTTGGTACTTACAAACTCGAATTCACTTTAGTGGACAAATAAGAGGATCTTGTGACAGGTTAGACCCATATGGGCCATTAGAGTTTTGTGCGTTAGAGGCTAGGATGCAAGGCCCAAGACTACCTTGGTAGCATTCGTCGCATCTTGTCTCTCTATTTGAAGTCACTGTCCGTGTAATATGATCCTCATTCAAATATTTGCATTTCTCACATGCAATATCAGGCCCCAATACAGGTTCTTAACACATCAAAAAAAAAAGCAACATAACATATGAATATGATTCATGAAAAAGAGAGAATTCCAAGGACCAATGTAGGTTATTATAAAATCCAAGAGTGAAGAAGACAACACATCGCGTTCAGTTAAAAAAGATAACATATCGACCAAGAGCTCGTAGTTTGAAGCTAGACCACACTTCCTGTATCACGAACATTATCCCCTTTTGTCCATACAAAATATAAAAATAATAAAAAAAGACACAATTCGCTTGTAATCCATCTAAAAATTGATTCCAGTGGCTCTGGTGGTGCCATTGCGTGGCACAATATTCTCACTCCATATTTAGTAACTGACACAGCAAATTCCCTTGAGTTGGTTCTAAGTTCGACACACTTGGCCTTCCCAGGGAACTCCAAGCTGACTTCCCTGGTATCCATCTTACGTCTGAACTGCCCATGATGTTATGTTTAATCTTAAATGTCTTTGGTGAAGCAATCGGATTCCAGTTTAAATTCGATTGGTCAAACGGGTGTCATAGGTTTCCTTTTTGTGTGTGTGTTTTAACAGAGATTAGTTTTCATGAAATAAGCCTTTGATTATTGATCTTACAGGTAGATGTCATTTGCTGTTTGCCCACTTAATTTGCAGTTTGTTTTTTCTTGGTCTGAGGCTCCTTTCCTTTGCTAAATCAAGCACTCTTAAAGTTTTCCGATGATCAATGTTCGACATGAGTGACACGCAGAGTCCCTGCACTGTTGTTACGATATAGTCAATTTCCCTTTGTTACTTTTTTCCTTGGTTTTCACATAGGTTGTGGCGTTTTTGTCTGATCCTGCCTATTTTGGAATGTTTCTCATCAAAATTTGATGCTTTTTTTCCTTTTTCATCGGATTGTTGAGCCCTGTCACTTATATCTGCGTGGCATATTGATTTAGAGGTCTCATGTCATCTTCGCTTTATTCGTTCCCAAAGAAGCAATTTTTGCGACTTTAACCTACGAGCTCTACGCCATAATTGAGTAACTTTTCCGTGTTTTAACTTCCAGGATTGTAACTTACTGATTACCTGTTTTCTTGGTTTTACTGATAGGTAATAGTTATTTGGAAGGCTAAATTGTGCATTCATGGCACCTAAAGCTCTAGACTATGAATCATTGAATGAAAATGTGAAGAAAGTTCAATATGCTGTTAGAGGAGAGTTGTACCTTCGAGCTTCTGAGCTTCAGAAGGAAGGAAAAAAGGTATGCATAATTGGCTGCCTTGAATTTTTCCAGCAATATGGTTTTTGCCCCGTCTACCTTGTCTGTATGTATGCTTCTTGGAAGAATTGATCAACTACATTATTTGGAAGCTTTTTGTCAATTCATTGCGTGGATATTCTTGTTGCTATATGGGAGAGTTGGAGCTTCTGATAAGATAATCACCCTGCTTTTCCTGTGTGCTGTAAGGCTCATGAGTCACATGTCTTTTTCCTGCAAACTTGCATGATTGTCTGCAATTTGTGTTGTTGGTTCGATGCCTTTTAAGGAATCAGTCACTCGGCACACCTTTATTGGATGTGTTGGCCAACATATGCTTGATGTAAAAGAAATATAGATAGTTCTCGATTATCTTGCATTGATAATCCAGAAACGTTTTGAATTTAACCAAATTTCTTATTATTAACTCAGTTCCATGAGAAGGTACTCCGTATCCCTTTCAGTTCTCATAAAACTGTGCAGAGACAACACTAAGTTTCCTGTTTTATATGTGATAATGCTTTTACAACGCCTCAATATTTACAAAATTGCATCACCATCTTTTTTTTTTTATTTTTTATTTTTGACTGATTGGTTCAACTTTACATCCACAGATCATTTTCACAAATGTTGGCAATCCTCATGCTTTGGGACAGAAGCCGCTGACCTTTCCTCGCCAGGTAAAGTTGCAATACCTCCAAACTTCCACATGTTTTAGGTGATCTAGATCTTCTAGATGAGGCTTTAGTGTTGCTTGATAACTTTTGTTTGAGCAGTCCAGGACTAAGAAATGTTGTATTGCAGGTCATTGCTCTCTGCCAAGCTCCATTCCTACTAGACGATCCTAATGTAGGATTTCTATTCCCTGCAGATGCGATTGCCAGAGCTAAACATTATCTTGCACTGACTTCTGGGGGCCTAGGTATCCTTTTGATACACATTTCCCACACATCATCTTAGGAAATAGGCCAAAATGTTTGTATGCACAACTGTCATGGACTCTGCAGTGTCACTTGTCTGTCTGTATCTATTTGTGTCTTGCAACAGCGATTTTGGCCCGTTCTAATCATTCCTAGATTATTAACAGATGACCAGGAGTGTTTTCTTTAATTTATTTATTTTCTGACTTTGATCTCATTAATCTTCCACTTGTCCCACGTTGACATCATAGTTTGGATGAAACAATGTCAGATTTGTGTCTGTGTTTCTGGATTTTGGGTTTCATTCTAGCCTATATTCTTGTCTCGAGCCAACTTAGATTTTGCAAATATATGGGTTTCCCTTACAATATGTAATGAGTTAAGTGCTCGAACTATAATTGAAAATTAAGTGTATCAAAGTCAGCTATGAGAAGTTCCAATGAAACTACTAATAAACTGTGATACATGCAGGTGCTTACAGTGACTCCCGAGGTATTCCAGGAATCAGGAAGGAGGTGGCAGAGTTCATTGGAAGTCGTGATGGATATCCAAGGTGTTAATGCTAGACATCCTAGTAGCTTTCTTAAACATGTTTCACGTTATAAGCTGAAGGTGTTACCACTATTTGCATCATGGCAGTGACCCAGAACTTATATTTCTAACTGATGGTGCAAGCAAAGGTGTGATGCAGATCTTAAATACAATTATCCGTGGCGCAGGCGATGGGGTAATATATTTATTTACAATGAGTGATTGTGCCCATTTGAAAGGAGAACATATTTTTCTTCTTCTACATTTTTCATGTTTATCTTATTCTTTCGGTTCAGCAGGAATTTTCTTTGATCACAATGTAATTTGCAGATTTATTCTTTTACTTAACTCGTGCTCTTGGCAGGTTCTGGTGCCTGTCCCACAATACCCTCTTTACTCTGCTGCGATAACTCTATTTGGGGGTTCCCTTGTACCATATTATCTGGAAGAGACGGCCAATTGGGGTCTCGATATCAATGACCTGCAGCATGCAGTTGCAGAAGCGCACACTAAAGGAATCACTGTTAGTATGCCTTGAATTGTTTGATTGCATATGTATGGGTACGATCCAAAAAAGGATTGAGATTTAGATTGGACTTGCATTGAGTAGCTCTTTAAAAACATTTCCCCTCTGAAAATCGTTCCATATCTCATGTAGATTTTTCTTATATTGTTTTCTTCTGCTTGACTAGGATATTATAACATTCAGGTTCCTTTTATTATACACTTTTGTTAACTGATTGCCTGACCTGACTTTGTCACAATTAAATATCTTAGATAAAAGCGATGGTGATTATTAACCCTGGAAACCCCACTGGCCAGTGCCTTAGTGAAGCTAATTTGAGAGAAATACTGCAGTTCTGCTACCAACAGAACTTGGTCCTTCTCGGTGATGAGGTTTATCAGCAGAACATATACCAGGATGAGCGTCCTTTTGTTAGTGCCAGAAAGGTAAATATTTTCCTGAAATGTGACTGCTTTTGTGTTGAAGTTTCTTCTGGCATTAACTTTCCATTTACTCTCAATCTGTAAAGGTTTTGATGGATATGGGACCACCCTTAAGCAGGGAAATTCAGCTTGTTTCTTTCCACACTGTGTCAAAAGGATACTGGGGCGAATGTGGGCAGCGTGGTGGCTACTTTGAGATGACCAACATTCCTATGCAGGTCCGTTTTATTTCTTTCCATATCCTGTCAACTACTTGGATATCTACTCACTTGGGTACAAAGCACAATGTGGTTGTTGAAAATCCGTCCAATGAGTTGACATTAGTTAAATCTTATAACGAAAAGTAGTGATCTCATTATATACACCATGGATCATTATATTTAAACAGTGATTAATCCACATAGATTCATTCTTTTACTACTTGTAATGACTAATGTTGCAGACGGTTGATGAGATTTATAAAGTTGCATCAGTATCACTCAGCCCAAATGTCCCTGCACAGATATTTGTAAGTTGTATCTGAATAATTTGTGTTGTGTACTTACATGTGACTGAGTCTTGTACGTGTGTTCTCTGCTATAACTAATTCTTAATAATTTACTCTTTCTGGTTACAGATGGGATTGATGGTCAATCCACCCAAACCCGGAGACATTTCATACGAGAAGTTTGTTAAGGAAAGGTTTGCCACCTAAAATTTATTCCTTTGGAGTAAATGGTTTTGTGCTGGCATTGGTTACTGACAAACTATACACTGTTAATGTCAAAACATGCAGCCGAGGTATCCTCGAATCACTGAGGAGAAGAGCAAGGATGATGACTGATGGATTCAACAGCTGCAGAAATGTGGTTTGCAATTTCACAGAGGGTGAATACATTCGCTCTTGGATGCTTCAGTTTTTTGCATTTTTCCCCTTTCGAGATTACTCTAATGCATTATTGTTGATTGTTATATACACATCGTAAATTTGGTTACAGGTGCCATGTACTCGTTTCCCCAAATACGGTTGCCACCTAGAGCAATAGAGGCTGCCAAAAAGGCTGGAAAAGTTGCTGATGTTTTCTATTGTCTCAAGCTTTTGGAGGAGACTGGCATTTCCACAGTCCCTGGTTCAGGATTTGGACAAAAAGAAGGGTAAAATACCATCACATTTAGGCAGTTGATTACTTTCTTAGTTGAGTCAAAATAACTCACCACAAAAAAAAAAATACATCAATTATTTTCTTTTTTATTTTTTGACTCATCCCAAAAATAAAAAAATAAAAACAAAGTCAAAATAGATTTCCCCTCAAATTTATTCTATCACAGAAGTTGTTCTTATCCAAAGTGCCACTGTCTGATGGCTGCCTTTGCTTGTAGGGTCTTCCACTTGAGGACAACTATTTTACCAGCCGAGGAGGACATGCCAGCAATTATGGCTAGTTTCAAGAGGTTCAATGATGAGTTCATGGAGCAATACGAAGACTATAGGGGTTACTCAAGGATGTAATCAATGCCTGAAATCAACAAACTTGTACCATATTTTTCCAGCAATCATAGTGCATTCGATGCATGCTCCTTGAATTTGCCTACTTTCTATTTAACCGTATGTAAACTTCATTCTGTTGAAGAATTCGTTACAAAGCAGGTGTTGTCATCCTTTCTTCCCTGAACGTTTATCACTATCATACTTCATAACTGCAGAAAACTTTTTAGTTGAACCTAACATACGAACATGGTTTACACTACAAATCGGCCTTTGGTCGAGTGGTACAGGGCATATGAGAATGAATTGGATTCTCACTGTCGAGCCATAAACAACATTGAAAAAAAAAAAAAAAATTGAAACTCAAAATAGATTTGACAACCTTTTGTTTGTTGGTTTTACGGTCATGTGATATATAGTGTTCACTTAATCTCCAGTAAAGCTGATTGCCGTGAAAAAGACCATCGAAATTTGGGTTGACTCAGTTATTTCTGCTAAAACAATCTACCGTCATCCTGAATCTCACAGTTGGCTGAGTTATCTCACCTCACCTGCATGTCTAGATCCTAGTTCCATGCACAGCAGGATAGCTAAATTGTTCTCCCCGCCAAGGGGAATTTGCAACCTGCAACAAAAGACAGAAAAGTGTTGACAATCACAACTCAAAAGGCACCAAAATCGGAATAGGCAGCAAAGGCTTTTACAGTGATTGTCACTATCTATAGGAGTGCCTTTTGAAATCAACTGATGGATTGGGTATAAAACGACTTGTCTTTGTGGGATGTTAAAAGTGCAGGACATCAAGAATATAACACAGAAGCCAATGATAAACACTAAAGAATGTGAAATAGGAAAATGATGCTGGGATGGTGGCCGCAGTCTCAAACGCTGCTGAAAACTGCGTCCCAGTAACACGACTTTACGAAATAAAGGTTACTTTGGTGGGGTGCCTTTTAGCCTGGCTTACTAAGCAGATAAGGAAATTGCCAGGCACTGGCCAATGGAGAGCAGAATAGCCACGGCAAGAAGCTGGAGACTTACTTACATTATATTCCAATGTAGCATATGCCAATTCGCATGCCACCAAAGCAACTTTGATACATCATTCTGATCTCTCAGATAGGGAAATTTAAACTTTGAAGAATATTCAATTGCTAAAGATTTAATTCCTTGTCTTGTTAATAGACAGATTTAACAGTGAATTGAATACATCAAACATATTTCTTATATCCAAAAATGTTATATTAGATGCATCCACCTCATCGTTGAATGGGGTCAGATGCATCAGTCACTGGACATAATAAAAAGACTACCCATTAAATTTTATTTTCGTTTCTTTTGATTAAAACAGAAAAATGCATTTCAATAAAGAAAGGAATATTGCGCACCGTTCATTGTAAATTACAATAATCAATCTTATAATTGAACTTTAATGCATAAATACACACACCGAGGAGGCCAGGACTGTTGGTGATCCCCATGCCCCAAAATCCAAGTCAATTCCTTGCTGCTGCCCACGGTCATTTTTTGGGGCTCCCCCTCACTCCCAATCCCCACTTGTTTAAAAGATTTCCAAAAAAGTTTGTCATAACCGAATATGGACCTCACCAAATTAAAAAAAAAAAAATTATTTTTAAAATTTCTGTTTTACTATGGAAAATAATTGGTTTCATAACTAAAACTAAAAAATGTGTAATGAATAGCAAAAACTGTGCAATAGATTTTATTAGAAAATTTTATAACTCCATTGTATATTTTATTTTATTTACTATATATTTTGAAATTTTGACTGCAAATCTACTGATTTTTTACAAAAAAAAAAAAATTCAAAATAATTTTTTTTTTATTAGAAAAGACCCACATTCTCTGGTTAAATCTTTTGACTACCTATTGACACCCAAAAGAATTTTGATGAGCACACTGTTGTCTTTCAACTTTTCCATTTTTGGTTTCAAAAAATTTATATAGATGTAGATTTTAGTGACACATATTCATAAAAAGCATAGCGTCGCATTATCAGAAGTGTCAATTGTACATTTACAATATTTAGATACATTATTACATTTTACTCTAAAGATTACCAACATAGAATCAGTTGTAATAATAACTCCGCACCCCCCCCCCCACTCTCACTCTCTCTCAATCCATCCATGAAGCCCTTTTGGGTTTGAACGGGCTTGTATGCCTATGTGTCACGAGCTTCCTCGGGTTCTGTTTTCTCTGTCTATGCCTCTCCATCTTATTGGTGTAAACAGAACATTGAACATTACTCTTCCACACTTAAAGCCGGCTTTCATATTTTTTGTATCTTTAAAAGAAGAAAGAAAATGCTTTCTTTTTGTCTCATGTCCCCTCATCTCCCAGCTGCTTCTTTAAAACTCTTTTGATCTCTAAAACGACCACCATTGATCTCCCTTTTCATTTCCTTTACAGCCTTGACTCTAGAAAACAATCTTTTTCTTTGTCCTCTTCTTTTTCTTTCTTTCCCCACTTTCGTTCTGGTTTCATTTGGTTCTTAGACCAATCCTCATACGAGCAATAAAAAAAATATTCCATCTACATATTATTCTTTCCTTACCTTTATTCTTTGTTCTATAGTAATATAACTTGAAAGTGGGTCGGTTTGTGTCAGTTTAAGATCCACAAAAAATGGGGTTATCAGAGAAGCCTCAAGCGGATGGTGGCTTGGAATTCGATGGCAAGAAATGGGTTATTGCTGGAATTTCTTTACGTGCTCCGTTAAAGCCCATATATACAAAACCTGTTGAGAAAGACGGCGAAAAAGACGAGTGCTCAACAACGCCAACTGGTCAAGAAGCGAGAATTCCTCCGAGATTGTCGTGCCCGCCGGCTCCGAGGAAGCGAAAAGCCACCTCGAAATGCAATTACAATAGTGCAAGGGAGTTCTTCACTCCTCCGGACCTGGAAACTGTTTTCATACGCCACGTTGAAAGGGCTAGTTAATTGACTGATCGTCAAGTTTTGGAGGCTAATTTTTGCCTCCTGCGATTTGCGTTTTCTTTTGCTACCCTTTGTAATTTGTCTTGTCGTACAAGTAATTAAGGTTGCAATTATTCAGGTTGTTTACTTCCGAGATTCTTAGGTTAAGGCTGCAGCTATTCAGCTTGATTCTCGTAAACAGTAAATTTACTTATAATATTTGACTCTTTTGTTGAAAGACTCCTGCACCGGAGTGCCCTTTGCGTACCTTCCCACTCACGAGTCTTTATGTTTTTAAGCGTTATTGCTTAGGAGTTTTGTGTGTTCAAAGCTAATGAATTTTCATGTTAATTCTGCTGCAAGCTGCAGCCGTCTAGGCTCTTACTGTAGCTTCTGATTTGAAACAATTGGTGGGTCTATGCTTGCGAAGTTGCACGACATCATCTCATCATTTGCCTTTGAGAAATTTTGGGTAGTACCGATTTCAGTTAATTCGAAATCTTTGCCCTTCTCTCTGTCTCTCGGTACAGCTACAATCTCTTCTTCAAACAGCCACCATATATTTTTCAAAGTGCCATTCACCTGCATCCCAGGCACGCATCACATCAGTGTAACGTCACTCACATTGGAATATATCTTTTTTTAAAATTTATTTAAAAAAAATAAAAATGTATTAGGCAACAAATATAACGTGTATTAAACTGAACAAAATCGTATATTACTATAAATTATTATTCTTTTTCGCCCTTCCTCGTTACACATATTTTACTCTACTTGATGCACATTTTCTTAATTTTCATGCAGTTTGCAGAATTTTTTTTTTTAATATATATAATTCTAGAAAAAAAATTAATATTTAAATTTATGTCCAGGGCGCTTCATTTTTCCGTGACCGAGTATTGTTTTCCACTTTTCAATTCTTATCTCACTTCACACTGTTCATGTTCATGCGTCGATCAAGAGGACACATGCAAGTCGACTTGGATCTAGGTGTGGCAAGAAGTTGCCAAAGACGGATTAACGGGTTCCAAAATATTTTTCAGTAATTAATAATAAAAATTATAAATATGTATATTTAATGAGAATAATAATATAATAAATATTCGTTACAGGAATAAGTCTAGTCTAGCGCGTTCGTATAACCAAAAAAAAAAAAAAAAATGATGGTGCCCAGATGTTTCATGGCATGGTGGTGATTGACTGCAATATTATAAATCCAGCCAAAAAAAAAAAAAAAAAAAAACCCTTTGGCAACAAGTCCCCTGACTTTCGTGGACTCTAGCCATCCGACTTCTGACTTGACTTCCAGTCTTCTGTGTCCCAACTCACGTGGCCCCCACCCCATCTTGGACTCATGTGAAAGTGGGAAGGTTCTCTGTGCTTCTTTTGTTTGCTTGTTTCTTTGGAGCTGGCTACGTTCCTAACCTTTTCGATTGTTGGAAACTAGGCCAACGAGCAAGCTCGAAGATGGGATGGTTTTGTATCTTTTTCTTTTTTTCCTGAAGAAGATGGGATGGTTCTCTGTGCTTCTTTTGTGAAAACACGTAACAAAAAGTACAAAAAACACGTGGATTGGTGAGATTAGAAGAATCCTATGCTTGTTGAATGGTCCTCATTGAACTCTTTTAAGATCAAGTGGTATATATATATATATATATAAAATATAATTAACTATTTTTACCTACAGTCTATCGCAAAGATATAAAAATTTACGCGAGTTAGTCTAGCGGTTGACGGCTCAGTCTAGTGTACCTTACAAGAGGCACGAGATCCCAAATTCGAACTTCTGTTTTAATGCAAACAATTCATGTATGACCTTTAGACTTTACTTTTTGTTTACTCAATAAATATGAGTGAGGCAATATGCATATAATCCGAATTTAGTCACTTAAGCAAATCATCTTCTCCTCATTCTTCTTTTTCTTGTTTTTTCTTTTTTAACTGTAATGCTTGTTTAAAAAATAAATATGTTTTAAAAAAATTATATCATATATATTAAAAATAAGAGATCTTATTATATTTATTTATAATATAATATTTATTTTACATTTTATAAAATAAAAAAATAAGAAAAAGTTTAATACAATCTTAGCAATAAATTAGCCTTATTCTATTTTTATTAAACAGATTTCACTTTAATTAAGGGGCAAGCTTTAGTATACAATAAAAATTTTTTATCATGATTTTAAAATCATAAATTTAATACTCAATTATTGAAGTCATATGTACTTGAAAGGTCCTTTATATTCATCTTCACTGAACTTAAAAAAAAGGGGGATGGAGGGACATTGAATAAACCCCATTTGTTTAAAGCTGGCAATGTGCACGATCAAGCGAGCATATGTAAATATGCCGCGAAGTGTGATAATGGGTTGTTCACAATGGGTTGTTCACCTAATCTAGTGGGTTTATCTTGTACAATAAACTAAAGGCTTTTCGGGATCGGAGCCATTATTGACGCAATGGCTCTGCTACACGTCCAAGAAAGGCCGCGAATCAATCTTGGCCCGTAGTGGCCATTTTCGCTTTGATCTTGCTTGCTGCTATTATTGGAGACCACATGAGCCGGCTCAAAGGCACACCGTATATTTAATAGCGAGAAATGGAACATTTTCTATTATTAACCAAGAAGGTATGGGAACAAGAAATATTTTTATTGCATAGATCAATAATGCAAGAACATGCCGAGGATTGGATTTGGATTGGGTGATTGAACCTATTTTTGGACACATGTTAGTTTAATCTTATATTCTTCATACATCTTCACCGGACAAGAGAAGTGCAGCATTTTGATATCATCATTTCGTGTACTTGTTAAAAATAATTAATTTTGAGTCTTTAATTATGGAGAAATCAACAGTCTTTAATTAGTCAATGGTCCTCTATATTTTATAGTGCAATTTGTGTCCATTCTTTTGTCAACTTCTTTTTTTTTTTTAAATAGTAACATAGTTATTTAATTATTTTACAAAAATGAGTAACGGATGAGCATGTTCAAAAAAAGTTGGCATGGAGGGAATCTTTAATCACGGGAAAATCACAGCCATATCTATGAAATTGCAGCACTGCAATGCCTTACCAGAGAACTCAAGATTCTTCCAACTATTGGGCTTGGGTGGCAATTCAAGCAGGCAGTTGCAGCTGTTTCCGCAGAAGAGCGACAGCTTTTATGGTAGGGAATGGTAGTGTTGAGTTGCGTGTTAGATTCGTTGGACACGGAAACACAATTTCTTGTCAATCTCTTCGTGGCAGGCTCTGTTGAGTGGAGTGGTTCGGTTCGGCCTGTAGTAGGCTCATGAGCAATGCCAAAATCCGAACTGAGGAGGGGGGGGGTGGGGAATTGTAAACATATATTATTAATTATTAATTATAATTAATTTATTATTTAATGGATGATAAATTAATTGACACATTTATTAACTAGAATGTGGCAACCGTTTTTCTTTATGTCCATATAATAGAATAAGGATCAAGAAATGTACTGACCTCTTAGGCTCGAGAGGTTTGACGTGGTTTTTTATTATTGGAGTCAATAAAATTATAATATATATATATATATGATTAATTTAACGCAGCTTACATATTATTTTTAATTTTATGTTTGTTGTTAATTAACCTTATTGGTTTTGTTGTTAACTCACGGTATCTGTTTAATAAAAGCTGTGGGGGAATTTAACCAGAGGAGCAAAAACAAAGGAATTTGAAAGAATTTTTAGGGTCAACCCACTTCGCTTTTTGCTCGTTAAATTTTGTCTACGAAGACTAAAAATCAAGGGGCACTTGGGAAATGACGGGGTTGCTTTGGTTCGGCCCCATCACTGAAGTTTATTTGAACCAAAATGGCACGGAGTGTGCAATAATACAAAGCCTTGCCACCCTCTAACCCAGGGCCGTTCAAAGCATCAGTTGGCCCACATGGCTCCCTCAGCGGAGTAAATAGTCATTGGCCCTTTAAGGTCTAACGGCGAAGCCCACCATCATTAAGGAACCGTTTGGAATTTACAGTTATAAAAAAAGGAAAATGATCAAAATTTTTGTTTTACAGACCATCACTTTTAAGGGAGGAAGTGTTTTATTTTTTTTTTTAATAAATAATATATTTTTTAAATTATTTATATTTATTGACAAAAAATTAAAAATAAATTTAATATTTATATTTTTAAAATATTTAAAATATTTATTTATTTTTTATTTAACATATTATTTTAAATTATATATTTTTTATTTTAATTATATTTTATTTAATTTTTTTATATATAATATTAAATTATTTCTTAATTTATATTTTAAAAAAATTAAATTAAATTTTTTTTTAAATTTTATTTTAAAAATAATAATTATTATTTTAATAAAATAAATTTATTTTTAATATAATAATTATTGACAATATTCTTAATATAACATAACAGAAAAAAAAATACATCTATTTTTTTTTTTTTTTTACATATATTAACACCATTAATAAAATATATATATATATATATTTATTTATTTATAGAAAAATTATTAATATTAAAAAAATTATTAAATTATTAATAAGTAGATATTAGATTATTAATATTAAAAATATTTTTAAAATTAAAACTTAAATCTAAGTTTTAATATATAGGAAGTACAAGATGACGTGGCAGCAAGAGTAGGAAACAGGCGACGAGTACTCGGGACATTCAATCGTTGTTCTGACTCGACAGCTACCAAATTTTTAATAATAATAGCATGAATTCCAATGACTTTCGGTCTGTAGATGCAATGTGCTGTCGGTTGAGCGACAAATCGTAAACCACAGGTTCTGGTTTTAGTCTCTCGTTGTATCAGGCCGATTTCTCTCTACCCCTGCGTCTTTTGTCGCCGTGAAGCGGCAGCGGGGAACGTGGCCGGGTAGATCAGACGGCTCACGATTCAGGGCCATGCCTATTCCTAACATCAACGGCAAAAAGAGAGTCGAATCATCCCATCACCGATCGGGTAGGCACATGCCTAGATTTCCAGCATCGTCGTCGTCGTCGAGCCGTCGTGATTTCTCGGCGCTTCCGTATGATATCCTGACGAAGATTGCGGCGTCGTTCAAGCTGCCGAACCTGCAATCGGCGTCGCTGGTTTGTCGGACGTGGAGGGATGCACTTCGGCCGCTGAGGGACGCGATGCTGTTTTTGAAATGGGGGAAGCGGTTCAAGCATGGCCGCGGCGGAGTGAAGGCTAATGTGGATAAGGCTCTCGACTCGTTCTTGAAAGGTGCGGCTCTCGGGTCCACTTTGGCTATGGTCGACGCCGGCCTTCTTTATTGGGAACTAGGTAATCAGGACGAGGCGATAGTTTTGTATCTTAAAGCTGCTGAGCTTGGAGACCCTTCTGGCCAGTGTAATCTCGGCATCTCTTACTTGCAAGGTAGCCCCTTTTGAAATTTACTAGGTCAGTAGTGGTCGGAATTTTAATTAGGCTTCATGGTATGAAGTACTTCTTAATGGTTATGACTGAGTGATGTGAGTTCGAATAAAGCTGTGTACATTTGTTCTTGTCTCTGCAATGAAACTCTCTTTTTTTGCGGGATTTAATTGGTCTGAGTAGGAGTTGAACTGGAGACCTATTGCCCTCGAGATGACTCCAGTATTGTTAAAGTGAAGCTCACTGGTTTATGGTATTAAGTCTCTTGATCACATCCTTAGGATCATCGTTTTTGTGTCTTCAGTTGAACCTGCAAAACCAGAGGAATCAGTCAAATGGTTGTCTAGAGCTTCCATTGCCGGTCATGTTCGTGCTCAATACCAGCTTGGTCTTTGTCTGCACAATGGTCGTGGCATTGGTCGAAATTTGCAGGAGGCGGTATGAAACGCACTATCTTTCTACTCATCATCCAATTTGGTTTTGGAAAAGTCTAGAAATAGCTTTGTCTCTCTTATTTGCTGTTTCATCATTTCCATTAGTTGCAATATGTTCAGTAAACTTTGCAATTACAAGCGGTGTTTGAATTAGATGACCTTTGCTCTCAAAATTTTTTGTTTTAAGGCTCTTCATTTGGGATGGAGGTTACACAGAAGTTGTTACAATATTCTAATTGGTGGAACTGAAATTGGCTGTTGATTAGTTTCTCCTTGAAGCAGGCTAGATGGTATCTTAAAGCAGCTATGGGTGGGTATGTGCGTGCTATGTACAATGTTGCAATATGTTATTCTGTTGGAGAAGGATTGACTCGGAGTCATCGACAAGCGAAAAAATGGATGAAGAGAGCAGCTGATCGGGGTCACAGTAAAGCTCAATTTGAGCATGGACTTGGCCTTTTCTCGGTACGTAACATAGTAATTAATCTTCTTCTTTTGAATATCTAAGAGATGCTGTAGATCAGGCACAGGTCAAATAAATTTGCACCTCAGGCACAATGATAGAGTAAAGGTTGAACAGGGGTGCGTGAAGAATTACATTGGTGGGGAAGAGGGTTCCATTGGGTTACATGTTTGCAAGTTTTTATAGTCTTTCGTGTGATCACAAGTTGGGTTTTGTGTTTCTTTCCTTATTGCTATCCCTCTTTTTCTCCAAAAGAGATGAAAAATATGATCACATGTTCATGTGGCAATATAGTCTCATGAAATTATAGAGGTTGAGTCAGTGACATATTATGATGTGTTTTCTTTATTGTGTTTAAAGGCTAGGTGTAAAAGTTTAGAAGTACAGTTCAATGGAGGCCCTGACAGTAAAATTTTGGCAGGAAGGAGAGTTGTTGAAAGCTGTAGTTTACCTGGAACTTGCCACTCGAGCTGGTGAGAGAGAAGCTTTTCATGTCAAGAATGTAATTCTTCAGCTATTAACAGCACCTTCACGTGATCGTGCCATGTATCTTGCTGACAATTGGCGTGCTTTGCCTTCAACTCAGTGACATGCAAATCATGGTTCGTAAATTTTCAGAAGATAATTATCTTGCTTGCATTTGGCCACTTTTCTGGGGTGCACTCAATTGGGTCTACATACATGAATTGCACATATGTCTTGGCTATCTTTGTTTGATTAATGTATCCCCTGACATTTGAACCAAATGGCTGACCAGTTATTTGATTGCCACTTTTTGTTCAGGATTACAATGCTGCACCAGTCTTGGTTGACAATCAGCTTGGGAGATCCAAAATTGGTGCAATTGTCAGGAGTCTAAATTTTGCTAGTCCGAGAGATACGCAATGACAAATTATTCAGCACTCCTGGTGTCCCACAACTCACTCACATGTTGCAGGCCTCCAAATAGTGGTTCTGAAAAACGATCTTCACTTGTTAGTCCTGTGGTGTATGACAGTGTTCAGAATGTTGGTCAGCTGCTATCTGATATGCCGTGGAGTTGTGGGTGGTTGCAGTAGGGTGCAATGTTGTGTCAAATTGGTAGCCATAACAGGAGTTGAGTTCCAGAGTAACCATAAAATCTTTCATGTACCCATTGCTGGTTTGACCCTTCTAATCTATTGTTGTCTGTCTTGTTGAGATTCACTTGTTGAACATGTAACATAGAAGTTTTGATATTGGCATCATATTCCATGGGTATACTGTAAATGTTTGCCTGTATTTGAATCGTTCAATCCGATTCAGGACCTTTTCTTTTTCAATACGATCCATGACGAGCATCAATTTGAACGTGTTGGCAAAGATAGTGGCGTTTTATTGCAGAATTGTCATAGTTCGTGCTAATCGTACGTTATGATAAGAGGCGTCGTGGTCACGACCGGAAAGCATATGAGCAGTGTTTTTAACAATCATTCTAATTAGCTGAAAAGCGGTTCTTCTGCAAGATTCATTAGATAAATTGAACGTTAACAACCATCCATTCTGAAAAATATGAAAATTGAATCATTTTTTTCTCTCTCTCTCTTTGAAAAAAAATTCTTGAACCAAAATGCTATATTTTGAGAGTTGCAAAACAGCTTCTTTACAAAACATAGGGGTTGGAGACTGCAAATCGTCACCCTTGCGGTACAGAACTTGGAGGAAACCGGACTTGCAGATCCCAGTACAGAACCTGGGGGAAAACGGACTTGCAGATTCCTCTGCGTACTCGATATTAAGGTTGCTTTGTACGTTGGTGTCACTCACATGCAATAAGAGATTGATTGCTAAGAACTTAGGCGTCTGGGGTTTTCAGTCACATGGTAACAATTACCGAGTTTTGCGGCAGATTTTCGGGGCGTGCTTATTTCATTCTTCTTAGTAATTCTTTCTTGTGGTTACATCAATATCCATTCATTTTCAGCACTATTCTTGATTGCTACCAATACCAACCCTGGAAACTTTGCTGTGAAAAAAGCAAAAAGAAAAAAGCATGATTCATGATAATAACCTTACTAGACAATTCAGCAAACTTGTGGGAGGAAATGTAGGGAAAAGTTAATGGTTGAACTTTGCTTGCTCAACGCCTAAAAACATGATACAGAGTCCATCACAGAAGCACGACACGCTTTAACAAAATTTACACACACCATTCTTCGTTAAAATCAAAAACACATAAGTAGAAGTTTTGCTGGGGGCACAATCATTTGAGGAAGCCCATAAGAATATAACAGCAACTTGGGGATAGTTCCATTAGTTTCATGGAGTTGTATGAAACAGGATTGCCCATTGAATCTGCATTGCGAAACTTTTCATAACCAAAGGACATTCTTTCCATCTCCATTTAAGATAAACACAACAGAATAAATCCATTTTGTGAGCTCATCGCCAACTAAAAAACAGTCATAAATGAATGACAAAAACTCAAATGAGATTGATCTCACAAATCTAGCTTCCAAGTATTTAATTTCATTCATCAAAATTTAAGCAAGAAGCGAAACAAAAATATACCATATTTATATGATCAAACAAAAAAGTATGTCCTCTTTCCCCCATTCATCATGAATGGGTAGCAATGCTTCCTTTATATCCACAAAAATACTATCTCCTCTTCTTGATGCTTATCATATCATCACCGACACAATTACCATCCTTATTCCAACACAGCTTCGTCTTCTTTCCTCTGCACACCTGATTCCCCATGTCCAACCTTGTAACCCCAATTACTCTGCTTTCCACTTTTCCTATCTTAAACCTCACCCTCTTCCTTTCCATTGCCAAGTTGCTACCCACAGTTTCCTTTGGCATCACATTGCTAATGCCACTGCAGCTTTGGCCCAAATCAGAGTTCTCCCACAGTATCATATCTTCTCTCCTCCTATCACACACATTCTCTTCACATTTCTTGTATGTGGTCTTGTCAGGAAACCCTGGCAGCCACATGGGAATATGCAAATCCCTTGAATTCAACGCCAAGGAATCCAAATATCGTGGCAGAGGCATAGGATTCTTTCTGGGAATAGGCTTGGCAAACGGAATTTCGTCAGTGGAATTAACAAAAACACATAGATCTTTTAGCACACTAGATGTTAAAAGACAATTATTTTCAATATCATGAAGCATTGGAGCTCCCACAAAGCCTCGGATAGAGTCAATGTCATGGAGGGCATTGACAAGGTCGAAGAGGTTGGATTGAGTGCGGTTGGATGCATTGCAATACAAAACAGCCGTCTTTGCTAGGGATTTCAGGTAGAGAGTAGCAACGTGGGTGAGGGCCTCGAGGGCATGGAGCTGTGAGGATTTGAATCCAACTGATCGGCAGATCTGCGAGACAGCAGTTTTGGTTATTTGGAAAGCAAACTCAGATGGGTTTGCACTTATTTGGCATTGGTTTTCCTGGTTTTGGTGTTTTTTCCTTGATTTGAGTTTTTGGTAGGGTTTTAGCTTTGGCTCCATTCTGCCACCGGAGAGGCCAAAAAAAATGAAGCTTCTACAAATGGAACCATACAAGTTGCCTAAACCAACTTCAGCTAAGCAAACCACAGGTACGGCGTAGCGGCCACCAAATGTAAAACTTGCACTGACATTTGAGTTTCGAATTCCAAACCTCACTTATAGTTAAATCTTCCCCGCCTATCCAACTTGACCCAAAAAACAAACTTCAACTAAGAAAACCAAGGCTACGAGGATGCCCAATATTCCCACTAAATTTTCCCTCTCCTCATTTTTCTAGGCATCCAAACAGCCAAAACCCTCTATTCAGATTCCCATCTCATGTCCAAACAGCTAATTAGCACGATCAAAACACGCAATCCCACCATCCAAACATACAACTTTTATTTATTTATTTATTTTGATTTGATCCAAATATACAACTTCAAATAAAAGGGAATGAAAAATAAAAGCTGATTAAGGAGCAATTAGGCAAGCAAAGTCAAAAGGGGGTCCAATTCCAATTCAAATACCCCAATTGTTGCTGTCCTAGCCGTGCAGCAGCCACGGTGGCGCTGGAGAGATTTACAGCCGGAGGGAGAGACTATAGGGGCGAAACGACTTATCGAGGGGGCAGAGGGGGAAGACCGGATGAAGAAAGCGATGAGAAAAGACCCAAAAAACCGAAAAAAAAAAAAAAAAAAACATATGAGGTGAAAACTGGGCTTCGGTCTAATGGCCGAATTGGTCCAAAAGGGCCCTCCACTCCATGGTTTCTCCGATCCAAATATTTTCATCAAATATATTACCTTAAATATTATGTTTATAAATCTAAATTATAGATTGAAATTAAAAATTATCTTTTGATATCTTTTGTTTAATTTATAAAAAATTAAAATTTAATTTAATATAAAAAATACATCATATCTCATTAATTAATTTATCACTTCATGTACTCATTATTTTTTTTTATAATTCTATTTTAGTAGAAAAGTACTAATAATTAGATCATATAGGTAGAAGGAATCCATATATAATGCATTCACTTTAACTATTTTCTCATGAAAAAAAGAAAGTTGCCGACAACGTTGAGAAACACATAATAGAATCTATACAGTGAATTGACTTGATTAAAATGTTATATTTTTTATAATTATATTAAATAAATTTAAAATATACTAATTATATATATATATATATATATATATTTTTTTTTTTTTGTGACCATTTGTCTCGAGTACATAGTTCTTCGCACTCTACGAAAATCCATAGTCGTCAGAATTATTCCATCAGTTGTAGTGATCGAATGCCAAGCCACCGGGGCATTTGGGTATTTTTCTTTTCAAGAGAGATATTAAATCAAAATGTGAATTGTAAATTTTAACTTATGTACTCTTTTTTTTTTTTTTTCCTGTTTTTTAATACTAGAACAAAAAGTCACAGAAAACTCCTGTTAGATTGAGGCCACCGTAAAGTCTCGAAACCGAACAGCATTTGATCTGTGCACATGATGCTTTAATTGCTTACCATCAGGCATATGCCAACGTGGCTTTTAGATTCTAGCCATTTGATTGTTTCCAAAATATTTAATCATTGCATGAAAATACTCCATAGTGATGCTTTTTAGTGGTTAAGATTATAATTTAATAAAAAAAAATGTATGCTAAATTTTATTATAATAATAAAATTATTTTATTGTAATTTTTAAAATTTAAATTTGACATACATAATAAAACATTTCGAAAAAAATAAAAATAAGACTGTGCAAATATAATTAAAAATGTTATTTTTATAAATTTTGGTGTACACACGTTTGATTTTAGTGGGTGCCTTATTGTTCCAATCACTATGAATTAAATCCATATAATATTTTTGTAGCCCTACTTCTTTGAACCCATTTAATCACAATTTAAAACCCCACTTTTGTCAGACAAAGGTCAGCCAAAATTGAAAGGAGAGAGAGTCCAAATCCCCAAAATGGCTTTTAATTAATTGTTCATGTGGCAGCGGTTGGATGCTTTAAAGAAGAGGGCCATTTACAATCCAGTGGTGTGGGGTGGACGTGCAGCGGGGACGTCTCACCTAGACAGAGCAGTGATTGCAATTTTACAAATGATTCCTTCGCATTTAATTCATTTTGGGGCATGTCTGTTCAGATCCATTCTATGTTAGGTACACTTTCTTGTCTGGTAAATTTCTCGACCAAAAAATTTCACCGAAAACTAACAAAAGACAATTTTTTTTTTAATTATTATTTAGTATTATCTTATTATCCTAATATTCAAATTCAAGAGGTAACACCGTTCAAATGCTCCTTTTCGCAATACATAAACTGAACCAACAACTAAGATAAGCACGAAAATTAAAGTTTCTATAAATACGGACACCCCCAATGCATCTAAACTCATTGCTTACAGATAAAGGAAAACCATTTCAACGTCAAAAACAACAAAAATTAAAGTAAACATATAATAACACATTTGAAATTATAACCAAGCATAGCCCATTATAACCCATTGGTTCTATACCCCATTCATAACTCGAAAATTTCTCGGACCCTTTGTTAACCGGAGAAAAAACTTTAAAAATTAGAAATGTCAAAATAAAAATAACATGTGATGTTATTATAAATATTCAGAAAATATCATACTTAAAAATAAATACATATTTATATTTTTATAAATATAAAAAATATAAAAAAAATATTTCAGATTAATTAAATTAAATTAAAATTAAATATTAATTTATTTATAATTATTTAATTAAATTAATAATTTTTTATTATATCTTATATACTATATTTTATATATTATTTTATTTTATTATTTTATTTACTTATATATATATAACTAAAATTTATAATTCTAATCATCAATAAAATTATTAAAGGAGAGACTTTTTTTTTTTAATATATATAATTTTTTATTAATTTATATTGAAATAGAAGAAAAAGTTAACTATTAAAAAATATTTAAAAATTTTCATCTTATAAATTAAAATTAAAATATAATATAGTATTAATATATTTCTTTATTTTATTAATTATTATTTTGTAATTTAAAGATAAGATAATATTAAAAATTTATAAATAAATTATATCTATAAATATTATATATATAAAATAATTAAATATATTATAAATATAATTATATAAATCTATAAAATAATAAAAAAATATATTAAGTTATATATAATTATATATTAATATCTGAATATGAATTAATATATACATTGATATATACTTATATTGATTGAATAGGTTAGTAGAAAATTATTTTTTTTAATGTTTTAATAGGTTTTAATAAGTAAAATACGTCAAAAAAAAAAAGTCAAGTCCATTTAACATTGTTAATAATAAAAAATGTTAATAATTAAAGTTATGTAAGATTTTCATTTTTCGAACTTTTGCTGTCCATACTTGTTTATGCTTTGGATTAAATAAATAAATAAAACGGTGGATGAATGGATATGTAATTGCACCATAAGAATTTTAATTATTCTGCCACGTTTCCAATGTGACCCAGGTTTCAAATTTTGATAGCACCTTTTCCGCCAATGGACAAGGAAGATATATATTTCCATCCATGTTCCTGTGTACTTGCGTATGCTTCGGACTATGTTGTTTGTAGAGGAGCCACATTGGATGGAGCCAATGGGATGTCGCAACCACAAAAATATTATATAAACTTTTTATGAGATTGAAAATTTTTCATTTACTCAATTTTTTTTTCTCGTCAGCCCTTAAATTTAAATGGGATTTGCAATTAAATTGTTGTGTGTCCAGCAAAGGCTCTGGAGGGAACAGGCTGTAGTGTTAGATCTTCAAACTTCTTTCACCAACCCCTGCCAGATTTTTGGAGCTTGTAACTATTGTGTTGCCGACACTTGCAGGTTGTATATCTTGAAGGTTTTTATTTTTTATTTTTTATTTGCTAATAGCCGACTTCACAAGGCTATGAATAGCCCCATTAGTTGTTCATAAATCCATGTAAGCTACGAAATGATTCGATTTTAGTTGGATTAGGTAAATATAATATCACTAACTCTTTGACTATGGACAGAAAAAAGGGAAAGTTCATATGAAATTAATCTCCGACATATGAAATTGACCTAGTTCCTACCCATCGATTGGTTGGTTAGACTGAGCTTAAAGCAACAGTGCACATTCCAATTTCCAACATTAATGTTCCAGTTCCCAATCAAGGCCGCAGATCATTTTGAGGGTGCTCGCTCATGGAAAAATGTTAAAGAACTTTGATTTTCGGGGAGCTGATAGACTAATTTTGTTGTGCAATCGATCAATACGTGAAACACTGAAAAAAAAAATGAAGCTGTAAACGGGAAGAATATCTCATTACTTTTTTGTTTTTAAAGAAAATAAGAATACTTCGCAACTATTCCTGTCTTATATTGAAAGTGAGAGTTTACCAGTCGATATCCTTATCTAGAGAAGGACTTACAACTCAGGTACTTTTGAAATTGGATGGCCTTCCTTGGTTACATACTCGATTTAAAGCTCTACTTTATTTTTTATATTTATTTATTTTTTTCTTATTTTGTTACTTTTGAATCTATTGAGTGGTTAGCTGCGGTTTGTGAGTTATACAACTGCTGTAACTATTTCTTTTAATTCTGCGTCCCTTGCAGGGATTTGAGCGTAAAACTTCTTTGCTTTAATTCTTACCTTGTCGTATAATAAATACAAAATTTTATTTTTAAGATAATAAGATTTCAAATTGGTTAAATATATAAAAATTTAATTAAAAAAAATATCAAATAACTATCAATTTTAACTTTTAAGTGTGATAATTGATATAGCAATCTAGCAATAAATTATTCATCAGACCATTAAAAGTGAAATGAAAAAACACTTACCCTTTTATGTAACTCAGTCTTCGGAGACATTCTTGCATGAACCAAGTTTGACCGCGTCAGAGGGGAGATGAGACCCACTTCCAAGGTGTGCAGCGCTCATCTTTATTTCTCGTAGGGCCAACAGGAACGTGGTCAATGACCTCTTTGGAGTCGCATAATCGAAAAGGACTACCTGTACCGAGCAAAGCGCCTGGATGCTCGTTGGGTGATGTCATCATGTCATAATAAAATAATTATTTTTAAAAATTTTATACAAAAATTACATAATATGCATGTGAATTAAGTAAATGTGCAAATTAGCAACAAAAAAAAAAAAAAAAGTGCATAAAGAACACAGTAAGAGTGGAAAATTCTAAAACCCGACAGTTTTGTACTTCATTTTTCACTTTTTTTTAATATGATATTTAGACTATTTGCATATTAATTTAAATTTCGTACACATTATTAATTTTTGTCAAAAGAGATAATATTACTGGGACCTCGCGGACGCCTTCTTGAGTCCACTACCGATGCCACGTGAATGTATCAATATCAATAATAAGGACTGCAGCCACTGGTTATACACGAGCAACGTACGCTAAAGAAATTTGTACTTCAACTAAAATTTGCATTATCAAATATGATATATGAAAGGCGACCATTTGCGCGTAATTGAGAGAATACTTATTAATTACAATTTTAAATTCAGAATTTTGAATCCTGAAAATAATATTTTTATAAAAATAAGAAGAGAAGACTGTTTTTTGTGAATATGAATCTTGTACACTTAAAATGCTTTTCTATTAAATCTGACATTTTTTATTTTTTTTGTCTTAGTTTGTGGCAAATGCCTATCCTTAGTATATAAATGTAAACACCACCCCCCCCACACACACACCCCCCACAGCATTTTCCGAACGATTATTCTAACAAATCCCCCCCCCCCTCTCTCTCTCTAATAGAATGGAGGATGCTGGGCAGCCACTTCTCACTCAAAGAGATGAGTACCACTCAAACCAATACGACGGCCAAGCGCCACCGTCACCTCCCGTGCCCACACCAACAAACGCTCCCTTTGCCTCCTCCTTCGTGGCCAACGCCGAGGACATCCCTCCAATTAACGGAGTCCGAGATTTCTTCAGAGAGTTGTATAGGGAATCCATCAAGCTCTGGTTCCTTGCAGGCCCTGCCATCTTCACTTCCGTTTGCCAGTACTCTCTCGGCGCCGTCACTCAAGTCTTTTCCGGTCAACTCGGCACTCTCGACCTCGCTGCAGTCTCCGTGGAGAACTCCGTCATCGCTGGCTTCTCCTTCGGAGTAATGGTATATCAACATTAACATTAGCCTGAATGATGTTTCTTTATCTCCTGGAACATGATTTAGCGAAATAGGGTATCAGTAGAACTAATAATTATCGAACTCCAATCTCTGTGATCATCAGCTTGGCATGGGAAGTGCGCTAGAAACGCTGTGTGGGCAAGCGTTCGGAGCAGGGCAGCTGGACATGCTTGGGATCTACATGCAAAGATCGTGGGTCATCCTCTGCACAACATCTTTGCTGCTTTCTTTGCTCTATATCTTCGCGGCTCCAATCTTGAGGTTGATAGGCCAGACTTCGGCGCTATCGCAGGCGGCGGGAATATTCTCAATATGGATGATACCACAGCTGTTTGCATACGCTTTTAATTTCCCCATGGCGAAGTTCTTGCAAGCTCAGAGCAAAATGATGGTCATGGCCTTGATAGCGGCCGCCGCCTTGGTGCTGCACACGTTTTTCAGCTGGCTGTTGATGTTGAAGTTGCGGTGGGAACTGGTTGGCGCCGCTGTTGTGTTAAATGCGTCCTGGTGGTTCATTGACGCGTCTCAGTTTTTATATATTATCAGCGGAACTTGTGGACGATCGTGGAATGGCTTTTCCTGGAAGGCCTTCAACAGCCTTTGGGGTTTTGTTAGGCTGTCTCTCGCATCTGCGGTTATGCTTTGGTAAACCCCTCCTTTTATTTTCTGCTTTTTCGTTTTTTTTTTTTTTTTTGTTTTTCTTTTCTTTGACTACTCCTTGGAAAAAAATTAAAATATTCCAGGACATTGGAGAATAAAATTATTTTTGATAAATGTTGGAAAATAAAATTCTATCTAGACTTACGAGCGGTGTCTTCACATTATGTATCTTAGTTGTAACAACAAAAATGCACTAGATTATTTATAAAATAATAATAATAATAGTAATAATAATAATAGAAGTTTTTAGCATTCTAGCATTATCTAAGTATCTATTAAGATTATGGCCACAATATATATATATTTTTTTTTGGCTTGTAAAATGGAAAAATGCTGGTAGTGTCCCATGGTTAGAGCTCTGCCATCTGTTTTCACTTTCCTCTACTTTCTTTTGTAGCTTGGAAATTTGGTATTTTATGGCATTAATACTCTTTGCGGGGTACCTAAAGAACGCAGAGGTCTCGGTGGATGCATTGTCTATATGGTAATTCCAACTTCACACGTTTCTATTCAACTTTGCATTATTGCTGCACATTGAATGGATTGAGATGATATTTTTTTTTTTAGCGTCTTTGTTATACTTATATATTTTTAAGTTATCATTTATTCATAATTTTATATTATATAAATTTATTTTATTATTTTTTTATTTTAAATAGACTTTATTTATTATATAAATAATTATGAATGAATTATATTTAAGAAAATTAAAATATAAATTCTTTTTATTATTTTATTTAGACCTTGAATTTGTGTTATATTGACTAATTAGTTAATATGTTGTCGCTTGTGTCTTCTCTCAGTCGAACTAACAGTCAAACCCCACCGGTTGTTAGCCATATAAGAAGAATAACACAACCGCCAGTCTTTGTTTCTTGGGTTGCTCGACATGTGCCCTCGAAGTTATCGAGTTACTTGTTCGAGGGACGGCTGAGAACTGAGACAAATCTGGTTCCGTGTTAAATTTGCCAATTATTTCCGTGAATAGCAAAAAAAAAAAAAAAAAAAATCCAACAGAAAAATAAAAGCACCCATATACTTTTGTTTATCAGAAAAATAGCTTTTAGAAATTTCAGTAAAATAATAATAACCCGAAAGATATTGTTTATTGGAGATGGATTTGATTTGATAATTTTATAAACCGAAAGTGAAATTTTCAAACATGTGTTTTTTTTAAAAAGAAATAGACAACTTTTTGCGATTTTTTACCGTTGACGTCTTGTCTGTATGTTTACACTTGACAACAAGAAGCCATAAACCAGGTCAGAGTAACAATTTTCAACGAGAATATTATTCGTCCCAAAGAAAATGATTGCCATCGAAGATCGAGTGGTACAGAAAAATTTCGTGCCTTTTGTCTCCTAATGTCGGGGATGAAGAACAAAACCTTTCAATTCTCATTTTCAAATATGTGTGTTTTTTTTTTTTTTTTTAATTTTAAAAAAGAAACAGAAAACTTTTGTGGTCTTTTGATAATAGCCATTTTGTCCCTATGTTTACACTTAACATCAAGAAGATAGCAACCAGGTTAGAGCAATAATGTTCAACCAAAATATTATTCGTCCCAAGGAAAATAATTTCCATCAAAGACCGCGTGGTATAGAAAAATCACCGAACCTTTCAATTTTCATATATATATATATATATATATAGAGTGTGTGTGTGTGTGTGTGTGTGTGTGTGTTCTATCTCGTAGATTAGAGTTCAGATCTTAATATGTTATAAGAAGGTAATTTCTTATCAATTTTCTTACTTAGACGACTTGTTTTTTACACAAATAAATTGAAGGGATGAACTTAGTATAAGATAAAAATTAATTTGTGTTTTCCTGATTAAAGTCACGACATCAAGTCAGGAGAATTCCTTTCCTTGTTCGTCTTCTTTTATACGATTTAAATATGCAATTCAATGCCGTTTAAAATTGCAAAAACTTCTGAATTTGCAGCATGAACATATTGGGCTGGACAGTCATGGTAGCTCTTGGCATGAATGCAGCTATAAGGTTTGTTAAACTATCCTATTCTTCACCATTGAGCTATAACTCAATTTGTACTGGGGTTGTCTCCAGGATCAAAGTCTCAAGTTCAAATATCAGTCGAAACCAATTAAGAAAAGCCAAAAAAAAAAAGAAAAAATAGACCAGCCTCTGCTTCACAGTTTTCATTATCTGTGCATGAAATATGAGTGTGTGCACGCGCGCGCGCGCGCAAAAATCTTCAGATTGATATGTGAAAACCGTGTATAAATGCAGCGTGAGAGTGTCAAATGAACTAGGCGCAGGTCATCCAAGGACAGCTAAATTTTCATTAGTGGTGGCTGTGATAACATCGTTTATGATTGGTCTGGTCCTTTCTCTCATCCTGCTCATTTCAAGAAACAGCTACCCTTCTTTGTTTTCAAGCGACACAGAGGTCAGATCACTTGTGATTGAGCTTACTCCAATACTGGCTGCTTCTATTATCATTAACAATGTTCAGCCTGTTCTCTCTGGTAATCATACACAATTAAACTTCATTAAATACGTTTATTGCTTTTGTTTTTAAAGGGTTTAATTTTTACTACATTTTTGTCAAAGGGGTTGCCATTGGAGCCGGATGGCAAACTGCTGTTGCTTATGTGAATATTGGGTGCTACTATCTGTTTGGTATCCCTCTTGGTCTTATTTTGGGTTACAAGCTTCATATGGGTGTCAAGGTACGTGGCTTTCTCATTCTTATAACCCTTTGTTCTTTACTAATTATTAATTAACCTGTCCATTTCGATCTGTTTTTGTTCTACATTCTCAATTGGACGAGTTACATAATGGCAAAAAAAAAAAAAAAAACAAGGAGAAATGGTTGGTCTAAAGAAATGAACTTTCTTCTCTCATTAGACTATAAAAACAACGTTCCTGCTCCAACGGGACCTTACTTCTTTGTGAAATCACAGCATGTAATTTCAAAAGGGTTCGGTTCCTGTAGTGAACATACCTTTTTCCATTTCGCGTCCGAGTTCCCATACCGAGCAAAAGCTTGGTACAAGAACTGAAGCTAGGTTTTTGTTTGTTTGTTTGTATGTTTTTTCCAGCGAAATAAAGGGGTTGGGTTAAAAGTTAATTGAAAAAAAAAAAAAAAAATCCATTTTTAATCAACCCGGTACAGGTGCCAAACTTTTGCTCGGTACGGGAACGTTTTTCCACTCCAAAAAGCAAACAATTTATGAGAGAAATGGCAACAAAGGTTGTTAGCATCAGAACCTGATGAATTGTGGCCATGTTGATCTAATAATTTGTGTATTATTTTCTTAAACCTTTCCCAGGGGATTTGGTATGGAATGCTGTCAGGAACTGCCCTACAGACTTGTGTCCTTTCCTGGATGGTTTATCGGACAAATTGGAACAAAGAGGTAGTTTTTCCCTCTACTCCTGATAAGTTTTGCACCAGTCAAATTATATGCGCACCAAATTAGAAACATGTGATAGTACACGTTGAACAATATTCTACTAAGCTGCAAGCTTATGTGAAATGCAGGCTTCTATTGCTGAAGATAGGATTAGGAAATGGGGAGGGCACACAGATTCCAAAGAGAACACTGCCGAAGATATAATAGAGACCTAAAAGAGAAGGGAAGCATGTTGCTGTGGCCGGTGCAAAGGCTATACACTTTCAAGGATAGGCATTGATCTAACCTCGTGGCCTTAATGCATTTCTCGCCAGGAATCCAAAACTTTTTGGCAATTTAAGGCTGGTGGGGGCAAAAGTTTATTCCTAATACAAGCTGATCCTTGGATTATTAAGTGATTTCAGCTCTTGGGGTTGAAAAATCCCTTGAAATCAGTGCAATAAAGGAAAATTTTGTCCTTCAAATAAAAATCCGATTTGTGCAAGACAGCCACTCGCAGGCTCCAAAGTCCCGAGTGTTGTGAGTTGTGATTGAATTGCTACTAACAAGACAGACTCCTTTTGTGGGGGAAAAAAACATAGAAACTATATGGATCTCACGTGCTTGGGGGAGCATTGATTTTGAGATTTTTACGCATGCAAGTCCTACAAAAATTGATGTCCCAAATAATTTCGGAAATACTCGAATTCAAGCACAGTAACACGCTCCGCAAAAACGATGATAAGCCACGTCGCATGTAGATAAATTTTACGATAAAGCAATTTATAATATTACCTTTTTATTATACTATTACCCCCTTTTCAACGTTTTTCAGTAATATTTTGGTTTTATTCAGAGTATAGCTACAGGGAATGCATCATACTCGTAACCCTCCAATCTACTTTTAATGTTTACATTCCTCTTAGATTGTAGAATTACACCAACATGCTAAAAACATTTTTATTATTTTTAGATTTAAAATTTCAAACCGTGACACCAACTTCTTTCAAACTCTCTATTTTGCGAATGACGTCAAGTTTGCGAATATTCTCATCACCCCCTCCCTTCATCCTCTCTGCATCCTGTCTTTAGAGCAGGTTATTTTTTATTTTTAATCTTTTGGAAGGGCGTTTAGCCTGAAGAGGGACATCGAAATTAAGCTAATAGACATGATGCTTACATGCCCATATCCTAAAAAATTCATATGGAGACGCTGGTCGAGGTTAAGCAGCGGCTCTAAAATGAAGAAAGGCACAAATAACGGTTCAGGAAAGAGAACGATGAAAATGCCATAAAAAATGTCAATAAGATTCTCGAGCTTTAAAAACTAGACAAAAATAACAATGGTTTTAACTCTTTTGATAAACTGACAGAGCAAGCAAGAGCGACAAATTCCGGGAAAAATGCAACAAGGATCGCACAAATGCTGCTTGATAAATAATGATGGAACATAGTATAACATGGTTAAATGACATGGATCTGAGGTAATGTGATAGCAAGGGAGAACACCAGCCTTAACCAATTGCTACAATGATATCATTGATAACATAATGAACTGATGTTCAAACATTAAGTTCACATGCATGAAGATGCATCACTTCATAGAATGTCTGCCATGCCTATCTTGCCATGCTCAGTCAAACAATAGAAACTACACAAGAATCCTAACGATGCAAATTAACCTTCTAGTCTTTATTTCAGGCTTAGCTGAAATTATCTCCACCAACAAAACAGGGCTACACTTCCACTCTATAAGGACAACGCGGAGATCTCAATTTGTTAATTCTATCTTTAGAACAACAAACGACCTCAGAGAATCAACAAGCATCATACGAGAAGCAATAACATCTCATATTCAAATCCCCTCCGCAAGCAACAAAAAACAGAGCGTTGTCACAAAAAGCAAAATATTAGTAATCTCCAACTACCCAAACAAGACATAGTCATGTATAACAAAAATAACAACCTTAAACAATTCAAAAACATAGTCAAATGAAACAGCCAGGTCCAAAGACATAACATAGACCGAAAAAATAACAATAACCTAGGCAGTGAGCACCACGGCTCCGCCAGCCTCCTTAATCTTCTTCTCGGCATTCTTCGAAACGAGCTTGGCCTTCACCACAATCGGCTGATTCTCCGGCAAGGCGCCCTTGCCGAGAACCTTAAAGTAGCCGAACTGAGTGACGTCGAGCATCGGAGCCTTGTCCTTGGTGGCCTTGACCTTCACGTCCTGAGGAACCAAAGACCAGAGCTTGTCGATGTTAACGATTGGGCAGTGGAACTTGTTGCGGAGCTTGTGGAAGTACCGCATCCCGACTTTGCCGAAGTAGCCCGGGTGGTACTTGTCGAAGAGGATGCGGTGGTGGTGCATGCCTCCGGCGTTTCCGCGACCTCCCGGGTGCTTCCTGTGCTTGCCGATCCGGCCATGCCCGGCGCTCACGTGGCCCCGCTTCTTCCGGTTCTTCTTGAAGCGGGTCGTCATTTCTCCGCGGAGAGGCTGTTGGGGGTGTTTTGGGAGGATTGGGGAGGCTAGGGTTTGGGGGGTGCGATTTATTGGGTTCAATTTGGCGGTTTTATCCTCCTAGGGTTTGTAATTTGTGCGATGTGCGGAAGGGTAAAAATGGGATTTAAAAGGCCTCTCTAATGACCTCTTCTCATGTTGTCTATAGTCAACGTAACTTCAAGGCCCTCTGTTGTAGTGGGCAAAAAATGAGCCCAATCAGTACAAAAAGTACTTAATTGTTGGGCTTGGCCCCACTGATAAATAACCATTATATATATATATATATTTTTTTTTTTTCTTTTTTTTTTCATCATTTCATTTTATTGATTATAATTTATATATTTTTGATGTCATTAAATGCTTAATATATTTAATTTATATAATTTACAATTTAATTGATTTTTTTTAATAAAATTTTAAAAGAAAACATGTTATTTAGTTATTATAAGAGATGTGGTTCAGAAAGATACATGTAGAAAAAGTTCGGTAGCTTGTTATTTAGCGACATGTCTGTGTGTGATGTGTGCATCTAAGCTCTAATTGGAAACATTAGTTTAGTCCTTCCACTGTCTTTTTTGCCAGTACATGTATTCTGGACTCGATTGAATTTAACAAATGAAATATGTTTTATTCATTTCAAAACGTAATTAGAAAATTGAAGGTCTCGAATTAAATATTTTTCTGATTAAGACGAAGTACTTTTTTTTTTTTTAAGAAAAAAACTAAAATTTAGCGGAGCGAAGTCTGGAGCCAATCAAAGGCTGATGCGAGTCGCTGGGTCCCACTTCAGTCGGACGTTGTTTTGTAATAATTCCCGACACGCACCGCACACCAAGGACATGATATCCAAGTCGCACAAAGGACAAACGAGCCGCATGAACCAAGAGCTGAACGGTCCATGGCTGGGCTACTCTGCAATGCACAGCCTCTCTTCGTCTATGCCCTTCACAACAATCGCCGCCCAACCCTCATTTTACAATCCGCCTCCGATGACAAACGACGCCCCGTCAGTGTCCTTAGAAGTAGACTAAATCACTTCCGTCCTCTGCGTTCATCATCATCATCATCTTTTGCTGCTGCTGCTTCTGTTAACGGATATTTCGTCGAGAAAGATGTGGGAGAGCGGATGGATGGTGGGCGGAGAGGGGAAGACGAGGTGGAGTTGCACGAGAGAATTCGGAGATTCTTCGAGTTCCTCCCGTCGATTTTGCCCGGCGGGAATTGGTGGTGCCTCTCCGATGACGTGGAGGTCAAATTTCTTGCCAAGCCTGTCTCCGTGTGGCTGGCGCTTAGCCGGATGTGGCAGTTGGTCGCTCGCGATCGTTGGGTCATTCTCGCAGCTTTTTCTGCCCTCACTATCGCCGCGGTAGGTGGTTCCAGCAACGAAGACGACTTTTTTTTTTTTTTTTTTTTTTAATATTCTTTTCTAAGTTCCATCATCTTAAAGCTGCATTTCAATTAACCAGGAATTCGGCACGGTCTCTCTATCTTTAATTGTGATAAAGAGCAAGCTAGTTGAAACTGATGTGTACAATTAGGCTATATAACCAGAATAGGCAGAGGCCGTTAAATGATGAAAAACTGGAGCTTTATTACATGGACGTAGATTTGTCTTGACGTGGGCCGGATGCGGGTGATATGATAATATCGTGATCGTTATTCATTTTGTGATCACCATAGTTGATTGTGGGTATGCACTGAATGGATATAAATGTACAATCAACGATCATGGTATTCTCACATGATACTTTTTGTATGCTCGTGTCCTTTTTGTGTTACTTTGCCTGCATTGTCTAACATTACTGTGAAGTCCATGCCACACATCACACCAGTTAGTAGAAGTAAAAAAAGAAAAAAACTTCTTTGTGTCAGGAGCATACTCTCCAAACATGGGATACACTAGTACTTAAAATATATCTAAAGTTTTCAATCTAGAATTTAGCTGCAGGTAAATGAAAGTTCCCTGTTAGAATAAAGATTTGGGATATTGTTATGTTCAAGTCATAGTTTGCCCTGTCTTGGAAATGGAAATTTTGCCTCTATACAGCTGCCCGTTGAATAATCTGTGTGGGGATTTTTGTGCTGTATTCTTGATGATTGCCATTTTACTAACATCTTTTTCTTTGTATGCTTGTCTCAGCTTTCAGAGATCTCCATACCTCATTACTTGACAGCGTCAATATTTTCTGCAAAAAGTACTGAAATTGCAGTGTTCCACAGAAATGTCCGTCTCTTGGTTTTGCTATGTGTTACATCAGGAATATGCAGGTCAAAATCTTTTATGGTCAGAGTTCCCTCTTTCTGTGAGCAGCAATTTGTAGCTTGATACTTTTTTCTTTACCTCCTTATTTATTGGGAGGTTTTAATGTTTTTGCAACAAAATTGGAATCTGTTGTGAAAAAAAAAATCTCTTTTGTTCCACTTTTTACATTTTTTTTATTTTTTTGGCTGCCTGAATTGAATAATTTTTCTATTTAATTGCTAAGCCTAACTAAAATGTTAAAGCAATACTTACTAATTTGATAATTTTTTCTGCTCTTTCCTTTGAATTTTTGCTTCCAATGGAACTCTTTATGATTTTTATGTGGAACTTGAGCCTTCTTCATGAACCCTGTGACAGAAGAGCTGACACCTGATCTGTTTATTTGAACCTCAGTGGTCTACGAGGCTGCTTCTTTGGCATTGCAAATATGATCCTTGTGAGTGACTTTCTAATTGTTAATTTATGGAAAAGGCTGCTTGCCTGTTTGAAGAAAAAGTAAATAATGACCTATTTTTTGTGGATAGCCGACAATAAACTTTTGTTCTGACTGTTGTCTTTCTTGATGCATGACTGTGATGTTGAATGAGTCCCTTAACGTTTTGCAGGTGAAGAGAATGAGGGAAACACTATATTCTGCTCTTCTTCTTCAGGTTCATTATGCTCCAATCATTCTGCTGCAATTTGCATGCAGTGTAATAATGCAACCCATGTTTTACATATGATTTATTGTCAATTATCCTATTTTTGTGGTGCATCTGTTGCAGGATGTATCATTTTTTGACACTGAAACAGTTGGTGATTTGACAAGTAGGCTTGGGTCAGATTGTCAGCAAGTGTCTCGAGTTATAGGAAATGATCTTAACTTGATATTACGCAATGTTGTGCAGGTTGGGTGCTGAAAAATTACCAATGCATGCTGCTTTAGCTATAAGATCGAAATCCTTATTTGTATTTGTGACATTTTGTTGTAGGGTGCAGGTGCCTTGATCTACTTGTTAATTTTATCGTGGCCACTTGGTTTATGTACATTGACGATATGCTCAGCTTTGGCAGCAGTGATGCTTATCTTTGGCATGTAATAGTTTATACCTTTTTCCTCTCCCATAATAGAGATACCATTACTGGAGTGCATCTTTGTTAATTGAACATCTGGTGAAAACCAGTTTATTTTATGACTGTATGGCATGATAGAAAAGATAACATTTGAGATGAAAATGTCCAGAGAGGAACTGGATGAACTTTTTGGGTCAGATGTGGTCCAATTAAAAGTTATCCAAAAAAATGAGAAAAAAAAAATTTCTAGCAATCCTTTACATTCCCAAGGAAAAAGTAGGTCATGTTTAAAAAAAAAAAAAAAAAAAAGAAAAAGAAAAACTATCGTCCCATAGTTCTGAAGAGGAGATATTAAGAACTACTCATAGGCAAAGTGTCAATACACAAATTTAAAGTTTAGTTCTTACCTCAATTGCAATCTTTATTGTGCCTCTTGCTCAGACTTATATTTGGAATACTCGACATTAATTCAACCTCTATTCTTGTGTTAGGTACCAGAAGAAGGCAGCAAAGTTAACCCAGGAGTTTACAGCTTCTGCTAATGAAGTAAAATAAGATCTATCACAATCTATTGGCACAGCTAGTCTGTCCACTTAAAGATTTGTAATTGAATTTCCATTATGTGTAGGTGGCACAAGAGACCTTGTCTTTGATGCGAACAGTACGAATCTATGGAACAGAAAAACGAGAACTTGAACAGTAAATTACACTTTAGAAGAATATCCTTGCAAATATTCTCTGCATGATTGTTTCTTCCTTGGTTGACATGACTGAATAAAAGGCTAGCATATGCCAGCAGGGTTCCACCTCTGTTATGGTTGTATGAGGGCCGAGTCTTCTGATGGTTTATTTTACATCTCTGTTTAATAGGTACAAGTCGTGGCTGGACAAATTGGCTGATATAAGCTTGAGGCAAAGTGCCGCATATGGATTCTGGAATTTAAGCTTCAACACACTTTATCACTCAACTCAGGTTGTGCTCATCTTTTGATTGTTATAACTTTGAGTTGTGCCAGCAAGTTCTAACCCCATAGAATCCACATAGGGTGGACTGCAATCAAACCTTCCCTTCGTTTATAGTAGTCTGTCATGAGACTTGCTTGTTTCTTTCTTGTGATATTCACCTGGTGTGGACTTTGATTGTCATGTGTGAAATAGGAGGAAGGTTGATACAGAATCATAGTTATGCACTCTTGATGTGATTGTTGAATATTTCTTGGGTTTGGATAACACATTTTCATAAGAGTTAAACAGGGTGTTGCATTAAGTTATTTGTTCTCTAGAGCATATAACCTTCTGTTAAAGATGTAAGCGCCCCTTTCTTCCAATACCTGTGTGGCCTGGATTCATCTTTTGAACATGCTTAAGCTTACATGCAGTTTGGTGGCATCTGTTCAGGTCATTGCTGTGCTTGTAGGGGGCATGTCCATTCTGGCTGGTCATATCACAGCAGAGCAACTTACAAAATTTATATTATACAGTGAGTGGCTGATTTACTCTACCTGGTGGGTGGGAGACAATTTATCATCTCTGATGCAATCCATTGGAGCAAGTGAAAAGGTCTTCCAAATGATGGATCTCTCACATAGTGACCAGTTCCTATCAAAAGGTAAGCAGTTTGTAAACAACAGAGGGCCTTACTCGATTATTTTATAACTTCTATCCTCTCAAAGTGCTTGAATATGTACAAATCCTCAGATTAGGCAATGAGTCTGTAAAATTTGCAATTTGAGAAATACATTTTGGAAGGTTTATGCATCAGTTTGTCATTTTTTCCAAAGGAATCTGCACAAATTTGATGACTATTTAGAGCAATCCAAATGGTCACTTAGGTTGGGTACAAGAAATGTATTCACAGATCGGTTGGTGAAATTTCTTACAATGAATTGATCTATTTTTATTCTTCAGCGAGAAAATATGAGCATAACATAAGTCTTGAAGTCAAAAGATTACTTTCTTCAAGTCCTTTATTTGTGGTATGATTTGAAATGCACTTGCTTTACAGGGTTGAAATTGCAAAGACTGGTGGGACATATCGAGTTTGTGAATGTGTCTTTTTATTATCCTTCAAGAGCAATGGTACAATTCCTTTCATCAGTATCACTAGTATTGCATCTGACTTGTCTCATGCAAATTGTCTTTTCCTGGCACATGCTCTTATTCTTTAACTCTTAGGTGTGGTGTAGATAATGCCAGAGCAATAAATGTGTGCATAGATTTGCAACAATAGTTTGCTGTCCCTTGCACTTTGGGTATTCTAGCTAAGTGGTGGATTACTTTTCTAAATTTTTTGACTGAAGCAGAATGTAATAAGGGCCATTAGATGCTGTAGTTTCTATTTCAGTTCCCCATCAGTGGAATACTTTGTTCATTATTCTGACTTTCTTGTTGCTATTTTAATTCTTCTAAAAAGGTTTTTTTTTTTAAATCACGTTCATCTGAAATTAATCATTTAATTTGACATTTGTTCAGATATCTGTGCTGCAAAATGTGAGCCTTTCAGTGCATCCTGGTGAAGTGGTTGCAATCGTAAGAGTTATTTTCCCTATTCCATTCCTCTTTTCTGCAGTGACCAGCGAAAGTAATTTAGCTTTTGCCCCTTAATTTTGCCTAGGTTGGCCTTAGTGGTAGTGGGAAAAGCACCCTGGTGAATCTTTTGCTCCGGCTTTATGAGCCAACAAATGGGCAGGTAAAACTTCTTTTTGTAATTTGGTTGGATGCCTTTTCATTTATTATTGGAAATTTGGCTGCACTGTCTAGCTAATATCTGAGCAATCTGGTGCTTTAATAAAATTCACTTATAAAAAAAACCATGGAGTAATAAAGTCGGTGGAAACGTGCAAATTTAGGTGAAGTTTTATTGGTCTGTGTTGCATGTTTTCTTGTGGTCTGAATGTCACGAGCTCAATATTAGCATTTGCCACTTATTATTTAGCACCTGCTCTATACTGTTGGATGTTAAATTGTTAATGTCATATGGTCAAATTGTTCTATGGCAAAAGCAAACAACTTGTGAGCCTTATGCTCTTCCCATGCTGGAGACACAGATTTTTGTTGCTGTCCATGTACTGTGCATGATCTTGAGGTTGCATCTTAGGAATGGAAATGCTCATTTGGTTTTCAGGCATTGAGCGGCTGGATATTAGAAATTCCTTCTCTATTGTAATCACTGATTTATGCCTTCCCTATAGGAGTTTGATCTGCATGTTGCTATTTTAGTAATTAGCAATTCAGTTGCTTTGGATCCCTATTAATTGAATCTTTGTTATTTCAATTGCAGATTTTGATAGATGGCTTTCCTCTTCGAGATCTGGACGTCAAATGGCTGAGGGAAAGAATTGGTTATGTGGGACAGGTTTTTCACTTACACCAGCATTATAAATTTTGTGTATATTCTAAGAACTTCCCAACAACAGAACCATTGAACAGGAACCAAAACTTTTTCGCATGGACATTAGTTCTAACATTAAGTATGGATGTCCACGAGATGTAAAGCAAGAGGAAATTGAGTGGGCTGCCAAGCTGGCATATGCCCATTACTTCATCTCCTCTCTTCCTGATGGTTACAAAACTCTCGTTGATGATGATTTGCTTAGTGGGGGTCAGAAGCAGAGAATTGCCATTGCTCGTGCTCTTCTGAGGGACCCTGCTATTTTGATCCTTGATGAAGCCACTAGTGCACTGGATGCAGAGAGTGAGCACAATGTTAAGGTATCTACTTTTCACTACAATTTGCAGCTGGATTTCCCTGCAGGAAATGCACCACTTAAAAAAATGAATATATATATATATATATATATATGTATCTTTTGGAGGAGAATGGTGGAGTTGAGTGGAAATTGCAAAAAATCAGTAACTTCCTTTCTTGATCATTTATTTTGCCACCACATGCAGAGCGTTCTTCGTGCTCTCAGGAATGACTCCGCAACAAAGAGATCTGTCATAGTAATTGCACACAGGTAAGCTCCTGCACCCTGTCTCATCTGTCTTTATTGAAATTTGAGACTTGATGGATCTCACTATGCAGGCTTTCCACAATACAAGCTGCTGACCGAATAGTGGCAATGGAGGGAGGTCGAATAGTTGAGGTTGGTATATAAGTGATCTGATCTCCTAAATACTAAAATTCTATTCTTGGTATTGAAGTATTTTTGAGTACTTTTGAGGATATATTGTATAATGTTATTCCATTTTTCTCCATTATCACACAAAATCACGGCTTAGAAACATGTTATACTGTCTACTCTGGCGGAGGATCGTCAAAGTCTTTCTGTTTTGGTGACAATTCTTTTCCTTCACACAGATGGGTGGTCATAGGGAACTTCTCCGCCAAGATGGCCTGTATGCAAGATTGACCAGAAGGCAGGCTGATGCTGTGGCGTAATCGAATTCTATGCTAACTTAATAAATGTCACGATTCTCATTCTATTGTACCCTCGCTCCTCCGCTGGTTTAACTACTGATTACCGTGACGATACCTTCAGTGAAGGAGTAGCAATGTAATTGCTGAGGGTGAAATCAAATTCTGCAATCTCAATCCACGAAGCATCATGCGGGACAGCCCAAATCAGAATGTTTCACCATTCATTCTTTCTTCATTAAAGTACAAAAAATTCTTTCTTTGCCGTGCCGATGCTACGAAGTGCAATCCAATAAAGCTAGGATGGCTATAGGATTGAAATGGAAGTGGGGGGACATTGGACCTGGAAGCTGCTGATATACTTGATTCACATTTTTACCTGTGATTGATTGATTTGTATACCTTACTTGGATGCCAGAACATATGTAAATGGATGCAACGATTGATTTTGGAAAATATGCCAGTTAAGCCAATGGTTAAATTATTAGCTGATTACTTGGAAAAGTTGTGTACCGGAGTCACTTTTAAAATTGAAGATTCTGAATTATGACTTCAAGTCATAGTTGGTTAATTATATTATAGATGATTTCTCTTGACTTTATTTTCTTGTTCATATTGATCTACAATTCTAGCCTGCCAAGAAGCTGAAATGGTTGCATCCCTGATGGTTTCACAAATGAAGAATTTTAAGAACTGTTTATTTATTTAAAAAAATAAAATAAAAATGACAATGATAAGTGGGAAAAATAAAAAAAAAAAAGGAAAAAAAAAAACTTATTCCTATAACAAAACTAAGAGAAATATGAATTCTACTTTAAAAAAAAAAAATATAATGAAAATAATAAAAAATGAATTTGACAAAAACTTTAAAATTAAGAATTTTAAATATTTACCACTCGACGCGGTAGTGAGGATTAATGATTTTGATTAAACATGAGTTTTGGTGCAATCACTAATATATTTGCTGAATTCTAAATATTTCAAATATTCCAAAATGTCTGGGTAAAATTATACTGACCAAACTCAGTTGATTTTCTCGCAAAATTCCTTTAAGCCCAATCCCCTCTGCTTTGATGCGCCAAAGTCCAACGATAAACCGGAAAACCTACCACTGTCACCGGCTCCAACGTCGTCGTCCGCGCTGGAAAAACCATGGACGCTTACCAACAGCACCACAGTTACATGAGACCACCACAACCGCCTCCGCCGCCACAGTCCACCACCATTACCACCACCTCCTCCTCTATCATCAGCAGCAGCCACGTCCGCCAGTCCCTCCACAGGGCACTTGGTTCCCCACCCACCTCCATTACCACCCTTCGTGTTCCTTGTCACACTCTCCTTCCATTGTAAAGTTGTTTAAATGATGGAGAGAAAGACATCCACCATTGGTACTGATGAGCCATATTATTAGAGAGATCCTTAAAATTACTTACAACAATGTATTCATATTTATCTTGTAAATGTACGCTCACAATATGCAAGACAAAAGCTTGGTCAAGATCAAAGTGTAGAGAGCTGCAAAGAAGGCACCAACTGGGATCGTTACAACCCATGAAACAACGATCTCTTTGACCGTTTCTGCTCTAACACTGTTTAGTCCCCTTGCAAAACCTACTCCCATGACTGCACCCACCAAAGTATGCGTGGCCGAGATCGGTAACCCGAGTTTAGATGCAACAAGAACCACAGAGGCTGCAGCAAACTCTGCTGCAAATCCTCTAGTTGGTGTAAGTTCCGTTATTTTCTTTCCAATTGTTGCTATCACCCTATATCCCCACATCATTAACCCTGCAACTATACCGAATCCGCCCCACGCAAGAACATCGTTTGGAATAACGATCTCCATTCCCATGGCGCCGCCCCGAAGGATAGACAATGCAGCAGCCAGAGGACCTATTGCATTTGAGACATCATTTCCTCCGTGAGCAAATGACATGAAGCAGGCTGAGAGGACTTGCATGTATCCGAAAACCCCATAAACTATTTCCAACTGGGTCCCCTTTGGTCCAGCAAAATGGGAAAGAAATCCAATGTTTTTATTCTGCATAGTGCTTTCTTTCAGCTCAGGTTGTGATGAAGTAGCCTTCGAGAGGAGGTGACCAAGCTGCTTTCGTATAATTCTATAAACAAGAAATGCACCAGCAGCACCACAGGCTATGGCCTGTGCCAGAGCCAAAGGAAGTGTCTTGCTCAGAGGAAAGGCCGCAAAAGAGATTCCTGATACACCCGCAAAGACAGCAAGTGGTGCTGCTGCTGCTGCTGCTTGTCCTGGATTTGGAGCACTGTACACAAACTGCACAACAAGCAGAGATGGATGGTAAGACCTACAAAAAGTGGGCATTTTACCTACTAGATAGTCACAAGCTGTACTACTAGTCTTATCTGCTATCAAAACTATTAGTTTTCATTTATCAAGTTATCATAACTGTTAAATTTTATTTGTTCGTGACCAATTGTCACTCATAAACTACTAGTCACTAGCTATCAAGTAATCGTTGTTAGTTGAACCAACAAATCCTAAATACCGTCCCAAGCCCAGTATTAAAGATGCTATTTGTTGAAAGTGAATTATTTGAATAAGAAACAAGCATCTGAATGGCGAGCCTTGGTTACTTCACAGATTCCAATTGTGGAAATAGACTGCTCTAGAAGTAGGAGACTTGTGCACTTGGACGCCCGTTGAACAAAAAGCATCCTACCAGTTATGTTAGGCAGTCAGTAACATTAGCAGGTTCAAGTAGAGAACGTACCCTTCTGATGCATTTGTAGACCAGAAATGACACTAATGCACCCATGATAGGTGAGATCACCCATGACGAAGTTACCCTAGCTAGTGTACTCCAGAATACAGCACCAACTCCCCCATAGACAAGGCCAAAGCCAACCATTGATCCTACTATGCAATGCGTGGTGGAGACCGGCCACCCGTAATAAGATGCCACCTGCATAAGAAAAGTGGAATAACATTTTGTACTTCCCTGGCTTCGACCAAAATAAAAAATAAAAAATTAAAAAACCCAAAAAGGACAATATGGAACATGAAACCTTGGAATTGTCCCTTTTGCAAAATTTTAAGCCATATTGAATCCTTGCGGGTGACATATTGAGAGGCATTTCTACTGAAAACTTTGACTGTACCCAAAAGATTGGTTTTCCCCAGAATGTACCTCTTCCTCTCTTCACACTTTCAGTGTAACGGAGGACAGGCTTCCGCATGAGAAAACATGTTTAATATTTGATTCATGCTTAAATCTTACTCAATAGCTTAAGGTTTTGATTGAATGGTTTCTTGACAAAATTGATTCATAAACCAAGTCACAAGTCACTAACCAAGAACAGGCCCTTCTCAAATTGAACCTCATCAATCAATTTCGAATGTGAACTATAAAAACAAGGTATCATAAATATGAAAACTAAAACAACCAAAGTTCCCTAAATTGTACCTGCAACCAAGTCCCAGCAGCAGCCAAAGAAGAGAGCAAGCCAGCAAAGAGCAGAGTATCCTTTCCTTGAAACACATTGGCCACAATAATTCCCTTCTGCATTGTATTAGTGACATGGGTACCCATCAGCAATGCTCCTGAGAACTCCAAAACAGCCGCAGTCAACACCGCCTGTCGGAGACTCAATGCTCCAGACCCCACAGAAGTCCCCATGGCATTGGCCACATCATTGGCCCCAATGTTCCAAGCCATGTAGAAACCAAAAAGAAGTGTTGCATATGATAAAAACTTGGTCTTCAAGCCCAGACCTAGCGTCACAGACTTCATAAAGAAGGGAAGGCTGAGAGCTGCAAATGCTATCAATATGGAGATAGCTGAGGCTGTGCTTGAAGAGACATGGAAGGCCTGAGCCATCCCAGGAGAGCAGTCATCCTCTCTGGATTTCACTCTTTCTTCATGTTTCTCAATTCTTATTCCTTCTTTTTGCTCTTCTTCACCTCCAGCTTCCGCAAAAGATGATATGCTGGCAAAAGTGTGTGTGAGTTCGAAGTTCTTGAATCTCAAAATGGGAAGAAAATGCCTTGGATGCAGCTGCTGTGGCTTGAATATAAAAGTCTCTTTCGTGGTTTCATGGGAGTGGAATTTCGGTATGTAGAAGTAAGAATTATGGAGAAAGGCAGACGCTGGTTTGATTACATTTCTCCCAGAAGATAGACAATAAGAAGAAGTCATGTCTTTAGATAGAAAGCAGCAAAGGAAAGAATAAAAAATTAAAAAAAGAAGACAGAAAGAAATATGGATATGGAATTATTCAGGTAGTTTTTTAGGCCATGGAAGAATGTAGTGGAAGAAGAGAAAGGAGAGAAGTTGGGTGGGGATGGTGGTGGCGGTAGAAGAAGAATGGAGGAGTATGCATATCAGAATTTGAAGAATTTTTCATTTTATTTTTGTTATTTTTTGGTTGATTTGGCTGCTTGCTTTGATGGAATAAAATGAGTGGCTCTTCTGCTTTGCCCCCCGGAGGAAGTTGAAGTTTCTGAGGCAGAAATATTAGAAGAAATGAATACTTTCATTTTAGATACTTTATCCAGAGGGCAGCATGGGCTGTGTTAGTGACCACCAAAATAAGGTTTCTGCTTCCATCCTTTGCATTTGGGGCCAAAATAGATTCTGTAGGCTTTTAGCCATTTAAGTGGCAAAAAATTAAAAATTGTCGCAGCTCCTAACTATGTCTTCAACCAGCTTTTAAGCCCATTTTGTTTGGGAGTTTCGGGCCCCAGTTCTTCAGGCACACTTCGTTCAGCCTGCTGATACGAGTGTTCCACCGTCCTGGACCAGCCCAGTTGGTCCAGAATTTTTCTGTGGTTAATTTTTCTATTTTTTAATATTTTTTTTTCAATGATACCAGAATTTTGTGAAACCCTACAGTCGAAGCCACACAAAAAAAAAAAAATCATTTTCCCAAACAACATTGAAGATAACTTGGCCTTTCGAGTTGACACATCTTGCCTTGCAAGTTTTTGTAACTCCCCCAAAATGACAATCGACCCCTCCGTCTTAATTCTCTCTACGGTATCGCCAGCTTTGGGCCCATTGGCTTTGGGTGGTTCTCCGTGGCGATGAAGGATGCTTCCCAATATCCCATTTACAAGAGGCTAATTGGGTCCATGCCACGCGTGAAAGAGTGTTTATGGTCCAGATGACTGGGATCATGGCAAATATCAAAGTTCTGTAACATTCTCACGGATTAGGAAGAGAAAAAAAGGAAAATAGCATTACAAATATGCAAAATAGATCTTCCCCATTGCAATACATAGATGCTCTCTTCAAATGGGATCAAAATGAATTAAAAAAAAAAAAAAGAGAGAGAAGCAAAAAGGTGCCCAGTAACTCAGGTTTAAAGGGTTTGCATTCACGCTTCTGGCAATTTTAAGGGGATGGTCGATTCTCTCCCTCTCTCTCTCTTTTTTAAAAAAATTACTTTTTGGAAAATAATAGTTGTTGATTGAAGAAGGACGATCCTTTATGTAATAGTATAATTATTTTATTACTATCTATTGCATAAATTTAACTTTTATTCTTAGACCTACCATGTAAGAGTATCGTACACGTATCCTACGCTAGAAACTTACATTTTTTTTTTTAGTAGTTGGTGCTGATGGAACTTCTCTTGCTTAATCTTGAAATTTGGAACTTCTCATTTTACCTATTTGATTCCGGCCCTAAAATAAAAAAACAAAACTATCGCGAATGAGGCAAGGAAAGTGCATGATTCTCTCATCAAAAAGAAAAAAGAAAAAAAAAAGGATAAGGAGATAAGGGTGGATATGCTCAGAACCTTTGGAAAATAACGCAAGAAACAAGAATTTAGGGATCCGAATCAGGCTTATGAGCCCAAAAAAAAAAAAAAAAGGTAGGACCCCATGGCACGTGGACAGAAGCTCCCATTGGATTGTTGCATGACATAGTCCATGAAAGTGACCAAAGAGTGTCGAATCTTAGCTTTAGTTTAAACCTCCGGAGCTTATCCTTGAAATGCAGCCGACCTTATAAAATGGTGTTTGAAACAACTTTTTCACCGAGTTGTTCTTAACGTCACGTCTTCGCTAACCAGCTTTAGATAATTGCAACTTGACATTTTGATTAGTGACAAATCGTATCATTAAGCCTATGTGTTAGGCAAATGGTAAGCAAAGGACAGACCGATGTGCACTTGTTCACTCAGAAATTTTGAGCTATTGGATTCTTACTCTTACATGATGTTTGTAGTTATTTGCATCTAGCTACCAATAACATTCAATTTAATTGCTTATAGCTTGTTTCAAATGACATAATTTACTGCATTTAATTTAATTCATCAATTTCGTTACTTGGTATTATAACTTTTAAAGTACAAGAATTTAAATTGAATTCTCATAATTTTAAAAATATAATAATGTAATAGGACAGTCGTAGAAACAAGTTATCTTTGGGACCCCAAACCCTCTTTCAAACAAACCTGTAAAAGATATAAAACTGTACGTGGAAGTATGGAGCTCTCTGAATTTGTAAAATTGGAAATACAGACATTTCTATAAAACTAAAGAACACAACCATTGTCTTAAAAACTGTATTTTGGCAGTCAAACTGCCCATGCAATGCGAGTGTTCTATGTCAAATGACAATCTTAGAAATTTCGGTTAAAAATTAAAAGTATTAATTGTCTTTTGAAATTAAATTGTGCATATTTTCCACATGCTCCCGAAGTTATAAGAAAATGGTAATGTTCGTGCACCAAATTTATAATGTCAAACAATTTGATGCTTCTTCCCGATGCTTTAAGCATCTACAAATCACAATCTACACCATCGAATGTTCCCCAAAAAAGAAAAAAAAAAAAAAAAAAAAAAGAGAGACAATATGTACAAGTTAGGCGGTGTGATAAGAAACATTCCATCATCCAACTATGATTCATTGGCTTTGACGCAATGCTCAACTTAGCCACTAAGAGCCACGTATAACCTTTTTCTTTTTTTTTTTGCTTTTTTTGAAATTTATTTTCATTTATTAATGATCAATTTAAAAGAGTTGAAATAAATATCAGGTGTTGATCATGGACAAAATTCCAGTCTCATTTGGCATGTATAGATGCCAAGTTCTTGTGCTGAAGAATATGATGAGTACCCAAGATTATTGTTTTGTTCCATGCATGTGGTCAAACGTCCAAAATCCTTTGTTAACATATTCTTTCAATCTTATTCTGGACCCATAATGGGAAACCTGCCAAATGAGACCGCGGCCTGCGTTGGCTCAGCCGGCAAGGAGGAATGAGCATTTGTGTGAGGCAACTTGTGGGCTAAGCCTGAATTTGATCTGATGTGAAAAAACCTAGGGTTCAAAGTAAACGTGGGGGGATAACTGCGGATCTGAAAAAATTGTCAAATAATTAAAAGAGAACACAGAAGAAAATATATTTATTTTATATGTTAATAAAAATTTGGCCAATTGGGAACCTGTCTCAAACTATAAAGACCTGAAATTTTAGAGTAAGGTCAACCCAATATAGGGCCGACTTTCATATCTCGTGTAGTTGCATGCACAGGGTCTGACCCGAGTCCGACCCATGTCCACAATTTTTTTTTTCCCCTTTCGTGTCTAGTGACAACTATTTTTTTAGTTGCGGAGGATTCTGTTTTTCAACTAGAGAAGGCTTTTTTTTTTTTTTTGGATATTCCCTGGCTTCCCCAACAATTCTTGGTAACCTCCAGATTTGAACATCACAAGCAATTAATTCATGATCACTAATAATAAAATTCCCATGGGAACATTCATCTGCCCAATCAAATCCCGACACCTGTTTATGGACTTGTAGGGCCCTTGAGTTGAGAGTCTTTCTTCTTCCAAACAAACTGGACATGATCCCATTGCCATGTCAGTTGCCCATAGCCGCTGGTAACCATGGCAATGAAACCATGACACTGCTGAATGGAGACGTGGAGTTGCTCCTGGACCATAAAAAGCTGATTGTGATTGGAAATGTCGCCTAGGCTGACCACGGCCGCAACGCACAACAAAAGAAAGTTAGATCCACAAAAATTACGGAAATTAGTCGTGAAAATTATATAATTAAATTTTAATTATTAATTATGATTAACTCATTGTTGAAAAAACGATGGATTAGTTAATGTATTTTTTTTATATAAATCATAAATTAATTGTAATTAAAATTAAATTTGTATCTAATCACCGTGTTCAACCTCAACCTCCATATCTGCATAATATTATTGACAACATTGTTGATAAATTTTAGTACGAGTGAAAATATCTAGACCTTTGTGGATTTTCTATGAACCCATGTTCTTGTTCACAAACGCTTGTAACAAGTGAATTGAGGAAATATGAGTGAATGTGTGCTGGGGCAAGATTATTTGTTACTTCCATTGATTCTAGAATTCTATGTTACTTTTTTTCTTTTTTTCTTTTTTGGGAAAGTGATGATGTGGTAACAATGATTAGCATTTTGATTCAGTTTTTTTTTTTTTTTTAGTATATATATATATATATTTATATTTGTTTTCTGCTTCTAGTTGCATACATGTTATCACTCAAATTATAGATGGATGCAATTTTTGGTTTCAACGAGAAATTATAAGTAAGCGCAGGTCAAATGTAGTTTGCAATCAGTTTTTTTTTTCTTTTTTTTTTTTTGTCTTGTACATTTCATGTACATGACTACAAATTTTTGTTGGCAAAAGATGATAGTTGCATTCTGTAATCTGCATGAAAGACAAAAAAGCCAGTTCGTTTTGTATAAATCGATTCTTGTAGCTTGATTCTTTACTCATTCCATCGATAACATTTTTTTTTTTTTGAATTTTTCACTTATTTATAGAATTTTATGCTCTTGCGCATATTCAAGCAAAGTAGAGTTGATAAATATAAGCTAGAATTTGAATTTACTTACCGACAGAACAACACCTAAGATGCGCGGAAAATTTAAATGATTGCAAGTGTTTCATAAAATTAACATTTGCTTGCCCTTTTTTTTTTTTTTTTTTTTTTTTAAATAACCTTGCAGAGAATATTTGCCTACCCCGTTAAGGAGGACAAAGACACTTGACCTTTTGACCGAAGTGGTGGGCTGGAGGAATTTTGATGACGTCATCTGACCACTTCTAAGGGCCCCACTCCATTTCATTTTCGCCTGTCATCTGTAAATCGAAAAAAATAAAATTGTAAAAATTTAAAAAAAATAAATAAAAAAAACAAATACTCTATATATTGACCGCAAAGCTTACCCCTGTAAGCCTAGGATTGAAGAGGCAACTTCAAAGCATCTTCAATTCAAAGCTTTGGCTCTTTTTGCCTTTTTAAGAGGCAAAAAAGAAACATAAAATATTTGACATCCGAATCGGAGAAAAAAGTATGGTCGGACCTTCGGTTGACGCCGCCGCCACCACCGCTGCCGCCAAGCTCATCCACCACTCAAATATCAAGTTCCTCTGCAGCCACGGCGGCAAGATCATTCCACGTTACACGGACGGCAAGCTCCGTTACCAAGGCGGCGAAACCCGAGTCCTCTCCGTTAACCGGTCCATTTCCTTCTCCGGTCAGTCCTTATTCTCTTGAACCATCAATTAGTTTCTTAGTGTTTTCGTGTGTATATTTAAGGTAAGATTCAAAGTGTTAAAAGATTTTTGATGTTTTCAGAGTTGTTGATGAAGATGGGAGAGCTGAGCGGGTCACCGGCGAGTCTACGTTGTAAGCTGCCAACGGAGGATCTCGACGCTCTGGTATCGATCACCTCTGAGGAGGATCTTGCCAATCTCATTGAGGAATACGATCGAGCCGCTGCCACGCCAATGGGGTCTTTAAAGATCAGGGCTTTTCTCTGGCCACCCAAAAAAATGTCTCCTTTCTCTTATCATCCTTCTCCTTCTTTGGCTTCCTCCTCTTTCAAACTATTGTCCTCTTCCTCCTCCTCGTCTTCATCATCATCTAATGGCCATGCTGCTACTTCAGCTCCTACTCTGAGCTGCTACCGCCAGTTTTCAAAGCCGGTAGGGTATCCGGTGAAGAGGACTCCTAGTTATGGTTACCATGTTCATGGAAACCCCACTACATGTGTCTACCGTGTTCACAACGGGCACTACTGGCAATAGCAGCCGCCTCAGCCGGAACTGAACGGAGTCGCTCAAACATCAGAACAATTTACTATAAATAGCTAAGGAAATTTTCAGCATTTAAACAAAAAAAAAAAACAAAACAAAACAAAACGTAGCGCATAATATCATGTATCTGTTGTAAGTGAGACTGTAAAAGGAAGGTTTTTTTTTTTTTTAATATTAGATTTAAAATTATTTTTATAAGTTATAACAAGTTTTGTTAGATAATTTATTTTATTTTTTAAATTTTTTTATATAAAAAATTGTTTGACTTAAATATATTTTTTTATTTTTTTATAATTACTTTTTACATAATAATGTTGTTAATTAAAACTAATTTTAATTTTTTTAATTTATTATATAATTTTCAGTTAGCATCATAATTATATTAATTAATATTTTATCTCACGTAATGTTTAACAAGGTAAATTTAACCAAAAAAAATACATTTAATTATTTTAAAGGAAAAATAATTTTTTAAAAAAATTATAATATAAAAAATTATTTTAAAAAATGATTTTTTATTAAAAATTATTGTAATAGGACAATAATTTTTGATTTAAGATTTTTTTTTTTTTTTTGGTAAATGAGGTGTTGCCATTTTGTGGACCGTTGGAAAATTAATGAATTTTTTTAGTCCATTTCCGATATGGATGTTCATCAATTAAATCGGGGTTCTCACGACATTTAGCCAATTGTCCATTGGAGATGTATGCCATTCACAGGGTCCAATGATGGATCCTCTTCCTGTCGTTGTCAATCGCTCGATTCCCATTTGTTGCGTGCCACGTTTCTCTTCGTTATCGTCTAGGTTCTGACGTTCCGTTCCTGTCTTTGCTGCTTTTGCCATTCTTGGCATTATTCTCATTCCCAGTTCTTTGATCTTCTCGTCCCCATTCATTTTCTCTCTTCTGTTTTAGTTTATTGTTTCCTTGGATGCCTTTTGCTTGGTCTGTTCGCTCGCTATTGTTGATCAGGTCTTTTTTTTTTAGTCAGATGGTGTTCTAATTATATTTTTGCTTTTGCAGGTTAAGGAGTGATTAAATATAAAAAAAAATATATAAATATATAAGTTATGCAGCGAAAGATTTTTTTATATCAAAAAATAATAATTTATAAATAAAAATAAGCTAATATGATATTGATTTGAATCATGTTATCATAAAATAAAAGGAAAATAATTACACTCATTTAAAAAATAACTCAAATACAGTGACAAGACGAATAATAATACATAATTAGACGTGAAAAGAAGAGTGATAATACACGTATTCTTGACATAATTTCTAAAGAATTCAAATAAGACAAAATAATGTTGACTGGCGAGTGTGCGTTTCGCCCAAAAGAGAACCGTTGTCACAATTGCCAACTGCAAATTTTCTGTCATTTTTCTTTCTTTCGAAGGGACATTAAAGTGATAATTATCTCTGTCACTCTTCTTATTAATATTAATTATATCGGTTACTAATCTGGTTCATAATCATAATTTTTCATGTTTGACCGTACTTTTTCTCACTCCCCCACTTAAGTAAATTACTTTTTTTTTTTTTTTGGGTTTCCGGAGTGATTTAATGAATATTTCCGAGGGGAATTATTTGCCAATTCTTAGCCAGATGGAATATTATTTAGTAAAATAATTAAGGATCGTGTGATTCTGTACACGTGTGGGTGGGCATAAAATCTATTGATGCGGTGGGTATTTTTCTTTTTTTTTTTTTTTTGGGTTTGCAAATTACTGTTAGTTAACTTTGGTATCTTTGGACTTTGCTCTCTAATTCTATTAAAGACCCTTTTCTTCTCATATGAATTTGAGCACATTTGAGCGACTACATTACAATTTCATTTGCTACAATTTTCTAGTAAATCATGGCTTCAATTATCCCAGAAATTATTTGATGTGATATTGAATTCGGCGAATACATATAATATGTTCATGGGTATTTTCACTGGGACCAGATGCTGCTAATCTCTGATTGGAAGGCACTTAGAGCAGTTAGAGCCATTCTCCTATTCCAGACGTGATAGCAATAAATTGGTAACAGTTTGTGGGACTCTTGAATGTCAAGAACAATAGGGACCTTGGGTGCCAGAACCTATTGAACATGGGATGGGGATGCCTCAAGTGTCCCATGAACCATGACAGCTTTACATATCAGAAACGCCAAAATGCATTAATGCATGACGTTATGACACTAAAAATCAATGTTATAGAGACATTACAGAAGCGGAGAGAAACCCATGGGCCCCAAATCCAATAAGAAGAAATATGGTGTGAAGGGTGCCGTGATTTTTGACTCAAATGAAAGCTATCCACTCTCTCAGCATCCAAAAGGAAGATTCCCTTTGGTGTCCCACTTGAGAAGATATTTAAGAACAAGTTAGAAAAATAATCATTATTAACAATGCCGAATTTAAAAAAAAAAAAAGAAGTTATTTGATTATTGCTATCTTCTGAAGATAGCGATGACCTGGTTTTAAAGTTAGCATACCCCATCACAATGTGCCATATTTTTCTTTTTATTATTATTATTATTATGACAAATCATTTCATCATGATCATGACCCCCTTTTTTTTTGTGTCTTTTGAAGAAGAAGAAGAAGATAATGTGAGTGTAGAGATGATAAAGTTGGCAACATCATGGATTCCACAGATTACGCATCCTGTTTATCCTGCTTGTATTGCAACATTGGCAAGCACAGAGGGCCGAGGAGTTGATAAATAATAATAATAAAACACTGGGGAAACGGAAGGTGACACCGTGACAGAGACAGCGTGAAAGGATAATGAAAATGAAACATGTTCTGAGGGCCAAGCATTTGTTGAACAAAGTTGAGAGTGGAAGGGTGCTCCGAGGGCCATGCATTTGCAAGGATATGAAAATGAAACATGAACCCAATAGACGTTTTATTCATTGAACTCCACTAAAACCGATTCTGAGACACTTCACGTTCCGATGTTGTAAATTTGACTATAACTAGGAAGCCCCCCGTCATCTACAATCACTTCAAAACCCCACAATATCTACGAGTGACCATATATCATAAATGCTTGCTTTTCCAACCCAAGCTGAATTACCTTTACTGAATAGGAAATGGTGGCTACAATTACAACAGCATGAAGGCGTGCGCGTGTTTCCAATCATTCATCCTAGGTTCCAGTTCTTTTGTGCATTTTCCCCTTTGAAAAATATGATATCATGTAAAAATCGGAATAAGTCATTTTTTATAGAATATATTAAATTAATACGTTAAAAAGTGATTTTAATTTAAATTAATGTATATATATAAACCAAAAAAAACAAAAGAAAAGACTCTGGATGAGAGAATTATTTTAACAGCAACATGTGTCACTTGAATTTAAGCTTCCAATGATCGAAAAGAAGGCAAAAACGAAATTGCTACTTTTGATAAGAGTGGGCCGCAACCATCTTGACGCCCCAAATATGTGTTGAATGTGTTGCCGAGATTGGACCCGTCCCAACATGGGTGTTCTGGGCCACCGGTTTAGCTCCCGCAATTGGGCAGTTACAGTGTAAATTGTCATTTTTCTTGGCACCCTTTATAGAAATTCTGAAATTTACTAAACTATAGAAAATCACTTCCAAAATAAAACTTTGTTTGATTTATAATTGATAAAGGATAGATTGAATACATCGGTGATGCTTAAGACTTTAATTAATTTATTATTTATTGTAATTTAGTGGTTAAGAGATTTAGCCTCTTAATTTTTTTGATTACTAAATTACTCTTATTTCTTTATTTTATAAAAAAAATTGTTTTATGCTAATTATTAATCATAGTAAATGGTAATAATAATAAATATAATAAAATACAATAGGATATGATTAAATGTAAAACGCTCCATTTTCTTGAAAAATAAAAAATCAGTTTAGTTGGTGAAACGAAAAAAATCTCAAAAGTTAGATTCTCGTCAAGCGATGCACAACGCAGAGCACATTCCGAAGATGATGCTGACGTCGGCTTCCGGCCACCTTGAAATGCCGGTCATTGGCATGGGCACAGCAGCTTACCCGTACGATGAATCCGCCCTGAAATCGGCGATGCTGGAGGCGATCAAGCTCGGGTACAGGCACTTTGATACGTCTCCGCTGTACAGGTCAGAGAAGGCTCTGGGAGAAGCCATTGCTGAAGCACTTAGACTCGGCTTCATCGATTCTCGGGAGCAACTCTTGATTACTTCTAAGCTGTGGTGCAGCGACGCTCACGCTGATCGTGTCATTCCCGCTCTAAAGGATTCTCTCAAGTATGAGAACTTAAATTAATCTGAGATTTGTTCTGATCAAACCAAAAAAAAAGAACTTTTATTGTTGAGGATATAATTGGAGTAATGTTATTCATTTCAAATAACTTTTCCAGACTGAAAAGATAACAACTTTATCTCCATGTCACTCTGTTAATTTGGCAAAAGATATAATTTTGTTGTACATGGAGGCGGTGGAAACCAAGGAAAACTATTCAGATGAATGGTATTTTCATGTGCGAACCGAGGATTGACGCGGGTGGCAAGTTAAGGAGTTTCTTGTGTGGACTGGGGTTTGGTCTGAATTTTATAATCTAATAATGAGGCATTTCATTTGATTAATTTTGTGCTGTTAACAAGCTTTCATGGGATGACAATTAATTGATATTTTATAGCATCTAAGTGTGAAGCATTGTTGCATTTTTGGTGGGGGACAGGGCACTTCAGTTGGAGTACCTAGACCTATATCTTATTCATTGGCCCATCAGTTCCAAGTCTGGAAGGATCACCTTCCCAATGCCGAAAGATGAACTTCTGCCAATGGATTTCGAGTCCGTGTGGACAACAATGGAAGAGTGCCAAAGGCTTGGCCTCACACGGTCCATTGGAGTCTCTAACTTCTCTTGCAAGAAGCTGCAACACTTGCTTGCCTTTGCCAAAGTTCCTCCTTCAGTAAATCAAGTGAGCTTTTCATATCAGTACTTTTATTTTTTTGGGGGGGGGGGGGGTGTGCCGGTGCATAAGTTTGTCTTGTCTTGTAATAGCATCTAGCACATAATTTTCAAAGATGACTAATTATGTAGGTGGAGATGAGCCCAATCTGGCAACAGAAAAAGCTAAGAGAGTTCTGCAAGGCCAACAGTATCATTGTGACTGCTTACTCTCCTCTGGGAGCTAAAGGGACGCCTTGGGGAATGGATTTAGTTATGGACAATGTAGTACTAAATGAGGTTGCAGAGGCCCATGGGAAGACTGTTGCTCAGGTTTCTATAACATATTTTTTTTGAGCTGACTGATGATCCATAGCTCCATGAATTTGAAGACCTTTGTGGATCTAAGAATAATCTGATTTTCAATATTAATAGCTGTGAGTCTATTGGAGAATGAAAAGAAAACTTAATGTGGAAGGGACAAGCTAGCATAACAACTGATGTGTTATTTTTCATCTTAATAGATAAGATGGCAGAGAAGAAAATGTTCTCTTCTCAAAGTGGGAGCATTGTGTAAGATGATGTAGTTCTAGTTCTCTCTATTTCTTTTGTTGTACATATATAAATATTCATAAAAAATGCTTCTATAGATATCAGTGACCATCTTAGTACCCAGCTTAACTCAGGAACCCAAAGTGCATACTTGAGCTATAGTCTTTTTGCAATTTTACCAGTTGTAGTTTAGCTTGTTGATGAATAAAGCACCCTTTGGCAGGTTTGTCTGAGATGGCTATATGAACAAGGAGTGACTTTCATAGTTAAGAGCTATAGAAAGGAGAGACTGAAGGAGAATATGGAGATTTTTGACTGGGTGCTTACAAAGGAGGATTGTGAGAAGATCAATCAACTCCCACAAGAAAGATTACAGCCCAAAGGAGAACTTTTGTCACCCAATGGACCCTATAAGTCCCTTGAAGAGCTCTGGGATGGAGAGGTGTAATCTTAATGTCAAAGAAATTCCAATGCGTGTGTCACCAGGAAATTGGTGCGTATTTGAACCCCAAACCTCAAAGTGCTTCCAATTTCTGAATCCACTGGATCTTGTACCCATTATATCCATGTGACAGTCTTTTTATTTTCAGTGACCAAATCAGAGTAAAAATTTGAAGAAATTACTATAAGTCCATGCTATAGAGGTGTTGTTGCACTATAGAATATGATCAGCAGCAAGCCTTCTCAGTTGGATGTTTGAGGGAAAACGATGACTGCAACGTTTGGCAATTAATATAATAGTCCATGCTTTATGCATAGTCGTACGTTTGTCTAGAGTAATGCCCGTGTATGCGTGTGTTTGGACGAACTAGGCCACAATATGCCTATTGAAAAACAGGCCGGACTGCTTGTGTTTGCTTATGTATTTTCAACGTCGATTGGCTCCAACTGCCATTTGAACACAACATTAGAGTTTGTGATGTTTTTATGCATCATGTGTTACCACTTACATGCAGAAAATTTTCACGGGGGTTTGGGCAATCACTGCTAGGAGTCTTGGCCCGGTAACAGAAAAAGATACTCGGGCCATGAGATTTTGTAGACAGACAGACGGAGACAGACTCCATTTTATTCCCTTCTTCCGGTCAAGCATATCCGCATTAAGGGAAGCTAGTTGGTATAAAAGTAATTAATTCTGCCCTTTATTGTTATGTCAATCACGTAACAGTGACGCCTTTTGGGAAATTCAACCGGAGTGTTCAACTCACTCAGCACCAGTCACGGATCCAGAAAATTGAATCACCCTAGTACGTAGGCACTTGGTCAGATATTGGTTTGAGAATTTCAAGTCAACATGATGTAACGACCCGGTTGAAAATTGTAGGTGTACCTCGCCAGCCCCTCCGACACTCAATAAACCAGCAAGAGCAATTCTGGTCCCATGGTTTTATGACGTAAAACGAGTAGTCTTATTCTACATGGACTGGAATGATCGTTCAGAAAATGCAAAATGAAATTTTAAAATATTTAGTTCTCAAAGTATGATTTTAAACATCACATGAACTATTTGAGAATTATATAACTATTCAAGAATTCTTGTTTTTCCACCAAGAGGTGGATTGGCATGCAGAAGTCCACGATCATGTGTTGGCTTTCTACATGCTTAATAGGTAAACGGAATCCTATTTACTCGAAATGTTAAACCAGGCAACATGTTCTGCCAAATTTAAGGAGACAAGATTCCGTGAATTAAACGATGATTTAATGTAAGATGGCTGTCACCCGATAATCTCGAGGTGTGGCCGCTATGATTGAGGAATACATGTGCAACATGAATGGAGTACTGAATAGAAAATGACCAGAACAAAAGCACCGCAACGACGCACGGCTGCTGCTTGAGAACAGGAGTTATCTATGATGACCATAATGGCTGCAATGATGATGACAATGATGATGAACTCGCGGAGTGTCTGGCGGTGAGAAATCATTCCCAGCCAGTGTATGATTGATCCGTACGACGTCTACCTTGCCATTAATTATTTTCTTGATGCAAGCCGAACAACAGTTAAACAGCCTTTAAAGCTCTGAGATGCAATCAAACCCTTTTGATCTAGTAATTAGCATCTCGCAGTGCCAAATCGAATGGCATTGCTTGCTGCTTTATATGGGATAGTTTTGTTTTGGTGCTCCATGTGTTGTGTTAGGCAGTGTGTTGCTGATAATTCACTTACAGGTTGTCTATAATCATGGGGATCATTAAATCGTCTTGGTTTCCTTCCCCAACTCGCACGATTTTACTTTTCTTGTGTTTTTTCTTTTTTTTTTTTTTCCTTGTTGAACGTTTCTTCAAACACCAATGGCACTCAAGTAATCTAGCGATAATAAGTGCATATTTTCATTTCAAACGAAGAATTTCCAAATCAACAACAAAGTAGACTAGTATATATTGTTTAAATATAAATAGAAGGGGGGGGGGTACAAGATTCTCAAATTCTCACACTGTAGTAGGTTGAGGAGAGTCACACCAAGAAATTTTTATTATAATGATAATTATTATTGTAAGTTATAAAGAAATTATTTTCATGATTTGAACATTTAATCTCTAAGTCATAACAGAGTAATCTTGTCGTTATATTTAAACTTTTAATGTCTATGTCATGACAAAATAATCTTATCACTCTAATCATATAAAGATACCAGAAAAATTTAGGGCACAATCATAGGAAATGAATTGTCAACTGACATAACTAGCTGGGAAAAAGTAATAGGAAAACAAAAAATCGTTGTACCAGCACTCCATGGTTGCCAGAAAAATGACATAATGAGCACTCGTTGCTATGAACAGGCGAGGATCAAGTTAGCTGAAACGAACAGACAAAAGGCAGGTGTAGCAGATTTAATAGGCAAAACACGAGAATATTGGTCCTACAGTTTCTGTTATTCACCGAAGAGTCCTGCTTTGATTCCCACGTAGAGATCTAAGAAAAGATTTTTTGTTCCTGTGTTCTGGGAATCTCAGTTCCTATTACATTCAGTTGCATTAACAATGCCACATCTGAGGTTCCTATTTTGAGCTACAAATTACACGCATTTTGGAAGGATAAAAAGAGCAGTGTGTAAGTTACACCTCACATTGCCACCTTGCCTAATATTAAACAAAATTCACTCAATTCTTTTGGCTGGGATTTCTATTGATAGACAACAGCTTACTGAACATCCTTTTGGGTCGTGTAGGAAGAGCACGAAAATCCTTGAACTTGGAAGATCTACTTCCGAGTCCATCTGATTGAAAGTCATTCTCATCTAAATCATCCTCTTCAGCCATTTTCATCCGTAAAGTTGAAAGCTTTGACTTCGACGATTTGAGTCCCGAGACACTCCATTGGTCATCTGTTCGGAGGCTGGAAGTAGTGCTTAATGGTGCTGTGGGCCTCAATGGGTCAATATCATGAGATGCTAGAAGTGCTTTGAAGTTACTAGGCAGCTCAGTTACTTTCCCACCAGCCATGGATGCTCTAGCTTGTTCAAAGAAAAGAACTTGCACCACTACCCTTAATGGGAGTAACTCATTTTGTGCAGCATGCATGCAGGCTTCAACAGAGAGTCTCTTGCAGTCCAGGGGTCGACAAAGCCGTTTTCTTTCACTCTTGTTTAGGCTGGGATGTGCCTGGACGATCACAAATGAGACTATTTTAATCTTTGCACTGCATAACAATGACTGATTAGCTCTATAATTTGGTATCAAAATAAAGTCTTACGAGAGTTCTAATCTCTAATACATTGCCTAGAAGAATAGAACTTAATCGATCAATTTGTTTAGGTTAGCATAATGTCAACTGCCCCTGAACTGTGAATGTGATGGGAACCCAAAGTCAAGAGAGTTGGTTATCTGACTGCTAATAATGACCCACATTCTAGAATGCAACGGTGAAATAGATCCTAATATCAACTACCGTGGGACTTATGGTAAGTTTTCTTGACCAGGATGCCAATCTGTTAATTTTACCTTAAGATAAATGTCAATGGCTCTGTAGAGATCATCATGATCAAGCCTCGAGAAACCTGGTATGGACTCAGCAAGTGCAGTAAACTTTGAAAGAGGCAAATTAACATCTGGGGCAATCTCTTGAAGATAGCCATCCACAAGCTTGGCCACCTTCAACTTTGAGCCATGTGATGCTGAAGATGACCTCCTGCTTTCTTGAAAATCCAAATCAATATTCTCTGCAGAGCGAGACCTTCTCCTTTGAAACCCAAGCTTGGATCTTGGAGGGCTAGTAGGTGGACTCTGCCCTTGTGACATGAACTGCTCCAATATGGTCATGACCAAGTCCACTTCATAAAATGTACCATTTGTGTCTGAGAAAGAGGGAATTAGTAAATCATTGACTGTTGCTTCCTCTAATTGAAGTCCTACTCTTCTGGCCAATTCCATCTTTGAAGAATAGGAAGCATTAAGTACATTAGCTGCTTTTAAGAGTTTGAGCAGGAAACTGCAAGATGCTGCGCCTTTGTCTGCTGGGAGTAGGCTTACTATAGATTCCAGGATAAGCCTATGCTTTGATAAGGCATCATTTGTTGAATCCGAATCCGAGTCGGATGCAACTTGTTTATTGCCATTACCTTCTCTTGAAATGTTAGGTAGCCACCTAGCTGCATAGACTTTCAAGGACTCGCCAATGAGATTTGAGGGTATTTTTCCACAAGATTTAACTGCTATTGTGGTTCTCCAGTATAGGTCTATGCCTAATTCTGCCATATCTTCAGCCCACCATCCCTTGCTTTTGCTTGTTATTTTATGCCTCTGGCTCTCTGATCCATTGCAAGAGACATCATCCCTACCTCTTCTTGAGTAACTATGTGACAAACTCACCTTTGAGGGATGACTTATGACTTTTGAGGCAATCGCTTCTATGCATCTGCTTGTAATTCCAAGGTCTTCTGCCCACAAGGGAAAAGCTTTCGTGCTTTGAAGTGCGACAATGGAATCCTTCCACCCTTGAAGTATGCAAGAATTGAAAAAGACTTCCAGCTTGTATATCAGGTTCCCTTTCTCAACATCCTCCGTCATCTGCAAGTATTCTGCAGCACATCTTGCAGCCACAATGTTGTAGGCGCTGAGGGTGATTGTAATACCATAACAGAACTTTGCACAAAGTTCAAATGCCTCATCCCCACCAGGAAAATCAGGGAGTTGGACAATCCGATGTTGTGATGATTCAGGAGATTCAGAACATAGTCTCTGCAGGCACAAACACTTTGATAGCAGAGGAAACTGCAAGATAATGACATAATATAGAATTAGCATAAATTTCATCCGGATGCCAAGTTCAATTGAATTTTTACAAAAAACTGCTACTGAACTTTTACCTTGTGAAGCAAATACCTACTCCCTTTCACTTGAATTATAAGGTCACTAGAGACTTCAGATGATACCGACCTGCATTCACAGACAAATTTCAGTCATTCTTTCCCAACAATACCTTCATGTCCATTGATAAGAGCTGAGGTTTACCTCACAGCTTCAGTAGTGTAGAAGGTGTCTGGCCGGGTCCCGAGTTTCATAAACTTCATGGCTACTATTTCTGATTTCTTCCTAATTTATGTGTTTCTCAGTTGCTTGCTAACATAGTTGAACCAGAAAGACCCCAGCTTGACAGCCAACAAGAGAGTCCCATTCAGTTGCGTAGATGCTGCAAAAAGTCCGTCGTCCAAAAGCAAGCAGAGAAGTTCTCCAAAGAACACGTTCAAGTCAACCTGTTTCTGCATACCATTTCCTAAAACTCAGCAAAAACAACAAATTTGATAATCCAACCAGATATAAACCATCATCGACAACTGCAACTGTCTAATCTGAAATAAAAAGGAGAAAAATGGATGGAAATTTCACGGATGTGAAAGAAAAACACAGAAGAAGCAGAAGATGCCAAGAGAATTTATTGTGGTGATATACACTGTTGGAGTTGTATAAAGCGGAAATCACTTGCGTAATTTGTCAAAATAACAAACCCCAGTAGACCCGCCAAGGCCAACGTCCTTTCAGTCAAATTCTATACCCCTTACGATTTGGACAGGAAAACAAAGAATCAAAACCACTAGATCCTGTCAATATCATATTTAACCCACTCCCACCAAGCACACCAGCTTGCCATCACCCAAGACTCGGCCATCTCACAGAACCAGATAAAGTAGACATAATAAATAACGGTGATAAAGATTACAACCTCAAATCCAAGGTTCTTGACATTCTCAACATGCATAAATTCTCAGCCATTTACAGCAAAAATTGGACCTGAACGATGAAAATCTGAGGTTTAAGGCACATTTTTGCCACGGACACGCCAGCGTGCAATTCAAAAGGCGACGCCCACATGCTTATCCTGCACCCACTTGTGTCCTTCCATCTCATCATTGCCACAGCATTTTTTTTTTTTTTTCAAAGCACACCCCTTTGATTATTTTAGTCAAACACTATTTAACACGCAACATCATATGCATCTAGAAACTCCATTATCAATATTCAAAAGGGAATAACAGGGGATTCATTAGTAAAAAGTGATATTGAGGTAAAGTAAAATCGGGTATACACTTCTTTATTGAGAACCAAAGAATGCAGAAAAGCAAAAGATGCTAAAGGAAATAATAGGTTATTTATGTTACTACCAATCTCTCCTTTTTAGGGATTGCATTCAGCTCATATGACATTTCAGGTATTACCTACTGGATTAAGTTTACTTCCTGATTTTAACAACAACAGGAAACGCATACTTACCAATGCACAAGACTCCTACACACAACTTTATCCATGTTTTTTAATAGGGCTTTTAGGTGATAAATAGAATAACTTTAACGTTATACTAAAACCCTTAATTCGAACCTTCATTTATAGACTAAAGTTAGCTTTAGCCTTGCTCACCTGTTGATTCCAGGCCATACAAATCCCCTTATTTTCAACCAGAATATTTAGAGGCATTCATATATGGAAATATTTGATAGTATTAATGGTATGTAGGCCGTGACCATGAAACATGGTAAATTATTGGTGTGAAAATGGGGGAACAATGGTTTACCATTCAGGACTGAAATTGGTGTATTAGATAAAGATAGCCCTTTTGTGGAGGCCAAGTTGTCATTAATGAAACGCTAAAATTTCATTGTTTGGCATTTGAGGATCATTTTCAACTTGTTTGGCATTGGATTCTCATAGGCTAACAGTCTTCTATATTTAAGAGGCCGGTTATTCTTTCAGAAAGGTATAAATTTGTGAGAATATGGGCCATTGTTGATTGATCAACAGACCAAAGTCTAACGAGAAAATGATGTTATGTTAGCCATGCGGCCCCTTGACAATTGCATCTTCGTTGACATGCAAAAGGATCATAATTTTTTTCATCCAGAGCTTTAAATTGCGATGCTGCAATCTACAATGACAAGATTTGACTGCACTCTTAGTTTCATGCATCATGTAAGGTAATAGTCAAATATATGCAACGATGTCAGTCTTCGCAAGAAAACTGTATTTGTAATTCTAATTTGTGACCTCTAAGTCAAAATAAAGTAAATAAATTTAGTTGTTACAACAAGCTTCAATTTAGACTTTGGTCCAAGGTTAACAATGGACAATCATGGGGATAATTTTAATGCAAAAACCTTTGGTGGCATCTAATAGCTACGTTGATTCTTGGCCAACCTAGGCAACCCCACATCAGTTCTGAGCCAAGCTGCGATTTCGGCTAATTAAATTGTTGTGTTTGCTTCGCCTAAATGATGAAAATGAGTGCCTTTTTTTTAGCTCATACATTTACTTTTTAACTCCTTGCTAGTGACCTGTTCTTTAATTTTCTATTCATCAACGAAAGAAGCAAATCATCAGGATGTGAACACAAAACTGAGAACAGAACCTTCCTCTACCTCATAACCACCCTCTTAATATAACCATACCCGTATCCTTGTCAAATGTGGTCCACCCTTCAGCATCTTTCAATCAAAAAATGAGAAAAGAGATGAGATTGCTACTTGCAAGTTCTGCTAAGAAAATATATGGCTTTAGCAAGTGCCAAAAGAGTGCGAAGATGTTAATGGTAGGAAAATCCTAAGAAAACAAAGTTGAATTAGTGAGTAGAAGTAGACAATCCTTTATAATGTCCACCTGTTTATAGTGGCAGACAGCTTGAACAAACTTCTATACCCATTTTAATTAAACAATAATTATTTCAATTTTAGAGTGTAAGAAATGACCATGAGGACATCTTTTGGGCTATGGTGGAGTGGAATGGAGAATTCAAACTGCAGCATTAACAAAGAAACACTTATATAAAAGAATTAAAAAAAAGAAAAAAGAAATGCAGAATAAAGAATAAGGAAACAGAAATACACACCCACTGGAATCCCAGTTGCTAATTTCCTTCAGAAATTGCTGAAAGATTGACAAATTTTCTGTTTCTTCATATCTTTTAAGCCCGGTTTTTCGCTTTCCATTGGCACGTAAAAAGCCTTTATATATAGTGTTGAGATACTTTATGACATTACAAAATTGGATGTATCAATTAATTGTGCTGTCCATGGGTTGTACTTGAAAATGTTTCGCCTTATCAGGGCATGACAACAAGGTAAGGAAGGACCCTGGTACGTGTTGCCTTAATCAATGTCTGCCAGAGACCATGACCAAAGCTTTGTGTAGGCTCGATCGCTGGCCGAAACCTCTACGATTGCGAAATTGGCAATCTTAATATTTCAATGGGGACTAAGACAAGATTTACCCAGATAAAAGCCCGAAGTCCCATTACTGGGACCGGGGACCCAGACAGGGACGCGACGTACGTCGCTCAAATTAAAATAATACTTTTTAAAAAAAATAATTACTTTTTAAAAAAAAAAAAAGCACTAAGACGTGCATGAAAATTTAAAAATTGGGTAAATAATTCAAATAAAATGTACATAAATATTATTAAAAAGTGAAAAAGTATTGAATAGCACTTTGTTGTATTTTTCACTTAGTTTCTCTCCCATTTTGTTTTACTTCATACTCGTTTTGTTAATTTTCGTATGGGTTGTGTGATTTTTATAAAAAAGTTTCTGAGTTTCAGAAAAAAAAAAAAAATTATTTTATTTCAAGTAATGTCTGCGTCAATCTCCTGTTACTTTTCTCTGTCTGGGTGGTGTTTTCTTTGAGTACAAGAGAAAGAAATTGAATATAAAACTATAAATATATTATTATAATATTAATTATAATTAATAATAATAATTAAATATAATTAAATAACATGAGATGAATCAAGGCTGGATTTTGAGACGAGCAATGAGTGGATTTGGATGCCAGTGGGCATAGATTTGATGTCAGCCCAACGAGAGAAAGGGAGTGGCCCACAAATGCCGCAATAGTCCTTCTCTGTGCTACCCAACGGGGTGGCCAACAGACAGTGGCTTGTTAGGTGGGACCATCCCCTCGGATTTCTTTCTCGGTGGGTCCCTTTTGCCTCCCTAACATGCAGGTTAGGTCTCTCTATACAGACTGGCTCTGGCCCCCAGGCTCATCAAAGTCTTTCAATTAACCAACTGTTCCGCGTCCATAAGCCGTTAGATTTTGGTTCTTGACTGAGATAGGGTCAATATTTCTTATTCTATACATGAGAAATTCTCAATCTCACAAAACCCACCAAGATTATGGAGACAATTACATAAAAGGAGGCTGATGTCAATTAGTTGTCCAATAATGTATTTTTGGCAGTTTCATATGAATATTGAGATCAAATTTACCTACAAATGAAAATGTCAAAAAAATTCAAAGAATGTCGGTCCGTTACTTTGACAACTTGACAGCATATTTTTTTTGCTACCAAGAAAAATGTGAAATAAGTAGAAATTGCAACAATGAAAGTTGTATTGCAATTGAAGTCTAGCTAGTAATTTAAGATTTGTTTAAAAAAAACAAAAAGAGTGATGCTCAATCAGATAAAGAAGAAGAAGAAGGTAATAACAAGGCTTTTTCGCCCCCGCTTTTGCCTTTTGCTGAGGCCAATCAAGAAAGGGATTGATTAATGGGCACATGTTAGGTCGTCGAGTTAAGTGAGAATCTTTTAATAGGTACATGTGGTGGGCAAAGAGCAATGGTCCACTGGGTTCTCCCGGTGCCAAACTCTTCCGTTTGGAAGCTAGCTTCTTTTTTGACTATTCCATTTGCTGCCAGTATACACCAAAAGACCATTTGCTTAATTGGCAAGATCCTAGATCGTGAGCTTAAATTATATATTTCCCATTAAAAACAGGTGTAATTGAAGTTACTACAATACAAAAACAAAGCATAATGTTAGTTGTCTGCCTTGTTTCGTCTAAGATTTTTGGTCTGGGACAGTGCCTTTTCTTTGTTTATTGACAAGCTTTTTAACTCATCAAAGTAAAACAAAACTTAAAATTGAAGAGACAGTATTCAAACACACATCATTGCACCAATAATACCGTACCGCAGGGGCCAAGTCCCCAATGATGGAAAACTATTTGGATTGATGTCTCGGTACGGGCTGTAATGAGTGGAGCAAAAGCATCACTTCAGATCGAAATTGAAGGTCATGCCTTAAAAAACAGATGTCTCCAGCAAGGATTTTCTTCTTGTTTTTTTTTTTTTGGGTAATACACATTTACTATGTTAAAGCTTACCTTTTCAATGTATTGAATTAGTATTTTCGGAGTGACAAAATTAACTAAGACGATGAACAAAAGACTTTATTACATTAATGCGGAATTCTCTTGAATCGAGAGTCTTGACACGGATATGCAAAATATTTGCATTCAAATACATATAAAACGTACGCTGTATATTTGTCATTTTTGTTTTTGATTGTAATCGTGCCTTAATCAATTAACAATTATCGTATTGTTTTGTCAACTGTATCCTTCTTGCATCACTTTTTGTACGTTTGTGTAACATTATTGATTAATAAACAGGCCTGAAAAGACAAATCGATTATAGTGGGATGAGATCACTGTTCCGGCGGACCCATAAACCCCATCAAGCCATCAACAAGAAGCACTGAGCGAGCAAATGTTGCCAACATGAGTAAATTGTCTTGTTCAAGTGTATGATCCAATGGCAAGCATCGCAGCATGGGTTATGTCAGTTATCACTGTCTGGTGTCCCTTGTCCGATGCAACAACCTTTTCTCCCAGGAGCTCGAAATTTTGTTCCTTGTTAGAAGCCGCACACATGCTCGCACTAGCGCTCCACAGGGGACGAGAGTGGCACATTTGATACGACATGCCTTGCTGGGTCGGTTGTTTTTGTTCCCAAACTTTTATTGAATTGTACCATTCACATTTTTGCACAGCCCTCGTCATCGGTCCATCCTACACAAGCTGCAGTGGCCACGGATGATCCAACTGTTACTGTCTGCTTTTCAATTTGTGATAACCCTTGTCATTTATCCAGACATCGATGTGGGGTCTTCGTGATTCCCGGCGAGTCTAGTCAGATAGAAGTGCCAAGGCCACCGTTAGCCTCACACGTTGCGTTGCTCTCTCCAGGTCCCACCAAAGTGAGCGTAGTTTTGGTAATCAACAATCTTGAGAGCTCGATTGTGTGGACGACAGGGAAGATTTGATCCGGGGTAGACCTAAGTTAACATTGCATGAAAGTGACTTTTTATATTTGTAATACTTATCATCTTTGATTATGATTATATATTAAAAAAAATTAAAAATAGATAATTAATAATTATAGTAATACGGTTTTAATTTACTTGCGTCTATGAATGTGACGTCTTCATTAACATAATCCCAAGAATTATCTTATGTGACTTAAAAAACAAATCCATGCGTTGAACTTTCCTAACAAAAATGATCTTGATGGTAAATTCCAAAAAACAAAACATAAATAAAGAGGAAACCAACTAATCTCTTTTGGCTGTTACAAGATTATAAAGACAGAAACCAAAAATTGGGAGGAACCATACATGATTGCTCTTTCTTTTTCCTTTTTTTTTTTTTTTGGGGGAGGGGGGGGGGGTTTCCCGATCTAATTATGCTCATTTACACACTCTTTCTGAAAACATGCATGCATAGCAAATTAATGAAGAGCAATCGACGAGATATGCTAGCCAGGCGGCTGCCTTTTTACTGTTTATGATTGGAAGAATGTAGCCGAGGCCTTGCCTTGCTGTCGCTTTATTATTCTCTTATTATGAACGAAATGATGATGGATTGACCTAGAACAGTAATTTTGCTCTCCTAAACCTACAGGTACAGTCTTTTTGGTCTGTCAAATGTCTGAGATTAGGTGGCTTAGAGACAAAGCAATTAAATGGAAGCCATGGCAAATTAGTCAAAAGCCAAAAAGCTAAAAAGCTTGAAAATCACAATTGTAGTAGTCGGTAACATGATGAGATAAACACTAACATAAGCATAAAAATCTTAATTTCGGGGTTTTGTTACTTTCACGCAGACTATTTTGACGTAAAATATACAAAAATAAGATAATAATTGTTGTAATTATGCATAAAAAAATTATAAAATTATAATTGATTATAATAATATGATGTAATTAAAAAAAAAAAAAAAACTCATATCTAACCGGCATCAATAACTTAGCATCTGTCCACCATTTCCATGATTATCGGCCAATTACTCACCATCACAAACCGCTCCAGTTCTTTGTCAAAGATTCGCGTCCAACGCATGGATAGGCAGCGATGAGCGTGACCCGACAGGCTTGCATCTCAGCTTTAGCTAATTGGTACTGACTCTGAAATTCAAGAAAGAAAAAAATAAATAAATAAATAACCCGTAGGGAAAAAAAAAAAAAAAAAAAAGTAAATATATATAGATCTTTTCATGATTTGGACCAAACCAATCATCAAAATGCCAGCCCACACTTTTTATAGATCTTTTGTTTTGGCATTAAATGATTTCTCTTCGTTTTTTCTTGCTAATTTGTTTCATATTTCAGGGTCAATAACTCATCATTTTTACATTTGGCGAATAATTTAACAAAATCTTTATCCAGAAATAATTTAGGTATCAAAGTAGCTTGCATTTCAAAATTTAACATTATTATTATGCTAACATCCAAAATTTGGCATTTCTAATTTAAAAAAAAAAATTCAAAATTCTGAAATCTAGAAGAGTCAGATGCATTTGTGTACATACAGCAGGGGTAGCTTTATTTTTTTCCCCTTAAAATCTTATAGTTTTTCTGTCATGGGTTCGAATGTGCATTTTCAAAATAAACGTTTTGACCTATTGGAGTGTGCTTTTGAGTCTAGAGATCACTGTACAATATTATTAATACTGAGATTTTCAATGAAACAGCAATTTAATTTTGGATATCAATATAATGATGCGCTTTGATATTTAAGTTAATGCAAAACAAAGTTTGTGTTAAATTTGTTAAAAATTACAAAAGAAGCTTTTTTTCCTTTTCTTTTTTTTTTTTTTTTGGACTCGTTTGTTATTTTCTTAAAAGATTTTTCTTACTCTTATTTCATTGTGAATGGTTTAACGGAGTAAAGTACAATTAGACAACCAAATCTTATTGTCTGATTTTGACCTTTATGCTTAGCAACCTCCTCTACTATATTGGATCTGTACTTTTTTTAAAAAAAATTATATTTCCTAATAAAATTGATCTAATCTATAAAAAAAATAAAAATTTAATACTGTTGCTTCTTTTCCTTTCTTTAGGAGATTAAAGTTATGCGTCAATGTAGCTTTTTCCCACACAGAATTTTTATTTTGTCATCTTCCCTGCTTTTCTTTTTTCTCGCATCTTTTCCCAAAGATGCTGTTTCGACGGATGCTGCACCTTTTTGGCCGTTAATACTTTACTGTGCGTCTGGAACATGAAGGCATTTTTCTTTTTCTTTTTTTCCCTTTTTCCCCCCTTGGGTTGGTATGGACATCTCTGCATTCCTGAAAGGTTTCTTTTTTTTTTTTCTCAGTCGAAATAGCCATAACGAACAAACCACTAATAGAATTGATTTTCCCTTTAATTTTTTTAAGGAGAAATACTTAACATGATAGCATGGTAACGATGGTTACTTACTTCATTAAACACACTAGAAAGATTCGAACTTGAAATCGTAATCCTATTGTATTGGTGATTAAGTTCATTCACCTGTCAGGCAATTAGCAAGACTTGCTTCTGCATAAAATTTATTCCGAATTTGGGTATAAACTGGTACCACTGGCTAGCAGAAAGAGATTAGCGAGTTTCTCTTCCTGTCCCCCATGAGGAGTACCAGTAAAAAAAAACCTGAACTTTTAAATTTAAAGTTTCAAGTTGCAATACCCTTTTTTTTTTTTTTTTTTTGGGTTTCTCGCGATCTGAACTTAAATTACTGAAATTAAGAGTCAAACTATTCTACCCCACTGGACCATTTGGCTGGGAGGGAATACAACTTTGTCAGATGTGGAAGTAGAAGGGCCATCCATGGTCCTTTGATGCAAGAAGTCAGAAATTAAATATTAGTGTGATCAGTCAAAGAACATAAAGTATCTAGTCAATGATTCATCGATCTTGTTATGTCACATTGATGATTGATGTCAGGAGCATCGTTTCATCTCTTTGGTTGTTCGAAGTTGAACGACTATTCTACCGTCAAATAAATAAATAAATAAAATAAAGGAGAAGTTGAACAACTTTTCAATTACATCGTTCAGATCGTCTAACTAAATTCTTACGATTCACTTTGGTCCAAAATTAACTATATTTTCATTATTATTAACATACGTTAAATGCTGGGGTTCACATCAACTTTAGTATAGTTTAGGAGATATGAGATAAACATAAGCCAAGCAAAAAGCAATGCTTTTTATTTTTTATTTTTTTATCATTTCTTAATCATTTTTTGAGTTCGGTCAAGTTAAACTCTACCTTGATGATGACCTCATCTGTGCATATCTGTGAGCCGTTTCCTTTTGGGATTGAAAGATTTTAATCATCACATGGGTAAGTCCCATTGTCCGTTGGTTTTTTACATGGAAAGGAAGCAATATGCAAATTGTTAGACATGCTTTGACTAGATGTTCAAGCCTTGATTTTATTATTTAAACGACTAATTGGTTATTTTATTAATGAATAACCAATTAATTGGCAATTGATGAGTTCCAAGCTAAAAAATCAAGTTGCCAAATTCCAAGGGGCTAATATATATTAATTTAACATTAACACCTTTTTTGATTGTAGCATTAACATATGGTAATTAGCATATATATATATATATTTACCCTTGTATATTCAAACGCGCAAAAAGGGAAAGATAATCATGGAGATCCCATCCATAGATAATCATGGCGATGCCATTCGCTTAAGTGATCAAATACGAAACAGCAAGTGCTAGGCAACTTTTTCCTCGATAAAGGAGCGGCAGATAATGAAAAGCTTCCATGCATTGATGGGTCTTGGTAGGTTAATCCGAGGGTTTATAGCACTTGCTGATGTGAATATTGTTTCCGTCATAAATGGATTGCTTCAGTTTACCCTTTCCCATTATTGAAATGGACTTTGCTTGCCAAATTGTAAAATGAATATATTGTTTGGTTTGCACCTTGATCCTAAAACTAAGAGTTCAGACGACGACTGTTGCCAACTATCAAGATTATCAATTTTGAATCATCAGCATCAATCGTGAATCACTAGCTATCAATGAGTATTTTATTAGTTATCAAACGACTTGAACTAAATGTATCCAAAACAGGGTGACTGACAAATGTACCTTTCGGTTTGGCAAAAGGTAGAACTATTGAAAAACCAAAAGGTGTTGGTGCCCATGAAAGTAGGTTGGCAATGGCAACCCCACTTCGCAGAAGTATGTTGCCCTGGCGGTATAAAAACATGCATGGATCAGTGTTTTGTATACATTGAAAGACTAGAATCGTCCAACAGAGCATGTGAGGATTGTCTTTCATGTCACCAGGTCTCAAGGTTTAGACTTGTCCCGCATCAGAAGGCCCAGTGAAGATCCAGGTGGCCAGTTGGTAAGGGAACGTTGACAAATCCAAATCTCCAACCCCATCAGAAGACTTTGACCGTACACATGCGTTCTTGTCCTTGCTGGGTTGTCTGGGGACCCCCAAGTAACAACCATTAGTAATGTGCCACGTGTGAAGAAACTTAGACCAATGGCTAAACAAACTGGGGTCAAGATTGCAGCGGTGAGTCCCCAGGATCACCTCGTTCGCGGTGTGTTTATGGGCTGGTCTGGGCCTGGCTCACTTGCCACCTATAAGACTAATCTTGGCATGGGCCCACACGAGTTACCAAAATACGGACCTTCCTCAAAAATCCGTCTTTAAATGGAATGGGCCAGCTCAGCTTGTTCTGGGCTCATACGTCCCAACTCTTCCATATATGAACAACTTTTTAAGGTTTGAAATTGTAAATTGTTAAATTCAAATCCCATTCCATGTCCGGAAAACCATGGGATGAAGGAAAAGTATTTCATTTGGGTGAATTTCCTTCTAAAACCCTTCATTGGAAAGGATGTGTTAACTCAATTCTCCTCAAGTGATACCCACAATTTTACTACTAAAAATTGAAATGATTGCATTATGTGGTAAGTTGAGCCATTACATTAAATTTACAAAGGAGCAAAATTTTATAATACCATACAAGTATTATCAGTTTCCCTCAAAACTGCCTTATATAAGGGATTCATGGGCTGCAACAAAAAAAAAAAAAAAAAAGGATTTTGCCAGAAACTTTTTGGTGTAAAGCTCGTATCTTCTACAAGAAGCCCAAAAGACTACAAAAGGCCGAAAGCCCTAAACCATAAAATATCTCTTTTGTCACTAAAATGCCCCCTTTTTTAGGTAATCTTTTATTTTCATCCCTTTTCCTTCAGACTGGGTCTTTGCCGCTTCGATTTTCATTAATTGTAATGTCAGACGGAGTGGGGGCCTTTGAACATATCATTGAGAGAAAGGAAAAGCATGGAGCAAAAGTAGTTATTTAGAACAATTTCGACTTAACTCCAGCGGATTGACCTGGTCAGCATACCAATGTGTCATTTTCAAGTAATCTCACACAAATATTTTTTCTCTTTATAATATATTTTTTAATTAAATAATTTATTAAATCATGAATTACATAATAAATAATAATTTTTTATTTTCCTATAAATTTTATGCATTTTTTTATAGGATTTAAATTAAATAATTCTAAAATAGATTAAGAAGAGATATTTTGGCGGTCCAACAAACAACAATGTTTGCAATAATTGCAATCGAACGGTCCATTTATGCCGAAAATGTCTACAGTTGTCGGAAAGGTGCCATTTCAATCTTCTTCTCGTTGCTTTTTTGTAACGGCAAAGGCCTAGAAGGCTAGAACCACACTCCTTTTTATTTGGTATCTAATTAATTAAGTATATAATACATCTCAATATTTCCAAGACGAGAGAAATAAAAAAGACCCAAAATAACAGAAAAAGAAGCTGTAAAAACACGTGAAGTGTTACTGCAGAGACGTTACATGGAAACAAAACATTCTGCTCTCCCGCTCTCCCCGTCCTGCAGTCTCTCACTTAATAATAAATAAATAGATTGTTTTGCCACTATATTTTATAAAATTTCACAAAAAAAAAGAAAAAGAAAAAAAGAGGTATTGCAATGTACCCAAGACGTCAAAAATATGAATTCAGCTTTAGTTAAGATGCTTACTTAAAGTCTTATTGCCAACCCAAAACACCAAGGCCCGGTTTCAAAGTCTGTCTGCATTGCCTTGCTTAAATCTTAAACGAGGCATCTGTCCCGTTTCAATTTTTTTTTATCTTTAAATAAAACCACGTGGCTACTTTTGACATTTTTCTTCCCAAGATAATTGACTCACGTCTTCGTTGAGCCGAGTCTTGAAATGTTTAATTTTAGCTCGTTCGATAAATGAGCATAAAATAAAGTGCGAGGTCGATGACATCTTCCACCTAATTAGCCAAGCCTTGTGGAAATAAAAGGAGATTATTCTAATTTAACCAATTCATACAAAAGTCTATTTCATAATTAAATATAAAAATACGAGAGTTTGAATATAAAATTATTTTATTATAAATTTTTAATACATATTTATAATTTTTTTTTTTATCGATTAAAGAAAGAAAGAAAGACACATATTTACAATTCTTTTTATTAATTAAGATTACATATCGAAAGACTAAATCTGTTAACTCACGCCTATGATAATCGCAATATTCAAATTCAAGTTTAAAATGTATTAATCTAACAATATTCGCGTTCATGTAACATTTTCGGTCAAATTATATGTTAGGAATCCTCGGAAGTCGTTTACGTGTAATTGGAATTTTATTACAAAGTTTGCTAATTCGACTTACGCAGGTTCGGTTTTAGAAGAACCATCGTAGAAACTTGGATCTCTTATACTCCGGACTTGCTTAGTTGACCATGGCAACGAACTGACCCTATCAAAGAACAGGTCAAGAATTAATACATCATACTAGGTCTATTATACCCTACTAAAACGGATCGGGTAAGGGCTAAATCATTCATACTTAAAGTATTGATTAGTTAAAACAAAACTAATAAAAAAGACTTAGCAAAAATAAGATTAATAAATAAATTTATTTAAAGATAAATATTATAAAATAAATTACGGTGTCAAAAATATTTATTTATTAAAATTATTTAGTTATTATATTTACAAATTATATATATATATATATATAATTAAATTTCTTTAATTAATTAAAAAAATATTTCAATCAAATAAAAATACTAATAACAAATAATTTTTTTAATAATTTATAAATTTTTCAATAAATTAAATAATTTATTAATAATAAAATAATTTTTAATTATATTTTAAACTATTTTAAAAATATACTTAAAATGTAATATTTTAAATTTTTTGTGATATTTTTTAATTTATAAAATTCATAATAACATGATTTGTAATTATATATTTTATTTTACTTGCAAAAAAAAAAAAAAAAACTCAATCTCTTAATAATAGAAAAAATTAACAAATAATTTACAAATAAAGAGAATATTTATTTATCAACTAAATCGACTCTTTGATTTTCGTCACATTTTACTTTAAAGTTACCTTCTTAGGTATTACGATAAATCATATACTTTCTATCATGAGAAAGTTAAAAAGAAAATTTATTTCGGTATTCCTGGAATTGCTTTCTAGTTTAATTTGCCACCGGCTATGCTTGATTGAGCCAGTCTTTCTAGTAACGGTAAGCTGCATTCATTCGTCTTACAATATTATCCCTCCTAGCTCTAATTCGTCTATTTATTAAAGAAACCCACACGAGCTTTTACTTAAACCCCACCCCAAAATGAGGATAAATAAACAATTTAATATGGTTTTTAATAAACAATTTAATTAATTCATTTTAAAGTTTATCCTAAACTTTCCTTTCAACGTATTATATTTCCCGTGTCATGTGGAAGACAATAGATTTGTTTATGTCTTCTGGAAAGTAGACTAAAATAATAGCAGCCTGCCAGGTGCTGGACACGAGAAGTCTTCTTCTATTTGGATTAAAAAAAAAAAACAAAAGAAAGACAAAATGTATTTCATTTGGCAGAAAATGTATTGTAATTTTTTTAAAAAATATAAACTGCATCAAAAAAAAATATTGCAGTCTCACAGAAATGTAAATCATTTTTAATAACCACTGTATTAAAAAAAAAAAATCAAAATGCACTGTATCTACAGAAAAATGTATTGAATGCCAAAAAATGTACCATCGAAAAAAATATCTATGCAAAGATGTACTAAATTATTTTAGGTGGAAAAGAAAAAGAAAAACCCAACAGTTCTGTTTCAAAGCTGTCAAGTTTTTTTTCCTAAAAAAACATTTATTAAACGAGAGGATACTTTTGTACTTTCCACTATAATAAAGATGAGATGTAATTTCATCAACATATTATCCTTAAAAGAAAATAATAGTTATTTTTAAGGACCTACATGTAATTTAACAAAATGTGAAAATTCTCTACAAGGTCAAGACATGCCACACGTCCTACGAGAAACCAACCGGCTCCCAAATTTAACGCGTAATGAGCCCATAGAATTTTCATTTTTAGCGATTCCTTTGATGGAACGTACAATGAATATTCTTGCGCGTATGCCCTTAAACCAATTAAGAATAATGAAAATTTGATGGGATGAGATTTATATTCGCCTATGTTTCTACAATATCTTTTTTTTTTTTCAAAAAAATATTTATTGGTAAAATTTTATGAATATAAATAAATCAAAATATTTTATATTATATAAATAATATTTTATATATTTATACAATATATTAAAATATATAATAAAATGATACAAAATTACATAAATTTTTATATATTGTATAAAAATATTTTAATTTAATATAAATACTTTGTATACTCAATAAACACATTTTGTGTTTAGTTATATTTATAAGATCGCACTCTTTTTTTTTTTTTTTTTTTTTTTTAAATGGCTAAAAAAAGAACAAAGCTGCAACAAGAATTTCAAGCAAAAAATGTAGATGGATCATTACGCACGACAACAACGTTTGTCTAGAGCCACTCAATGGACAGACGCGTCTAAGTCCGAGGAGAAGTTGGAACCCGACCCAGTCCAACCCGGAAACATTTGTGAAATCCCCAAATTGTTCGCCCTCATTACCCACAACGTTTAAATCGAGTGTGGGCATTTTGGTCAAATAAAAATTGTTGTTTGCGATTATATTATATAAAGACGATCAGAGCGTTATCTCTCTGCTTTCTTTATCGTTGCTTTTCTTTACATCTGCCATCTGTTTACAAAGAAGCCTAGGCGATTTTTATTCTTTCTGATTCACATTTTGATAGTTTATTATTATTATTATTATTATTTTTATCTTGTTCTTGGTTCTTTCGTTTACTTTTTGCTTGGAGGGATCGTTGTTTTTTCGGAGATTTTTGAGGCTGTCTTTTTGGCTAACTTGCCCGTTGTTTATTGTAAAAAAGCAGGCATTTTTTCCCTATATTATAGAGAGAGAGAGAGAGAGAGGGGGGGGGAGAGGCTATTTTTTTACTGGTTCTGCTGCTGGGATTCACCGGAGATCGAGGGGTTTGCAATTGGAGGCTACCCATTATTTCCTATTTTGCCATCAATTACTTGGGAGGATTTGTTCAGGGACTGGGTGGACATTTTGGTCATTGGTGGTGAAACTTGGTATCTTTCTTCCATTTACTCTCCCTTTTTGGTGGAATTTGAATTGGGGTTTTTAGATTGGTGGAAATTTGGGAGATAAGCAAAAAAGAAAAAAAAAATGTGGTGGATGATGGGTGAGAATGGAGGCCATTATTGCTCCAAGAAGACTGATGATATATGTGGAGATGTTTGTGGTCAGGTACTTGAGTTTCAGTTTCCTTTTTAAATTTTTTTTTTTTTTAAATTTCTGTTTTGGGGGTCCTGTTGTTTTGGTTTGATTCAGTGGAATGCATCTGATCTGTCTAGTTAAACATTCTAATTGCAATTTTTGGATTGGGGATGTTTGAGTACAGTGAGAAACCTTAAGTAAAGTTTGGATCTTTGGCATCTTTCTTGCTTTGTGATTAGAAAAGGAAAGATTAATGAACTTGTGTGTAAAAGCATTTTGGTTTGAAGAAAATTTGCTTGCGAATCCCAGATTCAGCCTTTGAATTGGGTTCCTTTCACAATTTGTAGAATTGTTGGTTGTTAGACCCAATAGACTTTTAGTTCTTGTGTTTTGAAATTCAGCGATTTTCGTGTGATGCATATTGTCATAACAGGGAGGGTTTGGTTTTTCTTACTGGTAGTAAATTGCTTGTTTGGGAGTCTACAATCTGGGGATTTTGATCTTTAAATGATTAATTTTCTGTTGGAAACTCTGGTTGCGAACGCGGTTAATTTCATGCTTTTTCCCTTTTGATAGTACTTTCTGGGGTTTTTGGGGGCACAACTCTCAAAGGGAAGAAAAATATGTTGGAAATGTCTTTAAAAGGGAGTCACCTATTTCTCCCGTTGCCGTCCATTCGTAGAATCAAACAGTGGATTACTGTTCATCAAAACACTGTAACCCCCCCCCCCCAAATCCTTTTTTTTTTCCTGTTTCTTGTTTTGATGCATTATTATCCAGAGTTGATGTGCTGAAATCTTTCTAATTCATCTGCATATCATGTTTAGTAATTTAAGCATGATAAATGCATTTAGTTTGTTGTTTACATCTTGTTTATTAAGTTATGTGAATTCATTCCATATGCAGGATTCGAGCCGACTTTTGAGCATGTCTAGAATCCGTTGTATCCTTCGTGGAGTGGATTTAAAGACCTATTTATTTCTTTTTATACTTGTGCCGACCTGTGTCTATGGCATCTTTATGCACGGACAGAAGATTTCATACTTCCTGCGTCCACTATGGGAATCACCTCCTAAACGCTTCAATGAAATCCCACACTACCATCATGAAAATGTATCAATGGGAAACCTTTGCAAACTCCATGGTTGGACAATTCGTGAGTTTCCCAGGCGTGTTTATGATGCAGTGTTGTTCAGTAATGAGCTGGACCTCCTTAAAATTAGATGGAAAGAATTGTATCCTTACATAACACAGTTCATCATCCTGGAGTCTAATTCAACGTTTACTGGGGCCTCGAAACCACTCTATTTTGCCAGTCATCGAGATCAGTTTAAATTTGTTGAGCCAAGATTGACTTATGGAACCATTGGAGGGAGGCCTAAGAAGGGAGAGAACCCTTTTATTGAGGAGGCATATCAACGAGTTGCATTGGACCAGCTTATCAGAATGGCAGGAATTTCTGATGACGACCTGTTGATAATGTCAGATGTTGATGAGATACCAAGCAGACATACTATCAATTTGTTGAGGTGGTGTGAGGAAATTCCTTCAGTCCTTCATCTCCGGCTGAAGAATTACCTTTATTCTTTCGAGTTTCATTTGGACAATAACAGCTGGAGAGCTTCAGTACACAGGTATCAGACGGGCAAGACACGTTATGCACATTATCGCCAAGGAGATGACATTTTGGCAGAGGCGGGCTGGCATTGCAGCTTTTGTTTCCGTCACATAAGTGAATTTATATTCAAGATGAAGGCTTACAGCCATCATGATAGGGTGAGGTTCAAGCGGTATTTGAATCCTGAAAGGGTGCAGAGATTAATCTGCAAGGGTGCTGATTTATTTGATATGCTTCCAGAGGAGTACACATTTAAGGAAATTATTGGCAAAATGGGACCAATTCCTCATTCCTATTCAGCAGTCCATCTTCCATCATATCTTTTAGAGAATGCTGATAATTATAAGTTTCTATTGCCTGGAAACTGCTTGAGAGAAAGTGGGTGATTTCTTGCAGGTAATTTTCTGTGCTCGTTTTGTTCAAGGCTAGGTGGAGCAGCAGCTGGTTGTGTGGCTCTCTTGTGATGTGTCCCACTGAAAACCTTAATGTGCTTTGTTGTCGACGCTGGCCTGCCATATATCCACCCAAGTCTGAGAATTAGTGGGCGAATTCTTTGATTCTAGTATCCGGTGTATATAGCTTTCTCTTGTTTGTAATCAAGGATCATGCTTGTCTGACTGGATCCGAACTTGCCCGTGACTGGAACAGCTGAGTCATTTCCAGGAGCTCCTGTACCTTGTAGTATTGGTGTATGTTATGACCCGATTCGCCAAACACTTTCATAATTAGTCCGAGGTTCCCTGATCTCCCACCATTGGGAAGTTTTGTTTCTGAGGCATTTATTCCTACATGTCATCGACTTCTTTAATTCATGGTATCTGATTCTCTTTTCTGTCATCCATTTTTGTTTGATTTAAAGTGACAAACTTGACAGCTGTGCAGAGTGCATGTTTAGTTCACAATTAACCTTAGATTTCTTGCCTTCGCGGAAAAACAAGGGGAATGTTTTATCTTAGGCGTAAAGGAAAAACTTGAATGAAATCCCCGATACTTTGTTTGATGGATCATCCATCAGCGACTTACCTTCAACGATACTTATTTTTTCAATTTTGCAAAACAAAAAGTTGTTGGTTCTTTCTCATATCCCCAAGGAATAAGATGCTTTGAAAAACAATTCGAAAGAGAACGTCACCGGGTATAGAATGTGAAGCATGTCCTACTTTTGCTTTCTGGGCGTGCATATTCTTCGCAGCGCTCCTGATGTGCTTGGTGGCCCCCCACCTGATGTGCTTGTTGGCCCCTCTTGTTGGGAATAAGCCAGTGAAGACTCGCAGTCGGTGGCAGATGCTGATTTTTTTTTTTTTTAATATGTTGTTGTCACAGATGACAAATTTATTCATATAAATATAATAACAAAAACAATACATGTATGAAAATTAAAAAAAAAAAAAAAATTATCGTATGGTAATGGAGAAAATGGACATCATAAAGGATGTGTAGAGGACGCTTTGTTACAAGGAAACTCAGTTTTCCAAAATGAACGCCTCTGCCAAATGTTGACAATTTCACCAAGTCCAAGGTTAACTGACAAACATGAACATTCTTAACCCCAGAAAATGGAAAATACTTCAACAAAAGGAAAAGAAAAAAATACGTCATATATGGAATTTATTTAATTTTTCCCTTTTCTGCAGTCTCTACAACGATATTAACTGTCAATCTAGTTGATAACATATAGCTGTTACAATGAGAAACTACCCAAGTTGTTCTAAAAAATTCTACATGGTACCGTGAGTTGTGCACAATGACGGTGAAGTATACACTCAGCTTGTACATAGTTGCCTTGCCATCCCCCTCCTAAACCTTGGAACTAGAAGAATCAATCCCCATTGCCCTAAAAGAGGCATTTTCTGCATTTGCCATCCGGGTCTGAAACATGGTCCATTCCTTCCAACACCCCTCCCTCACCTAGCACCAATTGCTGAATTAACATCTGGAAAACCTACCAGCTGTAGGTTTGCATAGCCAACTAAGAAGCACGAGAAAGAACATGGGGAACTTCCGGCACTTGCATTGCACTGGGTCAATCAATAATCCTTCTTGTCCAAAAAACGTCACCAACAAAATATCTGTCACATCTCATGCATTTGGACTGTTACATACGGAGGAGTAACTAGTCACACATGCAAGTGCGACACTTTTTCCCATTTACTTTTTTCCCTTATCCTTCATTATAACTTTTTCAGTTTGGTGGGCATTTTTCTTTGGTTGGTTGGGGGAGTGGGGAGTGGGGAGTGGGGAGCGGAGAGCTTATTACTGTAGCTCTGCATCGTGCAGACAATTTGACAGATGAATAAAACATCAATGGGCAGGCACATTTCCTTACCCCTTGCCATGGTGCCTTCCCATTTTGTGACTCGCCCTAACAATCAACAAACAAGTAGTTAGTACCCCTTTTTTTCAGAAAACCTTAACTTAATTCGAATGGAGGAAGTAAAAGCAGGTGTAAGTGAGAAAAACAATGATTTTACTTTACCTGGTTCCCAAGTGATGGAAACGTTTGATGAACAATCCACCGGGAATCTACAGTTCCAATCTTCTCATGTGCAGGCTGTGCTTAACAGGAAAAAAATATAATAGACAAGTTCTGCTCACAACAACATTATAAGAAATGGAAAACAAAAGAACAAAAACAGAAAAAATAAACCAAAGAGAAGGATGGGAACAGGTTTCTTGCCTCTTTGCATTTCCTAAGAGCAAAGTAAAGACCTCATCCATGAACCAAGTTGTTCTGTAAATTCCGGAATGAGGTAATTGAAACACACCATAACAGAGGGAAACGAAAGCCAGAGATACGAAGAGAATTTGGTACAATTCTTCCAGCCTGAATCACATGCCACTCACACCTTCATGAATCTAGCGAAAACACTGGAGCCATGATCCCAACAAATCTGCATCCAGAAGCACACACATGGGAGCATAAGAAAACCATAAAGCATTTCCCACCTCTCTGGAGTCATCACATGATGGACAGAAAAGCCAATGCGTGGAGAATAACAATAACAGAGACCAAGCTATTCTTGTGCCGCACAAGGCAGTGGATGTGGATCTGTACACCAGCCAGGCTTCTTCTCTGTCTCTCTGATAGGAATCAACAGAAAAGGAAAAGGAATGTTGGCCCATAATTTTTTATAACAAGTGAACTCACGAGTATGTAATGTGTACAGATTTCCCATCATTCTTATTTGTGAACTTCACGGTCACCTCTCTTTTGTCATCTGCCATGTTAGCCCCTTGTCAGGTTCCAAGCCAGGCTGCGAAATGTCGAAGCCATGTTTCTTCACTAGTTTTATGTATTTATAATGAGTAAAAAGCCATGGCAAAGTTTTCAGTATGCTCAAACAGAGAAATTATAAAGAGCCATTTTACACCAAATACTCACTCTTATGCACTAAAGTGCTCAACTCCCGAGTCTTTGTCCCAGATAAAGATATGGTCATATGGTGCCACAATATTGTGATCTAGAAAGTGCTTGGCATACCACCTTCAAAAAGCTATAAGGTTAAATGTGCAAGCAGTTTTCAGAAACTATCAATAAGTACACTCGAGCCACTAGTGCCCCCTCCCCTCCCCAAAAATAAAAAAAGAAAACCTGTAACCATGAGCTAGCTGTTATAGTTTGTACTGTTATTGTTGTTATCATATGCACTGTCTTACAAGAAACAAAAGCAAGAAGTTAACGATGGTCCTTCAACATTTAGTTTGCTTTCTAGCACTCTTATGAACCTGATTGGACCATTCAAATCCATCCCATTCAATCACTTTTCCATCATAATGGAATGAGACAATTGTGAAGTTCTCTGAAAACTGCAAGAACCAAATTCAATCACATTCTCAGCCATCCAAGCACGTACACAAAAACACGAGGATATGGGAAAGGGAGGCCCACAAAAAGACACACACACAGACAGAGAGTGAGAAAGAAACCTTTTTAACACATGCATCAATATTTGCTCTCTGATCACAACCAACCGTGAATGCTACAAGATATCTGGGTGTAATTGCCAAGTCCTGCTGAAAGGAATAATCATAATAGCTATTTCTTTCTCACTTGCTAGTAAACTGTTGTGTCATTACAATAAGAAGAATGAGCTGCAAACTACAATAACAATTATTTTGATTGAGAGGTCAAAAATAATGAGGGGGTAGTTCGAGCCTCAAGTTATGCATATAAGAGTTGTGGCAGGACACAAACCTCATTAGGGTTGCCCCACAATCTTCGCAAATAGAAATCTGACTCAGCCGCAATGATTCCTGGTGTTTCTGCACCCTGGGGGTTAGAGGGGACCCAAATCTTCAAATACTCATGGTAGAAACACAACACAAGAACAGAACTTAGCTCACACACATCATATAGTTTCAAGTAAGTCCGTATCAAAGGAGATTTCTATTCAATTTTTTCCATAAACTGAACACAAAACCGTGTTTATTAGGCATGTAGCATGTATACAAGAAGGGGCTTCACAACTAGTCTTTCTTCCTTCTTTACTTGTTTACCTTCGTGAGAGCTATTAATGGTTAGAGGAGAGCTCTAATGGATTTTTTGCGCACTAAAATAGCATTTTCGACTTACTTTTTGTTAGTTTTGTCTTTTAAGCTTAAATGTGCTCTAGCTGACTGCAACCTAAAACAACAAATATGTACACCACATTATCCAAACAAAGGTACAAGAATATCTACAAAAATGACAAAGGTGGATGTTGCTTCATTCAAAATCTATACATCAATCCCACCACAATATGGTATTGAAACTTAGAGATATCACTTAACCATTTGCAATTAATGCTTTTTTGTGCCTACCTAGTTGGAAAAATTCCCTAAATTTTCTTCTATATGGTTCTGAAAATGCATTTCCTCTAGAAAGGCCAAAAAGCTGTCCAGGAACAACAAAACTTCAAGGCAAAGAAATTCAGTAAACATTAGCAGTTGAAACTAAACGTGCAGATTAAGCAAACAAGGCATACCTTTGATGTACCATTCAGATTTGTGGCCCGAGTGAAGTTATCCTTTGCATAAGATAATTTTTTATCATCCATGTAAGGGAGATCAATAGTAGGAAAAAGACAGGATGTAATGTTCAGCTGCGATAGGCAGACATATTATTATTTTTCCACAATAGACAGATCATGTGCATAGAGAAATAGACAGAAGCAGTAAAGGGAAAACAAAAACTAAACAAAACAAGCACAGAAAAAGGAGAGAAACTTAAAAACTGTACATACCTTTCTAAGTGATAGAATTGGAAAAGATAAACCGATCAAGAAACCAAAAACCACTCCCAGAAATATTGTTATGATAAGCCCTGTAGTCTCATTTGGTTTTCGGGAAGGCATACCGCACCAACGATATACAGATGTCAACTAAAAAAGTTGCCATCAATCTAAGCCTAACTTCTATTTTCAACGGAATGAAAACAAAGAAACATTAAAAAAGAATGTAGACGGTATGCTCAGGGCAGCCAGTGGGGAGGGTGTATTGAGCTCTTTGTAGAGGCAGTCATCAGGAGATATGAACCTGCGTGTAAGGATTCCCATTCTATTTACAATCTTCTGACCATATGCTTATGAGGAATAAAAGTGATAATGCCACAAACAATAGTTGTGCGCCGCTTAGAAGGTCCTGAGCTGCCTAATCTCCTTGAAATGAAATGAGACCCTAATGAAGGAATGCAGGACCTGAGATAAACAGCGGAGCAAACAAGTCATCAGTCAAGGTGAAAGCTCTGTTTCACAAACCCAGATGTCTATCAGAAGGGTACATCCTAATCATTGCACGGTCAAACTTCAAGTCCAAATTATGACACACAATCGATGAACAAAAACAAAACTTCAAGACTATAAACAATACAAAAGATTATGCGGTACTACAGTTAGATTCATACCACCGGACAGCAATCGTCTCTTGTTCAAAACAGAGAGGACGCCCTAATATAATACCAAACCCATGAGCAAGCAAGCATGCTGAAATGACAGGAGAACCATAAGATGATAGAGCTAATTATCACATTCTCTATCTTTCCATCCCACTATCCTAGATGAAATTCCCTCTTAAGTGGTTTGCACGTCGATAAAAATCAAATTCGGAAATAACCAAAAAGATCAGTGATACCTTAAGAATGAATGAATTGATTGACTTTACTCAGCACTAGAAACTAGCAATTCCCAAAATACGCTGACTACACCTCCCCAGACCCCACAATGTAGGAGCCTCATGCATTGGAAACGCCCCACCCTTTAGCCAACCATAATTAACTTTAGGATTAAGAGTTTGTGATTGTAGCTGTAAGCATGTCTCCTTCCACGGGATCCTCCACAAGAAAACTCAACTGAAAAAGCTGCCCCAAGCTGTCATTAACAAAATAAACCATCAGAGGCTCAAAGCCCCTTCTATTTAAATCCTCAACTTTGTACCTCCATTGTCAAGCAAGCTTAATGCCACCTTTTGACCAACTAAAATCCTCAACTCAGTAGCCACCATCATCAAGTAACAACAAACCCCACTTTTCACTAACCCCTTAAATTAAGATTATAATCACCTTAAATAGCTTGCAGATGAAGTTGGATGAAATCGTAGACAACAAACCTGGGAAACAGCTAAAAAGCTAAACAAGAAGAGTAAATTACTTAAAACCAGAAACTTCAATCCTTAATCAACTCAAACGAAACTAAAAACGGAGACCAGACAAAGAGGAAGATTGTTTAGGAACCTGTAATATCACGAGCAAAGCCACTCTTCACACTCTTGAAAATCAAAGAAATGGGCCTTTTGGATTCTCTTTTTTATTTTTTCTCAGTTGGAGGGAAGAAACTGTTCGTATTCAGTTCTGAAATAATTTTTAAATTCAGTGACCGTTAGATTAGTTTATTGGTTGTTAAAATTTGTAGTCCTAACAAAAGAATAAAATGGTTCTAAGAGAATTGGTTGGAAAAAAAAAATAAAAATTGTGGATTCAACGGTTGCACTCAATTACCTAACACAACAGTATATCGTGTATACATGTCATCCAAAATTTAAATTACAAATTCAAGGATAAAAATTATGAATTTAACTCTTGTTAAAATATTTAATATGATTAAATATTTTTTATTTTATATATTTTTTAAAATAATTAATAATTATTATTAAATATCATGAAATTAATTTTTATATAAAAATGTGAATTTCACGTACTGATATCTAAATTAATTATAATAATATATATATATATATATATATATATTATAAAACTTGTAAAGTGTCGTTTTATTTATTTATTTTTATTGAAAAAAAAAATCAAAATAATAAGATTAAGAAATATTTATTTGTTATGAATAATTTGATAAAATCAAATTTTATATTATGAACGAACTATTTTTTGATGGTAATTATAAATGTCATCCGAAAATAATTATAAATAAAAAACAAAAATAATATACAGTAAACAATTAAAACACAGGAGAAAAATATTAAAAAATAACAATAAAAACCAGCAGTCCAATCAAATCAACACCTATTATATATTGGGATGACCGCGTTTTATACCAAATTGTGCTGTCTCGTGCACAGATGCCTTTTCTCTTTATTATCACGTGAGCCAATAATTGGATTGATAATTTACCATTTAGATAAGATTAAATGAAGATAATAATCATTTACTCCAATCTTAGGCCATAAATGGGTTGACCAACATTGTTACCATGCATCACTTTTTATCTTAAATAATAATAATGATAAGAGAGAGAGAGAGAGAGAGAGAGAGAGAGAGAGAGAGAGATACTCATTGTTTATACCGAGATGTGATGCCCAATCAGACATCAACGATGTATAATACTAGATAAAATTGCAGAAAAAAGCTGATTAATTCGAAAAGGGCCACTGTTTCATGGAGAAAATCCACCATAAAGAATCTGGAATATCATATCCTTATGTCAAAATTAGCCCATATTTGTTGTTCCTATGCACCGTGGCATAGAAACAAGGTGAAAGAAATGGGGGAAAAAAGAAAAAAACAAAATTCTGGAAGAAGAAAAATAGATGCATGTCAGTGGACTGGCTGCCTATGGCAGGCCATTTTCAATGGAATAGGCGGGTCCGAATGTGAACCATTTAGAATGTGATCAAAAATCCATTTGTTAGCAGCTTCAGTGTAGTGTATTCCATCCCAAACAATGGCCTTTGATGGATCTTTGCATGATTTACCCAGCAACACTTCCTTGCCATCCACCACAATCTTGGCTCCACACCCAATGTACCTGTTGTAATTATACTTTCCACCATGTCCACAACATGCTCTTATAGACTCCCTGAACCCTGCACATTGCATTTTCTGTCATAACACAAGTGGGCAGATTGCAAGTCTCTCCACTCTCATCTTCTATCTATTGGCCATCCCCCAAGATCTCCCTGTTGGGAGGACTAGATAGATAATCATCTATTCTATACAATATCTTCTTTCATTTTCTTAAAAAAAAAAAAAAAACTTATTTTTGTGATTTTATCTCGCGATCTTCTTATCACAAAAGAGTTGTCCTTACACCAAAACTCAATCTCTTTTTACTATTATCTGTTTTTTTTTTTTTTTTTCTTTTGGGATTTATAGGGACTAGGGATTGAGCCCTAGATCTTGTGGCAAGTGACTCTACTCACATCTTTAAAGGACTTTTTTGATGTATTATGTTTTTATATTGTATAATTTAGAGAAATGTTATATATTCGGTATGTTATTTTTATTTTTTTAAAAATAAATATATCATTTTTACGACACAAACCTTGAGTTATAATCTCTACTTCATAATAAAGTAACATTTAACCTAAATTGAAGAAAGAAAAATGAAAGGTATAAGGGATATTTTCATTTTCAGAACAGGTCAATACATACCGTATTTGGTTGCATGAGAGATGAGTTCGTACTTCAGTGAGTAAATGTCGACATAAGTTACGGCAGCCTCTGGTAATTCCTTTCTTAATTGGACAACAACGTCCTTTAGTTGGCTATTGAACTGCTCGGCCACTTCATTGAATGGAGTTGCGCACCCGACCCTGTCCACTTCCGCAGCCAAGACTGGGAAATGTTCCAACACGTAAGGCAGACAACCGACCGGACCTGTGTTATGAATCCAAAAGTTTCTTCCTCCTTGGTCGTATGTGTGCTGCCATTGTCAAATAATAACAAGAAAAATCCCCCACCAAATTAATGATATCTATAAGCAACTGAAATTAAAACAAAAAAAAAAAAAAACTAAATTAACAATGACAAACCAAAATTGTAAATGCTTATAGAATAGTGGTTTTTGGACTCCATTGTAGGTAAAAAGCACACACACACAAAAGCTAAAATTTAAAAAATTTATCATGAATCAATTTACTCTACATATAATTCTTTTGCAAAATTTCATAATGTGGGAAACTCATACATTAAGAACACTTTTTTTTAGCTCGAATTAGGTTCATGGTCAATCTCCTGTATCAGATGGGGTCTGCAGAATTATGGAGTATATTCTATTTAAGAAGAATTCAGCATAGCTATCTAAAATTTTATCAGGAAAGTGCACCAACCGAAACAATGTTTTTAAACTTGGTAAGCACATCTGGGATGTATGCTTTTACTTCACTAACAGTCTTGTTTAAGAAATAGCCACCAGCAAGATCATTCTGACCAATATCAAACGTGTACAAAGCCTTAGAGAAATGTTCAGCTTCAGGCAGCAACTTTTCATAAACCCCACCTGCATGTCCATGCTCCATATAATACGGAACATTATTCAGAATGGCGTAAAGGAAGGCCGGCAGATAGTTAAGGTTATTTTTTCTTAATTTTTTTAAAAATATGTAAGATATGCAAACAAGTAAGTTGGAATGTGCAACCAATCATCATGCAATAACTTTCGAAAAACACTTTTGACACACTGTATAATGACTATTTTTTACAATTTATTTTATCTGTTTGTACTTTTTATATTTTTATTAAAAAAAATATAAAAAATAAATGCGGAACCTACAGGCCCCCACTGTCCTAAGTGCGCCCCGTCCCGTCCATACTTACCTCTACTGCGGATAATCTGGGATCTGCGATGAAAGTCAGAGAACTCAGTCAATTGAACGTCCAAGGAAATGGGACTAAAACCACCTAGAGGGAGAGTGACGCTCTGGGGTCTAATGGTTGCGGAAGCTGTTGCAAAGTTGGCTCCATGACTGAAGTTGCTCCCCACAGAATCAAGATGTGCACTCAGGTGTGGTAATCCAAAGCTCTCAGCTGGATTGGTCATGGTCGACAGAAAGGGAAAAGTTAACCAAAACACACGAAAATATACCTACCCATGTACTCATGAATAATAAAGAAAATTAAATTGATATTTGATTTGATATGTCTAATTGAGTTATTTAAGATTTTCTTTCGTTAATTAAACATGGAAGAACGAATCAATTTCGAAAAGAATGATACCAAGCACCAATGCTTTTTGCTAAAAAGTATTGATCAAAATTTGAGAACACCTAACATAATGTTTTTTTAGCAAAGCGTGCTCAATTTGTAAAGGTACTAATAAAAAAAAGTGAACACACCTAAAATTATTTCTTAGAAAGTTGTCGTAACCCCTCACTCATTTACTATTGTATAAAAATATATGAATTTCAGTTAATTTGGAAATGATTGGATAAAGTCTCATTCCTCAGTCATAAAAAAAAAGCCAATATATGCCAAATCAATATTTAGCTGGCTATAAAAATATTGGTGTTCTACGGTCGCCTCTTCTAGTGCCATGACCTAACTCATATGAAATAGTTTGCGCATAATTTGAACTAATTATCTCTCAGTCTTAATATATTATGTCAATAAATTATTTGATTTAAAAATTTTGAGTAAAATTTAAAAATTAATCACATATTAAATACTCTTATTTGTATATTAGTGAAATTAATCTATAGAGTAGTTTTATACTAGAAAATTTATTTTATAATTATAAATTACTAAAATTCCAATATTGAGAATTCAGCATGTATCTACCAAAGTCCCGTAGAATGAAGGCAAAATTCCAAATTTGAATGGAATCATGACCCCCAAAAAAAAAAGAGACTATAATCACCGTTATTAAATAAATTGCATGAGACCTAGAGCCAATTAACATATATATATGTATAACTATTTCAAATCCATGCTCATGCAATACCCAGAAAGTCGACGATAAGGCGGCCATCGCAGTACCGTCCGGCGGGGCTATGGAAATAAGTCTCTCCAGCAGGAGGAGGGGCCTGACCAAACAGCGCAGACAGTCCACCAGTGTCGGAGTTCGAGTCTCCAAAGTTAAAGATTGCCGGAAAATGACACTCAGAAGCAGTAGTACCGGCGAACACCGCCAATGGTGGTGCCAAACCCACCAAGAAAGCAAAAGTAGAGAGGATGACAAAGACTACTGGAAGATGTGTCTCCATGACACTCAGTGGGCTGGGAAAGTGATAAGTTACAATGGTCTCTTATGGAGTTCAAATACATAGGTGAGGAAGGCGTAATTTTTCATACGAGTATATGTATATACTGACGCGTAGAGATTGACAAGAAAGTAAAGTAATTGTGGTACAAATATAATACTTATTCAAATACACTTAGTTTGTTATTATTGCTTAAATAAGCATATCCACATCTACTAGTGGGATGAATTTGATCGGCTCATTTTGAGATAAAGATTAATCGGAAAAAGGAAGTTATTACGATGAAAAAATATTTAACTGTATTTTTTTTTTTCTTACTTATATACTATATAAGTTTATCTATATCTGTATTTATATGGATAAGTATAACTGAGTAGGGTGAGTTTGATTGGTTTATTTTGGTACAGTTGCTTCGTATTGTTAGTATAATACTTGATAACATATAGATAATATATAAATTTATTTAAATAATTAAATTTAAATTATATTTAATTATATTAATTTTTATTATAATAAATTTTTAATTTAAATTAATTATATATATAAATAATATATTTTTATATAATTATAAATATATAAATATATCTGAATAGTCAAATTTAAATTAATTTTTATAAATTAATTTGTAATTATAAAAGAATAATAAAAATACAATTTATATCTATCATTAATGAACAGTGAAAAAAATGATGAAATTTTTTAAAAAATTTTTGTTAAACACTTATTTTGGTTGAAAATACTCTATTTTTTATAATTAAATAAAATTATTATTTATATGTATAATTGATTGTAATTTTTTTATCAAAATAAAAATTAAAATATAAAAAATAATTTGTACCTTTTTTTATCTCACTTTTAAATTTAAATATATAATATAAGTATTTAAATATATTTAAATAATTAAATTTAAATAATTTTTATAGATTAATTTATAATTTATATTAATATTAATATTTTCTTAATTTTAAATAGATGTCATAAAAATCTACTTACCAAGAGTTGAAAAAAAGAATAAAAAGATATTTTATATATTTCGTGAGTGAATGACGAAGAATGATGAAATTTTTGAAAAAACTTTTGTTAAACACTTATTTTGGTTAACACACTTTATTTTTTATAGTTAAATAAAATTTTTATTTATATATACTATCGATTACAATTTTTTTTATTTAAAATAAAAATTAAAATATAAATAAAAATTCATATTATTTATATTAAAATTCATAATTTTTTTTCATTTTACTCTTAAACTCAAATATATAATTATAAATATTTAAATAGTTAAATTTAAATTAATTTTTATAAATTAACTCATAATTTATATTAACATTAATATTCTTTTAATTTTAAGTAAATATCATAAAAATTTATTCACCAAAAATTATAAAAAAAATATTTTATATCCATCATAAATGATGAAGAATAATAAAATTTTTGAAAAAAATTTTTGTTACACATTTATTTCAATTAAAATACTCATTTTTATAATTAATAAAATTTTTATCAACATATATTATTAATTATAATTTTTTTATTAAAATAAAAATTAAAATATAAATAAAAATTTATATTATTTATATTAAAATTTATAATTTTTTTATTACACTCTTAAACTTTTGTTATTTAAAATATATTTCAATATTTTTATTATTTATAATATAATTATTTAATTTTTTTTATTTTTAATTAAATCCCACATTTTTTTTATTCTCAAGACAACGACTCATCAATGAGTGGCGGTTGGTGGACGAGCGTCAGTTTCTACAGTTTTTGTAATTTCAGAAACTTTTGTGATAATTTCAACGACTTTTACGAAACATCTAACAAAACTTATATATTTTATTTCAATTTAAATGAAAATTACACGCTTTGACTAACTCTAATATTATTAATAAAAAATATAAAAATATTATAATTTTATTAATATAATAAATATGTTATATATTATAATTAATATATATATATAATAATATAAATAATTTATTTTTATATAATTATATAAATTAAAATTATTAAATTAAATTAAATTAATTTCATAAAATTTTAATTTAAGTTAACATTTAATCTAAATTAAAATCAACACATTCCACTAATAAAAATTACACCACCATTTTGTGTGGTTTGGGTAGGAGAGATTGTTGGCTGGGAAGCTACTAATTTTGGATTTAAACTTATTCTCTCACGAAATTATAGGATACCTTCTGTACTTTTATTTTCCTTTTTTTTTTTTTGTGGGACTAAAAAAAATAATTACTGACATCCATTACATTATGCTATGCGATGGGTGCATTACGATAGTGTAAAAAACAAAAAGGAATTGCAGCGTGGTATTATTTTGATCGGTCTCTGTCTCTCTCCTAAGGTTCCCTGTCGTAGTATTTAGGAAAAAGAAGATGAATTTTTTATTCCAAAAAAATACAACACAGATATCTACCTAAAATAAAAATAAAAAAGAAAAAAGAAAACACAAAATGTGTAATAGAAAAAGAAAATGGATGAGGAGCACAACAACAAAATGAGCAATTAACTATTAAAAAAATATATTTCAGTCAATCTGTGGGGCCTCGACATTTCTCATGGTCTAATTTTAAATGTGTTTTCACGTCCTTTCTGTGCGCTCGGTGTTCCTTATTTTCTGACTCTCAACGCATAGGTACGACGGTGGCGAAGCATCAGATATGAATCGTTAATTTTAGTTGTCTAGATTATGTTTAACGCCTTCCAACATGTGACTCCATGGCCCAATGGATAAGGCGCTGGTCTACGGAACCAGAGATTCTGGGTTCGATCCCCAGTGGAGTCGTGGCTCGATATTCAGTGTTTTTCGCGTCACAAATGTTTTTCTTGTTTACAAAAGAATGAATTTGGACATTCCAAAGTGTAGGACTTAAATATAAACTTAAAAAAGTTAAAACTCAACTGTAATAATTTAGGAATTTTTTTTTCTTTTGTTAAAACTCAATTGTAATAATTTAGGATTATTATTATTATTATTTTTTAACTCTTTTTTCTGTATATCCCAATTTGCTGGGGTTTCGTTGCACTCGCATTGCATACCGATCCTCTAAAATTAATTAATGTCCATATGCCCGTCTTTTTTCCAACATTTAACGCGAAAATTTCTGTGGGATTTACAGCAGTATCTCTAAGCACCCAACACACCAAACTAAAACATCTGGATCCTGGTTTTTAAGGACAGCCTAATAGCTGACTGTATAGATATCTAATTTAGAGGTCTCGAATTTGAATTTTGAAAAAGAAATATGAATTGATGAGTATAAAAAACAAATTATTCTCATAGTAAAATGTATATATATGAATGCTCCCAGAATAGGATCAAGTGGGGAAAAGGGGGGTTAGACTTTAGTGTGTGAACTAAGGATACCTCTCAAATTTGAATCCCTCCATTATTCGTGTTGGGAGTCATACCCCGCCTGTGTTGTGAAACTCAGCTTTCAGTGCATTAGCGCGGGACGATAGTAATTAGTATATGTGTAAACTGCTGATACGAATAATATTCTAAAGGTATAGGTTCTTTAATCCCTTTTCAATTTTGTTCACTCATCAGTATCTTCACGGTCATCATGTGTCGTGTATCACTCTCAGGCAACCATCGGCTTTCTTTGTCTCAATCAGTCTTTATTTCTCAGTGCTGATTCCCTAAGAATACCCGAGCTTATAATCCTACTTTATTTTCCAATTTTTTTTCTTCAGAGAATTGAGCGTGCTTGATTTATGTAAATATTTATATTCCTTGTGTTTCCATGCATTCATGTGCTTTTCCCAACATATTACCTTCTAATTTAGGATTTATCAAAATTTGAGATTTTTATGTGACTTGCTCTTGATTCTACTTCTCTTCTATACAGAAAATCAACTTAACAGTGAACGTGTTGACCAAAATTAATAAATCAAAAGGAAATCTTCATCTAACAGGGGTCTGAAGCTTAGAATCGTGGCACCAAGCAGCATCATCATGCACAGTAGAACATATCGCAAAGTAAGTTTTGTGCCAAAAAAAATAGACTAGCGAGTTCAATAATGTTCAACAACATCCAAGACCTACGAACAGTGAAAGCCTTTCTGCCCCCAAAAAAGGGACAAAGAGTTGACTCAAAAAAATGCAATTTTACAAGGTTTCCAGTCGTATCAGTAGATCAACGCAATGGTTCCAATGCTACTGCTCATGAATCCTGTGCTCAATTTCCAGAGCAAAAACAAGAGAATGAAAAATAAAGTAAGACACTATTATTCGGTTCCGATGGTCAAAAGCTGTGGCGATAACCACAATGAATCCCCACTATTGGTTGGTCACCATCTCTCCCTCGTCCGTGACCTGTAAAACAATGAACACCAGGCATTCAGGATACTGTTTTGCAAAACAGGGTGGATGCGCAAGATATGATCGCATAAGTCTTGGAAAACTGCTTCACAATAGCACTCCAATAGTATCTAAAAACAAGCCAGACCAATCTATCGTACGAACATGAACTGAATGAGTGATCAACTGTACCATTAGTTCCCGTTGGTTCAGTAAAGCTGGGTTGCAAAAAGAAATACTGACCAACCATATCTACACAGGGTTTCCACTAGGTTGCCAACATCATGCACTTTCCAAGAATCAATAATGACTAGAAAGGGTTCCAAACATAAAAGAGCTGGCAAAAAGGGCTACCTTCTGGCTTGGACTAAAATAAGGAAAAAAGTTAACAGAAAGCTACTACTAAAACACGTATACCTGTCAAAATCTCTGCTACCCAGAAATCCTCTTTCCCTGCCACCTTGAAATCCTCTTCTCCCATCAACAGACCTAGTCCAACTATCTGGCGTGCCACGTGATCTAGGCCTCTCATCACCAGATCTTGCCCAATTATCTTGCATGCCACGTGATCTAGGCCTATCCATGGACTCCACACTTCTGGAATCATCAAATGACCCAGACCGAGAATGTGGTCTCTCAGGGAAACCCACAGCCCTGCCTGCCCCAGAACCAGGCCTTCCAACAACTTTCAGTCCAAAGCGCACCTTATCATCCAAATCGTGTACCAACTTTTCCAATTCCTTTTCTTTGAGAGATATTATGTCTTGTCTACTGTATTTCTGTTCAACAAACTCCTGCAGAGGTTCACTGTTTGCTTTTGCAATAAGTTCATTCTTTAAAGTTCCTATCTCTTCTTTCAATAACTTCTCTTCCTCAGTTTCGGGCCTGAAAAAGTTCTATATTAGACAGTAGGACCTGAGGTAGTGTATCAAACAGAAAAGAACCTTATGCCACAAATCAACATGAGTCCACCATGGCAAAGATGTGAACAAGCATGGATGTAAAAGCAAATATCAACCCCACCCCTAAACACACCATCAGCTAGTTGGAAATTGGACAGTGAAGTTGCAGAAGGGGTACAATTGCCGAAATTTCAGGTGCAACAAATTGCAATGGGCTAATCATCACCCTTTGCTCTGAGGCCTACCAACCCCTTCAGGGGATCCTGCACCAGGGGGAGGGGTGCATGGGTGCAGCAGGGGCAGTTCAATCCCCATCTATTCTTTTAAAAAATTTTAAGTACACTCACCTAAAAAAAAAAAAAACATGAATTACCCTCTTTTAAGATAAGAACATTAAAAATACATGAAAAAAATTAGAGAACTACATTGGCAAAAAGATGTTTTTGAAAATGTACCAGTTCATGAGGTGCTTTTAAATAAAAATGAAGAGAGAAAACATGGACAAGAAATAAAGACCCAGCCTTATACTTGGATATCACCCCACAACAGGCTCTTAGTTCAATTAATACCAGATCATCCAGAAACTAATGAGTGCACTTAGCACAACATGGAAAGCAATGTACATATTAATACAAGTTAGTCAGATATCATATTTATGCCTGCATCGATGAGCAGATGCACAAACAATGGTAACAAACAATGCCATATAAAGGTTAGATTGATCTGCATTCATGCGAAGTAAGAAAACCAACAAAAAGGAACCATGAAATAGGAATTATGTTTAGCTTTCCTGATCCAAATCAAAACAATGAACAATAGCCAGAAATTAGTTGCGTAAACTCAAACATAGGTCCAAAATACTCAATTTGAGCTGTTTAACAAAAGGTTGAAATATGAGCTCAGCCCATGTAATTTTGGTTTGTTCATGTCCAACTGATATCAAACTTACTTAACAGACATTTGGCCATTAAAGAATTATCTTTTGTAGTATAATTCGAAGGCCAAATATCTAGTCATAGAGTATAGAACATAAAAAGTTTAATCTACCATTTCAGGAATGGTTCAATAGCCACCAGGATTGTGCAAAGTACCCACTTCATTGCTAAATTCAGTGGGACATTAACAGGCACTTTTTCATTAATTTGCCATTTGAGATGCCCCATAAGCATAAATGGCAGTCAACATGTTGTCAATGCACTAGCATAACAGATATTGCTATCACTCAACATGTCACCAACATGTTTTGCACTACCATAGGGTACAGCCCACAATCAGCAGCATCCAATATTATAGCAGAAATATTTAAGCGGATGACTCAACATGTCAATAACATATTTGCATCATTTGAACACAACATTGTCCTACACCACATAGGCAAATGCAAACTATTCCCACCTACAGCAGGAAGACAAACATTCTAAGTATTCAAGTATCCAGAACTGTCAACATTTCATAATTGCAGCTAACACCTCAAGAGCCATTCTGAAATGGTTCCAAGAAAAGAAATTTCTGCAAACTAAAAGCACAACAAACCATTATGCTACATGAGAACCATCTAAGAATACAGACCTGTCAACCGATCGGTGCTCCAATTCCAGATCAATCTTTCGCCAATCTTGACCCAGTTTTTGCAACAGAATTTCCCTGGGCTTTGCATCCCCGAATGGATTCACCTTTGGCCTTGGCTTTACAGCCACGTTCTCCAATCCATGCTGCACTCCTGGCCCCTCTGACCCGGCTGACTGTGCGCTTGAAGGTCTGCTTGATTGGGCACTTGTAGGCCTACTTGAATGTGCACTGCTCTTCTTAGCCTCAATCTCCATGTCCAACTTCTTCCAATCTAATCCTTTCTCCGCCAAAACCTCTTCTCTTGGCCTTGCTGCTCCAAATGGACTTGCTCTGTTTGTTCTAATTGACTCATTGCTTCCTGCATCGCGTCTTGGCGGATCTAATCTCAATTTAGGCCTTTCCCGCTCCAGCTCATGAATCCCTCCCCGAGTCCACCGATCAGACTGTGGTCCAGAATCAACAAAACCTGAACCAAATACAGAAGATCTAGCAGGAAGCGGCTTTTTTCCAATCGTCCAGTTATCTACCTCATCCGCCCTAGAGCCACCTCCGATTCCGCCACCACCGAGGGAACTGTAACGGCTTTGGCGGCCGGAATCCAATGAAGGGAGAGCTTTCTTCGCCATTGACCAGTCATCAACCTCATCGGCCCTCGACGGTTGATCGTAATCAGAAACCCTAGGAGGTGGACCCCTTCTTTCATCATCAAAACCACCGTACTGCCTTCTCCCACCTCCGCCCCATGATGGCGCATCAGCATCATCCCGGTCACGCATGCGACCTCCGGGAGGCGGACCACTCCTATTGTAGAACGAAATCCCACCACCGAGCCGTCCATACTGCATTTCCTCAGCGGACCGCTCTTTCGGACCGGTGGGTAGGCGGAGCATCTCGTCAGGCGTTAGTCCCTTGGATTCCGCCGGGAGACCACTACCGCGGCCACCGGACGAGGTGTAGAACTCATTGAGAGTCATTTTCTTCTTCTTCGGCTTCGCGCTGACGGCCTCTTTCAGGCTAGGAAAACTTTGCGACTCGGTGGGCGCGGATGCAGCCACAGCAGCGGCTTCCTCGGATTCCTCCCGCTCGGCGTCGGCCGCCCATGACCCGACGCGGCCGACGCCACCCCACGGTTTCGACATTTCTGTAGAAAAATGCCCAAAATTAAAAATAAAAGCACAAATATTAAAAAAAAAAAGACTCAAAGATCTGGAAAGAAAGAGAGGAAAATAAATAAATAAAAGAGAAGTGAAGGGACTTGTTCTTAATTTTTGCTTTTTTAAAAAGACTTCTTTATTTCATTTTAACATTAATAAGTTTTAAATTAATCAAAAATGTATATTAAATTAATAATTAAACTATTAATTTTTGCTAAATTGACAAAAACAGAGAGAAAAAGATATTTTGGGGGGTGTGTAACGAGCCGGGGCTCCGAAAAGGGAGACGGAGCTTCGATGACAATGGAAGAAGAGAGAGATTATAGTAGTTGCATAGTCTTTTTTTTTTGTTTTTTCAAAAGTTGAGCTAGAAGCCAGAAAGCAAATGTCTTATGATGTAGAGTGCAATCACGCGCGGATGATGAGAGTGGGGCTCATTGTGTCACTGTTTTTTTTTTTTGAAAAGTTCATGCCATCGGACGGTCAGGATGCTTTTGGGAATCTGTGTTTTATTTTTCTCTTCGGTTAAACAGAGGGCTCCACCCTGTCTACGACTCTACGTTTTCCTTTTCTTCCGTTGGACAATGTGAAATTCAGGCTTATACAAGTAAAAAAATAACATGAAAACAATAAAAAAGTAAAATAATAATTTTATTTTTATATTAAATTTTAATTATTAATATAATTAAATAAAATATAATTAATTAACATATTTTATTATTATCATCGTATTATTATTAAAATATTATTTATAAATTATTATTTAAATATTTTAATCAATTTTTTTATATAATAATTATTTATATTTAATTTTTATTTTTTATTAATTTTATTAATTTTTTATTAAATATTTATCTTTTAATAATTATAATGAATTCTTCACCTATAAACAAATATTAGTTTCATATCCTTAATTTAATTTTTTATTATAATATTTGACAAAAATAAACATATATTTTAAATATAATTTGATATTTGATAAAAATTAAATATATATTATAAATATAATTTTAAAAATAATAAATTTTTTATTATATTTATAAAATTTATTTTTTTAATAAATTTAAATATCAAATATAATATAAAATTATAATTTTTTTTAATAAAATTATAAAATATTTTTTTTATTTTATAAAAAAATTATTATAGTAGAGTTAAATTTTAAATTGTATAATTTATTAAGTCTAATGTATAATATATTAATTTTTATATTTTATTTTTGTTATTTAATGAATAATATTAATATATTATGTCATGAAAATTAATAATATTTATTATATAAATTTATTTAAGTATTAAATTTGATAAAAAAATTTATTAAATATAATTTATTAATTTAAAAAATTGTGTTAAATTTGTTACGAACTAAAAAAAAAGAAGTTTTTGTATATTAACCATAATTTTTATCGTACATCTAACATAGATAATGGGAAGAAACCTTAAAATGATTCCGGCAATCGGCGTAAACGCTTGGTTATTCTAGAGGCATCGTTAGGTACCTTTTTTTTATTTTATTTTTTTAAAGTTGCATAGATTGTCTAGTGATCCACATTAAAAGTTGGGATCGAACAACATTTTTTTTTTTGGTCACAATCGAACAATTATTGAGTTAGACAACGATATCATAATGTGGTTGAACTTATGGTGGGCCGATGGTGATGCCATGTATCACTATTTCAACCTGGCAAATCCGCATAATTTTGCAAGGGGGCACCCTCCCTGGTCCCACGTTTTTGCGCAACACATGCACATGCGAATTGGCAATTGCCACGCCTGGGCACTAGAAGATTGAATTGAGCTATTTGCCTCAAAGTTCCAGCAACTTTGGAAAGTTCCCAGTTCGACTATTGCCTGATTTTCTTCTCTAGTTCTCTTCACTTGGCAGTTCTAAAGCTGGAGGGGACAGGACTACAATACTCATTGATATTGAGTACAACGTTTCCAGGGCACGCTGGTGAATTTTAAATATGTTGAAAACTTGAAATGCTCTATGAACTAAAAGTCATGCTATCCATTCAATACAACCCATGTGCTGTTATTTCTGAACTAACAAGCAATGTCCCTGCAACTATTTATTCTTCTAAAAGGAAAGCTGAAATGGTCTCTGCTAGCCAACATGCATGGGTGACTTGCCAAGTTGATTAGCAGTAATGTACCAAAAGATTAGGTACATGGATGGCTGCAACTGGCAGGAGGTGTATAATTAATCTGCTTAATCTATTTCTGTTTCACAAACAAAGGCCCGGAACAATGAGTCAGTAGTCAAGGCACCGGGTTCCATGAGAAACTTTCCATCTTGGCATGTTAAGAAACTGATTCCCCCATTGATAGATGGATGCATGAAAGTCTAATGCATAAATTTACGCAGCCATCATTTTGTTACCTGCAAAAGATGTCCCAAATCTAAGAGATCTGGAGAGCTGAGTGATCTAAATCAGGTAGACAAATAATTCTTAGATTTGAGAAAGCCAACCTAAGTGTATCTCATTTGGAGAATTAGCTCACATCCAATGATTGCAACTGGCCCCCCAAGCAGAGGAATAAAGCTAAATTGCCTTGCAGTGGCAGACTTTTTGGAGTAATCTGGCATGATAAAACACATGTTACCAAGATGCCAATTGCCTGAACTGAGGAGGACCATACAATCGTGTTACATAAAAGCTAAGCAAATGCAGATGATTAAAGAATATTCCACTCTACATGCAATTTCAGCATCGTTGTGAACTGAATAACAAAATGCATCTGTTGATCACCAGCAGGCAAGTTTTTTGGCAAGCAGCAGATAGCAAAACTTAAACAAGACAGAAAATGATACATGATATGCTACAGGCATATTAGTTCATGTTAGTTGCTTAAGTATTCACTGTGGATGGCTTTTGATTTCAATTCAATCTAGGTGGTGTTGGAATAGATGGCAGAACAGCCACGGATAACCCCTCATGGATGATTATTTATGTTCAGAAAATCCCAAATCGGTGCAAATTCCTTTGATGTAACATGGCTAATTATATTGCCACAGCAAACCGTGGAACCACACAAACAAATACACCCAGACACAAACAGACGCGTGTGAGAGAGAGAAGCCAAAATGATACCATTAAACTTCAGAAAATGCTGACAAAATCAGGGTTGAGTTCACTTTCCCTAAAAAAGAGTTGCTATGAATAAAATGGAAGCAAATGCTCCAGCAAGCCACTTTTGAAGTGAAAGTTGGGTTCTATATTAGGCTATTAACATAATCATGAACAATTAGCCAATTTATTACAGCACTAGGATTTAGAGTTTAAAATAGGATCCATTCATGTGCCTTAGCCAATAACTTAAGCTGCTGAGACATCTTGACTTCAAACCACACTGCATTGTAACTAAGTGCAAGTCCTCCTTTTGTATATAATGCTCACATGGATTGGCAACAAGGGTAATAAAAATGAGAAACAAGTTACCTTTTCGAATCTGGCTTCACTAAGGGTTGCACGCCACATTTGGTGGCATAAAACCTGCACCTAGGGCTGTGACAAGTTGACATCAAGTTCTTGCCATCTTGATTCATGAATCTGCCACAACAAAATCAGATCAGATGTACGTGAATTCAGGATTTGGCACATCACAAAATGGAATAATAATAAAATTCATGCATACACTAAATATGAAATTAATGATGAGAATAATAATATTATAACTTCACACTTAAAATTTATTAAATTTAATAAAATAAAAGAGTAATTCATCTTAATTATATTTACTTATAGGTATTGAATAGTTTAATTTTAAGAAAATGAAATTATCTATTAACCTCTCGCACACAAGATTTCGTCTTTGAATGACTCATTTACACGAAATAATTATAAATTTATAATTGATGCATGCTTTGAACATGTGATTAATTATAAGAATAATTATATTATAATTTTATATTTTAAATTTATTGAACCCCATCAAATAAAAGAATAATTAATTTTAATTATCTTTTTTATATAAATATTGACAAAAAAATAATTAATTTTGATTATTTTTTATATAAATATTAAATAGTTTAAGTCAAAAAAATAAAATTATCTTTTTATTTTTTACAAATAAAATTTTTTCTTTAATTTTAATGACTCATTTATACAAATTAATTATAAAATTAAAATTAGTGTTTACAACCATCATTTAATTAATTAAGAGAATAACAATATTATCATTTTATACTTTAAATTTGCTGAATTAAAAAAAAAAAAAAATTGATGTTAATATTCTTTCTTTACATGTGTTAAGTGTTTTACTTAAAAAAAAAAAGAAACTGTCTTATTTTCTGCATACAAGAAATTCTACTTTTTCAATTACATTAATAAGTTATCAATATAAAGAATCATAAATGTTGAATGAGTATTAAAGATAAAATTCATTATCTTCTTCCTTTTCTAGACCTCACAGATGTAAAAACTGTGTGCACTGGAAAAATATATGTAAAAATGTAACATATGAAGAATCCTGCGTACCTGGGTTTCGGGGAAACTTCCCGCCGCACCGAAACCATCCGCCACCGTGGCAGCGGCACCAACAAGAGCCGGTGGAGGGTCCACCGGCGGATGCCCGTTTTGCTCCGTCACCAAAAACTCGGTCTTCTTTTGCATAGCGATCAACACGTTGCGCCACGTGTTCACCCTAGATTGGGCCTTACCGTACGGTCCGACATTAATGGACGCCAAGTCCTCCGCCTTAACGGCCAACACCTCCTCCGCCCTGGCTCCGTCGAGCAACCATACCAAACACGAAATGAAACCTTTGGTAATCTCCGAATCGCTGTCGGATTGAAACCTCATTCTTCCACTCTCGTCCATTTTGACCTCTAGCCAGACCTGGGTGGTGCAACCCGTGACTCGGTTCGCCATCGAGCGAGCCGACTCTTCAAGCGGAGCCAGCCGAGCTGCGTAATCTAGAAGCCGCTTCACGCGGTCAATCGGTTCCACTAGAGACGTAAATTCAGAAACCAGACGTGGAAGCCGCCCGCCGAAGACCTCCGTGCTGGCGCCTACGGCCGCCTCTGTCGCACCAAAACAACGAACCGACAGGTTAGGCCTTTTACCGTTAAAACGACAGAGATTCAAAGTCTTGAATTGGGTGCGTTTACCGTTAGGAAAATCGCGTCGCGGTGATGGTTTTATGGTTAGAATGCGAGGCGGGATCTTAAACGTTGCAGAATTCATGTTTGGGTGGAGAGGGAAAAAGAGTGAGAAAATTGGATAGAAGTTCGTTCGAGACTGGAACAGGAAAAAATGTGGACTGATCCTAAAATTGCGCACCGTTTCTGTGTCTGATTTTAATGTGCTCTCTCGGCTCTGTTTGGTGTTCGTATATATACATAAGCAGCCGAAGAGAGAGAGGAACGAGGAAGCACTGGGTCCCCAAAATTTGGGACACGACAAGAGAAAAAGCACCAAGGAGTTTGGAAATTAAACTCGAAATCACATACTGGTCCATCAAATTTATGGTATTTTCACCTTGGTCCTTCAGCGGCTATGTCAATGAATCAGTTCAACCTGGATTTAAAAAAACAAAAAATGCAGACCAATGATTTGTAAATAATTAAACCATTTTAGAGCAAAAAAAAAAAAAATTTCAATCCTTCTTATTAATATTGAATCAGGAGCCGAGAATTCCTTGATAACGTACAGAATTTTGACTATTTGTTCTCATCGAATGTACTTTACCTATATTCTCTCCTCCACCCATTGGTAGCGTGTAGGTCGAATTAAATTTAAATTATTACATTTATGTATATTAAATTTTAAATATATTATAATTTAGTTTGATCTTGAGGTTCAAGTTTATGGTATTGTGAATAGATCAAATTTTGGTTTCATTAATTTTAAACATACAAAATTTTATTGTAACATTTAAATTATTCAAATATTTAGATTTAAGATTTAAATTAGTTAAATTTTAAGTGTTTTTAATTATAAGTTAATAAATTTATTAATTAATACAAATTTATATAATTTAATTTTTTTAAATGAAAAATAAGAATTACTTAAAATATCTGTTTTTATTACCATTATTTTAACTATTTAAAACATCAATTTTCACACCCAAAATAATTATATGTAAATTAAGACTAAAACTATTGTTTTTTATATATAATTATTTTAAATATAAAGAACGATATTTTAAATAGTTAAAACATTATAATTAACACTGAAAGTACTTTTAAAGATTAAAATTTGCGAGTTTAAATTTCACTTCAAAGTCATATTTTCGAGTTCAAATTCGACTTTTAGTCGTGATAAGAAATACTCGACTGAAGAAGGGAGAAAAGCAAAGTCCCTGTTCCATTGGACAACGGTTGCTTTATAAAACCTTTTAGTGGGTGTGGCGTAGTACGCCTTTCACATAGTCCCTGTTCCATTGGACAGAATCGGGTTGCTCTCACTGGCAATGCCAGAGGCTAAAGCAAACTTTGCTATGAGTGGGAGAATGACTCGGATTGCACGGTCTCACCCCCAGGTCATTGTGTCTATGATTCATCTCCCATTTGCTTGCACGTGCAACTTTCATTCAATGACGTCACAATTTTATTTCAATAAATCTTAATTTATCCTTTTATTTATTTATTTTTTGTATATTACGTTCCCCTATTTTAATAATTGTACTCGTGTTTCCCTTAAAATAATGCAATTAGGGTCACTTTGACCCCTCATGGCAAAATATACATAAACTTTTGTTGATCCAACAAAAATAAGTAATTTGATATTAATACATAATTTATTTTCACATAATTACCTTATTGTCATTTAATTTGACAAATAATTTCATCAAAATTTCCGCATTCATATATACGTAAGTTTATCTTTATTTATTTATTTATTATTATTATATTTTTTATAAAAAAAATTATTGGTACAATTCGAATTCGAGATCACAACGAAGTAAAAAGGCTTGCGGAGGACTAGATTGCAAGAACATAAAAGAAAAGAGGCAAATTTAGGACAAATGTAAATCTGGAGGGGTAAAGGCCTGGCATAGAAATTACCTCCGCCGACTCGCGAGTGTGTCCACAGCGTTTTGTGTGGTGGCCATAGAAAAATGATCTCGATGTCAAAACATGCCTTCACTCTCTGTAGACGCCTCGCGAGTCTGGGCGTCAACTCACTGAGTCAGCACCACCACCACAACCAACCTTTCCAGAGCCAGCAGTGGCGGTGGATCCGAGTGAGGGTAGTAGACGGGAACTTGGACCGTGCGCTGACGGTTTTGCAGCGGAAGATGCAATCGAGCGGGATCGAACGCCTGATAAAACGCGAGCAGACGTACCATATCAAGAACTCGGAGAAGCGAGTCTTGGCCCGGAAGCTTCTCCAGCGCAAGATCCAATCTCAGGAACTCGCCCGCAAGCTCAAGACCATCCTCGTCAAGAAAGTCAGGTACTTTTTTTTTTTTTTTTCTCGGTTACAAGATTAAACTGATGGGTTATTATTATTATTATTATTATTTTCAGTTTGATTTTCCTTCTATTTGATTGGACAATCAGTTATGTTCTTTCTCAGATAATCAATCTGGAACAGTATGTGTCTGATGATTCGTGTTTCTTAAAATCATGGAACGTATTATTAATTTAGGGTCTTTTTGTTACGGTCAAATTTAGAGATGACAAAAGCTGAACTATCCTAATGTCCTGTTAACTCGAAACTTGAATTACCCGAATTCAATATCCGATGTATGATGAATCCGAAAATTGATGAGGTTGAAATCGATGAACTCTTCGGGACCTGAATTATCCGAGTCTCGAAACAACCTGACCTGAGCTGCAGTTTGCCACATCTGGAAAAATTCTTTACTTGGTATTGGATTTTTTTGTTGGCATGCAATTTTAGAGTATAATAGTGTGGTATATGATGTGCTGATGGTTTGTTTGGAGGCTAATACTGTGTTTTTAGCGCAATTTTGTTCACATGTCTCTGGCATTGTAGTTTTTTGTTTTGGCCCTGCTTTGTAATATCATGATACAGCCAGTAGTATTTTACATGGTCAGAAATCTTTGTTTCGAAGAAGCCAGGCTTGCTGAACTATGGACGGGAGTTAGAGTTTCAAAGGAAGGACCTTGATTATGTACCAAAGTTAGGAAATTTAGTACTTTGATGTAGCTCTGATGTCATTTAAGTGGTTGGACATGAGTTTCATTGATTTCCACAGGAACCAACTCCTGTGACGTGCAATATGTAGGAGAATGTGATTATGTCATAAGCTAATTTGAGTGAGTTGGATTTGTGTTCAGATGGTGTCAAGGTGGTGCTTTACTGATGTGCTGGCTATTTGAATAATCAAGTTGATTTTTTGAAAGTCACTTTAAAATCTGAAAGATTAATCTCATTGAATTTTTTCTGGCCAGTAATAATCATGTTACTATTAATGATAATGTCAGTAGTTTGTTTTTATATATGATTCAGATATAGATACACAGAGGATGGACCATGGTAGTCACTCTCTGATGCTTTCAGACCTGGGGTCGTTGTTAGTACGAAGGATTCTTGCTTTTGTTGGCTTATACAGAATGAGTTCACAAGAGAATGTAGATAATGCCCTTTCCTGTTGTTTGCCCATTTTTGTCCTCCTCTAGTTGTAATAAGTTTCCTTTGGTAATACTTGATTAAATATGCGATGACACTGACCGACTTTGATTGATATGTTTCAGGGGCATGTAATGGAAGCTTTGGAGTTCCTTTTCTTGAGACAAAATGGACAATTCAAGTTGAGGGTGTCCCCCACTTTCTTGTGGAATTTCAGGCTTATTCAGCACTTTTTCTATGCATGCTTGCTCGGCAGCTTGCTTTGCCTCTAATCATCCTGACGCAGTTTAGTTAGCTTTCCCTGAAGTTTTGATAAATTTTGTTGCTTTCAAGGTGTGATTCATCGCTGCTTTAAGCGTTACCGTTGGAATTGAGTGATACGCGTGTAGATGAATGAATTGGCAATCTATTATTGTGTTCCAGTTGTGGGCGAAATTGTAGAAGGCCCTACCCTCCTTGTTTTTTCTTTTTTAAGTCCGTTAGAAGGGTGTAGCTTTGCGCATTTCTATAAACTTCATACCCTTTTATTAAAATTAAAACTAAAATTTTTTAAAATAAAAATTTAAGTTATGAGAGTATCTTTTATGAAACCAATCTTATTTTATTTTATTTTATTTTTAAATATTAGATTTAAGTAATGTTCAAACTTTGTTAGGACAACTCACAGCTCGTGGTCTAAATTGCACTCCTTTAATTTGGTTTAGGCCCATCCTGAACTGAAGTTAATGATTTTTGTATTGGGCCAGGCCATATTATTATTCTATATATATAAATTCATCTCAAACTTGAATCTAGGATGATATGGGCTTATAACTATTAACTGAATTAAATGCCTATGATTTTGTTTTAAGAAAATTCAAAAACCCCAAAAAAAAAAAAAAAAGAGAAAAAGGGGAGGGGGCCAGATTTTTGGAAGCCTTTTTGACTGAATTGTTACACAGTGGCAAGAAGAGTGGCAGGGGGCCCACGATCGCCAGCTAGTGTATGATAAGGGGGGGATACAATTCTCCGTAGCCGTGCACATAATAAATCGCAGCTCTGTGATTGACGCGTCTGCTTGGATATACAGTCTGAAAAATCGGACGATCAATATGTTTGTCTACAATACATACATTCGCACAAGATAGGAATCCATCTATGAAACCCCCGATGAGGGTTTAAGGGCTTAAAGCCATCTCTGTTTCTGTTACTCGATCTCGTTGGACAATGGAGACGACGGTGAGGCTCCGATTGGAGTTTGATAACATCCTGAGCGAGTTACAGAAGGTGGAGGACCTCAAACTTTGTTGGATTCTCCTAAAACCCGAGCATAAAACCATCTCCGATCTCGCTTCCTACCTTCTGCGCGTTTTCGACCTTCAGAATGCATGTCCCGGCGGCCTCCTCCTCTCTGTAATTCTCTCTCTCTCTTTCTCTGATTTTTCTGACGTAAACTGGAGCAAATGGTTTCTGGGTCTTTGATTTTACTGCAAAAGTTTCATTCTTTTTAGTTTATTCTCTCTTTTAGTAAATGCCAAATCTTTCAGATGGAAGGTTTTGTGCTGCCGTCGTTCGAGTCGACTTTCATTTTCAAGGATAAGGATATCGTCCGGTGAGTTCACTGATGGTGCGTTTGGTAGATGAGACACGATAGGATGATGATATACGATAGACTAGTTTGATTATGTTAATGGAATAAGACTAGGTTATCCTGTACTATCTTGGCGTGTCCTGAGTGACATTTCTGTTTGTCTGTCTGTCTCTTTGTTTGTTGGTTTGTCTGAAAATGCTGTGCAGTGTGCTTATGTTTTTTTAAATTTTCCCATAGAGTGGAAAAGAGAGGCAGAACATCCTCTGAGGTTGCCCCAATTGGCGATGGTCTGAATTCACTGGACGTGGTTGAAATAGTGGATCTGCCGCAAGTGGCTACAGGCACGCAGCTTTTAGCTAATGAGGAATTTGACAAGGAATCTGGGGGCTATGAAAGCAAATTGGAAGTGAGTGGGCCTGGAGAGGCAGAGGCGGCATTACAGGAGGAAGAGCCTGCAGAGTCTAAGAAGAGGAAGAGAAAGGATTCAAAGGAAAAGCAGAGGTCAGTTTTCTGTGCTCAAGTTGTTACTATGTCAAATCTTTGTATAGGTCAGAGTACTCTGTAAGTATCTAAATTGGTTTTCTTTAGGCAAAATCATTAATTCTCCAAAGCTTTCTTGGGAAAATCACATTCAGAATGTCTAATTCTTCCATTTCTTCATTGAGAACGTTCTTGTTTTTTTAAGCAAGTTTTCTTTTGTCGTGTAATAGGAATTCAAAATGCTAAGATTCTTCACTATGTTTTTCGTTCTTTATATTACCATAGGATCTTATTTATGCTCAAAATCCAAATGTTTGGGCTTTCCATGTGTAATTTTGATGTGCTTCCTAAGTATGTATACTCCCTCTAACTGTCTCTTCTTGATCACGGTTGGAGTCAAACTTTGAATCTCCATCTGTATATCTAGGTCTATGCCTAAGTTTTTCAGCATCAAGGTTTGCACACTTTATAACTGCATTCTCATTTATTCTTTTAACCTGACTTTCAGTATTTTGATGACTCTTTTTGGGCTTGCCACTCAATCCAGAATTCTATATTACAAGAGGAAGAAAAGTAAATGTAGTGGTGCAGAGAAATGTGTAGCTGTGTTTGAGAATGGTCATGGTGGGAACAATGTTTGTAGGGAGCATGAAAAAATCTTGAGCACCTTGAAAGCTGATCAAAGAAGTGATAAGAGTGGTAAAGCTACAACCAGTGCAAATGGGTATATTCCCTAGCTTCATTACACACATGATGCAACATTGATGCCTTGCTCTATTCAGAATTATTGTTCTGTTTTGATGATTTCTTTATTAGTCCCATGTTGACGGACATTTAGTGGTTATGGTGAGTTGTAATACCAAATAGTGAGCTATCAGTTCTGTATTTGAGTCATCCAGAATGCAGATGTCCATGTAGACAGCAAATTGGGATGTGATACACCAAACAGCCATTGTCTGGTTAGTTAAATCATGCATAATTGTTCATGGTGATCACATTAATGCTTAGCTTTATCTGAGGGTGAATCTATGGTAGCATGCATGTATTAAAGATGGAAGATCATCATGCTGAGCTTAGAACTGGAAGAACTGAGTGAAGTAGGGAGGATTCTGTTGAGTAGCCCCATGATACCAGTGGCAACTAAACCCTCTGCCATCCTTCATAGCTTTAGTTCAAAATAAAAAATGGATATGCCTTGTCTCCATCTCCCTTTTGGGTTATGGGTAGCTTGTGTAGTTGCCTTGACAGGAGCAGTAGCAGCTGCTGCAATGGGAATAGCCTTACTCATTGCTTATAAGGACTTCTTGAATGAAAGTTAAATGACACCAAGATAGGGCTAAGTTGGAATAGTAGATGTCTTACATTTCCCAGGACATTGTTTTACTATGACTAATTCTGCAAATGAAAAATTAGAGGTCTGGGATGGTAGTGTAGAATGTTTTTAATTAGCAATACTAAATCAACTTTGCTGTATTCTGTCATTTGATTTCTAGCTGTCTTTATGATGTGGGAATGGAATATATGGCTCTATAGAGTTAAGACAGAAATGTAAAGAATTCAAATCTGTAACCTGCCATAATTCAAATAACAGTTTAATGAAATTCCTTATATACCCATGGAAATAGGCACATGATTAAATGGCCGCTTGCTTCAAGGCCATGTGGTTATGCATTGCAGCTTACCTGTCCATGCAGCAGGCATAAGAATCCATGTCTTCTTGGCTTCTATATGTTGACATAGATCTTTTTACCCCCTTTTCTCTTTTGTAGATCACGTCATCCTCAAGAAAATGGCAAGGAGATTATGGATGCACCTATTGTTCCTATAGCTAAAAAGGTTTTTGTCAACATCATTACTTTCTTACGGTAGTTTCCGACGTTCCAGGACTTTGAGCTTCAATGTTTGTTTCTTTTCAATGTTCTATCACATTTTTTCCGCTAAATAAACTCTGCTTTTTTATCGTTCTCCATCATGTGAGTGTTCAAGAGTGATTAAGTCTGAAATTGTCATTTCTTGTTAGATTTCAAGAAGTTCTCGGCGTAAACAAGTCAATAGGCAACGGTTGAGAGAACGAGCAAAAGCTGAAAAGAAACAGGTATATTGATGTTTGTCAAATTCTCAATTGATATTATTCCACTGACAGTCCAATGTATCTTGGCAGTTCATGTTTGGCCTTAGCTCTTGTGATAATGGGGAGAAATTGGGCTCATATATGCCCTCACACATTTGCACCAGATACATGCTCCTGAATCTATACAGGAGAGGGTGAGGGCAAGGATGAGATTTGGGACCTAATTGTGTACCATATTTCCTGTTTTTGTGGGTATCTTCTAGCTTTGTTGGTATAAAATTTGGAGTAGTCTCCAGGGACTTGGAATCAAATCCTGCCATCACCTGGGGTGAGGGATATTGCTGGAAGGAAGGGCAACCCCCAATGAACCTACCAGAACAAAAAAAAAAATTCCCTCCTTGTTTTGTGTGGAGAAATGGAGAGTATCATTTTTGTTTTGATTCTATGTGTGCACAAATGTGTGCTGTATAATTGCTAGGCTGTATCCTGCAGCAACATAAGAGGCAGTCACTTGAAAAAACCAATCAACAATCAACTGAGAAGGATAATCAACAAGTTGCTGAACAATCAAATGATGATGTTGGTGAAAAAATTTCTGAAGGTCCTGAAAAGAGTAATGAGAAGGTCAAGGTAGAACAAGAACAGCCTGATCAAGAAAGTGATATGGATGATGTTATCCCTGTGGTGATAAGGCCAGGACATATCCGCTATGAGTCACGCAAGAAAGGTATAATGTGTGTGTGCATGTGCGTTCGCATCTGTCTGAGCCAGTGTTCTTTTGGGGTGATGCTTGTGTAAATGAAATGACCCTTGTATACTGAATTTCTCATTTCCCCCATTATGCATACGCTTCTTTTTCCAGTGGCTGCTGATCAGACTGTGCAGCAAAATCAAATTTCTGTGGTATGTTTCTTTCGTCAGATTCAACTCTCTATTTTGATATGTTTTCTAGCTGACTGAACATGTAACCATTTTATATAGGATGATCTTAGTTTTGTCAGTCGAGTTGCCTTAGAGACTAACATAATCTTTCTGGGGTAAGAATAATGAATAAAAATGTTACAGGCTAAATGGCAACATTTACTAAATTTCTTTTTATATTTTCACATTCATAATGGACATTCTTAACCTGTCAAGGACATCTAGGGGAAATTAAAGTGGTCCACAATATTTTTTACACAAACTGTGGTATGAAGAAACAACATAGTATTTGATTGACTGGTTCTTATTATGTTGGCCTGGATTTTGCAAAATATTGTGTTCTGCCCATCGCTTTTCCAAATTATTCTGCTTTATTGTGCAGTTGCTCCATGCTAACTTTTTTTATATGTTGCACTATTCCTTTGTTGTAGTATCTTTTTATTTTCTTGAGTGTTACTGGATTTTTGATTTATCATCTTGAGTCCTGCTTCAGGAAACCTTTCGGTGGAATGGTGTAACAAGCAAAAAGAGGGGTCAAAAATGGGGTACAGAGAAACCTGTGCCCCATAAAAGGATTGACTGTAGGAATGACTATATGAACTTAAATCAAGAGTGCTCCAGAATGCCGATTATTGAAGAGAAACCTGTATATGAACACATTGATTTTGACAAGCTTTCACCCTATGTTGGTTCTCCAAAGGTTTGTTTCTGTTGAGGATTCACAATTATTGCCTCTGTGATTTTTGTTTTCTTAATCACTGGGAACAAAATGGTCAACATCTTCTTTTGGCTTCTATTCCCATCATGCTTGATCAGTCCATGTCTGTTTCTTGCAACCTTGCTTGAAATAAGGTTAATTTTTCTTAAAACTCTGTAGGAAGGTGATGTAATTGCTTATCGTCTGATTGAGCTATCATCATCCTGGACCCCTGAGGTTTCATCCTACCGGGTATGATCCTTTCTACATTGCTCTTAATTGCAGCCCGTCATTTCTTGGTAAAGCATGCCATTTACCATTGCCTGGTATGTAGGTTGGGAAGATATCACGGTATGACCCTCATTCCGGCAGGATTACACTGATGCTAGTCCCAGAATATCCAGTTATCCCTCAGAAGGTAGATGATGTGGAATCTACCATGTTACCAGAAACTTCCCTTTATGTGGATGATGGTTCTTTAGAGGTATGCAGCTAAAACCTTAAGTAGTGTTCTGGTGCTAATTTCAAGCTAGAAGGTTGCTTTCTTCTTCTGCTTTGTCCTCTGCCACCAGGGCTAAGTTATAAGGATTTCCAGTTGAATCGTTTAAGGTGATGTCCTTTAGTGTTAACAACAAAAGGGAAATGAGAAAGGTTCTGAATGCCTTACCAAAACCCGGGTCCTTTAATGGTAGTACAACTTGACAGATTAATTCGCATTGATTTTGATATTCTAACATATGTTAATAGCCTAATAGCCTGGCTTGCAGAATGGTCAAGTTACTATGTCAGGATGGACTAGTGAGATTGCTTAATACAAATTTTGAAAATATTTTTCAATCATTTGACAATTTGCTTCTCTTGCTTGATTCTGTACCCTGGTTTACAAAATAACAAGCAGAGCTCTTCTACAGATTGATTTTATATCACTTCTTGAAGTTCGAACTGTCATGCTTAGCAACCTAAATTCAGCAAAATCTTTTGCTGATGGAGCTGACAAAATCCATGCTAGAGATGAAAATGCCAGAACAGATCTCAGCTGCCCCGATACAAACAATGCATCTCATGCTTCTGCTCGAGGTATTAATCCTGCTTTGAGTCAGGTCATTTACAGCATTTACTTTAATAAGCCCTCACTTTTTACTGTAATGTTTACATCAGAAAATGGAGAAGTAAACCCATGGGAAGAAATTAACAAGGCTTTGGACGCAAAGAAGGCACGGTTGTCTCAGGAGGATAACTGGAATAGTGCTGGGAGTTCAGGCAGGAGATCCTGGTCCTACAAGGCCTTGAGAGGCAGCGCACTTGGACCAACAATGGCTTTATTAAGATCACAAAATGGACTCTGAGCAAGATCATCTGCATCGGGATAATCACCATCTACCTTGATATCGTCTCTTGCAGCCCCTGCTGGGTCTGTGAATCTGAAGAAAGTGTTGAACACTTTCAGAATTTTGGCAGCCAAAGTTTTGTTTTGTAAATTATGGTTGTTTGATTTGTGTACTGTGAGGGTCTAAAAATAGGCAAATCTTTTTCAATTATCTATCTTCATTTATAACCGTTGATGATTCTAATCTATTTAGAAGCATAGGTTTCATCTGGTTCATGTCTGTTGTGGAGGTGGCAAACCAGGGAATTGGGTCGGATCTAAAATGAGTTGCTGTAGAGGTGGTGAACGAATGGGTTAAGTCAGATTCTGATCAACCTGTTTTGAGTTTCAATCATCTGAGTTTCCTTAAGAATTCATCATATTTCTAGTATATCAGGTTGGCTTTGGGGTCTATTAGATTTCAGGAATATTTGCCGAAGTTAATACATGCAAAGCATTCTAGACCGGTGCACTAATCTCAAGTTAAACCATCAGTCCATATCTTTCATTTCTTGTTTCAAAGAAGAACACTTTTGTTGGTGGATGCAGCCAATGAAGGAAACAGCAGAAAAGGAAAGGAGAGAAAAGCTTAATTTGCTTATTCCAACTGGTACTATTTACCTCTAATTACTAGTAGCGTAGCAGCAAACTAGTTTTCTGTACATGGGTAATTGCCATGGTAAGTCACATCATACATACATCGTTGCAAGCAGGAATAATCACTCTAAATGCCTGGGATGCCTAATAAGCTTTTCATATGCTGAAGCATTTCCATTCCACAATCCCACCGGACCACTGGAAATATTGAGCCAAATTATGACAGCAGCAGAAGTACTCAGACCAACATCACTGTTCTGTCAACTGTTTTCCACCTTCTGAAAGGAGAAACATTGGAAGAGGTTCAAGAATTGCTCTGGCTCTTCACCTTCTTTGACAATCTGCATAAGGAATGAGCATAGGAATTCAATATCCTCTATGTTTATAGCATTACCATATTGCAAGTGCTTTGAATTCCACAACATCCAGTATCATCATGGTCAAGTACGAATAGTGATGTGAAAACTATCATTTAAGATGTTTCACGTCTGTTAGTTGGCAACAGCACCAAAAAATTTCACAGTTGGGGCACTAGTTTTAGGCAAATATGATAAAGAATCGTTATGTAACCACCCATTTTTCTAAGTACAGGTTCTTATCTAATTCTAGTAGCTCCAGTACATCAGTTCTGAAATTCATACTCATTGGGTCCTATGAAGGAATTCTTCCTGCCCTTAATCAAGTTATTCCCTGATGGTATCTATTCTAATTGACTTCGGTTTAATGCAGCACTGTTTTCCCATTACATATTCATTAATTTTTATCAGCTCATCGAGGGAGGATACTGGTGCATCCAAGGCTTGAAGTTTAAGCAAGTTAAACAACAGAATTGGCATATGCCTGCGTTCATTAATTAAGACATGGATAAAAAGGGCATCCCAATGCATGAGACTCCCACACCATAGTGTCTAGGAAGAGATCAGAGGTACATAACCTTATCCTTATTTTCACAAAAAAAGCTAGTTGTGTGACTCAAGCATATGAAGAAACTGTGACCTCCAGAAGTAACCTTACTGACTGTTACACTAATGCTTGCCCTTTAATCTCATGCCATGATATTTTATCAAAATATTGTATGTTGTAAACATTTTGTATGCCAACTTAATCATTTTGATTGCTGGAACATTCACAAAAAATAAATGCCAAAACTTTTCTCCTTCATTTCATTTCTTTTGTTCTCAAGGGCAATATTAAAGCAATTAATAATAATAATAATAATAATAATAATAATAATAAAGGCTCTCTACCATGATATAAACCATACATAGTGTAGCAGTCTATATCCTGCGTGTACTCCTTATTTTCAACAGAGGAAAATGTCCAGGGAATTCCAATTGCAATACTCATACTCTCTCTCTCTCTCTCTCTCTATTGTTAGAGTCCATCTCTTGGTTTAAGGTCTCTTGCTCATCTACCTGAGCACTATCCTAAACAGTTTCTTTATCATTTATAGAGTTAAAATTCAAGACTCTTTTCTTCTAGAGTTCTCTTTCCTTGTACAAATGTTTTGATTTATCATTCATGTACAAATGCTTCCCTAAGAAGAATCTAGTAATAGGTACTGCAATTGTAACTGCACTCTAACACTAAGATATGTTAAAGTTTGAAGTACATAATAAGATTGACCTAATTACTCAACACCATAAAGCATGCACAGAGACACAAATAAGTTTTTATATAAAGTTGTACTACTAACCTGCATGGAGGCATTGGTTGGGAACTCAATTTGGTTAAGAAAATTCAGATCGATCACCTTCAAATTTTGTCTGCTGTCTCCTTCACATGAAACCTCTCGCCCCAGCCACACGTACACCACTCCAGGATTATTTGCAAGCATAGTTAAATCCGGAGCCCACAGTAAATATACTGATCTGGAATCTAAGGTGCAAAAGGTATCCATTATAACTTTGTTCATAGAAGGCCACTGGTATAAAACTGGAGTGGTTGCTCCCACAATCCTCCAAATCTTATCACCTAAGGGAAGGGGAAAATGGGATGTACTGCACTCTTGTTTCTCTTTGATCTCACTTTGTGAACCATTGCTGGCACTACTGATATCAGTATCCAACATTTGCTCTTCTTTTACACTTCCATCATCAGACTGCTCAGGATGGATATCTATCATTGCGTCCTCATCTACGTCAGGTAGAGAAAAGGACCATGACCTTATTAGGTTTCTGGGGACTTGAGATGATTCATCAACTGAAGGCAACAACATCCGGGGTGGAGGATTACTCCCTCTGCGCTCTGCAATAGAAGGCAGAGTTCCTTTAGATGGAAAGTAGGCGTTTTCCACTCCTGAAGCATTATTAGAAAAAAAAGCCTTTGCAGGTGACGGGAGAGTTTCTTTATAGAGATCAATGGTCAAGTTGACACAAAATGGTTCTGTAGCTTCCAACCCAGAAGGAGAAGGCTGCTGGGAAGACAGGTAAGACAGGTCAGACAAGTTAGATGATGCGGGTGAAAAGGTAAACAAACTGGATGAGTTGTCTGAGGTTGAAGGTGAAAGTGCAGAGGACTTAGAACTGAACTTTGGGCTCCTGTCTGGAAAATAAGAAAAAGAATCCGGTGAGCCACAAGGTGGTGGAGATGGGAATGAAGGGTTGGTAAGCGGAATGGAGAATTCCACTTCACTATTTGCTCTATTTTTACTGTTTGGGCTGTTTTGGAAACAGTCAAAGGAATCTCGAGAGCCACATGGATTGGCCGATAGTGATGCCGAAGAACAACCAACAACAGATGTAAGCTCTTCTTTACAAGTATCTACGATCATATCAGACCCATCAGTGGACCGAATGTCCTCAAGAACAAAGTAATCTGGAGAACCACATGGATCAGCTGATGGTGATGCTGATGAAGAGGAAAACACCAAAGAACTATGCTTTTCTTTACAAGTATCTATATTCACATCAGACTCTTTATTGGATGGAATACTGTCACAGTGCATTTTAGAGGAGGTGACAAATTCTTTAACTACACCATTAGCAAACTTATGCCTTAGTCTTCCCCATCCATTTTCCCTGGCAGGAAGGCTAGTTTCTGAATCAGCCTTGGATACTGAAAATGGTGGAACAACCCCACCTGATAGTGCCTTGTTGAAAATTTCAAAATCCAAATCATAGTCATCAACCTTTTTCTCACCAACTCCCTTACAAATCGTTGCAGCAATGGCAGCATCAACAGATAACAAATCATCTTCCCTTTTGACCTTCACTTTGCTGCAACCATCTGCTATGATTTGTCCATTGGTAAGAGCATCCCAAAACTCAATTGGTTCCTCCCCTTCTTTGATGTTCACAATTGGACCCTGTGCCCTTTCATACTGGACGACCTGATTGGCAGCTGTCCTTGCATGATTTGACATAACTGAGCTGCAATTCCTCCCCAACCAAATAAATATATTAGTAGGAACATGTACAATGAATGCCCCACGTGAGTCAAGTCCTTGTACACCTGCTTGACTCAACATCTTTGGTACAAGATGAAGAGGATCATATGCAGAGTGTGGAGCCATCCTATACATCCTTAGCACAGAACTTGGGCTTGCTGGCAAGGCATGCACCCGCTTCTGGCACTGCAGAAGTTGGCCAGCAAAACCCATGTTTGGGTTTGTCACACCTCTTGCTGCCTTCACATATTGAAAAGCATCTTCAAAACTTTGGCCCTCCCTCCACATAAGGTAGGCAATGACCAAAGAATTTGATCTCGAAACTCCCTGGCAACAATGCACAAACACCCTTCCACCCTGCTCTCGAACATCCTCAAAATAATCAAACACATCATAAAGAATACTAGTGATATCCTCCGAAGGGCTATCTCTCAACCAAAGTGTCTTGTAAACAAGATCACTCTTGAAATACTCAGGACAAACAAATCCAACACAATTAAGAACGTGTGTAATCCCATTTTGTCGCAATATCTCACGATTACGAGCCACGGCATCACTCCCCAAGTAAATATGATCAGCAATCCTTGAACATTCCTTGTCAAAAAATGCAAGCTTGTCCTTCTTAAACTGAAATTCCCTTACAGGCTGCTCCATATTGGACTTAGTCTCAAGGGTTTCAACAGCACTTCTTGGAGTTTGCGGATTAGGCCAAACCCCCAGATCATCAGGCCCCGCCTTAGGCCACTCCTCAACGGGGCGGCGAGCGATGGAAAGGGGTTGGAGGGGCGGCAAGCAAGACCTTGCCTTGCTGCTGGACTGGGGTCTGGGGTTAGGCTTGCTGGGTGACCGGTCAGTCCACGAAACTGACCGTAGATAGTTTTTCCGGCTGGAATCACCAGGAAAGCGGTCACTTTCCCTTTGGCCCAGCATGTCAAACTGTTTTCTCAATCAAACTCCACAAGCAAATTGCTACCCATTAAATGATTAAAGGACCTCTTCCTGGAAAAGCCAGTAAAAAATGGCCAAGTCGGTATCTTGACAATAAATCTCCAATTTTGAAACTCCTCTGCCCTTTTCTTCGCCTAAAAAACTTGACCCCTTCTCTAGACCATTTCTCTCTCTAGAACTTCCAATCGCTTTTTCTATGTGTAGAAGAAGGGAGTGGAAAAATCAAACCCAAATACGACTCAGTAAAAGCCAAAGTTGAGGACTTTAGAAGGCTGAAGATTCATTCAACAATAGAGGCAAAAGAAAAGTGAGAGAAGGTGGAGCAAAAAATTCAACCGTGCATACGTACATAAATTTCCACAAGGAAAATAATAAAAGTTGAGTAATTTAACATAGTTGAGTTGAGGTTGCTGGAGAGAGACGCAGAGAGAGAGAGAGAGAGATAGGCTTACTTGCGTCGAGGTCTATGTTTATTGCATAAAAGTAGAAAAGTCGGTAGCCGCAGGTTGTGTGAAGCAGAAGTTTGTGAGCTTTAACATGGGAACAGAAATGCAGGTAAGAAATGGAGGTATGAAGATCACAGTTGGATTTCCCAAACGATTTTGTATGTAATGGCTTTGTTTTCGAGAAAAGCCAGTCGAACTGAAGTTATGTAAATACAAGAGACCTTGTTTATTACAAATAAATTAATATTTTAATTTTTTTCCTATATATATATATATATGTAAAAGTTAATTTTTAAGGGAGCGTGACGATTTTTTTCTTCAACGAGGGCCAAAGCTATAAAAAATAAAAAAATAAAAAAAAAAAAAATCTAGACGGCATCAGGGAATGGCTCGATTAAAGGCAGGGATCAATTTTTGTGTGAAAATAAAAATAAAATTATATATATTTAATATATTTTTAAATATTATTATATGGGAATTTCGTATATTATTATATTATTTGTATCATGGGATGAGATTGGAATTTTTTATAAAGTACTTCATCGATGAATGCAGGCATGTGCCAATTCTGTTGTTCAACTTGCTAAAACTTCAAGCCTCGCATTCACCAGTCTCCTCCCTCGATAAGCTGATAAAAATTAATAAATATGTAAATAGGTATAAGATGCTGCTTTAAACCAAAGGGCAGGGAGAATTCCATCGTAGGACCCACGGAGTGTGAATTTCAGAACGGATGTTAAAGTCGGCAGCGGATTTTTTTGACACGGAAAAAAATAATTTGATACATCGCCGTTGTAAATAAATTTAAAATTAGAATATTAAATTTCATTAAAAATTAAATCCTTTGGACCCACTTTAAATTATATATATATATATATATTTTTAAAAAAAGAGAGCCTTTTTTTTATCAATGAGAGGATAATGTCCAATTGAGTTCGAATCAATAACTTGGTAAGCCCTCGAGAGTTTCCCTACCAAATACGGTGGAATTTGTTTGAATTTTGACCAAAGACAGCGACAAACTCCCGAACAAGCAACCACTCTTTTTGAGTTTTGCGTCAAAGTTCAAAAGTCCAACTTCGGGCTTGCCATCAACGTCCGTCACATCCACAACCACACAGTGATACACTTCCCTTGTTTTAAAACTTCGTTTGGATTAGGAGAATATCTGAGTCTGGAAGAAAAGAACTATGAAACCAAGAAAATGTAGAGAAGAAGGGCAGTTTCGTAGTTTTCACTTGTTTGGAAATCTGGATGGAGAAAATAAAGAAAGGGAGCGAATCTCTATGTTGATTTATATATAATATATATATATATATATATCGTGAATTTAAAATTTTATGATCCTAATTTTAATCTTAAGAATAAATAATAAATTTTTAGTCATAATAAAAAAATGAGTTATATCAAGAATTTTTGCAAAAAGGCTCTTAAAAATTACAAACTAATAATTGTATTAAAAAAAATTTCTTCCAACAAAAAATACTATAATTCATCCACTAAATCTAATCCAGTGATTTTCCAAGCTTAAATGATGAAGTAATATTTAGAGTTTTTTTTTTTTTTTTTAAATCTCACTTGTAAAAACCTCTTCTCTCTCTAACCCGACTGGACCCAAAAAAAAAAATAAATAAATAAAATTACATAAAAGTACATTTGATGGGTACCTAATATATACGCGGTTTATTAGTACCTATTTCTATACAAATGCATAAACATATATAAATATGTGTGTGTGTGTGTGCGCGGGGGATGGGGGTGTTATTCTTCTTATGTTGATGTGAGTTTTGTGAGAGAATCACGTTGATGTGAGTTTTGTCCACAAGAAAAGCCGTGAATCCATTTAAGGAGACTTTGTACACTTTGTGGGGTTTGTTTATGGGTTGTGTCACTGTTGGTTGTGCTCGACCGTTTTTTCTTGAAATATTTTAATGAAATTCCTATTAAAAATCACAAGAAAATCAGGAGTAAGGGGCGGTGGTTAAAAAGGTGTGAGGAAAGAGCACAGCAAGTTTTACCTGGTTAACCTCGCACATAAAAATGTCGCATTCTTATGACGAAATCTTCATTTTATTTACTTATTCTTTTTCTTTTTTCTTGTTGTGCCTGACTAATATTAAACATTTTTTCTATGCCATCTTTTACTTCTACTACAACTGATTGGGACATTTTTATTAAAATTCTCAATTTTGTATTTTAGTTCAAGTAATTATATTTTTCTATCAAGACCTTTAGACTCCCACATAAATATAGAAAAAAAAAAAAATGTTATCTCAATACCATAATTTATTAACTCATTTCAGCTTGTGGAGAATGCTCCCTTCCTAGCTGTCTATAGACATGCTGGCTATTAATTATTATAATAGTAATTGCAAGGAAAGTTGGACCATATATTGATGCTCAAAAAGAGAAAAAAAAAAAAAAGAAAAAGAAAAAACAAGAAACTAAATAGACAATACACAACAATGTTAAAACGTGTTGAGACGGCATGGAAGGTTGGCGAGATGGGAAGAGAATAGATAGGCCTGCTTAGGGCTTATATTCAAATGTCAGTTTAGAAAGTTCGTGAGACTGGTCTTCATGTATGCGTCATTGAATGAGATACTGACGAATTCAACACCTTCGCGGAAGCAACCACCGTGATGTAACCCGCAAAACTTTTTTTTTTTGAATTAGTCTTCAAAACTTAAAATAAAAAATTTTATTATTATATTAAAGTTTATCGACAATAAAAAAAATATAATTTTTACTCAAGATAATTATCTTAAAAAAAAAAAAAAACACTAGAGGTGAAAATAGAAAACGCGACGTAACGGGTGAAAAATAAAGTACTATAAGTTGGGTTTTTAACAAGTGTTTAAGAAATAATATAATTTGCTAATTTTATTGTTTGCGGCCTAAATCAGAAAAAAAAAAAGAAAAAAATGTCGGTCAAACATAATTGGCTGTCAGTTAGAGTTCCATGGCTTTTGGGCCCAGGATTTTCAGCTCAAAAATATGAGCTTCCTCAGAAGACAGAAGCCCAAGAACTTCGCTTTAGCCATTGAAAACGAAAGGGTATTGCATGGCATTCATCGACCCCACCTCCCCCAACCAACTCTCTGGAGTTTCTCCATAGCCGAAACCGAGTAGATGCTGCTACTAACCACAATATATCTTATAGTTGCAAAATTTTCCTGCTCAAGCCTCTGCAATTCCTTAGTAGAGAGTACAAGAGGGAAACCACATTATATTTATATTGCATCACCGAAAAGAAAAAAATAAAAAAAAAAAGAAGGTAAATCAATAGCTTCATTTTACATCAATGTGGAAATAATCCTCCCCCTACATCGAAACAGAGAAGACACCACAGGGGGAACAAAAAAATTAGTACCACGCACAACAAAAATTGGACAAGGAGGAAGGACAACAAGTCACTTACAAATGCTCGACGTAAGAGAACTTTCAAAAACTCCCAAATCCAGCCGGTCTTCTCCCCTCACAATGCCAAGAAATATGGCATAATTTTGATGGAGAAACCAATCACAACAGCCAGCTCCACTCTTTCCAAGTAACCAAGTAAACCAATCCGCTATAAGGAAACATTATAAACACTCTCATTAAAATCTTCTGTAATAATTCATTGTAAAGCAAGGGTGCCTAAAGGCTTCGTGAGCTGTTAGTCTGTTGGAAGCATCATATCTTAGGAGACCTTGCAACAGATCAATGATGTCCTTTGGCAGAGTGATCAACATGCTGCATTACAAAGTTCTGCCAAGAAGCAAACCAATATAAAAATACAAAAAAAGATACAGATTGGATTATAATTAGTATGTCAACAATCAAAGCAAGTGCAGGAAAGGTCTTATCAGAAAGATGTCCCAAGTAATTGAAAAACCATAAAAATCTGATGTGATGAGTCCATACCTGAAGACGTGGTAGCTTCACAACAGCTTTAATGCTTTCACGAGATGTTGCACCATCTGGCAAGTCCAATCTACCCCTTCTAACATACTTCTCAGCATGTTGGCTGAACCAACCCCCCTCACACCACCCAGAAAGAGAATGTGAATATTTGTGTGCTAAGGGCAACTAATATAGAGAAGGCTCTTTTGAGCAGGTGCTGAGGCAATGCCCCCAAAACCCTCTCCATCATGGCCAAATGCTCTAAGCTATCATGCATTTGAAACAATGCTTTCCCCTGCAAACAATTATACACATTTTTTAACAGTCCCAGGCACCACAAACTGAAAACCTAGAGACATGTGAACTTACTGTGCAAAGTTCTACTAATATACAACCAACACTCCATATGTCACATGGATAACTCCACCCCAGACCTGATATGTTAAATAAGTAAAAACATTCATTTCAATGTGCATAATTATGACAACATCCATTCCAAGTATAGAACATACCAAGGATAACCTCGGGTGCACGATAATGCTGCGTAGAGACAATGTAATTGTTATTTTGATGCCCATAAGCTGTGCTGCCAAAATCAATTACGTTAATAGCACTTGACTTTGGCAACCTATTATAACATGTTCCATCAATAGGTAACTGTGGTTGTACCTGCAATGGCAGATTGACAACAAAACTCAAGGCCATTTGTATGGACAGGTAAAATGCAAAAGTGTCAATAAAAGTCACAAAGATAATACAAAAAACAAGAAGATATATATTACTAGCATCAACATGGCACATAAACTGGTACAAAACAGAACCATGTATCTTGTAGTCTAGTATTTTTATATATTCTGGAGAAACAAAAAGTATGTTCTCTGGCTTCAAGTCGGTATGGATGAATTGCATATCATGCATGACTGCAGACAATTCTAATACATACAGCCTCAATGTCAATAAGTAGCCTTATTGAGAGATTAAACAATAGCTTCCAAAAATCAAGATAAAGAACCTATGAACATTCTACAAACACAACCTGCCCTGAGAAAAGAATGAATCCCATAAAAACCTAAGTACAGTCACTGAAGGAGAAACAGAAAATGCAGGAATAAGAACTACACACATGCTACACACTCCAAAAGCTGCCTGCCGAGTTCATGGGCAAGATCAGCTGGAAAGTGACAATAATTATTTTTGTGAAGAAAGTCATACAAGCTTGGTCCAAGCATCTCCAATACCTGTTAAAACATTTAAATCAACAGGGCAGTCATAACCCTGAGTTGTAAATAGGAAATCATATCACCATGAATTCTTATATACTTACAATGCAGATATGGTTCCAATAATCAAACCAGTTTTGCAATTGAACACACCTGAAAAAAGTAAGAAAGATCAGCCCTCTCAATCACTGATGTAATAGACTCCAGAACACACTGCAAATGGAAATTGACCACAAATTGGGTGAAAAAGAAAGCACTCTCACTGACAGCCATTTCTGTCAAATTTTCCAAGCAACTGTAGCACATCAATTTCCAACATTGCTGCTTCACGGTATTTATTAATGCTCCACACAACTTTTATAGCAACCATTTCTCTTGTTTCCCTGTCCCAGCATTCCAAAACCTGACCAAAGTTGCCTGTATAATGGAACCAGCAAACCAATGCATATTTACCATTTAACGTAAAGAAAACATAAATCCCTAACATACATAGAAATAAAGAAAATCTTAGGTGGGCTTGGTCCTTGCTTTCACCTGGATTGGTCCCGTATAGATATGGGGTGAACCTTACAAGAGAAGAGGTCGAACAAAAAAGTTATGTTCTTTTTAAGGACAGTGCATATTTCTCAGAGATAACTATGCAGCATAGTTAGCTTAGACCCAGTAAATTCTAGAAATAATTGTATTGATGTCCTTTGATAACATAGATTTCTATTCCTAATCATGTCAATTCCTTTAGATACCTCCCAAGGAAAGGCCTGAATTAGATTCCAGACAATCTGTGATAGAATTTTGGGATGGTAACAAACCAATAGGCGGTTCAGTCACAGAGCCTTTTTTAAGATAAAAAAAAGGAAAAAAAACAAACCTTCACCAATTTTTCTCTGAATCTTGTCTGCAAGCAAAGTAAAAGGAACATAAGGAGAAGTGTGAGAATAAAACTTCAAGCACATCAACTCCAAGGAAAAGGAAAAAAAAAAAAACAGTAAGCAGTCAAATCAAAGGTTTTAGGCATCATTAAGTGCGCTTGTTTGGTTCAGACAAACGAAAATATGGAAACAATAGCAAGAAAGATCCAGGGGTTGTGGATCACCAGTGGCACACAATTTGGGAAGGAATATATTAGGTCTTTTATTCTTCCCTGACAATTTTGCAGGACAAACATAAACATAAGGAAACTTCACATTGCTTTAAACTTAAACTAAAAAGGCAAGAAGAAGGAGAGCATGAAGAGAAGGAAGCATTACTGTTAAGTCTTGAAAGTCATTTGGGTCTAAATTCTAAAAAGAAAGTGAGAAAAAAAAAATCAAGCAAGGGAAGCATCATTGAAATGTAATAACAACAAATAGTTGCGTGGAACAGAGTATGAAGCAAATCAAGTTACACAATGACAAAAGAAGCCACTTTGAATGGTGATTCAGGGTAATTACAGCGAGATGTTAAATTATCCCCAAGAGCAAACATGTAATGCCCATCTTTGTCATCATTTCGCCACAGAGGAGAGCCTTTTTGAGCCAATCCCTTTATAAATAGACTGGCATGGTCTCCTGAAAGTACCCCCGACGATTTGATGCTCATCCCATTTCCAAACTCTTGCCCACAATACAATCCTAACTGAGCCTACACATAACCATTGATTCAATCTCTGCTTAACAAGCAGTAATTGAAAATCTATCCCTCCTTCAATAATTCACCTTTAATTTAATCCCCCATAAATCACCAAACCAAAGAGCAATGCCAACATTTTTACACAACACCAAACATTAACATCAAACAAAAGATCCCATTTAAGGTCCAAAAACACAACAAAGTTCTTCTCAAGCTCGCTGAATCAGAATAACCGAAATCAATTCACCTTCATACAGAAATATGACCAGAACCTTTCAAGGAAAATTCAATTTTTCATAACAAAAAAAAAAAAAAATCACACAAATTATCATAATTTCTCCATTAAAAACTCTACTAATTTCAATAAATATTCGAAAAAAATAACAAAAGGAAATTTCCAAACCCCAGAAAAATTCCGCCAGATATAAATTTAAAAATAGAAACTATTTTAGCCGCGAATACTGAAAAAAAAAAAAATTTTCATCTCAAATTCGTAAAACAAAACAAAACAAAACAAAAAAAAAGATGCATAATTGACCCGAATCAAAAGTAATCATCACTTTCTCGCAGAAACATTTTCTAGGGAAACAAACAGAGCCCGGAAGAAAAGAAACAATAAAATTCAATAAATTAAAAAAACATTACCTTAGGGCGAGATTGAGGGAAATCCCAAGCAAACCTGGGCCTCTTTCTGGGACGACTATCCATGCTGCTATGAAGGAAATCAGAGACGTAATCCATCTCCATTTGATCATATGCGAACCCCAATTGATTATTGTTCGGCGACCCTTTATCTTCGATCGATTCAACTTCGCAAAGCAGGGAATAATTGCCCTTACCGTTGTTTTTGCTGACTTTTTGCTGTGAATTGATCCACGCCGTTCGTTTTGCTTAACTGTGGTTTAGCTTGACCTAACCAGTAATGTAACCCTGGTTAAGTTAGCCCTTTCTTTTCCTTTTCACTCCTTTCTCTCTATGCATTATATATATATATATTTCTTTTTTTCCGATTGGCAATTAATTTTGATTAGACCTTACATCAATCCGTTTGAGTAATGCAGCGATTTGCTGCTCTTTATAACATTTTTTTTACTTTTTTTCTTTAAATTAATTTTTTAAAAATTTAAAATTTAAAACATTAAAATTAATTTTAATATTAAATAAATTCTAATTTATTAATATAACAATTTTTTAAGTATAACAATTTTTTAAGTGATTCACATATGTATTTTTTTTCACCTCTTGATGACAAAAATATAAAAAGCTTATTCCATAAATTCTTGGTTTGTTCCCGCACAAGTATACATAAAATGCCAAGTTGGGCTTTTGCACAACCCCGCGAACATTTTTTTTTTCTGCTTGATAAGCCCTTGACTTAATAGGATTTGAACCAAATTTTCTTATGCGTTAGCAACATTGGCAAATAATGTGACTAAAATGCATTAGCTGCTTACTCAAAGACTGAATTTGTATTTGACATATGTGATAAAATAACGCGTGAATTCATATTTGGGCCACCTCTATAAGACTTTTTCGTAACAATTATCCACGTTGGTTGTGGGGGAGGGCAGCAAAAAATTTAATGCCCTTGATTAGGAAAACAAGTAACAAGAAGCCACCAACAGCCAATATATATATATATATAATAGGTAATCTTGGTTTAACTAAATAATATTATATTATTTTATTTCATTTGCTAAACAGTCAATCAGCAACAGTACATCAAACGGGGGTATGTGTCCAGAGGCCTCTATTGCTGACAAAAATAGACAAAAAAAAAAAAAAAAGGGGTAGGCTGCAATCCAAATACAGGTAACAAGCTCGGGGGAGCTGTAGGGCAATTTTCCAAAAATACAAATATGTCAAAGCATGGGATCATGGCTGACGTAAAATAATAAACAGCGCGATGGTGATGTCTACCAATAAACCGCAAACTTAATTTTGAAATTGAATTCATATCTAACTGAAGTTCGAATGGTTGCTGTAAAATAATAAATAGCGTGATGGGGTCTTCCAATAAACCGCAAACTTAAATTTGGGGTCGCTTGCATATTTGGCTGAAATTAAAATAATGTATGTTCTTATAAATAGCTTACCTTCCGAGTTTTGCTCTTATAATCAACCACTGGTTAACTAGACTTCTGAGGCTCTCATGGCTGTTCATGATCATCCTTTATGGCTTCTACTTCTCTTACTTCCGGTTCTTTATTTTTTGCTCAAGGGGAAGCTGGAAGTGAAAAAACAAAACCAGCGTCTTCCACCAGGACCCCCTAAATTTCCTGTTCTAGGCAACTTGCACCAACTTGGTGCACTGCCTCACCAATCCATGAGGCAGCTCTCCGAGAAATATGGCTCGGTCATGCTGTTGAAGCTTGGTCGCAGACGGACTGTTGTAATATCTTCTGCTGAGGCTGCAAAAGAAGTCCTAAAAGTTAATGATATTGCTTGTTGCAGTAGGCCTAAATTTGTTGGCGCTGGTATGTTCTCCTACAACTATCTCGACATAGCCTTTTCCCCTTATGGTGATTATTGGAGAGACATGAGAAAGACAGTCGTTCTTGAGCTCTTCAGTTCGAAGAGGGTGCAATCATTTCGTTTCATCAGAGAAGAAGAAGTCAACTTGTTGATCAACTCAATTTCTTTGTCATCAGCTTCCGCAGTACCTGTTAATCTGACAGAAAAGTTATATGTTCTCCTGGTAAAAATTACAATCAGAATGTCTTTCGGATTTATCTATCGAGAGAATAACTTTCTTTGGGAGGTCTTTCGTGAAGTGGCTAGTGAATCTATGGCTGTGCTGGCAAGCCTCTCTGCAGATGATTGCCTCCCTTATTTTGGTTGGATCATTGATCGGCTCACTGGTCATCATGCAAGGATGGAAAGAGCTTTTCTGAAGCTGGATACTTTCTTCCAACATGTTATTGATGATCATCTCAAACCTGAAAGAGAAAAGGCTGAGGAAGACATAATTGATGTGCTGCTGAGAATAGAGAGGGAACAAGCAGAAGGTGGCATTCGGTTTACAAAGGATAATATTAAAGCAGTACAAATGGTAAGCTGTTCAAGTGCTCATATCCCTAGTTTTACTAGGATTTCTGTGATTTTACGTTGGAAAACTTGCATTTCTCATCATCTGCACTTGGTCCAGTTATCAGAATGAACAAATTAATATTATACCAGTCTCTTTATTATAATTTATTGGTTCCCACGTTGTGAAAACATGCTTATAAATCAGTTCTATGCTTGATATATCTGCATAAGTACCATACTCATGAAACAGATTGTGTTCCTCTAAAACCTAATGACAATACATTTTGATGGTGGTCTGCTTTCTATAGATGACTAAAATTTTGTCTATATTTTGTAACGTGTATCTGCAGAATTTATTTCTGGGTGGGATAGACACAATTTCGATTACGGTGAACTGGGCAATGGCAGAGCTTGTAAGGAATCCAAGAGTGATGAAAAAGGCACAAGAGGAAGTCAGAAAATGTGTTGGAAAAAAAGGTAAGGTTACCGAAAGCGAGATCGATCAGCTTGACTACCTCAAGATGGTGATAAAAGAGACTCTCAGATTGCACCCTCCAGGCCCACTGCTACTTCCAAGACAAACTACGTCTCCCTGCAACATCAGCGGTTACGATATTCATCCCAATACACTAGTCCATGTTAATGCCTGGGCAATCGGGCGCAATCCAAAGTATTGGAAAGACCCCGAAGAGTTTGTTCCTGAAAGATTTGCCAGTAGTTCCATAGACTTTAAAGGGCAAAGTTTTGAGTTTTTGCCATTTGGAGGAGGTAGAAGAATTTGTCCCGGAATGCACATGGCAACAACAACAGCAGGGATTACACTTGCGAATCTCTTGTACTGCTTCCACTGGAAACCGCCGTTTGGGATGAAGGAGGAGGACATTTGTGTGGAGGAGAAAACTGTTTTTGGTCTTACTGTCACCAAAAAGGAGGATCTAATTCTAGTGCCTGTGAATCACCTAGAATGAGATTGGCCCTCGTAAAAATAACAAAATCTGAAGTGCACAACCAAATAATGCATGATGCAGGACTAGTTTCACGTCTTTATGGATGATTTTAGTACGAGTGCTCAAATTTCAGTTCGTTTCGCTTTACCACAAACTCTTACATTTGTGAAAGGAAATAGCGCCCTGTATGTGCAAAAATTCTGTGCCTCTGATAACGACCAATACCTTGTTTGTGCTCCTCTTTTATTTAGCTCCTTATCTGTCAAACTCTGAGATACATAAAAGTGAAAATTGACTAATAAATGCCCTTGTGTCCGCAATGGCCACAGGTTCATGAATGACTGTAGACAATTATTACACAAAGTCGAAGGTAAATAATATTCCAGCCTCACATCGAGAACATGGGAACTTTCCATAATATTAAATCAGAACAGCTGAATTTCTCAGGCCCCATAAAAAAAAAAAAAAAAAAAGAATAATAATAATAAAATGATTTCTTTTCTCAAAATTGTGAACAATTTCTCACTAAAACATTTTTGAGGGATCAAAATGCATGATAAGTCTTAATGTAATGATAAATTTACCATATTGTGATGAGATCTTAGTGTTTTACATTCAATTTTGATGATAATTGTAATATTACTATAATATTTGTTTGTGTGGGATTAATGGATAGATTAATCAAACGAACACAAAAATAGGAAAGAAAGTAATGCAAGCACAATCTATGTAACAATAGGAGCAATAAGAGAGTGTCACGTAATCAACTTAACGATAGCAAAGAAGACCTTCAAACTCAACAATATCCATTCAAGATCAAATTATGAAGATTGGAGAATGAAGAGCTAAGGACTTGAACCGCACAAAACAAATGGAAGATAATGAAGATTAAGCCTAACAAGACCAACTCTTAACTCACGCGGGTCAATCTCAGGTTCAGTGAGTTCGATGCCTTTCAACATCTTAAGTGGATACAATGAGAAGCTCATTTGACCATCAAAGGAAGAAAGTCAAGAGACTCTGCAAAAACTTGAGAATGTTGATTCTGCATGCTTTAAGCAAATTGTTGGGAGTATGGACATATACACAAGATTTGACATATCTTATTGAGTTGAATTGATTAGCAACTTTCTAGGTCTTCCCACCAATCTCATATGGATTACCTTCAAAAGAGGCGATGTTATGCAAGCACACTTCATTCGCCGTCAAGAGATGGTGCAGGAACTTAACGATGACAATAAAGGGAACAACGAGGGAGAACGTGATCTCAAAAGTTTCTCTCAACTCCTCAAATTATGTGTAAACTAAACTAGACAGCCATAACCATGCACATATTCACCTTCGCGTCGTTTGCCTTTTCATTTTCCCCATTTTTCCCCGTTATTTTCCTTATCTAAATAATGACAAAGACATGTACACCGGTGTCATATACATCAGCGAGTTGATTTTTTTTTTTTTGTTATTGGTAGACAAGCAAGTTGATATTCACGTGTGTTTGAAACTTTGTCCACTCGCTTAGCTTTATCAAAATAAAGTGTGGAAAAGACAAGTGAAAGGAAAAGAAAAACAGTAGATGAGATAGACTAACATGGCCTGTGGGCTCTGCACATTAAAAAGATCATTTTTCACTTCTTTTTTTTTGAAACTTAGAAGTATTCCTCTCAAATGTGAAATAAGCATAATAATATAATAATATAATGTACAATGAACTAATATCATGCTTGCTATAAATTTTATCACCTTTATTATACATGGTGTATTTTTTTTTTTTAAAAAAAAAAAACTTTGGGTGGAGCCTACATGGCAGGTAAGATTGCCTTGCGTGTTTCTGTCTCCCTCCATGTATTTGGGCCCTAGAAATTATTATGGCCGAAAGTTCCAGCGGTAAACCATCCGGAACGTGGACCTCATTGAATATTAAAAATATTTCATTTATTGAAAAAATTTAAATTTCTGGCTCAAAATCAATAATTATGTAACTAAATTAATAATATGTACAATTAAATTAAGAGCATATGTAATTATATATATTTTGATAACTCGTTATAAAAAATATTTTATCTATTTTACATTTTGATGTTTCAATTACAAATTTACTGATTTTTTTATGAAAAATTTAGTTTAGAAACAAAATAATTATTTTTTTATTCAATGGAATCCTTCTTTTATATGGTTTATGGCTAAATTTTCTGGGCGTAAAACCAAACTCGTGTTAAGAAATTGTCTTTGGACACTGACTAGACATGCGTACTATATTAAGGTTGCCTTTTTGGCTTTCCATTCTCAGGAAGAAATACTTCTATTCTCCATATTCTTAAATCCCATGAATGCTAGAATCATAAGCTGGTTTTGTCCAAAAATAAAATAAAATAAAATAATAATAATAATTAAGTTTCCCAATAACACTTGAGACTCTAGAATTCATGGAGTTCAAATTTTCTAGCATAGAATCTAAGTATTTATAGAATGATGAGACATACCTTATTTCGAAAAAAAGAAAAAAAAGCGGCTTCTACCTTGCCCTCGTAAGCCTCCAAATTTTGAGCAACTTGGCATAAGTTTTAATCTCTGCTACGGAGGCCGCAGTAGTCATCACAGTATCTGTTAAAGATCAAATCATGATCCAAGCTTAGGACCTCAACAAAGAAGAAAAACGTGATATTAGCAAAGACAACGACAATGCACATGCTCACCGTCGATGAAAGGCCTTTGAGAACACAAAGGTTCAATAGATTATCATTGTCTTTAGAAACTCAAATAAATGAATGCATATAGATATATACTCATATAATTTAATCATAATTATTAATAATTATATGTATATATGTATATATATAATATTTTAATTAATAATTATAATTATATATTTATATATTTACACCTATTTACAATTATTTATTTATAATATTTTGACATTTTTATCATAAGTTAATATGCATCCAAAAACCTTTTAAAGCAAAAATAAGAAGCTTCGGCCTTATTTTCCACAAATACAAATATGGGACTATGCATGTAAAGTGTAGAACGAGTAATTACCATCCAAAGTGAAAGCATGTTGATAATTCGGTATGTATCTACTCATTTAACTAGAATTCAAATTTCACAAGCAACGCCCCTTCCTAACTAAAGGAGAATTAAAATGAGTGTACTGTTGGGTTCTAAGTTGCCTGCTCAAAATCATCCTTGCAAAGGGTTTGTTCCTGAAAGATTTGCCAATAGTTACGTAGACTTTAAAGGGCAATGTTTTGAATTTTTGCCATTTGGAGAAGGTAGAAGAATTTGTCCCGGAATACACATCGCAACAACAACATCAGAGATTGCACTTGCAAATCTCTTGTACTGTTTCGCCTGGAAACTGCCCTTTGGGATGAAGAAGGAGGACATTTGTATGGAGGAGAAAACTGGTTTCAATCTTACTGTCACCAGAAGGGAGGATCTAATTCTAGTGCCTGTGAATCACCTAGAATGAGACTGACCCTCAAAAATTTAATAAAAGCCTAAGAGCACAACCAAATAATGGATCAGGCAGGACTTGTTTCACGTCTCTATGTATGATTTTAGTACAAGTGCTCAAATTTCAGTGGTTTCACTTCACCACAAACTCATGACTGAAAAAAGTTAGATGTGTGAAAGGAACTAGCACCCAGTGTACGAAAAATTTCTGGAGGCTCTGGTAATAAGCAATACCGGCTTCTCCTTTACTTAATCCCTTTATCTGCCAAACTCTTAAATGCATAAAGCCGAAAATTAACTCATATATATCCCGTGTCCGCGATTATCACAGATCACGTATGACTGCAGACAATTGATATACATCAGTAATATTCAAGCCTGGAAATCAAGAACTTAGGAACTTTCCACAAGCTGAATCAGAACACCCTTAGGCCCATAAAATAATAATAATAACAAAATAATTTCTTTGGCTCAAAATCGTCAGCAATTTTTCTTTTGAACATCTTATTGGGACAAGAGTGCCTTAGTACGGAGGGTGAATCTTTAGTGTAACGATAAGGTCACTCTATATCGTGAATAGACTCTAAAGTTTTACATTCAATTTCGATAATCATTGTAATGTTACTAATATATTGGTTAAGTATGATTAGTGGATAGATTAAATCAAAGCAGTATAGAAATATGAAAGAGAGGGAACCAAGGCCCAATCCTCGGAATAAAAGGAGTTCATGAGGTATGATTCAAGAATGCGACATGATCAACTTAACAATAGAAGAGAAGACCATCAAACTTAACCATGTCCATTGAAAATCAAATCATGATGATTGGACAATAAACAAGTTGTTGAGATTTTTTTCAAAATAAAAAGTTAAAGAAATGTGTATCACATGTTGTGTTTGAAGATCAAATTATGATGATAGGAGAATTAAGAAGTTGTTAGGATTTTTTCAAAATAAAAGAGAAATGAAATGTATATAAAAGGTTATAGGAGGCATGTGTGGTGCAAAATTACACAACCATTAGTCTAACTACCCAACCTGTGGATTGAAATATAAGGTTAGGACTGTTGAACTAAGGATGATTATATAGTAATTGACAATTAATAGTTTTGTATATATTGTTTTAAAAAACAAAAAATAAAAAAAAATTGTATCTTAATATTTGAATAATATTAAAATTTTTTAACGTTAAATGAATAATAAGTATTTAATATTTATTCAATATATTAAAATTTTTTTTTCTTAATATTTTTATTATTATATTAAAAATTTTTTATTTATAATATTATTATAAAAATATTATAAAAATTTTAAAAATAATTTTAAAAATATATCAATTTTTTGATAATTTAATTTTAATAATATAACGTATAATAAAATATATTTTATTTTATTTTATTTTATAAGAAAATTTATATAAATTTTTATCGTAAATTAATAAAGATAAATTTGTTTTAAGGAGAATGAAACCGAATATACAATTTAAAATAATTATCTTATAATTTATAGTATAGTTTAACATTCTATGACAAACATAAGAAAAAAGTTAAATGGTAGAATAAATTAGAATAAAGGCCAAGACTAACTAATAATTCCGGGTCAATCTCAAACTCGACAAGTTCAACACCTTGTCAGCATCTTGAAAACGTGAGGACATGAAGTGGATGTGATGAGGAGCTCATTTGAACACCAAAGGAAGAGAGTGAAGAGACAGTGATGGTGGAACTTGAGAAGAAGTTATAAGAACTTACGAAAAAAGGACCAAAACAGGGAGAACACGATTTTTAATTTTCGTTCAACTCCTGAAATTATATGTATATTAAATTAGATAGATATAATCATGCACATATTCACATTCGAATCTTTATCTCTTTTAAATTCACTTAGTTTTTTGAATTTATTATAAAAATACAAAGAACTTGGCAAATTTTCACTTTCTCACAATGACCCGAAAGCTGCAGGCTTCGGGACTCAAAAGTTTCGTGGGAAGAGTGTCTGATTTAAAATAATAAATAGAGTAATAGGGATGTCCATCCACTAAGCAGCAAAATCAAATTTGATTTCGTATTTTCCTGATGGTAGAATTATGCACAGCTGACCAGTTAACCACAAACTTAAATTTGAGGTAATATTTGCCAAAAAAAAATAAAAATAAAAATTAGAACTATGTACTAGATGGATAGTAGCAAACTTAAATTTGATTTCATATTTGTAATGTACGTACAGACCATTCTTTGTTCATAACTTGCCAATGAAGACTAGGGAAAGTGTCCAGGGTGCTCAACAATCTGGAAACTAACGAAGTTCTCACGGCTGTTCATACTCCACCTTTATGGCTTCTATTTCTCTTGCTTCTCGCTCCACCTCTATATTTCCTGCTCAAAAGGAAGCTGGAAGTGAAAAAACAAAGCCAGCTTCTCCCACCAAACCCTCCTCAACTTTTTGTGCTAGGCAACATGCACCAAACTCGGTGAACTGCCTCACCAATCTATGTGGCAACTCTCCGAGAAATATGGCCCAGTCATGCTATCGCAACTCCCTTATAAAACTTCCCCCTAATAAAACTCTCCGTGGTGTACATATAATAAAACTCAACATTTTCTTATTTTTGTTCGCTGAATTAAATATGTACAAATTATATAAGGTATTTGCCACACTTATCATTCTTATGAGTATAATAAATTGATGTGTTATATTAGGGTATTTGCGGTGGAATTTGTTTGAATTTTGACCGCAGACAACGAGAAAATCGTGAACCAATGACCCCACTTGATTGCACTCTTTATGAGACGGTGGAATTTGTTTGAATTTTGACCGCAGACAACGAGAACCAATGACCACCACGTTTTGCTTACAAGTTCATGGTACAACTTCGAGCTTGCCATCAACTTATGCAAGTGATACACTTTCCTTGTTCTAGAACTTCGGTTGAATTTGCAGAATATCTGAGTCTGGAAGAAAAGAACAAGGAAACAAAGAAAATGTAGAGAAAAGGGCAGTGTACTAGTTTTCACTTGTATGGAAATTTAGATGGAGGAAATAAAAGAAGAGAGAGAATCTCTACGGTGATTTATAAAAAAAAAAAAAAAAAAGAGTCTTATTTTGTGAATTTAAATTAATATGGTCTTGGTTCTAATTTTAGGAATGAATATATAAGATTTATAGAAATGAAAGTGTTATATTTATTGTATATTTTACAGTCTAATGGAGTTTGTGGAGTTTGCTTATGGACTTGTGTTTTCTCCATGCAGTTGTGCCACTGTTGGTTGCGCTTGACTGTTTCTTCTTGAAATATTAATGAAATTTCTATTAAAAATTACAAGAAAATTAGGAGTAAGGGTGGTTGTTAGAAGGTACGAAGAAAGAGCACAACAAGTTTTACCCGGTCAACCATACACAAAATAATGTTACGAGTCTTACGACGGAATCTTCATTTTATTTATTTATTTATGTTCTTCTTGTTATGTCCATCATACATCCATCTCTGCTAGGCTTGTTCAAAAATTAAGTATCCCAAAGCAAAATCTAGTGATCAAGAATGATGAGAATTAAAGTATGCCAGGAAATATAGTTTTGTCCAATCCTGTCATGACCTTTCCCAAAGAAAGCGATCATGAAGTGGATGTGACGAGGAGCTCATCTGAACACCAAAGGAAGAGAGTGAAGAGGCAGTGATGCGCAGGAACTTGAGAAGAAGTTGTAAGAACTTATGACAAAAGGAATAATAGAGGGAGAACGACTACAAAAGTTCGTTTTTATTTCTCTTTTTTTTTTTTTTATTCATTCTATAAAAAAATAGAAAGAACTTAGCAAATTTTTACTGTGTCACGATGATCCGAAAGCTGTAGCCTTCGGGACTCAAGATCTCCTTTCTCTCAATAATATTGGAATAATGTCTGATTTGAAAGAATAAGTAGAGTAATAGTGATGTCCGTCCACTAAGCTGCAAAGTCAAATTTAACGTCGGTAATTTCTGATAGTAGAATTATGTATTAGAGTGATGGCTGTCCAATCAACATCAAACGTAAAATCGATGTAACAATTTGGCAGAAAATTTGGAGCTATGTACTAGCGCGATAGTAGCGAACTTAAATTTGATTTCTTATTTGTAACGTACGTACAGGCCATTCTTTGTTCACAACTCGCCTATAAATACTAGGGAAAGTGTCTAGAATGCTCAACAATCTGGAAACTAACGAATTTCTCATGGCCGTTCATACTCTTTCTTTATGGTTTCTATTTCTCTTACTTCTCGCCCTACCTCTGTATTTCCTGCTCAAAAGGAAGCTGGAAGTGACAAAACAAAACCAACTTCTTCCACCAGGCCCTCCTAAATTTCCTTTTATAGGCAACTTGCACCAACTTGGTGAACTGCCTCACCAGTCTATGTGGCAACTCTCCGAGAAATATGGCCCAGTCATGCTACTGCAACTCGGTCGCATGCGGGCTGTTATAATATCTTCTGCCGAGGCTGCCAAGGAGGTCCTAAAAGTTAATGACCTTGCGAGCAGCAGCAGGCCTAATTTTGCTGCCACTGGTAGACTTTCCTACAACTATCTTGACGTAGCTTTTACACCTTATGGTGATTATTGGAGAGAAATCAGAAAGATAGTTGTTCTAGAGCTCCTTAGCTTGAAGAGGGTGCAATCATTTCGTTTCATCAGGGAAGAAGAAGTTGACGGGTTGATCAACTCAATTTCTTTGTCGTCATCCTCCGCAGTTCCTGTTAATCTCACAAAAATGATATATGACCTCACCGCAAATATTACACTCAGGATGTCATTTGGATTCAGCCATCGAGGGACTAATAACTTTGATCGAGAGGGCTTTCATGAAGTGGTTCATGAAGCTGATGAACTATTGGCAAGCCTCTCTGCAGATGAATATCTGCCTTGTTTAGGTTGGATCATTGATCGGCTGAACGGTCATCATGCAAAGATGGAGAGAGTTTTTCTTCGGTTGGACAATTTCTTTCAACATGTTATTGACGATCATCTTAAACCTGGAAGAGAAAAGGCACACGAAGACGTGATTGATGTGCTGCTGAGAATAGAGAAGGAACAAGCAGGAAGTGGCACCCAGTTTACGAAGGACAATATTAAGGCAGTTCTCATGGTAAGCTGCTCATTTCTTATCCTACGCACTGCGCCAGACACGGAACAGTGTCATTTGTTAGACTGAACAAATTGATATTATACCAGTGTTTGACAAGTGGTTTTTTCCTCTATTCATTGATTCGCATTTAAAGGAATTCTTTATAAATCTGGTCTATTCTTGATATATCCGCATGAGCATCATATTCATGAAACAGATTGTAATCCTCTAGCACAGATTGAGAAAATATTTTGAACGTGGTCTGCTTTACAATATACATAAATGAGTGACATTATGTCTATTTCGTAATGTCCATCTACAGAATTTATTTATGGCTGGGGTAGACACAAGTGCAGTTGTGATGAATTGGGCAATGGCAGAGCTGGTAAGGAATCCAAGACTGATGAAGAAAGCACAGGAAGAAATCAGAAAATGTGTTGGAAAAAAAGGTAAGGTTACCCACTGCGAGATTGATCAACTTGACTACCTCAATATGGTGATAAAAGAGACTCTCAGATTGCACCCTCCTGGACCACTGCTACTTCCAAGAAAAACCATGTCTCACTGCAGGATCAATGGTTACGATATTCCTCCCAATACACTAATCCATATTAATGCTTGGCTAATCGGGCGTGACCCGAAGTATTGGAAAGACCCTTTAGAGTTCATCCCGGAAAGATTTGCCAATAGTTCCGTGGACTTTAAAGGACAAAGTTTTGAATTTTTGCCATTTGGAGGCGGTAGAAGAATTTGTCCCGGAGTTCACGTAGCAACGGCAACAATGCAGATTGCACTTGCAAATCTCTTATACTGTTTCGACTGGAAACTGCCTTCTGGGATGAAGGAGGAGGACATTCGTCTGGAGGAGAGAACTGGTTTCAGTCTTACTGTCGCCAGAAGGGAGGATCTCATCCTAGTGCCTGTGAAACATCTAGAATGACCGTCTCTAAAATAACAAGAGCTGAAGATTCACACTCCGATAATGGATCATTATTTAGCATCTATTCCGCGTCTCTATGTATGTCTTTAATAAAAGTGCTAACATACCTAGCACCCAGTGTATGAAAAATTTCTGAAGGCTCTGGTAACTAGCAATACCTGCCTTTAGGCTTCTTTTTACTTAAATCCCCTCATCAGTCAAACTCAAAAGTTTCCTTTCTCACAAGAATGTGGGAAGAGTGTCTGATTTAAAATAATAAATAGAGTAATAGGGATGTCCATCCACTAAGCAGCAAAATCAAATTTGATTTCGTATTTTCCTGATGGTAGAATTATGCACAGCTGACCAGTTAACCACAAACTTAAATTTGAGGTAATATTTGCCAAAAAAAAATAAAAATAAAAATTAGAACTATGTACTAGATGGATAGTAGCAAACTTAAATTTGATTTCATATTTGTAATGTACGTACAGACCATTCTTTGTTCATAACTTGCCAATGAAGACTAGGGAAAGTGTCCAGGGTGCTCAACAATCTGGAAACTAACGAAGTTCTCACGGCTGTTCATACTCCACCTTTATGGCTTCTATTTCTCTTGCTTCTCGCTCCACCTCTATATTTCCTGCTCAAAAGGAAGCTGGAAGTGAAAAAACAAAGCCAGCTTCTCCCACCAAACCCTCCTCAACTTTTTGTGCTAGGCAACATGCACCAAACTCGGTGAACTGCCTCACCAATCTATGTGGCAACTCTCCGAGAAATATGGCCCAGTCATGCTATCGCAACTCCCTTATAAAACTTCCCCCTAATAAAACTCTCCGTGGTGTACATATAATAAAACTCAACATTTTCTTATTTTTGTTCGCTGAATTAAATATGTACAAATTATATAAGGTATTTGCCACACTGATGATTTTTATGAGTATAATAAATTGATGTGTTATATTAGGGTATTTGCGGTGGAATTTGTTTGAATTTTGACCGCAGACAACGAGAAAATCGTGAACCAATGACCCCACTTGATTGCACTCTTTATGAGACGGTGGAATTTGTTTGAATTTTGACCGCAGAAAATCCAGAACCAATGACCACCACGTTTTGCTTACAAGTTCATGGTACAACTTCGAGCTTGCCATCAACTTATGCAAGTGATACACTTTCCTTGTTCTAGAACTTCGGTTGAATTTGCAGAATATCTGAGTCTGGAAGAAAAGAACAAGGAAACAAAGAAAATGTAGAGAAAAGGGCAGTGTACTAGTTTTCACTTGTATGGAAATTTAGATGGAGGAAATAAAAGAAGAGAGAGAATCTCTACGGTGATTTATAAAAAAAAAAAAAAAAAAAGAGTCTTATTTTGTGAATTTAAATTAATATGGTCTTGGTTCTAATTTTAGGAATGAATATATAAGATTTATAGAAATGAAAGTGTTATATTTATTGTATATTTTACAGTCTAATGGAGTTTGTGGAGTTTGCTTATGGACTTGTGTTTTCTCCATCCAGTTGTGCCACTGTTGGTTGCGCTTGACTGTTTCTTCTTGAAATATTAATGAAATTTCTATTAAAAATTACAAGAAAATTAGGAGTAAGGGTGGTTGTTAGAAGGTATGAAGAAAGAGCACAACAAGTTTTACCCGGTCAACCATACACAAAATAATGTTACGAGTCTTACGACGGAATCTTCATTTTATTTATTTATTTATTTTCTTCTTGTTATGTCCCACTAATGTTAAAAGTTTTCTTAATATCATTTTTTACTTCTGTTACAAATTATTGAGACGCTTTTACTAAATTTATCAATTTTGTATTCGAATTCAAGTAATTATATTTTTCTCTTTGGACCTTTAGACTCCCACGTAACTGAGAAAGAAATGTTATCTCAATACCATAATTTATTAACTCATTTCAGCCTGTGTGGAGAATGCTCCCTTCCTAGCCGTCTATAGACATACATGGCTGTTAATTATTATAATAGTAATTTCAAGGAAAGTTGGACCATATATATATAGATGTTCAAAAAGACAAAAGGAAAAAAAAAAAAAAAAAGAAAAAACCAGAAACTAAATAGATAATACACAGCAATATTAAATCGTGTTGAGACGTCAAGGAAGGTAGGTGAGATGGGAACAAAATAGATAGGCTGCTTAAGGCTTGTATTCAAATGCCTTTTTAGAAAGTGCTTGAGATTGGTCTTCATGTATGCGTGATTGAATGAGATAACGATGAATTCAACAGCTTCTAGAAAGCAACCCCTATGATGTAACCAGCCAAAGAATTTTGCTTTTTCTTTTTTTCTTTTTTTAATTAGTATCCAAAAAAAGGAAAAACAGGCTGGAGACGAAAATAGAAGACGCGGCATAACAAGTCAAAAACAGAAATACTATAAGCTGGGTTTCAACCAAGTGTTTAAGAAATAATAATATAATTTCATATTTTTATTGCTTGCAGTGTAAACCAGAAAATAAATGTCAGTCAAACATCATTAGCTGTCAGTTAGGGTTCCGTAGCTTTTGTGTTCAGGATTTTCAGCTCAAAAATATGAGCTCCCCCCAGAATGCAGAAGCCTAAGAACTAAGTTTTAGCCATCGAAAACAAAAGGCTAATTGCGTGCCATTCTTCGACCCCACCCATCAAACCAACTCATTCCAGTTTCTCCGTAGCCGAAACCGAGTAGACACTGTTATTGACCACATCCGAGCAACGAGTGTAGCCTCGTGACATAGAAGTTTCACCTGTTAATAATCTAAATTAACAAAACGCGCCGAATTTGATCCTTTGTTGCTGCTGTTATTGCCGCCCTTGCTACTGCCACCATGGCTGCTGCCGCCGTTGCTGTTGTTCCCGCTGCTGTTGTTGACCCTCAAACTCCTTCCACCTGCAGAGCTGGTAAAATAGCTTGCGTCAGTGATTATTTAGGAAGCCAAATCTCTGCCTCTCCACCTCTTGTCGTTCGGGAGTTTCCCAGAAACTACTCACTGGTGACCTAAAAGAGAAAAGTATGAGAATTGCAGTTAAGGGGTCATATTGTAAATAATAAAAACTCAGAGTTCAGATTAAAAATTATAAAAGTTTAAGGGTCAGATTAAAAATAATAAAAGTTTGAGGGCCAAATCAAAAAAAATTATAAATTTCAACATAAACGACACAATCCCTATTTCAATTCTTGTTTTAGATAAAAAAAATATAATAAATAGAGTGTGCAGATGAAAATTTTATTTGACTATAATAAATGTTGAGTATTGTGGAGTATGACATTATAGAACTTACAGCAGATGTTACAAAAACACAAAAGGCCACTCATCAAAAGTTATAAAAGAAAGATAAAAAGACATTCTATTTCATCCATCAGGGGATAAATGATGAAATTTTTTAGAAGATTGCAGAAGCAAACTCGTCAAAACAGGCATGAGATATCTTCACGATGTCATTTTAAGGTGCAGACAGTGTTAAAAAGGTGAAACTATAAACTTTACAACGTCAGTTTGAGTTTTTGCATATGGAAACTTCAAAACCAGTTTCAATTTATATAAGCAGAGTACTTGCCTTAACAAATTAAATGAGAATCTATGGAGAGCAATTAAATGATCAGGTGAAAGTTAAAAAGATCTTGCGGACACTCACATCACAGTATAGGCACATCGTGGTTGCTATAGAAGAAGCACATAATTTGTCCCATATGTCTGTTGATGTACTAACAAACATGTTGCAAGCTCATGAACAACGCATGAATGAGAAGCGTACTAAGAAACCAGTAAAGCAAGCACTTCAAAGTCAGATTCCTACCAAAAGCAATTAGAGTGATCAACCAAAATAGAGGCAAGAGTCTTCTCATAGAAGAGGACGAGGACGTAGTAATAATCATTACAACAATGGAGGTCAAGGAGGTCACTATGACAACTATGAAGATGGTGATAATCAATATAATGACCAAAGGAGATCAGACCAGACGTATAAAGATTGAGGTCTAGGACAAGGAAGAGGTCGTGGTAAAGGAAGACATGACAAGTCTCATGTTGAGTGTTACTCTTGTCACAAGTATGGCCATTATGCTAGTGAGTGTAGGTCTCAAGGGTATAATCAAACAACTCATTGTGCACAAGAGGGAGATTCAGATGGTGGAAATGAAGCACTTATGATAGTTACTGCAACTGTTGAAAAATCAAACTACAATATTTGGTTCTTTGACACCGGGTGTACGAATCATATGTGTGGGAAAAAAGAGTTCTTTGTTGATCTTGATGAGTCAATTCGCTCGACAGTTAAGTTTGCTGATGATAGTAGTGTTCCATTGATGAGAAAAGGGCGAATTCTTATCAAGTTAAAAAATGAAGATCATAATTACATCTCAAATGTATTTTATATACCAGACATGAAGAACAACTTTTTAGTTTGATCCAATTACTTAAAAAAGAGTATAACATACAGTTATATGATAATTGTCTCTCAATTCTTGATAGGAGAGGTACACTTATTTTTAAAACCCCTTTAACAAAGAATTGGATGTTCCAAGTTAATATTGCCACTGATGTTTACATTTGTCTAAATGTCATTGTCAAAGATAAGTATTGGTTATAGCATTTTCGTTTTGGTCATCTAAATTTTCGCAGTTTAAAGTTGTTTGAACAAAGAAACATGGTGATAGACTTACTCAGGATACATCATCCTAATGAAATTTATGAAGCATGTATTCTTGCCAAACAGAGCAGACAACTTTTTGTATCAAAGACTTGGCGTGTAAGAAAACCACCTCAACTTATTCACTTTGATGTTTGTGGCCCAATAAGTGTGTCATCACATAGTAACAATAGATATCTTCTTATCTTCATTGATGATTTTATAAAGAAAACATGGGTTTATTGCATGCAAAGAAAGTTTGATGTGTTTGATTATTTTAAGAAGTTTAAGGCCTGTGTTACAAAACAAAGTGGATACCGTGTTAAAATTCTGAGAACTGATGGAGGTGGTGAATATATTTCTAATGAATTCAAAGAGTATTGTAAAGTACAGGGAATAAAATATGAAGTTACAATTCCCTAAACCCCACAACATAATGGAGTTACTGAAAGAAAAAACAGATCAATCATGAATATGGTGAGAAACTTATTAAAGGCCAAGGGAGTTCCTAATCCATTTTGGGTAGAAACTGTTTTATGTGTTGTATACTTGTTGAATAGATCTCCAAGAACAAGTATTCAGATTGTCACTTCTAAATAAGCTTGGAGCATCTTTAAGCCTAATGTAATGCATCTTAAGGTGTTTGATTTTATTACTTATACTCACATTCCAACAGAGATAAGGAAAAAGTTAGATAATTAAGAAGTGAAGACAATTTTTTTTTGCTATAGAAAAAAGAGGATATAAGTTATTCAATCTTATGACAAAGAAGGTAATTGTGAGTAGACATGTAACTTTTGCTGAAGATAAAGTTTGAAACTTTGATACTAAAAAGCAACATAACTCTCAAAGACGTCTAATTACTATTTTGGGAGAAGAATAAACTCAAGTTGCAATCTCTACTATAAATGGGGAAGTCTCACTAGTTGATGTACAAAATTTTACACCACAAGTTCTATAAGAAACTGAAAGACCAAGGAGAAATTGCTAACAATTAGTTAGATTGTAAGATTATAAGGTAATATATGATAATGTTATCAATGATGACGGGGATTTGGTGCACTTTGCCATGTTTGTAGATTGCGAATTAGTGACATTTGATGAGACGATTCAAGATACAAAGTAGGTTAATGTCATGAATGAAGAAATCAAGACAATTGAAAAGAATGATACACGAGAACTTACAGTTATTCTACGAAATCAAAAAACTATTGATGTGAAATAAGTTTTCAAAAGTAAGAAGAAATCAAATGGAGAAGTAGAGAAATATAAAACAAGACTAGTTGTAAAAAAATTTAAATAACGACTTGATAATAATTATTATAAGAATTATTAGAAAATTCATCAGATATATGTAAAATTAGTTGAAACAGATGTTGGCATTGAAAGTATCATTTAATTAGAATTAAGGGAAATGTTGATAATAATTTAAATTAAGAGTTAAATTAAATTAAAAATTTAAATTGAGTTTAATTTAAAATTTAATTATATAAATAAATTTAAATATTTATTTTTATATAAAAATATATAATTTATATTATTTATATATTTTAAAAATTATTAATATAAATATTTTTAAATTATTATTTAAATATTTTAATTATATATTTAATTTATCATATTAATAAAATCATAATATTCTTTTATCAATATTATCGTAATTATATTTCAAACCGACTGTTGAAACACCGCCAGCGTATCCGAACAAACACGGTCGCAGGCCACTGGTTCCGTCATGCCGTCTTACCAAGCCTATAACGCGGTTTGGTGCAGTTATATGTCCATCATATATCCATCTCTACTAGGTTTGTTCAAAAATTAAGTATCCCAAAGCAAAATCTAGCGACCAAGAATGATGAGAATTAAAGTATCCCAGGAAACATAGTTTGTCCAATCTTATCATGACCTTTCCCAAAGAAAGCGATATTAACGACAGGACATGAAGTGGATGTGACGAGGAGCTCACCTGAACACCAAAAGAAGAGAGTGAAGAGGCAGTGATGGAGCAGGAACTTGAGAAGAAATTGTAAGAACTTATGACAAAAGGAATAATAGAGGGAGAACGACCTCAAATGTTCGTTCAACTCCTGAAATTTTATGTATATTAAATTAGATAGATATAATAATGCACATATTTCACATTCGAATATTTATTTTTTTATTAATTTTTAATTCATTCTAAAAAAATAGAATGAACTTAGCAAATTTTTACTTGTATCACAATGATCCGAAAGCTGTAACTTTCGGGACTCAAAATCTCCTTTCTCACAAAAATGCTAGATTAATGTCTGATTTGAAATAAGTAGAGTAACAGTTATGTTCGTCCACTAAACTGCAGAGTCAAATTTGACGCCGTACTTTTTTGACAATAGAATTATGTATTAGAGTGATGACCGTTCAATCAACACCAAACGTAATTTTGACGTAACATTTAGCAGAAAAATTTAGAGCTATGAGCTGTAGCCTTCGAGATTCAAAATCTCCTTTCTCATAAAAATAATGTTGGAATAATGACTGATTTGAAAGAACAAGTAGAGTAATAGTGATGTCCGTCCACTAACCTGCAAAGTCAAATTTGGCGTCGTAATTTTTTTTGATAGGAATATTATGTGTTCGAGTGATGGCGGTCCAATCAACATCAAACAATAAATTTGATGTAATATTTGACAAAAAAATTTAAAGCAATGCACTAGAGTGATATTAAAGCTGTAGCCTTCGTGGTTCAAAATCTCCTTTCTCACAATAATGTTGGAATAACGTCTGATTTGAAAGAATAAGTAGAGTAACAGTGATATCCATCCACTAAGCTGCGAAGTCAAATTTGACGTCGTAGTTTCCTGATAGTAGAATTATGTATTAGATGGAAGGCTGTCCAATCAACATCTAACGTAAATGTAATGTCACATTTGGCAGAAAAATTTAGAGTGATGTACTAGAGCGATATTAGCGAACTTGCCTATAAATACTAGGGAAAGTGTCTAGGAAGCTCAACACTCTGGAAACTAACGAATTTCTCATGGCCGTTCATACTCTTTCTTTATGGCTTCTATTTCTCTTACTTCTCGCCCTGCCTCTGTATTTCCTGCTCAAAAGGAAGCTGGAAGTGAAAAAACAAAACCACCTTCTTCCACCAGGCCCTCCTAAATTCCCTTTTATAGGCAACTTGCACCAACTTGGTGAACTGCCTCACCAGTCTATGTGGCAACTCTCCGAGAAATATGGCCCAGTCATGCTACTGCAACTCGGTCGCATGCGGGCTGTTATAATATCTTCTGCCGAGGCTGCAAAGGAGGTCCTAAAAGTTAATGACCTTGCGTGCAGCAGTAGGCCTAATTTTGCTGCCACTGGTAGACTCTCCTACAACTATCTTGACGTAGCTTTTACACCTTATGGTGATTACTGGAGAGAAATCAGAAAGATAGTTGTTCTAGAGCTCCTTAGCTTGAAAAGGGTGCAATCATTTCATTTCATCAGGGAAGAAGAAGTTGACTCGTTGATCAACTCAATTTCTTTGTCGTCATCATCCGCAGTTCCTGTTAATCTCACAAAAATGATATATGACCTCACCGCAAATATTACACTCAGGATGTCATTTGGATTCAGCCATCGAGGGACTAATAACTTTGATCGAGAGGGCTTTCATGAAGTGGTTCATGAAGCTGATGAACTATTGGCAAACCTCTCTGCAGATGAATATCTGCCCTGTTTAGGTTGGATCATTGATCGGCTGAACGGTCATCATGCAAGGATGGAGAGAGCTTTTCTTCGGTTGGACACTTTCTTCCAACATGTTATTGACGATCATCTTAAACCTGGAAGAGAAAAGGAACACGAAGACGTGATTGATGTGCTGCTGAGAATAGAGAAGGAACAAGCAGGAAGTGGCACTCAGTTTACGAAGGACAATATTAAGGCAGTTCTCATGGTAAGCTGCTCATTTCTCGCACTGGGCAGACTTTGTTAAACTGAACAAATTGATATTATACCGGTATTTGACAAGTGGTTTTTTCCTCTTAGAATAATTCATTGATTCCCATTTGAAGGAATTCTTTATAAATCTGGCCTATTCTTGATATATCCGCATGAGCATCATATTCATGAAACAGATCGTAATCTTCTAGCACAGATTGAGAACATATATTGAACGTGGTCTGCTTTACAATATACATAAATGAGTGACTTTATGTCTATTTCGTAATGTCCATCTACAGAATTTATTTCTGGCTGGGGTAGACACAAGTGCAGTTGTGGTGAATTGGGCAATGGCAGAGCTGGTAAGAAATCCAAGACTGATGAAGAAAGCACAGGAAGAAATCAGAAAATGTGTTGGAAAAAAAGGTAAGGTTACCCACTGCGAGATTGATCAACTTGATTACCTCAATATGGTGATAAAAGAGACTCTCAGATTGCACCCTCCTGGACCACTGCTACTTCCAAGAAAAACCATGTCTCACTGCAGGATCAGTGGTTACGATATTCCTCCCAATACACTAATCCATATTAATGCTTGGGTAATCGGGCGTGACCCGAAGTATTGGAAAGACCCTTTAGAGTTCATCCCGGAAAGATTTGCCAATAGTTCCGTGGACTTTAAAGGACAAAGTTTTGAATTTTTGCCATTTGGAGGCGGTAGAAGAATTTGTCCCGGAGTTCACGTAGCAACAGCAACAATGCAGATTGCACTTGCAAATCTCTTGTACTGTTTCGACTGGAAACCTCCCTCTGGGATGAAGGAGGAGGACATTCGTATGGAGGAGAGAACTGGCTTCAGTCTTACTGTCGCCAGAAGGGAGGATCTCATCCTAGTGCCTGTGAAACATCTAGAATGACCGTCTCTAAAATAACAAGAGCTGAAGATTCACACTCCGATAATGAATCATTATTTAGCATCTATTCCGCGTCTCTATGTATGTTTTTAATAAAAATGCTAAAATACTTAGCACCCAGTGTATGAAAAATTTCTGAAGGCTCTGGTAACTAGCAATACCTGCCTTTAGGCTTCTTTTTACTTAAATCCCCTCGTCAGTCAAACTCAAAAGTTTCGTTTCTCACAAGAATGTGGGAAGAGTGTCTGATTTAAAAGAATGAATAGAGTAATAGTGATGTCCATCCACTAAGCAACAAAATCAAATTTGATTTCGTATTTTCCTGACGGTAGAATTATGCATTAGAGTTTGTTCCAAGATCTCACTTCATTCAAGTATCTGCCTCCTTTGTTTCAGAGCGCGCTTAAAAAGCTCCTGCTTTTGGTCCCCCTTCGCTAGCTCTGCTTTATTGCCTCTTGTCTTAGGCTAGCTATTAGCCAAAGGTTACCGGCGCACTTACAGAGAAGACTAGGCCGACCGAGATTCTAGCTACTCGAACAGGAATAGACTATGCAAGGATCTATCCAAGGGCTTCTCAACCTGAGACTAAGGCAGGTTTGGAACCCTGTCTTATCACCTTTATCAAATCCCTAGCTCTCTTCCTTAGTGCAACTGTCCTATTTCTACCATGGGAATATCTATCTTTCTTTCTTGTGTCATATCTATTGTTTCGGATATCAAACCGGGCGGTATCGTATATGAAGAAAGAGATTGTTGACGTTAGTAGACTAATCTATTCATTGGTAAGGCATTTCTTCCTGTGACCGCCTTTCCTACCATAACCCAAGTTTTTTCTAGACTTCGGGATTCTTTTAGGATTCATAAATGCAGTGACAGCTGACCAATTAACCACAAACTTAAATTTTACGTAATATTTGCCAAAAGAAAAAAAAAATTAGAACTATGTACTAGATGGATAATAGCAAACTTAAATTTGATTTCATATTTGTAATGTACGTACAGACCATTCTTTGTTCATAACTTGCCAATGAAGACTAGGGAAAGTGTCCAGGGTGCTCAACAATCTGGAAACTAACGAAGTTCTAACGGCTGTTCATACTCCACCTTTATGGCTTCTATTTCTCTTGCTTCTCGCTCTACCTCTATATTTCCTGCTCAAAAGGAAGCTGGAAGTGAAAAAACAAAGCCAGCTTCTCCCACCAAACCCTCCTCAACTTTTTGTGCTAGGCAACTTGCACCAAATTCGGTGAACTGCCTCACCAATCTATGTGGCAACTCTCCGAGAAATATGGCCCAGTCATGCTATCGCAACTCCCTTATAAAACTTCCCCCTGATAAAACTCTACGTGGTGTACATATAATAAAACACAGCATTTTCTTATTTTTGTTCGCTGAATTAAATATGTACAAATTATATAAGGTATTTGCCACACTGATGATTTTTATGAGTATAATAAATTGATGTGTTATATTAGGGTATTTGCGGTGGAATTTGTTTGAATTTTGACCGCAGACAACGAGAAAATCGTGAACCAATGACCCCACTTGATTGCACTCTTTATGAGACGGTGGAATTTGTTTGAATTTTGACCGCAGACAACGAGAAAATCCTGAGCCAATGACCACCACTTGATTGCACTCTTTATGAGTTTCGCTTACAAGTTCATGGTACAACTTCGGGCTTGCCATCAACTTATGCAAGTGATACGCTTTCCTTGTTCTAGAACTTCGGTTGAATTAGGAGAATATAAGAAAAGAACAAGGAAACAAAGAAAATGTAGAGAAAAGGGCAGTATACTAGTTTTCACTTGTAAGGAAATTTAGATGGAGGAAATAGAGAAAGAGAGAGAATCTCTACGGTGATTTATAAAAAAAATAAAAAGTCTTATTTTGTGAATTTAAATTAATATGGTCTTGGTTCTAATTTTAGGAATGAATATATAAGATTTATAGAAATGAAAGTGTTATATTTATTGTATATTTTACAGTCTAATGGAGTTTGTGGAGTTTGCTTATGGAGTTGTGTTTTGTCCATCCATTTGTGCCACTGTTGGTTGCGCTTGACTGTTTCTTCTTGAAATATTAATGAAATTTCCATTAAAAATTACAAGAAAATTAGGAGTAAGGGTGGTTGTTAGAAGGTACGAAGAAAGAGCACAACAAGTTTTACCCGGTCAACCATACACAAAATAATGTTACGAGTCTTACGATATTCCCCCCAATACACTAATCCATATTAATGCCTGGGTAATCGGGCGTGACCCGAAGTATTGGAAAGACCCTTTAGAGTTCATCCCGGAAAGATTTGCCAATAGTTCCGTGGACTTTAAAGGACAAAATTTTGAATTTTTGTCATTTGGAGGCGGTAGAAGAATTTGTCCCGGAATTCACATAGCAACAGCAACATTACAGATTGCACTTGCAAATCTCTTGTACTGTTCCGACTGGAAACCCCCCTCTGGGATGAAGGAGGAGGACATTCGTATGGAGGAGAGAACTGGTTTCAGTCTTACTGTCGCCAGAAGGGAGGATCTCATCCTAGTGCCTGTGAAACATCTAGAATGACCGTCTCTAAAATAACAAGAGCTGAAGATTCACACTCCGATAATGGATCATTATTTAGCATCTATTCCGCGTCTCTATGTATGTCTTTAATAAAAGTGCTAACACACCTAGCACCCAGTGTATGAAAAATTTCTGAAGGCTCTGGTAACTAGCAATGCCTGCCTTTAGGCTTCTTTTTACTCAAATCCCCTTATCAGTCAAACTCCTGGATGCATAAAACTGAAAATTGGCTCGTATATTTCCTGTGTCCACGATGATCACAATACACAAAGTAAACATCAATAATATTCAAGTCTGGATATTAATTAACATATGAACATTATCTCAAGCTGAATCAGAACAGCCAAATTTCTCGGGCTCCATAAATAATAATAATAATAATAATAATATAATTCTTTCGGCTGAAAATTGTCTGAAAGTTTTCATTGAAACATTTTGTAGGAATTACAGTACAATAGCCTGAAGGGCGAATTCTAATGTAACAATTTGTTTACTCTATTGTGATGATCATGAGATTTTACATCCAGTTTTGATGACCCTTGTAATGTTACTAATACATTTGCTTGAGTATGGTTATAATGAACGAGCAGAAAAAATTGGAAAAAAAAAAATTGATAAAAAACAGTTGGAGAATGTCACATGATCAACTTAATAAGCACATTGGGTGTTATCCCTACCATTATAATAATTAACAATGCATTGTAAAAAAAAAAAAAAAAAAGAGCACATTAGGTGCTGACAACTGTATTAAGCACAGAACATTAATCATAACTTAAACTGTAAAGCATATGATTAGTTTAGAAAAGTGGAATTTACAATCCTTGTTATAATTAATCACTACTTTACTTTTATTTAGTTATTTGTTTATAATTTATTATTATTTTCTTTCAGTTCAAAATGCTAGCCAAGTTGCTTATCACAGCAAAACCATTGTAGCTCTGGTTTCGTAACACATGGGTCCTGTATTGCCCTTGAAAATAATTGGTTTCTTACCTGAAGTCATAACCCATGGCTTTGCACAAACCAAAATCGTTCTTGCTAATTAAAAGCCTTACTTGTCATGTAAAATTTTCAAATGGCTAACTTATTGGTGGGTTGGACACATCCTTTAAAAGAAAAAAAATTGTTAGTAGGATTAGATTTGAAAATTTCATGTGTCAACTAAATCTAATCATTAACAACAAAAAAGGTTTGACTTTTAAATAATTAGATTAATTAATTTTTTAAAAAAATATTATAAAATAAATAAAATAAGTCTTATATGGTATATTTCACCAAAATATCAACTACCACTGCCACCGTCATCATCCCTCATTGTTTCTATCTCCACTCTTTGTTGGCCATGATGATCTCCGTCTATCCGTTCATTGTCTCTCATCTGTCCTCTCTTAAGTATAAGTTATATTAATTAATATATTTATTTGACGATGAAATTATTCTTAATTAACATTAAAATATTTTAGATTAAATTGAGGTAGCGTAAACGCTTAAAATTACATTTAAAAAATTAGAGATTTTAGAATCAAAGTTATGCTTATCCCAATTTATCTTTGTAGCTCTGTCTCCCCTTCTGCGAACCCATTCTCTCTCACTTCATCTGTGCGTGTTTATCCGACAAGACCGCACTAGGCAGTGCTTCATGTGTGCCTGTTTTTGGCGTTTCTTGGAGGGTCTCAGAGCCAGATTTTTATGTAAGTTATACTGTTTATTTTGCATAATAATAAGAATAATAATAATTATCAGCTACACGTTTCTACGGTCGGTGGCGACCTTAGAATTGGTCATTTCCGAGGCTGCCTTTCTAATTTTCTTGCTCTGTGTTCCATATCAAGGCCTTCTCATTTTTGGTTATTGCCTTTGCCCAATATATGTAAAACCCAGATTTCACAAATGTTAAAGATCTCATCTCTCTCCAATCTTTGCACTCAGGATTGCTAGTCTCAGGTACTTTTTCAGGCATCTATAATGGGTCGATTTGCGTGTCAATATTCTAAATTTATAGACTTCACAGTGTCAGTCCTTTGTCTTGCAGGCGGAGGTAGGATGCTAAAGTGCTGTTTTAGGGAGAAGGTTCAAAAGGGTCTTGAATTTTGAAGAAATTTTTTTGTTGATTGTTTTTTTTTAGGTGTGGCTGATGGGTGGTAAGAGCTCAAAACGATCGAGTGGGAGACGTTATTCACCGTATGATTCATCATCTTCCTGGAATCAATATGGGTACCCGCAAGCATCACCATATCCAGTCCAATCTGCTCAACAGCACCAATATTACACTCCTCCGCACCACCGTGAGCCGTTGCCTACTTCCTCCTATAATTATGAGCCAGAAAGGCCCCAGCTGCAGAGGAGGAGGTTAGACAGGAAATACTCGAGAATTGCTGATAATTATCAGAGCTTGGATCAGGTTGGATGGTAACAATAGTTTATAGTCTTGATGAACTCTTTATTGTTGGGTTTTTATGCGATGTGACTGAAGGGTTTCGTAGGCCAAGGCAAAAGTCGATATGTTGAAAATGACAACATTGGATATTAATGCAAATGTCAATGATTAGCATATGGTTACAAACATCTGGTTATTTTTGTGTCTTTGACTTGAAAAACATTTTAAGTGCAAAGTGCAAGTAGAACGGATGGTGCATTGTTCTGGTTCAACTATTGGTGACAAAATATTTGGCTAATTACTCAATTTAGCTGCTAAGGACAATTTTTTGTTGATGATATTTTGGGGACATATAAGATGAACTGCTGACAGCCCACTTGGGTGTGTACAACTCTCACTTAATGTAAATAACATGAAAATGTTTGGTACATGTATACTATATCCTGAATCATTCTAGAACCCTTGGTTATAAAGATATCTATCAGTCTGAGTTGAGTTGCTTGCCTATTATAGAACATTTGATGACTTTCCCGTGATGATTGGGAATGAGGTGACCATGATGAGCGCATTCACCTTTAGCAGATTTGGGAACATGGCAAGAGTTGCTTATATGGCTCAAACTTGAGACATGGTAGCTGCAGCATGACCCAGGGTTCATAAATCTATATATTGATTACCAAAACTGATAATATTTCCCTTGTATTGTGAACTTAACGTGCCATTCAAAGAAAAAAAAAAATGTGAACTTCATATTGCTGCTTTTTTTTGTCCTTTTCTTTTTTTGTTATTCTAGGATTTTAGTTTTCTTTGCATCATTTAGGAAAAATCTCTTACTGATATATGGTTCCCTCTTTTTCTGCACACTTGTGCTGCTGGCCAAGTTTCTAGCCTTTGAATATATGAACCTCATATAACTTTACCAATTGTTGGGTTGAGAAATAATGAGAATCCTTGACAACAGGTTACAGAAGCTCTTGCTCAATCTGGTCTTGAATCTTCTAATCTCATTGTTGGCATTGATTTCACAAAGAGCAATGAATGGACAGGTTCATTCTTATCTTTATGCTTACAGTATTTGACATCATTTTGTTGCAATATAAATGTAGCTGTATTTGAATATCAGGTACAAGATCATTCAACCGGCAAAGTTTACATCACATCGGCAGTGGTCAAAATCCTTATGAGCAAGCAATATCAATTATTGGAAAGACTTTATCAACATTTGATGAGGATAACTTAATTCCATGTTTTGGATTTGGAGATGGTGATTTTATTTGAAGCATCCTTATCAGTACTCAAAGAACTAATATTTAGACTATGGAGATAATGTTGCCTCTTCTATTTTTGCAGCATCAACACATGACCAAGATGTCTTCAGTTTCTATCCAGATGAGAGATTCTGTAATGGATTTGAGGAAGTACTGGAACGTTATAGAGAACTCATTCCCCAACTTCGACTTGCAGGTATATCTTTGTTACATTAGTGATTTGAACAATTTAGAATACTGATTTCCCTATCTGCAATTATTAAAACACATTGCTTTTGTTTTCTTGTGGCAGGACCAACATCTTTTGCTTCCCCAGTTGAGATGGCCATTACTATTGTCGAGCAAAGTGGTGGACAGTACCATGTTTTGCTGATAATTGCTGATGGGCAGGTAATTTAACTACAAGGTGGACCTTTGTGGTTTGCTGATGCGTATAAAATATGGTCTGTCACCTTTATTATGATCACTTGCATAGACCCATTTTCAAAGAATCTGACCAAATTTTTCTATAATCCTTAAAACATGCTTGCATGACAGCTTAACATTGCAATATTTTGCTGTAGAAAAATGTTACCATTGCCATTTCAAGAGGAGCAATAGGTGGCAAGATATAATGAGACCTTCAGTTACTCTTGGTGGCCCAAAATGCTGGCTGTCTTCTATTGCATGAAGTTTTATTTGTGTCTAGAGGTCTTTCTGGTGATTGGTTGTTTCTTAGAGTCTCCATGACCTGTAGACATATACAGCTTTGGTCTATATTCACTTGAAGCAGTCAATATATTCCTGATTCTGCCCTTCTGAGCAAATTCATGAATTTCATCTACACAGAGATTTCCCTCCCCCCCCCCCCCCAAAAAAAAATTTTGGCTCACACTGCTTATTTATCACTTATTATAACAGGTGACAAGAAGTGTTGATACACAGTATGGTCATCTAAGTCCACAAGAACAAAATACAATTGATGCAATTGTAAAAGCAAGGTAAAACTGAAATTGAAAGATGTAAAACAATGGTAGATATCTGGCCATTATTTACTGATCTGTTGGCTTGTCTATCCCTATTCTTATCTAGTTCTCTAATTGCAGTGAATACCCTTTATCAATAGTTTTAGTTGGAGTTGGTGATGGACCCTGGGATATGATGAGGGAGTTTGATGATAACATCCCCACTCGAGCTTTCGATAATTTTCAAGTAAGAAGCATTGTCATGATGTTATTAATGTACTAAAATTTGCCTTGACCTACTCCTGCAAATTTTCTTTATTGGAGCATCATTTGTTTTTTTTGTTAGTTTGTGAATTTTACAGAAATAATGTCCAAAAATGCTAATCAAACACGAAAAGAGACAGAATTTGCTCTTGCAGCATTGATGGAGATACCCTCTCAATACAAAGCAACTATCGAGCTTGGCATATTGGGGTAACCATTAAATCTTAGTATGTGAGATAGTTTGTCAATTAAATTTTTTGCCTTATGCAAAATCTTTTAATGGTCGTATGTTTGCTTACAATGATAATGCAGACGGCGGAGAGGGCATTCTCCAGAGAGGGTTCCTCTTCCTCCACCACTTTATGGTGCATCTTCTCTTGGCCATAGCTCAAAATCTTCCCGCCAAAGCAGCTTTCAGCAACGTGTACCATCCTCCTCTGGATATGATGCTCCAATTGCTGGTTATGACACACCAGCCAGTGTGGCTCCATCTTCAAATTCTATTTATGATAATCAGGTGCAGAAAACTGTTCCATAGAAAGAACTAAACTTTGTCTCAGTACTTTCTTTTCCGTTATATTTGACACTAAATTAGAATTTTTGACTCTTAGTGTATTGTCATTACATTGATCACGTCACCCTCCTTTGAATCTCTCGAGGTAGTAACTTTTTCTTTATTCTGAACTTCCACAGGTATGTCCAATCTGTCTTACTAATCGAAAAGACATGGCGTTTGGTTGTGGGCATCAGGTAAACAATGTTCTGTCTGTATTCTATCAGACAAATGGCACAAGTTTCATAATTGAAGCACCATATTGACACTCTTCTGACTTGCAGACTTGTTGTGAGTGTGGAGAAGACCTCCAATCATGCCCTGTTTGTCGTAGCCATATAAGCACAAGAATCAGGCTCTATTAAAATAAGCCTGGACGAAAATATCTGAATTGTTTCTGCAACCAATAAGTTTGATTCATGATAGTGGAATCAAATGGTCGTCTTTCTGAGGCAAGGAGAGGTAATCCAGTGAACAGTGACTCCAGAGAACCTAAAATGCAGTGAAGTTCAGGTGAAGACAGACAATGAAGCAGAAAATTGATTCTAGGTGAGCTTTGTTGAAGAAGAAACAGTTTCAGGATGTACAGCCGGTTAACTTTATCTTGGTGGGATGTATTCCTTGGCCTCAAATGTATCAAAATCAAGCTGCAGTGGTAGCATTACTTGCAATGTTGTAGAGATCATTGCTAAAGACCTTTCTTGTCAAATAATCTGTTTCATGACTATGTCTACTCTGCTATTAGCAGAAGAACAAAGTTGCAGGCTGAACGTTCATTTTCTGAATTTTTTTTCACCGTTTTCAGGTCACTGATTGTGTACTTGTTTAATTGTGGAAGTTGGACTCCTGTGGCGTGTGAACTTGAAATTGTATGTATGTATTCATGACTATGTCTACTCTGCTATTATCATTGTATGTATCGTGCACGTTTTGCAACAATGCTGTTACCTGTAAGTAAATATTTAGTAACGCTTTGATCCTTTTGTTCTTGGAGTTCAATGGTTGTGTTCAGTTATCATGTAAGCCCTGTACTGAAGTATCACATGTCTTCAACAAGGGATTCTCGTCTCATCTTTTGCAAGTAGGATGGTAACAATTCACAATGTTTCACAATTCGAGCGCCTACACAGGCTAGCTCTGCATTAAATCTAATTCTAGGCCAACACCTTTATACACCACAAGATCAGATTTTCTAAGAGTTATTTTTGGTTTTATTTATTTTTTCATAATTTCATTTTTCTAGTTCAATTCAACTATTGGTTTCTAGGCATTTCTTATATTTTAAGTAAGATAGTCATAGATTTTTGTGCATTAAAGCTCTAGGTCGGTGCAATTCTAAAAATAGTAATAATTATTATTATCATATGTCATCCTACCCAATGCTAGAAGCAAGCAAGTGATACTTGAGTTGCCTTTTAAGACTCCCCATTTTCAAGGCGGCCTCCCTCCATAGCTTTCGTAGGATACATCACCTATGCATTGAAGCAACTCCAAAGGGTTTTTTGTTTTTTGTTTTTTTTTTTTCTTTTTCTTAAAATATAACGAGAGAGCGATGATTTACAATCTTTGTTATAAAAAATTATGTTAAATTCATATTATGTAATGGACTAAATATATTATCAATTATTTTTAAAAATTATATAGAGTAGGATATATGTTTAATTTTACTAAATATCTTAATAAAAATCTAAACACAAGACAAATAAAATTTTTTAACCAATAAATTAAGATGAGCGGTAAGGTGTTAACTTCTCATGTCTTTGCTTCACTAGACTAGTATTGCCACGTCCACATGTCTACCAATTGCTTAACGTGTTTGATATTTTTGGGGATGCGGGATTGGCTTCCATTGCTTAACGTGTTACCTACTTATGTTGGATGCAATTATGCAAAATAACCATAGTAATAAATCAATCATTGATTACATGCCTTGATTGGAAAGCCCGAGGTAACTATCCCAAAGTGACCACATTGATTGTTGTGTGGACCGCAGAGAGCCATTTTGTTTACTTTTGATGTCTCATCATGGTTGGAGTTACGGTCAAGTTTGATCTTTAACAAAATCAGAATTTATATTCCATAAAAATTGGAAGGAGATGGGGTTTGAAATCCCAACTTCCCACCAAGAGTTCTACTTTTATGTGCAACAAAAACTAATTTTGTCGATTAAATTATGATCAAAACTTTGAAAATGATGAGTTCGAAATAAAATAAATGGTGGATATTGAATGATAAATTAACGCACCATTGCCCCCCCCCCCCCCAAAAGGAAAATTCACCAATAAATGACTAAAGATGACAAGCAACAAACTATATAGTTTTAGATCACCCTTCCTAGCACATGATCGTGGCTCTAAAGTATTAAATGAAAAATACCCCCCCAAAAAAAGGTATCCAAAAATTAAATTACAAGCTTTTTGGCACAAGAATCACACGGTAGCTCTACAAGTTAAAGAAAGAGGAAGTTTCCACGCAATCAACCATTGCACTCTCTCTCTCTCTCTCTCTCTCTCCTCGCTCACCCCCAGCTGTCCTTTTGAATTATAGGAGAGCACAGTAACGGCATATAAAAGATGACATCATGATACAACATAAAATGAAGACTCTGGTCCTACATCTGTACAAGCAGCTCAAACTCAAAGTCTAAATAAAAGACCTGCACAACAGTATGGGAAAGCCTCTTTGCTTTTCTTTTCTATTGATCCTGACTATCTACCCCGCTTTGATACCAATTAGCCATGTCTCGGCAGTCCCCCTCTCCACCAAATCTCGGTGGATCGTCGACGAGGATGGCCGGAGAGTGAAGCTGGCATGCGTGAACTGGGTTTCGCACCTTGAGCCCGTGGTGGCTGAGGGGCTCAGCAAGCAGCCCGTGGAGGCCATAGCTAAGAGGATTCTGTCCTTGGGGTTCAATTGTGTTAGACTCACCTGGCCACTTTTCTTGGTCACCAACACCACCTTGGCTTCCCTCACTGTTAGACAATCGTTCCGAAGCCTTGGCTTGAATGAACCCATTTCTGGCATCCAAGCCAACAACCCCTCAATCATTGATCTTCCACTCATTCAGGCTTATCAGGTAAAACCTTTCCATTTTTCCTTTAACATAAACTTAAAGTTTTCTTTACAGTGAGTCATTATGGCAATATTATCATCATCAATTATATAATCATATGTTAAACACTTATTAATATAGAATTATTAATAATGATATTTTGACATATTACTGAAATTGCATTGCATTTTTCTTTCGTGTGACTTTATCAATGGGACAATTTTATTTTATTTTTATAAATTTTACATATTTTTTATAAAGTTAAATTTTAAAATTTTAAAAATAAATATTTAAATTATTAATTATTAAAATAACTCTTAAAAAGAGGTGCATTTACTGGGACAGGTAACGTGGTTCCCACATCATCATTTCTTGGATGTCGTACATGGTGAAGAAACATGACGAAGATAGAGGTTGCTTTTTCGTTTTGCGTTATTCCAATTATTTCCTGTTCCCACTTTCCAACGCAAAACCTTCTTCTTTATTTGATAATTATCACATTAACATTCCACTTTTTCATTGGTTTATTTTAGCCTTAAAATATGGTTTTAAAAAAAAATAGTCTTAAATTCACACTACCAGTAAAATCCGGCCGAATTAAAATTCAAATAAACTCGTTGGATTTGGAAGCCAGACTGTCTTATTTCCTGTTGGTTGGTTTCATAAGTCTGCCTGAAAACTAATTACGTATTAGACAGAGCATTGAATTAATTATTTCCAGGAGGAAAGTTAAGGATACGTGTTGGCCACGACATGGACCCAAGTTCGGTGACCATACACCACCCAATATATTTGTTTTTTAAAATCGCTAGGGACATGACCTTTGAAGCAACATCATTAATTATAACTAATTATTATATAAAAATAAATAAATTATAATTAATTATATTTATCGTTTTCTTTTTTCATCTCCTTAATACAATTTTTTTTCTCTCTTTTTACTCTAATTTAATAGTTTCAAAGTTATCTCTTAAATATATTTATAATTAAAAATTTAAATTTTATTTTTAAAATTTTAAATTTTAATCTTAAAAAAATTAAGTTATAAAAAAAAATTAATTTTATTTTATCATTCACAACCTCTTAATGAATAAAAATAATAAAATAGAATTAGAGAGTTGTCATATCTGAATCAAAGCTCCAGTCCCCGTTGGACATTCATTAAAAAAAGAGAAAAATCGTTATACTATTATTGACCGGGGAATTTTGCTGCGTTCCAGGTGGTGGTGTCTAGTCTTGGGGCCAACAATGTCATGGTGATACTAGATAATCACGTAAGCAAACCCGGATGGTGCTGCAGTAACTCTGATGGCAATGGCTTCTTCGGTGACCAATACTTCAATCCAGATACGTGGATCAAAGGCCTGGCTCAAATGGCCACCATCTTTAAGGGTGTCTCCAATGTCGTTGGAATGAGCTTGAGAAATGAGCTCCGTGGCCCCAGACAGAATGTGAACGATTGGTACAGGTATTGTCCCCGCACACAATTATATCATGCTAATGCATCTCTATCATTGGATTAGATTACTTGAATCTTTGATATCTTCGTCACAATAGAATAACATTTATCATTACACTCGGTCTCCCTTCAAAATAATATCATTTTAACATAATTCTTTTCTGTAATATCTAAAAAAAATTGACATTTGGCCCAGGAACATGCAGAGAGGGGCTGAAGCAGTGCACTCAGCGAACCCAAATGTTCTTGTCATTTTATCAGGCCTGCAATATGATAAGGACTTGTCATTCCTGCAAAATCGGCCCGTGGACTTGACCTTCAGCAACAAGGTGGTATTCGAGGTGCATTGGTATGCATTTTCAGATGGGCAGGCCTGGAAAAATGGCAACCCAAATCAAGTTTGTGGCACGGTGGTCAATAACATGATGAGGATGTCAGGATTCTTGCCAGACCAAGGATGGCCATTGCTCATCAGCGAGTTCGGGGTAGACCAGAGAGGCAGTAATGTAAATGATAATAGGTACCTCGGTTGCTTCCTTGGATGGGCAGCCGAGCTTGACTTGGATTGGGCATTGTGGACGCTGGTTGGAAGTTACTACCTTCGTGAAGGTGTTGTAGGAATGAATGAGTATTACGGGGTCTTGGATCAGAGCTGGAGTGAGATTAGGAACCCAAGCTTTCTGCCCCAAATATCTACCCTTCAAATTCCCTTTACAGGTACGAACCTGTGCACATTGCAAAACTTTCCATCATTTAATGATGGCACGTATAAGAATAACAGAAGTATAGTCTCCTTGTTAACAGAAGGATACATATACATATATTTGACCCTTCCCCAGCCTCTGAATGTGGGAATCTTGCCCTCTCTTTAATCATCAGGGAAAGCTTATGATTGCGTTCACGTTTTGTTAATATGCAGGGCCTGGTCTTGCGCAGACTCGTACTCACAAAGTGATATTCCACCCAGCAACGGGGCTTTGTGTAGTACGGAAATTTCCGTTTGAGGGATTGAAGTTGGGACCTTGCACTGAATCTGAATCCTGGTCGTACACGCCCCGGAAGGTACTAACCATAAAGGGAACGTATTTCTGCATACAAGCAAATCAATTGGGCAAACCGGCAGGGCTTGGGACAATTTGTACCGGTTCCAATTCAAAATGGCACATCATCTCAGATTCTAAGATGCATCTTTCTTCTACTGCTGCCGATGGCACGACAGCATGTCTGGATGTGGACTCCAGCAATACCATCGTTATAAATAGTTGCAAATGTTTGAGTAGAGATACTACCTGTGATCCTGGAAGCCAGTGGTTCAAATTGGTTAACAGCACAAGACGCTTCACTACGACGGATTCATCCCTTCAGATCGATTCTATGCTTGGCGATCAAGCAGAAAGAGTCCCCTCATAGGAATGCTAAATCGTATTTCTAAGGCTTATTTTAGATATGGTAATTTATAGATGTAACCATGGGCATCAAATCGAGAAAGCTCATGCACTGATTCTGTCCTGAAAACATCTTATTTATGTGAACATTGAAGCAGTAATAAGTTTCCATAGTTTTCAGGTCTTTTGTTTTTTTTTTTTTTTTCTCGGTTTAATTTGGCTCCAATTTAAATTCCAATTCCAAGCCTTCAATTCTGGAGACAATTCTAATACCATCGAATTAAAACTCATTAGCGTTTTCAGGTCATTTCTAGCTTCACTGATGAACGACAATAAGTCTCGTTTTCAAAGAAGGTATAAGGTGAATTTAAAGGAAAACGGGAATTGATATAAATAGCAAAATACCATTAAATATCAGGATACATTCCTCCAATGCATCTCCTCCTTCAACCACTTGCACCATTTCTCTCAAAGGTGTAATCTTTGAAAATAGAACATCTGCATCCATACCAAAGTTGCAAGACTATACTTTCAAAGGGAAAAGCTTGTGAGTAGACTAGTTAAGTGAACTTTAGCCCCTTTGGCAATCGCAATTGCACGGAAGGAATAACCATTCCTGACTACGTATGCACCAATTTTCTCATATACACCGTCAACTAGGGATGTAACAGAGGACTGGGAGCACTCAGGCTATTGCCATAAAAATAAAATAACAACTCAGGTTCTAAAAAGTGTGCTTATTTCTTAAAAGTTTGCTGCATTTATTGAAATATACATTGCACCCTCTAAAAAATATATTAAAATATTTATTTCCATCATATAATCTACACAATAAAGTATTGGAGAGTTCTAAATTTTTGAAAATTTTTGCAATGAAATTTTGAATCTCTTTGAATTTTTAAATTAGTTCTTAAATTTTAATTTTTATTTAATATGAGTTCTTTTTTGGATAAGGATTGATCAAATGTTTAAATATGTCATTTGACCTAACCAAAAAAATTAAATTAAAAAAAGTATGAAAAAAATACGCAAAATACGCTGCAAAGGCGACTGACCATTTTTTATACGGTCACCTCGCTGCACTCGAGGAAGCCCAAGACTGCCGCCCCTCAAATTGTAAAATCCCAACAAAAAAAGCGATGTCGTGTTTTAGTCTTTTCCTTTTCATTTTTTTGAACTTCTTTTTTCGTATAATTGCGAAAATAAAGTATATCTCAAAGAAACAGAAAAAAAACCAAAAAAAAAAAAAAAACCTTGTAGATACAGCTTAGAAGGCCTTTTTTTTTTTTTTTTCTCGGAAAAGAAAATGATGTGCAAACAACCAGATGAGATTGCATAAAAATGATTAAAGGGGCATACAAATATTAAAAAAAATATCGGTTGCACATATTATCATTACTCTTATGCATTTTATCGGTATATTTTCACATCATGTGTCTTAAAAAAAAAAAAAAAGAAAGAAAGAAAAGAAGAAGAAAAAGCATAGATCATTTACGGGACCCTCGCGTCAAATGTAACATTGGAATAAGGAAAATGGTCGTATGAACAAAATTTTACTGGCCTTAAAATAAAATTGTTCTTCTTATTAATTAATTGTAAACATGAAGTGAACGTATTTAAGTTTGTCTTGCTTCTTTCATTTTGCTGCTAATTAAGTTTGGATTCCAAGATCAGTATCTTTTCCAAGGGAGCGTGTGCGATTCGTTTGAGGTGTTGCTTTTTGGAGAACTTGGTGCATTCCTTTCTCTTTTATTTTTCTTTTCCTTTCATTGGGCATCCCTTCTTTCTTTCTTTCTTTTTTTTTTTTTGGGGTGTTCTCTCATAATGTACAAGATGCCAAGAAGATTCAAAAACACCTCTCTTTACCTTTTTCTTTGATTGTTGATTGCTTTTGTTGTTGTTGTTGTTGATGATGATGATGATGATGGTTGGATTTTTGGCATTTAAAAGCAAGACTTGCATGTATTATGAATTATGGATGTTCCGTGTCACTCGTAGAAACAAATCGCTGATTGACACGTTTTTAGTGTACAATGCTCTCACATTGCACGCTATAGAGTATGGAGAATGATCACAACATGAAATTTTTTTACAACTCGAACCTATCACATGTAGAGTACAACGATGTAACATATATCAAATCTCGCTGATTGGAACTTCAATTAATTCTAGATTGAAGAAAGTGCAAAGTTCCTGCTTCCTACAAGCAAACTAAGAGGGATGACACTGCAGTTGATTCCAAGATACAAAAGGATAGGAATTGATCCCAGTATACTGTTCAAAAAGCTTTGAGCAGGGACAATTTCTTCTATTGGTCTCCACTAAAAAGAAGCCATAACCTGACCCCTGACTCTGTTCAATACTGCTTTTCCCAATGCCAACTCGTAAGTAGCAACCTGACGCCATCATTGCATCTTAAACGCATGCTTTAATGATTGCCCCATCACGACTGCTTTTCTCAATGCCAACTCATAAGTAACAACCTGAAGCCATCATTGCATCTTACCCGCAAGCATTCTTAGCATTTGAGTACCAATCACTTGGGCCATGAACTCGACTGGAAATGAACCCTTTTCCTGGCATGACTTGGAAGAAGATATTTTGATCTGGAAACTCCTCCTCGCACATGATCCTGATGGCCGTTACCTAGATTCAGAGATGCTGCTTCGTGCAACGGAGAATATTTTATGTTATGCCTCTGCGTTAGAGGTATTAATAATTCCTATGATTTCCTGCATAAATTCCTGAGGTGGTTTTATGTCCAAAGCTTCGATGCCCCACTTGTTAACATATATATATTGTCGCGAAGCAACTTTTGTTTATCACCTTTCTCTCTTGACTAACCTTTGGAGGATTGAAGGATTACCGAATGAATTTAGCTCCCGGAATTGGCTTCTTGTTACTGCGCACAGCAGCTTTGATTATGAATGGAAGCAAGTTGGAGACTGATTATATGCTGTTAGGCATCAGATTTCATACATCATTCTTCGAAGCTAATGAAGAATTGATTCTAGTAAAAAGGAAAGATGGATTTTGATGGAAATCATTTGTGTTCAGAATTTTCCATCAGCCCATCACACCAAAGTCTGTAACAATAGCCAAAAGAAAATGAAAACATTGTAATAGTTGGCAGCGGCCCGTATTAGTCCTGTGCTTACTGGTTATCATATTTAGTGCAGTTACATTCATGCGAGTATATGAACAGTGATATTCGTTTTCAGGTTCCTGGTATCTGCTTTGATGCTGTTGCAGAGGATGTTAATGGCAACATTGAGATTTTTGAATCACAAGAACTGCTGGGACATGCCATCTGTAAAATTTCAAACGAGGTAATCGCTTTGCTGTGCTTCATTCTCTTTGGCAATGTGTGAATTCACGGATGTTTCGAGACACTTTCTTGTGTTATTGGTGACTCTAGATGCAACGCAAACGCTCTGGCCAGGAGAATCTGCACAGAAGAACCATGACCTTGTTTGATTTGCTTTCAAATTATGGATGGGATGCCAAATTGGCTTTATTACTTGCAGCATTTGCAACAACCTATGGTAAGTTTTTGCTCATAATGCAGTTGTACCCAAGCAACCCCTTGGCGGAATCAGTTGCCATGCTGAGACAGTTTCCTAGTGACTTAAGCACTTTGAAGCCTCGACTAAGGGCCTTGAGCTCATTGGTCAAGAAAATGGTGGAGGTGACAAAATGCATTATCAAGTTTGAAGGCATGCGATTTGGACCGGTAAAGCTGGAAGAGGAAGTGATGGCCATTCCAAAGTTTTACATGTATATAGCTGCTTATTTGGTCACAAGAAGTGCCCTGGCATGCTCTTCCCAAATCACAGACATGATAGTCAGCAAACATGAAGAAGTGCATGTTCCTTCCCTTCACTCAGGCTATTCAATCTTTACCCTTTATTTCACTTTCTTCTAAATTGATGGTGGGAGTAAATCAAACGTGTATTGTTAACAATTCAGTTTTATTTGTCTTGCAAATGATTTTGTCATAGATTTGAAATTAATAAAAGGAACTATTCAACTAACTTAAAGAATTTTTCCCTTCTAGCACTCAAATTCAGCAGTAACTGCAACATGGGAACTCTCAAGTTTGTTATATAGGTTGACCACAATATTCAGTCGCCTAAGACAGCCAGTGGATTTGTGTCTTCAACAATTAGGTTACATTTCAGATGCTTGAGACTTTTTTATCTCATTTTCACAGTATTGGAGCATTGATAGTCCAGTTCTCCTTAATGCGGCATCTGTCTGCATGACTTGCAGAGACGAAAATGTACCAGAAGTTGATAGAACTTTTCCAGGAGACCAAATCTGACAACCAAGAGGTCCTTGGCATGTTATTCGCCTCAAGGTATAACTTACCACTCAAGCATTCTTCCTCACAAGATAAGGTAATTTCTCTCTCGTAAAAGTTAAGAGAATGGAATTTGATTATGTATATTACAAGAAAATTCTTTAGATTTTATTTTGTTATCCAATAACAAAGACAAAAGATTGGTATACTAAAATTGTATTAAAGGTCTCTTATCGTTACCTCTGGGATATTGACAGCTAAGTGTCTCTGAGCTAAGAGAAAAGGTAGTTTTGCTTTTGGTTTCCAAGCCAGAGCTACTCTCACTGGAGGGACTGCTCCTACTGGTTCAACAAACATACGATCATCCTGACAACAAGGGATGTTATGAAGTTGTATGGCTTCCCGTTTTGTTATCGGGGAAGTGGACTAACGCCGATTATGAGTTATTCAATTTTCTGTCAAACTCATTGCCTTGGTACTCGGTCTGGCAACCCTGGACAACCAGCACTGCTGCAGTGAATTATATAAAGCAAGTCTGGAACTACCAAGGTGACCCTCTCATGGTGGTGTTGGAATCGCAAGGGGCAGTTACGAATTTAAATGCACTTGATATGGTACTAATCTGGGGTGCTACAGCATACCCCTTTTCAACTTCAAAGGAAGAGGAGCTGTGGAAAAAGGAAAATTGGACAATACAACTCTTGGTGGATGGAATTGACACCCTACTAACTAGATGGGTATGACCGTAAGCATTAGTTTTAATCTTCAAATTTTCAGTCTTCCATTTCATTACTAGTTTACTAGTGTAATAGTAAAATTATTTTATAATGAATTAAAAGTCAGTGTTTAACTTGTAAAAATAATTTTTATGTAAAAATATAAGTAAAATTATATATATCTGACTCTTTTTTTTTTGTAATTTTATAATATAAAAATTTAACGTAAAATAAAATTTTATTATTATTTTATTACTTAAATTGGTGTCAGGTAGAAGAAGACAGGAACATATGCCTTTACGGAGGCGACAGCCTAGATTGGATTAGAGAATTCAATGCCAAAGCGAAAGCCATTGGAGGTTATGGTGTGAAGCTTGAGATGGTCTATGTTGGCAACAGGCACTTGACTGACCATGTAAAACATGCTTTAGCAATCATTAACAGCGAAATGCGGGGTAATTTACTATCCCTTACGAAATTACATTTCTTCTGGCTTCGGTTGGAGAGTATGAGAAGATCGAGACTCCGATTGCAACAGTCTGGCGACTCCGACCATATTTTGGAAGAGGTGACAGCATTGCTAGATAACAATGGCAAAGGGTGGGCAATAATAGGGAGAGGGGGTACACAAGACATTGTGAATTTTCAAGGAAGTAGAGCACTGGAGTTGCTGGAAAAGTGTCAAGAATGGGGACCAAATGTGGCAAAGCTAGGATTCTTAGGAGCACTTAGAGCTGCCCTTGAACCAGCCTCACTTGCAGGGCCTTGCAATCACTCCTATGTTACCGCTTATGCAGAAGGACTGATGGAAGGAGTTGTACTGTGCAACAAGTGTAAGCATCCGATGAAAAAGTATATTGTCTATCAATGAGATGGGATCAGGCAGGAGACGAGAACTCTGCGGCCTTGTCCCTGGGATAATCTGGTTAGATGTCTGTACCGACGCTGATTGTCGAAAAACAATAAAACATACCATGATCCGTGATAATCAGCAATGTGGATTAACAAATATTGTCTTTTGGCAATAAATTTTGTTTTTTATTTTTTATTTTTTTTATTTTAAATTTAATTTATACTTTAAATTTAATATATATAAATAAATTTAAATATAAAATAATATTTAATTTATAATTTTTATAACTTTTTTTATAATTTACTCTTTAATTTCGGCTTTTAGGTGGAATGGCGTGTGCATCTTGTACTGCCGCAAGTGTAATAGAGCTAATGACTCCAAATCTCAAAATAAAATATTCCTCACAATCTTGTTATTTACTCTCTTTCACATCACGCCAGATTGTCAATTTTTGAGGTTCATGAGCTGTTGCCACTTGCAAGACAAGCAAAGGATCGAAAATACAAGATCTTCACACCCTGCTATTTGCTTGATGTTAATGGATTGATCGCGCCGGGAGTTCACTAAAGTTAGAGTTCAAGGGCGGGTAGCAGCAACAGCAACAGCAACAGCAACAACCTTAATCTTAATTTCACAAACAGATTTACATTTTTTTTTTTTTTAATTGATTAAGAAACTCATTAAATTATAAGTTACACAATAACAATATTTTTTTTTTTTTTTTTGACCAATCATATATATATATTAGATTTAAATTTAAAATTTTAAAAATAAAAATTTATACTTGTAACTATTAAAAACAGATTTAGAGTGTCGAAGGGGGTCGAGTTGCAATTCGACTAGCTTGGTAGCATAGGAGAGGACTGTAGGACTGTTGGACTTAATTTCCGAGACTGGTGTTTGCGGAGTTTTAACACCAAAAACAAATGCCCACATGCGTTGATGGGCTAGATTCCTGAACCCCATTTCTCCGTTTAGGCCTTGTGTACACGAAACATCCCCACATTACACAATGGCGGCGAAAACCTGAGAACAAAATAATGGATTCTTTTCCAAGACCCAAGAGATAACTGTTTCATGAATACGTATAATTGCGGTCGTTTTGGGCCTTTTCCGTAAGCCTGTAATGTAGTTCTTCTATGGTGAAAACCATAGATAATCATTTCAATTTTTTTTTTTTTCAAGGATACTCATTTTAGCTTCAAAGTTTTATTGTATTTAATAATGTTCTTTTTTTTTTTAGAATATTCTTTATGACAATATTTTACTTAGCATTGACCTATTTAAAATATAGAAATCAATTTAACACAACAAAACTTTTAAAATTAGAAAAAAATATTTTTATATCTTTTATAATTGTAAAATCTATTTATTTAATTAAATTAAAATTTATTAGATTAATTATTATACTTAAATAATAATAATAATAATTTTTTATAAATCCATAATAATATTATATTATAATAAATTATTTAATATAAATTATAATAATTATATTTTATTTACTCAAAATACTCTCTTTTATATATTTATACTTATATAAGGTATATAATTTCATAATTTTTTATATTAATGACTCATAAATATTTTTTAAATTTTAAAATATTTATAATGTGTATAAAATTATAAGATAATAAAAAATAAAAAATATATATTAAAAACATGTGAGTGAATTTATATAATATCACTATATTTTATATAAATTTTTATATTAATTTATAATTAAAAATTTATTTATTTAATCAAATATTTTAATTTTCATTAAATTTGACTACAAGAAAAAAAATATTAACGTAAAAAGTTTTGTATTATAAGATTTTTTTGAAAGAAGGTAAGTATATTCTTTTGGTCTTCTTGATTTATCCAAGGCCTTAACTCCCTTAGCTCACCTTCATTCTCAATGTTTTCTTGTATCCAGAGTGTCTGGTGTTGTCTCACATTTATTCTCCTCCAAATCTTGTAAAAATTGGAATTTAATATGCACTAGGTAGGATCAAACGGCATTTCGTCTAGTGCTGTCGAGGGCTCCCCTTGGTATGTGGGAACAGCTCGATTTACAACGTCCGAGCGTCAAACACAAAATAAAAAGGAAAAGAGCCCCTAGGCAGGGTCTCTATCCACGGGAAAGAAAAAAGAGACAACGGGGTTGCGTAGGTAGGATCATCATGATTCATGGTGTCAGATTTTCGGCTTGTCCCACAACTCTGACGCCGAATTCTATTCTCAAAGACTAGCAAGCTTTTCCTTTTTCTTTTGTCTTTGCGATCATGTAATGTCCTTCGATTTTTGATAAAAAAAAAAAACAATTTGGAATCTCTTTCCATTGCCAAGACCCGGATAATGTAGTGTTTTAAAAATTACATATTATGTTGAAAAAATTAAAAATTAAATTATTATTAAATTTAATATATTTAAAAAATTATTAATTTTAAAAATTAATAATTAATCAATAAATTATCATTTTTTAAAATTTAATTAATTTAAAAAATTAATATAAAACTTTTAAAAATAAATATTTTAATTTCTTTAAAAAAATTAAATTATTAAAATTTTTATATATATTTAATATTAAATATTAATTTTATTAATTTAATTTTAATTAAAATAGTATATTAATATTTTTTAAATAAGATAATGATACATACTCTAACAAAGAAGGTGGAGGGAAAAGCACAAGCATCTTGACGAATGATGATTTCCCCTTGCCTTCTATCTGGTTTAACAATCTGAAAACGTGGAGATGACGTACTAGTAGTTTTCAAATAAGATAATGATACATGCTCTAATAGAGAAGGAACGAGGGAAGTTGATAAAGCACAAGCATCTTGACGAATGAAGACCTCCCCTTGTCCTAACTTAAGGCTTACCACGTGTTTCCCGACTTCTACAACTGTTGCGTAGGCAAAGTTAGATTAGCACTGCCTACACTTTCAAAGTGGTAATAAAAAATTTATGAACTGTTATTAAGATAAGAATCTTTGACAATCAATTTAACACAATCTAAAGCTAAAAGAAATGATCAATCATTTTTATTCCCGACAAGACCTTACCCAGATTTCTTGAATTCATTCAAGCCACTTTACAAACTTAAACCCCGAGTGAAGCAAGGTAGCAATTTTGCTGATAATATTCCAATTGGAATGCCTATATAAGGTTAAGGTCAATAGCTTAACCAAATCACAAAATCCGCACAACACCTCCTCCTACCTTTGCTTATCCTGACTTGAAAGAGTGTCTGATCTTTTGCCTCAATTACTATGGCAGTTGTATCTCGTAGGTCTTCACTTCCCAGAAGTGAACGAGGCATGTTCTCTTCATCCGATGACAATGCAATGATGAGACAAATTCAGGCCACTCATGCTCCTGATGGCAGAGAATTTGCGGTGAAACATCTTCTTCGCATAGTGGAGGATATTTTTCAACGAGCTGCCCTTGGCATCACTAGCATTGTGCAGCATCAGGTTAAGTAATCAAGCCTACCTATTGGTTTATAATTGCAATGCTGTTTTGCCTGTAATGTACTCATCACCCCGGGACTTTCTTGTAGGGAGCTCGCCAAGCACAACCGGACACATTTGATGAAAGGACTCTGCAAAATGGCCTCTATGAAATGCTCGAGTTATCGGCCTTCACAATCAATAAAGTCTCCTGCGAGGTTATTTTGATCTTGTTACATTAAAAGTTTATGAAAAGCTATCCTACCCAGTACCAACTTGCTCTCACACCGTGTCACCACTCTTTTTTTTTTTTTTTTATAAGTGCAAAGTGCAATAATTTTCATAAAAAACATGGACCCAAACCTATGCTAATTCCACTTAATTTCTAGCAGATAACCTGCAAATCTACAGGCGGAGCAGACACACATGCCACAACTATGGCAGTGTTCAATATGCTATCAAATTACTCATGGGATGCAAAAGTGGTAATAGCCTTGGCAGCATTTGCGGTGAACTACGGCGAGTTTTGGCTCGTCACGCAGCTTTACCTTACAGACCCACTGGCCAAAGCAGTTGGATTACTAAAGCAATTGCCAGAAATACTTGAATTCGCGGATGTTCTGATGCCAAAATTTGAGGCACTTAGCAACATTATCCAGGCCATGATGGATGTGGCCAAATGCATTGTCGAGTTCAAGGAGCTGCCATCTCAATACATCACCCCTGACACACCGGCAATGTTAACTGCCACTGCTCATATTCCCACGGCTGCTTACTGGACTGTCAGAAGCATTGTTACTTGCGCAACACAAATTGTTCGCCTCATTGGCATAGGGCATGAGTATGTTTGTTTATTCCAAATATGGTTGCAATGTGAACAATCAGAAATTCCACATTCAATCTGGCTACAATTATCCCTAAACAATTGTTTTGAATCTAGAAGGCAGCAAAAAATGGAGATTAAATATAGTAGTAAACCTTAGTTGTTGATCTCATTGTCTGTTTTTCAGGTTCATGGCATCAACAATAGAGGTTTGGGAGCTATCAAGCTTGGCCCACAAAGTCAGCAACATTCACAGCCATCTCTTGAAGCAGCTCACTATCTGTTACCAACACATAGGTCAATCATAATCACTATAGCTACATAAATTTATGAGCAGTTAGTTGGAGAAAAATAAAACGGTTTTATTACAGAGACATGCGACTTTGAGCTACATTTTACAACAAGATACAAAGTTGCATGACAAAGTGATCTTTTGGTATGATACAGATGAGAAAAGGCAATTTGAAGCATACCAAACACTCGTTCACCTGTTCGAAACAGTTCACTTGGATAACATGAAGATACTCAGGGCTTTGATTTATGCCAAAGACGATCAACTGCCACTTCTTGATGGTTCAACCAAGAGAAGGGTCTGCCTAAATATATTTCTCCTTTCTAGTTAATTCGACCATATCCCATGATAAAGTGAAAGATAAAATGGTTCTTATCTCTAATATGGTTACAGGTTAGTCTTGACGTGTTAAGGAGGAAGAATGTACTGCTCTTGATTTCAGACTTGGACCTTTCCTCTGATGAACTTACAATGTTGGACACAATATACCAAGACGCAAGGCAACATTCAGGAATGGCAGAGAGCCACTACGAGGTGGTGTGGCTCCCAGTAGTGGACAGATCAATCCCATGGAACGATGAACAGCAAAAGCAATTCGAGTCCCTCCAATCAATGATGACATGGTTCTCAGTCTACCACCCGTCCCTGCTCGATCCAACAGTCATCAAGTACATCAAGGAGGTCTGGCACTTCAACAAGAAGCCGTTGCTCGTGGTGTTGGACCCACAAGGGAGAGTAATGAACCCGAATGCAATTCACATGATGTGGATTTGGGGTAGCTTGGCTTACCCTTTCACCGGCCGGAGGGAGGAAGATCTGTGGAAAGAAGAATCCTGGAAGATTGAGCTTTTGGCGGACAACATTGAACCAAACATCCCAAATTGGGTATGATCTTGTATATAGCATCTCTTTCATTTCATGCATATCCAATCAACCCAAAAATTTCCTCGTCTCAGCTCCAAATTTTAGTGCTCAGCTCCCCTGAATTGTTGCGTGAGTCTTTCAACAGCAATGTTACCCAACACGTCCTATATCCAAGCCCGCACATTCCCCCATTATTATTGTTAAATGTACCTCTCTAGTTTTTAGTTACAATGGACGATGAAGACCATAAATATACATCAACTCAAAACGCATCAAATTTATAACTCCTCTCAATCAGCAAAGTTATAGCTTAGGATACCATAATTTCTAAATGTTGTCTAGTGTAAACTCAAGTTGGTACATAAATGTGTGTTATATTGTACACCATCTTATTGCTAAACCTTGCCCCCTCTTTGCTATTGCAGATACGAGAAGGGAAATTAGTGTGCTTGTATGGTGGGGAGGACATAGAATGGATCCGGAGGTTCACCAAAGCGGCACAAGCCGCTGCTACAGCTGCCGGCATCCAGATAGAAATGCTGTACGTAGGAAAAAGCAAACTCAAGGACAAAAACCGAAGAAACAACGCCGTCATCCAAGAAGAGAATCTGAGCCATGTGCTGCCGGAACTCACATTGATCTGGTACTTCTGGGTGAGGCTAGAGAGCATGTGGCATTCCAAGGTGCAACAGAACAAGACAGTGGAGAACGACCAGATCATGCGGGAAATCGTCACGATGCTTAGCTTTGATGGGAGCGATGACGGATGGGCTGTGATCAGTGCTGGAGCAGCTGAAATGACAAAGGCAAAGGGTGAACTCATATCGAAGAGTTTTGGCGAGTTTGACTTGTGGAGGGATGCTGCCGTGGAAAGGGGTTTTATTCCTGCACTGAATGATTACCTCCTTGGCATCCACAGCCCCCTCCATTGCAACCGCTTGATTCTGCCTGGAACCACAGGTAGCATCCCTGAGAGGGTGGTTTGTGCCGAATGCGGCCGTCCCATGGACAAGTTCATCATGTATCGCTGCTGCGTTGATTGACCTCTCTATTAACAAAAAGTACTGCTCTTGCGTTGATGGACCAACTTTATTTTAGTTCTTCCACCTATATAATATGTATCGTGCTTATACGCTCATTTATTTATCTAATTCGAGTTTGTGTGGACATTGAGTGTGGGTGTTTTATTTGCCTTATTTATAAAATAAATAAATAAATTGTTGACGATGATCATTGGTTTGAATGGTTAAAGACTTCACTCTGCACCAATTTCGAGAGAACTAGACAATTGGTATCCCTCCTATTTTCTCATAACCCGAGAAAAAAACAGCCCACATTAGCCCCAACAGCTGTCAACAACACTGGTCTGTCTCAATTTTAATCTAAAACTGTCCAAAATAGAAAAACGAAATAAAGACATTAAGAGAAAAAAAAAAAAAATCACGGGAAAACAAAAGGAACTAAAATGAATTAAAGAGATGGAAAATTTAAGGAATAAATATGTACCAGGAGACAGGTAACACAGTGCAAGAAACTATTAAAAAAAAAAAAAAACTATAACACTGTGCTGTTTAAAACTGGCATTAAATAAATAAATTTAATTTATGCTTCGCAAACCTGAACAACCCCCCACTTATAATCAATGTTAAAAGGAGAGTGTTCACCATTAAGAAGCAACGGCAATTTTCTAAAAAAAAATAAAAATAAAAAAATAATAATAAATATGGCACAATCCCAGAACCGAAACACAAAAACTACGACATTTTAATGCCTTGTTAATGCGTATAACATAAAAGTGGGATTGAGATTATTGATTTACGCTTTCGTTGACGCGTCCTTCTGGGGATTTCACAACGCCGTCGAAGAACGCAACGCCTATCGAGAGCGACCTTTTTGATTCCCCTAAAAACAAAAACCCCCAAAACAACACAAGATTAAGAAATAAGAAATAATGAAATCGGAGACAGTGCGATTGGATGTGAAGTTGAAGAACGCCACGAGCCGAGCACCTCGGCCGTAGGGTTCAAGACGTTTCGCCTCTTCGTTGCGAGGCATTTTATAGAGATGATTTATGTGATAATGTTTACGGGCATTTCCAATCACTAGATTGGGCTGGGCTTTTATTATGAGTGAGCCCATCTTTTCACTCCGCTATTTTTCTTTTTTATTTTTTTTTCTTAAATTAGAAGTTTAAAAACAAGGAAAATGACGATGTCATATGTGTTTTATTACAAGAATTAACGAGTCCGGATACACACTTAATAAAATTAAGCTTAATTAATATTTACCAAAATTATTCTAAAAATATTTATCATTTGTCTTCTTCTATGCTCGATATTTGACTCTCACCAGCTTTGTTACCTTTTGCTCTTATATATTAATTCAACCACATACCGCCTCAACTTGCCAACTTGCGCCCGCATTATCCACCATCTTGACAAGACTGATCTTGTTATCAAAGTTCGACTAGATATGTACTATAATAATTTTTAAATATAATTTTTTTAAAATTATTTATGTAAATTATAAAATTTTTAAATTTATTTTTAATTATTTATTTATATATATTATTAATTAAACATATCTTAATTTTTTTATTAAATTTATTACATAATTTTTTATTTAGTATCACATTTATGATAGTTAATATTATATATTTTTTCATTGAAAGTTGTTTAATTAATATAACACGCTTGGAAAGTAATTTTTTAAAAAAATTTTAAATTAAAATTTTTTTATAATGTAAAGGATAATTTTAATATAAAAAATATTTTAATTAAAGTTATTGTAATATTAAGAATAATTTTTAATTTAATTTACTGTTTTGATAAGACTGATGTTGGTATGAAAATTCGAGAAAAAAATTGCAAGTGGACTTCAACTTTTGTCTAAACGGCCAGTCTTTGAAAATTGTCCCCAACTCTTTTTATCCTGTCTTTGACAGTACTCCCCATATGTTTTTTTTCTTTTTTATTTTTTCTTTTTTCTGCGTGCTATTTAGAAAGAAACGAAGAAAGTACACTTGGCTTTTAAACTTAGTTTTGGTTCACACTCGAGTGTAGAGTTTTTGTCTTTTGTCGAGGGCAGACCACCGCCGACCCTGTAGCCTATAAGCGGTAGCGGAATGTCCAATCACTTGTCTAGCTGTAGAACAGAATGCAAAAACGTTTACTGCCAACTAGACAAGTCTCTCGTTGTCACTCGCCCCATTTGTATCGGCCATTTCCAAGTCTTCCTTTCTTGCTTGGTCTCCTGCAACTTTGACTGTTCTCCACGGGAAAAAAAAAAAAAAAAAACGTTCTAGTCGATAATACACGACACTCTTCTTGTGTCGCATGGCTTTCTGGTGTGTAATATTACTGTTCCAAAAACTATAACATTGGTAATAGAATCTAATTATGAGATATGAGATAGATTAATGCAATAAATTACGTAAAATTTAAACTGTTAAGTATAAAAATAAAAGTTAAAAAATTATAATAATTAACTGTGTAATTTAGGTTTGAACAGTTTAAGAGGCTCATGTCTTTTTGGTCTGAAGCCAAAATTTCTTTTGCAGACTCTTGCAAATGCTTCTCCGTGGGAAGAAGCTTGGCGCCGCAAAGAATAATGCAAAACTCGTGTGACAATATGGTTGACCCAAGACAAAAGATTACACTAATTCAACAAATAAAAAGACAGGTTAGACAGTTGATTAAGCGGGTAAAGATAAAAATCTTTTCAAAATTCAAAGGCTTTACGTCTCAACTTAATTAACCGGAATATCAATCTTTTTTTTTTTCACAAAAAAAAAAAAAGAGGATTAACCGGAGTCATCGACAGCTATCTAGAGGCAAGTATGTTATCTTTGCTTAGCTTTGCATGGAAACTCTATGGCTGCTTACGTTGGCCAGCGCAGCGTTTAACTTTTTGTTTCTTTCTTCCTTGTTTTTTTTCCAAGAAAAGCTCCTTCAAGCTGTGCACCAAAAAGCCGGTGGATAACGTAAAACCAAATAAAATATGTTATCTAATTACGACGAGTTACAAAAAAAAAAAATCTAGTGGAAATATTGTTAGGCTCTTATTTTCAACTCTATAATCAAAATCCTAAAATAATTTTATCTGAGCATAGCACAATCGAAATTTTGTTCTAGAAAGCAAAAATTTTCCAATATTTTATTTTATCCCAAAATTAATTTATTTTGCTTGTCAATGTCACAAGTCTATAAATGTCACAGTGCAAAAATTACGAAATATATTGAAACTATGATATTTTACAAAAATCTTTTATCTGCCCACACCTAACCTTATTACAAAACATGTAATATGGATCACAATTTGTCGTCTCGGTCCATTTCACACCAGTTGTCAACGAGTAAATTATATTATTTAGGGAGTGACGATTGAAGATGCATGATGAATATCATAGTTTAGGACAAGTGGATTTAAACTCAACTGCTCACTTTAAACAAATATTGTATGCATATGCATATTATTGAATCTCGCAGTTTCGGTAGTTAAGAATTTTTTTTATTATTATTATTTTTTAAACCACTTGTTGCTAAAACCAAAAAAAAAAAAAAAAAAAAAAAACAACCAAAGCCATGAAAAATAAAAGGAAAATAATAATACTAATAATAATAACTCTTTCCATAACTAGCAACCCCACAAAAAATTAAACGGTACGTTTTTGTATGTAATTTTTATTCTGAATTATTTCACAAATTAAAATCTGTGAAATTTGAGTGCACCGGGCTGCAAGTTCGCGAGACAGAAACCTGCCACGCCTTAACTTCGCCATCTAAAGTGCCACAGTACACCGAAACGACGCCGTCTGGTTGGCATTCGGGAACCGCCGCCAGCGACTTCACTGGCTTACTGTGCCCGTCCAGAACAGCCAAACAGCAATAATTGCTATCATGTCCCCTTTGCCAAACCCTCACGGTCCGATCGGCGGATCCACTGAACAGCAAATCAGAGACGTTGATTAGACTCAAGATCGCCTTCTTGTGTCCTCTCAACGCTCCGGTCAAAGCCATGTGATTGGCGCTACCCTCCCTCTGCCACACCAAAATCGAACGGTCACACGAGCCCGAGAAAAGCACCGAACCGTCGTCGTTTAGAGCCAATGCGTTCACCGCCGATTTATGTTTCTCCAAGGCTGCCATCAATACGTGGCGCTTCTCGTTAAACGGTTTGGCCCACGCCCGAATCCGACAGTCCGCCGACCCTGTGTAAACGGTCCCGTCGGAGGATACGGCGACGGCGTTGATTGCGTCCTCATGCGCTTGAATGGACTCTAGGCACCTGAGATCGGAACCTCTCCATATCTTCAAGTACTTATCCCAAGAAACCGAGTACAGGAAACCATTGTTGACGGCGAGGCCCGTGACCGCGTCGGCATGCTCGATCCAGAGCCGCTTATGGTGTCGCCGGACGTCGACGTAGTTCTTTGGGAGCATGAAAAGGCGCAAACGGTCGTTAACCGTGGGGAGTGCGGTTAAAATCTTGTGCTGTTTGGTGGGGTCCATTTTCCAGACGCGGATTTTGCAGTCCTGGTGAGCAGTGAAAATCTTTCCGTCACAGAAGGCGACGGACTTGACGGAGCCGGAAGAAGACTCCCGAATGTTAAACGCATCGAGATGCGTGAAACTGGAACGTTCGTAGACGTTGATTTCGTTGCCGGAAGCAGCGTAGAGGAGGTTGCTACCTTGGACTGCGACACAGGTGATCGGAACGACAACATTCGATTTCGTTCTGAAAGAACCGGTGCAAACGTAAGAAACAGAAATGTCTAAGCTTTCGGGGTTGAGTTTTTGGAGGCAAGGGACAGATGGAAGAGTCTGGAGGGAGAGGTTGCTCTGAAGGCTGACGGTGCAGCCGGCGTCGCTTCCCGAGGCCGTGTCGGAGGAGCTGCACGAATTCTGATACGGAATGGTAGAGTCTTCGGCGGGGGTAGAGGAGGTGGTGGTGCTGGTGGCTAGCCATGAGTCAACCACTCTCATGACGCTTCAAGGCGCGCGACGTTATTATGGTCTGACGAGAAAACTGAGACACGAAACAGCTAGCTAGCGTACGTGCTTCGGCATGAAGAGAAACAGCCAGCGAACGGGATTGCAGCAGCGTTGTCAAATAGAGGCACACTCGGAGAGATGGAGACTTTGATGAAGTTTCGACGTACATATATATAAATCATACACGCACGCACGCACGCTGTTGTTGCGAGAGGCTGTTTTGGATAATGGATACAATGTATACGTACGTACAATGTGTGTGTATATTATATTATAGACTGTGCTGTGGCGTAGAGTCCAACTTGGGTTCTTTGTATTCTCGAACTCGCTTACCTCTCTGCGTTACAGCTGAGCTCGGTGGTTTGGTGGTCACCAAACGCCGAACTACAAATAATTGTGCGTGTATTTATATATATCTATATAATCGAACATTTAATCAATCGATCGTATTCCAAAAATTATTGCTGTCATGAGGGGACGGATGCATCTGTCGGCAAGAGGAGAGTCTTGTTTACAAACCAGCAACGAGGTGGTTTAACAGTAAAAGAGTTGTTTTCTTGTCATGTCATAGGGTTCGCGACAAAGCAATTCATGGGACATTTGAATTTGGCCGACGCAAAAATTAGCAATTTTGATAATTACGCCTTCCGAGATTTGTCTCCAGGTAGGATAAATGTACGTTGTTCAGACCAGATTTTTGGACTCCGGAAACTTACAATACTTCTTAATGGGTTAAAACTGTCATTTGCACGTCATCAAAGATTTAATTAGTTAATTATTACCTTAACATTATTTTTCTGGCTAGAAGTCACAATGAACGCCAACGTTGTTTAGACAGGTAATACTTACTCCTGTGGACCGTGATTCTCAATATAACACTTGGAAAATGACTCTTTTTTCACATTCTAGTTACTACATATCATGCTAATTAATATTGGATGTTTCCATTTCGCATTGCCGGCGGATGCTTTGTTGACTCCGAACATTTAGACAAGCTGAGAAAAAAGTGACCGATGGACCTCTGTTCACTCTTTCGGAGATGAAGCATGAAGCCTTTGCCCTATGAGAGCTACGCTTACCGTGCATCCGTGTCGATCTCCTTTTTATTATATATGCCATTGTGAGAGCTTTAACTGAGAAAACGTAAAATTTGATCGCAAATAAACATCGATATATCGTGATTAGTAATTATAATTACGAAAAAATAAATTGGTTGTCATTTAGCAAGTAAACCGAGATGACTGATCCCAAACAATACGCATGAGCCAGCTGAATTGCCCCAAAGCCAGCAGCACCTAAGCACCCGAGTACTGCTCTTTTCCATTCAGGCGCATTCATTTTCAGCAAACGCCATTGAGAAGACGGACTATGCAGGCATTTCTTAGAGTTACATTTCTTTGTTCATCATGGGCGTGCACCGAGAAAGAGTTTTCCATCCTGAAGGAAAAAACTGGACTGAAGAGATATGCCGGGCTAGTTTGATAACACGATCTTTCACAGGTAGGTTTTCCCAGAAAATGAGGACTATTTGGTGTACATTGGTTTCTGTTGTCTCTTTGATAACAAGGTAAGCAACAAGCTTCAGGTTGTGCTGTTGATTGCCGCAATTCTACCATTTTTCTGTAGACCCCACTTTCTTCATCGTTCATTTGCATCAGTTCATCATGAGAGAGTACCTGATTCAACTACTTTCCCCGATTGAAGAACGAGTATCATATCAGCCCTACGGATTGTGGAGAGGCGATGTGCAATGATAATTGTTGTCCTTTCATCTGAAGCTTTTCCACGGCTGCTTGTACTATTCTTTCAGTCTCTGCATCCAGAGCACTCCTAGCTTCGTCAAGCAAAAAGATTTTTTGGATTCCTGATTAAAGCTCTTGCTATTGCGATCTTTTGCTTTTGCCCGCCAGACAATTGCGCTCTGAATTGGCCTACCTGATTGATTTATAAAATTTCAACAAGTCAAAACACCAGTAAAACTTTGCAACATGACTAAGAAGTAAAGAGATCATTACTCATCCATATCTCTTATCCATCAAGTAACTTATTGATAAAGTCGTGCGCATTTGCAACTTTAGTCGCGGTTTTTATAAGCTCCATAGAAGCTCCTTCCTTGCCAAATAGAATGCTTTCTTTGATGGATGTTGCAAAGAAAAATGGCTCTTGATTAACCAATCCCATCTGAGTTCTCAACCATTGAAGCTAGAGTCCTTTTAAATCATGGCCATCAAGGAGAATCTTTCCTTTAAGGGGATCATAGAACCTTTCTCCTCTCACTTGTGTCGGGATCTTCCCCCCTCCATCTTCACAATTTATCATTAGCCTCTGGTCATTCATCTCATAAATGTGTGTGGCAGCAATTGTTGCCTCTGACAGGAAGGCAATATTTGGTAGTGCATTCATGATGGCCCTGAGCATACGAAATTCAACTGCAGATTAGGAGAACAAAAATTGAACCGATGTACATTACAAAACATTTGAATCAAGGCTTATATTATAGAATATACGAGATCCTTGCGCTTATTCAATTAATTTGGCGATATGCATCTTCAAGTCATGAGTTTCTTAGGCACAATCCTGGAATAGATGCAGATTTTCAATGTTTCTTTTCTTTTATTTTTGATTGAAGATTTCCCATATTTCTTGATGGCTTTCTCATTGCGAAAAGAATGACTCCTAGATAATTGGGAGCCGCGTGTTGTTCCAATTGGAATTGGATATATTCTCTCATTTTGTGGAATTTTCTATAAAAGTCCATGTACTAAAAACTGAACCACAGACTGGATTACTATCAGATTCATGCACATCTTGGTAGAATGTAATAAAAAGGAAACAAAAAAAGCAGGATTGAGAAACTCACACTCCTCCCAAGTTAGAACAGGCTCCAGAGACAACAATAGCTCCTCCTTATTCTCCTTTCTCACTGACAAGAATGCTACCAACCCAAAGCCTGAATACTCCAGGGTGCATAAATTATTCCCATGCTCCCTATCAACAGACCTTTTGCAAAACCTTGCCTTATTCCCACCTTCATGCTCTTTTGAAGTGCACTGCTGAACCTTTTCAGGGTCCGATGCTCCCCATCATAAGAATAAACGGTACGGATTGATGAATTTGCTTGTTCTGCTATTCCTCCCGCAACTTCGTAGGTCCCTTTTGTCTTTATGCCTAGCTTCTTCTGTAGCTTCCCGAATCCAAATCCAGGAATCGGGAACATGATTGAGGATGGCAAAGTAGCCAACGCCAAAAGCCAAGAGAGTATGAAGGAACACGCAATGCATGCAATGAATGTCGTCAGGTGAGCCAAGCAATTCGGTATCTACAGAAAAAGAAGTCCAAATCATATTACAGTTCATGAAATAAAGGAGAACAAAATAAAATTGCAGATGATGATTTAAAATTTTTTCGGCTATGGGGTCTCGGATTGTATGTGCATCAGAAGAAACGGCCGAAATGACTTTGAAGCTACTGTTAGAATCGGCTTGGCCATTGAAGAAAGCAACATCTTGCCTCAATACTGATCTAAGGTTCTCCATTCTCATTCGAGATGTCTGTCTTTCTGCCGTTCTTGTCCAACAAATTCCTTCTGCATTATGCATAGAGCCACCATCCACATTTACCTGTCTAAACATATACAGTAAAAACAAAGCGTGCATATTCTACTTTTCCCATTTTCTAATGGATTATACAACTGATATGGTTGCAGAAAAGGGGCCAATTGTAATTCTAATTGGCCCTTCTGATCTTGCTAGTGTTACTGCATTTACATTATATTAAAATTCATTGGTGAGACTCTGGTTTTATGTGCAGCAATCACAAGACATATACCTATGAAAGCAGGAACTCCCACAAAAACAGCAACATGGAGCAGCCCCAGGCAATACTGTTACAAAAAATGAGAAGAAGCGGCTTGTTAACCACATGAGAAACGAGGCCAAAATCAAGGAAGAGCGAATGGAAGTACCTTGTTTACAATTTCAATGGAGAATTTTACGTCAGAAACTCCATAATCATTGATCACACCACAGAGAACATACATGGTAAGAGGGGTCATCAGCCCATCTTCAATGCTGCCCAAAATTCCCAATAACAGCAGCAACTCAGCATAAGGGAATAGGCTTCCTGTGCCTCCCATATCAGAAGTAGCTTCCTGCAATTCAGGACTTTGTTCAACTTAATTTCTTTATGTACAAAGTTGTTACTACATCCAAATACACTATGGTAATGTCCAAATCCGAAACTATATGCTTTTGTAAAATTCGTTGAAGACTTCAACAAAGTCAGCCGCCTTTATTTTCTTGTGGTAATGTCTAAATCAAGCTTTCAATTACGCCTGACTCTCCAGCATTAGTTCCAACCTTTTGCTTTGTCTAAATCAACCTTTATTTTTCACCTCTAGCATTCTATTTGTTCTTCATCAATTACTTACGCTTCCAAATAAATCTTATCAGCAACTAAAAGCATTTTGCCCCATTGAAATACACATGCATGAGAGGCATTGTCACAATGAAAAAAATTAATTAGTGTCATATATATTGTTAATCTTTGTAAGTAGAATAAATTACTTTATAATTAACACCCTTTTTTTTTTGTACAATCAAAACAATTTTTCTTTGTCAGGTTGTCCTACATCTAAGTCTTTTTTCTTTTTTTTTCTTTTTTGTTATAACTTCACGAATATGAATCAACTATTTATGAAAAGTTATACCCACAAAATCAGCCTTCCAAAAGAGACTATTTACAAGAAGCAAACCACTTGAGCTTGGTTAACATCATTTCCTCTTACCTCTCAGGAAATAATACTAAAATAAAACATAAAACGATGGAGGGGTAACACCCAAATATTTAATCCGTGGATGAGTGAGAAACCAAGCTTGGCCAATTGATCCGTACAAGAGTTTGATTCCAAAAAGACAATGAGCAATCTGATATATCCAGTATCTTTAAAAGGAGAGCACCAATAACAGTCAATAAGAACAGCAAGAGAGTAACTCCTTTGAACTTTAACCTAAACTAAGATCAAGTAGAGAATCAGTGATAATCATTGCAAGATTCTAATTTTAGAAGTCTTTGTTCAAACATATAATGCAAGTTCAACTTCAGAATTCAGCAAGTTGTCCAACATAAAACACCATTACTAGCCCTGATCGTTGTTTCAGCTTGCATGGGAAGTGACCTTTCAGGTTGTTTGACTTCCATTGAAAATGACTTAATAGATAAATATCACATTCAGATGCGATTCCTATCAAAATTGCCTCGATATTCTAGACTGAATCCTGACAAAAGGACCCAAGAAAACAAAAACGAAGAAAAAACAATTAAACAGATGTTACAAAGGGTTGAGCGCTAGCGCTTAAATCCACTCATTGCTTTCACAATCAAATCGCCATATGTGATGTGATATTAACAGGACATTGTGGAAGAGGTTTGAGGAGGTTTGGATTGCCGCCCAATTTCCAAACAAATTGGCACACAAAGATCACGAAAAAGGGGGGGGGGGGGGAAGAAGAAGAAGAAGAAGAAGAAGCAAAATGTTAGCAACTGCATCGTTTTTTGTTTAGGAATTTGATGAAGCGGAGATATTGACATAAAAATAAAAGATCCCACATTTGTGACATTTTTTGTTTTAGAAATCTCATCTCCCCCCCCCCCTCTCTCTCTCTCTCTCTCTCTCTCTCTCTCTCTGCTATGCTCAGAATGTCAGGCTGATTGGCGCTCCATGCTTTCATGCAATACATAGACTTGCATCCTTAATTTGATGGGGCAACAGCAAGACTGCCGGCCCATGTCGGACCGTTGATTCAGCTCCAAAACCTTTACCATAACATGGGCCCCTTTTGTACAACTGACGACGAGCTTCAAATGATTTAAGCTCTCTCACACACAAGCACACACAGATATCCATCTTGGAAAAGTTTTATATTCGAACCCACATTCGATTCTTTTTTCCTAGTATTTCTTGTTTACTTTTTTTTTTTAATTGTTTTTTAATTTAAAATTGAATATCAAATAGTAATTTTAGACACATTGCCATGCAACATTTATAACTTAATAAAATCTGTTGCCATTTGTTAACGGCTCTTTATTATTTGTAATAAATAATTCTTACGATTAGAACTAAATACAAATTTAGGGTTGTTTCAGATTTGATACAAAGTGTAAAGGTTGTGTTATTTTTCTTTTTTCTTTTTTTTTTTGGGTTTTGCAATTACCCTTAATTTAATAGATGGCAAGGAGCAATTAAAAATTTTAACTAACAAAAACCGAATAATTGATTTGCACGTCTGCATAATTGTGCCAAATAAAAACCCTAATTAAAAATACACATCATCAACTCATAAGAAGACAGACAGCCGCACAAACCCTTTTTTTTTTTTTTCCAAGGCTTTCTCTTACCCAAGATGTAATCAATTATTCTAATTCTTTTTGTATTGGGGTTTAAAACAAAAATTAATTAATTAATAAGAAGAATCCAAGCGGCCAACCGTGTGGCCTTGATTGGCTCAATAGAAACATTAAGCCAAGCACGCCCCCCACCCAAATCTTTGACCATTTGTCTGAAGACTCGCTACAACTGCTCATAACTACACTAGCAAGGGACAAAAATTAAGCATTCCACAGCCTTTTTTTATTTTTTTATTTTTAGTGAAAATGGGGATATTCTACTTAATTGATAAGAAAATAAGGAATGCCTTAATTAATTGAGAATTAATGTTTTAATATAGAAATATAGTACATAGTACTTATCAAATAAAATTTGAGTGATTAAAAATATAAAACTTAATTCTGTACATTTAATATAAATTTTTATTTTATATTTTGAGACACTGAAAGAATTTAAATTTTAATTAATATAAAAAATATTTAAAATTATTATCATTCTATCATTTCAAAAAATATTCTAAAATATATTTTACGGCCAAATTGTACTATATAATTTTGAAATTGTGCTTAATAATGAAAAGGTTTTCCCAAGACTTGAAATCGTCCAATCCATCGTCTTCTAGTCCTCAGGCGCGGATAAAATGACTGTTATTTCCAAATTTTGAAAATTTAAAATTTACTTGAAAATGCTTGAAAATTCTGTTTTCGCCCCATGTGCCACGGTAGTTTTGGTATTGCCCAATTTACAAATAACAAAGAGAGCTCTCCTCCCAACCCATACCCCACACCAAACACACACAGCCACAGACGTTCAGTGCCACGGTGGTGTTGGTGTTGGTGTTGCCCACTTTACAAATAACAAAGAGAGCTCTCCCCCACCCACCCACACACACACACACACACACACACACATACGTTCAGGCGTGAGCCTCAAGTTGATTACTGTCTGCTGATTTTAACCACAATCTCAAAGCGGCATCTTTGTCCACTTACTTTATGACCCCTCGTGATTTTCACATAATCCTTTTCTCTGTTTTGGGTATTTGTGATCACGCGGAAACCCTAAACCAGCTTTCTTTTCTTCCAACTCATATTGCAAAACCCGCTTTTAATTTTTGCAAAATGAGTAAATGGCATTAGCCCCCATTGGGAACTCAAAATTAAACAAGGATTATGCGATTTAAGTATATTTTCCATTTTTAATCTCTCCAATCAAACGAAAAGGTGGAGCAACTAACAAATCTTGAAGGGCATGATGTTATTTGAAGACGATATAAGATATTGGTTGTGTTAATACAAAATAGATGTATGTAAAATAATATTATTATAATTATTAATTATATACTGATAATTTGTCATGTGTTATGATTGTACATCAAATCACTATAATGTCATCTTAGAATCTCATTTTTGGTGGGTAAATGAGGTTTTTAATTTCCCTTGTTTTTGGAAGGAACGTGGGATTTAAGCGTTTACTCCTTCGACCCCTCCCAAGCCTCAACAAGACTTGGCCGCTTTGGCTCACAGCTATCTAGACTTCTATTTTTGACTTTTTGCAAGCGCTTTATTTTAATGAAAATTACCCGATTCAGTGAAAGCAAAAAACAAATGAATTAAAGAAACGCAATTGACTTTATATATATATATATATATATATATATATATATCTTTGCCAAAATCAAAAATGATATCGAGTAATCCAACTAATTAAATGTAAGATATAAACCCACCGCTTCGTCAAACTTCGAATAGACAAAAGAGTTGAAAGAGAAATTGTTTGTTAAGTGTTTTGCGTGATATTTTTTTTTAACATAAAAAATAATTTACTTTTTTTTATAATATTTCAATAAAAATTATTATAATACACTCTTTCATATCTTAAAAAAAAAAAAATGGTACAAGAATCATATTTTTCTGATATTTGGGACCTGGCCTTTGCGTGTTGTTGTGTGATTAATGATGGCAATTACACACCCACTTCCTGTTTAGTAGATGCAATACGTGACAGTCTAGACGGCGCCCTTTTTCCTTTTCAATGTCAATTTGTCATCCATAGCGAAGCTAGCAAGCTGATAGCAAGTTTTACACAGAAACATGCCAGCGATAGCAAGCATAGGACAGAGTACAGCTCAAAGTCCAGAGCAAACCAGATCAAATTAGAACCCAACAGCAAACCGAACGTGCAAAAAGACTTTGCACCCCCCCCCCCCCCCCAAAAAAAATGTTAAAAAGACAACATGGGTTTTTTTTTTTTTCCAAATTCAGGTTCATAATTCAAAGAAAAAACAAACCCCTTTTGTTTGATTTTAGGTATGGTTCTTGATGGAGGATTCTGTGTCATTGCAAAAAATTTGGTCAAAAATAGCATGCAAATGTGGCCCAGCAGCCAGCAGAGGCTGCCATATTTGGCACCAAACTATACGAGGTTGAGAAAATAGCAGATCAAACGACATTATATGCATCACACGTGGGAGAGAGCAAGCTAGCCTGGATAGTGTGGGGATGTGGCAGGTATCAGGTAGTCCACGTGTCAAAACCCCACTAGATCAGGAAAAAGAGCATGAGGACAAAAGCTTGGCAGAACGAAAGGTTTTCACTTTTCAGAGTAGACTCGAACCATTAATGCGAGATAGAGAAATGTGAAAGCGAGGCTATGAATCAATGGATAATGGTATTGGACAAGGGATAAAACTTGCTTTACAAATATTTGATTTGAATTATTTAACGTTATTATTAATATTATTTAATCATAAATTTCTATAAATAAAAAATTATTCATTCTTTTTTTTTTTGAGCTTTCAACCTTCATAGTCTTCCACATGAAGGAAGGAATTAAAATGTTATCTCCTTTTCTTAAAGTTTTGATTTAACTTTTTTTTTTTATATATAATTTTCAAAATTTAAAATAATTAAAAAGAAAGATAAAAGGAGAACAAGGAAAGCATCCAAGGATGAACATGGAATAAAGAGACCCAGAAGGCTAGTACGGATTAAGGACAAAGTCTCTTTAGAAACAGCTAAATGCCACGTCCACCTTATTGTCCTACGTGGCACGGGTGTCTGACTTGTCAGCAAAATCACGTGACTCTCTTCCTCTTTCTGGCAGGGAACCATCCCTCCCCATCCACGGCTGGAACAGAAGACAGGTACTGGTTGTGTAGTGAAAGCTTATCTTTTAACTTAAGATGGATGCTGATCAAATAACATTTTCATAATTTTTCATTGTAATATTTATATTTTTTTATTTTTAATTATAATCATGTATAAAGGGTCAAAATTGTGTAATGTGACGTTTTTTTAAAAGGCTCCCATCTTACTCGTAAGGTTCTTATATTTTATGGTTTATACGTCTAAGCTCGGTATTCTAACCATTAAAACACAAAAAAGGAAAATAGTCGGTATGTGTATAAATGAACCTTGTGAGTTTAACAGTCATCTGCCTTCTGCCCTTTGAACATTGACTGCTGGTGGTCCCTCCTCTCTCTTTCTTTCCAGCGTTCTCAACTTAAGCAAAGACATCGCCAAAAATTGTAGTAAAAGAAAACGCACGTCAATCAATAACTTAATTATAAACATCCGTGTTATTGCGAGTGCCCCCCATTTGTATAAATATTAATTGTAAGCGTATTGTTGGTGATATAGTTCTTTTGGGTATCTGTTTCCATTTCACACTCAAGAGGCACTAGAACCGAACCATGCTTGGATGGCTGGCTGATTCTGAGCCGATTCTAGTTTCAATTTGAATTTTGATGCTCCTCTAATTTTAACTCTAATTTTGGTTTGAATCTACGCTGTTCCCAATATTTCTTTTTCAATGATTTTAAAAATAAAATAATTACTTCAGGCTTTTCATTGTCTTTCTGTGAGAGTGTCAATTAAGAACCAGGTTTCCTAGTTCATCTTCGGTTCGATTACTCTTTAGGAAGGGACAAAGCGGATTGCCACCTCCCAGAGTTACAAAATTCTGATTAAGATTAAAACAAAATCAATTAAAATTTATAACTAATTCCATGACTTCTCCCCAAAGTGTGACCATCCCTAGCTCTAGGACTTCTGCTTTATATTGTAGGAGAAGAAATATATTATTACTTCTTAATATGGTCAGTCACGAACGAAAATTTTTTAAGACTAATATACAGCCTATTCAACCATAAACTATATAATAAAAATAATTATATTTTTTTGAATAAATTTTGAACTCTTTTTAGTTTAAAACCTCAAATTTAGATAAATTTAAGTCTAAATTTTCAAGTATTAAGATATCCACCAATCGACAGTAGAGTTTGAATGCTCGCCAGCGTTGACTCTCCCAAATTGGAGAAAAGCTTTTCTAGCTCCCTAATGTTAGTAATTGGCACACTTCTATGGTCCATGAAGCATATGGTAATTGCTAATTATTAAATGCCCACTAAATAACTGGTAAATGTATTATCCACATGAAAAGAAATACTACTTTGTGAAAATAAATAAAAATAAATAACCATAGCCAAAACCCTCTAAAGCTAAGCTTCCATTCTACATGCCAACATTATTTTTTCATACTAAATCATTAAAAAAAAAAACAAAATGCTAAAAAAAATAAAAAACATTTGTTACAACTTACAATCTCACAGAGCTACTAGAGAGAAAGATGAAACAAGTGGAGGTGATGGTGGTAACTCAGCTTATAGCTAGCTAACATATTTAGTATGACAGAAAGACTTTTAGCCTTTGATGGATGAGAGGTCTTACCATATAAATGTGTGTGTGGGTGTGTGTGTAAGAAGAGAGACAGGTCGATGTTCAACCTCTTCGTTGGTTAGCGTAGCTGTTGTTAGCTGCTAGCGATGGCTGTTTGCAGGATGTATATGATGATATGATATTTCATATCTTCGTCAATTCCAAGAGAGAATCAGAAGATATACGAGTAGTCCCACAAATGCCTCCAGTCTCCTTAAATTTTAATAAAGAGCCACCGTTTTGTCACTGTTGCTGTCTTTATCATCATCACCACCATCGCCGCCGTTTCGGTTTCTGCTACTCTTATTACTGCTGCAGTTGGGTCTTTCTTCTTCTTCTTCTTCTTCTTCTTCCTCTTGGTTGGCGTCGTCGTTGCTGTTTTTGAGGCCATCTCCACAGTCAAACTCACCATAACGATCCATAGATTTGATGGGGATTTGCTGTTTCTTGTGACCAACAAGGGGAAGCGGCTCCGTCTGTTGCTTACCGTCTCGCGGCGGGGTGAACACCACCGGCAGGTAGTGGTCCATCTCACATGGGAACTTCGAGTTCTTGAAGTGATCCTTTAATGCTTCCAATCCCTTTCATTTTTAGCAAAAATATAAGCAAAATCACCAAAAACATGAGGGTATTGCGAAAAAAAAAAAAAAAAAGATCAAGGTGTAATGTAATTGTTATTTTGTGTGGAATAGAGGATGAACAAATAATGATCATATTAACCTGAACTCTAGCATAAGTGACTTGACAGATTTTTCTGGAGTTGAAGACCTCCCAATGTTGATGGTGAAACGCCTTGTAGAGTCTCCATGCTGCCTGTGGAGACGTCATGTTCACGAATCCATATCCCACATTGCACTTGTTGCTGTTTTCTCACAATTTAATTAAACAAGGTGAAATTCTCAAACAACAATTCTCAAAATTCTTGTCTGGATTTACAACAGACTAGTCCAGTAAGAACTCAAGACACGAGAGAGAGAGAGAGAGAGAGAGGTGAAATAGTTTACTTGAAGTCGATGGGCAGATAGACAAAATCATAAGAAGACAAGGGCTGGTCGGCGTCGCCGCCGCAGCTGTTGGCAATCTGCTCGTTGCAGTGAATGCAGTGGTTGTCGAGCATGTTCAACAGCAACTTCTGACTGAAAGAAATCCAACATGGGCATGGGCATATAGAGAAGTATTTACATAATCTATTTACCAATAATTCAGAAAGAATAGGAAGAATCACGGAAAAAAATCAAAAAGAAAATTGAAATAATCAAGAAGGCCAATGCCAACCTGTACTTGTTGGGTATGTTCTTGATCATTAGAGTCGTCCTGGAATCACTACTACGATTGGATTCCATTACTGCATCTTCATTTATTAGAAAACGAGTATCTAGCTTCTTTGATTGCTTGCCCTTCCATGGCCTGCTGCTTCCAGGCTGCTGCTGGTGCTGCTGCTTCCCGGTTGCCAAGGGAGACTGATTGGCTTGGCCTTTTCTGGCATTTCTCTTCTGAGGCCCATCAGCTGCAATCTTATCTGCAATAACATCTCCAACTACACGACCACTCAATGACAAAGTTGCATCAATTGAAGTCTCCTCCTCATCGGGGACACCTTCATTAGGGCTTCTCTTGCCGGAATTTGATGTTTTTTTCGCGCCAGAGCATTGGGGTTGATTTGGGACCGCACGAGGAGGAACATTAGAAGGTGAGCCGCGGCCAGACAATCTCCGGGGCAAAGGTGGTGGGGGTGGGGGTGGTGGTGGAAAAGGAGGAAGATGAGCTGCCTCCGGGGAAGCACACTTATAAATTTTCTGGTCGTTAACGATTGCATTACTATTATAATGATGAGTAGAAAAACCTTTGGTGGCATTGAAAAACTTCCGGCCATAGCCACCAGGTCGACTGAACTCAATTACCACCTGCTTGCCATGAATTTCTTTACCATTCATTTCTTTCAAAGCCTTGGCCGCATGTCTTACATCATAAAACTCCACAAACCTTTGCTGCTTCTTCATGGGCGTCTCCCTCAGTTCCTTAACAGCACCTGTCACGAAGACCTTCAAGATTAAGTTACAAGATGCAAACTCTCCCATGACCCAAAAATTAACAAAACACATACACGCACACACAACTTTAATGTAACATACAGACCGTAAGCTTGGAAGATTTCTTTAAGGAAACTGCTGGAGATATTGGGGTCCAAATTAAAAACCACAATGGTCCCTTGATTAAGTCCGTCCGGGACGGCGTTACAAGCCGGAATTGTGAATTGGGCCCACACGGCACGACCAGCAATAAGGCCACGTGTGGACGGAGAAGGAGGAGGAGGCGGCGGCGGAGGTAGTGGTGGTGCAACCATGCTCCTCCCACCCTCGAGCCCGCCTGAAATTTGTGCCAACTGCAAGGTGGCGGCGAAAAGGTTCCTTATCCTGGTTTGCTGGAGCATGTGCTGCTCTCGTATCTCCTTCAGCGCCATCTCCGCATGCCTCAGATCATAAAAATGAACGGTCACGATTCCATCACAAAGCCTCTCCATCTGAACCCCTCTCACCTCGCCGAAAACCTCCAATTCCCTCCTAATCATCGTCTCGCTGACATCCCTCGCCACCGAGCTCACCAGAAGCGTACGCGTTGGCACCGCCGATGGAGGCGGCAGTACAGGAACAGTGTTAACATACAGAGACGACGCCAGTGCCGGTGGGTAGCCTCCTAACTGCACGGCGGCTCCGCCAACACCAAATGGCGTCACTGGAGGCGCGGAAGGATAGTAGACATGCTGAGACGGTTGTCCGAAGAAGGGATTTTGTGGTGCCAAGTTGTTAAGGTTGTTACTGTTGCTTGGTCGGAACTCTCGCGCTCGTGGGTCGAGACTGGCCGGAAACCGGATAATACCGGTGTCTTCCATGTGGTTTTCGCGAAGTTTACCGCTCCTGAAACCGCTGAACAGACGGGGAAAAACGGTTTCCCGGCGAAGCGTGGCTGTGGATGTAAGTATTTAAGGTTTTTTAACAGTACATCTCTCTTTCTTTGTCTACTCAAACAGTCTATCCGTTTATCCCTCTCTATTACAGTGGACAAACATAAATGGCTTTCCTTTTCCTCTACTTTCTCGGCAAAGTCTAAGTTGCCAAAAATGTCCTTTCCAACTAACCTTTTAATTCTAATTACAGCTTATTTAAAATTTTTCATTTTTTATACATAAAAATATATTAATTTTCCTTAATTTTTAAAATATAAATTAAATTAAATATCTTTTTTATTCTATTTATTAATAAATAATAATATTAAATAATTATTTATTTAATTATTTAAGTTAAAAAATTAACAAATAAAATATATAAAAAATTAATAAAATTTTTAAACTTATAAATTATGAAATTATTCTTTAATTTAAAAATAAAATCGAGTAAAATATAAGTTATAAATTCAATTTCTGAGTTAATAATCATAATTCAAATCTAATTAATAAATAGAATTGATATAAGATCTTAAAACTTGTAAAATTTGATAACAAGATTCTATATCTTATAAGTTATGAGTTTAACCTAAAAACCTATAAATTATAAGTTACTTCTAAGTTGATAAAATCTATTAATATATTAACTTTTTACCAATATGTAAATTATAAATTTAACTTTTGAGTTGATAGAATCTATCGATATATTAACTTTTTGTCACTGCAATTCAAATCAATTGGTATCTTTTTTAGAGAATATGAAATCAATTTGTTTAATCATATTACAAACAAGTAGTATTTCTTTCTCTATTTCAACAACTAATTTTTGATTTATTGATATATTGTTAAAATTTAATTTTAAAGTTATTTATCTTTAAACATTAAAATCAACATAATTAATAATAAACGGATGAGCAAATATATTTTCATCGTGAAATTTATTATTTAGTAAAAAATAAAAGTTAAATAGTCTTATAGAAATTTAAATATTTAGTATCATTTTACCGTTTAATTACACCATCTTAAAATCTAAAATATGCAATAATTATTTTCTCCTCCCATAAATACCATGGTATTTACTATAGATATCAATTTCTATTAACTATCTCACAAAATTCTTAACAAAGAAATTTATATCAAAGAAAGAAATATCTCTGATATAAGGAATATATCTACGAACAAATTGACTATAAGTAATATTTTTAATATAAGATCTATTATATTTATAATCATTTAAAATTAGTTTAGACAAAATATTTCTTACATAATTTTCTTCATTAGAGATATTATTTTAAACTTCATAAGATAACATCATATGTCAAACAAATTAGTCTAGATAAAGTCTTTCATTTATGATCTTTATCATTGAAGAGGTTGCTTTAAATTTTGTTAGATAACATCAACACAAGTCATACTTGCTTTGATATGACTTAATGTGAAATGAAAGAACGAAAAAAATAACTGTACTCAAAAATTATCACTCAATTGAAAAAATTTTTATAATTTACCATAAAATATAATCATTTCATAATTTGCTTTAATGGTTAAACTTGTATGTATATTTATATATTATAATTATTTAATTAATTAAAATTTTTTTTTAATTTAAATAAAAAATATTTAATTATTAATTAATAAAATATTTTAAAATATTTAAATAATTTATATTTTTTAAAATAATTTAATAAAAAATTTTAATTATAATAAAATATTATATAATAAGTAAATAAATTATAAAATAATAATTATAATATAATTTATAAAATAATAAAAATATTTTTTATAATATATCTTATGATAATAATATTTAGATTTAATGATATTAGTTGTTAATATTAACTTTGCTAAATATAATAATAATAAAAAAAATTAACTATATCTATAATCCACACTTATAATTTATTTATATATAATATAATGAACAAAAATTTATATATATATATATATACTTTATAATTTGCTTTAACTGTTAGACTTCTATATGTATTTACAAATTATAATTATTTAATTAATTAAGAAAATCTTTTAATTTAAATAAATAAATATTTTATTACTAATTAATAAAATATTTTAAAATATTTAAATCATGTATATATATTTTTTAAATAATTTAATAATTTTTTTAATTATAATATAATTTATAAAATAATAAAAATATTTTTTATAATATATTTTATGATAATAATATTTAAATCTAATGGTTTTAATTGTTGATATTAACTTTGCTATAAAAAAAAAAAAAAGACTCAACTATATATATAATCCATACTTATAATTCATTCATACTTAACATGATAACAAAGACTTATATATATATATATATATAATTTGTATTATTAAATTTTTAATTATTTGTTATTTATCCTAATTGTTAATTTATTTTAATATTTAAAAAATTAAATATTTCATTAAAGTATCTTTAATTTCTTTTTCTTAAGTATTGATGATTTTATTTGTCAAATAAGTTAACAAAATAATAATATATGAATAACAATTTTACTTTGAATAAAATTAACTCAATTTGCTAAATTAGATATTTAGTTAATTTTACTCTCATTTTAGTTCAATTAGAATTTTATAATTTTTCAAATTGGTTTCAAATAATTTTTCAAATATAAATAGCAAAATAACTTAAATCATCAACTTACATTCCTAGTATTTTGAATACCTCAATTGACAGTACATAATGAAATTATTTTAAGTGACATGTGTGAGCATTAATAAAATTTGTAGTAGTGTGATTATCTTTTAATTGCCACACAGTCAAACTTTTTAACTACAATTTTGACCAAGTGATGACACTAAGATACTCTCTTAGTTTCAACTTAACTCATAAATAAGAATATAAGAAACGTTGCACACAAAAAAAGTAAGAAGACACACAACACTTATGAAAACTATCTTAACTTTTATTACTTTTCTCCCAAAAGTATACAAAGAAATATAAGGTCAAGCTCCTTACACTTGCCTTTCACTTAAGTGTTTCTCTCAATTAAATCACTCAAGTGTTATGTGAATGTGGATATAAATGTATGTGTCCTTTGACTACCACACTACACCTATTTATAGTAGTGGTAGTTGACACTTCTGATTACCAAAGGTCATGCATGACTTGACTACCAAGCCAATCATGTTTAGCGGGTTTCCCTTCCTTTGGGGCCACTATCCACTTTTTAGTAACTCCTTGTTGCCTTATTCAGGAAGAGAATGACACCTTACCTCTTACTTGGTTAAATTATCTCCTTGACAACTCATGTTTCCCTACATGAAAGGAGATGCAACAACTCGTCGACTTTGATAATCATCCCAATTTGCCACTTCTACCACTAAACCATGCCCCTATCAATAAGAAGGATTTGCCTCTCATGCTCTCTTATTTTCATGGTTCATGAGGCTCCCTTACTTGGTCTACACTCTAAGCCCATGCCAAGTCGCAATTGATTGCACCACATATTAACTCGAGCCTATGCTCATACGCCGATAACCTTTAATGCTATTTGCTCATGTGTTATTGGTCTGGTCCCTTACCTATAGCCCAACATTAGCTAACTCTCAAGTGAGTTATGCATACCCTTAAAAAGTATTAGGGAATTTGGTCCTCTGGCAGGAGAAGACACGAAAGTGGTTGTTCCATCACACTTTTCCAATAACTTGCACTACCGTCATTGCTGCATGTGTTACACTAACTAATGCCTCAAATATTTTCTCAACTCATTGCCATATGCTGTCCTGAGGCTTCCTCAATGCCTCAATAATGTCACCCATATCTCTGGATTCAATTCCTAGTTAATGTCATACCCATATGTAGCATTCCCTTAACGTTACTGGCATGCACATTGCCTCACACCTCCACCTTATTTCCTTTGACACAATTCTTGCAGACAAAAGTCATGCAAAACATTAGTACAAGGTGTTACCAATGCTCACATTCTCCCATCAAGAGATTTAGTGAGCTAACAAACCACCCCTACTTGTTAAAACCAACATCTTCATTGGTAGGGTTACCCAACATTCCCACTTCTACATCTTTCAATCCTTGTTAGTTTTGCCTTTTAGAGTAGAATCTTTCAAGGCTACTTGTTACTAATTATAAGCAATATAACTTGCATTATAACATTTCCAAGGTTGTAATCATACCTTGAAGAAGACCTACGAAGCATCTTACCCTCAACAATATCCTTTATGCATTGAGTTCATCGTTTTGGGCCCAATCAAGTGATACTTCTATCAAACTCACATGGCCTCTTATCACCTAATGTTTTTCCTAATAATTCTCGATTGTGTAAAATTAGCTTATGATTAGTAGTATGATTCTTTGAAGGAGGTTTGAACAATACCTTGAGACTTGTGCTCCATATTTCAACATACTCGATAGTAATCACTTTTACTAAATTTAACTCTTTCACTCTCTTTAACTCTTTCACGCTTAAAATTGTCAAATATTGTACCTCTCCTTCTCTCAACTATCCTTATTGAACATGTAAGGTAGATAATATAATATAAGTTTTTTCATCATTACTAATAAAAGACCACTTTTTACTAGTCACATAATATGAATATTTCTCGTTTATAATAATCAAGTCACTCAAATGAGATATTAGTACAATTTTTACTTATATAAAGGATTTCATGTTTCGAATCAAATCAAAATCATCCAATCGTCCGACGATGGTATTATAAAGAAATTAAGGATAAAATAGTTTTTATGAAAATACAATACTTTTTAAGTGATATGTGTAAGTATTAATAAAATTCATACCTGTGTGATTATCTTTTAATTGATAACTGTTGATTTAGGTTAATTCTCTAAATAAAGTTATTTTTTTATTAAAAATTTAGTTATATATATATAAAAAAATTACAAAAAAAATGGAGATACTCTTTGTAATTTTGTCTATAGTGATTTTTTTTAACACACTATCGTGTAATAACATTTAAGGAGCGATTGGACGGACACTAAATACTCGAACAAAATAGGAAAATAGCTGCAAAATAATTTATTTAGGTTTTCAATTAATAATATATTTTTATTAAATTTTATTACATTACAGGTGTTTATTATATGTATTAACAAGTATTGTTAGTTAAGATATAAATGTGGGCCATGTGGATGGGGGAAGGGTGTGGACCGTACACTTGGCGAGGGAGATGAACGTTTGGGGACTATTTGGGGAATGATGAATGATGATGATGATTATGATGGGCACTGGCTATCTGTGGAGGGTACAATAGCAGCAGCCCACGTAGTAGCAACGGAAAACCCAAACAGCAGGCCGAAAACTGAAGGGTAATAACTAATGATCGCCTGCTGCATTTGGTACTTTTTCATTTGAGTATTTTGACCACTCGTATGCTTTTATTTGTGCCTCCGCCTTACTAATTCCTCTCTCTCTCTCTCTCTCTCTCTCTCTCTCTCTCTCTCCTCTATGCACCCTTCTTTTTTTGTACTTTATTGTAACAATGCTTTAATTCTTTTTACTTACAAGTTCTTTTGTTAATTAATTCTTGCTCAAATTGAAAGCTGGGATCAAATAGTAGTGAATGTGGGTATTTTTTTTAAGATATTGTAATTACCATAAGTCACTTTTGCTAAGTTTCGTCAGACTCAATTCAACGACAATTATGAATCAAAAAATATTTATATTTAAAATTCTGAATTATAATTTTTTAAAAATATAATATTTGTGAAAATAAAAAAATTATTTCAATTAAATAATTTATAATTTAATAATTTTTTAATGAATTAAAAAATTATTTCTTACTTAATAATTATTTTAATTGATAATAAATCATTTATATCATTGTGAGATTTAACAAAAAAAAATTACTCTTTTGTAAAATGGTTTCAAAACTTAATCGTAGTTTATAAGTTAGAGAACATAACCACTCTATCAACCAACCCTTTTGCCAATATGTTCGTAAAGAATATGTATATATATTTTTTGGGCTTTCTTCTTTCTTCGAAACTTCTTTTCTCCTAACTTTTTTCGTGGTTGGATAAAATTAAATAAAGTAAATAAGAGAGAAGAAATACACTCTTATATATAGTACTAAAATGAGCTCATTCTAAGCAGTGCACTGGAAAGTGTGGGTGTCATTTTAATCATTACGTTTTTTTTTTTTTTGGGTTAAAGACCATTTTTGTTGCATGTCTACATGGTTTCACAACATGACACTTTATAGTTCTTGGGTTAGTGCATGCAGTTGCGTAATAAAGACATGACAGACATTAATTAAAACACTCATGTGCACATTCAGAAAATTAGTAAAATTGAATCAGTGAGTCTGGAAGTGGCAGAAGCCATCTCCTTGAGTTGTTATTTCAATGTGATTGTGGAACAAGGATGGAACACACACACAAAACAGTTTAGGATTATTATTTCATTATTCTTTATCATGCTGAAAAATTGATGGTTGATTGGAAGCGTAATGACTTTACCTTTGTTTTTCTTTTTGGGGATATGTAGGAAGGAAAAATGCATAAAATAACCATTAGAGGACTACGTGGGTGTCTCAATGGTGGGTGGCCGTGTCGAAAATTTCTTGGAATGGGGAAAAAAAATATATCTAGAAGTTAAAAAACAGAAAAAAAAAAAAAAAAGAAAGGGAAAATTGAGTATGGACAAACTAACTATTTTAATGGGGTAAATATAGAAATTAAAAATAAACGAAAGCAAATTTAAATTAGCAATTGGGGTAAATCTTTTACATGGTTCCGCGAGTGCCAATGGCATTAAGGACAAACTCTCCATACAACAAGGAGACACCACATTATTTGCAAATGCAACTAGTGGATTAAAAAATAATTTAACAAAATGGGTTCGTATTTCATCTTTTTCCAAATTAAACTTCAATAAATTGCAAAATGTTTACACCGAACCTTTTTCCAAAAAAAAAAAAAAAAAAAGATTATGCCAAATCCGCTTCTTCATTCTGATCAAAAGTAGATCAATCATACTCTAGAATTAGAAGTCCTAAAAAATTTTTTTCGTTGTACTACCTTGAACGTGTACTATTTGTGTTTTGTTTTGTTTTTGTTTTTTTTTGTTTTAACCTGGTAACTTCAGGTCCAACATGAGATTTCCAATGCCTGCCCCACTACCTTAAACCGAGAAATTTTTGGTGTGTCTGTCTTCGTTACCTGGCCCACTCTGTCTCCCACTCGACTCCAGGTCTTTTTTTTTTTTTTTTTTTTTTCAAATATCTTTTTAGTTGCATTCCAGTGTCTTTTCTTGTCTACGACATGGCTGGTATCTTAGAACTACCACTTCTCAATATATTCTGTGTAACACTATTGTTTTTTTTTTTTTTAATGGTACAACACATTATCTCATAACTGATTAGTTGTAAGTTTGTTCAAGTAGCTTCAACTTAGAACTCTAGTCCTTCAATCCGTGACTCGCAACTCTTTAGTAATAAGAATAATTTTAGATAACCGTACTTAAATAAAATTGAGAAGTTTTTGCTTTAAAATTAGTCATATAACCTACATATGTACTATTATCTATAAATTACAATAAAGTAATATTTATTTTTACATCAGGAATCGTTTTTGTTTTTGTTTTTTTGTTTTTATAAACCTTTATGTGTATCTAAATACACCTACAAGGAATCCTCCGTTCGATAATTAACAACAGCTAGCATGCATGAAGTACCGAAGTGAAAGCGTATTTAGCAACTTTAATTCATTTTACAGGGACAGTAGCTAGGTTTTCAGTTTTGGTTTTGGAGTTTGGAATTACAGTGAGCAATAGCATCCTTGCAAGGTCTGGTAAATGGCCTTTTGGGTGTCCTTAGTTTTACAAGATGCTATGAATAAAACCAACTTGCCATTCCCCAAAAAAAAACTCAAGTTCCTTTTTGCCTTTGCTACGTTTCAAGCCTGGCATTGTTTAATGTGGATCATCAACCATGGAGATTGTAAAGCATCCCTTTATGGAACATCAACTCTTCCAATTAATGTGCTGTATAACTTTGTTCGTGTTTGACAAAGAAACATTCTAACAACGCAAGTGATTGGGTTTGTGAAGTTAATTTATAAACATTTTTTTAACTGAAACATCATTTGATAATTGGTCCATTAAAACGCCTATTACTTAATACATGGTCCTTCCATGCAAGTTGGCGCAAGAGGGATGAGGGACGTTCACCTTTGATTACCCATTTGCCGAAATTGTTTGCCCAAATTTCTCTCTCGTTTTCCACAATTAACATGAATTGATATTTTATAATTGTCACATGCATCCACAAACTAGATACTTTATAAGTAAAACAAAATAGTCTGTTCCCCATTTTCTCCGCATAAACCTATGGGCAACAATCTCTCTCTCTCTCTCTCTTCACATAAAGGAATTGAAAGGGACGGACGTTTTCTTTTTTGCTACAGGAGCCTTTTTTAAAGGAGCATGTTTGCACCTAGTCGCAAGACATTCCATACGTTGTGCCTCAATTAGGCCCATTCTAACCTTTTCGAAAGAAGGTGAAAAAGAAATACTTTAATATAGATATACCACCTTTTATCTGAAGAAAATTTGAGTAACTTTGTCATAAAAACCCTAGTGTTACAAGCAGGAATTCTGTGTTCATTCGTTCCCATGTTGGCAATTCACGAGCCATGCAAGGACTAATACTCTCTCCAAATTATCTTTTTAATTTTTAAATGAGAAATGTTAGTTAGACACATTTAAAGTGATGCAATAATTATAAAAAAAATGTAAACTAATTATAATTTTTTTTACAATTACAAATAAATAAATTTTAAAATAAAAAATTATTCAATTGTCTTCTTATGATTAGTGTATATCTTAAGAAGTATAACTATGAAGTAGTGTTTTTTTTTTTTTTTTTTTTTCAAATTTAAAGTTATTTCTTAATTAATTAATTTATTTATTTTGTGATATATTAGAAAGGACCATAATTTACTCCGGTATAGGTGGTAAAAGTTCACAAAATTCGAGTTTTACTTCACCCATTCAACTAATACACATTTTGTATATTATTGCAATTAATTTAACTAATTTGCTTATCTTTTTGTAAAATTTTTATCAAAAAATTATTCAACTTAAGAGTTCATAATAAAAGGTTCAATTATTATACTTAAAATTTTTTAATAATAAAAATTTTAATACTATATTAAAAAATATTTAACCAAAAAAAACTTTATTTTTAGATAAAATTTAAGAGTAAATCATATATTAAATTCTAACAATGTTGCCAACTACCATACAACTTATGAATTGAAGAAAATTATTTCCTTAAGATAAATGTAAACCTCAATTTTGTTTTCATTATATCTCCTCTCCCTCTCTCTCTCTCTCTCTCTCTCTCTCGTCTAATTAGATTGGTAAGAAAATACTTTTTATGAATTCTAAATTTTATTCTTAAATTCTAAATTTAAAGGAGTATCTTTTATGAATAAGATCTAGGATTCAAACTTCATATCTCATTCTCAAACTTTAAAGTTGGTATAAAAATAAGGTAAGAAAACAGCCTTAAAAACAAATAAAAACTTCAGCTTTACAAGATATAATTGTAACCTCTAAAACTAACAGGATATCATACACATGCTACCTGAATATTTGGTAGAAGCTTTGAGCATACGTAGGAATTTGGAATATCATTGCAAAGCTAGCCCACCAATGTCAAGAAATACAGCAAAAAAGGCAATATGGGACCATCCCTATTTGCTCCCCCTTGTTACAAGGAATGCTGCCCCCTCATTCCTCCCCCTCCCTTTCTCCTTCCATTCTTTAGGCCTCAAAATGTGCGCAGGCCACCGCAGGCTGGTACTGTTGGTTTTACTGCACTGATGCTTGGTAGTGCTTTAAATTTTGCGCAGGCAAGGGGCGGGATTGTTTTATTTGAGCATGGTAATTGTAAGTCATGATCTCGACAAGTTTAACCTAAAAGTTACTATTTAAGGTTTTAATTTTTTTATTTAAAAAAAGACCTATCACATAGTCTACTCTACCATTAAAACACTGAAAATATTAAACTTGAGTTTCAGTTACTACCAAATAATCTTTTCTTTTAAAGAAAGAAATCAATGCGTATGCAAGGATTCGAAGCATGGCTGCATAGATGAAAACCCTCGAAAACCCCACTAAAATCCCAACTTGGGTGTTAGCGAGGGTGGTTGAAATTACGAGTTCTAACACCAATGAGACTATCTTCCATTTGAGAAAAGCAAAAGGTGGTTGGGGGTGGGGGGGCTAGGGTTAGGCTTTTGAGTCTACTTATTTCCCCTTTTTGTTTCACAAAAAAAATTATAAGCGTCATTAGCACCCTTTGGACACGTATGATTGCACAGATTTTTAAGGAGGAGATTGTTACTTCGTCTTCTATAAACCATGAATTATTAAGTCTCTGAAAGTAATATTTAATAAAATTAAATAAAATAATTCTTGAGTAATCTTGATTAACGTATGTTTTGGCCATTTTAATGACAAGTTAATTAAGAACCAAGAAATGTGAGTCTTGCTCCAAAAATAAATAAATAAATAAGAACCAAAAAAAAAAAAAATCTAAGTACTTGGGACGTGTGCGAAATGTGGCCAATGTCGTGTCGCGGTACTGTGGCGAATCGTCTCTCCAGAGCCAAAAGGGTCAGGACAAATAGTTAATAGGGCTCTAATTTATGGCTCTTTGGAGTCTAAGCAGCTCTATGAGACATTTAGTAAGTTTTTTTCCATTTAAAATTCACGGCAACACTACCACCAAGAACGCTCAATATTATAATATTACATGTGATGGAGCAACCAATATAAGAAAAACAAAAATCTGCCTTCCGGCTTTCTAGAATTAGTGTGTCCCAGAGACATGGTTGGGCCGTGTGAGAGATAGAGAGAGGTCAGGCTAGAAGTGAATCAAATATGCCGAAGAAAACTCCGATTATAATATAATAGAAATTTTAATTGTACAGTCAAATTATAATAATATAATATAAATTCCTGTTGCATGTAATAAAACTCACCCTATTTTATGCTAGGTTGCGGTAGCACCTGGTCTACTTCTACCACAACCACGTTAGGTGCGCCTCCTGTGTCCAGCATCCAGCCACTTTTGTGTCATCTGTGTTCTTAGTGTAGTTATTGTTTTGTCTGGTGCACATTAATCACAGATAAAGTGTTTGTATTCCCCAGTTACGGGATCAATCTGGCATGAAAACACCGGTAAGAAACTGAAGTTCAGAGGTAGTTTTGGACAAGGTAAATCTGTTAAGCACGTCAGATGCTCCATCTTCAGCCGGGAAACAATGAAATCAGATCATCCTTGTTCCCCACAGTTTCATCGTGACACAAATGGCATTTATCTGTGTTTGTGACCGCCCTGCCCAGGGGGAGTGGAGGGGTGGGAGATTCTAAAAGATCAACCCCATCCAATTTGTCCAAACCAACGTGCATCAAAATATTTGATATGATGTTCACATAGCACACCGGACATATGATCACGCGCACAGCCGTGCAAATGCTTATAATAACAGGAAGCAGAAACGTTTTGGAGCTCCTATGATGGATATTAGTAAAGTTCATAGAGAAAATAATCCCTCTTTGAGCTGACGGAAGTAAAATCTGTACCTCTGCGCTAAGCCAAACATGGCAAGATTGCCCCCTGTATGAAGCATCACCACTTGTGCACCCCCTTCCATTTCCTCCCTGCAAAGCTGAGTTGCCATTTCCCAAGAAGCAAAAGTAAAAATGGGATCCGCTAATATACCAGTTTGTTGTGCAATCTGCTGGCATGTCTCTATCTCTCTTTCCAAAATGTTGCCAAATCTGGGGAAAAAATTTTAGGGGTTAATGGTAGCTGAGGCACAGAGTTTAGGGGCAATAAAAATTTAAGATAAGGGCTCAGATGAAAGCCATCAATGCTAATACAAGAAGCAGGAATTGTGTACTTTCTCTGATGGCGACGTTCTACCCAGTGAACAACTCCACTATCTGTTTTGTCTAAACAAGTTTCAACATGATTGAAACCAAACTGTGCCCTCAAATCAGAAATTAAGTCTCTCTCTCTTTGTATATAGGCATCAATTTTATCAGCCAGCATGACTGCGGTGATCTCCCAGGGGAGCCTGACAGAGAATCCACAATAGTTTGAAATTATTACTATCAAGTGCATCAATGAAATTCAGCAGGGAACAATATCAGCAAACAAAGTCATTTAACTAACGCACCCTAAGCACAGGGATCCAATTCCCAAGCCAATAGCTGTTGTACCAGTTCCAGCATCCACAATTAACTTTGTGTATCTTTCTTTTCCAAATAAATGATCCTGGCAAAGGTATTCTACTAGCCGAATGCAACCTGGACCAAAAAGAAAAAAGGGAAAATCATACTGATAAGCCATCGCTGGAGTCTTAGCAATACAATCAGAGACAAGATCCAACTTGGTTATAATTATGTCTGTACTTAAATCAATATGATTACAGAGGTACACCCAGTAACATATTTCTGGTAAATACCCCATAAACGGTAGAACCATTTAAATCTAAGTTGGCAAATAAAGATAAATAGAGATAAATCCTCATTGAAAAGATGCTAATGATGGGTAACGAGGTGTGACACATAAAAATTCTATGAGACAAGCATGTCAATTTAGTTTTGACCAATGAGCTTGAGCTGCTGGAAGAGTTGGAAAAAGACCCTAGACTGATTTGCATTCATAAATTCCAAATAGCTTAGATAGTAGAGGCTCATTTGCATTGCCAGAAACCTAGATTTTGAACCTGTTAATCTCATTTTCTTGTTAGGATTGCCCTGTTCCCTCAAAATTAAAGTGACTTCATGGCATCTAATCATTGACTGCCAGATCAGAAAAGGTTTCATAGAAGGCCAAGCTCACATGCACGAAAGTGTGAGCATAAACACCTGCCCAAACTTCAACGATCCACTAACCAAGTAATGAAACAGCATCCCCTGCTCCTTCATTGATAATTAGCACATTTTTGGGACGGTTCTCAGCCTGCATATGATCATCCAGTTGCCTAAAGCTTGAAGGACCAGCCAATTTATTTGAGACAGAAGCCTCAAAAATGTCTTTACACCATAGAATGTGACCATTACTTCCAGCCACCAAATCAGCATGAGTATTGAGCATATTTTCCCTGTTGGCATAAAGAGATCTTGGAACATAAGTGACATGTCCATGCATAGCCGAAACTAGGTTGTATCCAGTCAGAATTTCAGGTTGCTCCCCTCTCAGAAGAAGATGTGACTTCAGCCCCCTCTCTGCACAGGCAACAGCTGCAAAATGCCCATTTCAGTAACCAAACCAAAATCTCATTTAGCTCAATAGGGAAGGATAAAATTTTTTAAGCATACAGGATGCTCAAAAAACTGGTCTTGTGCTGGTTACGAAGATATTACATACCAACAGCTGCCGCATGTGCACTTTGAGAACCTCCACACGTAACCTACAAAATGTCCCACTGAATGTTACATGGCCTAGAAACCCTGAGAATTCAGAAAGGAAATACACAGTGATTTATTACATGTCATTACTACAAAAGAGCAAGATGGGATTGGCCCTCTCTATAAAGTTAGAACATGCATTCTCTCGTTAAACAATTTGTTAATTTATATACCACAATCATTCCTCATTAGCCAGCCAGCACAAATTGCCAAAAAAAAAAAAAGAAATCAAAAGGTGAACAATGAGTGTGAGATGCAAAGATGCTTGAAAACCAAATGGAAAGCCTCTAAGAATCAAGTGATTCGTATATTGGAAAAGAATTGTAATCTTACCACATCAGTAACAGAATGATCTAAAAGGAGTGGAAGCAAGGCATCTAGTTTCCTCGCTTTATTACCATTCACATACGGATGCAACAAATCATCCCTCACAACAAAGAAGGACGGATTACAACTGCCTTTATCTGGCATGCCATTCCCAAAACACGGATTAGTACTGTTTATGAAGGAAACGTCACTTAGTGATCCATCCCTACGGTGTCCTTGCAATGGAGCAAGCAGAATTTGGTGAATTTGGGTATCCGGTCTATGCAACATCCATCTTCTGTTGAGCAATTTTGACATTAAGGCTTCGTCAATCGGTTTGACTTCAGAAAGACCCTTTCAATGATGAGAAACGAGAAATGCATTAGCTCTATAGCTCTTAACATCCTGCAAGCTTATTGAAGACAACCCCCAATAATCAATCAACCTAGGATTGTCCAAACCAAGAACAAGAACGAGGAACATATGTCGGTTGTTTCTGTTGGAATTTTGAATTATTAACAGTTACTTTCCTAGTACATATTGGAATTCTCATAGCCATTACAATACCATTCCTTTTTGTTTTTTCGGTTAATGCTCACTTGAAAAATCTAAATAATAATAATAATAATGCAAGAAAGAGAAAACCTGAGAGGTTACAGAGAGGTGGCGCGTGGCAAGTACGGCCTTCAGTCTCATGGCCGTCGGGTTTGCAGTTGCAGCTTCGTTCTTAGGCGTTCAGTGAGTATAGAGAGAGAGACAGAGAGAAAGAAAGAGAGAGACTTTCGTGCTTTAGTTTTATCTTGAAGAAGATAACAACAACGACGTCGTTTTCTTGTATGGATAATGGATTGGGCTTGGGAAACACAGAGGCCCATAGAGTGGGATAATTGACGGCTGATTTGGGCCAAAGTAGTGTGTTTGCAAATTGGGCTCCAAAGTAAACCATCAGGACCCATGGTGGAAGCTCTTTTATACCCATTTGGTCGGCAAAAGATGATGGGTACTCAATTTTTTTTTAATAGGTCCGGACTTATTAAATATTTTTAATTATATAAAAATTTAAATATTTAAATTTATTATGCGATGCATGAATCTAAATATTTGTAGTGTAATTAGTATCGATAGTTAATAAAATTATTAATGTGTAATTTTTTTTAAATTATTAAAATTGTAAGTGTTTATATAATTGTTTGATTGTAATATTAAAATTAATATTTCATAATTTGTTTTTGAAATTAAAATTTAATATTTTAAAAATAAAAAGTTAAATTTTTAATTATTAAAATATTTAACAATAAACATTTAAAAATATTTTTCATATATATATATATATAACAGATCAAGCTTTGCTCACACGACCTTGTGTATCAATTGGAAAGGTCTGGGGTTGGATGCTGGACCCCACGAGTGGATATGGAAGGGTAATTAACATGAAAATGCGACCGAATTTCCTTTCGGTAATTCGTATCTCCAATATCTAAGGATCCGTTTGCTTGAACAATCTGAGTGAGCTTCCTATACGCGGGAACAATTTGTAATAAGTAATAATTAGGGGTTAAAGATTTAGAAATTTATTTTAAATATCTCTAATTTTAATTTTTTAAAAAAATTTAAAATTTAAAATAAATAAAATGATTTTAATATATAATTTATAACTTAATAGAATTCTTAAAAAAATAAAATAAGATAAAATAAAAAATAAATAACAATAATCATATAATTATCAAAATATGAATTAGTACTATTTAATATCACAAATTTATAAATATTATTAATTATGATATTTTAATAATAAAATCAAATAAATTTTAAATTTTAAATTTATATCTTTTAAATAATTAAAAAAAACATAAATTTATAAATAAATTATTCTCAGAGTTATAAGTATTTGGTGTATTTTGAGATTAACAGTTGTCCCTTCGGCAGATTGACTTGACAGAAAAAAAAAAAAAAAAAAAAAACAATTGAAAGGGACATGCAAATAAATTTGCTTTGTCTTAAATGCAAAGAAGAAAACAACTAATGCTCCTCACAGTTAGACTTAGCAGTAGATCCCGTTTCTCCAATGTTGCTGCTGCCACAAGCTCCATCATCCCCAATGTCCACGCTATGGGTGTTATCAGCATCATGATCTTGTTGTCCTGTTGCATTGACAAAGGCGAAACAAAGATCATCACCAGCCCGAAAACTCCATATTTGGATTGTATCCTTCACTCTCAGCCCATTTTGTTCTTTAAAATCTTTCCAATTCTTGTTGAACACATACAAACCGTTGCTTTTCCAGCATTTGAAGTTCATGTCATTAACCTCAAGCGTGGGGTCAACAATCTTCACTCCTATGGGGATGTCTTGCCCAAGTTTACTCTCTTCACTTTCATTCAAAAAAACAGCTTTAATTTTTCTTACTGGCATTGACAGACGACTCTGACCTTCATCCAAATCAGACTTGAATAATCTTTTTTCTATGAGAAGAACAGGAGCTGTTCCTTTCATATCAGCAATTTTCTTCTGAAAATTTTCAGGCAGACTCGGACTCAGGCCACTAGTAGCAGCCACGTTTTGCCTTGGTATCTTCCTAGACTGACTCCAACACTTCACTTCCTTACTTGTTCCGTCAAAATTACTTCTTTTCTTCCCAGGCATCTTCTGATCTTGTTCTTTGTCGATATCCAAGTTAATCACATCCACACTGTAAGGGAAGTCGACCCCAACCTGGGAAGACCTCGTTTCTATTTGCTCCCTCGGCAATTCTTCTTCTTTCTCTTGTTTATGCTTATTCAAAGCAACTTCTGCAACCATGGCCAATGCATCAAAGCGTCCTACTTTTGAGTAAATATCGACGCCATGATCGACCAAATCTTTAAGAGTCAATTTCCCATCATCCATTCCCTCCTTCTCCTCCTCTTCCTCGTTCCTCTTCTATCTCTTCCTTTTCCCTTCTTCTCCTCTGGCTTTGGACCAATGCTCCACAACTACAAAACTCAACAACACTGCTATCTCGCCCAACAATTCTCTCTCTGGTATGTTTTGTGATACACAACAATGCACTCATATATCTAAATATATATAGGGAATCATGTGAATCCTTGTCCTAGTGGAGTAACAAAGTATCATAAGTTGAAGCTCTCCTTTTCAATCCGAATTCCTATTACTCTTCCGAGTGCAATTTGGAATGTCATGGTCAATGGGATTTTCCTCTTTTCTCGGTTTTGTTTTTTCAAATAATTTTATAATTGAATGAAAATAAATAAATAAAAGATTTTGGGAGCTTCCATGAGTGACCAACTCGTTTTCCTTTTCTCTCTTCTTCCTTGTGTTAAAAAAAAATGGATGAACTCTTAGAAACTGCAGCTGCTTTGTAGGATTAATAGTCAATTATTAATCTACTAGCAAGATCTAATTAGTTGTTATTTTCTATACATATTTATCCACTTTTTTTTTTCTATTATTTGTATAATAATAATTTTATATTTTTAATAAATGAGAGTAATCAGACCCGGCTGGCTTTGGGTGATCCGACCATATCAAATCGGACAGGTCGTTCTATCAGACTGAAGGACAATTGGCTCGGTAAAATTTCGGTCAAAGCAGGGCGGGTTTGTCGGACAAAAAAAAAAGACACGAAACGACATCCTATTATGGGGTTTTACTAGGTTTTTTATTCTTTGTTTTCGTTCCGAGTCCGAAACCGCCGCCAATGGCCACCGCTAACCAACTCATCACTGGCGTGTCGGCGGACGCACTATCGGCGTCGGGCCTGAGCTCGGACAAGCTAAGCCTCCCCGCGCTCCAATCCAAGATGAAAATCGACCCGGAAGGTTACGAGACGGAGCTCAGTCAACTCTACAGCCAATTCAACTCCGCTCTCGACCTCTTCCGGCAACAGGCGGCTCTCAGTTTCACCTCCACCTCTGGCGTCTCCGTCGATTCCACCATTTCCAAAGACCTCGGCGACCGCGCCATGTTTTTAGCTCACATGACGCCGTTTTACCTCAAACAACTCTCTAAGTTCCCGAGCCAGCTCGCCGAGTTTCTAAACTCGTCTGCACGGTCGCTGCCGTCCGGGCTGAGGTGCCATGTCGCTCAGGCCCTCATTCTTCTGATTAATAGAAAGGTGCTAATTCAACGTATTTGATTGAGAATATTTGTTTTCTTTTGTATATAGAAGAAGTTAATTTGACCAAGAATTTGATTGGTAGATGGTGGATATTGGCGAAACGCTTGCATTATTTATCGAGCTTCAAACTCTGGGAGATAGGAATTTGAGACAGTTGGCTTTCTCGCATGTTGTTCATAGCATTAGGCGTATGAACAAGAAGCATAAAAATGAGGCTAAGAATCGAGCACTTCAGAATATCTTGTTTCCATTGCTGCGGGTTTGTAGTTTTCTATTAGCCTGTTGAAGTGTGTGTATGTTTTTCTTTTTTTTTTCCCTAAATTAATAAAAACTGTGTAAATTACTCATCTTTTATTGAATAGCAAGAGAATGAAGCACTTGCCAAGAGATCGTTGACCACGCTATGCGAACTTCATCGGAGAAAGGTTTGGTTTGATGATAGAACGGCAAATGCAATTTGTATGGCCTGTTTTCACTCATCCTCGAGGTACATTTTTTATTTTTAAATCTCTTGTACACATTGGTATGTTATTTCTGCTTGCTGAGTTGGTGAATGTTGTCAGGATCATGATTGCTGCTCTTTCATTCCTTCTGAATTATGAAAAGATTGAAAATGAAGATGATGGCGATAGTGATGCTTCAAGTGATGATGGTGACTCAAATCAGCAGTTGCCACAGAATCCCCTTAGTAAAGAGGCTGTTTATAAGGTCAGCTGTCCCCATCTGTTAATAATCTGAAGAATTAGGAAATATTTTTGATTTAGATTAAAGTTCTGAAACACTTAGGATGTGTAAGAGGTTTCTGTTCCATTTGATGATGTGGTGAATCTTTATAAATGCAATGGAAGCACTTAAAAGATTATCCAAGAGGAGATTACAGTATTGTCTTTTGTGTCCAATTTAGGCATTTCATAAAGGCACTGTATCCAGTAAGAAGAAAAAGAAAGCAAAACTGCAGCGTGCAATCCGTAGCATGAAAAGGCAGCAACGACTTTCATTGGCACACAATAGTTCAAACAACTACTCACCAGTTATCCATCTTAAGGATCCTCAGGTTTCTTGCTGTTCTTTCATCATGTCTGATATATTTTTTCTGAACTTCTGGGTACCTATATAGGGTAAAAAAAAAAATTCTGAGATTCCTTTTTTCTTGTAGGGCTTTGCCGAGAAGCTATTCTCCCGTCTCCAGACTTGCAATGAACGTTTTGAGGTGATTGTTCTATGATAGTGTGCTTCTGCAGGTTTTTATTTTCCTTGTTATAGGGACCTGATCTATTTTAGTGCATTTTTAATCAAGTGATTTCTAGCTATGTATCGGTACATCTGGCAGTATTAATATGCGCACTTTTGTCGTTAGACAATAAAGAATATTTTTTGATCCTAGTTGTAAGGTATGAGACTTGAGTCTCACATCAAAAGTTTGAGATTCAAATGTGGGGCTTCTATGGACTTCAGCTTTCCTACCTTGATAGTTACTTTTGTGGTATGAGTCTCCCAAGGTTCATATTAGAATAACTGAAAGATGAACAAGAGAAATGTTGGGAAGGAAGAAGTTAAAATTAGATTAATTTTCATTGAATGATTTATTGGGTCTTCATATTGACTTTCTTTTTGGTGCAAAACTCAGATTAAGATGATGATGTTGAAAGTAATTGCTCGCACAGTTGGGCTTCATAAATTGATCTTGCTAAACTTCTATCCTTATCTTCAGAAGTACATTCAGGTGAACTGGATATTATTTGATTGTATTTCTTTTGGAAAAGTTTCTATTCAATTGTTAATTTTATGAGAACATTTTCATGTTTGGTCCTTTTGATTTATATTCCATGTTTGGTTTAAAACTCTGTTGATCTCTCCAGCCACATCAACGTGACATCACAAATTTACTCGCAGCAACTGTTCAGGCCTGCCATGATATGGTATACTTTTCTGTTAATCAATTGCATCAAAAGATGTACCTATGGGCTTCTTCTTCACTAGCAATATAATTACTGAGAACCTCTCTCATGCCATCCCCCTATATCTCTCAGGTGCCTCCAGATGCAGTTGAACCTTTATTCAAACAGCTTGTAAATCAGTTTGTGCATGATCGTTCACGGCCAGAGGTATTGTGTTGCAATATGTGCATTTCTTTTGCTGCAATAATGTGTGTTTTTCTTTTTCTTTCCTTTTAAGAATTTTGTTATTTACTTGACTTGCACTGCCCCAGGCAATTGCAGTTGGACTGAACGTAATAAGGGAACTCTGCTTGCGTATGCCTTTGGTAAATATTCATATGCATTTCATTTCTTGTACAACAATATCTCTAGTTTTCATCTTTTTCTGTAAAATTAGTTCTTTTCATCCTAATTTCAGCTGATGACAGAGGATTTGTTGCAAGATCTTGTATTGTATAAGAAAACCCATGAGAAAGCAGTCTCCGTTGCTGCACGTTCACTTGTGACTTTGTTTCGAGAGGTACTCAGATTGTTGCTTTTATATGCTTCCTCAGTCAATGCATATGTGTACAAAAGCTTGAAATTTTAGGATTTTTGACATCTCATTCCCTCACAGGTTTGTCCATCACTGCTGCTTAAAAAGGATCGAGGTCGCCCCAGTGACCCAAAGGCAAGGCCAAAAGCTTATGGAGAAGTCAGCGTTGCTAGCAATGTTCCTGGTGTTGAGTTATTACAGCAGGACAATAGCAATGATGACGATGGAGACAATGAGGATGATGATGATGATATTGATGATCTAGAATCTGCTGGCCTTGATGATGATGATGATGCTGCTGCTACAGATGAGGAAAATGAAATGATGCATAGTGATGATCCTGGAAGTGGGGATTGGGATGGGGATGGTCAAGAGCACTCCACTGATGAAGATGGTGATGATGGTATGGATGACACTGAAAGTGATGCCAGTGATATTGGTGGAGATGAGGAAGATGATACTGTGGATGAGGAGGATTCAGAGGAAGAGGTGGAGAATAAGAAAGCTCATGGCTCTCGTAACTGTGATGATAGCAATGTCAAGGCAGTTGTGAATGAGATAATTAAATCTAAAGGAAGTAAGAGGAAGCTGTCTGATTTTGATGGACAACTTATTGCTGCTGATACAAGTCTTCGGGCTCTAAAAAGATTGGCAGACGAGAAGTTGAAGTGTGCCTCTTTGGACTCAATGGATGGTTTTCTTTCAAATGAGGATTTCCAAAGGATAAAGGAACTCAAGGTATGTTGAATAATGGGGGATGAAGCTGAAGTTGATGGAAATTTTGGCAATTGGATGTCTATACCAGAAGCTAATTAAGGCCTGTTGGACAGTCAATTTCTTCTTTATATTTTATTTAAAAATATAGTAATTGGGGGCTTATGGATGCAATATTTGTATATTATTAGGCAAAGAAAGCCGCAAAGGTTGCATTGGCTAGGCAGGGATTTAAGGTTCCAAGTTCTGATCAACTGAGTAGCAAGCGAGTGGATCCTGCAAAGCTTGAAGTAAGTTTTTTGTCTCTTCACTGCCATTGTGCCTGTTTTTCCTTTGGTTGGTTTTCTCTTCAAACAAGTGTTTCTCTTACCATAAAAGTTGCTTCCACGACTTACATATACACATGAGTGTGTATATTCATCTACTTCTGACTACCTTTAATAGAATCATGTGCGGAAGAAGATGAGCAAGCAAGAGAAATTAGCATTAGTGAAAGCAGGGCGGGAGGACAGAGGCAAGTACCAGTCTCGAGTTGCTGTGAAAAAGAAGAAGGTGGGTTGCGTAGTTCAAATTCAATTGCTGGTTATGTATTTGAATCACTTTCTTGCAAGCTTTGTGCCAAGAGTGGTATGATTGCTTTGATATGGATTGCTTTAAGAACTTGTTTGTGGCAATTGTGAACAGACTGGCGGCTTGAGCAATCAGCAAAAGGAACACAAAAAGTTGATGCCTTCTGCTGCGAAGAAAGCTAAGATAGCGAGGTCTCGACAAGAAAAAATGAAGAAACAGCGAGGTGCTGGGAAAAAATTCTCGGGTAGGAAAGCCTGGAAATATCAGCAATAACGATATTGCCATATCCAATGAAGCATACACATTTTATACCTTTATTTCTCTAACTAATTTTGATACAGTGCATTGTTTTATATGTTTCTTTCTCTCTTTTTTTCTGGGGTGCCCCTGGGGGGTGTAAAATGTAAAAGAGAAGAAAGATTTTGCATATATTGTTTGACGTACGTATGAACCATCTTTGTTTTTTCTCCTTATTTTGTTGTCATCATGTGGTAGACATTAACTAAGGATTATAAGAGGGCATGGAAAGTTAAAATTTTGAAAAAGAAACAAAAAGATAGTAAAGCTCTTATAAAAAAATTGTGGAGTTAATTAGGACTTGGATCCAAGAGTGTTGAGTAAAACCAGGACAAAACAGGTTACTCCTCGACTACACATGAAGTTAAACCAGGACAAAACAGGTTACTCCTCGACTACACATGAAGGTGTGTCGATACTTTGACCAAATATATCAGGGATTCCATCCCACTTCTTTCTCTCTCTAGCTTCCCAGTACCCACCTATATACTGATAACAACCATCCTCGTCTTTCCGGAACCATCTCGGATGCCACCCTCTTTCCTGCAACTTCCTAGCCTGCATCGTACACAACAGAAATTGCTCAGCTTCTTTGGAAAACACTATCATCAACATTCCTATTAAATGTATTACCCGTGTCTTGCAGCTGAGTACCTGTCTTTGCAGCTGTTCAAGTCTCAACTTCTCAGCATTTGCTGACTCATATTCGCCATTCTCTAGGTGCCTCTGATCTGGCCTCAGTCTCGAGTCTGTTGGAGGCAATTTTTCCAACAAACCAGGAGTCAGCTCATTCAAGGAGATAGCAAAAGGTGTGAGATTGTATCTTGTCTTGGTAGAAGAATCATCTCTTTCCCAAAGCAAGACAGCTTCTGTCATTGGATCATAACCCTTTGGCTTTGCAGTTGGATCGCCTAGCACATAGTATATTGCTTCATCCCACTTCCCCACCAACATTGCTACCTTCTCTCCAGTTCTATTATCTTGTACAAAACCATGAACCTGCAAAGAAATCAATAATAGATAATAACATCACAATAACATATACCTTTTGATTCATAATAGAAAATGTCGGTAGAGAATTCACTCAATACCCCCACTACACCAGTATCAACAGAATTGTAATTTTAGTCTCAACCATGGACTCTGCCAGGAATCAGCAATGTAGTCCCAAAGTAGACATCTTGAGACATATGAATGTAGAGGCAAGACTTGAATATAGTCCCACCAAAATTTCTACCAGGGATTGGGCTATGGAAATGAAATCACATATGCATGATATACACAAGTAGAAATTAGATAGTTCTACTGGAGACACTGGTCCAGATCCATTTCTCATTAGTTGCCAACAATGTTTAATGAAACATTGATGAAGAAAAAAAAATCTCTTTTTTGTCAAAGATGAAACTGCAATGTGTAAAATTAAAGCAACAGGTCTTCAGATGAAAAAAAAGTAGCACATTGCTCAATGAAGTGAATCTTTATCATTCATTAGAAAGTAGCAAAACCTGATGAGGATTTCGGTCTATGACAGATTGCTCCTTGAACTTGAGCTTACATGAGTAGTTGCCACTCCCCTTGATGTGCATGGTGCCATAGTGGTCACAATAGATCTTACCGATTATGATGTTGTATATAGAAGTGGTGACTTTGCTCCACTGAAAAGTCTCACCATCCTCAAACTGCAGGGTAAGTACGCCAACAGGATCAAGCTGAATAGACCGCCCCCAAAACTTCCCTTTAAGATTAGAGTCACCCCAGAACTTCCAGCCTCTTCCCTCACAGTGACAAGCGACTATCATTGGGTGATGACTCACCTGAACAGATGTGGCTTGTCAGGCAAATTTTAAAGGATAAAAACCCCCCATGACCATCCCTTACTGCATTGTTTACAATCAAGCAACTCTGATAAACTCATTTTGTTTTAAAAACCTTCAGCATCAATGGCCTTTAACTAAATTCAAGAATACAGTTTGTCAATCTTTAAGGTAGGGAAAAGACAGAGCATTACTTTTTCAGAGAAAAAACGGAGTCCTTTATCTGGATAGTCAGCCTCATATGTCTCCCCAAGAAGAGGGTTAAATGGTTTGCACTGTCGACCTTCTGTTGAAGAATATCCAGACACAGCAAATGCTGCAATGTTTAGAATTCTCATCAAATCATGTCCCTGCACCATATGAAGTTCTATGTATGTGAAAATCAAACAAAACAGTCCACACAGTTAGAACCTCCTATAACAAAAAAGCAGTTGTAAACTATTACAGCATGAATGCCATGACTTTTTAAAAACAAAAAATAAAGAGAAAAGAGCTTTCAGGTTTTAGCTGTCAACTCTTTTCTCTAAACCACTATTCTTTGAGTCCTAAACATCTCATTTTTCATCAAAACGACTGCAAAGGCCATAGAAAAATTTTTATCCAATCCAGAACACCCAGCAAAAACATATAACCCAACAGAAATGATACGGAGTAACATCATTCTATTCCAAGTTGGCTATGCATATTTGAGACCCATCAAGCAGACTAACTTGCTCAGAGTAGCATCTATGCAAATCTTGAAAAAGAAAAATTTCCCATTGAAACTGTGTCACAAGTGTATATTTGCTACTAGCCATATAGCACCTGCAATATGCCGAAGTAGTAGCTTGAACAATAACCCAACGTATCAACAACTGGATTAAAAGGTTAAAAAAAGATCAAGCATCAAAACAGCATTGTTGCTAAAAGACAGCGCAACAAGGATCTGACCTGCTTGCCCCATTCAAATGCCCAATCAACCAAGTATGAGTACTCCAAATCTTCAAAGCACTTCTGCAACGAAGACAGTGGTTCATTAAAGTATACAGGAAGACAAACACCAGACAAGTCCTTCCCAATGTTGTCCTTGATAATTGACCACAAGCCGACAGGCTTCTCTTTCTCCTTGGGTTCTGGCAAATTATCTCTTCTCGCAACATATGGATATTGAAATGTCTTGATCTTGTTCTCTACCACAGTTATCCCATGCAAACAATCAGAGAAAGATGGATCTTTATCATATATACAAGCACTTCCCACAGATTCCATACCGTGGTAGGAAGCACTTCTCAAGGCATCTGAAGGTCCAAGGTCATTTGTGTCAAAAAATATGACTTCATCATAATCTGTTTCAGCATCCATTTCATCATGGCTTTCATTGTCAGCTTCAGACTCACTCACACTAGCCTCTGACATAACAGAATAGAAATCTGTAACATGAAAGGGAATGAACATCAGTAAACTGCTCCCCAGTCTCCACAAAGGAATAACATGTTCTCTAATGGTATGGCTCTTTCTTTCATAGTTGGAAAGGGAAATATGGAAGACTGAAATTAGGAATGAGCCATGTAATATTAAATCTAAATATACACAAAAAGGATTAAATGTGATGCCCGAATGCTGGATCCTTCTAGTACATGTCTATTAGGTCAATGAATTACGTCTATTGTCAAGAATTTACCATGACTATGAACATTAAATACTTGATCTAACACATTTCAAACTACTGTATGTTACAATGATCAACAAGGCTAAGCTCCAATACCCAATCAGGTGCCATATTTGCTCTCATTGGTCTGCATTCATTTTCTATTTACTGTGCACAAAGTGTAGACTATTATGTCTATCTGTAAAACAAACAATTGATACATGATAGACAGACTTTAACTAACCACTAAATCTTCTGTTTGCTTCCCATTCCTTTGTTTCATCCACTACAGTAGTTTCCAGCTCAATTTTCTCTGACTGCAAAAAAGTTTGTGAAATTAACCATTACTCCTCAAGAGACGAAATTCCTCATCACATTATTTGGCAGCATATGCAGTGCGAAAATTTTTACTTGGCAAACAATAGACTAATATAAGATGACACAAGCATAAAACCAATAGTATGTAAATCCTTATACAACATTCATAACCAAGAAAGGCCCTAGAGTAGCCCCTTGCATGGCAAGCCATAGCTGGCAGGCATATGAAGAAAACTTCGAATGTTTGAATTTTGAACTAAAAGGCATGTTTTACCTGGTATTCTTGTGCAAGTCTAACATTCACAGAAATGCAAACCTCTTAATTACCATCCAGTGGCCACATGAACAATTTACACAAAACAATTAGAGGCCTTTTCTGAGAACTGAATAATTAGCATACCATTCTAGTTGTCCAACAACAGAATAACACAATGGCAGATATCTCTGTCACTAAGCTGCTAGTGCTAACTTCTCATACTCATAGTCAACAAACAGTGACATGTGCCGTTCTTTAGCCAAACATAAAAATTGAGAAAAACAGAGCAAGGAAATGATAAAAAGTATAAAGCTTACCTCTAATTGCCTCAATGTCTCTAAAAGCTTGATATGTTTATGATGAATAGTCTTCAACTGGTTTTGCAACTGAGAGAGCTCTAAGAGCATAATAGACTCACAGTCTTTGACAACTGCTTCACCAATGCCTTCCTGCAGCAACCGCAGTCTTAACTTCTCTGTTGAAACAACAATGTCTACAAAAGGGTAAAAGTCGTTGCTTGTCATTGCCCTAGGGAAAAGATCTTTAGCAGCCTGCAGTGCCTCAACCCATGCTGCTCTATCATTCTTTGATATGCAGCGCAAGTGAAGAGTCTTTGTTCCAGTGAAAATGGTAAGCCTCTTATCATCTGATTTGCTTGCACGAACTGAAGAAACCTACACAACAATATTATCCAAATTCCAAACTCACTCACCAAACAAGCCAAGACATCAAAAGAAAAAGAGTCTATCAACATGGAATTATTGCCTGTTGACTGCATGAATTATATACACAAAGAGGATCTGTTTACATATATAATTATCCCAATGCTGCCTCGTGCTTAAGGAGCAATGACAACAAAATGGGGAAGAGGGAACAAACACAGACACACACATGCACACAGAGAGAGGAAGAATTAGGACTAAGCAAGACACTTATCAGACATCCAAAATAAATGGTAAAAAAACATAGGAGCAAACAACTGAAATACAATTTTGGTTTTAAAAAAGAAAACTACTGCCAAGTACAAAACTTTCTCAGGGCATAGGAGCTCGCGGGCCACAATTGACCAAATTACACAATACTTCACACTAAAAATGGGGTGTTATAAATTAAAGCAATGCTAGAAACATGACAAGGAATCTTATCATCGTCCAGAAGGTCCACTTCTAGTTCTCACAAGGAATCCCGAATATGATTTTTCCCAGCTTGGGAGCATGCATCATAACGTTCTCAAAACTAATATATGTAATAGGGCAAAAAGCCAATAAGAAATCAACGAAAACAAAAAATAAAAAGATTCGCCTAGCTTTAGTCTTCCACATTCCGCAAACAACAAGAATCAGAACAGGTCAGAATAAAGGTAGTTTCTGTTAATTCTTTCACGACGGATAACATTACGCTTTTCACTTCCTTTTTTCTTTTGAAAAATGATAATTTTTTGTCGTTTATTAAAGTGCCAATTTCAAACAACCATTTATATAGCACAAAAGTTACTAAAATGCCCAAACAAAGAAAAGGAAAGAAAGACAACAAAACCTTCAAATGGATTTCACCGACGGGCTTGCACCGCCTGGCGGCAGAGCAGTGCCGATTACTACTGCTGCTGCAGCTGGCCTTTCTCATGTGCTTAACGGAATCCTCTCCGATCACCCTAACGCCGCTCTTCTCTCTCGCCGGACTCATCAATATCTTGTCAGGTCCATGAATCTTGTAATACGAAAGTACTCCATCTTCGAGCACGAACCACCTCGACCTCCATCCCTTACCGTAATTTACCCATTTGTACAGAATTCCGGCGACACTCCCGCTCACGCCGCCGTTGAACACCTTAGAATCCCTCGCTTCAGCGCTCGATCCTTCCGTAACTTGATTCGCGTCGATATCTAGGCCGACGGAGGAGGCCTGATCGGAGAGACTCGGTTTCGAGCCGTTGCTAACCGTTCTGATCGAAGCTTGGAGGCCCAATTGAGACTGACCCACCGATTTGGCCACCACCGGGTCAGCCCGATCCCGGCCGACGGACACCGGAGCAATGCAGCAGAGAGGATTCATCGCATCCACGAGCACCAGTCACCGAGGAATCCGGCAATGCAGATGGACAAGGAGGTCCGACTCTAAGGAGGAGTTCGGGTCGGGTCGGGTCGGGGAGTGCGGGACCCGATCGCAGCTCGAGTGGGGCCTACGATTATTATGGGAACGAAATGACATAAGATCGGAAAAGAGTAGGCGGTGGTTGTTGTTATGAAGTTGAGAGGGAGTCAGAAAATGCGCGCAGATCCATTAAAGGCAAGGGTGGTGGTGGCCAGCAGTGGGAGTCAGTAGCGCTGCAGAGTTGCACACAATCTCTCTGTGGACCATGCAGCTATATATTTTAAATTTAATTATTATTTAATTTTATAATATTTAATTTGATTATTTATATTGAAGATTAACATCATGTTATTTTCCTCTTTGAATAAGTTAAAAAAAATAAAAATTAGATTTTTTTAATTTAAATTTAACGAGAGAATAGAGAGAAAAAAAATAAAATTAGTATTCCGTCGGTCCCACCAAGTTCCCGAATCAAATAAACGATCGAGGTTGAAGGTCAGCAATCGGATGGTCCACAAACGCCGTCAACCAAAGCACCCCAAGTTGACCCTTCTCAAAGAAAACAAACAAAAAGCATTTGATTTGCCAAGAGAAGCATCGGCTGCCGTCTGATGGGGTTGACGAAGAAGTTGAAATGGGCAAATTGTTGTTAGCATTCACAAAACCGCTGCCGTTGAATCGCTGCTTACGCTTGGGATAAAAGTCAACCCATTTACCCTTCTTCCGATCATGATCCTCTCCCTTAAACCATTCCCTGTATCTCCTCCGTCTGATATTTCTTTCCGCCGCCGCGGCTCCTACTCGACTTCCGATGGACCCTACTTCTCGCTCCGCCGTTGTCATCGACAACGGCACCGGGTATTTTCTATAATCTATCAAACTGTTCGATAAAATGCTTGAACGAAATTGATTCTAAATTCCTTTTTTTTTGGCTGTTTGGTTGGGGTAATTTGCAGGTATACTAAGATGGGTTTTGCGGGAAATGTGGAGCCGTGTTTTATTTTACCGACAGTAGTAGCAGTGAACGAGTCGTTTCGAAACCAATCTTCTCGGAGTTCTTCTAAAGCGAATTGGCTAGCCCAGCACAGCGCTGGTGTTATGGCCGATCTGGACTTCTTTATAGGAGACGAGGGGATTGCCAAATCAAGATCCAGCAGTATATACAATCTTAGCTATCCGATAAAACATGGTCAAGTGGACAATTGGGATGCTATGGAGAGATACTGGCAGCAGTGTATATTCAATTACTTGCGTTGCGATCCGGAGGATCATTACTTTCTTTTGACTGAAAGCCCGCTTACTGCACCGGAGAGTCGCGAGTACACTGGTGAGATCATGTTTGAGACGTTTAATGTTCCTGGGCTCTACATCGCCGTCAACTCGGTGCTTGCACTTGCGGCTGGGTACACAACATCCAAGGTTGGTTTTGATTGTTGAATGGTTTGTTTGATTTGAACATAAGGGAGTTTCGACTGGGGACATGCATTGGCCAATGCTGCTTTTAAATGAGTAACGATATAATGTGCTTTAGTAAATTAAAAGATGGTTCTCTAGCTTCAAGAATTATGCTGTACATTGATGTTACAGCTGTGAAAATTTGATTTGAGGCTTGACAGTAGGAATGACAATCATTAAGACATATAGCTTGTTGGTGGCTCAACCAGATTCTGGTTGCATGTGCATAGGGTTGTATGAGGATTGTGAAGTGGCTAATTTTTATGTTGCATTATCCCTGTGTTGTTCATTGTGGTGGAACTGATCAATCAACTGCTTTATTACCACATGGGGATACTGGTAAAGGGACTCCAGTTATGTGGTAGAGGGTTTTTTGTAGCCAGGTTGGAGTTGTCACATGAGATATGAGAAAAGTTTACAAAAATTGTGTTACTTTGTATAAAGTGTCCTTGATGGATATATCTAATTCTAGAGTTCTTTCATGGCATTTTGGAAGAGGGTCTTTAACTATGCATTGGTGAAACCTAGCACAGAAAGTTGGAAATGAAGCTTTATTGAGTTAAATTCTGCAAGGCTGCCTGAATTTGGTTAATCTGGCCACTGCAGTTTGTTACCTTTTCCTTTTATTTTATGCAAAGGTTAGTTCTCCTGCAGGTTATTTGTTGAATATAACACCAGGATTTTTGCATGTGTTTGATAATTGTGAGGAACACCTTTTCTTATAGATAGCTTAGAAGAATGCATTTTCATCTTTTCACAAAACTCAGAATAATGGTGTTTTCCTTCAAGATTGATTGATAGTTCTCCTTAGTGTGAGATGACAGGGGTTGTGGTAGATATTGGAGATGGGGCTACTCATGTTGTACCTGTTGCAGATGGCTATGTTATTGGGAGCAGCATCAAGTCAGTCCCTATTGCAGGGAAAGATGTTACTGGCTTTATTCAGCAGCTCATGCGGGTATGTTGCTTTCTAGTATCAATTTTGGTTCAGTAGTGATGGGCAGTACCTGTACTTGATAGCATCTTCTTTGAATATGCAAAAATACCATGGAATGAAGGCCTTGTCCATGTTATAGTCATAGAGACGATCAGTCTTTAAAATTGAATGCTTGAGAAAATCACTTTGAGCATAGAAGTCATTAATTGCTTTCAGAAATGATTATCGTGGCTTTTGTGCTTCTTAATTTCATTTGATGTAGGAAAGAGGAGAGAATGTACCACTGGAAGATTCATTTGAAGTAGCTCGAAAAGTGAAGGAATTGTATTGCTACACCTGTTCTGACATTGTCAAGGTCATTTTTGGTTTCCATAAAATATTTAATTGTGTGTTAAGCAATTCTGGTATTTCTCATACATTTGAATCTGAATATGAAATAATTATGACTTTGAGCTGTCAATTGTTCCAGGAATTTAATAAGCATGACAAAGAACCAGCCAAGTATATTAAGCAATGGAGAGGCATCAAACCAAAAACAGGGGCACCATACTCCTGTGATGTTGGTTATGAACGATTTCTTGGCCCTGAGGTTTGTTCTTTGTTTCATTTGTTAGTTTGATATTATGTGGAGATGTTAGTGGTGGATTCATTTATAATTTGGAAATTTTGTTTGAGCTCTTAAGTCTGAGCCCAGAGGAATGAGGTATGGGGAGATTTATGTTACAAAGAGAGTATACCTGTTGTGTAGCCTAGGTCTAACCAGCCCTTTTATGGACCAAAACAAAAAAGAATTTACCCTTATAAAGTGACATTGCAGAATTACACTTCGAACTTCTCTTCTTGTGAATTCAACATATATAAGTTATTTGCTTTGTTCTGATGATTTGATAAATTGTTTGCCAGGTTTTCTTTAATCCTGAAATTTGTAACAGTGATTATACCACTCCATTACCAGTTGTAATAGATAAGTGTATCCAGTCTGCACCAATTGACACAAGAAGGGCTTTGTATAAGGTAAATTTTTTAAGCACCAAGAAACTGGTGCAAGCAATACCTCAGCTGTGGTATATTCCCGGTTTAATAGCATGTTTTACGGAGAAGTTTATAAACAATGTAAATATTGTGTAGAGTGTTGTGGTTGTGAGAAAAGAATTCTCTGGATCTTGCACTGCTTATTGGTCCTTTAGTTTTGTACCTTTGTTTGGTTATTTTGGAACATTGCTTATTGTGGAGCTTTTAGTTTGGAAAGGTTGATTTCTTTTTTGTTCAAGTATTGGTGGTTATTTTGTCTCTTAGATCCATCAATTTGTATCTTTGAACTTTTCTATCCGAATATTGATGTTGCATGCATTATTCCTTGTTTTCATCCATGTGAGAGTCTGTCTAGCCAACCCCATTTGGTTTTCATTTCATGACAGAATATTGTGTTGTCTGGAGGATCAACTATGTTCAAGGACTTTGGCAGAAAGCTGCAACGGGATCTGAAGAAGATTGTCGATGCACGAGTCCTCGCAGCTGAAGCCAGACTTGATGGGGAAATTAAAGTAAGAATTTTGGAATTTAGTAATTTACTCTGTTATACAAGTTGCAGACATAACAACATAAAATGTCTGGCCATTTTCATCTTTTTGTGTCTCCAGTCTCAACCTGTGGAAGTAAATGTAGTCAGCCATCCTATCCAAAGATTTGCAGTTTGGTTTGGAGGTTCTGTACTAGCATCAACACCTGAATTTTTTGCGGTATATGTTCTTCCTTGTGCAAGAGTTACAATGACAACTACATGATATCCATATTTTTTAAGCATGCAAAGCCTTTTCCCACTATTTCCAAGTTCTTGATTCTTTTGGCAAACCTAATGCCTTCCAAGTTCCTCTTTATCATCTCCTTAGATTCACTTGAAAGCTGAGATTCTCCCCAAACCCTATGTGCAGGCTTGCCATACAAAAGCAGAGTATGAGGAATATGGAGCAAGCATATGCCGCACGAATCCCATTTTCAAGGGAATGTATTAGGTGCAAAGATGACATGGAATAGAAATGCAAAGACCAGATTGTCCCGCCGGTGCTTTCAGATGGCATTTTCCAGTCGAATGCCTCTTCACCCTCACATTTGTCTTGCACCTCTATGCACCTCCATCATTCAGTCTCTGCACATTGCTCGTGTACATTCACAAAGTTGCTAGAAGGGGTGTAATAGATGGAAAATGAGGCGAAACTGAGTTAAAAAAAGAGTGGTTTCCTGGCATTGATTCTTTCGTTGGTTAGTTGCAGCTTTCCTTTTCAGGGGTCAGTGGAAATGCACTTAAATTATGGTAGCAGTAGGTCCTTGCAGGCAGTCAAAGGATCAGATAGGAACTGTCACTTAGGTTAGGGTGATTTGAGCCGTAGTTTTGGTCTCAGCTCTGTAGAATACGATTAAGAGGTTTGTCAGATTCTTCTAGTAAAAAAGGAAAATGAAATTCCTGAATTTTCAGAGCTTAAGCCTCCCTTTTCCCTCTTTTGTTTTCAACTTTCTTTCGTGTTTGCAGGGAGCCATTGTAAGTTATAACCTCATCAATTATATTCATTTGTATGCGCCCGGTAAAACATTGGACAACTGGTTGATTTTCCCAGCCTGTTCATGTTGTTTTCTTTTGCTTCGCTATGTACATCATATCCCCGGTTACTGTTGTACTTTATGCTGTCATATGCAGGTTCATTTATTTTCGTGTTTTTTTTTTTTTAAAACAAAATTTTGCATTTTTGTTCTGAAAACAATTTAAAAGTTTCAAAAAGCACTTAAAAAAAAAATAATAATAATAATTGTTGTCAAGGCTCTAGTGATGTGCGCGGGTTATTTGATACAAGAGTGTCACTACATGCAAAATTGTTAATTCCAAATATACAATCAAACAATTATATATATGTATATATAATATTTTATTATATGTCCCTTGCACATCACATTTAAAATCACTAATTAAAAAAAATATATATATCGAATGTACAATTTGAGAATTATAATTATGTTTTTTTTTTTTATGAGTTGCCTCTGTCAAATCATCGTTTAATAATATAAAATTTTTTCTTTTTTGTTCAATGAACTATGATTTACACTCTAAAAGTAAAATTAAGTGTGACTTATATACTTTGTGAGTTTGACTGGTGGTCCAACATAAATATTATTAATTATTACTTTAAAATAAATATTAATCCGCTGTAATTAAAAAATACATAGCAAAAAAGTTACTATAAATTAATGTTTATTTTATATTTATTTGTTATTATAAACTTATTTTTTATTACTTATTTACCTCAAGTACCTACTGTTCCCAGACCTGTCCCCCACCCAATCCAGAATCCTATCATGCCTTGACTCGATCTTTGTTTTTGAAACCACACCCTGTGCTTCATGTAGAGTCTGGTCACCGCTCTAACATACAGCAGAAGGCAGAGTCTCTTTCTAGAGAGAGAGAGAGAGAGCGCGGCTGAGAGGAAGCAAAGCATAGTAAGCGAACATCTCTTACATCCCTTTCTTTGATCTCTTTTGACTTCTTTTCTTGTCTTATTGCAAGGCTATTCAGATCTTTTCTCTTGTCTGAAATGTTTTACGGTTTTGTTGCTATATGATGTTTGCTGCTGTAATTTAGCGTTATGGGTTTCGCCTATAATAACAATCTGATCTCTTGAGATTCATTTGTTTTTGTTGATTTTGTGAAATGGGTATATTCTATTTTTCAGTCAGCGATCTTGGGAAGTAAAATTTTTTTTCTAATGTTTGTGGGTTTGGTCCTGATTCCTATGATTTGGCAGATTGTTACATGCTAAATACTAGAGGTTTGTGTGTTTCAGAGACATGGTTTCCTGGGATTTGAGCTGGTTTTTGTCGTAAGGTCTTTCTTTTCGCATATTGGTGTTGGCTACTGATAAAGAGTTGGAATCTCTCGTATTTCTTACTTTCAAGGTGCTATAAGGTTCATTGTTGGTGGATGGTAGGTTATTGGGGTTCTTTGTGCCATTAGACACGTTGAGTTCCAGATCGATGGTGATGTTTCAACACTATGATTTTGAACTAGGGACGACTTTTCTTTGTCTGTAATGATGATATTTATTTCCTGGATTTTTGTTGTTGTTTTAATACAGATTCTGCATGTGTTTGATTTAGCTGAGCCTGGAGAGACTTCATTTTGATTTTTTTTATTTTTTTTGAGTTTAGACCGATCCCATGGCTGACGAGCAAATAGATTTTGGAGATGATGAGTATGGAGGGGCTCCAAGGATGAAATATCAAGGAAGTGGTGCTATACCTGCACTTGCGGAGGAAGAAATGGGAGAGGATGATGAGTATGATGATCTCTACAACGATGTCAATGTGGGAGAGAATTTCATCCAGATGCACAGGCCTGAGATGCCACCTCTGTCTGCAAGCATGGGCAGTGGGGTTGTTCAAACTCGGAATGCCCACGAATCAAGAATTGAAGCTGAAGGTTCACAAGGCCTGAACACCTCTAGGGTTGCAGCTGAAGGGAATTATTCTAATGCAGGGGTGCATTTTCCTGAGCAGGAGCTGCCCACGGCTGCTAAGGGTCAGGGAATTGAACCTGCTGGCTATCCAGATGGGTCCTCTTCTGTTCAGAAAGGGAACATGGGGTTTCAAGGATCAACATCAGTCCCACCGAACATTGAGATTGATTCTTCTGAAATTGATAGAAAAACTGTCAATAAACCTGCACCTTTGCCGAATAGTGGCATTGGTGATCCTCGAAATGTTGCACAGATGCCAGCCAATCAAATAAGTATGAATCCAGATGCCAATCGTCCAGTCATGAGAGAAAATCAGGTCAGGCCTCATGCAGATGGTGGTTCAACCATGTTGTTTGTGGGAGAATTACATTGGTGGACAACAGATGCAGAGCTTGAGAGTGTTTGTTCTCAATATGGAAAGGTCAAAGAGATCAAATTCTTTGACGAAAAAGCTAGTGGTAAATCTAAAGGCTATTGCCAAGTTGAATTCTATGATCCTGCTGCAGCTGCTGCGTGCAAAGAGGGAATGAATGGACATGTTTTCAATGGGCGGGCTTGTGTTGTAGCCTTTGCTTCGCCACAGACGATAAAGCAGATGGGAGCTTCTTACATGAATAAAGCACAAGCCCATTCTCAGCCTCAGAATCCAGGAAGAAGGCCCATGAATGATGGTGTAGGCAGAGGTGCTAATATGAGTTATCAAGGAGGAGATGGAGGGAGGAGCTATGGTAGAGGTGGATGGGCACGAGGTGGGCAGGGAATTCTCAACAGAGGGCCTGGGGGTGGAGGACCAATGAGGGGAAGAGGAGGCATGGGTCCCAAAAACATGCTTGGGCCTGCTGCTGGAGTTGTAAGCAGTGCCAATGGTGGAGGTTATGGACAAGGTCTTGCAGGTCCTGCATTTGGAGGGCCTGCTGGTGGCATTATGCCTCCACAGGGTATGATGGGAGCTGGATTTGATCCTACATTTATGGGTCGAGGTGGTGCTTATGGAGGCTTTGGAGGGCCAGCTTTTCCTGGCATGCTTCCTTCATTTCCTGCTGTTAATACAATGGGACTTCCTGCGGTGGCTCCTCATGTTAACCCTGCATTCTTTGGTCGGGGAATGCCACCTGGAGGGGTGGGAATGATGGGTTCTTCTGGAATGGACCTCCCTAGTGCTGGAATGTGGTCCGACACAAGCATGGGTGGTTGGGGTGAAGAGCATGGCCAAAGGACAAGGGAATCAAGTTATGGAGGTGATGATGGTGCTTCTGAATATGGCTATGGAGAGGTGAGTCATGACAAGGGGTTGCGATCAAGTGCTGCTGGGCGAGAAAAGGAACGAGAACGGGTTTCTGAGCATGAACATTCTGGACACTCTGATCGGAGGCATCATGAAGAGAGGGAGCGGGACTGGGACAGGTCTGAGAGAGAGCACAGGGAGCATCGGTACAGGGAAGAAAAGGATAGCTACCGAGAGCATCGGCAAAGAGAACGGGAATCTCGTTATGAGGATGACTGGGATAGAGGGCATACTTCTTCAAAATCTAGGAGCAGGTCCCGGGCAGTGCCAGAAGATGATCACAGGTCTCGATCAAGGGATGCTGATTATAGCAAGAGGAGACGCTTTCCCTCAGAATGATACAATCCTGTAGCTGTTTTTGTTTGGACAGGTTTACAGGTCCTCAGTTGCAGTATTTCAACTCTATTTCTTCCATGCTGCCACACAGTGGTCTGCACTATCCTGAGACACAGAGGGAGAATATTTGAGGGAAGAAGTAAGTACTCATATTGATATGAGGGAAGATTGATGCCCTTGGAAAAAAATATCTATGATTTGTGTGCTTGAAAACATTATAACTGTTAGAATATAACGTTTGTGGGCTGTAGGGTAGGACTTGAACTTCCTTCACCAGAGCATACTATTGGATTATATTTATTCTGAATTTTCTTTTTGATGGTTTGATCTGGATTGGCTCAAAATATCCTTACTGTTATACTGGATAGCAATTATGTGCAGAAGAATACTTCATTTGTCCCTGTAGCTCAAGTGAAAAGCTTCAACTGCAATAGATGCTTGTGATTGTGTGCAATTGTTTGCATGCCAAGTGGTATTTTTAATTTTCTTTTCCTATTGTTTTCATCAATAGCTAAATAAAAGTGTTATATTATAAAGCTTAGAAGTTGCACAACTCACTGCATTGATCTTTTCTTCGAATTCATTTATTTGACTTTTGTTGCTGCAGTCTTTAAACTATTTTTTATGCAACATTTGATGTCAAATTCAATTTCTTGTTTTTAATTATCTTGCTGTACGGATTCTTTTCTGATTGGTGCATTATAGTTTGAGGAAAATTAGGAACTAAATGTGGGTGTTTCTGACTGTTTGTTAATTAGGAGATATTTTCAGTGGCATCTTGTTGCCTTGGTATGTTTAGTGTGGAAAATGAAACTACCTGGTTTTGTCAAGTAGTTTCATTATTGCTTGCTTGATCAAGGTCTTTTTAGTAATCAAAATGGAGGATGTTCCTTTCTGGTGGATCTTTATCCTTTGGTATGAAATTTGGGTACAAGGGTTTCTTTGACTCTGCTAAAGTTGATTAGCGTTCTTGTTTGCTCTTATTTTATTGTTAATATGCTGTTTTTTATCTTTCAATAAGACAAGCTGGTGGTGCTAATAAATCTGTCTTTCCTTCAAGTTTAAGTGTTAGGTCCATGTTAGTAGGTCTATGTGCTGGTTCTGTACTGGAAAAAACACTATCAAAGTAAATTAAGTGCTTTCATTATTATTCTGCATAAAAATTTAGTTTCTATGATGCTAAGCATATGGATATATATTTTTTCTCTTGATTTAGAGATAATGACCATTTCTTCATTTTTAAACTCCTGAACTTATCTTTTATAGGGTTTTTATTTCAACCCATATGTTCTGAGCTTTAATTTTAAATTTTCTGGCAGCTTTTCTCTGGAGGCAAGGTTTTTTTCTACTCGTTCTTCCTCCTCCTATACTCTCACAATTTTTCTTTTTTCCTTTGGATTTATCAAGTTTCCTTGTGCTCAGGCAATGTATTCAGTTTAAAATGTAGCCTATGTTATCTTGGTACAATCAATGCCTATAGGACTAGTAAAAGGACTCAAAACAATTGATTTTGATTCATCATCGGAGGATAGCTGTATACTCTTTTTATTCTGTATAGACAGAGATTGATTGTGGGTGGTGTATTTGATAAATAATTTTTTTCAATTTCTATTTGACGTGAGGGTTTTCCTTTTATCATGAATCCAGGGGGTGGAGTGGGCAACTCTTTGTTTTCATGATTGAATCAGTGTGTGTTAGTTGCCGAGAGGAAGATTTGTTGGATGGAATGCCTTCAATGGATTTTTCCCTTTAAGGGCTTTGTTCCGACAAATTTGCAAAAGGAGCATTAATTATCTTGGCTTACAGCCTTTTCCTTTTTAAGCACAACTTGAGCCTGTAAAATGTTGAAGAGGGCTGTATACTTGTAAATCATCAAAAAGATGTCAGGATTAAGTTAGGGCCATGACCCCAATGTTGAGTTCTTGTCAAGCACTGAATTTTTCTTGTATAGCGAGTATATGTATTAGGTCCACAATATGAGATGTGTTGTCTCATTTGCAAGTTTGTAAAACCCTTATGCTGATTGTAAGGCCCATCTGTACATGTTGGGGTCTTGTAAATCGTTGTATAATCTTGCTGCATAGAAGAGTCTGTTTTGAGATAGTACAACTAGGGCATTCCCACTGTATTCAGGCCACTGCAACACGTGTAAGAGCCAATTTTGCTCTGTGGACCTACATCTTGTGGGCACAAAGGATTCAGAAGTGTTCTACACCAAATTTAAAGTAATGTTGAGGTGTTGCTCTGCCTAGATATGAGTTGTGGGTTGCTTGCAATACACCAGATGGCGAGAGTCTAATCAGTTTTTGTTGTTTATAATTTGTTCCTCGGTAGTCTCTAGACGCTGTGGGGGAGGCCTGATGCTATGGCATTTGTATTCCCTTTTTGTATTCTTATTTCTTTGAATCATTTGGAAAATCTGTTGCTCATGTAACCGAGTTTGTTGTACAGAAGTGTGTTTTCTGAGTTGTGTTAGGATGCAGAGTTTCTCACTCAATGTAAATTAGGTTTTTCCAGCTTGTGTCTCCTCTTATTTTTATTGAGGAGCGGTGACATGCTTTTTTGGGTATGTGTACATTTCCTTTTTCCATGTAGCGAAGAAACATTGCAATTTATATTGCAAATTGCTGTCATTAGCTCTAAGGTATATACTTATGCAAGTATTCTTGCTCTATTCACTTCAACCACGCAGCTGTTGTTTTTTTCGTGATCTTTTGTAAGTAGGACTTGGATCTGATGAATTGTTGGTTTATGTGATTCTCCTGTGATATGGGAGGTAACCGAAAAGGACGTGTTTTATTGATTGAATTGTTACTTGCTTTTTGCGAATATTTGCCTTTCACAGTTGGATTACTCAGATGATCGTGTATGCTTTGAAGCTGATGTTGCCCCACTTTTCTCCTATAATCCCCACGCTCCCTTGCCGATTTAGTAATGGTGGCTTTTGTTTCTAGCACAGCTTTGTCTGCAGTGAATGGTGAAGATAATCCGGTCATTATAGACGTAATCCAAAGGTGAAGTTTTCGATTATTTTTTTCCCTTTTCTCAGTTACAAGGGAGGCCAAAAGATGAGGAAAGGAAACGAGAATCGACTCGAAAACGAAATGAAGAAATTTTAATAAAATAATAGTATTTTAACTAATTGTACTAAGAGTACACGGTGTTTTTCGACTATTTTTCTCAAATTGGGTTGCTTTGGATCCATGTGATCGTCCCTCGCATGTTGCTCATTAGTGCATTATTGTGCCGTCATGTTTCATGCCGGGTTATGCTGTCTTGTTTCATCTCGGGTTGTGAACATGGCTAATCCGAGGTCAACTCAACTAGGTATCCTGTTCCTCCTCCTCTCCGAACCATAGCTATGGCATTTACGTAAAGAATAAATTGAAAAGAAGAAAGAAAAAAAAGCATCGTTTGGGCCCAGTCGGTTCAATTAAGCCCATTTACTAGTTAACAGCGATGTCAAGTACAACAACATTTCAAGCCCAAGCACAACTCAAAGAACGCGGGCAGGCTTTCATCCGACCCCAACCTACGACGCAATGCAAGTTTAGTGCAATTTTTCTCCAAAAAATTATGAGTAATGTCTCTATTCTCCCCTTTTTTATTTTTTTCTTTTGATAAAAATAAATACTAATACTAATAACAATAATAACTGTTCTTACTACTTAGAGTTGTGGACGTGGCCGTATACCACATTCTACATGCTACCGGACCAATAATTCTCCATTTTTGTCAACGACATGCCGTAGATTCCACGTTGCATGTCACAAGCCATCGTTGCCTTAAATTTGCTCAGCCGTGATGCCATTCAGCTGCTTTGATTCTTCTCTCTTTCTCCACACCTCTCTTCGTTTTTTTTTTTTTTCTCTGGTGTGGTGTCTCAATGGTTCATCAATGTATTAATGAACCCCATTTGGCTGCGGTTTTTTAAGAACTAGGGCAGAAAAAGATTTGGGGTTGCTCATTATTGCCCAAAACCGAAAAACAGGCAACTATTGTATCGAGGGTATATGTGGGGGCATGAATGCAAATTCTTCGAAGTGGATCGGGCCTTTTTGGGGCATACAGGTCGGCCATAGGCCCATATCGTTTTCCGGGTGTGTTCCGTTCACAGTGGACTTTGGATCTTGATCCATCGAAAGTTCAATTTTTATATCATGTGCGCAAACTCTAAACCGATCACACTTTCCGTATTTGAAAAATATAGTCCTTCAAATCATCTACATTTTGGGAAATCTTTCTCTCTGTCAGGAAATTCTTAAGAGGGGTTGATTCATGGTGGGATATGGATGAACAATGTTGTTATGTTTACAAATAAATAAATCGTGTTGTAGTGGTACTTTGATATAAGAAATCTCTGCTATACGTTAAAATACATATAGTCAACAATTTGGTTTAACGATAGGGTGCTCAAGAAACACTCTTTAAAGGGTTGAGAGTTGACTAAATCTAATTTCACCATAACTTGAAAATTGGTGATACACTTTGGTTACAAGAAAGGATAAAAAAACCAAGAAAATAAATTTTGAACACAAAACTAAAAAATTTCAATAAAAATATTCCAATCAATTATACTAATTTGGTCACATATTTACATTTTATAATATGCACACTGAAAACCACATAACCACTCTAATTATTGGAGAGTATGAGTTAGTCTTTTTTTTTATTATTATTATTATTATTTTCTTTTAATTTATTAAAAAATACATTAAGTCATAAATTATTTAATAAAATTATTTCTTTTAATTTTTTAAAATTTTATAATTTGCTTCCTAAATTAAGACTTAATATTTTTAAGATAAAAGTTTAAATTCTCAATTATTAAAATATTTTTTAAGCATTTTTCCGTTAGTTCCAGCCACAAGGGCCCATAAATAGTTCTTCACGAATAAGGCGGCCCTTGATGAGCCACATATGAAATGGTCCGCCATTGAAGATGGCAGTAGAAGTTTTCGCCAACTTCCGGCCATTTAGAAATCGATGCAAATGGAAGCAAGTTATTAATGAACATTAACGAATGTATGAACTATTAACAGCTTAGACCGCCTAGGCTTAGACCATTTTCCGTGTACTGAACCATGCGACCGTGTGAGCCTGCGACGGACCCTAATTTTGCTACCTAGAGCTTAAATCTTCACGGTTGTTTCTGTTTTTATGTACAAAATAAACAAGGGAAATCTAGACACTGAATGCAAGATGTGATGATGGTGAGTTATTTGGGCAAGCCCTTTTAACTGCTTAACTTAGGTCAATGGCAACTCGCTCAGGTTGAACACGCTCGGTCTGGCTGTTTACGAGTTCGATTCCAAGCTGCCCTTTGTCTCCGGCGCCAAATGCATAAAGTTTTCCAGATTCTGAAAGTGCAAATGTGTGAGCATTCCAGTATATCGAATTTGTTAGGCTGATCTGCACCACTCGCTCGTTAACTTCCTTCAAAGATGTTACTAGCTCCGGGCTCAAGACATTAGCATGCCTATTTCCCTGCATGAAACAATCGTAATCATGATTCGGTAGCTTGATCTATGTCAGGAGGCTATATATTAGATAAGAACTGGTGTTAAGGATGAGAAATATCAAATAATTAGTGAATTCCTGTAGCTGCGAAATGTATCAATCACTTATCACTTTCCCATGTCGCTATCTGCATATTGGTAGTTGTATTTATTAATGGTAACATAACAACCAAACGTTGATCAGAAGATTCTTGAACCAGTTAAATGCCTACATGCAATGGCACGCCGAGATTCAAAACTAAAAGGGTTGGTAGTAAAAATGTTGATACCACAGACACGAAAGGCAGCTTGCTTACCAAAGGAAACAGCCACTTCAACAAAGAACATGTCAACCAGTTGAAGTTGAAACCCAAAGTATGTGTATATGTAGAATCAGGAATTGTTCATAGATAAGAAGATTAGGCATTCTTTTTGTCATCATTTGTGGTCAAACAACAAAGCAATGAATTGGCACCATACCTGTCCATCAATGACAGCATTATGTCCAAGACTAGCAGACTCGCCACATCCGAATGAATACACATCACCATCATCAGAAACTACAAAGGTCGTGTAATCTCCTGTAGCAACATGGACAGCTTTGACCTTACTCAGTGATTCCACTACCTTGGGAACAGACTCACAGTCTTCATTCCCATGGCCCAAGCACCCATACCGCCCCCAACCCCATGTGCAAACCCGTCCATCCCTTCCCACAACAGCAGCATGCCATGCACCAGCAGAGACCACTACCGGCTGAAGATTCAAAACCTGAAACTGTTCAATCAATCTGGGATACTTCTCATCAGTCCTTGACCCATGCCCAAGCTTCCCACCCAAACCACAGCCAACAGAGTATACAGACCTGACACACATCCAAACAAAAGCATTTAGCTGAATAACTCCGAATAGAGTTAGTTGGTTCAAAAATTCATTTGCAGCAACTTCTAATATACTAGCAATGGAGTTCCTGAAAAAGAAAAGTAGAAAACAAATGCATACAGAGAAAATTTTCACAATGTGAACTGATCTAACAAACCATGACCCTCAAATATTCACATGCTTCAAAAAAATGCAACATCCAAAAGAATTCCCCTTAATTTGTTCCCCTTGCCACTTCTCATGATGTTGTTTCATTTTTAATAGATTAAATGACTCACATGCCACTGGGTTGACAAGCCAAGGCAAGAAGGTAGCAATATCCTGCTGCAATTTGCACCACTGGTATGTTTTCAAGTGCCCCCAACAAAGGATGAGGTTTCATATCATTTGGCTCTGTTGAGTGACCAAGTTTGCCATCATTTCCCCAGGAAAATGTATAAACTCTTCCTTCTCTGGATAAAACAGCAGTGAAGAAATTTCCTATTGCAGCTTGCACAACAAATATGTTCTTCAATGACTCAACCAGCTGTGGAGTTGTAACCAATTTACTTCCCTGGGCTACATATTCAGCCTCGCCAAAAGAGTCCTTTCCAAAGGCATAAACCTGTCCAACATCACTAATCAGCATTGTTCTGCCAGGACCAGCAGCTGCTTGGATAATGCGAATGCCTTGCAGGGATCTGCAAAATAGCGAGACTCCATTAACTTCCTTTAGGCAGATAACCCTCCTTGCAATTCCCTGCATGAACAATGTCTAGTCTAACTAGTGATCATAGAATTAGCAACCTGATTTGCCGAGGCCGCCATTCCTCTTCAGTGGAGCCATGCCCCAGTTGTCCTGAGCTGTTAGAGCCAAATGAATAAACAACTCCCTTTGACGTCACAGCAATACTATGACCAGGACCTGCTGTTGCCTGGGATTTCTCCCTCCTGCAACATTTTTCTCCGGCCATTAAAAATCTTAGGACCAGTTTCCATGAACCCCCACACCTTTCTTTCAACTCTTGACATTGTTCTGATGTCATTGGCTTAAATATGGCTCTTTTCCGGCACATATCTAGAGCAGCAAGCTCAGATATGCTCAATTCATAGTCAGGGGAAAAGTTTGCAGGCTGCCGGAAGAAGGAACATGTTGCCTGCAATATGCACAATCAAATTCAAATCAGCAGCACCATCAATTCAAATAATAAAAGAAGAGCTTTAAGATCCATTGGTAAAGCAAAAGGCCACTTGCCTCTAGCTTTGCAAGGTCTTGGGGATCCAAATTACAAGCAGTGAGGACATGAAGGACAATGGAAGGATTGGCAGCCAATGGGAACTCTCCAGGAGCAGACTCCCCAAAACAATGTCGTTGATTTCGTTCAAACGTTGGCACAGGAGCAGGAACAATAGCAGTGATAGGCTGGTCATTCATATTAGGGTATTGTACAGTAGGGGTTCCACTTTTTGTGGCATCCATGGGCACTGCCAGACGATGCAGTGCCCCAAACTCAGACAGAAGATAAGATCTAAACTCCTGGAAGTATGATTACATTACTCTCTCCAGCGATCCAAAACATCAATAAAGATTGAACTTGCATTTGTCATGCTAATTTATTACAGAATGCTTTTGATGAAAAGTAACTACCTTTGATTGTACTATATATCGATCAGCAAGCCTCCGAATTTAAGCCTACAGAAAACACACATGCTATAAACAGAAAGCACACTGAACCGTCCCAAAAGCTTTAATTAATTGATAAGACCAACACTGCATAAACCAGAAAGTAATATTGATCATAGCTCGATCACTCTAATAGACAAAGCTTATCCTAAGAAATTCAGATCATCAAACTAAACAACACGCCCAAATTCGCAATGAATGGAAAAACGTCACTGATAAAAGGTGATAATTTAACAAGCAGCAAAAGGAGAAAACTTTAAGGAGAAGAACACCAGTTCTCATAAGAGAGGATATTCCACACCCAAAAGAAAACCCAGAAAGCAAAGAATTCTGTCATCAAAAGAGAAACTTCTGCTCACGCAAACTCTTGTTGACCCGATCAAAAAACAATCCAACCAAGTAAAACCAAAAAATTAAACAAAAAAAAATCCAGAAACAAGAGATGATGGATATATCCACACTTTACTGGCCAAAAAAAAAAAAATTTTGGATCAATTTTCTTTTTCTTTTACATAATTTGACCAGATCATCAAGTTCAAAAACCAAAAAAAATAAAAAAAATAAAAAGACAATCAGACAAGACAATACAATTGACGAGGTTACACTTAACCAGAATCCATTGAAAAACAGCAGACCAAAATAAAAAACTGCATGCTTTTTTATTTTTGACAAATTTATCATCTCGTAACATTATGATCGTCACAGATCGTGACATAACAAGTAAGAATCGGGGATTACACGTCATCAAGACCCGTGATTGCTCAGGACCCATCTGCATTTGTCAACAAAGGAACAGAATTTTAAGGTTTCCAAGGCCAAACACAACCAAACTTGTATCAAATTGAACAGCTTTTAACCAAAAGGACAGATGTTCTGTTCTAAACAAATAAAAATAATGAAAAGGGTATTGCAGGTAAGGATGATTAAGGAAGGGATTTACAGAAGGCAAGAGACCAGAAAATAGAAATCTTTTATTTTATTTACTATTTTTTATGAACAAAGAGTTGATTGAATTGAGAGAGAAACAGAGAGAGGGAGAGAGAGAGAGAAAGAGCAATAGACAGAAGTGGCTATTCTTCTCTATCTATACGTTTTATAGAAGCCGTGAGGCGTCTCTGAGGTTGTGTGAATGAAGAAAGCCATGTGAATAATTTTTATACTTGGTTCAACAGTTGCACGCGTCAGCTTCTTCTTAACTGCGGTAACTGACCTTTCTTTCTTTCTTTTTTTTTTTCACCACATCCTACGGTTGATGGATAATTGACGGTAAATTTCTCTCTCTCTAGCTCCGCGATCAAGATGATAAGTTAAAAACCTTTTGTGAAGTCAAACTAAGTTTTATGTGAGTGAAATTAAAGGATGCTTTCACGTGCCATGTACCCAACAAAAAAATAAAAAAAAAAACTTTAAAACTAATTGCAAAGCTTGGTTTAGCATTAAAAAAATAAAAATATAAAATTTTAATAAAAATAAATATTAATTTATTGTAATATTAATTATAATTAATTATTATGTATAAAAATATATATTAATTATAATAAATCAATAATTTATTTTATTTTAAATTAATAAATAAAATTCTTAAATTTATATGGGTCACATTAATATTAAAAAATAAAAAAAAATATTAAATTAAGTTAAAATTAAAATTATATTATCGTTAATTAATTAAAAGAAAAACAAATGATTATTTATCATTTTTTAGTAGAATTATTAAAAAAAAATTAATTATAAGAGATTTAATTTTAATTAAAATAATATTTTAATTACAATTTAAATTAAATTAAAATTTTAATATTTTTGTATTTTTTTATTTATTTTCTCACTGTTACTTATCCTCTGTTTTAAAAATCAAGTCCACCGTAATTATAAAATTCTCTAATAAGCATAAAGATCAATAACCTGTAACAATATCCTAACCATTATCATTGAACCATATAGAGATGGCTTCTTTCAATTTAATACGTCGTCTACACAGCCCCACCAAGAGTTGATCCACAGAGGCCTGAGATAATGCTTTTCTTTGTTCAAAGTCGGCGAGAAGCACATTTCTTTGCAGGTAAGCTGGCAAAGATGTGTCCAGGGCGCCGCAATGACTTGGATGGATTTAGGTGAGTTGTGGACTAAGCAGGGATGAGCTACAACTTGGGTTGAATGCTTATATGTACATTTTAACTACCAATAAATTTCAACTCCCTGATATCAAAATTATTTCAAAAAAAAAAATAAACATTTTGAATTTAAATTTCACTTGAAATTAATTGAAAGTCGAACGAGAGAACGATGGAGAATTTTGAGTGTTTTGGGGGGGGGGGGGGGGGGGCGGGGAGGTGTTCAATTCTTGCCATTCACTTGCAGTCAGCAGTGACAATGTGATCAAGTGTGCAATCCTGCATTTGCCTGTCTGCTGGTGGAGAAGATCGCTTTAGTGTACATGGTTCAAACTGTACCCCGCCAGCACTCATCAATTTTAAAACCAAGAGCTTTAGTGATGCGAGCAACAATTCCCAAGCTTTGAGCCTGATGGGACGTTTTTTTATTTTCTGTTCTTAATTCTCCAACAAAGACTTCTGTGGAGAACCCAGCGTGAGCTAGCATTGAAGCTACTAGGCAGTTAAGTCAACTTTGTCGCAGATGGAGATGTAGAAACAATGGCAAAATCCTGTGCTAGATGGTCCGTCTTTGCCATTCTAGTGATTGATTAGAGAAAAGTTGACAATGACTTGTCCTTGCATTTGTATTGTCTAGCATAACAAAGTCTTCTTAATTTCAATGAATCTTGCTCTATTGTTTCTTAGAATAATCGGAGGTTAATTTGTGCAAATTACCTATGTTCAGCACTTAAGTGAGGAAAGCTATACGATCCCAGATCATAAGGACCAAATAGAGAATGTTTGGTTCCTTAGAAAAATAAAGGAAAAGAAAAGGCAAGGAAAATGCCACACGGAACTATGAAAAAGCACCCACGAACAAGAGCAAAATAGGCCTGCTTCGATGTTTTATTGTTAAAAAAAAAAAAAAAAAAGGCTGTAAGCCATATTTTATTTGAGGGTATTCTTATCTGAATTTTGTTACACAATAAATATATAATTATAATTAAATTTTATTTTATACATAATAATTACATCAATTCTCATTAACACATTTTTTATATATAATAATTAATAATTATAATAAAATAATATTCACTTATATTTATTAATTTGTATCTTTTAAATTTTTTTATTTCTAATTACCATCAATGATGAGACTTTATAGGTAAAGTGTCACCATTGTACGAAGAAGTTTATTCGTTTCTTATTTTTGTCACCATAAAAAAAAAAAAAATGATTTTAAATTTGGTGTAACTTTAAATTGTGTCGTGTTTGGGGTTCACAAAAGTTATTTTCAATTGGTTCCACGATTATCTTTACCTATCTGTAGTATTCAAAGTCATAACCTAGCATTTTCAATAACGAGGTTCCATACTTGAAATACTTAAAAATCAAACCATAGGTTAAAGAAAAAGCAAGCGTGTTACTTACAACTTAGGTCTTACAATTAAAATGGTAATGCCAAACTTAAATATCACATGATTAACATAAATAATTTGAGCTATATGTCAAAAATAATAATTAAAAAAAAATAGTTATTTGTTTCTATTTTTCTTTTATTTATTTATTTGAAATGACCCTAATTATAATATCGAAATTGAAAGAGTATATGATCCCAATTTTTGGTGGGTCATAAGGTCTTCTTATTGTCCCACAAATAAACAAAAGTGTGTTAAAACAAATCTCATTTGATCTTAATTGCCACCAGCATCGGTGCCTAAAGAAAAGGGCTTTTGATTCTTTTAGACCAAGCCTCGTTGCTCTTTGGAAACGGGGACTTGTGCTTTGCACGTAATCTGCCAATTAATTGGGAAACAAGCCTATCATTATGTAACCTAAGCCAAGGTCATAATGCCAAAAATAGCCTTCCTTCTGTCCTTCCTTCGAGAAGTCACCGTTAGCAACAACAACAACAACAATAATAATGATAATAATCACGATCCAACCAGGAAATAGTCATAAACATGCCCCAACTCTTTAGCTTTTAGATGTGAATGTTTTCGTCAAATGGTTTTAAACTCTAAACAGAGAGATTTGAAGTATAATGGGGTTTAATTATATTGTTTATATTCATGATATCCACCTCTTAATGAGGTTTGAAATAAATTAGAGACCAGAGAGAGAGAAAGAATGAAAGAAAGCAAGCAAGCAAGAGAAAGACTGCCTCTCAATTAAGCATTTAATTAGTATTCGCTTGTGGCCCCATGTTTGGAACATTGAGAAAACAATGATGGGGGGGGGGGGGGGGAAGGGAATTGGGTTCAGCTTCATCACCCATTATCTGCAAAGAATTTTCAAATTACCATTGAGTCTCATAAACAATTCCTGAAATAGACTTCCACATGTCTTCCTTTTTGTTGAATTTTGTTTCTTATTTCGTTTCTTTATGGAACTTGTACAAAACGGTGCAGGAAACTGTTGTTTTCTTTTACTCAAACTCAAGCCAAGTTCCGTCAATAATTAGTTAACTGAAAGTTAATTAATCAAAGAAAAAGGAAAAAGAAAGAAATGGATTGTGACATGCGTGTTGCCAAGATAATATTCTCAAATCTCCCATGCACCATTAATTAATAAAGAGTTGAGAACTCCAATTTGATAAGGAATCGTGACGTATGTTCTCATTGGAGTCCATTATTCCCCTTGGAATCCCATGTATATGCTAACGTTCCCATGTTCTTTGGATCCACCGGAAGCAAACAATTTTATTTTCTTCACCGTAAATGTATTCCCCCGACGTCTCATGTTTGCTTGAGGTTCCTAGCAAGTCACGTTATATTAAATTTGTTATTGAGCATCTTAAGGGTGCACCCCCTGAATAAGAGCCAAACAATCTTCAAGCTCACTAAATTACACACATTTTACGCTAGGTAGAGAAATGAAAATGTTGGTCAACAGCTGAATCACCAGATCTTTAAACAATACAGAGTCGAAGGAAGCAAAGTTTTCTTAAAAACGTCAAGTCCTGGAAAATTCCATCCTGAATTCTTGTAACACAATCAATTGACAAGTGTGCACGCAGAGGAACAAATTGAAACACCGCCAATCCGAGGCTTGATTACTAGTCTTTACACGGCGTATGCCTGCGGACAAGTCACCAATTACCAAATCCAATCTCCTGTTGTCAACAACTTGTAATAATAAAGAGCACAGCGAGCAAAGCAATCATCTTACCGAAAACAAAGCACAATACCAGTTAACATGATGGTCAAGGAACCACACTAAACCAACAGAATTTCTCTTTGTTGAAAGAAAAGGCAACATAAGCACGCAGATCCCAAAGTGCCATGACGTAGTTTTAGCATGCTAATCTAAGCATCGAGCCTGGACGTACGGGCTCATTAGTGCAGGCACCTGGACGTGCCACACAACTAGGCTAAGCTAAAGGTGAGCAATAATGACGTCGGTCTCAAGTCCAACACCCTGTAAGCTTTTCTCCATTTTGCAAGTACTCAACCACAACTGTCTCGGCCCGACACTCATCTCGCCAGAACACCCAAAAATGTATTTTTATTTGTGTAACATGTCATTTTATTAATTGATCGTAGGTCTATGGTTTTGGGTATCGCCCGTTACATGTCTTCATCCTCTAGTTATTTTCCGAGACTGGCTGTCATTTTCTCAACTTCCACGCTTATTCAAATTTGTGCGACGGTGGTTACGTCCAGGAATTGGATTGGATGCCGATACAGACCATTTGACCTCTTTTTTATGTTCGTTCAAAAGTGAAGATCTTCCTTTCCCCGTATTCTCTTTCTCTAGCCCCATTTGAGGCCCATATTGCACCCGTCCTTCTCAAAGCAATGTTTTTTTTTTTTTCACCCCTTAAAAACTAAGATTTAAATTCTAAACCTGAAATTAAGAATCAAGGTAATGGTTCTGAAAGTAATGTTAGCATCTTATCTAAAAGAGGTTGGTGTCGATTCATCATGCAAATTGTGGAACGGACTCACTAGCTAAAACAACTCAATTGCGTAGATACAAGAGATTAAATTGAGTCAAGGAGATTGAAAATTTTGTGATGAGGAATCTTTCGTTATTAGTAAATGGTGATTGTTAAATAGGTTGTAGTTACCATTATTTAGCAGTTTTGAAGTTTTATTAATTCATTAATGAATATACTTAGCTTTCAACCGAAAACAGAAAAAATTACAAAGCTTACAATCAGCGGAGCAGAGCTTTTATTTAATACGTAGGGAAGAAAAAAGGGTGCGTGCAAATGATTACACGATACACGTAGAGAGTTTATTTGGGGGACAATGGACCATAAAAAAAGGTGCCCATCTCTGACCTCGTTGCATTGCCGCCTTTGTTTGATTATCACTCTACTTTAATCATTAGTCATTACAAAAGAATGAGCAATATATTCCCCTGCATATGCTGAGAATTGGACTTGAGAACTCAAAAAGAGTAGAAGATTGCACTTGATACGGAGAACTCCAAAATCTTTCTACACTTGCTATTGAACCCCAATACAATCGGTGTACATAGCCAGACCTGCAAGTGGGGGCTGAAGTTGCCCCCTCTGCTCCGGACGAAAAAGGTATTAAGGTGATCCCCATAGTTGACGTAATTGGTCTACAAAGTACACCGGTTAATTGTGATTAGCTCAGAAGACTAATGTCATGGCCATATTTCTCTCTTTTGTCACTCCCTTTTTACTTCACGTTTTCCTTCTTCGGACAGCTTCCCCTCTGTTGTCGCTGTGCTACCATATATTTCAGCTGCTTCCTGGAACATTGTAGTGAAGAACTGGAGAATGATTAGCAATTTTATACATTCCTCTTGTCCCATGCAAATGAGAGAGATATGAGTCCATGAGACTGAACAGAAGATAGTCTCTAAAAGAGATGTCATTGGATGGAAAAGGGGGGGTTCACAATTGTACCTTCCCTTCATTTTCATTGGAAATCTGTTTGTCGATAGCACTAACTTTACCATTATCAGAAACCTCACTTCTTTCCACACCAAACACATCGTCTTTCTTTAGGTCCTGAGCAGCTGAACCACCATTTATAACAACTCCAGTAGAGGAATCATGAATGCTAGTCAAAGAGTTCCCCTCAACAACATGAGCAGGATTAGCCCCCTTCTCAAATGAGTTGGTTTCCTTTTCAAGTCCCTCATTTGCTATTGAACTTCCTTTGACTGCAGCCTCTTCAGCTTTCCTTGCCTCCTCTTCTCTCTGTTGTCTTCTTCTCGCCTCTTGCTCCTTTATTTGCTTAAATCTGCAATCAATGGGTTGAGAACACAAACAAACGTGACAACAGAAAGAAGATAAAGTGTAGAGAAAAGCAAATGTCTGTTGACCTTTCCCCAGCACGTGGCCCTTCTGGTGTCGATTCCTGTACTTGTGCAGATTTTGGTTTTGTGGAATTTAAGTCAGGGACATACTTCCCATTATTGAGTTGGTCTTCTTTAAAGATATCATCATTGAATTGCCTGACAGGATTTCTTGCACCCCCTAACTTTTGAAGCCACACCTGTTGTAGTGTGCTCAATATGTTATTTGTAAACCTGCAAGATCTCAGATTCAAGTTTCGAGTTTAAAATGTGAAATGGCTTCAATCACAATTTTGGAAATGAGGATTACAAGTGGGATTATGCAATGTCCACAGAACATAAGGCAGTATCTCTGCTCACCAGTAAAGGCTTAGACCAGAAGGAACTGAAAGAGAAAAATAACCAATCATCAAAGGAAGGAACTTTGTTATTGCTTGAGAATTCTTCACACTTGGATCATTACTCTGGAAGAAAAAAACACAGTTAAATCTCAAAGATGAATTAGCAAAGAATTTTCGCACCGAAGCTTTGATGAAAATAATGAAGAGAATAATCATAGATAGCTAGCAGCATCTGATAACAACATCCAGAAATCTCATCAAAACTCATGCATGACTCTTTTGCTCCAGCTCATAGATCTCAGGTATGTAGTTTAATTCCTCAAAACATGGCAACCAAAAAACAATTCTTCGGTCAGGAGATGACTGACCTGTGATGATTGCATGATTTGCATAGAGATGTATTGCAATACAACAAGCAACACAGGCAAGACAAGATATGCCAAGGTATCAGACCATCCAAGGGGTGGATGTCCATCCTGCCAAAATATTAAGCCACCAAGAGTCAGTTCCAGCATCCAATTCAGAAAGGCATTCACAGGTATTGACACAATGCAATTACAAAGTAATTGTGAATTACAAGAATTACTGTGTATCCTACTTTTATAATGCATATATCAAACTGTTGCCAGTTAAAAAATTTTATGGAAGGTAAAGCTTAGATGATCATAAGAGTTCCAGAAGAAAATAGCATGCGTTTAAAATTTGAACTGGGACACTAACCACAAAAGGAAAAAGCCAAGAGATACCACTGCCATTTTGACGAGAAGCAATTGTAGTTGGACCAGCGAGGGAAGGTATCCAAAAGAAGCCTTCAGTAAGGAGCCCCTAGATAAGCAATATGAACATCCAAAGGTAAGAGACAATTGACACCATAAAGCCAAAGGCAAAAGAAAATTGACAATTCCATTGAACCTATATAACAAGCTTTCCTACCTCATTTGCTACGTTTGAAAGTGCTCTATAGAGTCCAATCCATACTGGTATTGTGGCAAGGGTGGGCAGGCATCCTGGCATCAAGGGCTACAAGAAGTCAACGATAAAAGTTTTGAACATACTCCCAGAGACTCATGCTGCCCCACAAAAATATAAGACCCATCACAAGAATTTCTTTTTTAGTAGGAGGGGGAGGTTCACTGCAGATAACAATTAAATTTATTTATAAACTCTACAACTAGAATGGAAATTTGCTGATGATAGGAATGGATTTGTAACTTTCATTCAAACAGCAAATCAACTAGGCTGCTGGTGAAGTGCCAAAAACTTGAAAGCACCCACATTATATTCTTTAATGCAGCAATACTATATAAAGAAGTACCTGCTAATGGATTTATGGCAGCAAGTTTATACAATCGGGCAATCTCTAGTTGAATCCTCTCCTGCAAGCAATAACAGTATCAAAGTTAGGCATTAAATTGGAAAACTCCCAAAGCTAAAACCAACCGAGTCTAGGGTACAATCACATAACGCAAGACAACTGCTTCAGTTCACATTTTAAAAGCACTGAAGTAATACACTCAACTGATCAAAAAGCAGCAATCTTTTTACCTGATCTCCCGCATACCGTTCCTGAATAGCCTTTACTTGAGGCTGCAAGGACCTCATGGCCATGGCAGATTCTACCTGGTCACTCACCAAAGCTCACAATAAGCACAATTACACCCAAAAAAAAAAACTCCTTCAAATCAAAATTCTATCTTAAGAACTTTAATAGAGAAACCAAGAACCTGTTTCTTAGTCAAAGGAAAAGTGGCAGCCTTAACAAGAACAGTAAGCAATATAATAGCAAACCCATAAGCATACGGTGTATGCAAAGTCGACAACCCGTCCTTCAAAATCTGAAAATGGGTATTACAAAAGAAAGCCATTTAGCTCAAAATCCAATGCCAATTAACCAAAATTGAACTTAAAGTTCATACCTTTAAAACAGTCTCCATGCCATAGGTAATACCAGAGAGCCAATCACCGTTCTGTTTGCTTGTGACAGTATCGGAATTCGAAACGGCCGCGTCAGCAATCGTGTAAAGGAGGCTCTCGGCTCGACCAAACAAGTCAGAAATCAAATTCTCCGCGCCACTGCCATCCGGGTCCGGCAAAAGACCCGGATTAAATCCGAACCGGGCCACAAAGAGCGACCCACGAAGAAAAGGCTTCGGATTGCACAAAGTGACGAGGTGGGTTCGACGAAAGATAGGACTTGGAGGTGGTCTGGTCGGGTTTGGGATGGTAGAAGGAGATAGAACTAGTGGGTTTTGCAGAATCACAACCATTTGTGTTGCAGAACTGGAAGACTTTTAGCCCTGTGTTGTGTTATGTTGTCTGCTGGTTTCGCGCGTGTCTGTATGTGTGTGTGTGAATGCTCCTCCGCGTTGTGAAATGCCAGCGGTCGAAGAGGAAATGTGGGGGCAGACAGGAGGGTTGGTGGGCTGGCTGGGAATATCCAATTTGAGGAGTTCCGTTTGGGAATGAAAAAGGCACGTGCCATTTGATATTAACGCGAGGTTGACGGGCCGTTGACTTTTCACTTGAAGGAAGAAGAACTTTGTTGGGGGGCAATCTCCTATGTATGCCGACCTGAAAAATCTTTAACCTAAATTTGGTTTAATTTACTATTAAGACGCGAGTTTGACGGCAAATTCCACAGATGGGTACAATTAAAAGGTTCAGATTGGTTCAATTTATTATACTAAACCAAATCCCAAACCAATCATTGCAATTTTACTTGGGTCAGTTTAATCAGACTAAACGGTTTGGACGGTCTAATGAACCCACATCCAAACGTGGATCTCCAAATAGAATGGAGACAGAGGATGGGCAGCCTGTGCTTTCATTAACTAACTCCAATGTGGATCTTTGCTTCTCCAAGAAGGGTTCAAATATCTCTGCAATATCTTATTGGTAGTGAGTTCTTGCAAATAAATCCTTGGACCAGGCCAACAATCATATAAATTAATTTATGGTTTCTATTATTAATTCTATTTTTTGAAGCACTCAAATTTTACAATTTGAGAATTTTATATATTAAAATAATTTATATTTTTGATCCTCTTTTATTATTCTATCTCGGATGTGCTATGACTTATTTGATTGCTGATAATATGGTAAGTGTATATTAAGAGATTGATTAAAATTCAGAAGGGCGCAAATTATTTCCTACAAATATGTATATATATATATATATAATTCTATTTATTATATGTCTCTTTATATAATTATGATAGAGAATGAACCAAAATTAATACTGATTATAAAGAGCTCGCTGCTCAAAACGTGAAAGAATTGCTCGGCAAACAGGACCCCATAGTAGAGTTTGTAGCGAAGATTTAACCAAATTGAGTAGCATTCCACCTTCTTAATATGATTGTACAGGACAAAACCAAGAGCAAATGTCATAGGGCCTCCTAAAACCTGGGTGCTGCATTTTCTGAAAATTTGAATGTCATTTTGGACTTTCAGCTGGCCCAATCTATAGCTTTCCCAGGCCCAAGCTTTCAGTACATAAAAATAATGCCAACTCAAGATCAAGGAGTTTTAGTGAGAACCAGCATATCCTTGTTACGATTCCCCCCAAATTGAACTAACTGAAAAGAAAGTGATAAGGAAATACAGTGGAGTATGGAACATGAGGTCCATATTTCACTCTCTGGATAAGAGAAGAATCTAAAGAACAAAATTCCACTGGACCTTATTTCCTTTTACTTGGCTTTACCTCTGCATTCAACTTCACATTACAGCCTCTTTTGCACTCATTTTTTGTTTCAAACAACTCTTATTGCATTTCCTAGATCACCAAAAAGCGAAAAAAAAAAAAAAAGGAGGAGGAAAAGGGAAAAGAGGAAGCCCAACAAGAGCAAAGAGATCAAATGGCAGCAGCTACTGTGGCAACAGTGGTAATGCTCAATGCCAAATGCTTGAGCAACAACTCAATCAAAAACACCAAGCCATCGAGAAAACAACCTATCAATCTCCTCTCCATGCAAAACCTCCCAAAGGGTCTGGCCATCTCAAAACCAATCAACAACACAGTCCTCACTGGCACTGCCATTGCCGGAGCAATCTTCTCCGCAATGAGCTCATGCGATCCTGCCTTGGCTGCACAACAGATAGCAGAGATAGCTGAAGGAGACAACCGTGGGCTTGCCCTTTTGCTGCCCATAATACCAGCTATAGCTTGGGTGCTTTTCAACATCCTCCAGCCAGCCCTCAACCAACTCAACCGCATGAGGGAAACCAAAGGGGTGATTATTGGGCTTGGGCTCGGGGGACTGGCTGCATCAGGTTCTGCATTGACCACACGTGCAGTTGCCAGTGAAATTACCGTGATTTCTGAAGCAAGTGCTAGTGACAACAGGGGTCAGCTCCTGTTGTTTGTTGTTGCTCCCGCAATCCTTTGGGTCCTCTACAATATTCTACAACCTGCTTTGAATCAAATCAACAGAATGAGGTCTCAGTGATAATTTACTTGTGGAATTTTTGTTGTGGGGGTGTGATGGCATTAAAAATAATAATAATAATAACTTTGTAATTGCACCTTATGTTAATGAAGGTCACCTTTGTTCTAAACTTCTTGCTTATTTTGTAACCTTTTTTTTTTTTTTATCTCTTTTTCTCTTGGCATCTTGGGTTGCAGTAGAGAAATGCTCAGCCACGATAGTGTTGTATCTTTGTGTAAAAGTGTACGGCCCAAATGATTTACAATTCAAGCAATTGCACTGTCCTTGTCTTTTTACGAGTATGCCACAATCACTAGTGATTACTTTACCTGGTGTAGGATTCCAGATGAATTGATATTTTTTGCCATCTAAATAGCAAAATATCCACTAAGATGAAAAACAAAAGACTTTGGTCGGCTGAGAAAAGTGACAATTGCCTTTTGAATTAAGCGGGACTACTGAGTTGTGGTGGCCTTGTAAGATATTAAGATATTTTAAAAAATTATATCTCATATTAAAAATACTATTTTATATTAAAAATAAAAATCTCGATTAATTAATTTTTAATCTAAAATTTTAAAAATTATTAAATCAGTTATTTTTAATTAATTATTAAAAATTTAATTATTATATTAATAAAATTATTTATCATAAATATTAATAATTATTTTAATTTTTAATATTTATTTTTATAAAATATTAAATAAAAAATATAAATAAAATTTTTTATTTTCATTCTAAAATATATTAAGAATATATATTTTCTTTTATTTTTTATATATTTATTATTAAAAAATTATTAAATTTAATAAATATATATTATTTTATTATATCACACTTATGAAAACGCATATTAATAAAAAAATTTTTATATTTTAAAAAAAAATTTTATATTTTAAAAAAATAATTATTATAATTTAAATAAACTTATAATTTAAATATAAAATTTAGTTAAATTAAAAGATAAATTATATAATAAAAAAATATATATATTTTTATAAATTTTATATTATTTTTTTAAAATTAAAAATTAAAATTTTAAAAATATAAATTTAAGAAAGTTTTTTGATTTCTTTCTGTATACAAGAAAAAAAAAAAAAAAACAAAACATGATTGGCAAGGACATTAGGTGTAGTGTTTAATTAATCAGGTGGCAAAAAGGTGTGAAGAATTAATAAAATGAAAGTGGGATGCATTCAAGCTTTGCATAATTATGTCCCACCTATGCTCGAATCAATTATTTTCTCCACTCACTCTTCATACTTTGGCATTTTCTTTTCCAAGAGATCGGCGATCCGGGCTTTGACCTTGTCATGCTAAAGCAATCCAGCAAATCCTAGTTTTCTTAATATCTGTATATATATATATATAGGTTTTTTATATCATATTATAGCTGATCAATTCCAATCTAATAAATATAAATTTGAAGTTCAGTCCGACATGCTTAAAGTTGATTGGATCCGTTTAGACATGAATGCGGAAAATAATAATAATTATTATTAAAAAAAAAAAAAAGGGGTGGGGGTGGTGGGTGGCCTAGGTTTTCCATGATTCCATCTATATCCGAACGGGCCAGGCCGAACTCTCAAGCCTCAAAGTCTTCTCGTGTTGATCCACTTCTATGGTTGAATTGTGCGTTGAAAGTTTCGAAATGTTAATCATGACGAGCAATGAGCAAGCCCAAGCTCACTGTCTTTTGAAACCGATGGTGAATAGCAATAAAAATTATTATTATATATATATATATATATATATATATATGATAAGACATAATTAATAATTATATTTTATTACCATGGACGCGTTGTTCATTCAACACATAAACATACTTAATAAAACATATTATTATTAAAAAAAATTACATAAACATACTTTTTATTAGACACTATATATAAAATTAATAAAAAACATAAGTTAAAGTTTATAATTTTAAAAAATAATATTATACATAGTAATATATGTTATTATTTATTATTGAAAGATTTATCTAACAGAAGGTTTTCTCCTAATTGTCTGCTGAAAGCCATTTCTGTCGTACGTAAGAGTCATATACACACTACTTTTTTTTTTTTTTTTTACACAAAAAAATTAAAAATGCATAATATTTTAGGTTAGTTGTTACATCTATGAATGGAAATTAAATCATTCATTTTTAATATAAATTTTCATATATCAGCTTCTTGTATTGTCTTTAGGGTTTGTTGCATGTGTACGTGAGTGACAAAGAAAGAGATATATATATATATATACATATACATATAGAGAGAGAGAGAAAAACATGAAAGCCAAGCCACCGATACTCAAATACTTTCTTCTCCTCCTCCTCCTCTTCCTCCCTCTCCTCATATTCTTCTTTTCTCCCAAAACAACCACCGGCGCTAAACCAGCACCCCGGCAGGACCCTACTGCCAATTCCGACGGCATAAGGATCCGACCCGGCTACACTTCCTACGAAAGCTACATACAACGCCAACTCAACAAGACCCTTAATCCGAAACTGAGAGAATTGTGGATGACCCGCGACTGGGACCGTAAAGTTCGAGTCTTTGCCAATTTCTTTCAGTTCTTGAAGCAAGAAGGCCTTCTTTTCAACCATTCCAAGGCGCTCTGCATCGGGGCACGGGTCGGCCAGGAGGTGGCGGCCTTGAGAAGCATCGGCGTCGGTGACTCCGTCGGCATCGATCTCATCCCTAACCCACCGCTCGTGATCAAGGGCGACTTCCATCGGCAGCCGTTTGATGACGGGACTTTCGACTTTGAATTCTCTAACGTGTTCGATCACGCGCTGTATCCGGACATGTTCGTTGCCGAGATTGAACGGACGTTGAAGCGTGGCGGGGTCTGCGTCCTCCACGTGGCGCTCTCTAGGAGGTCTGATAAGTACTCGGCCAATGATTTGTTCAGCGTCAAGCCTCTGGTGAAGATGTTTGGGAATTCCGAGATTGTCCGTGTCCGGAAAGTTGACGGGTTCGGGTTGGATACGGAGGTGGTTTTCAGGAAGCAGAAGAAAAAGAAGATTACTGTTCAAATCCAACGGCCCTGATTTTTTTTTTCGTTTTTGTTCCTGATTTTTCTCTTTTCTTTTTCCCCTGATTTTTTTTTTCCTGTTACATTTTCAAGTCAAATGCGAAGAGCCCAGTGAAACGTCTAAGCTTGGAGAGATCAAGAGTTTTTTATTTTTATTTTTATTATATTTATTTATTTATTTTATAGCATTAAAAAATGAAAGGTGGTCAAAAAGAAAGAAAGTGTAATTACTATTTATTATATTTATATTACAACATATTCACCAGAAATTCGCATTTTATTAATTTTAAAAGATGAATCTTTTTTGACCAAAAAGCCAAGCCTTCTCGCCTCATTCAACTTGCTGAAAGCAGAATTAAATCGGAAAAGTTGATTTTAGACTTTGAAGGCCGCATCTTTCCTTTATCTTTCCACCGTTAGGTCTTGAATTGAAGGTCCATTTCATGTCACGATAACAATACAATGTACTTCTGAACTGAACAATCTGGATTGCATTTCAATGGGTGCATTAACCGCGCTTACGAGGTAAACAACAATACTAAATGTTAACGTAAAAGCTATGAGAATAAAGCATTAACCAATTCCCAAAGTAAAACGAAATGAATTGGTTTTGTCTTTAGCAGACAAAAAGATATAATCCATATGATTAGAACACCCTTCTCAAGGAAAAATGATTAATCGAACGGCAATTATTTTATCTTTCTTTGGTGAATTCTAAAGACTCTATCAGTACTTTTATCAGCTAACGAGAAAATATAAACGTGTGATTAAAATCAGGCGTGGTATCATGTGAATCACGTCCATGCATCAATCTTTGGAGAATAATAATAATAATAATAAATACAGGAATGCATCAAAACAGAATTCTGACATGGTGAATGCAAGCAGTAAACGAAAATCCAAGCACCCATTTTGTCGAAAGTTGATGATGGGATCATGCACGATATGCACCAATGAGTCCATAAATTTCTTTGTATAAGTGATGCTGCCAGGCGGCTTCACGGATCTTTTGGCTTCTTCAGCGAACTCATCAGACGTGCTGGAATGAGAAGCTTTCAACCCAATACCAGAATGTCCATCACGCCTTGATTAATGTCTTTAGCTTTCTTCTCAAGACCTGGACCTGTTGCTTTTGTTGTAACTTCCATGTTTCTGGGACTTTCATCTGCATGCCTCCTCTTTCGTTGGTTACCATTAGTTTTACCAAGGTTTCTCCCCTTGTTGTGCGTTTAACACTTCAAATACGAGATTGCAGAAGATAGACTAGTTTTATCTCATTGTGTATATAATAGGGTCCGACTTGCTTGTTTTATATCATCTTTCTCTGGTTCATTCGGCGCACCCATCGAGTTTATGCACTTGGGCCAGGGATGCTTAAAGAAAGAGTCTGAGTCTTGGCCGGATCACTCCGGTGACAAAGATCACATCAGGGGGCAGCCATACCTGGCCTTGGCTCGGTCCAAAACTTTGATGCATTCCCTGGCCTTAAAAGGCCTCCTGCTGCTTAGCCCACGGGCCACCCAATTGTGCCCACCTATGTCTGCCCGATGATCTCTCTCTCCCTCCCTTCAATTTCCTTATTCTTTTAAAATTCTTTTCTTATTATTTTGGACTTTTGGTTTTTCAAAGTTTAAAGTAAATTTGAGGAAGAGCCTTGAGTTAATAGCAGACAAGCTTACTCCATCTGTACTATTAAAAATACACGATACAGCACATTTCCAGAAGATTTGTAGGCCAAGTTCACATGCAAGGGTTGGAAGATTACATAGAAGGAGGTGAATAAACGGAACAACAAATTTTCGGGCTGCCTCTGGGTATTAACTGGTGAAAGTGTGAAACTATCCAGCATACAAGGAGCATGGTAGCTTCCAAAGACCAAAATGCAGCCATCCAAAGTGAAACTGAAACAAAGATGGTCGAAAAAATGAAAGAAAATTACAGAAACACAATGTGTATTCCCACCGACCTCCCTAACTAAAACGGCTGGCGCTAGCTAGTGCTGTTCATTCCATCTTCCTGGAATCCTTGAATTGTCCTCTCTTTCGAATCCCAAGGCAAAAATGCAGTCGCCCTGCATCTACAACGGATTCTGGCAACAAGTATAGCAAACCCCAGAGAAGGGAGTGAGGCCAGTATGGTGTGCATCGAGGTTCATAGCCTATCCAACGCAAGCCTGCCCCAGCGTAACCATCTGTTGATGGAACAAAGAAGGAAGATCTCCGGATTGATGCCATCTTTGTAGCCACATACAGCGGAACCTGTATTGAGAAATCCCTTGGTTGATTCAAAAAGGCAAAAACTGAGGAACTGCATACATGCAATCAACTCTAGCAGCCGAATGTAATGCTGCATACATATCAGTTCAGTGGTCATCCTTGCATCAATTTAGAAGAAAGCCAACTAGTTGGGATACCATCCCTTGTCGACAGACTTTAATCTAAGGACTGTAATTCAATCACTGTTTGTCAACAAAAAGACCATGTACTATTTCAAATGTATAATCAAGATCAACGACTGGATAACTGACAAACAACAAATATGTGAGTAGCGGATATTTGCATTCGAGTATGCAGTTCTTTTTTCTTATTTTGCACTACTTCCCCTTACTCACAACTACATAAGTACATCTTGAGCAGATTGTCCAAGAGAAGTCCAAAAATGAACTGGAAAAAGAAGGACCTAACACTTGGTATATCAATTTTGAATCACAAGCTAAATGAAGAAATGCACCTGAAATTGCAAGCAAGACAGATTTTGAATAATATCGGTTGGGTAAACACAAAAGACATAAACTAATCCTCAAATATGGGTACTAGTTTCTAGCATTCATCACACAATTGCTATATGTCCATCCCTTCATGTTTTGCAAAATTCATAGTCACTCCAGAAATTCCAAGAAAGGTGACATACTGATCTGTACTTGATTATTTTTTCTGCAGTGCCCTCGCAATGATTGACACCATAAATGAAACCATCCAAAGTTGTACCTCTCCCAAATGCATTACTTTTGCTCAAATTTCCCACACAACTAGCAGGCAAAGATCATTCAAAGACAGTCCAGGTTTATTCAGAAGTCTACCATAATACATGTATTAATCAAGCCATGTTTAACTAACCAATAATGACATTGTCATCACTCCAAAATTAGAAAGGGCAAGATAATCTGAGGTGCAGCAAAACACAGTACCTGACATTGCACATCAATCCCACTTTTCTTGTATTCAACATAAAGGCACCTCGAGAACTGATCTATGTACCTGAGAAGAAGCAGAAAATTTGCTTCAGCCATTAAAATTAGCACAAAATCACTGCGGCCCCATTGGATCTTATCATAACATCAGGAGAAATGGGGGAAGGGGGGCAACTAAAGTAATGATATGTTTCCAATTTAGTTGAACGACTAAGTTGCACGAATACTTAATGTGAACCAATCTGATTGAACAAAGTACAGACGCCAAAAACTACCTCCATTCTCTCATTCCTACTTTTTTATTGTATTCGGGAAACTTAGTAGTGGATAAAGGCAGGCTTACGCTTTGGTTGCAGCATAAACGGCATAAAGAGGATCAGAAGGAATGACAATAGCAGCACCAGACCCAATATTAACAATAGCACCCTTCTTCCTCTTCAGCATCCCCGGCAAAACAGCTCGTGTAACTTTTGTTGTGCCTTCAACGTTGACTTTAATCAAATTCTTCAACAAATCCTCGTCCACCTCGTGAAAGAACCTCGCGTACGGATACGAAACACCAACGTTGTTAATCAAGACACCAACATCCAACCCTTCAATTGTCTCCTCAATTTTTTTGACACCCTCGTCAATATCGCCAACAAAATCGACAACAACGGTCTTGATTTCAATCTTGCCGTACTTCGACTTAATCGAATCCGACACATCTTTGAGTTTATCAGGATTTCGACCGACTAAGACAAGATTGAGACCTCTCCGTGCCAACTGGAAAGCGAAACCTTTGCCAATACCATCAGTTGGTCCAGTTACAACAGCCCAGGACCCGTATTTCTTGAGATTCTTGGCAGGTCTGAGGAAACTGGCGTAGACCCATTTCAGAATAACGAAAATGAATCTAAAAATTGATATAGAACCCAAAGCGAATAGCGCAAGAACCCAAAGTGGCTGACTCTGCAGATCGTTAATGAAACATAGCTCCATTTTTTTTTTTTTAAAGTATGTAGCTTTCTGGATCAGACAACAAATGGGGCAGATGTGAAAGTGGGTTTTGGTTATGAATGATTAATATAGAGACCCACAAGCTGGATTTTGAGTTTGGTGAAGATGGGTGAGATTTGATGAAAGGCACTTGGGTTAACGAGGAAGAACAGGGGAGATAAAGTTAGGCAGAAGAAGCAGATGGGTCTGTGGAATTTATTGTGTGAGAGAGAGAGAGAGGGGGTGGCTGTTTGCCGCTGGAAGGTGAAGTAGATGAGCTGAAAACCACCGCATTTAACTACTTAATAGCGTACGCCATTCCCATTACTTTCGACGGCGCACCTGCTCTGTTTCGATTACAGTAACGGCAGGACAATTTCCCATTTACGACGGCATTTGTTATGAAAATAGATCCAAGAAGTAGACATTATTTCATAATTACACAATCATAATTCGTTTGTTGTTGCAGTTTACATATTTTTAAAAAATTAGTGATATTTTAGTTTAAGAATTTTATTCTAATGTTTTCGTCATTTAATTGAGAAAAATAAAAATCCTCGTATTTATAGGGATAAAAACAATATCCAACTTAGTGAATCTTTATGCTGAGGTGACCATTTGAGTGCTTGACGTTAGGGCCGTAGGGTCATGATATTAAGTTTCTGGTTGGATTGGTGAGTGTCGAGTTTTGAGCAATTACTTTGAAAGGGAATAAGTTTAAAGGAGTAAACGAATCTAATTTACGCATTATCAATTTTCTGATTAGCCCAACAGACCGCGACAAACTGCAGTTACTAACTGGGCCTGTATCGTTGCTACACAACCCAGCTGCCAGGGCTCAGCATTTGAGTTTGTAGTCAAACCATCGAATCCATTGGGGCGGGGCTGATCGGCCTAGTTCGCCATCTCTAGAGTTAACAGTCATTATAACCAGCCCAGCCCGAGAGCCCCTAATGGATAGCCTCATTGTGGAGCCAACTTTTTTTTCTTTTCTTCCTTTTTTTTTTTTTTTTCCCTTCTTCGGCATACCAAGTGCGCTTATCCATCAATCAGTTACTTTGTACGCCACTTATGTTAGCTCTCAAGGTATTTAACACGAAAATATAAGTATTTAATAATATTTTATATTAATATTTAATATAATATTAATATAAAAAATTATTTAAAATATTTTATAATATTTAATATAATATTAATGTATACAAGTCATTATCAGATAAATAAATAAATATAAAAAATAATACACATAATAATAAAAGTAAAAAAAATTGAATGTAAATTATAATATTAACAAAAACTTAAATTTGATGATACAGACACATTTTTATTATATTATAGACCACTTGAGATAGTGAATAATGAATTTAACTTTATATAAGAAAAGATTTTACAACATTGATTAATGTAATAGTATAGACCAATGATGTTGGTACAAACTATGGACAAAGTGTGATGCTTATATATATTAATATCTCTTCTTATCAAATATTCAAATATATTAGATATTTAAAACATTGGTTAGTGCAGTAATATGTACTAACAATATTAACACAAGTTATGGGTATAATGTGATTAGTTAGGCACATTAATATATCTTCCTAACAAATAATCAATTAAAGTATGGTAAGAGTCCATACCAATACTATACAAATAAAAGACAAGTTTGTTAATAAATGAGTATAGAATCAGTTACAACATCACAAGCATTGGCTTATGCATTGGTGTCCAAACCAACAACGTGCAACCCCTCTAACACCTACAAGTTAAGCATACATCAAAGGATTACATATTGTAAATAATATCAAAAGATTATCAATACACGAGTTGAACTTAGGTCAATGCGTGGTGATACGACTAGTTATGACTTGACATAAGTTTAAAGTGTAGACCAAATCAAGGGTACTTCGTGTACTATGAAAATTGGAGAGTATGAACAATGATTCTACATAAAACATGAGATATAAATAATGATCCTTCACAAAACGCAAGAGTATGAATAATGAGCCTCCATAAAATGTAAAAGCGTATTCTAATAGTTGAAATGACAATTTAAGAGAACCTATATGAAACAGTGTGTTGTCACACCCTTTTTTACAAAATGAGAATATAAGTTATTAAGGAGGTGAGTTGATTAAGTAAGATAATAAGATGTCAATTTCTTTTTTAACGATGATATTGTATGATTTAATTAAAAAGTGAGAAATATTTTTTTTAAAAAAAGAAGAGATTCTAATATATATGATTGATTTAATAATCAAATCATACAAATTTAAAAGTATCAACTATAATATTATAAATAAATATGTACAATTAAAAATTCATAATACTTGAGTAAAATACTTAAATGAAAAATTAAAGTTAAGTAGTTGATATTCGTAATTTTTTATATACTTTTATAAAAAAAAAAAAAAGATTCATATAAATTACTGCATGTTTACTTAAGTAAAGACAAAGATGACATTTTGATACCTAACTAAAAATTTAGATAAAAATATTGACTTTGTAGTAATATCTCCGATCTAGCCAATATGTTATATTCTAGTAATATTATTTTTCCAAACAAATATGTGAACATTTTTTTCATCTCCTACTATATAGCATTTTGAATGTTATTATTCTATGGCCAATCACTTTAATCATTCATCTTTATATTTATTTGTAGAATTTGTTTAAATAAATTTAAATAAATAATAAATTTATAAATTTAGTATTATATTTTAATTTAAAATTTTAAAATATTAATTTTATAAATTATTTATATATATATATATATATTTTTTTTATTAATTTATAATATAAAATTTTTAATAAATATACACGTATTTATATTTAAAATTTTAATATTAATTGCAAATATTATATAATAGATACTCTCCCCTCAACAGACACAGAAGTAGATGCATAGGCTGTTCGTACATGTAGCAATGTGTCAAGTAAACCCAACCCAATTTAACAACTTACTCAATAGCACGATCGATTACATTTTGTCGGCCACGACGTTAGCAGCATACAAGCTATTTACCCCCGTCTTTTCCTCGGAGATCCCTTCTGCAGTCCCTTCTTTCTCACCTCAAGAAAGAAGCGGAAAATTGCCCAGTTCAGTAGTCCGTCTGGCAGTGCGTTTAATATAAACCACTGTACTGATTGTGACCAAATGGGTGCGCACAACTGCTCATAACCCATCCATCTTATGCTTGCTCTTGCATACGCCTCCGGTGATGCAACAAAGAAGGTCGATTGTTTCAATTTGCTCATTTTCGTCGATACAAACAGTGGTATCTGAAAAACCCACATAAGGATTTACGTCAATGCCTGGAGGTTAAATTATGAAACTAATTGTGACTATAAATAATATGTATTTTTAATTTTTTCAATATACAATTGTAATTAATAATAAAATTATAAATGACGTCAAGTAGTTATTATGACAGGGGAAGTTAAAGTGCAGAAATACCTGGCACTGAACGTCAATTCCATGATGGGAGTACTCCAAGCTGATGCATCTTGAGAACATTGCAAGGTAGCTGTGGCGGAAGGTTGAAACATTATTTGATTAATGGACAAAAGAAGCATACAAATCAATTCTCCTTCAAAATGAGTTGGAGATGTTATGGCCCTTGTCGTGAAGCAATGTTGTGGGCATTTCCTTCGTCCCAAAGCAATGCAATTATTGTAGAATTGATTCACTAGATCCTAAAAATCTCTTTAATCATGTCAAACATGATGATAAAAATATTATTAAAATCTCTATCTCCTTTACTTTTTTGTTTTTTTTTGTTTTTTAACAAAACCTTATGCCTAGAAATAAGATTAAATAAATATCACAAAAAAGTCTATTTCAACTTAATTCTCATAAAAAGTAATTCACTTTTTTTCTTTTCCTATTATGATATGATCAATATTAAAAAAATTATCATAATTATACAAATATGTAATGTATTTCATAACATTGAATCTTCGTTATGTAATACAAAATATTATTCATATAATATATATATATAAACAAATTATTAAAATAATAAAAATATTTAATCAATTTTATATCGTCAACCGAATTTCAACTTTTGAGTTCGTATAATTAAATCAATCTACCAAAATAAAATGAAAATTTGAGAAAAGGCAAAAAAAAAAAAATCTTTGCAAAGGAATTGAACATACGCTTTGGTTGAGGCATAGACAGAGTAGAAAGGAAAAGAAGGGACAGCAAGGGACGACGCCGACCCAATATTGATTATTGCACCTTTCTTCTTCTTCAACATAGAAGGTAGCACCGCCCTGACCACCCAAGTCGCCGCCTCTGCATTTACCTTCACAATGCTCTCCACCGTCGCCATCTCCGCCTCATGGAAGTACATCGCGTGCCGATTTACATCTCCGGCGTTGTTCACCAGAATCCCGACATCCAGCCCTTCTATACCACTCATTATCCTCTCCGATATCTCCTCTCCATCACACTTCGCGAAGTCCAACACTATGTTGTTTATGCGAACTTCTGTGCCACATCTTTCTCGTAGTTCTCTTATTGTAGCCTCAATTTTTTCTGGGTTTCGACCCACCAAGATTAGGTTAAGGCCTTTGGATGCTAACTCCAACGCCAAGGCCTTGCCGATCCCGTCGGTGGCGCCGGTGATCATGACCCATGAACCGTATTTCTTCAAATCCTTTGGGCGTCTCCAGAACATGGCCCATACCCAGAAGAGAAAACGCAAGATTTGCTTGCAAAGAGAAATGAAACCTAGAGTCGTTGCAGCCAAGATGACGATTTCCATGGCCGACTTCACTTCTGTAGGGTCTGGCAGCGAACGATTTTAACTTTTAGGGTAGACGGGCTTTAAAGTTTAAACTGTGGACGGAGAACATCAGACAAAGAGTGGGGTCCACGTACGGAAAAAATAAAATGAAATAAACCTCAGACTAAGAATTTAATTAATTTTACCGCTAGAGCTTATGGTAAGAGACGGGTTGTAACTCTGTAACTTGGTGGGGTGTCTTTTGAGCAACTTGAAATTAGTAAACTACAAGTTCAGATGCTACGCCTGCAGTGCTTATTCATTCAAATCTCGTCAACTCTTGAAATTAAGCTTCTAATAACAACGTTAAAACTGTTTTTGCAGTAACTCGAATGTCAAATTTTGGCTCAATTTTAAGCATTATTCATCGAAATTTACTCTTGGGTGGGTAATTGCGGAGTTTGTTTGGTTATTGTCAATTTTGTTTATTGATTATAAGGAGTTCAGTCAAAATGCAATCAATACGAGTCATGTGACTCTTTGATTATTAGTTGTTTTTCCGGTTAAAAATGAAACTGAGGCAAGCAGGCCACCCTAGGCGTACGTACCCTCCGCAAATGGGGGGGCCACGAGAAGTAAACATGCCACCAAACTCAGCCACCGACTCGGCACTCTTTGGTCGGCGATGGTTGCAAAACATTAAGGTGGCTATTGTCCTGCAGTGACTGCAATAAATTGCTGGATCTTATGGCCTAGTTTTTTGCCAGATTTTACGGAAGTAATTAAATGCATGCAACCACTTAATCAGGATTTATGACACAAGCTTTGACTTGGTTTCCAAATCTTTGATATGCAATTGAGTCCCCCCTTTTTTTTTTTTAAATAAAATTCATTTTGTGCTTGCAATAATTGAAAATTAAAGTCAAGGTCAGACTAAAGGATTTGATGATAGGTAATTATTAACAGTAGAGGCCAAAATAGAAGGAATACGGGTTCATAATAGTTTCAGCTAATGCGTGAGAAAAATTAAGTAACAACACTCCAACGATAAACCAAAATAAATGTAGATGAATCACGTTCCTTGGTGGAATGGATCGTCGGCACCATGCACGGCACTCGGTCTAGGAGAGACATTCCAGCTTGCCGTTTCCTCCAGATCGTTGTCATTGGAGCGCATATTGGCTTCTTTGAACTCGATGAAAAACACCGATGACCGGTAATCTTTCTCCAAGTTCTTCCCGGGAGGAAAATAACAGAGAAGGGAAATTTCAGATGCATGTTCAAGCCGTAAAGGTCCAATTCAAGTATAACAAGTAACAGTTAATACAAAGCAAATAACCCACCGTTTTCATCAGCTGCATCACCTCATTAATCACATTATGGAAGAGATCGGGATGTGCCAGATTCGTGGTAGTCAATATTTCTTGTCGGGTTCGGTAGGATATGTTCAACTCCATGGGGGCCCCTGTGAAAGTAAAGGAATGAAAGATTTATCCCCATATTCTTTTACTCAAAATAAGGAATAAATGTGACAAAAAAAAAATTCAATTTCATTAAATCTCAAGGCAACAGACTTCGTCTACGTTATGTGCTCGCACGTTCAATTTCAAGGATGTACCATATCATTTTGAGTCAAAACGTAGCTTGTAAAATGTCATCTTTCATCAGCTGACTTCCTAAAGCACCAGCAAAACCATTGGTGGAGCCTATGCCTACCTCTTGAAATATGTCATCTTTCCGAAGGTCGTGTTAACAGTAGTCATGTTCATTGACAAAGAGAAATGAGAACTTTGTGCAACAGCTATTGACAAATGTAGTGGAAGTATATGACAGCTTAAATGTTTGGCAGAAAACCCCTTATATGCATCACAAACCTGCAATTATATATTCTTCGATGATATGTCGTGCCATGTATATTCTTCTTATGTGGTCATCTGCAGGAATTTTGCCAAGTTCGTGGACTTCATTATAGAAATGTACGCTCTCCCCAGCCAAACAACTGCAGTTAAAAAGAAAACATAAATATTGCCTTTTCTCAAAATTTTCTTCATCTCCAAATAGTTCCAGAGAGAATTAAACACCAAAAAATGTCCATAGAAAACTGAATTTCATTGGCCACATCTTTCCGTGCAATGGAAAATACAGCTTGAAGCCTGGAAACATAAATTAACTCTGAAGTCAATATATTTGCAACTAGTTTTTTATTTTTCAGTTTCTCTTTTGTAAATTTTTCCAAAGAGATATCCAAAAACCAAAGTAGAGCAAGTAGAAACACCTGTCTGCAAATGCCATGAATGACTGGCGAAATTTTTTGTTCAGAAGAAGCTTATCCAGTGGTTCATTACAATCTACGACTGGAGCTGGATCCTTTTTCAGTAGCAGTCCACTATCAGGTATGCCCAATGCCTGACCCATTGTTTCAAACCTTAGGGGTTCCCTTTTCCTCAAGCTGACTTGCAAAAGCAATGGCTGTGAAGTTGACATAGAGAAGAAAGCCTGTACAAGAATGCTTGCCTGTGAATGATGCCTGAGAGGTATTAGCAATGTAAATAAGCAAAATGATAATGTGATTAAAATCGATTAAAGAATCAACAGATCATTGATGCAAAAGATAGAAAAGAACAGGAGAACAAGGACATGATTACACACCGTAAGAAGGAGAAAAAATCTGGAGGCTACTTGAAGCCATGAGACTTCATCATATACTTCATTGAGAATATAAGAAGCAATCCAAACTCCTGAAATTTTTTTTTCCCGAAAAAAAAAAGGCCAAGCAGGGAAGATCAATTTTGATTGTGCAGATGCTAAAATGTTAGCTGGCTTACTGGTCATGAGAAATATTAACCTCCATTTCAATTTGTTATTACTTTTTTTTCCCCCTTCTAAGGGAATTGTAATCATCAATTCAACATTTAAGCTGTCATAAAAAAGGGCAAAAATGTATGTGAAGCTAAGCACAGAGTCAAATCATATTAAATGGCATGAAAGTAGCCATTCATAATGGTTCCAATATATTCTGGCCATAAATAACACTTGAACATAAGAAATGCACAGAAGCACAACTTTTCCATATCCATCACTCCTGTCAAGAGTCTCATGTTATGGCGTATTTTACATATTTGGCAGTGTTTGTATGGAGGGACTACTGTTATGTGACATACAGCTTGATCTAAGCAGTAGTTTATCTACACTATAGTTCTGTCCATTCATGGGAATATTGTTACACCAGATAACTGATTGGTCAAACCAGAAATTTTGAATTTGTGTTTTGGAGATGAAAGTTTTTATTGCAGCAATACAAAAGCCAATTATGCAGCCTTGTATAAGAGAAAAGAAAAGGTACCAATAGATGATGTTAACACAAGAATCCCCTTCAATAGGTCTTTGACTTCATCAAACCTGAACTCTATGTGCCGAATCGTCCATGTGAATCCAATCAAAACAGCAACATAGAACGTATGAAGGCAAACAACTGGTATGAGTAAACGAGCCTCCATGTGACATCGATAATTAAGCGGCCTCCTCATATTAATAACTACAAGTCATAAGATGATCCGTGCAGTTAAAATATAAATTCACAGTTCAGCTCAGATATGTGAAATGTTACAACACTAGTGAATAATTTTGGAAATGCAGAACGAGATATTTAAAATGGGTTTAAATAATTCAAGTTAATCTCATTGTGCTGAACTGAATTTTAAAAATAAAAGATCTGAACAAATAAAATGAAAGAGACTCTTACATGCAGCTGCAGCAATCCATGGCAAGAGAATTAGTGGAAGAAAAATATAAGATCTAACAGGTGGCAATCGCCTCCTGTAAATAATTGGAGAATCATTTGGTAAACAGTTAGACAGTGCAGGTGCCACAAAATACAAGCTTAAGATCAATGAGCAGGTCCATGGCAGAATTGAGAAGAACCCATGACCCACAAAAGAATATGTGAGCAGTGGAGTTCCAACATTGGGTGACATAGCTGTCACACCGATGGACAGATCAATTGGTTATATCCAGACTGCAATGCAATGGTAAGCTAGACTGAGCTTTTTTTCTTATGTTTAAATTTGTAGAGTAAGTACACTTGCTACTTACTTAAGAAATATGTAGTACAGGTGAAAAGCCTGGGTTATGCGACAACACAGTAGCAAACCAAATCCCAGTGGACCATCAAGCCAGACTGCAAGGAAATGATACTTTAAAAACATTCACTTTATGGAAGCATATTTTCTCCCTAACATTTGATAGGGGATATTCATTCACAAAATTGGATGCCAATAACGACAAGGAATCAAATTTTCCCCTTTGCAAGAGATGGGAAGCAAAAAGAAAACTTCAAGCCCTTGCCCATACAGTATACCTGCTCAACTATTGCACTACTTTTATAGTTGCACAATTAGAAAGCAACTCAGAAGGTTCTAACACCTAGCAATATCGAATTTTTCAGAACCACCGAAAAAATAATTTTCGGAAGCAAAGACTATACCTGCATCAAGAGCAGCATATAACTTTACCTGCCCAGAGATAGCAAGACTGCCACCAATGTGCCCTTTTAAATTTTTGAAAATTGACAGAAATCTACAAAAAAGGGATTGAAACAGAAAACACACAATGCGAGAGAATCAAAATATCAAACATCAATATGCCCAACAAGAAGGACTGAAATCCATTGCCTACCACAATTGATAGCAAAAGATTAAAGCTTCCAAGAACTTGAATCACTGGAATCCAGAAGCCACTGCCATTAGTACGAGGAACCTTGTGGACCACGAAGGGAACACTTAGCCGCCAAAGCAGACTGGAAAACCAAAGAAACCACTCATTATAAGGGGAACAAAATGGATCAAAGAAAAGAATGATACGCCAACACCGAAAAAAAAAAAAAAGAAAGCTAAACACTTCTTGTTTTCTTCTTTTTTTTTTCGTTTTTTTTTTTGTTTTTTTGGTTAATCGGCTTCAACTCTAACTCAAATTCGAGATCTTCAGAACTAGAGCACATTGGTTAAAGCTAAATACTTTCTAATGCCGCCATCAAACTCTTCTCCGTGGCAAATTATCAAAGGGGTAGCCATCGAAAGACAAAACACAAACATTAAGCATACGATTTCCCCATTCGGTGACAACCCAATAAAGCTCCGCCATCGGTAAGCACATTACAATTACCGAAAAACCGAGTTAGAGAGAGAGAGAGAGAGAGAGAGAGAGAGAGAGAGAGAGAGAGAGAGGGTACAGAATGATGGAGAGTGTGGCTATGACAATAGCAGTGTAATCGGTGGGACAGCCTCCGCCGACGGCGCAGCCTGCCATTTCTCTTGCATTTGGCGTACTTCTCTTTTTTTTTTTTTGCCTGTTAATCTTGTACGGCCCCGGTACTAAAACTTCAACTGAATTCTAGGTCTTAAGAGGTTTTGGTCTCCGGTGAGAACACAGCCTCTCCAAAGTCAGTTTCGATGACTGAATCTAAAACCGAACACACAACAACACAAGTAGCGTGTAGAAGTCCGATGTCTCACTTTGACAAAGAACCTTCCCGTCAACTCGGAATCTTAAATCTGATAAATGAAATATAATTATTTCTTTTCTCCTTTATTTATTTATTTTACAAGGATACCAGTAAAAGCCTTCTAATTAACTGGACTATAAAACACAAGACGAAATAGAATTATTTATTGTCATAACTAAGCTACGTCATTTTAATTAATTAATAAAAATAAGAAGCTAACCCTCAATAAAGAAGTCACACTCAATTTCATTAGGGATTTGATGATTTAATTCCATAAAAATTTATATCTAATAAATAAATTAAAATTAAAGAGATGTTCATTTAAATTTATGAACAACTAACCATCCTCTGTATGGAATACAATACTGTTTATTCAGTATAAAATCCTAATTTCCAGTATAATTCATTAATAATATAATAACATGATCACTATTAATAAATACATTTAATCACTTTATAACATTGACCCTCTTTCTGTGCTTTGACAAATCCCAATTCATTATTATTATTATTATTATTATTATTATTATTATTATTATTATTAGCTTTCTTTCTTTTTCTTTATCATGTACAAATTATCCTAAACTCATATAATATTATGAGATTTTGCATATTACAAAATGCAAATTGTTATTCTAATTAACAAATCTTATAAAAATAATCACGTACATTGTCAAAGACCAAATATTTTTCATTATATGAAAAAAAAAAAAAAAAGTATATATATATATATATATATGTTTCTCATGGTAAATCAGCTACACTATGCAATATGTTATCTAAGAATTGGATGACTTGGACGTGTAGCGCCATAGGAGCCCTCCGACCAGATTGTTGAGTGCATGGGAAGCCACTGGCACAACGATGCTTGAGGACAGAGTGGTAGCATAACCATACACAAATCCAACAAAGGTTGCCCTGTAACAAGCAAAATCATGGTTTCAACCGAAAAGGAAACCGGAGTTTGATCCTTCAACATAACTACAGAAGGCAAACCAAGCAATACTAGAGTTCAAGTAAGCAAAGCTGTCAAATTGTAATTTAGTGGCAGAGAGATTACTGGTGAAAGTGCAGAACAAATGCAGATTAGTTGCAGGAATGAAAATAACACGGGATTACTTGGAAGACGGAGAATTTGGAGAATAAGAGTTGTTGATATATTTTGGAAGTTCGATACCAGGCAGCGAAGGAGTAATTCCGACCATTCCCCAAGTGAAGAAAACCAAATATGCCAGCAACCACCAGGACACTCTTCCAATCCATTCCACACAGTGGCAAGAGGGCACCGCGGAAAAAGAGTTCCTATGCAAATTAGGCATACATGCCAATATTTACCATCAGCTTGCTTTGCTACACAAACAAAAACATGGTTCAATCAAATTCTAAACTTATGATTACCTCACTAATCCCAGGAAGAAGCGAAACAACTATGTAATCCAGTGGTTGAAGCGATGTCAGGACCTCCATCAGAGAAAGATTATCTGTTAGAACTTAGAATTACCCCTAAAGTAGTCAAAAATTGAGATAGGCAACAAAAGGTTCAATTGAGTGGATCAACATAATCAGGAAAACAACTAGAACTGCATGTCCCCCAGTAATTCATCATGTCAATACCAATCTGAAGAACATATATAACCAAAACCATAAATGTCCAAGATGGAATGAGGAGGTCATTTTAGAAATCAAATCAACCAAAAAAACTCAGAACGCAGAGCTACCTGTTGATTGGCTGCTTCTGTAGATTCAGCGAAATCTGACCACGTTCTCAGCAGCAAGTATCGAGATGAAGATACCAATATAACCAGTCCCATCACTAACTCAAGATGCCACATCTCAACACCAACTGTACAGAAAGAGAAATAGAACTCTCTAAAACAGGAACAGCTGATCTCTAGTGTTTGATTCACCATTTTCTTATCATCCAATCACAATTTTTTGACAGCATCCAACAAATAATAAAGTTGATTCAGGAAAACTTAACAAATTGGTTGAATCTTTTATCTTGTGGATTATCTATTTGCACAATAAGTGGGTTGAGTCTTCTCATTGAGAAGAAGTGTCAATAAACCATTTCATCTAGAAGCTTAAGTTGTTAGGTGAGGCCAAAGTATGGATCATATATTATATTTTAACGAGAAGAAATCAAGCTTTTAACCAACAAACATTCAGAAGAGGCAAACAAAAAAAATATGTACATGAGACTTCCGCAGAGCAGTCATGGATTGGCAATCCTTCCACTGATGCAATGTGGGAAACCTGGAAGTACAATTGAGCAGTAATGTTTCTAATTGGAGAATGCTAGTCCAGTAACAAATTGTTGACATATTTGATATTTTCCTCATAAAAGATTTTAAATTTCTGCCAATGAAAAGCCAGTAAAAACACAAAAGAGGACAAGCAGCATAAAATTTAAAAAGTCAATTCCTTAGGGCTGGTGACATGAATGTGAGTTCTTTGCAAGAAGCACAATCTAGAAACTAATTCTGTAATCTTCAAAACCAGAACCATAAGACACATAAAATGAACAAAAATAAGAAGCATTTGAGCAATAGAAAATAAGGGAAACAGGTACTAAACCATCATACATTACAGCTCCATTTCAAAACCATAACAATAAACTGAAATACAAAATGAAGGTGCAACAATCTATCATGAATGGAAGATCATAGGTCATCCTACCATATTGAGCAAATATGGTTACAATTCATCAACAAATCCATGCAAAAACGAGGTGAAGTTTGTACATTTAAACACACCTGAATCCATGATGCACGAGAAATGAAGCCTACCTGTCGAATTAATACACCCAAAGCAGCTATCAACCCAGAAGTAACTGTGCATGCCTGGAGGACAGCACTCCTTGAAGGGATGTTGGCCATATTCTGCACACCCTTAACCTGAATATCCTCTAAAGGAGACCCATCTGACAAGTTTGCACTTGCACTCTCATCTTCTGCACTCTTCTTGGTGGTGTCTAGAGCTATATCATTTTGCAGTTGTCCATCCTTTCCTAACTTTTTCAATGACTTTCTTCTAGCAAAAACTCTTGCGCAACATCTAGAGTTCTAAACAAGTATAAGAAAATTAGTATCAGAGACAAAAAAGGAAGACATTTTCTTTTAAAACAAGATTGACAAAAAGCAAGTATCTTACACTTGTTGGTTCAATGGCTAAAAGCACACGCGAATCACAGCAGCCAATCAACTTTCGACCTAATCATGTGGGAACGATATGATATTGCTTAAGCTGACTAACAAAATCAATAACTACTATCAAATTACTTCAAGAAAAAGAAGAGAGAGAGAGAGAGAGAGAGACAGAGACAGAGACAGAGAGAGAGCTAACCCATGAAAGAAGAATTTGTCCATAATGGGGTTGCAGAGAAATTGCAGTTTCTGGTTAGCCAACTGCTTAAAGGGAGCAAATACATAACTGTTCTGCTGTGCTGGGAACCTTCCAAAATTGAGTCTACAGAGTGTAATTTAGCATAAAAGATAGATTAAACTCAAGAACAAGGAAAAGGGGGACAAAAAATAAAAAGAATGGAAATGGGGTGAAAATCTTAAAATGCTGGGACCATGTTCGTTCCAGTTGTGTTTCTCTTTTTATTCTTCTGATTCTCTCTCTGAGGCCACAATCTCAAAAACAAGATATAGGGGAAAGGTTTAGGTGTAAAAACTACGGAATTCAACCTGATTTCATTCCATGATTATGAGAGTGAAAAGAAGTAATAGCAAGTGATAATTGTGGTTCTAAATCAACAATAATTGTTGTGAGGCTCAGGAATTTAATGAAAGCGGCGGCCTTTACCTGAATGGTCTATTTGCGTAAGTCCAAAATGAAGAGAGTAAAAGTCCGATATTAGTCTTGCCCATCTTTCTTTTCAAAAAAACAAAAATTCTTGTTGCTTATTTCCTTCCAAAACCGAAATCACTGTGGTCGTCAATCCCAAATTCTGGAAAAGCCCTGACACTTTCCTGAGACCACCATGAAATGAATCCAATCCACTTAGATTTATACACGATCGTCATCCGGGAGTTCATTTCTTAGACAAGGATTGTCTTAGACACGACATAAATGTTTAGTGAGACGAAATCATGATAACTATTATGACACATTTTTAGTTCTGTCGTTGGTTTTGATAATACATCCAATCACTGTAGAACGGGAGGACTACTCATTCATGGAGTTACAATTTCCGGACTCAAGTCTGTTGGCGGCAGAGCTCATAGCCATTTTCCAATGGCGCATGGTTAAGAGAAACAACAAAGCCGTCACTCAGGCACTGGTGCAGTGGACTAACATGTCCCCCGAAGAGAAACAACGAAGTGTACAGTGTTTGGATGATTATATGCGAAGCAAAGGAATATTTCTCCGTAAAATTTTAGATGTTGGTTTGTCTTCATTGGCTGATGAATGCTGACTAAAGTAAATCAACTTTGTTCTTCATTGTGGATCAACCAAATGAATTTGATCATCGCAATTTGTTTCCAATCAAATTAAGACAAAAGAGCATCCAGTGCACGATACCGTACACTATAAAGTCCAAGAATTGATTAATTTTACCATTGTTTTCACAAAGAGACTATCACCTACTTTACTGATTGCATTACATGTCGTAAATTTATGGACTTAAAGCAATAATCTATGGCAATCTCCCTCAAGCAAAGTGGATTAATGAAGTAGGAATTCATTCTCACAAATGAATGATTTGACATTAATCAGGATGCCAAATGCAGAAACTTTGACAAGCATAAGATGAGAATTGTTTATTTGGTCTCAGAATGCAAGACAACTGGACTTGCTGGACTATCTACAATTGAAGATTGCTGTTATCTGTACATCAGTATCCTTTGACTCCTCATATTAGGTAGTCATAGTATACTAAGAAAAGTGTCTCTGGATAGTCCTTTGGCAAATTATTGATATAGTGGTAGAAGCGCAACAAATCCTCCATAGAAATTGTTTTCATGTCAACCACATCCTTGTCACAGGTCAACACCCATAAGTCCTCAGATTTGACTCTTTTTATGTTCCCGCGACAGAAAGGGCAGGACTCGGATTTTGTATTCCTGCAATTTGGAGGAGGAAGTATATCAGTAAAAGATTGGCAATGCCAGTTAACATTAAGTACCAAGAGGGAAGATGTTGCAGATATAACAGCAACGTTGTAAAATTTGTAGTTACCAGTTGCGGTAGCATTTGATGCACATTGCATGACAACAATTAGGCAAGACCATTTTGGTGCAAGGCTCCAAGCAAATTCCACATTCTTCTTCTCTCTCCAAATCCATACTGGTAAACCCCTTAGCTCCTTCCACCCCCTTTTCTCCCAAGCTTTTCATGCCAGAATATCCTTCCTTCATATACTCCAACTCCTCCAAGTTGCTATGCAGCCGTTGAAGGGATGGCAATATCACGGCTAACGGTTTGCATTGTATCAAAATGAAAAAACAAAAATCAGACTCCATATATATCAGGAACAACTGCAAATTAATGGCTGCACAATTTGAGAAGGCAATGAGCAGGTATTTAACATACCATAGAAGTCCCTAATTGTTGCTTTCCTTCCATGCATAGACAACCTTGGTCTGCCATCTGTGTATAACTGAATGATGTTTTAAAGTAAAGAACATTTAGCCAATGAGATGGAAAAAAAGAGAACCATTTAGAGGCAATAAATGGAAATCTTGTTAACTAAGATAAAAAGAGAACTTACTTTATATACTAGTATGTGAAAGAGATCCAGATATCTAGGTAGTAGACATGTGCAAGAACAATCTATCCGTTGCAGCAAGAAGAGAAATAGAGGAGCCCAGCGATTGTAAACTAGTTTCATGTGAACCCGGGCGCCACCCTTTCCTCTAGGAATTGCAGCGGCCCTAAAATGAACTAATAGATTAGTTTCACCATGCTAACGCCTATGGTAGATTGGTTTCTCTAAAACATGACATCAGTCAAGTACAAATACATGAAAGATGCTAAAAGAAAATAAGGCAACAAAAGGGTTTGGGCACAGTGCAGCTAGAGAGACAGAGATTTTGTGTGACAGAGTCTCCTTCATCTGTGCCTGTTTGCATTGGGATTGAAGTTGCAACTTTAATGAAAAACCCAAATATGATCAAATAATTTCCATCAGAAAAAAAGAACATATATACTGATCAAAGCAATTCACTTCTACAGGACTAGGCAAGCATTAGAACAAACATCAAAATCCCATCTTTGAGAACACCCAAGGTCAAACAAACTCAAACAACACAGAAATTACAGACATCCCATACACATGTGGTTGAATTCCCCGTTGAATATCCTATGATTCCCAAAATTTTCCCGTTGAACGTAGCCCAAACGAAAACGAGAATTCCAGCACAGAAAGAAGTCAATAAACACGCCTAAACACTACAAAAACCCTGGCTTTCCCATATAGCAGAGCAGTAAAATTTCTTATGAGGTTGATCATGACAGAGAATACCAAAACCCCATATGTGGACGCTTTTTTTTTTTTTTTTTTTCCAAATACAAAAAAGCGCGAAACAGGAAAAAAAAAAAAAAACAGAAAACACCCACTTCAAATAAAGGGGAGGCAAGACAAAAAACACTGAATTCAATACAAGATTAACAGGAGATGAAAACCCACAAAGCATTAGCATGCTCTATGTCAGCCTCCAAAACTTTGAGGGAGTCCTTGTAAGAAGACCTGCTTAACTGGTAATACAACATCTCCATCTCTCTCCGCCTCTCTTTCCCTGCGTGTGTGTTTGTGGAGCGTCCAAGAATCACAGAGTTTTTAACTCTGAAGAAATCCGATTTGTCCAAAGGCCAAGGTCGCTTTTCCTTTCTGGGGCGGCTGTGCTGACGATGACTTCTTTGTCGTTTTTCGTTTGGGCAACCTTTTTATGGTCCGAAAGAGAAAACGTTGAAGGAAACTACTTTGTCTTGTATGATGAGGTGGCCGTAATTGTTATTTGGGAAATGCTATGCCCTTTTGTAAATGAAACGCTTCCGGTCTTATCTTTCTTTTGTGTATTTTGTTGGACTCATCTTAAAGTTGCTCGGTTGTATTTCTATTTTTAAAACTTTAAAATATCACCGAATGGATGATTTTTTTTTTTTTTAATAATTTATATTCCTGCCTTGTTTAATGTGTGATTCTTATTATATTGCATCATCATATGTGGCTTATTTATCCTTTCGTTTTTAACTTAGAGGCTTAATTGAAAAATCCACACCGATGATTCATATTTTTTTATAAAAAAAAAAAAAAAATCCTCCCCGAATTTGAGGTCAAAAATTTTGATCAATAAGTATGTCTATTGAATCATAAATTACACAAAAACATAACTATTTATATTTTCACAAATGTCATACATTTTTTTTAATTTTTTTTCACTTAGTTACATAAAATTTTTTTTTTAAAAAAAAGAGATAATATTTTACAATATCACCAACCCAAAAAAAAAAAGAAAAAAAGTGCTCATAGGTAGAATAAATTTTGTGGATGTACATTTAATCCATTGAAAATCTCGAAAAATAATCAAATTTTAAATCTTTAGTACAATAAAAACGGTCACTTGATCACTAAACTACAATATTTGATAATTCATATATTTTTTTTAACTCTTACATTCATCTTTCTAAGAATTTAATTTAAAATTTCTAAGATAGATGTGGAGCTCTTTGTTATTGGAATAACTTAAGAAACAAAAAATATATATTTTATTTTTTTTCGACGGTGATATAAAGTGGATTAATGGCTAAACATTTTAGGTAAACCAACGCAGGCCTCACGATGATGATTATTATATAAAACTATAAGCCGGATGAATTGTTACGTGGCGACTTAAGTTGGCTTTTATTTTTAATATTTTAGTGGATGATTATTCAATGTTTCACTTGTGAATTTGGTGACATTGAATGTTTCTTACAGAAAGAAAAAGGTCGCCTATGGCGGTATTAAAATAGCCATTTGAGTGCCAAGACTTCCAAATCTTAGACGTGTCCATTAATTAATGCAAGAGAGATGCAGATTAATAAAATAGATTGATATTGGTAAAATTTATAAAAAATAGGCACTAAAATAAATCTCAGTGGATAGTGGATAGAATAAATTAATGAATTATTATTGGCACAATTATTATTTTAGCTTAATTATTTTATTACAAGCTAGTATTTTGACATTGCAAAGGAAGAAATAGATTACAGAAAAACAATGGTAAACAAGAGAGAACCGTTGACCGTGTGATTAATCAATCAACTATTGGGTTATCAACCTCATAGGCATGTTTGGGTTTATTCAGATTTTAATTCAAGTGTTTTGAGTTACAAGTCAACCTTAATTAAAACAGGTTGAATCTAATTAAATTTTAGATAAACTCAGTTTTCTCAACTAAAACTTATAAGAAAAGCCTATAAGCTAAGTCATAGCGCAGTTATTAAGGTTCTAAGTCAAATGTTATTTTAATTTAGAAATTAAAGAATATTTCCCATCAAATATTGAAGTAAGAACAGACCCCAAACAAAGGTTGTTAACGTTTATGATATACAACCGTAAAGAACAATCATCAATTTATGGTACCAGAGGAACTTCTGTTCACTCGGTTAAGCTTTAGAACAGGCATATCTGATTAAAGCTGGAAGTTTCAAGTTTGAGTCTAGACGAGAACAATTAACCAAAATGAAAAAGGCAAACCATGGACAAGTTTAATTTATACAATTGAAACCTGGGAATATGGTAGGGGTAAGGTAGAAAGAAAATGTCAAGTATTGAATTAGCTAAGTGTATTGGTAGGAGTAAGGTAGAAAGAAAGTGTCAACTATTGAATTAGCTAAGTGTATCAGCTGATCTGATCCAAGACTGTTATCTAGCAGCTGGGACCAGGGAGCCATTTGACAAGTCATGGCTCTCAATCTCAAGAAAGCTTGTCAGCAATGTCTTCCTTGAAGATTGTCCCTTTGTGCTGCTAGAAGCTAGTTTCCCACTGCCATCATCGGTTCCTTTTTCTATGTTCACAGCTTCCTGTATTGCCAGGATTATTTCATGCATCCTTGGCCTGGAAACTGAACGCTGCTCAACACATTGGATAGCAACTTCAGCAATTCTCCAGATGGACTCTATCCTGCAATTTCCTAGCAGAACTTCATCTACAATACTTGTCACGTCGCCTTTGCGAATCAATGCCCTTGCCTTAAAAAAAGAAAAATTAGTTTAGAAGATTGTCTTTTGCATCAATGTCTGTATTTTGGCAAGGCCTTTTATGATGAGAATTCTGAGTCAGAATGTGAAATGAAGGGAAATTTTCACCCGCATACCCAGTAAACAATGTTCAGTTCATCTCCAAAATCTTCTGTTGAGACAGGTTTTCTCCCAGAGATCAGTTCCAGGAGGACGACACCAAAACTGTAGACATCACTCTTTTCGGTCAATTGCTGATTGGCATAGTACCTGTCCAGGGAAAAGACATAATGGTTAACTGCAGACAGAAAGGAAGTAGTCAATTAAGCAAACCTGATCAGGATGCCTTACTCTGGATCAAGGTAACCAACTGTTCCTCGTGCCACACTGGATATATGGGTTAAATCGTCTTCAGCTTGTCTGGAAAGCCCAAAATCTGACACTTTTGCTCTCATGTTGATGTCCAGGAGAATGTTAGTTGTTTTTACATCACGATGTATAATGCTGGGGTTGCATCCCGTGTGCAAGTAGTCAAGGCCTACAAATATCTAAAATTGTGTACATTCTACGAGCTCAAAGAGATATATAATGCACAAAGACAAAAGAAGTTTCATATAAAACCTTTTGCTGCATCTTCAGCAATCTGTAGTCGAGCTAGCCAGTCTAGCTGCTTTTGATTGACAGAACCTGTTAGCAGATCATGTTGTTTTTTTCATTTCATTAGTCACAAAACAACAGAGAAGACAGTACATGAATGTGGACTAATTGATGTGTTCAGACCATGTATTCTATCCCGCAGAGTTCCATTGTGCATGTACTCATAAACTAAGATACGCTGATGTCGTTCTTCACAATAACCAATCAATGGAACCAAGTTTCGATGATGAATTCTCGACAGAAGAGCAACCTGCAAGAAAGCTCCCATGACTAATGGTACCGAACTGCAAGAATGTTCCCATGATTAATAAACTAACTCATAACATTATAATGTTTCTGAATCCAGATGTGGTAGTTCCATGGAATTCTAGTTGAAAAGTTCAAAACTCAAGCAGCTTCAGCAAATTGTGTGCTGAAGATGGCAATACCTCAGTCACAAACTGTTGAGTGAGATGGCTGGACGAGTCTGCCATTATTTTGACAGCCACTTCTTTCCCATCTTTCATCTGGCCATAGTAGACAGTACCAAAACTTCCTTTCCCAATTTTCTTGGAAAAGCCTTTAGTAGCTTCTTCAAGCTCCACAAATGAGATATAGTATGAAACACCAACATCCATCAAGTGCCAACCCCGTGCAACAGAATAACTGCTCGAGGGTTTGGTACTAGCACGTGGAGAATTACCTGGCTTGACAAGGGGGTCAGATAAAGGAAAGCAAAGGCCTTAAGAAAGCAACATGGAATAACTGAACCTTTTGCACCTTGCTTATCGGCTTTTGGATGAGAATTCTTCCTTCGAAGGTTACGGAAGAATAGAGAACTTCCTACCAAGAGAACTAATAGTATTGCAAGTATGCCAATCGAAGTTCCAAGTATCAGTTGGAAATGCTTACTCTTTTCTGCCACTTTATGCAGTCCAGGATTGGCTTCATAGCTGCAAGACAAAATGAAAGAGTCCTCTCTAACAATTTGCATGCCATAAAGTTTTGGATTCTTAATGTCTTAATATTTTTATCATGTCATGTTTTGTTTGATTTTCTCAGAAATTGAAAGTTGGCTCCATGTGATCCTTGATGCAAGTGCAGGAAACATTACTCTGCCTTGCAAGTTAGAGATCCTAACATGCAACTTGGACATATGATAAAGCACATACATCTCCAACCCATTGATTGTTTCTGGAACCGAAAAAAGGTGTAAATTTTATTCATAATGCAATGAAACTCCATTAAAACTAGTTTATAAATAATCAGAGGCATACTCACTTGAAGATTACTTTTCTGGATAACAGTGTTTGGGGTATTTCTCCACCAAATGTGTTGTTTTGTATGTAACTGCCATATAAGGATTTCACAGTTAATATTTGAATAGCATGCCTATATACACATGCCTCACCACCAGAATAATTAAGAAATCCCAGGGTGCTACTCACAGTTCTTGCAAGTTTGGCAGACTACCAAGGTATTTGGGCAATGAACCAGTCAGCTTGTTGTTTTCCAAGTGTCTGCATGATCATCAAATGAGCAATCTAGTCTACAGTAAACTCACAAAAACAATGCATGCACAGTAAACAAGTGAATGGTAAAACTTACAGAATCTTCAAATTAACAAGATTGCTCATATCCTGGAGTGGTCCTGTGAGGAAGTTACCATCCAACCACCTAAAAAAATAGGAAGGTTTGTAACAAGGATCAATGTAACGAGTGTAGTATGTTCATAGGATAATATCACTTACAACTCTGCCAATTCTTCCATGTTATTGACCTCAGGTGGGATCTCCCCCTTCACATTCTTGCCCGACAACAAACTGTTTGCAAGACCAGTTACACCAATCAATCGTGAGACTAAAAAATTGAGCTTAGAATGTGGGAGCCTCTGATAAATTGGCCTAATTATTTACGCACAGACTAGTAGATACCATAGAAAGTTATTATTGCATCCATTTCTACAGCCTTCACTATGTATGTACAAAGAAAATATCTGACACATCCTTTCCACAAACTCATGAATTAAACCTGCAAATGCATTAGCCAAAATATTTTACCATTTTAGATGACGGTATGAAGTTACTACAATGCTTCCCACTAACAATTAGTGGCGTTACAAGCTGTAACTACTTTGATTAAAATGCAGTAATTGTCAAAATGAACTCACAGTTTTTTTATTATCTAAGAGATAGGAAAGTTACATTTTTGTGATCCTTGGTGGTGTGGCTGAGGAGCAAGTCACCCAATCCCAGTGAGCTGGGACACAAGGATCGCCGCCTTCATTCGTCCAATTGCTTCCAGCAGACCTGGAGCGAAAGGCATCGAGAACAGCCACTACAAAGTGAACATATGATTAATTTATATAATTGTATCAACTAACCATCATTTTTACAAAAAGTCATACAGACTAATCAAGGCTATACTATACTGAGATTGCACACTAACCATCTTGGCTATCTGTCTTTGATGCAATCTTTAAGTATTTGCTAATTTCAATTGCATTCAAGAGTGGTCCTTGAGTAGAATCTGGGGTCTTAACAAAAGAGAATGACAGAACAAACTGCAGAGTCACATTCATGTAGCTTGGTTCATAAAGTCTGTAGCTCCCATTTGCATTTTCTGCAATGTTGACAACTGCATTACTATAGTCAGGAACATTAGGCAGCTTCAGTTTAAATTTTCGAGTCTCATTTGCCCTAACATCTTCAATTTCAGCAAAATACGCATAGGCTCGAGCATTGGCAGGGAAATCCTCAAGATTCAGTCTATAACTAAGTACTCCTTCTGTGCCAACAACAGCTGTCTGCATAACTTTGACAGGAGGGTATTCTCTGGTCATAGTATCTACATTCTTTGATGTATTGATTCTAACTGTGCCAGAGGCCACACCTACGAGGTAATTTTGCCTTTTATCAATATCTGATTCCCAAATTCTGTCGTAGGGGTCATCTGGGTACCTGAGAGATACCATCATTCAGACATCTTTGTACTAGTAACATCAAACTGCAGATAATCCTGTGCAGCAACACTTGAATTCATCTTACCTCAGGACATCCTTGCTTGGAGCACCAAAATTTACTCTAGCTGCTATCTTTAAGAAGAAATCATCCTCAAAATCAGTGGCATACATTGAAAGGTTCAAGGGCCGAAGTTCTAGAGTTGATACAAAGGGAGAACCAGTTGTAGCACAACATATGCATACATCAACTGAACTCGAAGGAGCTCGGATAATCATTTCCTTCACATACACTCTTTGAGCATCCAATATTGTCACAGTTGACCATTTAGTTGCATCTAAATAGAGCTTAAATTTGGGGTAGGCATCTTCATCTGCCAAACTGCCATATTGGAATGTTGCGCGCACAAGATACCGCCTTCTCTCTTTGGTGCCTAAACTGTAACAATACTTCTTGTCGTCTGTAGGAAAGTCTCTGCGTCTCCGATACTGCATCAAGTTTCCATTTGGATTTTGTACCGCGGCTGATTCCCCATGGTTCATCAGACCATTGTCTGAAATCCATGACAGTTCAGTTCCCGGATCCCTGTAGTTGTTAGTGCCTCCACAATCTATACTGACGAACTCTGCAACGTAAGGATTGGTGAAAAAAAAATTTTTACTACAGGCATAATTATATAGAACAGAAAGACTAGTGTCTAATTTTGAAATGAATAAATTGCCACTCTTCTCTGTCATAATTCCCATAGAAACATTTTGTGGGTGCTAACTGTGATCTGGTTGACAGTGCACGAGGCTTGCAAACTGTAGGGTATGGAAAAAGATACACAGTTTCACAGAGAGGCTGTTCCTGCTAACCGTGATCTCATACAAGGCAGAATTATGGTGAATTGATAGCTGAGGCTTTAGCAAGAGCTGAAAGTAAGCTATTATTTTCTGCAAAACCAAGAATTTTAAGTTTTCTTTATGGCCATTTTTTAGCAAAGAATTGCACTTGTTATTTAGCAGCAGCTTGATCTCAAGAAATTCTGTTAAATAAATTTCACATCTTTCCACGGTACCAAACTCAATAAACAATCTTTCAAAGAGCATAAGTGCAGATTGAACAACAACAACAACATACCTGTAACTTGGCACACAACAGAAGATACAAAGAATAGAAAAAGAACGAGAAAATGAGAGAAAAAAGCCGTTGAAGAACTGCAAGATGAGCCAAATCCCATTTCTTTTCTTCACCGAGTTTTGTTTTCTTTTGGTGGGGGGATATTTTCAGTGATTGATTGTTGAGTTCGGTTCAGCATCTAACCCAGCTTTCCCTTAACACCTAGAGACTTTTGCCTTTTTGCCGTTTATTGATTGATGAATTAGTGTAATGTTCACACACGTTCCTATTCTTTTCTCATGTGTGGAATCTTATTTTCCCAAGAAAAAGGCTTCAGTTTCACTTTCTTTCCTTTGTCAAAAAGAGTCACCTTGAGCTATGCAAGGTGTCCTTCAATAATTTTCTACTCATCCTCATCGCTAGAACACTAATAAAGCCGACACAGCTCAACTCCTTTAACCAAAAAAAAATCTGCATGACTACTCTCTCTTTATTATTGGCGCCAAAGTTTATAAAAAAAATATTTATAGATCACGATAATATTTTTTATAACGTCAAAATAAACACGTAAGTTGTAATATTGTGTCAAAAAAATTATTTTATTAAAAAAATTAAAATTATAAAATAAAATTAAATATATAAATTATATATTCTATTTTAATAATATATATATAGTTAATAATCAAAATAATTGAACGTGGGTCCATGTCTCCAATAATTAGTCAAATTTAGCGCGCATTGTTCAAAAAAAAAAATAAAATAATAATAATAATAATAGACATTTGTTTGTTTCTATCGTCTTGGGCCAAGACCAGCATCTTATTAAAGAGAGCTCAGGAGTGGGCCGTTGGCCGTGCAACGTTCACATCTGAATAAAAAGAAAACATTTACCTCGGGACTTTTTCCGGTGAATCAAGTTTTTTTTTTTTTTTTTTTTTTTTTTTGTAATTTCATATATCCCACGCTAGTGATGTGACAAAAATCATAATTGTTAATAAATATTTTTGATAATTATTATTAATTATGAATATTAAGCTAAAATAAATTTCTAACGTAATGTTGCTGTATATACATAGATATATATATATATATATAGAAATCTCTAAATTTTAATTTTGGTGAATTAAACTCCTAAACTTGTAACATGGCAATAATTAAGTCAAATCATATCTAATTAAAGACTTGACTAATTGTAAACATTGAACTAAAGGATAGATATATTTGCTGTCTTACTCTAATAATAAAATCGTATTATAAAATTCACATTATTAAATTAATTAATTATTTTCTATCATTCTATCATACACATAGGACACGATAATAACCAAAAACATGTAACAACATATAATTCTTGTGGTATTAGAATAAGAACTTCCAATTTCCACTTCATCATATGTGATAAATTTATATCTGTAGTCAAACTTTTACAATTTAATATTGCAAAATACAAAATTGGGGGACCAATTGGGCAAATTAAGTCTAAGCATAGGGACTAAATGACAATTATTGAAAAACTTAAGGATTTTTATTAAAAATTATATTATAAATATATTGGTCGTTATATTTGTATATAAAAATTAACTATTATTCATTTAATTTTTAAAATTAAAAAATAAATGATAATAATAATAAATTTAAATTTAGGTCAACATTGAAAAGAAATGCACCAGTTCGTTTTGCCCTTTGAGAATCACAAAATCTAGCTCTGCATACGTTAGGTTGGAAAAAAGTATACAGATGACGCGTATCCAATCTGAACAGTAAATTGATGTTATGTGGCCCCCATTTCCACCTTTAATCTACGAACGTAAAAGCAAAAAAGGGGTCCCACTGTAAGGACAGGTGAACTCTCTAGATATATAATCACTTTATACAAAGCTTTTTTTTTTTTTTTTTTAAAGTTTTTGGGTCTCCCGAAAAAAATTCATTCTTGCAGTGAAACCATGGAATCATTAAAACAAATCTTTGTGTAATATTACTCGATTATAACTTGCAGACTGTAAGTTCGAGTAAGCTTTAAAAAGTCTTAGTTCAAATTGAAACTAAACTAACACATTTGGGCTTTCTTTTTTTTTTTTTTTGAAATTTTAAACATCGATTATGAGAATATTTAAGTAGTTATGAATTTTAATTTTAAAATATAAAACTTTTAAAAAATAAAAAAAATTATTTTATCATATAATTTATAATTAAATAAATTTTTTAATAAAAAAATCACCACTGGATTTTGGCACATTGCAATTGAGTACTTGACCCCACTAATCACCCCGACAAGGAGATTCTTTTTCTTTTTTTTTTCTATATCACTGTAATAATTACTGGTCAGAGGGTGAAGTGTTGTAAGAAAAACAAAAAAGGATTCAAAGACAGCCACAGAAAAAAACAAGGCACTTCGAGGAGAGCAAACTCCAAATCATTACATTTGTGGATTTTTTTTGAGGAGGTCCGAGGAGACCTCGTGACTGGCCTCTAAGAGTTGGTGGCAAACTGTGTTTAACAGCTGGTTCCACGACAAGATAATCAACTCCTCGTAAATGCCTAAAGTTTCACTTTTTTTCCTCTCTCTCTCTCTCTCTCTCTCTCTCTTTATTTCTAAAGTGAGTATGCTCCAAAAGTTCCACTCTTTTTTTTTTTTTCTTTGTTTCCAGAGTAAGTGTGCTCTTCATTTTATTGACAGAGATTTTATTTTTCAAATTAAACCTCAATTATCCTTGCGAAGATAGAAATATGTATTATTAGAATTTATTTTTCCGATAAAATAAAAATATTATTTTAATATGATGTAATTTTTTTATGATAAGAATAAATATACTACCTTAATTATCTCACTTTTCAAAAAAAAAAAAAAATCCATAAATCTGGGGAACTCATTTAAAACTAAAAATTTATCAATTAATGCCAATGTTGAAGTTTCGAAACAATACCTGACGACTCATCTCAATTATTTGTACTAGCTGCACGTGAAACAAAAAAGTTTAGTCAAATCATTAGTACATCCTTGCACTGCAAAGCATTTTATTATTGTTAATCTTGTCGGTGGGGAGGAGATTTTTTTTATTATTATTATTAATCAAAATCAATATTTTGTTAAAAAAAAAACATTGAATAAAGTGTAACAGACTTGAACTTTCATGGAACGACTTCGGCTTGCTAGGCCGAGTCTTGGGCCTCCAGGCCCTTGAGTTTCAAAAGTTTCTTTATATACACACACACATGAAAAAAAAAAAAGAAAGAAAAAAACGGAGATTTTCAATCTTCTTAATTTAGTAGAAGTAGTGGTTAATTATTTTTAAATAATTAATTTTAGTTGAGTACAAGAGCAAACCCTTGATTGTGAGGAGAAGTTGAGATTCAAATTTCAATTCACTTAAATTTTTTATTTTTAAATAATTAATTTTAACTGAAATTCAGATTTAAGATCTTCAATTATGAAAATGATTCAATTAGCAATTGAACTATAACTCGTTGGTCTCTCGTTCAAATTTTTCACATAATGTGCGGAAGGAGAGGAATTTTTGGCGAAGTTGGGCCACAGATTAATGTATATTTTAATTAGGCTCGGATGAGGATAGCCCATTGAAATTCTGGCCCAATTGTGTATTAATTATAACCGGCCCATGCAGTCAATCAGCCTAGAATCCAGTTCCCTGCTACTCTTTTCACCTGTCAGTGATTGTCATGATTATCATGATATAAGTTGTGTATTCCCCGTGATCGATGGGTGTTACCTTTGGTAAAAGTGTTCAGTGAAATTAAATTAAATTTTTTTTAATTTTTTTTTATTTAATAATGTATAAATTTTTATAATACAATTGTGCAATATAATCCTTATTTTTCCATTTAATAAACTAAAAAAACATAAATGAGATTTAAGTAGTTTAGTAATAAGAAAAAGAATTTGAGACTGGATATGGCTTGGATTTTCCTCCAAGATTAAAAATTAAGGAGAGGAACGACGATTCGATGAAAGCCTTGCTGATAACTATTTCAAAGTGTACTTGTAAAGTTTCTTGTCAAAAAAGGAATAATTGGTCTGAAAAGCACAACTAAATGGACCATTATTGTACTTAAATTTTAGGATGTGGCTTGATCAGTGGAATGCCACATAACCCGCCAACCGTCCAAAGAGTAAAAAATTATTAATAGAGATATGAGAAAATTTAAGTGGACTTAAGAATAGTGGAATTAAGAAAATATAATTATTTTTTAATATATATATATATATATTGTATGTATTATAAAAATTATATGTATTCACATAAGTCTATTAATTTTGAATTCACCTGGTCAAACCCTATATATACTGCAGGTGGGTCTAGAAAGGTCAAAAATAAACCCCATCTATTAGGGGAAAAATGGTTTAGAAAGGAATTGGCATATTCTTGGAAAAATAAAATTGACTAGTAAACTTCCAGCCAGCTGGAAGAAATAGTTCCCAAGCAAAAAAAGCATAAAATTTAAATATATATATATATATATAAAAGAAAAGAAATGGTGGGGGAAAGAAAAAATTGCTACAGGAATAAACAGGCAAAGAGACAGGAGCACCTGGAGGCATCATAGGAGAGAGAGCATTATAAAGGGATAGAGAGCCATATTCTATCTTCAAATTAAACAAAGGAAAAGGCAATTCTCCACTCATGAGAAGTTGCATGGAGTTCATCCTCCCAGTTTTGTTTTGTCACTCACAGCATCCTCACCCCCCCCCCCCCTTGCTTTTTACTAAAATAATTCTCCTTCAAATAAAGTACTTTTGTTAGTGGGCATTTTCCTTTTTAGGGCCATTAGAGTTTTATTTATCCTGTTATGAAGAAGCCCTTTCTCTACCCCACTTCAAAAAGTATACCTTTAAGCAACATCAAGTTTTATTTTATTTTTTTATAATTAGTTTTATTATAAGATTACCCTTGGGAAGTTATCTCCAAAGACATGATATGATCGGCCTATCATTGAAGGATAAAAAAACAAAGGGTTAAGTCTACTAGCAAGGCTTAGGGAGTACTTGAATTTATGATATAAAAAATATACCTAAATGCAAGATTCCTTGGTACAAGTAAGATGCATATTTATAAAAATTATTTGTGTATTAATATCATCATTAATTATATATCTATAATAATTTGATATATAATTATAATTAAAATAATAATTATAAATATATAATAAATTATTATTATTATTATTATTATTATATTGCCTTACTCGTGCCGCTCCCGCATTAGAAGAGAGTGCGTCCGTTTTTTGTTGGTGCACATTCTAACGCAAGCCAAGTGGTTGGCCAATAGTCATCTTGTTAGGCAGATGATCAATCATTGCTTCTATGGTGTTAAAAAAAGGACAAAAACTAAGGTTTTCTTTAAACATGGTGCTCATAGCCTTGAATATTTAGCTTAATAGAAAAAGATAGTCCACTTCCTTTTATTTTTTTTTTTTTTAGTTGGGGTGTGTGTGTGTGTGTGTGGGTCAGAAAGATAGTCCACTTGCGAGCTTATTCCCTTGACTCTTTGAGATAAGGATGGAAGAAATTATTATTATTGTCATTATAATTATTCCTTTTTTTTTTTTTTTTTGCAATTATTATTACTTTGCGAGCTTATTCCCTTGGCCCTTTGATGAGGGACCTTGTTGTGATTTTGACCTCGGTTGTACTTGTAGGTTTGATTTATAAAGCAATTATGAGGCCAGGACTTTTCTACATCGTTTAAAACATGCTCCAATGCAGTGTAGAGCGTAGTACCAATTGTTAGATTCCACACCTGATCCGACAAGACAATGATATTTCATGTCACGAAACTATTGGAATTGTGTGCTCCAAGCTTTTGTTATCCCAACTCCTTGCCAGTTGAAAAGGAAAGAACCTGGTTGCAGTAGAAGAAGGCCTACACTCACAGTTGCCGGAGCCCCGGGCTTCTCGAGGAAGCGAACTCCTGCCTCCTTCGGTTCTACCGCAAATTGTGGGATCATTTGGGGCATATTTTTCGAGGCACAAAATGTTTTTTTTTGCAGTATCTTTACACTTGCAAGTTTTTTTTTTTTTAAGGTTAATATTTAAGAGACTAATTACTAATTGTTTAAGTGTTCAAAAACAGAAAAAAGAAAAATAGTTTATTTCCTCCTCCAACGAGTAAACATAAGGCCGGGACTATGGGGTAATACCCCTGATTTTCTATTTATTTTGACCAAAAAAAAAAAAAAAAGATTAAACCAATTTGCTTAGCTTCACAAAATAATTGTGAGTTAAACATCAAAATCATCTCTGAAAGTTTCACAAAATAGTTGATTTCATGCTTCACATATTTTTTTTTAATCAATTTCATCGTTCGCTCGTTTGATTAGAGTAAGTTGAATTCAGAATTGAGCGAAAACTGGCAATTACTCACAAGACAACATGGTCAATGCTGATCAACAATATCGTGAATTATATTATACGAAGAAATTGATGTGAGCCGCACTCTCTCACGTCAACGTATCCTAAGTACAAAATAAATAATTTAATGAAAAATACTCTTGGCAATAAGGGTCCCACACACACGCAATAATTGTCGTTCTATTTTCAGAACTGCTGCCTTGGTTTTAATGCATCGGTTTTGGCCCTAAAACAACGATGGTCTGCTCGTTTGTACGCTTAGTCCTTAATACGATGATTTTAACCTGTTTTGTTTTTAAAACTTTGCAGTATGACCATCAACATAATAAAACAATTCTCGTATTTTTATAAAATTTACGTCTTTTTTAATATTAAAATTATAATTTTTTAAATTAAAAAAAATTTAAAACTTTGAAGACAAAAATATATTTATTTTTTTAATCGTTTTTCTTGACAATAAAATAATTTTTCTAACATATTTTTCAATCTTGTACAAGATAATTATGGGCATGTCGTTCACTTTCTCTACACAGTGCATGGCAACTTCCTTTTTCTCTCTTTCAGAATGAAATTTCAGGCCCTCCAAAGTACAAAGAAAAAAAAGGCACTTTCAGTGCGTTTGTGCAAATGGAAGTCCTCATCTCCCATTATTTACGCATAATGATACTCCTGTGCTTTGAACTTAGGTATAGCACAACAAATGTACACGGTTTGGGTGCCTGATTCGGGTTGCATTATTGAATTTCTTTTCGTATCTTCTTTCTTTTTCGGATAAAAAAAAAAAAAAAATGTTGGCCATTGTCCCGGGAAGAAAGGGCAGAAAAAGAAGTGCTGAAAGCTCCGGCGAATGTGCGTTGGACACGACATGAGGCTTAGGAAAGGGAAAGGTAAGAAGAAAAACCGGTCTTAGCATGTTGTCGCAGGTTCTTGTGCTACGTCTACACTTTTCCCCTCAATTAATCCCCATGAATGCATTATTGCCGTTTCCGAAATAGCACACCAGTGGTGAGTGGACACAGAGTAAATACAAATTTTAAGTATTTTATCATTATAATTTTAAATTATATAATTTTTTTAAAATATATTATAATAATAATAATAATAATAATAATAATAAACATCGCGTAACAGAGACCCTTGATTATTTTTCCACAACAAGTGCAAGTGCAAGTGCAATGTAATATCATGTGTGTTTGTCTTGTTTCCTGTTCTTCGATTAAAAAAATGAAACTTCTTTGGCCGTGTGGTACACGGATTAGCATTCTGCCATTCCCGAGCGACCCTCCATCGAGAATTAGGAAAAGTGCTACGGGAGGACTCTGGGAATAAAATATTCATATCTACCTTAAAAAAATATTTTTGGTGGCCAAAGTTCCTTGCATGGCAAGACTTGGGATAGAGTTAATCTTATTCTTATATTAAAAAGATTTATTTCTTTTGTGTGTAACAGTATATCTTATTAATCTAAGTAAAACACGTACGACAATGTTTTCTTATGAATTGACGCTTTGATCGGAACATAACGTGTTATTATAATCAATGTTTTTACCCGTCACTGTCTTTTAATAAATTCTTAATTTAACTTTTTTATTTTTAAATATAATTCACCCTTAATGTTATATTATATAGTAAATAAAATTTGTCTAAAATAAAAAAATAAATAAATTTATATAATATAAAATTATATTTAAAAAATAAATATAACAAATACTTAATTTGAAAGTATTAAGGTACGAAAAGTAAAGAATCATCGCGATGCTATCGTGGAATAGTTCGCAAACGGACAAAAGAAAATTCTCCGATGCATGCACCGGCAGCAGGCCTTTGGCTATTTAATCATATGAATCTCCATTGGTGTGTGTGAGGCCACAGTTGCTGCATAGGAACATGTAAAGTGATACGGGAAGGATGTAGGCCACAAAATATTATTTTATGACAATATCGTAACGATGATTAATCATAAATTTGATTAATAATGGATTAATATATAATTACGAACATGGGAACCACAAATTTAGAATTAGAGTAGTAATGTTAAGGTAATAAAGCCATTTCTGATTTATGTTCCTCTTTCCATTAACATAAGTGGATAATGGGCAGGCCATGAGATGCCCCTTTATCTCGGGTTGGATCTCACTGCCCTGGTAACCCACCCAATAAGCTTGATTCTATCTGCAACTTGTCCAAAAGAATATACCAATCTCCCAATTTCCTGGTGTTTTACCTCATATTTTAACCTTGGTGGAATCTAGGGAAAGCCGATTTTTTTTTTTTTTTAATTTTAAAAAAAGAAAAAATCCATAGAGACTCCCTTTGTCCTGGTTAAAAGGAAAAGAAGACTATATAACTGTTATGTTTTTTTTTTTTTTTTTTAAGTTGGGGCGGAAGTTTATATTATTTAATTGTAATTATTAGTTATTAGATATTAAGAATACAATAATTATAACAAATGATTATATTTTCTGTATATCCTTCACATTTTTAATAGCTTAAGAAGCCCAAGCAGCGCCAAATATTCCACTTTCTCAGCCTTTTTCTATCAAAAACCGAAACAGAAAAACCTTGGGAAAATCCAAAAAAGAAATTTTAACTTCCGAACAAGACAAAACGAAGGAAACCCATTTCTTGTTTTGTTTTAAAGACTCCATTTCAGTTCGTCTTGTAATTCCATTAGCAACAAAGCACGTTTGTCTCTGTTTCTGTCGCTCTCTGTCTGTCTCTTTGAGATTTGTGTCTAGGGAACCGTGGCCATGTTGGAAAATGAGTTCTCTTCCCCACGAAAGGATGCTTTTCCCGCCGGTCTCCGTGTCCTCGTCGTCGACGATGATCCCACGTGGCTGAAAATCCTCGAAAAGATGCTCAAAAAATGCTCTTACGAAGGTCAAAATTTCTGCTACTGTTACTGTTTCTGTACTCTTTCTATTGCTTGTTGCTGATGAAAAGTTTGCTGAATATGTTGACGTGGGGTGGCTATTTTTCTGATATAATGAATGGATTTAAGCTCTTTCGTTGCTTAATTTGGTTTATTGCTTGGTGGGTTCTTTGGGGTGACTTCACTTCTTTGTAATAAGTGCATATAAAACTTCAAAACACATGCTTTGTGTCAGTGGTTCTTGTCGCTAATATCCATGAATTCCACTTTTGGGAATCTTTTTTCTGTTTCTGTAGAATATCATGTAATATTTACGAACTCTGCTCGATTAGTTCAGTTGTGAAATTTCCACTGTTCGAGTGATCTTGAATTTAAGTAAGAGTGGTTCCAATTAATATTATTCCTTCTTAAAAATTTTTCACTTGTTTTATTTAAAGTTATGTGATGTTTAATGGATATAATTCATTGAGAAATTGATTAACTGCAGTATGGTTTTAAGGGAAGAATTTCAGATTAATAAATTTAATCTTGTTGTTTGTGGCTCTTGATGACCTTGTGGGCAATAATTTTGTACAAATGGGAGTACAGTTTTTCTCTATTTGCAGCGTTATATTTGGCTTTCAGAACCAGCCCATTATACATTTGAGTTTCTGATATTTCAATTTTGCATGTGGCTTTAATGCTGTTCAGTGACCACATGTGGCTTAGCAAGAGATGCTTTGAACTTGCTTCGAGAGAGGAAAGATGGTTATGACATCGTAATCAGTGATGTAAACATGCCTGACATGGATGGATTTAAGCTTCTGGAGCATGTTGGACTGGAAATGGATCTCCCTGTCATTAGTGGGTTTCTTTCCATTATCACTTGGACCTTCATCTTTATTACCAGTCTTTTCCCTTCTTTTCCTCTCTTTTGTAGTAACTTGAACCCTGTTTCTGACCTTGTTGATTTTTGTTTCACAGTGATGTCTGTTGACGGAGAAACAAGCAGGGTAATGAAAGGCGTTCAGCATGGAGCATGTGATTATCTTCTCAAGCCAATACGGATGAAAGAACTTCGCAATATCTGGCAACATGTATTCAGGAAGAAGATACATGAGGTAAGAGACATTGAAAGTCTTGAAGGGATTGAAAGTATTCAAATGAATAGATATGGATCCGATCAGCTCAATGATGGGCACTTGCTTTGTGGAGAAGATTTTTCTTCAGCGAGAAAAAGAAAAGATGTTGACAGGAAGCATGATGACAAAGAGCTCTTGGCTGATAATTCTTCTACAAAGAAAGCTAGAGTCGTTTGGTCAGTAGATCTTCATCAGAAATTTGTCAAAGCTGTAAATCAGATAGGCTTCGATAGTAAGTGGTCCATTTATTTATCATTCTAAAATTTTGGTCACTGAAATGGAACTTTTAGACATTTATTTTTCATTGATGTGGTCAGCAAGGATATGGCCTGCATCTTTTATCATGCTTCCATGGAGTCATGACATATAATTTCTCTTTGGCAGAAGTTGGCCCAAAGAAAATCTTGGACTTGATGAATGTGCCATGGTTGACAAGAGAAAATGTTGCTAGCCATTTGCAGGTATCGATTGATATGTGATAAGGAGAAAAGCAATCATATCTTTCTGCCATTTTCAGCATCCACCTTTTTGTTTCTTCACTTTTGTCAATTTTTTTATCTTTAAGGGGGGGTTCTCATTTCAACATTTTTCCCATATGCAGAAATACCGCCTCTATTTGAGCAGATTGCAGAAGGAGAATGACCTAAAAACATCCATTGGTGGGATAAAGCAATCTGAATCACCTTCAGGAGATACTACTGTTGTTGGCATTCAGAATGCAAACAGCATACAGAACAATGATGCTCTGAACATCACCCACAGATTTTCTGGCAACAGTGTACTTGTCACAGCTGCAGACCACAAAAGCCATGAAAGTGATCGAAAGGGAATTGCATCAATACCTGTTCCAGAAACCAAAAAATCAGTAACTGCAGATGTTCCAGAGTCATGTAAGCTCAGGAATTCACAAATAGAACTTAGTCATTCTTCAAGTTCTCAAGAATCAGAAATAACTTTTGTAGCATGTGATTCCACCTTTCCAATGTCATACTCTTGGTGTGAAATTCCAAAGATTCAGCCAAAACAAGAGTATAAGTCAGTTCCTTTGGATGGTGGATTCAGGCAGCTGCCACTGCCAGGTCAACAGCAACACATGCATGGGGATTATCTACAGCGAGCCCCACTCGTCAGTTCTGCACCTTCTGTAAAAGAAAGGAATACGGATGTCACCGTCCAAGTTAAGCCTTTGTATGATGGGTTCAGGAGGAATGTCAATCATGTAGGTTCAACAGGAACTGCGGCAGATTCTTGCCTTGTCCAAGCTGAGGCATATGTGGCAAATAGTCAATCTGTTGATCCCATTTCCACTATTGCATCAAGCACAAAGAGTCAGAGTTTCAATCTGAGTTGCACTGCAGGCCTGGGATCTGCCCAAAAAGATACAAGTGCCAACCTTTGCACTTGGAGAATGCCAGCCTTTGCACAATTGGATCATGAACACAGCAGCAATGTCAGCCATGTAAGTTCAACTGGGAGTGCAACTGACTCTAGCCCAGTTCAAACCTCTATATGCATGCCAAGCCATCCAGCTGTTGAGCCCAGTTCCACTCACATATCAAAGATGAAGAATCAGAGCATCAGTCTGAATTGCATTGCTGAGTTGGAATCTGTTCAAAAAGTTGAAAATTGGGCAACAGCACCATTCCCAACTTTGAATGAGGACTTGGAATTCTGTTGGATTCCAGATGATTGCAATGCTATGAATCTTGGAGTCCGGAATGTCGACTTTTCAGAGTACTGTGATCCAGGTCTAATTGCTGAAGTTCCAATCCACCTGTATGATGCACTAAGGTCTGACTATGAGATTCCCTCCGATCCATCAGAGTTTTCTGTAATAGGTCAAGGGTTGTTTATAGCGTGACCTTCCTTTGCCTTCCGTGCATATTTAGTAAAGAGAGGATCGTAAGCTGTCTCTTTTTGGGTGACTAATATGTAAGGAGTGTCTCAACTCTGTGGAAGGTGAACGTTAGGCTGGTCTTGGATACTGAAACATGTATAATAGGAATGATGACAAACACTATGCCCCAATAAGCTTGCTTGCTTGTTTCAAGTTCTCCAACATTGGACTCCCATATTTGGCGTTATCTCACTTATTGTGAAAAATGCTAGTTTATGTGGAAGCATGTAGCAGTGGTCATTAACCCGGCAAATCTTGTTACCAATTGTCATTCGCCATCATAATCAAACACATCGTGTTCTAGCAGATACAATCCTAATCTTTAAAGTTGAACCGCATTGCCATCTCATTCAGCAGAATCAGTACGCAGTTGAGAAGACAGAATCTAAAGGTCGGTAAATCCAGACTGGTGGCAATCACAGTTATATTGTTGTCAAAGTTATTAACTGTGTCAAGATCTACACAACTACCAGCCCACTTGTCTTGGGGTAGCTGAGGATCAAGAAGTGAAATGGCATGTTTAGACAGATTTTGAATTCAAAGTTTTCCTTGTGATATAAAAAGGGAACGAAAGCAGTTGAACAGGAATGGATTTTACAAGAAGGAAGGAGCTGTACATGTCAGGAACGTAGAGAAAAACACAGCAGCCGAATACTCGTTTAAAACTTTGATTCCTACTAATAGATTGGTTGTTAGATATAATTATAATCTATCATAGAAAACATAATTATTATGCAAGTAATCTTTTTTTTTTTTTTCTCCTCGACGAGTTGTACAAATTATACCGTGTAAGACCTCATGGCAATCTTCCTTCTTTTTAAGGGAGTAAAAAGCCAGAAAAAAAAAAAAAAATCTCTTCTGTTTTTTGGGAACTCTTTTTCTGTTCTTTTTGGTAGATAACACTTGTAATAACTTTTCTATGGTCTCAGTTTTTCACTCTCGCTGATCTTTCTTATGAAGAAGAACCACTTTGAAGGTTTATTCATTCTGTCACTCTAAAGCTTGAATCTCAAACTCCTGGCTCAATGGGTACACTCCAGATCCAGGCAAGAAGAATAAGAGAGATAGAATGTGTGGAACTTGTAGGAAAATGAAGAAGCATCTGTGTGTGGGTGGCTTTGATTGCCTGTAAAGTTCAGATTTTTATTTTTCTTCACTAGTATTCAAATATTCTTGTTTCGGTTTTGCGGAGTTCTTGCTTGCAGTGAGGAGGAAATTTATCCTCAGAAAATGTCCTTGTTAGTGTTTTATATTTTTCATGACTTAAAAGGAAAAGGAAAAAGTGCTTTTCAGAACTCAGTTGTGTACTAGTTTGAAACAATTGCTAGCAGTATACTATTGGAAGTTGCTTACATTGTTGGAGTACTCCTGAGATGTTTTTTGGGTTACCAGTTCCAAAGTTTTAGACCTTAGTTCTAGGCCTTCTCAAGGTCGGTTTCTTTGCATATTCAGCAATCAAGCTCCACCATCATAAGATGAGAAAGTGGCTGCATAAACAAGGGCAGATTGGCCATTTGGAGGAGGGTCGCAGTTGTTTTTTTTTTTTTTTTGAGCTTTTTCTCCAGTTAATTTCCAACAGGTTTACCTGGTAATTGTTTTGCAACCTTGCTTGTTAAGTTTGCCAGCCAGGAACAAGTTGAACCATCCTTCACTTCCTTAATTATGCAAAGCAAGCAGCTTTTCCCTTTTTTCTTTCTTGGGGTCAAAGAGCAAATTGCCTTTGGTTCTCACAAATGTATGGTTGCAGACGAGACCATAAGTTTCATGTGCAAAAATATCTGTACAAGCAAATTATCAGCACAAGACATACACCATAATCCTACAAAACTTTCTACCTGTTAATACCAGCTAAGTCAAGAACAAAAAGCCAGAACTGAGGAAAAAAAAAAAGAAGGCAAAAGGAAATAAGGAAGTCTTGTTTATCCGTATTCTTTACAAGTTGATCTCAAAGATCAACCCAAAAAAAAAAAAACAAAACAAAACAAAACAAGATAGACAACATTAAACACTTAAAAGACTCATAGAAGTCTTATTTATCGTATTCAAACTCATAACTTTTGGCATGTTCTTGAAAGATTTCTTCGCTTTTTACATGGGATTTATCATTAGATCTAGTTGAATTTCTCCATTTATTATTATCGTTTTTAAGGTTGACCGAATCTAGTCCAGTAATTGGACTACGCTGGCCCGTTTCTGCTAGTCATTTGTAATGACTTGCCACACCTTGATCCAGCATACATATGGGTACAAAAACAGCCGTATACCAACTGTGATATGTGAAATCCATGCATGCCATTCTCAGACCTGACCCCCTTTTCTTTGAAAGGTTTGTTACCTTAGTTTCATTTAATGTACGAGTTCAGCACATATGAATAAATATGACTAGACAACTAAAATTGGACGATGACATATCCTATCTTATGTTTGGTATAGACAAAATATGACAATTTTATTATCTCATAGTACGACTGTTAGCTATTACGTGAAATATGAAAGCCAATGATATGCTATTTTTCATATGAAATAAGAAGTAGTATTTACACACAAGAATGGTTATGGTGTATTGCCCCATAATGCCAAAAGGCCCAAAACAAGCCAAGAGGATTGACAGTCTAGATTGTACCATCCGTGATTTCGCCAAAAGGAAACATCTCATACAGATTATTGAAGCCATCCCACGAGAACAAAGAGTCCTCCACCACATTACCGACCCAATTATTACAAGGAAATTCTCGCAAGACAGATTCATCAATTATTGAAGAAAATGAATCAGAATGATCATTTTGCACGGTCAAACTCGATCCTGCTTTCAACTCCTCGTTGGAATTCATTTTTTGTTGGACCATGGCTCCTGGGCAGCATTCCTTATTATTTTCTCTCTGATAATAGCCTTGATTGTTCTGCCACTTGGGCTCCATGCTGCTCAGCGCAGTTTCTGTTTCTTCACAATTCTCACTTTGCTCAATTGGCTTCTGGGGTTGGGAATCCTTGCCAAGTAGCTCCAGTTTCTTCTTAATTCTCGTGTTCCAGTGGTTTTTAATCTCGTTATCTGTACGGCCTGGCAGATGTGCAGCAATCTTGGACCACCTAAAATATATATATAAATATATATTGAAAATGGAGTGATGTGCTTCAGAGAACATTTAAATTTGATAGAAAGTAGTTAGGCATATGGATGGTAATTACTAAGACCTGTTGCCCAAAAGTGAATGAAGCTCAATTATTTGATTCTCTTCTGCGTCTGATAAAGCCCCTCTCTTGAGATCAGGCCTCAGATAATTCATCCATCTCAACCTGCAGCTCTTTCCACACCTAAGCAAACCTAAACAACCATATAAATCAAACCGTTTAGCTTAGTTAGCTGATACTCAGTTGTTCTGAAAAAAAGAAAAAGAAAAATAAAAAAAAAAATATATATATATATATATATAGCAGTGCATGAGACTCCACGTGAAATATGGGCAAGTCTTATCTCTGTAGACTGTTTTTATAACTCGAACCTAAGAAAGTATGCAAATTTTCTTATACCTGCAAGTTTAGGAACTTGTCTCCAGCGTTGTATCCCATTGCTGAGGATGAAATTCATGAGCATTTGATCTTCCTCAATTGTCCAGGGCCCTCTCTTTAGCCCAACTTTGTCACAACAAGGCTGCCTTCCCATTCTACATGAATTGTGGCTCTGAGGCTGGTCAGAGTGACAATACATGCAATGTGGCAAGAAACTTTTGGTTTGCAAAGGGGAAGTGCAGGGACATGCGGCCTCCCAGAAGCATACTATAAAGTCAAGCTAAGATTCTGCCAGTTCATACCCTGGATAAAGTAATATCTTTGAAGCCACTGATTGGGTGAGCAATATTTCAAAGACCAAAAAACTATGAAGAATGGTTGGTTATGTGTAATGATCAGTTCAGTTGGAGTTAGCAATTGGCAATTAGAATATAGAAAAGTTGTTGATGTCAAGTAAAATGAGAACGGAGGATCGAAGGCAGCAGTGAGTCATTGTCATGGATGATGAATTTTTAATTGGCACGCTAAGCCTCACACTAATTGAATATCCGACTAGAAAAATTCACCATTAGACGCTAAAAAGATTCCCCTGGTCAGCTTTTGATTTGGCCACCATTGTATCTGGGGTGCAACTCCTTTTTTTTTTTTTATTCTCTTTTTTAATAAGGGCAGCAACTATCCATTTTATTGACACCATGCTTTTCCTATTTGCTTTCAGGCCCAACAAAGAACACTACATTGAGAGCTTGCTTTCTATCATGCCCAATTACACAACCCAGAACTTAATTTCTCTCTACAGTAATGTTATGCAGATGCAAGCTGGTGCGAGAAAAATGTCAATACAATAAAAGTACCATGTGACGGTATCATATTGTCAATTGCACATTTGTCATTGTCCAATATATAATCATGATTAACGAAAAAATTCGCGTTTATATATAATTAATAAAGTACTTTTCATTAATGCAAATTCATGCCTCCTTTCTACCATACCTCACCGACTCCTCAATTTTTATTTAAATGAAAGACATGGCCAATCTCGTCTTCATAAGGACAATAGTCGTCAACGAGTAGCTGCAAATGTACGGATATTCCGCTGACTCGGAGGCTTCCTCCACTCTAAACTCTATACCAGATGCCCCCCAACTCAACAAAATATTCTGTGAGTACGTCAATTATAATGGTTGCGGGCCAAAATCAAGAGTCACAAGTTGACTGCTCGAACACTTTCAGATTGGAATTAACCTCACTCATGCCCGAATTTGATGTTAATAACCCATCATTATGTATTCAACATAAATCCCCACTTCATATTTAGGGGCAAGTTCGATGTTAATCTAATAGTGTTGATAAATATAATTTAAATAAATGGATCATTTTTGCTTCAATGTCATGATTTGAATCATACTTGGAAGAAAAAAGGGTCCAACTTAAGACGCATACTCTTGAAAACAAGAGGGCTCACACCCCCAGTCGCAGATGGAAGCCCATCCAATACTTGGTCCAGATCATTTCCATCATGGAATTAAGGCAAGGGGCTAGTTCCCAAGGCAAAACACCGTCAATTTTTAAACTCTGAGCATATGCCAACCGTGAAGTTCTTTCAACTGAAACCGAATATAACCACTCGAAGTGGGCTTTTGTTGGGCATGCTTCTCTCCCTGAATTTGAGTTCCTTCATTGACTTGTTTCTTAATGAACAATAATTTATGTCAAAAACACAAACATTAAATTTCAGACTTATTAACACTAAAAGTAAACGAAAAATATCTCTATTAAAAGCACTTTGAATTGATTGCATCGAGCTTTTAAAATACAGCAAATCGAAGAGCATCTTCAATTGATTAAGCATATCCCTTCTTCATCCTCAGTTCAGCTTTTGACTCTGGAAAATCATAAGAAAGAAACAATGCTTCTCCTTAATTTGTGGAATACAATAATAGACACATGGTGAATGAAAATGGCAGTCTTCATGCACAAGACTCTTGCTTTGGCACTGATTGGAGTATATGGAACATAAAGGCTTTCCTTTTACATTATGCAAAGAGGTCATTTCCATTATGCAAGACCTAAAAAAAAGTGTTTGTTGATGGAAGAAAATAACTTTCTAAGGAAAAATGTTGAAATTTGTTGGGGTAACTCACTTGGCCTTTTCTTTTGAATCTTCCTCTGTTGCCTCGGTTGAGGTTGAATTTAGAGCTGTTAACTTTCCAAAAGATTCTTTTGCATCACCGAAGAAGTCTTTCACTTTATCAAGCACAGTTTTGAGCTGGTCTTGTGTAGGCAGCTGAAGATTGGATAGAGATGCATCTTAGAAATATGAAGGACACTTGGATTATTAGAAAAGAAAAAAAATTGATAAGCTCCATTTTCATTGTCCATTTTTGGAAAAGCAAAATCACAAAAAGCTAAATCTAGCATGTGTTAGATAATACAAGATATGATTGGTTAATTCTTGTGCAATTTTAAGCCAAAAGAAACACAATGCTCACCTCAATAACATCTGTCGTAGAAATGGCAGCTCTCAGATTACCATTTTCCTGCATATTTGATATTTCTTTTCAGGCAATGAAATGGAAACATCCTTTGTTATTGTTCTTGCCAAAGTATGAAGTCTTTATTATGTAAAACCAGGTTTGATATGATGAATAAGAGAGGGCTACAACGTAATTACAACAAGCTTGTATCCATATCTGAACTCAGTTGCTGACCGCAACACACGAAATTGTTTAAAAGCTGTCTTCTGTATCTCCTTCTCATCCTAATGGAATAATAGAACATTGGTCAGTAATACAAAATAGAATGATGAGCCAACCTGAAAAAAGATGAAACATGTGCATAGCAAGGGTAGACAAATGTTCAGTTAGTGTAGCTTTGTCCCATAGCAGCGACCAGATGTAATTGTCAGCTTAACAGTTACAAGAGTATGCTATCTAAAGCAAAAATTAAGGCCAATGGCCAACAACGAGGATTTGCAAAGCCAACCAACATACTTATGAAAGCCTTCAGAGGCACAGAGATTTTATTTTCTGCATGCACATATTGCCTTATAAACACAGGAAGAAAGTTGAATTAAATTAAAGCATCGTCTATAACAGACGAGGAGAAACACAGGCCATGGGATGATTTGGGTTAACTATTTCAACCAATCTTATTGATGATCACATTCTAGGAAACCAACTTGTTCAAAAGGAACAAAGAGTGCTTGTCAGGACACCATTTCAAAACATATCTAAAAACATAGCTTATGTGAGTATTATGCCAAGATATGGAAATATCCAATGATGGGAAAAGAAATTTTGGTGACTGGATTTTATAGTCCAAAAAAGAGAACCACCAAAGTTACTATGAGAGAATAATTATGCTAAAGTAGGTATTTCACACAAAGAAGGACAGATAAAATTGCAAACAAAACTCACTTTGTAGATAACAGCTGCGAGATTTCTAGCGAGCGTATCTTTGTAAATATATTTCCCCAAAAAATTATCTTTTGCAGCAACCATGATTTTGGCAGTAGTTCCACCAGTTACCATGCTAAGTGGGTACCAAAGATAAACCTAGCAACAAAAGCAAAGAGTAGGTTCAAAGGGTGAGTCTTAGTGTAATGGTCGGATTCTTTCAGTATGACCTCGACAGTACAACTGTGAGTCGCAGAAACAATTTCTCCATAAAAGAAAAAAGAGAAAGGTAAAACAAGTTTTCACCTGCAATGATACCACTAATCCAATTTTCATCATTCAATTAAGTATCAAACGGTTTATTTGCTCATCATTTCAAGGGGCGACAACCCAAGAAAGGAGAGAGATTTAAGTTTTCTCCTAATAACTAAATGTTCTTATTATATTTCCTCTTTCTCTTTCATTTTCCCTTTTTTATTTTCTAAAATTTGCTTCCTATCCTTCACTAACTTATATTATTCTGGTCTGTAAATTGTATTTATTCACACACACCCACACACACACACACACATATATATAGAGAGAGAGAGAGATAGAGAGAGAGGTGGGGGGGCGCAAACATTAGCCATGCGGATGAAGATAACGAATTTGGGGTTGCCATCGTCTTCAATCTTGGGCAAGGGCGGTGGGGATGGAGGCCTCGAGAACTGACGCGCCGCCATACCTCTCTTCCCCTTGGCTTTAACCACCAGCAACGTCGTCACTTGCCCATGTTCTCTCCTTTGACATTCCTGTGCTGTCCTTGTCGTGGAGAAGAGAGAGTGCTTCGCCAGACCACTTTCTTGGGGGGTCGTCGACAATGGAAGCCTGACCAGTGCGTTTAGCGACATCCCCACTTCCATTTACTTCCTCCCACACTGCTCACTTTGCCTGCCACCAGCCGTTAACTTGGCCCGCCGCACTTCTTCTCTGTTTCCTAACGATTTTGGAAAGTAAATCTTATCCTCACACGCGCAAGGACAGCAACAAGCACGCGTGGCAAGGCTTACAATGTCACGAAATTCTTGGGTCCCACCATTGTCTGAAAGTCAAGACTCCTCCTGGGCCTCCGGAACTGGATTGCTCTCCACCTGTTCTTTGTCGGCTTGCAAAAGAAATGGCTTTGGTATCCGGTCCTCTCTACTCTCAGCCCATTGAGCCCACCCGAGTTAGAAAAAAGCAGGCTTCTTTGAAATAGAAACGAACCCACTGAGCTGGTTTAGCGGCAAAAGTCACACGAAGTCACATAAGAGATATGAAAGTCCCGTTACTGCGAGTTGGGGTTGATTGGGATGCAGTCCCAATTAAAGAGTAGATTTCGACCCGACAGAAGAAGATACGACTCTGCTTTAAAACGACAGTGAGTTTGCTGCTCATATGTCCCCCTAACCTAGGCCTCCTCTATATTGGTCTTGGTTTGCTTCCTATTTCACTCTCCTGGTTCTCCCTGTGCTGTAGCTTGTGTTTGCTAAGCTCGTTTTGCAAAGGAAATAATATATTGGGAAAGCAATAATTGAGGGCTTCGATCGTTAATAAACAGTACATGTCCCTTTTCAATGGTCACACAAAAGTGAACTAAATAAAATCAACAATAATTGATAATACCTAAAAATAAAATTTAAATGTAAATTCACGTTATTCAATTTTAATTATTAATTATATTCAATATATATTTTCAATAAATAATAAATTAATTATAATTAATAATTAAATTTAAGTAATAAAAATTTATATTTAATCTCTCAATTCTCATATTTAGGTAATAAAACTTAATTAATAAAAATACACAACAAAAATAAGAGTTCAATAATTAAAATTAAATAATTTAAATTTATATCTAATTTTTCAATTCTTTTATTTTAGTAATAAAATTTAATTAATAAATACACACCCCAAAAATAAGAATTTATTAATATATATATATATATTTTTTGGTAAATCCCATCAATTTTATTCCATTAAAAAGGCTCCGTCTTTGCAAGTTAAAGCACCATTGGTGGACCCCACCGGCTTCCCCCAACATCCCACGTCTGCATCATGCAAATCAAATCTGCACCAGCCCACGTGCACTTACTAGTTATGTAACAATCACAATGTCACTGTAACTGGAAAGTCACGCTCATGAGCCACGTACTGTAAATCGTTATTGCGGAGTTATACGGCTGAAGCCCGTAGTCCGTGCAAGCTGAGATAGCCCAAAATATGGCCCAAGACAGCGAAGCCTTATCGGCCCAATTTCTCTCCGTCTCTACTGACCTGCGGCTTCCATCTTTCGTTTTCCTTGTTAGTCTCACTGCGAAAGCGGCCAGGAAAATTGAAATCCCCATGGCTCCGAAGGTCAAAGACAAACAGAAACCGTCTCCGTCTCCGTCGCAGGCTCCGCTTCCGATCGAGGATCTCTTCACCAATCTCAGCCGGCACATCCGAGGATCCGAATTCGAGCAAGCCGTCAAAGTCGCGGAGCAAGGTCCCCGTTCCATCGATTCTCTATCACTGTTTTTTTTTCCGGTTATATTTGTTAGATTTTATAATTCGAATCTGTTATTCAATTTTTTTTCCTTTTTTTATCTGTTGTTTTTGCAGTCCTCTCGATAGCTCCGGGCGATGAGGACGCGCTACGATGTAAAGTCGTGGCTCTGCTAAAGGCCGATAGGATCGAGGATGCTCTTTCGGCAATTCAGTCTGCGCCAAAGCGTCCTGCTGACTTCGATTTCTTAAAGGTGCGTGAATGAGAACAATGCCTCATTTTTTCTTTTTTTTTTTTTGGGGTCTTTTCTTATGAGGATCGGAGTAACATGGAGGTCATGGATTCGAGTCGCAGAAATAGCCTCGTTGTGGAAAAATAAGGGTAAGCTGTACATATGACCATTCCTCAGTGTGTGTGGGAGACGTGTGCACTGGAAATGCCCTTTAGTTTACACGTATGAGGCTCGGTCATATACTGTGGTCAGCTACTTGTACGCATCCGTTGGTTCATGTTAATTGGCCTTATATTACTTATGAATGGTTCCTGTGAATTGGTTGAGACTTTGATTAATGAATTTGTTTTTTGGAGGTAATTTTACTTGCTTATTGTGCCTCTAGTCATTCAAATCAATCGCTTCCTTGTCACATTATTTAGGGTGTTCAAGGTACCTAGATTTGTTGAATTTGGTAATTTTGTGAATTTGCATGCAGATATTATTCCATGTTTTGCCTCTATTTAATGAACTTAATGTATAAGTGCCTTCATTTCCTTAAGCTGCCCATTGCGTTGTCTTTTCAACTTGGTGAGATGACGAACAAGTTAGATGAGACGTTAGTTTTGAGTGTATATCCATAAGTGGTCCTCATAGATATCTCAATGGAAAAATAAATGGCTAGTTTGCTGCAATTGATGGATAAATTTTTGGGAAATTTGTTTCATGAGCCCTCCTCCATTTGGTTGTGTTTCTCTATTGCTCCAAAAAGATGCCTTTTTGTTTCCCTCTCAACCTGACATTGTCCCTATATGTAGGCTTACTGCCTATACAGACAAAACAAGTTGGATGAGGCCTTGGAGTCCTTGAAAAGCCAAGAGAGAAATTCAGATACAATGTTGTTGGAAGCTCAAATTCTGTATCGTCTGGGAAAAATGGATGCTTGTGTTGGTGTCTACCAGAAGCTTCAAAAATCCAAGATTGAGTCATTAGAAATAAATCTTGCTGCTGGTTTGATATTGGGTGGGAGGGCTTCTGAAGTACAGGGAATGATGGAAGCTAATCGGATTAAAGCATCTAGCAGTTTTGAGTTGGCATATAATGTTGCTTGCTCCTTGATTGAAAGGAATAAGTATGCAGATGCAGAACAACTCTTGCTAACAGCCCGAAGGTGATGCACTAGTTTTACTCAGTGTGAAAGTTGTTTTTGGATAGCTTATCAGGAGAAAAAGAAAACAAGTTTCTTTCTGGTAGTTGAATGGTATATGATATTTTGCTTATGAAGTCCAAGTTCGTTTCAGTTTCTCATCACTTTTCATTTATCTTGTGCATCAATTAGTGAATTAGCAACTTTCTTGAACATAAGAAGTTAAGCATGTGTATTATTTGCTGTGCAATGAATACACGAAATACATGTAAGGTAAAGCCTTTAGAGTTTATACATCATTTCTAATTTTTTCTCTTTCTGAAATACAAGTACCCTTCCTGCTACAATAAGTGTTGCTGATCTTTTGCACACCTCTCTTGTTTTTTCCCATTTTCAATTGTAGATGATCCTTTATTCATTCCCTGAGTTCCCCCAAAGAGGTGAGCATGATTAAATCAACCAATGCTAACGTGCATTTTTTTCATTTAATTTTACATTCCAACAGAATTGGTCAGGAAACATTGATGGATGACAACTGGGCTGATGATGATATAGAGGTTGAATTGGCTCCCATAGTTGTCCAATTGGCTTATGTTCAGCAGGTATGAATACTGACACTGTATAAACTTTGGCCATTTACTTTTTATGGCCTCGAGTCTTTTTATTGCCATTATGTAAACAGATTATTTCATCAGCTCTTAGGAAGATCACAAGAGGCCATGGAAGCTTATGCAGACATCATTAAACGAGGCTTGGCAGATGAATCATCTTTGGCAGTGGCAGTCAATAATTTTGTCAATTTGAAAGGTTCAAGAGATGTTTCTGATAGCCTGAGAAAACTTGATCGGCTTAAGGAACAAGATGCACAGAATTTCCAGCTTGTTCATGCACTTGACAAGCTTTCTCCAAAGCAAAGGGAGGCAATTTATGCTAACCGGGTGCTTCTACTGCTCCATGCAAATAAGATGGATCAGGTCTTCTTTTGGCTTTTTTCTTTTTTTTTTTTTTTTTCCATGTGATTTATCCTTCTCTAAATCTATACTGATTTATTTACTGAGGTTTTATTTCTGCCTCAATGAAATTTTCTATTGCCAATGTTTAACAGGCACGAGAACTTGTTGCCAGACTGCCAGACATGTTTGCTGACAGCATTCTGCCAGTATTGCTTCAAGCTGCAGTCTGGGTGAGGGAGAACAAGGTTGGCAAGGCTGAAGAAATTCTGGGGCAGTTTTGTGAAAAGTTCCCTAATAAATCCAAGGTTATCCTTCTAGCAAGGGCACAAATTGCTGCTGCTGCTGCTCATTATCAGATTGCAGCTGACTCTCTGGCTAGGATATCTGACATACAGCACATGCCTGCCACTGTTGCCACCATTGTGGCTCTTAAGGAGCGTGCTGGAGATATTGATGGTGCATCTGCTGTGCTTGATTCTGCAATCAAATGGTGGTCAAATGCCATGACAGAGGACAACAAGCTGAATGTCATAATGCAAGAGGCTGCATCTTTCAAGGTCAGGCATGGGCAGGAGGAAGATGCTGCCCAGCTATATGAGGAGCTTGTGAAAAGCCATGGGAGCATAGAGGCTTTGGCTGGGCTGGTAAGTACAGTTGCTCGTGTGGATGTGGACAAGGCAGAAACTTATGAGCAGAAGCTGAAACCATTACCAGGCCTTAAGGGAATCAATGTGGATGCTTTGGAGAAGACCTCTGGAGCAAAGCATGATGAAGGTGCTTTCAATGCAAAAGTTGCTGAAGCACCCGAGGAGGTTAAGAAAGAGAAACCTAAGAAGAAGAGGAAGAGAAAGCCAAGGTATCCTAAAGGGTTTGACCCTGCTAATCCAGGTCCCCCTCCAGATCCGGAAAGGTGGCTTCCCAAGAGAGAGAGGTCAACTTATAGGCCCAAGAGAAAGGATAAGAGAGCAGCTCAAGTGAGAGGCTCGCAAGGCGCTGTTGTTAGAGAAAAGCATGACACTGGTGGTAGTGCCACTAATTCCAGCACTTCAAATGCAAAATCAACCCAATCTTCTACTTCCAAATCAACGTCACAAAATGCAGCTGCAGAATCATCAAAGCCTACGTCCAAGTCATCTAGAAAGAAGTCAAGGAATTAGCAGGAAAAATCCCATGACATTCCACCCTGACCCCTCTGTGGGATTTGGGGTTGCATTCTAGTTTCCCTTTTTGTTCAACATTAATGTTTTAGCTGTTTTCATGAGAATTTTTGGCCGACCTGCTTTGTCGGGTTTCAATTGAAAACGCAGTGAGAATTTCTGGTTTGCAGAATAACTTGTTTATTTTTATTTTTTGTCCAATATGCCGAATGACTTTGTGTAACCTGAAATTTGTTTTACCAGAGTGTAACAAAACGTAGAAATTATGTTCCATGGAAAGCTGCCGTGCATATTTGCTTCGAATTCAGGACTGGAAGTCCTGAAAATGACTTTAAGTACCATGGACTCAAGCTCGAAGACGTATCATTGCTCTGCTTATGCCCCATGTTTTGCTTCCGGTGTGCCTGTGGTCCGTTTGTTTGTGCCCAAGTCTACACCCAAATGGGCTTAGTTGGGGCTTGTAGGTTCAGCAAACGGCAACGAGACAACTTTACAGTCTCTAGCCCGCGTGGACATTAAAGGATTTCTGGAATATTTGGGCTTGGACGTTCCGCGTATTTGTGTTTTTATTTATTGATTGCTTGGAGAGGCAGAATGAATCGCCCGTGGTATCGTCCAGGTTTTTAGACCAAGAAATTCTTCCCTTGTGGCTGCGGGAAAGAAAAATGGGCATATGCTAATTTTAATTGGATAGTTCGTCTTGTAAGCATGGTTTCTTTTCTTGTCAAACCAACGACGTTTGGTGGCCAAGAAACAATAAATTGAAAGGACATCCAAGAAACCCACATTTATATGAGTACCGCAAAAGTCAACCAGCATCCACATTAATTTATCGCCGTCGAAGCCATACTGTGATTAATCATTTAATGCGTTTGTCTTTCTATTGAATTAAATTTTGACTTTTATATTATAATTTATCTGATGAAATATAAATTTAAATAAATAACGATAATATTTTTAATTTATTAGTAACAAAATTATGTATAAAAAATTATTTAAATTTAATAATAATAATGATTAATTATTCGTATAAAAATTAAATAATAAATAATAAATAATTATCAATTTATAAATGTAATAATTGATATATTTATAATATATATATATTTAAAAAAATATATATTTATCACAATTTTTAGAAATCTCAAGGACTTTAACCCCAATAGGAAAATTTAATTTATAAATAATTATGAAGAGTATATATTAATTTTTTTTTAAAAATGATAATAAAAAGGATGAAATTGAAATAATTTTTTGTATCTTACTAGCCAAGCAAGGGCGATGGTCAGTGATGTTGACGACATGCCACAGAAGCAGTCATAAAATTGAAGGAATTTCCTATTTGAGCTTATAAGAACCGTGTGAAAATAACACAAATCATGTTTTGTGGAAAAAAAAAAAAAAAAACAATGTTTGCTCAATTATTTTTCTGTTGGTGCTTGAATTTGTATGTTTTGGAACGATCCTTCGATTCATCTGCTTCCAACCTGAAATTCACCTTGCAATTACATTAAAAGCAACATGTTACGGTCAGAAATAGAATAATTCAAATTTACCGCAACGAGATGGTCAATCGCATAATCGAAAAATAGAATTGTCGAAGAATTAAGAAAACGTTGTAGTGTGAAAGCTTTATCCTCTTGCTATGCTCTATCTAACATAGGAGAGACAACAACGTATAGCGATATTGATCATAATGTATACAATTTATTTAGATAAAAAAAAAAAAAACTTTTATTTTCGTCTCAAAAAATGAAAAAAAAAAAAAAAAACACAGAGAAAACTTTGTAATGTGACCTAATAATTCAGTAGAGCATAATATACGACAGTCGATAATTCATGTAATAAAATGAAGGATTGCATAACAGTAACCTTTTTTTTTTTTTTTTTAAAGAATAATGATATGTGTTTCGAGTTGATATCTTGATTAAATTAGACGAACCCCACTTTAATTAACTTAGATAAATTTTATTAGATAAATTAAAAATACTAAAAGATAAAATTTTTTAATTTAACACTTTTCTTTTTTTTTTTTTTTCAACCTTTGTCTATTCTTAAAACATAAAACTAAGTTGTCACCTTTGTCTATTATTAGAGAGATTGTTTTCTATGATTTGAGTGCATTAAGTAGTTTTTTTTTAAGGAGCTATGAATTATCATCCTAATTTTCTATTTTTAATGAAAAAGAAGGGAAAAATAAAAAAAAGAAAACTGGGTCGTTAGACGATGGGATCATGGAAACATGGCCAATTTTAACCAACAGTCTTGTACTTTACCCGATCGATATCAAGAGCTCAGATCCCTCCGATCAACATCAAACGGTCCGAAAATCATAACACAAAATAAATCAAGCGAGGTGAAATGAAAATTGACGAAGACAGAGAGACCGACAGTCTCGGGAATTGGTCCCACTCTGGCTCCCGCCACAACTTGACAAGGAAGGCCACAACTTAACAAGGAAGGGTTATTTATTTTTTTATTTTAAAGGATATTAATAAAACAAAAACAAAAACAAAAAAAGGAATCCGACACGTGTCGGTTTCTCCACACCCTTCTCTCTCTCTCTCGCACACCTTAAGAACGGGGCCCGGATTCACCGTTTCCCTTCATTTCTCTCTCTTCATTTTTCTATTTTGTCGCATTTCTCCCTCTCTTTCTCTCTGTGGATCGAATTCCCCAATACCCAAAAAGAAAAAAGAGCATAAAAACCCCAAAGATTTGGATTTTCATTCTTGAAGGTTTGTAATTTCAGGTTCTTGAATTTTGTTTTTGGGTGTTTTTTTTTTTTGGTTTCTTGTTTTCGTTGTGATGTTTTATATACGGAGGACTCGATGCGGAGAGACTTAGTGAGTTTGGTGGGGAGGAATTAGGTTTTGTTTCGTTTCGATTTGGGGGTCAAATTATTGTTAACTCACCTTCTTTTTCATACCTCGGTTCTTGTTCGTTCCGTTTGTCGAGCTTTTTTCCTTGTGATAGTTTACTAATTGGAGAGAAAAAAGGTGGAAAAGAAGGAAGATTCGTTCGTTTCTTTATTTTTATTTTATGGGTATCGATGATGGTTTTTTTTTTTTTTTTGGGAAATTCGATTTTTTGTTTTAGGGTTGTTGGAGCAAGAAACTCTGTGAAATTTTTGGTTGCGTTGTTTTAGTTTGCTACCCAAAATTGAGGGATTTCTTGTTAGATCTCTTTTCTTTTATAACCCACATCCACTTTGTTCCTTTTCCTTCATTTTTGTTCTTTTTAGGTTTTCCCGTTTAAATTTACCAATTTTTTTAGATCGCCTTTTTTCTCTTTTGGGTTTGGTCGGAATATTATCTGAAAAAAAAAAAAAGAAAAAAGAAAACAGAAAATTGGGGATTTTGTTTAGATAGAATGGCCTTGAATTTTTCGCATAGACCCATTTTTCCTGCCCGTCTATCAGATGAAAATTTGGTTTCTCCAATGAGGATTGCAAATGGGTATCTTGTTGATGGTAGACCAGAGAAAGTTGAGGATTGCTTTGATTATGGAAGGGATAGGAGTGATAGGTGTGGCTCACAGGAGTCGGTTCATAAGGATATTCTTGATCTTTTGCCATCTGATCCATTTGGCATGGATATAAGCACAACGTTTACAGCAATTACGGGTTGGCTTGAGGATTTGGAGATGGATTATGGTGGGTACAGTAGGGATGAAATTGCCACGAGTGACGGGAATTGTCAATGGCTTGCAGGGTTGAATTTTATTTGGAACAATGCAATGAGGTTCCAGGCATTGCCTGGGAACGTGGGATTCGAGGATAAATCAAGTTTTCTGGGTGGATTTGGCAATGGATGTGTAGAAAGCAAGGAAGTTGGAAATGTATTTGGCCATGGTGCTTGTGAGATGGAGGATCATTTGAGTTTGGGGAATGAAATTATGGGGAGTAAAACTCCTTGTGTTGTAGATAAAAGAAGTGAAAATTTTGAGGAAGATGTTGGGTTTTGTTCTGTTGGAGATAATATGATTTGTTCTGACGAGGATGGAGGCACTCCTCATACAGCTTTAACGTTTGCCCTTGGTTATCTTGGAGTACGGGATCTCCTTGCTGTTGAAACTGTTTGCAAATCCCTGCATTTGACAGTACGGAATGATCCACTATTATGGAGGAGTGTTCATGTAGATCAACCTCTGAACGAGAAGATCACTGATGATGTTCTTTTGCAACTAACTAATAGGGCCCAAGGGAATCTGCAATGCTTAAATCTTGTGGAGTGTCCAAGGATCACTGATGATGGGTTGAAACATGTGCTTAGGAACAATCCAAGGCTGACAAAGGTGAGTTTGTTTCACCTAAATGTTTTTTTGGTTCCTAAATCTCTTCTGTGGTATATTGGGGTCTTGAAAAGATGTCAATTGTTTGCCTTATGAATTGTGATGCTTGGCTTAACTGTTTGATTTGAGATATTTAACTTGCAGTCGTTAACCTTTTTCTAATTTTAAAGGCATACATTTATGGTGGGTTTCCCTCTGTTTCATCATTATGGAATTCCTTTTAGAGTGATTCTTACAGACACTGCCAGATTGTCTTCTAGAAATGCAAAGCCAAATATTTCCCTAACATTACTTTAGACCAAAAAATATAGTCCAACATAAAATGTTGACAGAGTACAATAAGTGTGATATGACACATTGGCCTGTAGCTTATTGTTCTGTTGACTGCATCAGAAATATATTGTGCAAATAAGAACAATTTAGCATGTTTGTGTATGTTTGGGGCTCCAATAGGTCCAAAAGGGGTTTAAAAATAAGCAATGAACCTAAATTTTAATACTGCAAGCTGTGGTTTGTTAATTGGTTATCTTTATTTCCTAGCAGTTTTGAATGTTTTCTTTATCAAAGAATCTACTAAGTTATGTAATTCATCTCTTTCCTCACCCCTCTGACAAATAACATATAGTACAGCATTGAAAGATGCAGTGCACATTGGAAGTTCATAACCCTCATGCTTCCCTTACTATATTTAAATTTCACCTTCTGCTGCACTGCTGTTCTCATCACCACTGATAGATTATTGATATTTGCTGAAGCTCTAATTATCTTACTTTTGCTGTCTCTACTTTTGGATAGCTCTACTGTGTACCACCATACTGTGATTTAGTCATATTTTCAAGCTTAACTATTAGCTTTGTTGGTTTTTTGATCCAATGAATACTGATATTTAATTTACATGCAGCTTTCTGTGCCTGGATGTACAAGACTCAGCATTGAGGGCATTGTGACTAGCTTAAAGGCATTTAAGGCTGTGGGCACCCAAGGGGTGAAGCATTTAAGGATTGGGGGGCTATATGGTGTGACACAGAAGCATTTTGAGGAGTTGAAGATTCTTCTGGGCACAGATGGCCTGGTTCAGCAGAATGCTCGCAAGCCACATTTTTATCACAGGGGAAACTTTTATCTATCATGTGATGATAACCAGGCCATTGATATTGAGATGTGCCCTAGATGCCAGAACCTGAGGTTGGTTTATGATTGCCCTGCAGAGATTTGCCAGGGAAAAGAACATCCAACTCGGGAATGCAGGGCATGCACGCTTTGCATAGCAAGGTGTGTTCAGTGTGGTAGGTGCATAAATGACAGTGAATATGAGGAAACATTTTGTTTGGAGTTGCTTTGTTCAGATTGTTCGAAACACCTTTTGAAAAGCCAAGAGAAGCTGGATAGGAAGCTTGGTCCACCCAGGTCTCCTGCACTTCAAGAGCCTGCTGGTGGCCTGCATATCCATGGCTAGAAGTAGTTGCTGCGTATGTATTTTGCTTTCATGTCATCTTGGAGGAGTGCATATCCATTTATTTAGAGACTTAAGAGAACCTGGGGGCAGCCATGTTGGTTATGGTTGCCATTCTTTCTTGTTTTGGCTTCTGAATCTGCACTCTGTCTCATTCCAGTGCTTGTGGATTTAAGTTGGATGGGGTGTATTGGTCTAAATACACTGCACCCAGAGTATTGTTTTGTGGAGGAGATAAAATCAGGAAAAAATAAAGAGAAAGAGAAAAAATAATGATAACAAGAAGAATAGGAAGAAAAAAAAAAAAAAAAGGAGAAAAAAGAAACACAGGAAACAAGGGAGGGGCTTTGGTAGCTTCACCTTCTCAGCACACTTTGTTCACTGTGAAAGATTTCATCTGTTATTCAGCAAACTCCAGCAATGAGTGCATTGCTGATTGCCTGTGATGTTGGGGACTGGCATGTGAATCTGTAAAACAGTGTAGTCCTGCCTGTTGGACATTGTCCCCAAGTAGAGTTGCATGTTTTACACAAGGAGAATGACTTGCCTGTTGTACCATGACAAATAAGCCTCTGTTCTAATAAACTGGATTTTCATCCTGTCCAAGTAAGCTCTGACTTATTTTCTCTGCAGCAGACTGTATATTATTTCTCCTGTTACTGTGGAATGGAGGAGTTGGTTTTTAAGCAATAGTACATAGTTCTTATATGTAATATGGCCGACTGTGTCGCCCTGCTTGTACTGCAGCAATCTTGGATGGGGTCCATTGTTTCCTAAGAGCTTTCTGCTTTGAGTAGGACTATAAAATCTACGTACTTCGGGTGCTGATGTATTACAGTCCCACGTATGCCTTCATCTCTGTGTCTTGGCTCTTGTTGTAGAGGAACATTCTGTATTTTACTTTCCACGTCTGGTTGTATTTTATTGGGAGCATGATTCTTGTAGCTTGTTTTCTCGTAGAACGATTTTATGGGCCTCAGGTATGAGTGCCAAATTGTATTACTCCCCTTTTCGGCGAATAAGTGGATTAATAAGTATATAAGAATACTTTTGTATGTTGTTAGATTAAGCTTTTGATTATTACGGTGAAAGCTATTGCCAACGCGGGAAGTAAGCAACAATTACACAAAATTCTGCTTGAAAGCTGGGCAGATTCTGCTCAAAGGGTACCGCTAGATTGGCACATTATCATTACATTCGAAGATCAAACCCCATGATCATGGTCTATTTTCCTAAGATTCTCGTCACGGCTTCCATGCAAAGAACTTGCCAGCAGCAATATTCGAATCATATTTGAACTAGAGTTGCCTTATTTTATTGGAGATTCTGATCAACTTTAAGGCTAATTATGGTCCCTTTGGTTACTGCAGAACATAGGTTAGCAATTGCGTTGTGTTATGTCGCAGCCGTTTGATTGTTTAAAGGAACAACTTGAATGTTATGCATTACAATCTAAATAAATCTCGAGCGAAGAAGGAAATTATCCATCAAACTTAGGAGTTGGTTAAAAGTTCCTAGCAGACAGCCTATTCAATTCGTCCTTTAAACTTGCAAAATAAATCGATCGGCTATAACCTGCAGGCTCCTCTTCTCTGTCATTCCACCCTCATAATGCGAAAAAGTTGCATAAAAATGGTGAATTGGACGCCCCCATATTATATTAGTATGGTTATTGGTTGACTATTTTAATTTTTTTTTATGTGCGATTGCACAATCAACGATAAGAATACAAATGTGTATTCAACGGCTATTATAGTGTAATATATGATTACGTTTGTAATATATATCAAGTTGATTATTTACATGTTATGAAGCTCTTCGCGATAAATTGAACTGAAAAGAACTGAAGTTTTTAACTCTTATATAACCCCGTAGATGATTGCAGACTTTTGCAGACGTTGTAGTAGTCCTCTATGCAACTTCCGAGAAGCTGTATCATTGGCAACATTCCTGACAGTCCCTTATACAAAGGCTGCAAGCAAAAAGGAAAGAAATGCTGAAATGATCATACTCATGGAGAAACGAGAATTCCTATATTGAATAACAGTATTGAAGATGTGTTCTGGTGTTGAATGCTACATGTAGAGCAAGAGACTAAAAATGATTTAAACTGGAGGTGGCAATGGACTCTCTCAAGGATGAAAAGAAATGGTTGCTTCACGATCAAGGCAATCAATCTCTATCTCTGTCATTCTGGTGTGTTTCTTGCGGAGATATTTCATCCATTTCAAGCTTAACAATTTTTTCCCAATGCTGCTTTTATAGCCTTCTTTCCCCTTCTTCTTGTCATTCTCTGTCGCCGGCTGCCATGGAGGATCGTTGTCATAGTCCCATTGATCAGCCCAGGATAAACCAGAATCCATCTCTTCTCTCTCTCTCCCTCCCCCCTCTTGTTTTTATCTCTCCTGCATTACTGATTTTGCATATTGTGTTTTTAACAGCTACTTATTTTAGGTGGATTTTGCTGTGTTGATTTGCCTGAGAAGGCCAAGTTTTGTAGAAGTTGGTTATTCTGGCTGAGCTGCGATGATAGTTTAGAACGTTTTATTTAACCATTTGCTTAGATTGAGGAATAACTTTGAAAGTTAGTTACGTCGGTTGCACTTTTAGAGGATTGCTCGACGCCCTTTTGCTTATGTTAGCCTTATGTTGCTTTTAGGGGCTCGCAGGATATTTCTGAAGTTTGTCTTCTTACATTTGACTGCGAGCAATTGTCCTAAGTTAGCTCTTTTAACTTTTCCGACTCTATTAGAGATGGACGCAGGTTTTTGATGCAACCAATGATTTTGATTACTCTTTTGAGTTTACGAGAAAAACTTGCACATTCCTGACATTATCCTTTGCAAGAATTACGTGTATCAAATATGACCCATTCCCCCCCTTGCCTGGGAGAACTTCTGCATTCATCCCCAATTGTGTTCATTATTCATTTATTTATTTATCTTGCGAGACATTAGGGCAAGAGCTACTCAATGTGCACGGATGATGGGTATAATGGTTCTGTTACAAGCTATTTGTAAAGCAATCATCACTGCACTAAAGGTTTAAGAAGTTCAGGCCAGCCATCGTAGAAATATGAACCCATGATTATAATCAAATGACCAATGATTTAAAGCTCAAGTACGTCATCAAGCCACATTGGGTAGATAAACATTTGAGGGCCGATCAAGGATTGAGTAGCTCACAATTGGATCAAAATAACAAATAGATTCACAACAAAAGGGAACTTCACCAATCTGACAGATGATTGGCAGTGGATCATAATTTATGCACCACGATCCTGTGAATTTTCTTAATCAGACTGTTTAATCTGTTGGTCCTCCTAGTCTGGAATCTCTGCCCTGATGATGGATTCTAGCTGGTAACTTTGCTGCATCTCTGTATACCAGGGTGCTTGCCTCCTCACAACAAGCACAAGAATCACAGCATGGTCGGAGCAGTTTTGCTTCTAGTTGTGATAAAATTCAACATGGCCCGAAGTCTCCCTACACAACAACTTGCACTTACCAGCCAACTTAATGCTTCTACTAATGGCAAGTCCAGTCTGTTTGTGAGTAGAAGCTGGCCAATATGATTTGGCCTCTTCTTCCTTCCTGGCTAACAAAGCTTCTCTGGCAGGAATCACATTTTCCCACCAAAATTCCTGTAATATTCCATGTATTAGCTTCCAATAATCGCAGTCCCTATGCACGCGGAATATTGTGCTTCCATTTGGTGTCCAGCAATACAAATCAGCCCATCCTCTATCCATTACCTCTAATTGTCCCTGCACTTGAGGCATGTGATAGAATGGCATGGTTGACCAAGGTAGAGCAATCTCAGGCTTCCCCTTGTTGTAAGGACACTTAACTTCCAGGATGCCACCTCCATGAAAGCAACCAAGAAGACCGTCTGGGGAAGCGCCAAGCCAATCAAATTGATCTGCTGAATGGATTGCAAATCCTGATGAATTCACCTCACAACCTGTGATGCTCCTATACTGATCTATAGCTGCTGCTTCATTGAGCACACCCCATTCCATGGCATTTCTTCTAGCAGCTTCAACAAACTGTGTCTCAGATGCATACACTTTGTCATGCCAAAGCTCAAAGCGACGAGTGCCCTTCCAAAAACCCAAGGCAGTGCTGAATGTGCTTGCTGTCAGCCTGTCCCTCCTAAGGGCAAACCATTCATCTGAAAGTTGAGGTGCATCAGACTGCACAACACACTTGGCTGACACTGATGACGAGGGGGAGCCGACAATGAGAGGGGCTGTTGGAGAGATCAGTGGTGCTGCACTAGTAGAAAACATTCTGCAAAATCCACCAATACATTTTCTCCTCCAAGGTAGTGATATTGATGTTTTAGGATAACTACATTGCAATCTACTGAGGCATGCATTGCTCATTGCTGAGAAAAATTGGATAGTTGATAGCAAATTTATTTGGCAGAACAGCCCTACAAAAGCCAATAACAGCTTGAAAGATAAGAGGAAAACCAAAACATTCTTTCTCATAAACTCTTGCATTCATCACAAATGCAGAAAGTTGATAAAATCAGCTCAACTCATTAATACACAGCCAATAGGTGACATTACAACAAACAAAACACAAATTTTGGCAGAAGGAATCAATAAATCCAATAGGAAATTTCAACATCCTTTCTCTCTCTCTCTCTCTCTCTCTCAAGAAGTGCAGCACATCCAACTTCCTCTAAGATATATTCAACAATCAAAGACATATAAAGTATTATCTATCACAATACAACAACAAAGCCTTAATATTGTCTGCATGAATCTTTACTCGTCATTCCTTTATACCAAGGAACAGAATCAAATTAATGGCTATATGGGATTTTAATAACTTAAAATAAAAGAAACCCATTTCTCTAAAAATCTCCCAAAGACCAATAAGCAGCAGAGTTTCCCACACATGGTTTAGGCCTTTGATAAAATACCTGAGAAGGTCACTTGGGTTGCTAATGATGATTTTTCTGGTTGAAAACTGAAGAAGTAGAAAAGAAATTGAGCCTGACCAGAGAAAAGAACGATCTTGATTGAGGATGAGACGACAATGAGCTTCGTCATCTTATGTTGCTAAAAATCACTGCTTTTTCCATGAAAGCAACTTGGTGGTCTCTCTTAACCTTTCAAAAGCTCTTTCCTTTAAGCTTCTTTGTCTTGCGACGGAACCAGTGAATGCCGGCGGGCTGGCCGTGAAAACCACAGTTCGTAGGCTACGAAAATGGCGACAGATAGTCACATTGGGGGCCCATTGGCTGAAGATGGTTCTTCTAATTTCACCATCGTGGTTCTAAAAGCCTCAGAACAGAGCTGCATTACTCCGATTTGGGCCTAAGAATCCCAAATTATTTTCGCCTGTGGTCCATTAGAGTGGTCAAATTTTGTTAAAATTCAGAAATTAAGAACTCTAACACTGTAAAAATAATTATGAATTTATAAAAATTAATATAATTATTTTTATTATATAATTCCCTATTTAATAGATCTCTGTATGAAGTGAGATTTGAAGTGTTGGAAATGCAGTGTTTTATCACGATTTAGCATTTTTTTTTTTAATTTTTTAGTTCTCTTGCTTTGGTCGTTAAGTATACACAACCCAAGGCAGATTCAACCTCAAGAAAATAACCAAAGGAGCAATAAAAAACTAGATGCCGGCAATCCAAGATGAACAAAAAAGAAAAAAATGTATAATTAAATAATGAAATAAAATGGAATGATCAGAATTGAAAAGGAAAATGGGTACAAGATTCAACAAAAGTTGGTAGTTATTCCATATAATTATCACAAATTTAGCAACAACATACTCCATTAAAAAGCAAAGAATTGTGACAAAAATGGATGGCTGAATTTGAGATTCGATCTTGCAGTTTGGTGTACGAAAAATGCACTAATAACTATTATTGTTTGAATTGTTAGTCTTTCTTAACAATAATAATAATAATCAAAACGTCAACATGATTTCCTACCTAAATCAAGGAACACATCCATGTTCTCTCCTCGTTGTCCGCTAATAATCCATGAAGCTTTTACTTCACGCAGTCTCTCTCTTCAAATATTTCACTTTCTTCAATCCCATCTCTCTCTAAAACAAAACCCCTCAAATTCCCAAAAACCCTCAAAAAAAAAAAATAAAACAGAGAAACCCAAGATTTGAAACGGAAAAAAGGAAAAGAAAAGCTTTGAACTTTGAAGTCATGTACTTGTCAGAAAAGCCCCGACCGATCGATTTCTACAAGGAAGAAGTGACACCCACTTCGGGGGATAACATGATTATCGAGGTCGTTTCCTCCAGTGGTGATTTGCCACCTCATCAGCAGCACCATCTACACATCTCTCACAATCACCGCCAGCAGCAGCGGCAGCAGCAGATGATTGTTGGGGACAGTAGCGGAGACGATGCCCACGAAGTGAAAACGCAGCCGAAGAAGCGTGCAGAGACGTGGGTTCAAGACGAAACCCGCAGTTTAATTGCTTTCCGACGAGAAATGGACGGTCTTTTCAATACTACTAAGTCAAACAAGCACCTTTGGGAGCAAATATCGGCAAAAATGAGGGAAAAGGGGTTTGATAGATCCCCCAATATGTGTACCGACAAGTGGAGGAACTTGCTTAAGGAGTTTAAGAAAGCTAGGCATCAAGATAGGGGAAGTGGGTCTGCGAAAATGTCTTGTCATAAGGAGATTGAAGAGATTTTGAGAGAGAGGAGCAAAAATTCTCAATATAAAAGTCCTGCCCCAGCTTCTAAAGTTGATTTATACATGCAATTTGCTGATAAAGGTGATTGCAGAAGTTGAAATTCTTTTGTATTTGCTGGATATGGATTTAGTTTTTCGTGCTTTTTTGTTATCTTATGTGTTCAATATTGATATTTCTGTTGCTTCATGTGTGCTATTGTTTACTAGTTTGATAGAGAATACATTTGGTGGAAAGTGAGGTTGGATGTAATCAAGACAGCAATCTGAAAAAAAAGAAATTGGGAAATTGTTCCCTATATTTTATCTAAGTAGTGTGTTATGTGGTTAGAATGTTGTGTGGCTGTTTGCTTCTGATCATTTAGATTGGATGTATGCGACATACCTCCTGGAGAGTGCTGGGAAATGTGTTGTGCGATGCTTATGGCTGTGGGTGTTAGGTTGCTGGAAGTCCTGGAAAATGCTGAAAAGGTTAATGTTATTGTCATTTGAGGACAAAAAGTATTAAGGAAAGCAGGGGGCGTCTAAATTTGTCATCCAAATTATGTCAACATAACAAGGACTGTGAACATTAATTTTCCATTCTGGAGCTGTGGCCAACACAAAGAGGTGAACGCTGGTTGTTGCAGTTACTCTATTTTATTAAAAGTATATAGCTCCTGGGGACATGCTTATTGGCAGTGCCACAATTATCATGTTGCCGATGTCTTGGCTTTCAGGTTATTTATATGAAGTTTGTATGATAGAAAAAAAAAAAAAAAATGTTGAACCGTCAATCTGCAAGTAGCCTGGATTGCCAATGTGTTCGCATAGCTCTGAGATTAATGGTAGTTCTGCAACAATTTAGCAGTTAATACTTGCATCACTGTTGTCAATGATAATTTTTCTGCCTTGAACCAAAAGTTAAATACTGATTGATGGAGAAAAGAAACAGGAAGAGGGTCAAATTTTTAAGAACTTATAGTTGGCAATACTGCCACGGTTGGGAAAGTACGACAGTAGGCCTAGCTTTTATAGGTTTCTGTAATTGGTAAAATCTTTAATAACAATCCACCATGTGTTTTGCCATTGAATTATGTCATTTGCACATTTCCATATTATTATTAACGCATTAAAAATGGAAAATTTGGTGGCAATACTTCCAACATTGTTATCATGTCAATTTTCTTGATTTTTTAGTCTGTCCATCTGACTCCAGTAATTTCAGTTTCATTCTTATTTCTGGTTTCAGCTACTTTTAAGGTGCTTACGTTATTTTTTTGTGACATATGAGGAACCTTTGGTTTTATCATAAGTATTAATAAAACATCTGTTTTGTCAAACACAGGCTTTGAAGATGCCAATATATCTTTTGGGCCTGCAGAAGGTATGTTGTTTTACCAGCTTCAAGGCACTGTAATTGCCTGTTTGTTTGTTTGTCACATATTTGTGTTCTGGTTATGGATGTGTTCTTTTTCCCTTTCTTGGAGTGTGGTGGCTTGGGAATTTGGGGGTCTTTTTGTGAGTGGGGGAAAGTGGTTGGTGGTGTTGTTGGTGGATGTTCCTGGCAGACAAATGTCCTTGGCAAAGAATAAGCCTGCACAATGCTGAAGGCCATTGGCCCAATCATGCCATTTCATTTGTGTATGGTGCAAAAATCCATTTATTGAGGCTGAATGATGCCTATAGTGCTGGATCAAAAACCTTCAATGCCTGGCAGACAAACTAGTATCTATGTGGAATGGATTATTTTTTGCTGCTCTGTAACATATTTTCTTGGGAAATAATTAGTTATACCTGCACTGAGTTGCCTTCTCAATCTCATCAACCCATCTCCGAGTTCCCAAGTGAACTATAATTTGGGAAAAATGTCCTGTAATTTCAATGTCATGTCTCGAATAGATGGATGTTTTCTCAGTTAAAGTTCTTTTTTGTGCAGCTGCTGGCCGGCCAACGCTAAATCTTGAAAGACGTCTGGATCATGACGGGCATCCTCTTGCAATAACCGCAACTGATGCAGTTGCAGCAGGTGGAGTTCCTCCTTGGAATTGGCGGGAGACCCCTGGAAATGGTATTTCTGTTCAATATGTTAGCCTATTAAATCAGCGTTCTGATTCTGAGCTACAAAATTCTTCCGATTTGTGCCTGTGGAATATCTTTTTGAATTCATTCTCTTGTTGCTTCAATCCCTTGTGTCAAGAAAGTATTCAATCTAAAAGTTTAGTTTGTTGGACGAGGACCCATGAATGAATCATGTATTAAATTCTAATACACTCTTTCAAACACAGGCACATTAAATGGAAAGTATGAACAAATGCAAACCCACTTTACTTGTAAAAATTTATAATTAAATGTGAAGATAACATGGTTTGAATACAAAACCTTTTGGTCATGAAGCTCTAATTTGATATCGAGAAATTATTCAACTTAAAAATTTAAGTTGTTGAGTGAGGCCTAGGAATGGATCATTTATAAAATTCTAATACCTTGATTTGACAGGTACTGAGAGTCAGTCGTATGGTGGAAGGGTGATATCAGTCAAGTATAGGGATTACACAAGAAGGATTGGTATTGATGGCAGTGCAGATGCCATCAAGGAGGCAATCAAGTCTGCATTTGGACTGAGAACTAAACGTGCATTTTGGTTGGAAGACGAGGATCAAATAATTCGCAGCCTTGATAAGGATATGCCTCTGGGGAATTACATTCTTCATCTTGATGAGGGTAATTAATTCACATATGCTTCCTTAAAATAGCAGATTTTCTTCTATATCTAAGTCTGAATAACAGCAGGCTATGTTGTTGAACTTTCTTTAGAGTCAGGAGTTCACCTCTTTCTATCAAATGTCCAGAATGGCATGAAGAGATTACAGCCTATTTAACTGTTCAGAAATTTGGATATCACAAGAAAACAGAGCATACTTTTATTTCCTAATTTGATTCTCTTTTGGACTAATATTCTTTAAAGTATAGGCTCCATCTATTGTGCCTGGCCATTGATTGTAGATTGGTAAAGTGGGTCCCCGTGCCAGGGGCATGGAATTTGAGATGGTGCTACAAAGCCCTATTAGTCATCCATTTATTTATTTATTTTTGCATTCTTTCTCGAGAATGTTGAAACTATTATGTGTGTGATTGCTTAGGTAACAACCTTTATTGATGCAGCTGTCCTAGAAAAGAATTCTCTGGCTTATTCCTATCATTGTGGAAGTTTTGAATTTATGTGGCGTGTGTTTCAAATGTAATGGTGCATGTTTCGTCACTGGAAGAGGTTCGAAATTCAATGCCATAACACGAAACGTGCATTTTCTGCAACACGGTTTAGATTGTCATTTTGATGCAAGTTGTTGGATCTTGAAAATGGAGGATAACTATTGAGTCTGATCGACTCCAGTATTATTTATGTTTCACATTTTCAGGATTAGTCATCAAGCTTTGCCTCTATGATGAGTCCGATCACATAGCAATGCGCACTGAGGAGAAAATTTTTTATACCGAGGATGACTACCGCAATTTTCTGTCCCACCGGGGCTGGACATGTCTAAGGGGGCTTGATGGCTCCAGAAACATTGATAGCATGGACGATCTTCAGCCTGGTGCTATATACCATGGCGTGTGAAAGCAGGGGGTGTGGACTTCACTCTTCCATTTTTTATTCCTCGTAGAGCTCTACTTCCAAGTTATTGTTATTAAATTGCTCGTTGTCATTAGTGTGGCACCTTTGTGGAGCTAAAAATATATCAATTGTGTATAACAACATGCTGCAATTTGTCTCAACGTAGGATTGTATTTAGATCTTTTGCTCGACAATGCCTGGATATGTTCAATGGTTGTAAATATTCTTGGAATCAAACTGTAATATCCTTTGTGCTGTGGCACAGGTGCAATTCTTTTGACCGTAGGGTTGGGCCCTGATCTTTGCCTCAGCATTGACCAGACATCCCATGTTTGCAAATGCGCCTTACAGTGAAGTCTGTAACTGAATTATCCCGTGAACTGTCAATTTCAATAAAACACCCCGTCTTCTTCTATGATAAATATTATTTTTTTAATGATTAATCACGTATTAACCTTATTTTCACGAAACATCATGCCAGTAAAGAATCTTACCAGACCAGATAACTGAGTGTAGTTGAATCGGCAATAAAGGATCCAACACCCTCATCTTGACAAAGCAAGCATTGGAAGACCGACCAGGCTTAGCTTACATAATCAAAAATGGAAACAGTGCAATAATTTCAAAAAAAGAAACAATCTACAACAATTATTTAATTATATAATACTTTTGAAAAAAAAAACAAATAAATATAATTTTAATTTGAGAATATGACTGGAAAGGAATTATGGTAATATGTTCTCGCCAGAAACATCCACAAAAGAAAATAGAGTACAAACGGGTGTGAATTCAATTCATTCAAGTTGGTGATAAAAAATAAAATAAAATAAAATAAAATTGTAAAGCACTAAATAGGCATGAACTGCAATACGAAAGGAAGAAAGAGTCCAAGAACGGAATGGATTGGAAGGTTTCAAAAGAAATGGCATCACACACTGAGATAAACATGAATCTGAAAGCTGCTGTGTGGTGGTGGTGGAACTTTTGGGGGTCCGTGGTCCTGTGTCAACTGAAAAGCTGGCTTACACCGTTTAAACGAGAGAGACAGAGAGAGACTCCAAGCTTTCAAACCCAATTGAAATCTTCTCTCTCTCTTATAGACACCTACTCGTTGAGCTATCCTTTCTTCGGATGTCGTCATTTTGTGTTCATTGATTTCCTCATTTTTGACAAATATTTTGACCAGTCATGTTCGGCTAATATTTTGACCAAGCATATTCATTCCTTAATGATTCGAACCTTTCATGGCACAAATGGTATATCCCACAAAGTGAATTAATCCTTAATTTGTGTATTTCTTCAATTTAATGGCACTTCTTTTTTTGAAAAAAATTCTGGTCGCAGTCACAATTTAATAGTGCAATAAGATTATTCGACCCCCCCACCCAAAATAAATAAATAAATAAATAACTGTACGAGAAGATTATGTTTTCCTTGATCTTATATTTTGGACCGCACCCTAATATTAATTTCTCTCTGAGGCTTTTCCTTCTGCTGAATGATTATTGTTACACTAAAAAAATTGAAAATCTATTTTTGATAAAAAAAAAATTACACAAAAAATTAAAAATAAAAATTACGCATCCGTCCTGAAAGCATGTAGAATCACGTGCATGAACGCATCCAAGTAATTATGACAAGTCAACTCCTAAGTCGCCAAGAACATCTTCTTAGATTCAAATAAAGAATCCCAGTACTCCCGATTTTCCTTTTTTTATTCGTTATATTTTTAGCCGACGTGACCCCTCCACCCCACAGGGCCACAAAAGCAGAATGCTGACAAAGAACATGTTTGGTTTTGGGCAATTGCTTGGAACATGAGCAAATCAAGAACAACATGGCTTTGAAGTAGATAAGTCAGTCACATGAAGGCAACTTTGGAACAGAAAAAAAAAAAAAAAAAAAAGTTGCTGCACAAATGATAAAGAAAACCAAAAAGGCATGGATAAAACAACACTAATGTAAAAGGCAGGTTGGGATGATGGGCCAAAGGGATAATCACGTTCAAAAAAACTTTGGTAGTGCAATCCATAATGCCACCAAGCTAAGGACCTCAATCATCTAAAAAAGAAATGCCAACATCGAATTGGATCAAATGAAAGATCTTAAGGATAAGATTGTAACAGTTTTGCCATGTGAATTGGACCAGACGGTAATCCGATTTATCATCCTTTTTTCCTATTTTTTGTCTTATTGAGAAACTAATTGCAACCCATTTTCCAAAGGGTACATGTTTGGCGTGACCAGTTCCATCACACAAGGGGCCAAAACAGTTTTTTTTTTTTTTTTAATGTAGCAGCAAAAGGGTAAAAATACAAATTTAAAAATAACAAAAATATTTTGGGTGATTTTTCCCGTAATTGAGTCAATCTATTTTATTTTAGTAAATTCATACTCTTTTTAAGATTTTGAAAATAGAAATATAAATTCTTAATTATTAAAATCTCTCATTAAAAAAAAAAAAAAAAAACCCTGAACAATAAAGTTAATGACCCTCATATTACATAAATTTTTCCGAAAAGAAAAAAAAAAAAAATTGTCTAAACCGCAACAACTTGGAGGGCACATTCCTGGCAACTCTAGCTAAAATTCGGTCAATTTTTGGGGGCATGAAGACTAATTCTTTAACCAATTGATGTGACTCAAACCAAAACATGCCATATCGGGTCGTGAAGCATATATATATATATATAAGATTAAAAAAAATTAATTGAATTACATCATATTTAGTAAAAAAAAAAGAAAAAAAAATCTTAAAAATCTTAGTACACTATAATTACTAAATAAAAGAATGCCACCTTGAAAGACAATAAAAACCCCATCACAGTGAAAGCAAAACCTAAATTAGAAGGATTAGGTAACAAAATCACTCTAATCAGCAAACTAATCATGACAAAACCAGTTTGACGAAATCAAATGAAGCACACATACTGTAATCGTCAGACTTACTACTTTGTTCACCCGTCTGCATCAAATCGAGCTCTCCCCGGGGTGACAGTCGGGCATACACGTCAAAAGACAGCATTTCTTTTTACCATGTCCACGTCATATTCAGCCACCAGATGCCTGCACCCACACGAGGGCTCCACACGAAAAGTCCTATCCCACCGCGTGCTCGTTGGGTTCACTATAGAAAATGGAACCAAAGTCATCCTCTCTTGTCCGGGACCGCCGTTCAAGTCAAGGGAATATACAAGAATGATTCTTTAATGAGATTCCATGGCGGATTTCACCTAATTATCGTTTTTAAGTGAAACGCATCCGAAAAAAAAAATAAAAAAAATTGGTAGGTCTAAATCAATCTCCTTGTTCCAAACCAAAAAAAGAAAGAAAAATCATTCAAAACTAGGAGATTTATGCAGAAGTTTCTCGTGGAGCTATAATGTCCAGGTGGTTCGAATCTTATTGTACAAAGTGGACTACAATTTCATCTTTGTAGTGGGTCCCATAAGGAATCTGAACTTTAACAAAGCAATCCTCCGCCTGCTTTTGTAATGTTCCTATCAATGATCTTTGCCGGTGGGGGCAATGGGCGGCACTTTCTGTTTTGGTTTTGTGGTGCACCTGCCAAATCTGCTTTCAATTTTTAGGAAAACAGCATCCGGGTTAAAAACTGCATACTGTGTTTGAATTTTTCAATTAATTATATTAAAATATTTTTATTAAAAAATTAATTATAATATAATTCGATTAGTATAAAACATATTTTTATTAAGAATTTAAGGGTAATATAATTTTATTAGGAGTCATGATTCAATTAATAAATAATAATTTTATATATTAGAATATATCTTAATTAGTGAATGACATATTTTTATTAATAATTTAGTAAAAATATAATTTTATAAGAATTCGATCATAAAATAACCTAATTAGTAAATAATAATTTTGCATATTTTTATACTATTCAGGACCACAATCTTAAATTTGATTCATGTATTAATAGGTGTAGTTAAGTTATGCAATATATATAATATCAATATCTCTGTTCTTAAACACATCAAAACTTCGTCTGCAAAAGAGAGAGAAATCGATTATTCCATGCACATCGATGATGGTTTGCAAACTCAGGTATGTGATGTTTATTTATAGAGATCTACGATATATTATTTATAATATTATTTAAATAAATACATTTAATTTTAAATTTAATTTTTAACAAGAAATCTAACAAATTGCTCGTGAAAAAGTGAAAAGCACGGGGATTTTTAAATCAATTAAAACAATTTCATAGGCCGACGGCATTGCATGACGAAGACAATTAGTGTCCAACTATAAGATGGCAGATGGAAAGCGGTCTGTTTCGATGGCCGTGAGTGTCTTGTCATCGATAGGTGTTTTCCTTGATACGGACTCCCGTGACTAATGTGATAATATTATGATCACTGATTACATGTTATTCTTATTATTAACTGTAATTGTGTATTAAATAATTATAAATATGCATTTAATTATCTTGAATCTGTCACGTAACACTTTTCATGAATCAGTGTCATCCCTAGGATACCGTGCACAATTCACAGAGAGGTAATTTTTGGCGTATTTAATTACAAGACACCTGGCCTAGTGATAAACTAATTAGACTTTTAGTTACAATAACGAGGGTTCAAATCTTAAGCATGAATTTATCGATTTTTATTTATAATTAGAATTTATATAATTTATATTTATTAAAATTTTTATTATTTTATATTATTATATGATATTTATTAAAATTTAAAATTAAATTATGGACGACATTGCAGCCAGTCGTTATATGCAGTATCTGAATCTAGATGGCAAGTGCATTGAATCTTGATTTCTTTCTCTCTTTACTCTCCCTAAAAATATGTGCGAATATTCAAATGGGGCGTGCCTTTTAGAGTAATTCTTTCTTTGTTACTCGTTGCATATTAAGTAAGAAAATAATCCACAATAATTACGGGAACATATAAAATAGGAGGAATCATTGAATTGTGATGTTAGAAGATTAATGTGAGTGTGGAAATAAATCACAGTGGTCTTAGTATATGAGAGGATAGCAACAACATGAAATGACAACATAATCGAGAGATTCTCAATCTGTTATGAACCCATATGTCGATGGAATGACGACATAATCAAGAGATTCTCCAATTTCAAACATTTGACAAGTTTAACAAGTGGGTTGGCGAGAGAGGGGAGACCAAAAGTCACTGTCTTGGACGTTAACTGAAGATTCTGGGATGCTACTACGTTGTGACTGAGATGGCTTCCAGTGTAAGAATTAATTTCAAGACACCAACTCTGTATATAATAATGCCATTAGAGGACTTCAGTCACCACCCTTAAACCCCCCCTCCCTCCACGTGCCACCTCCCATCTTTCAGACGTTTGTGTCTCTAAACTGATTCACTTTCGTTTCTAATACCAACAAATATTGTGAAAAATTTTCTTCCCCCGTTGGTCTTGTGTTTTTGTTTTTTCGTTTGTCTTCAATCGGGTTGTCAATTTTTTTTCACCGTTGGATGTTCTTGCAGGTTTTTTGCGTTCAACTTGAGATTTGGTGACTGCTGAGTTGAACTGGGAATTATTTTTTTTTTTTTGGAGGAGTCACAAAATGGATGTTTCTATAGAGAGTGTCAATGTGGGATTTGCCATACTGTTAGTCGCATGGTTTTTGGCAGATTTCTGGAAACAAAGGAGAGAGAATGGAGATTTACACGTAGAAATCATAGCAGTGAAACAATACACCGTTTTCACCTTAACTACTGTTCTTTGCAACGTCATGATTTCTGCATTATACTTTGGTTTTGGGTTCTATGAGTTTTGGGACCGTAGAGTTGTCACTTGTAAATCCGTTTTCTCTGCCTCGACTTGGACTTTGGCTGCTTTGGTTGCTGTCCATTCAAAGAACAGAATTTGCAGAGAGGGCAAGAAGTGGCCTGTGCCCCTTATTCTTTGGTGGTTCTTCTCCTGCATGTTTGAAGCACTTTCTGTCTCCATTAACCTTATTAACCATTTTGGTTCCATAAAGTTTCCTGATCCTTGGCCTCAAGCTAGCATTGTTGACTTCATTTCCTTACCATTTTCAATATTCCTTTGCTTCAATGCTGTAACCTTCAGTCATAGAACTAACGCACAGAGTGAGCTTGAACAATCTTTGCTACCAGAAGAGCATGAAAGGTTGTTCAAAGACTCGGCTACTTTTGTCCATGCTGGAATTTTGAGCCAAATCACTTTTCAGTGGCTTAATCCATTGTTTAGTAGGGGAAGAAGCCAAAAACTGGAATTGTCTCACATTCCTCCAATTCCTCAATCAGAAACAGCAAGGTGTGCATCTTCATTGCTTGAAGAATCGCTTGGGAAACAGAAAAGTGAAAGCTCTAACTTACCACAGGCCATAGCGTATGCTATATGGAGACCTCTGACTATAAATGGAGTGTTTGCAGGTACCTATTTGTTTTTGCATTCTCTCTTTATAGCTCAGACTTTGGCTAGCAGGCAGGCATTTACTTATGATGTTCTTTATATTTTTTTACAGGTATCAATACAATTGCCTCCTATATGGGTCCTCTCTTGATCACGAACTTCGTCAATTTCTTGTCAGAAAAGCATGATGAATCTACATATCTCTATGGACTGATCCTAGCATTCATCTTCTTTTTGTCAAAGACGGTAGAGTCACTAACACAAAGACAATGGTACTTTGGAGCACAGCGAATTGGCATACGAGTAAGGGCAGCACTCACAATGTTGATCTACAAGAAATCACTATCAGTCAAGTTTGCTGGTGCAAGCAGTGGTAAAATTATTAATATGATTAATGTTGATGTTGAGAGAATTGGAGACTTCTGCTGGAATATTCATGGAGTATGGTTGCTAGTCCTCCAAGTCCTCTTAGCCCTCGTCATTCTGTATAGGAATCTAGGTACTATGCCCACAATTGCTGCATTTTCGTCCACCATACTGGTAATGGTGAGCAACACTCCTTTAGCCAACAAGCAAGAGAGGCTCCACTCAAAGATCATGGAAGCCAAGGACTCAAGAATTAAAGCAACTTCAGAGACTCTCAAGAGCATGAGAGTCTTGAAACTGTACTCATGGGAATCCACTTTTTTAAAGAGGATTCTTCAACTTAGAGAAACTGAGAGAAATTGGCTGAGAAGATACCTCTACACAAGCTCCATGATAGCCTTCCTCTTCTGGGCTTCGCCTACACTAGTTTCTGTCATTACTTTTGGTGTCAGCATTTTGTTAAAAGCCCCGCTAACAACAGGGAAAGTCCTCTCTGCACTTGCCACTTTCCGAATATTACAAGAGCCCATCTATAACCTCCCAGAGCTGATCTCCATGATTGCCCAAACTAAGGTCTCAATTGATCGTGTACAACAATTTTTGAGAGAAGAGGATCACAGGAAGCAGATAGGTTATCACACTGCACAAGCATCTGGTGTTGCGATAGATGTAGAGGCCGGAGAATATGCTTGGGAAGCAAATGATCAGTGCCAGGGGAAACACACACTCAAAATTACAGAGAAGATGAAAATAGTGAGGGGCCGCAAGATTGCAGTTTGTGGATCAGTTGGGTCTGGAAAATCGAGCTTACTCAGCAGTATACTTGGGGAAATTCCAAGGATATCTGGGGCAGCAATCAAGGTCCATGGCACTAAAGCTTATGTTCCCCAGAGTGCTTGGATTCAAACGGGAACTGTTAGAGAAAATGTTTTGTTTGGAAAAGATATGGACAAGGCTTTTTATGAGGATGTCTTAGAAGGATGTGCTTTGAACCAGGATATTGATATATGGATTGACAAAGATTTGACAGTTGTTGGAGAGAGAGGCATGAACTTAAGCGGAGGACAAAAGCAAAGGATTCAACTTGCAAGGGCTGTCTATAGTAATGCAGATGTTTATATCCTTGATGATCCTTTCAGCGCTGTTGATGCACATACTGGAACGCATCTTTTCAAGGCAAGTAAAAATTGTTACTTTATTCATCAACCAAAAAAATACATGTTATTCCTCAAGCTTATTGCGGTTCCTCAGGTAACTTTAACTTCGTATCTTTTTATTGCTATCCTATAGTTCTCTTAGACAGATGCTTTGTGCAGAAATGTCTCGTGCAACTCTTGTCAGAAAAGACTGTCATATATGCTACTCATCAGCTGGAGTTTTTAGATGCAGCAGACCTGGTTCTGGTAGGTAGCTGGAAACTTTGGTCATATTTCCATCCATCAAGATCATATTGCCCTTGAAAGCCTCTTATCCCTCACTCTCAATTGCCTTTTTTAGGTAATGAAAGATGGCATGATCGTCCAGTCAGGAAAATATGAAGATCTGATTGCTGATACTAGTGGTGAACTTGTTAGACAGATGACTGGACATATAAAAGCACTTAATCAAGTGAATCCACCCCCTGAGAAAATAACCAGTCAACCATCTCAGTTAAATCAAATTGAAGTGATAGAAGATAAATTAAGGGAGCCCTTCAATATTAGTAGCTTTTCAGAGGGAAAGCAAGAAGAAGAAACTGAAACTGGTCGGGTGAAATGGAGTGTTTACTCCACATTTGTTACTTCAGCATATAAAGGAACCCTTGTTCCAGTCATCCTTCTATGTCAAATCCTGTTCCAGGGATTACAAATGGCTAGCAATTATTGGATTGCTTGGGCATCAGAGGAAAGACATAAGGTTGCCAGTGAGCACTTAATTGGGATATTTGTCATGTTGTCCAGTGGGAGCTCAATTTTCATTCTGGGTAGAACTGTTTTGTTGGCTACCATTGCTGTTGCAACTGCTCAGCGTCTCTTCCTTGGAATGATTACCTCAGTATTTAGAGCACCTATTTCATTCTTTGATTCCACACCCTCAAGCAGAATCATCAGCAGGGTAAGCTGTTTGTTTCCAAGTGGATTATCTTCTTAACTTTTCTCCTATCTCTTTATGTACCTTCAGGAAATAATTCACTTTTTTGGGTGTATCTGTCCTGACAGTCATCTACAGATCAAAGCACAATCGATACGGACATTCCCTACAGGTTGGCAGGATTGGCATTTGCACTAATTCAGCTTCTAAGCATCATTGTGCTTATGTCCCAGGTTGCTTGGCAGGTCTTCCCTCTCTTTCTTATTGTCCTCGGAATCTCCACCTGGTACCAGGCAAGAAAAACTCTTTTCCATATCTGCAATTTTCATGCTCTTCTTGTATCTCATTTATATCTTCAGCAAAACTAAACCACCTGCTAGTGCTAAAAACGATATCTTAGACCTGCAAAGGTGAGGATCAACTTAGGGAGAATATTTCTCAGCCACGTATGTTGCACAAGCCACAGAAAAAACTGCAAACAACATTCTAATACTGCCTTTTTTAGTTCTTATGTTCCATTACATTGTACAGAATTACTTAGTCAGTATTTTCTGCAGGCCTATTACATTACTACTGCTAGAGAATTAGCCAGGATGGTTGGCATCAGGAAGGCTCCAATCGTACATCATTTCTCAGAATCAATTGCTGGGGCGGCAACTATTCGTTGTTTCAATCAAGAGAGCCGCTTCCTGAAGAAGAACCTCAACCTGATTGATGATTATTCTCGTGTTGTTTTCCACAACTCAGGCACAATGGAATGGCTGAGTCTTCGAATCAATTTTCTCTTCAACCTAGTTTTCTTCCTTGTCCTGATCATCTTGGTGTGCCTTCCTAAGTCAGCTATTGATCCTAGTAAGTTCCTTGCTATCCCTCGCCTATGATAGTCCAAAAGATCAGAGTGAATGTCTATTCCAATTTTCAACCTAGACTGTGTTGTACTTCACAAACGAGTACTTTGAATTACTTTTCATTGACTTCATCTGATTGTGATGAATAGTATATTGATGATATTACAATTTTGAGCAAGGTATTGGTTTGCTCTACGCCAAAGCAATCCTTATGCTTAAACAGGGAAGAAATGACATGCATCGTAATATATGTTGATATACAACTACGAGAGATTTATTGAAGATTCTATGAAGGGTCAAATGGATTTTGTTCACAGTAATGTCAAAAGCTAATGGCTTTTTGGCTGGCTTCACAGGCTTGGCAGGGTTGGCAGCTACCTATGGTCTGAACCTGAATGTGCTTCAAGCTTGGGTCATATGGAACCTGTGCAATGTTGAGAACAAAATGATATCAGTTGAAAGAGTACTTCAATTCACAAACATAGTTAGTGAAGCTCCCCAAGTAATTGAAGATAATAGGCCGAAGCCAGAATGGCCATTTGATGGAACGATTGAACTTGTAGACGTTCATGTCCGGTATAGTCCTTCTCTTCCAATGGTTCTCAAAGGGATAAAGTGCGCCTTCCCTGGAGGAAAGAAAATTGGGGTCGTTGGCCGAACTGGAAGTGGAAAGTCTACCCTGATTCAAGCTCTCTTCAGGATGGTCGAGCCTGCAGGTGGACAGATTCTTATTGATGGACTGGATATTTGCAAGATAGGTTTGCAAGATTTGAGATCCACGCTTGGCATAATTCCTCAGGATCCCACCTTGTTTCAAGGAACTGTAAGGATTAATTTGGATCCTTTGGAAGAACACTCAGATCAAGAAATCTGGGAGGTAAGCTCAAAATTCCTCATCCTATAAAATAGGATTTCAAGATGTATATTTAGTAAAGCTATCTGTTTTTCAGGTTCTCAACAAGTGTCGCCTTCAAGATATCGTAAAGCAAGACAAAAGGCTCCTTGATGCCCCAGGTATCAACTTGTTTCACGCGAACAATATGATTGTTTTGTTTTACAACTTTTTCTATTTCGAAAATGTTTGTATAGCTTAGTAGCTTGTATAAGTAACATTGGAATCTGTTGAACAAAGCAGTCGCTGAGGATGGAGAAAACTGGAGTGTTGGACAGAGGCAACTTGTTTGTCTTGCGAGGGTTCTCCTGAGGAAGAGAAGAATTTTGGTGTTGGATGAGGCCACAGCTTCCATTGACACAGCAACAGACAATGTGATTCAGAAGACAATAAGGGAAGAAACAACTAGATGCACTGTCATCACTGTGGCTCATCGGATACCTACTGTCATTGACAACGACTTGGTTTTGGTTCTTGATGAAGGTGAGATGAAATTTCCTGACAAAAAATTGCAGCATGACTACAATACAAAGCAGCATACACTTACCATTAAATTTTTACTGGTCTGAAATATTGAAGCATTTCTGCAAACATTCATTTTGCTTAATGTAGGCAAGATCTTAGAATACGATTCTCCTTCAAAGCTGCTTGAGGACAATTCTTCTTCCTTCTCCAAGTTGGTAGCAGAATTCTTGAGGAGATCATCCAAAGGTAATCGCCTCATAGGTATATCTTAACAATGACAGAGTTAGGCAACAAAATCAGCCTTTTCCGTCTTGGCTAAAACTGCAAATTTAGCCACAAATGCAAGGAGAGAAACCAGATAAGGGCAGACCTCATGCACCCCCATTTGAGATTCATGCATGCATGGGAAGAGCAACAACAGCCTCTGCAAAAAGCACTGTACATAATTAGGAGGGAGGACAGAAACAAGATAGCATGGATAGATTGACAAGTAGCTTTCTAAAATTTTGCCCATTGACATCAATACTACAAGTAGATTATTATCCTTTATCCAAGTAACTTCTTGGGACATGATTTACAAGGAGTGGAAGGTTATCCTATATTGTTGTGGGCTTTCTACAGCACAAAAAAGTAAAAAATCTGTTAGCTCGATGTGCTCCAACAGAGAGCTAACTGAAGATGTGCACAAGCATCAGCCATTGGAAAATACATCCTAAAATGTTAACAACATGGTAATGTCCATAAGACAGGGCAATGACAAAGACTGTAAGGGTCATTGATCATCTTCGATCAATAGTACAATTAGTCCCATTAAACGTTGTTCGATCCTTTGTCTGGTACAAGCCAATTTCTTATTTACTAGACCAAAATAATTAGTGATATTTTATACATGTAATCTTAAATGCAATTCTTCATTCACCAAAACAAAATAAAACTGAAAATAGAAGAAGGGTCATAGCTCAATTCCCCGCTGGCAAGCATAGATTATTGTTAAAGGCATGATGATCAGATGGAAATAGGTGATGCCAAGCCCCACGCCCAAAAATGACAAATGGTAGCGTGATTGGTTATTTTATGGGTTATAATAAATATTAATCCAATAAACGTCACCCACCAACCATTCTGAGAGGTAATTCAGAAAACGAAGTATTAATGACTGATGAACTTCTGTTTGTTAACAATATTTGCACCAACATAACAGCTTGCCAAAAAAAAAAAATAAATCTATTATACAAAACAATTTGGTTGTATCTCGGAAATGGGGGCCATTAAAAAAAAAATTCCCCAAAAAAAAAAAAAAGTATCTCGGAGTTGAAGTAGCTCAAGCTTTCGCAAATTCAGGTTAATCGCCATAATTATTTTTTGAAATATTATAAATTTTGTTAAAGGAAAGCATTAAATGTGTTTTGTTTTTCATCATCTTTGTTACGTTTGACTAACATAATTAGTGATGGCATTTTTTTTTTTTTTTTGGTTGTTGTTATATATTGAAACATGCGGTGAAAATTGTTATGCTAAATCATAAAATATGTTAAATATAAATTTTCATTTCTTAAAAGATACATTTAGAATTTTAGTGATGATTACACCTTGACCTATTTTAATGACATTAATGCAATACCTTGTTGAAAGTACACTTTCATTGTCAATTAGGACAACGTCAGCAGGTGATCATCTCCATTTATTAAAATGTTTTTTTGTACACTTTCACGATAAAAAGGGCTAGAATGTTTGGTTATAAGTAGGGAATATAATATGTATATAAAGAAAAAATAAAAAATAAAAAATAAAAAATAAAAAACATACAAACGCAAAACTACATAAGACGGGCTAAAATAAGAAACTGAATTATTTTTTTTAAAATATAATTTTTATTTCTGGGTAAGAGAATTTTTTAAGCAAATAGTTATTCTAGAAGTTGAAGAAGGTTCATCCTTCGTCGTGTCTGACTTGTCCGGCCCAGCTGCGCCCCGAATCGCACCCAAACGCAAAAATCGAATATGCTCCTCGACAAACTTTATCAGTCTCTCACGCTCACCGCACCGTCCGCTCTCAACCAATCGATTAATTAAAATCAGACTAACTCCCAAAAACAAAACCCAAAATAAAAAAAAAAGGGAAAAAAAAGGCGCGTGGAGGATAAAACCAGCGGCTAATAGAAAACGGCCAGCCGCAAGCAAACTGTTTGTTCTTTTTTTCTCCAAAATCCAAGCGTCGGCTTCATGATCGCTAAGCTGTCTGCTACCGTCTATCTTTCTTCCCAAGAAAAACAGGCTCACGTGACCAACACCCACTCCCTCCTTTGAATATATATATGCCCAACTGCTTTATCATTTGCACACTTCATCTGGAAGGCTCTTCGTTCCGCTGTCTACGTGCTTCTGTGTTTGTTTTCTTAACCAATGGGTAATTTTAAATTATTACTTTTTGTTTTTAAATTTTATTTTTTAGTTCATTTTCCGCTTCCATTCTAAAGATCGATCTCTTTCGTGTTTGCTATGGATTTTTTACAGCACCAATCAAGATCGGTATTAACGGTAATATTTCTTTTTTTATTTTTATTTTTTTACTTTGTTTTGATCTGTGTGTTTCGTTTTTTTTTTTTTTTTTTTGTGGGAAATTTGATTTAAATTTTGGTGTGATTTTTTAGGATTCGGAAGGATCGGTAGACTGGTGGCTAGGGTTGCGCTTAGGAGAGACGATGTGGAGCTCGTCGCCATCAACGATCCTTTTATCAGCATCGATTACATGGTATGGTTGATTTTCTTTTTATTTGTTTATTTTTTAATTTATTATTTGCTTATTTATTTATGTTTATGAGTGAAATGGATGAATTGTTTGATCTAACTGATGATCATCTTGAGCAGACGTACATGTTCAAGTATGATACGGTACACGGGCAGTGGAAGCACCATGAGTTGAAGGTCAAGGACGAGAAGACGATTCTCTTTGACGAGAAGCATGTCACCGTCTTCGGCTTCAGGTGAAATTAGATGTGTGTGTGTGTGTGTGTGTGTGTGTGTGTGTGTGTTTTTTTTTTTTTTTTTTTTCTTCCTTTTCTTTATGCGATGGCTTGTTCTGTTGTGTATCGTAAATTGGAAAGATTGTTATCTATGGCTTTTTATTTTAAATTTTTATTGTTTTGTTGGCTTGTTTCGGCATAGGAATCCGGAGGAGATTCCGTGGGCGTCGACCGGAGCTGAGTACATAGTTGAGTCCACCGGAGTTTTCACTGACAAGGACAAGGCGGCCGCACACTTTAAGGTCTAATTCTATTTTGTAAGATTTTACATTTATTTCTTTTGGGATGGTAAACTTTACAAGGTAAGCGTGAACTTGAACTTGGGATTGTGAGGGTTAGGCGAATGATCTCAGAATCATGTAGATTAGATTTTTTTTTTCTATGCTTTTTTATTTAATGTGAGAGTTGCGGTGATGGCGACGGGCTAGTGACCTAAGGGGGATTCCAAAAGATTTGAATCAGTGCAGTCCTTATGGGTTACTGTGTTGGTGGTTGATTTTGGATTTGAGGGCTAATGATTGTTTGGAGTTTGAGACTCTGAAGCTGTGAACCTTGATGGTGTTATTTGTTCAGGGTGGTGCAAAGAAGGTTATTATCTCAGCCCCAAGCAAAGATGCACCCATGTTTGTTGTGGGCGTCAATGAGAAGGAGTACAAGCCGGATATTGACATTGTTTCTAATGCTAGCTGCACTACCAACTGCCTTGCTCCTTTGGCCAAGGTAATTCTCAGTAATGGGTGGGTGGGTCCCGTGGTTAAAAATACTTGTCTAAGTTGGAGTAGGATTGAGTTGGTTCAGTTTTGGTTAATTTGATCTTTGTCCTTTGGCAGGTTATCCATGACAGGTTTGGAATTGTTGAGGGCCTTATGACCACTGTCCACTCTATCACCGGTAAGATGTTCAGCAGCATGATGCAATTTGCCCTTATTAGAATATGAAATTGAAAATTAAGCATTACTTGTCTTTGTGATTCAGCCACTCAGAAGACTGTTGATGGTCCATCAAGTAAGGACTGGAGGGGTGGAAGAGCTGCTTCCTTCAATATTATTCCCAGCAGCACTGGAGCTGCCAAGGTATGCTGATAAGATTGCTCTTACACCCCTTTGTTCTCCTGATAGTTTTTGAACACACTCCAACTCTAAGTCCCACCCCAAAAAAAAGAAAGAAAAAGAAAAAAAAAAAGGGAAAATAAAAGCGAATGCTTGACTGAATTTTTGTTTGCTGAATTTTGTATCCTGTTAGGCTGTTGGAAAAGTTCTACCTGCCCTTAATGGTAAATTGACTGGAATGTCTTTCCGTGTTCCTACCGTGGATGTTTCTGTTGTCGATCTTACCGTCAGGACTGAGAAGGAAGCATCATATGAAGACATCAAATCTGCTGTCAAGTGAGTGTTAAACTCTTCCATTGGCTTTAAATGACCATGCTAATCTTCCTTAATTTGTAGCTTTTCTGGTTGTACTTGTATCAAGTCTTGCTATTTAATTTAATTTTATTTGTTTGCCCTTGGTAATATGTAGGGAGGAGGCTAATGGCAAGCTAAAGGGAATTTTGGGCTATACGGAGGAAGATTTGGTATCCACAGACTTCATTGGTGATAGCAGGTAAATGTGGCTTGGTTAGGTGTGGATATGTGTGATGTGCCCCTCTGCAATTTCTTGTAGTGACATTGTTATGTCGTCATGATCCTTCATTGGTGCATGCTTATGCGAACTTTGTTGACTTGAATGTGCTTTGTGCAGGTCAAGTATCTTTGATGCCAAGGCTGGAATTTCTTTGAACAAGAATTTCACTAAACTTGTGGCTTGGTATGACAATGAAGTAGGCTACAGGTGCGGATCATTTCTCTTTCTCAGTTTGGTCGTCTTGATGCCCTTTACAGAGCTTGTTATCTTATCTTGTTCACTGTTGCAGCGCATTTGTATGACACCTATTGTTTTTTTTTTTTATGCAGTACCCGTGTGGTTGACTTGATTGTCCACATGGCATCTGTTAAAGCCAGGTGTTAGAATTGACGAGAGTTTTGATGCCCCTTTTCTTGTGAAGTACTGTATAAGGGTATGCAGGCATTTACCTACCCTCTGAAGTTAGCAATAAATGAGTCCCTTTCCTCGTACTGGGGTCTGGATGTTTTAAGGAGCCAAATTATAAACCCATATTTGAATCAAATTTTGCTTTCAATACGTTTTATGAGATGGGTTTTGTGACAATTTTTAGCTCCACTGCTTGTTTTTGTTTTGTTTTGTTTCCTTTTTTCATTGGCGTCTGGAACTTACTTTCGATTAAAGAAAATCCCTGGTGAGGGAAACAATTTAATGGTGGCAGGTTGCCCAGGCACGAAGCATGTGAAGGTGTTATTGCTTCATCTTGTTTCTGTGGTTATGGTTAGCGATAGAGAGGTCACTACTGACCACCCAAAGCATTCAGCGCACGAAACCGAGTTTTCAATCAATCCCGTGAATCACAGGTTCATTTTAATGTGCAAACCTTTTGTCGTGATGGTCACGTAAACATGTCGCGGCAGTGAGTGCTTACTTTGTGCCGAAGTCTGTGGGCTCGGGTTTCAGATGTGTTCCTATTGCATTTAGGTGAATTCGAGTGCCGAATAGACCGGTGCATGAATGAGGACGGGTTTTTGAGTGGATGGAGAAAGCCTATTCGGGAAAATTTATCATTTAAAACCATAAATTTGTAAAACGAAAACCAAAAGGTTGAAACGGGGGGAATTGCATGTGGGTTCGACGTGGATTTATCCCAACGGTTATAATGGACTCGTATTTAATTTTCTATCTAATTTTTATGTCTCCGTAGAAGAATTCAAGATGAAAATTTTCAAGCTTGGCTTTGGCAAGAATGAAGGATGACTCTGTTTACGTTTTATGGTCCAAGGGCACCATCAAACGCTGAGTGCCACAAAATCCTTTTGATAGCATTATAATATATTAAAAGTGTTCAATTAAATCCGTGTAATTGCAACTTTTGAATAATCGGGGACAATGCAACTAGGGATGGAATCTTGATTAGTCATGCATACGATGTCTTGCGTTATTGCTTGTCAATTTTATTTTATTTTTTTTTATGGTTTTGTGATGTATCTGTGGATTCTTTCATTGGTTAGTCTATTGCTAAGTAGATGCCACCATCGAGTGGTAGACCTGCTGACCTTTCGTCTCCAAAAACTATGGCTTAAACACCACACAGACGAACTGAAAGGAAAAAAAAAAGATCCATTGTTAAGTAGACATGGCTGAACTTGAGATAAATGAACATACGGCTTGATGGGATTCTCTAACATTTATGGTCAGGTGTGGCCTAAGTTCATCTTATTCACCGTTGTTGCACAAGAATGAAGTCAAGTGCCAAATGTTAAAAAATTGTGGTTTTAATGGGAAAGTCTATTATTTTAAGACCCTCTGCATTAGATTTTGGCTGATTTTCTTTTTTTGTCTCTTCCGTGTTTAGCCCGCTGACCCCTCCATGCACGCTGACACTGGAGGCAATGCAGCAGCACATGATCTTCTCTGTTCGGCCAAATCACAATAACGAGCTTCTTGCACAAAGTCAAAACATACGTTGATATTACATAATTATAACCATTGAAAATATATTTATAGTTTTTATTGTTAATTACAAAATTAATTAAAAATGTATAATTAATAATGTAATATATAAATTTACGTCAAAATAACGTTAAATTCAACGTGTTCATGTGATATTACAGATAAATTATTTGGATCTAGAACTAGATCCCGTGATCCAAAGCAGCTGGTACAACTTTACAGGTGGGGGAACATCGACAAAAGGCAAGCTGTACCAAGACTGGATCCAAGAACTCCATCCACGTATGGACGGTCCCCCTCAGGTTTCCAGATCTAGTTGCCAACTATATATGCAAACTATTCCATATTAAAATATTGTGTTTTATACCGTAAAATATGCTTCCAAGTCGGCAACTCGGGATCGATCGAGGCCAGCAACGGGACCAATGGCAATGGAGGTTGTTACAATGGAATTTTGGATAGCTTCCTCTAGCATTATTAGTCTGGCCATCAAAGTAGAGACAATGAGTTGGTGTAGAGACCCACTTGTCACATATCAGTTGACAAACGTAAAGGTGTTGCCTCTTTATTACTTCATTATTTGAAGTGAAAGTTTGATGGTGCGTTTGCATAGTCACATGTTGGATGAGAATTTGAACTTCTGATAGTTGCATACTGTGTAGGATTCAAACTCTGATATTATCAAAAATTTAGAAGGGAAGAGAGCAAAAGATTGAATTAGAATGTTAATAAATCTTACGTGTTGACAATGTCTTCATTGTTTTGTCTCTTCCTTGCTACTAAGAAGCTAAGAGGCAAATTGACTGGGAGAGAGAAACCACATGGTTGGCAGGGCCTCTTGGCAGAAGCAAGCTGCTGGGATTGGACCCTTTTTCATTTTTTATTTGGAGAGCCCCCAAGTTCCTCCGCCGGCTGCTTACCTTTTCAGTCCACCGAATGGATATGGAAATAGTCTACATATTTGGATCAGGATCCACATGCGCTCCTAAAAATATCACGTCGCATTATTTTAAATATTAATTATATAAGTGAATTGAAGTGAATATGAATAATTTTTATATTATATATAAAATATTAATATAATATAATAAATATTATTATAAAATTAATTATATTTATTTAAATTTATTATTTTAAAATTTACTTAAAATTTTCTGATTATGTATGTGTAATTGTTTTATGTATGATAACAACTGGCTAATGGTAGGATTAGGGATGATTATAATAATGTCACGTACGTCCCACTATCTTAAGACCTGGGGACACGGAGACATGATTCTTGTAGAGAACAAGACCAACAAGCTCATTCAGCTACTCGCATGGCAGTTTCAAGCCAACAAGGCCACCTTTCGCCATTAAAGAAAGGGTACTCCCATTAAATTCTAAAATTATAAGCCAAAAAAAGAAAAAGAATTTGTTCTCAGGAATGGAATCCATACCTTTCTATCTACTTTCTTTTTCTCTACTCTATGAACCTGACCCAAAAAAGACAAAAATAAATATATAAATAAATAAATCTATACACACAAGAGGCCAGTTTCCCTTTGTCGCCTTCTGCAAAACAGTACAATTGGTTCAACTGTGCAAGATTCTTACATTTCTCTTCTCAACTCTTTCTCACATGCATTGTTGGACTCACTGGACCAATGGGGTCCACTGACCACTCTCAATCTTTACGCCGTGATGTGTTGTGAGTATCCCCATATGGCTGCCTTTTGTGGTTCTTTCCTCCCCCTCTTCTCCTGTAGCTTTCCCGGGACTTTCTCACGTGGGAACAATCAATTTATTTGGGATATCACTTTTACTTCCTCTTTACCAGCTCTAATAGCAGGATAAATGGAAAATGGCCTGCAAATGGTAGAATCTTTACCATGATTTCCATGATTTTTCCCTGAATTTTGAATTTTATGTGTTTCTTTGAATTGAAATCTCAACTGGGTCTTCAGTAAACTCCACCAACTGCTGGTTTTTATATATAATTTGAGACCAAGATGCCACCTTCATACTTCCCTCTTAGATGGGAAAGTACTGGAGATCAGTGGTGGTATGCATCACCAATTGATTTCGCTGCTGCCAATGGACACTATGACTTGGTGAGGGAGCTTCTACACCTTGACACCAATCTTCTCATCAAACTCACCTCCCTACGCCGGATTCGCCGGCTTGAAACGGTTTGGGACGATGAGGAACAGTTCAATGATGTTGCCAAGTGTCGAGCTTTGGTTGCCAGAAAGCTTCTTCTGGAATGTGAAACAAAAAGGGGTCACAATACTCTCATTAGGGCTGGCTATGGTGGTTGGCTTTTGTACACAGCTGCCTCCGCTGGTGATGTTGGCTTTGTTAGACGTCTGCTGGAGAGAGACCCTCTCCTTGTTTTTGGAGAAGGAGAGTATGGTGTCACTGATATACTTTATGCTGCGGCAAGGAGCAAGAATTCTGAGGTTTTTTGGCTCTTGCTCAATTTCTCTATTTCGCGGTATGGCCTTAGCTCTGGAGGAGAATTTGAGGGGCAGTTAAGTGAGAGTCAATTGGATTTTAGATGGGATATGATGAATAGGGCCATTCATGCTGCGGCCAGAGGGGGGACTTTGGAGATTTTGAAGGAGCTCCTGAATGACTGTTCTGATGTTTTGGTTTATAGGGATGCTCAGGGGTCCACTATCTTGCATGCTGCTGCTGGAAGAGGGCAGGTTAACGTAAGGCTAATTCATTTCATGTTCTAGTCGATGCTTTATCAAGTCAATTTCTTTAATTTCTAGCTGTCACAATAGAAGTTCTGGTAAACAAGAGACATTTAATCACGTTGAATGTGACCTGAAATTGTTCAAGTGCTGGTAAAGATCAAAGTTGTGTTACGTTCAACTGCAAAATGTAGACAATAGTTATGCTGCAGAGCAACTTGCTTCCAGAATGGTTCATCTTTTAATTCTTTAAAGCTTGGTAGATCTTTTTGCGGTGCTCTGCACAGGTTATGGTATTTTAGAGGCCCATTATTTGTGGAAGCAACATGAGTGAGCTTCCTTGTGACTTAGGACCTGGACTTATTGAATTGGTTGGAGGGGAATTAGTCTTCTCGTAGAGTCTTTTGACGTTGTTTCGTTAGCTGTTCAACACACATGTCCCCTTGGTGCTTGTCAAAGCAGTTTCTTGATGTTGTCTTTCTTTCTGTAAGGCAGTTTCTTGCTCAAAAGCCTTCCATTTTTTCTCAAGTGGATTGCCATTAAATTACAAAACTCCTGTTTCCCGGTTTGCTTCTTTATGATTGCTCTTGCGTTGTTGCATACTGGATTGATTCTTAAACTTTGGATCTTTTTTCTATCAAGCCTTACTGCTGCCGATGTCATGAATATCATTTTGCTCTTTTAGCTGGATTGCATGGGTTAAATTGTACCTTGTTCCTTATATCACTTACTTTGCTTGCTGCTTTGGCCTTTTGTAAAGTAACACTGAAATTGGAAAAATTAATCCCTGTCCATGCAGGTAGTCAACTATCTTATTGAATCCTTTGATATTGTTGGATCCATGGATTATTTAGGGAACACAGCATTACATGTAGCTGCTTACAGGGGTTACTTAGCTGTGGCAGAGATTCTGATACATGCATCACCCTCACTAACCTCTGTAGTTAACAACTATGGAGGTACATTTCTACATTTGGCAGTGACAGGTTTTCGAACTCCTGGTTTCCGAAGAATTGACAAGCAGATTGAACTCATGAAGCAATTAGTGAATGGCACCATTGTAAACATCCAGGACATCATTAATATCAAGAACAATGATGGAAGAACAGCTCTTCATGTTGCTATTATAGAGAACATTCAATCTAACTTGGTGGAACTTCTGATGACTGTGTCTTCAATTAATTTGAATATCCGCGATGTTGATGGAATGACTCCACTAGATCTCCTCAAGCAAAGACCACGATCAGCATCTTCTGAAATTCTGATCAAACAATTGATTTCAGCTGGAGGGATCTCTAATTGCCAGGACAATGCAGCAAGAAGTGCCATTTTTTCACATCTCAAAGGACAGGATATAGGATGCAGTCCTGGCACTTCGTTTAGAATTCCTGATGCAGAGATATTCTTGTACACAGGAATTGAAAATGTATATGATGCTAGTGGCAATCTGGAAACCATCGATTCAAGTACATGTTTAAGTGAACAAAGTGACTATTTGACACCATTGGAAGACAGGAAATCAGGTTCTCTACATTATGCTACAAGGCGCCTAAAATCTCTACTTCACTGGCGCAAGGAGGAAAGACAAAAAACCTTCCGAAAAGTTGGGGGACGATGACTCGTTGGACTCTTTTAATCAATGTAGAAGTATGGGACGGTTTCCACTTCCCCTTAGGCAGATATATTCTAAAAATTGGTCCTCTTCAAGGATCAGGAGGACGTTTTCTGTCAGCAGTAGTTTTCCAAGTCCATTAACCAGGAGGAAATTTGCTGCAGGGTTAATGCATGGTGTTATTCGGGCGGTGCCACATTTAAGTGTTCCAGGTCAATCTCCTACTATACCCTTTTCGGGATCATCTGTATCTTCGTCTTCTTCACTGGATAAAGAGAAGGTTGCTGAAACTAAAGTTGGCTTATCCTCAAACCGGTCATTGAAGCTCAAGCAAGCATCCTTCAATAAGAAGTTGATGAATCGGTACTTCTGTTTTGGCGCTCAAGGCCTGGTCACAGAAGATTCATTAACCTATACCGGACCAGATCACAGTTACAAGCGCGTTACTTCTCTGGTGGCCTAAAGTTATCCTACAAAAAGGGTCTGGAAGCTCTGGCAAAACCAAGGAAGAGTAGCATTTCACCACGCAATAAAAATTGTTCTTCATTCTTCGTCTCGTAGAGCATTTTCTTCGCCACTTCTCTTTCTGCTGTGTGTATAAAACATGTATACAAATACAATGTGAATTATTTTGTTGCGGGATATATTAGTAATAGATCAATTAGTTTTGATGTAACAATAAAATTAATTCTATAGTGACATAAGGGTTGCAAATTCAAGGTATAAAAATAGTGTCTTTGCAAAAATGAAGATGATGTTGGGCACATCTAACCGTCTTTCAGATTCTTGCCGTATGTAAGTCCCATGAAGAATGTCATTTAATGATATTTACTGTTAAGATATAAAAATAGTCTTTGCAGAAATAAAAATGATGTTGTGCACATCTAACTGTTTCTCAGATTCTTGCAGTATGTAAACGTCGTTTAGGATATTTATTGTTAAGAGAATAAATTTTGGTTATAACTCTTAAAAATAATTAAAAATAAAAAATATTAAATTTATATGATTTGATTATAGATAAAAATAAAAATAAAAATTATTAAAATAGTAAATACAAAAAAAAAACTCTTTTATAATTCAATTAATAAAAATTTAAATAATTAACTAAATTATCTTAATTTTTATTAATTTTATAATAAATTATATTACTTCTTACTTATAAGAGATAAAATTAATCAATTTTATATAAAAATTTAGATATTAACTTAACATTTATTAATAATAATAAAATCTCAGAATTAATAGATTTTAAAAGAAAAAATATATATAATTTATATGTAAAAAGAAATAATTTACAAGATAAAAAAAATTTATATGTTTAAAATTTATATTATTAATAAAAGAATACAGTACGAAATTAGCCTTTAAATTAACATTTCATGGGGTTTTAAATGCCCTTTTGCTAACATTTGCTAGCTACTTGTGGTATCTGCTTAAATGCCTAGTAGGCCTGTCTCTTCTTCTCCATCACTGACCTATTAACAATACTGATATATTAACTTGTTAAAATAATAATAATAATAATCTTAAACATATGATCTTATGACCATACTTCTGAATAATGTTATGGATAGCAAGTATTTTCGTAAGTTTATTTTTTTTTAACGCGAAATTCTTTATATGTAACTGTTAGTTGGTTTTAAACGTCACTTTGCTGGCATTTTTCTAGAATCTTAGTACATGCAGTAGGAAATGCAAGAATAGCTGTCAGAATCAAAACCGCATTTGGCCCAGACAGGCCAGACCATGTAGGCTAATTTACCAACAAAACCCAACATGAGGCCAGAGATACCAATTGTAACGAGGGCAGATAGGTAAATTCGTTGTGGGTCTTTGACTGCCTCCTGGATGGACGGCGGAGCGAGATTCAAATTTCCGTTAACAAACAGAAATGGCGGGGCAGCAATCAAACCGACATCCACTTGACCTTCCTCAGCTTAATGCGGAAGCCAATTATGGCAAACCGTGATTCCTTCAAAGTTCTCTATATATGGATAGAATGTCCGGAGGAGCACTGGCACGTTGTTCTGTGGACTCGGATTTGCCGGGTCTTCTTGGCGGGGGCCCCTTTGTGACATAGCTTCTTGGTGTGTCGCGTTATTGCAAATCATCCATAGTAACTATGGCCTGCCAGGAGCCACAGGACGATGCCGTGGCGGCAAAGCAGAAAGCCATCGACGATTGGCTTCCCGTCACGGGATCTAGGAATGCCAAATGGTGGTATTCTGCCTTCCACAACGTCACCGCCATTGTTGGTGCTGGTGTCCTCAGCCTTCCTTATGCCATGTCCGAACTTGGATGGTATGCTTGAATCCTTGTGACGGTTTTTAAGAAAAGTTTAACTAATGCAACAAAACATGATTGCACATGTACATGATAACAGAACGTTAGCCCCTCTGGATGAGTCCTTCTAACGCAAATCATTTCATTTTACTATGAATATGCATGTATTTTTCATTAAGAAAATTGGTCTTTAGATTAAGAGGGGAGTTTCCAATTCACCAACTTCCCATGGAAAAGGGCAACTTCAAATGTATGCAGGCGTATTTTTATTTCTCATCATAAAATAGATTTAAATTTGTAATTAAGTCGCATATTAATATTTTACAAAAACTCGTAATTTGATCTTCAAATTAGGTAAATTTGAGAAAAAAAAATATACACATAATTAATGCTTAATTCATTTTTAGGATTGAAATTTTTTTTTCAATTCAATAAGTAATGTTTGTTAAATAGACGTTGTTGGGTATACTTTAATTTGTTTTGGTGATATACAGGGGTCCTGGTGTGGTTATTCTCATCCTTTCATGGGTCATCACCTTGTACACTCTGTGGCAAATGGTTGAAATGCACGAGATGGTGCCTGGCAAGCGTTTCGATAGGTATCATGAGCTCGGCCAGCATGCATTTGGGGAGAAACTCGGGCTTTGGATTGTGGTGCCTCAGCAATTGGTTGTGGAGGTCAGCACATGCATTGTCTACATGGTTACCGGAGGAAAGTCATTGAAAAAGTTCCATGACTTGGTTTGTCCCGACTGCAAGGACATCAAGCTCACGTTCTTCATCATGATCTTCGCTTCCGTGCAATTCGTGCTCTCTCACTTGCCTAACTTCAACTCCATCAGTGTTGTCTCCCTTGCTGCTGCAGCCATGTCTTTGAGGTAAGCTTGCCACCTTTAAGTTATTGAAACTTTCTGTCGTATCAGGCAAAGTCATGACACGGATGAACAATATGTTCTTCACATAAACAAGATTGTGGTCATTAAACTTATCATTTAGTTTAATAGTTGCCACTTGCCAAATTTCAATTTGTAGCAATTAAATCATCAAGCTCATCTCTAACATTATACTACCTTGTTGCAGTTACTCCACAATTGCTTGGACGGCTACCGTTGCAAAAGGGGTTCATCATGATGTGGACTACAGTGTCAGGGCAAGTACAAAAGCTGGAGCTACCTTTGACTTCTTCAGTGCCTTGGGCGATGTAGCCTTTGCATATGCTGGACACAATGTGGTTTTGGAGATCCAGGCCACGATCCCTTCGACTCCCGAGAAGCCTTCCAAGAAAGCCATGTGGAGAGGAGTAATTGTAGCATACATTGTCGTTGCCCTGTGCTACTTCCCAGTTGCTCTCATTGGATTTGGCTACTTTGGTAACAGTGTGGATGATAACATTCTCATTACACTGGAGAAACCTACTTGGCTCATTGCATCTGCCAACATCTTTGTTGTTATTCATGTCATTGGAAGCTACCAGGTGAAATTGAATATACCCAAGTTCAGGATTTCCCTATTTTGTGTGCCAGATGAACGAAAACTATGGGACTTTTTGTTATAGTTCAGACTAGATCGGGCATCACATCTTTATTAGCAGTCGTATATGTTACATAGCTTAAATTTTACTACAAGTAAATTATTTATTCTTTTCACTGGGCCTTTGTGTTATGCACCATAGGATGTGCTTGAATCATAAATTAGGGGACATGTTTGACCACGCCTCTTTTTCTTTTTTTCACTGCAGATATTTGCTATGCCTGTATTCGACATGGCTGAAACTGTTCTTGTGAAGAAACTGGACTTCGCACCTTCTTTCCGTCTCCGCTTTATCACTCGCACGGTATATGTTGGTATGTAGTTCCTAATTCAATAAACTTTTGTGAAGAATTTTTGAAGAAATTCATTCGGCTACGTTGCACTGTAGTCTATCATTATTGAAATGTTTTTTTCCTTTTTTTCTTTCTTTCTCTAATTATTCCTTCATCCATGGCAGCATTGACAATGTTTATTGCTATATGCATTCCTTTCTTCGGTGCCCTGCTTGGATTCTTTGGAGGGTTTGCTTTTGCCCCAACAACATATTTTGTAAGTATTCCACAGTATTGTTAGCAACAAATGCATCTTTTCACTAGAATCTAGTAATGACAAGTTGGAAACTAATCATTTTAACTTGGACTGTTTTCAGCTTCCTTGTATCATATGGCTTATCATTTACAAACCCAAGAGATTCAGCTTGTCCTGGACCACAAATTGGGTAGGTTAATCTTTCATTCCTTAAAAATATTTTTAAATTGTTTGTTCTTAAATAGAAGGCCCCACTGGTGAAAAACAGAAACTTTTCTCAGTTAATCTCTAGGTTGAAATCCAATTGAATCAGATGATGATTGAGCTAATTTTTATTTCACCCCATGTATTGCAGCTCTGCATTGTTGCTGGTATGCTATTGACTATTCTGTCACCCATTGGAGGCATGAGGCAGATCATCCTTTCAGCCAAGAACTACAAGCTCTTCTCGTAAACATTTTGCCAAGCCAACAACGATCGATCTAACTCGGAGATACATAGACTCAGAAAGAAACAGGATGATGATATTCTGGCTAAGGACACTACTGGGAAAGTTAAAACTTCATAACATAGGATCAATGTTGGCTTAGTGGTGGGTGTTCTGAACAGAGAAAGCTTACTTGTGAAATGAACTAGCTAGTTTAATAATGTACATGTATCATTCCATCTCAGGGTACCACATCTGTAATTAAAATCCTTTGTTGCGATCTTTCAAGCAATAGATGTGATGCCTTAATAATTTCTGTGTCTTGTTATATATTTATTTATGTGTTTTTGAAATGCTTTAATTGACATTTATACTCATAATGTCTGATGGATTAACGAGATTACACAATTCACATTCAATCACCCTACTGATTCAGAGCAATTATGTGCATGAAAGCTTTCACACATTTAGCTTTCTGTTACATGGAAAACAGAAAAACACAATGACTCAAACTTTCCCGCCAAAACAAAGATTTAATACTATAACTACGGTAACTGTTTTAACCGCCACACTCAACCAGGTCCTCCTCTATATAACAAAACCTTTCACCTAAAGCACCCTTATCTTCAAGGGTGAAGGAAGGGAATTACTGCTGTGAGTCGAACAAGTACTTGGAGCTTGGAACTGCTGTATTAGGCTGCCAAACCAGCACTTGAGTGGCTGATTGATTGGATTGTTTAACCATTCTGCAATCAAGAACTGAAGCAGGAAGAGCCGTTGTAAGAACATATGGTAGCTCTAGGGGCATGCCAACGTCTGCTGGTGTTGAGAAATCCAGCTAATTGGCCTTCAATTGTGAAACATGGAATACTAGGTGCAATTCGTTGAGCCACAGATTGCTGTGGATATGGTTGTGGCTTCAGAAAGACTACGTCGACCATAGCACACTTACAGTCTAGACAATGTTGATCTGCATGTTGCTTCATGCGAAATTCTGGGTCTTACCAAGTAGAATGTACTGCAAGACCATCGAGTAGCTCTCCCCCACATAATCTGAGGAAAGGAAATTCATATTCGGTGAACCTAACCGATTTCATTAGTTAGTCCTGAACATGACAAGTGAAGCAGTCGTTGTACTTGCTTGAGATTGGTGCAAATAATACCATTTCACTGCTAAACGTACAAATTTCCATCAAGAATTGTTCTACCTTTCACAATTTACAGGTTGCTACAAGGCAATTGCAGAAATTCCAGCAGTCAATTCCTAGGATTCTGAAGCTAAAACACCGGGGAAATTGACAATATCTATCTTATTTTATTCTGCACTTCAGGATTCCTTACTTCAAGCCAAACTTTCCAATGACTTAAAATCCACAATATGCTAAGTAAAATTGCAGTTGCAATCACAACAATCCATGAAATCCAAGCCCACCCTGGAATCAAACCATTAGCTTCCCCACTCAAATAAAACATTACCATCCTGAACACAACAACCGGAGCAAGAATACCTCTAACAACAGAGTAAAGAGTATAGAAAGGGGCAGACAAGAACTCGTACAATCTTGCAGCAACAGGATCATCAGTTTTCCTAAACCTTGCAATGGTCCACGCATTCTGGCAGGCACTGGTAACTTCAGCAAGGGACAGAAGTACCAGAATTCCGTGAGCTCCATGGTGAACCACGTAACGGCAAGTTACAATCACGTACAACGTTGCCAGGTGGTGAAGTATGAAGAGGATGTCATTGGGGCAGAACAGAACGTAGTGTAATAGGTCCATCCAGAAATAACCTATGCTGTATTCAAGAACCATGTTGTGGAAAGTCGAGTTTGGAGAGGCAAAAGTAGGTGAGGGCTGGGTGCGTAAGATTGCATAGACGGCCATGAAAACAGCAGGCGTGCCATGAGCGAAAGACATGATGCAACTTGAAGCTTCTGCCCGATATTTCGGACCCCAATTTCGGAAATTTCCGAAGTATGCAAAGAGATACACAAAGAGAAACATTAAGAAGAACATAGGCAGAGGTGGACTATCAAGAGCTGCAGTTTCCATGTTAACCCAGCATAAAGAATTCGTGCAGACTTCTTTACAATTACAGGCCCAGAGAGATGCAGAGGCAGAGGATGTTAATGACTGAAGCAGAATTTGACGAAATTAAATAGAATTGCTAATCGGACTCGAATGCCCAGATGGGAAGTAGAGGTTTGGTTTATTTCAAAGGTCAAGTCCTAGAAGGAAAGGAAAACGTGCCGCTTTGCTTGACGCCACTGGCAAAGCTGGATAAAGAACTCCAATGTAGGGGAAGCAATGACACGTTATGCTTTATGCTTTTAGGCATATTCCCATTTTCAGTGTCTAGGATTTGCGTATGACGACGATGATCCTTTACATGGAAGTTTGGGCCCAGCTTCGGGATAAAGCTTACAAGCACAAGTATACGGACATCACAGAGAGGATCCAGCCAAAGCCGTGAAAAAGTGGATGCGCATTTTCAATGTGAAAACAAAAGTTCGCCAAAAGTAAAATCAGAATAGTCGATTATACAAAAAATAAAATGACAAATGCGTAGCTCAGCAATTATAATTACACATAATTAATTATTCATGACCGTGGCGTCACCATAAAACGTTACAATTACGGTTCTGACCAATTGAAGGGCATTGAGTGTCCAAAAAAACAGATAAAGGGTTGCGTATATCAAAAGTTAATAGTTAAATTAATCTACAATCCACTTCACTTAAGAATAATTCCACGACAAATATTAAAACTAATAGATTCGTTTCGTAACTCAAATCCTACCAGGATCGGAATAACCATAATGCATAAAATTCGCCAAGACGCAATTAAAGGCTAAAAAGTTGCTTGAATCACAAAGTAGGAAGATTAAATAAGATTAAACCCAGCTTCCCCCAAGTCCCCAGATTCCTACAAACTATAAAATTCTTTTCCAAAAAAAGTCATTTTTTTTTACTAATTTATAACCAATGCATCCAAAAAATTATAAGTAAATAACTATCTCCCATTGGAACTCATTTGGGCATTTGATTATTACAACAGCTATATTGAGCAAAAACAAAAATACCTAACGAAAGTTAACCGTAGATTATGGGCTCAAATGAACTCATTACATAACCATTCCTCCATCAATAGTGAACACCTGTAAGGTGACATTGAGCAAGCCAAAACAAGGTCAGCCACGAAAAAGCAAACCAATGCAAATAATTCAACAAAACAATAGGCCAGTAAATGTCCCTTTTTAGGAACCTAAAAACTCGGGACAATGAAGAGAAATTGTCCTATAATACCTGTCCAGTGATGTAACTGGCAGCAGGGTTAAGAGCCAGAAATTCCACCAATCCTGCAACCTCTTCTGGTTGACCGTACCGTCCTGAATACAAAGAAATCTTCTCACTACCACATGACAAAAATTTGATGGAGTAACTTCTCCAAATTTTGTTAAGTTCATAAGATTAGAATATTTGAATCAGTTAAACATGGGGAGGAGTTGAATAATAGTAATTCATGAGAACCAAGGAAATAGTTCATCCAATGAATTGCAATATTGGCAGTGTGCACTGTACAGCAATCTCATGTAAACAGAGATACAAACCAACAGAACCTGTGGCTTGGTAAACTACAGCAGAAACACAATGAAGGCCAACATCCACATGATGTTTGCAAGAAAATAATGAGGAATTTCAGGACTTTACTCACCTAGGGGAATTGTTTCCAGGATTTTCTTTTCAATGTCTTCCCCAAGCTTGGCAGTCATATCAGACGCAATAAATCCTGGAGCAACAGCATTGACCTGGAAAATTTGTTGTTATCAGAGCTCATCCTCAGATTAGCACCCAACTCCATGGATTTTGGAACATGTAAACAAGCTCATCAAAGCATATCTCTTGAAAACTCACATTAATATTTCTGCCCGCATACTCTTTTGCAACGCTCTTTGTCAGACCAATAACTCCTGCCTTTGCCGCACTGTAGTTGGCTTGGCCAACGTTGCCAACCAAACCAACAACTGATGCTATGTTAATGATTCTACCCTGCGAAATTGATAAATCGACCAAACAAAAGCCAAATTTCTTGCTCAATAGAATTTTAGTAATCATATCTAATATGGTCAACTGTGGTTCTGCAAATCACTAAATATGATGGAGCCGATAGTGTCTGTCCATCACAAGCCCAGAAGAATTACCCATAGGAAAAGTTGCCCAGAAACTTAGAGAAGCAAAGATGACACAGAAACAAGTCCATATCCATGGGTGGATCATAAGAACCCCTCTTCTAGCCTAATTTGCATATCGCAAAAAGAACAACCTTGAGAAAATATACAATCTTACCTTCTTCTTCTTCATCATTATTTTGGCTGCTACCTGCAAAATAATAGTTGCCTTAGTGTCAGAAGAACAACAAAAATGTGCAAAGAAAAGGAATTTTGGTTGGCCCTTACTAGACACACCTGCGTACAAAGGAATACACCTGTGAGATTCAGATCAATAACCTCCTGCCATTGTGATTTCTTCATTCTCATCAGTAGCATATCCCTTGTGATGCCTGAAACAATGGTTAAGAAAATTAGGACTAGGAGGAAAGCAACTGTTAGGTGGCATAGACTGAGTTTTTGCCAACCTGCATTGTTTATTAGTACATCAATGGTTCCCCATGCATCAGTAGCCTGCACATGAGATACATCGTGAAGCACACAGTACCCACTACAATAATTGCTAATTTTCATCATTTCAGACTAAAAAAGAGGTATTTGCTCACAGTTTTTATCATTGCTTCAACATCAGCCTCTTTTGAAACATCACCACCAAAAGTAAGAGCCTGACCACCGCAAGCCTCAATCTAAAGACACAATCATGTAAACTCAGCAATCATTTCAACCATAGCATGCAAATAAACAATAGCTTCCTTTGTTTGCCAATCAATGCGAGATGGCAACAATATACACTGCAAAGTAGTGTTTAAGGCCTTTTGGATCTTGAGCACCAGCCCCTTGCATGACAAGCAACAATTATTGACCAATTAAACAACAAAATTGGGAACAAGAGTCTTAATTTTGTATTCATTAAAAATAATTTGCACAAGGAGACAGTTCCAATGATTAGATTCAACATCTGCACAATTTAAGTCAAAAGTGTAACAAAGATTAAAAAATTATAATACTTCAGTTCCTTGTCATATGAATCTTAAGAAACAATGGAGAAAACATTAAATAACAACAAACTCTCTAGTTTTGTCCTGGACAAGGTTCAATCCAAAGGTGCTTCTCTCAAATAAAGGAGAAAGAAAGGCAAGAGAAAACAATACTCTTTGCAAAAGGATATGTAAACCTAAGAAAGGCAATTTACCTCTTTGGAAACTTCCTCAGCCTCCTTCGATGACCTAGCGTAGTTTACCAGAACCTGCAATGGTGGAAAGATATCTATCATTAGCATTCTAACAATGAAAAGAAAAATATGAAGTGGAGAAAAAGGGTCCGAATTGTAGGGATTCAGGGGAATCAGCATGCTGAGGAATTCAGGAGCTTCACTAACCTTGCAACCTGCTTTTCCCAAGGACAAAGCAATTGCTTTACCAATACCTCTGGAAGCTCCAGTCACTATAACAACAGGTGATTCTCCCTTTTGAGCTGCCTCAGTACTTGCTTGTTTAGCTGTGGCAACTTGAGCTCTTACACCTTTTTGTGTCATTCGAATCAAGGCTGAGTTAGAACAAAACAAGCACCAATTTTCTATGTCCAAAAACTAAGAATATGGGGCTGTCCGCATTGACCATAATGATTAAAATCACAATGCATTTCAGAAAAGCCAATAGCTGAAATTTAAGGAGTTTCTAGCAAATCATGGTGACCTCTAAATGAAACCATTATTGATACATAAAAAGAACTCTGTCCATTATTCCCAAACAGAGCTTCACTGAGTTTTTAACAAAATTGCTCAGCCTCTATTCGATCAAGAACACTCGATTCTAGTACCAATCATTACCACTATTTACTAAACTGCCACTGCTCACGGTGCCACATTTTTTCCCGTAAATCCCCAAATCAGAAATCGATCAGCAATTTCTTACAAACCCCATAATTATTCATTAAAAAGGAAAATTCACCATAACTAAAAGCAACAATCAATTTACATAAGGAGCGAACAGAGCAGATACCACATGAAGCAAATGATCTACAGGGCCTGAAACGGAGGCCAATACGGGAATGAAACTGCCCGATTCCGCTAGTAATCGTAGACCATTGCTGAAACTGACTAGACTTCCGGTCACCGGAGTTGCCGAAATCCGCTAAAATTCCGGCGGATTTGAAGGCGACGACGTTCGATCCGGCAACAGCAGCCATGAGAGCTCCGAAACGCCTCGTGAGGATCGTAGAGGAGGAACTGATGATACCCAGGGAAGCTCAACGCTCTCTTGCTTGTTCTTATAGAGCCAAAGAAACAACAATTTAAAATTTGTTATTATTTATATATATATATATATATATATATTTTTTAATCATTTACATTTCGGTTGGTTATTGGTTGAATTGGGCGCTTTCGGAGACTGTTAAGAGTGGCGATACAGACGAAGTCTGGGCGAGACTCTAGCGTTGAGAAAGTGGTGGGAGTTTTCAAATTAATGGGTCTGGTTTTTTGTATTATTTACCATGCAGCCATTGGGCTTCTTGGCTTTTCGGTTGACGGCGATGGTTGCGGTGGCATGCTGGTAATTAAAAGGCTTGTTCCGGGAGCTTCCGTGCAATTCCGGTCGCTGATGGACAAATGGAGAAATTTCTGGTTGATCCGCCCAACTATGTTAGACTCAGACGACATCGTTTAAATGCAAATTGTCTTTAGAAAGCTTGCAATGAATATTCCCACTACAATAGCTTAAAAGTCTAAAATGAGCAGCACAACCAAAGAGACTACATTATAACAATGAATGGCTTAAACTAATATTTAACTTAACTGAAGTCTCAAGCCTCTGACATCATAATAAAATTTGGTTAGCAAGGTACACAATTAATTGAGATATCAATTCAATTTCATGCTAATCATCATCATAAATACATTAATATAGTAGCAAAACTAACCATAATGATTGTGAATATGGTTGATTCTAAAGCTTCCAGTCCTTCGCATATGACAAAACTTGATTGCTTGATGCAATGTAGTGGTCTTCTTCATCTTTGGATATCTCCCAAAAGATTCTCAGTTCTAAGAGAGCTCACCTTTGCTTCTTTACGGTTTGAAGAGCTTTTCACGGTTCGAAAGGTGACTTGGTCCATGCCCGAAAATGTAATTGGAGACCCCATATGTTGTTGATCTCGGTCTTATTTTTCTTTGACATTCGGAGATTAACGGTCGCTTTGGCTTGGAATTTTCTAAAGAAGACGATATCATTAGATCTTCTCTACTATATTAGCCACCATAGCACATAAGGATAATACCTGAATCTTGATATAGTCAAATTAGGGCGGACTCCAGTCTAGATGAACGAAAGCTCATATCTCAACATCCAAACGATGAGATTTTATAATTTGCAAGTTAAAAGAAAAGATTAATAAATAACATATTTCACTTCAACATTAATACTTTAATACTTAAATTAATAAAAATATAATTATATAAAAATTAATAAATTTTAAAATAATTAATACGTATCTTAAAAATAATATTTATAAAATATTTATAATCAAATTTAGATATTGGTACAGTAAAAAAAATATAATTTTGATACATTATATGTATAAAATTTAAAAAAAATAATATATTTATTTAAAAATAATATTTTATTTATTTTAAAATTATATTAAAAAAATATTTTAAATATAATTAAATCATATTAAAAACTTATTAATAGTTCATAAAAATTGTCATTATCAATCATAAACATATTTTGCTTCAATATGATCCATGTTGGTTGCCCTCTTCGAGTATTCAAGTCCTAGTTTTACAGTGGATGCATTGAAGTAATCAACCATCCCTTGTCTGAGCAAGCCTTCAGGATTCCCACACTCCAGACAACGAACTAAGAAAGAGAAGACATTGTCATCGGTCCAACAGGGAAGTACCGGGAATTGCTCGAGCATCATGTGCTCAAAAACATAATTTTCTGATGCAGCTTCACTGAAGTATCCGCAACTTATCTTAGCACTACGTAGATCATAAACCGATTTCGGGGCAACTCGGGCAAAAATCTCCGTCCACAAACATTGTGAAATTTGCTTGAACGTGGAACCTGGGCACAGGCCTTTCTTTTTCTACATGTTGGTATGTGTATGAATCCGTATCCCGATCCGAAAAGGAAATTCCGAACAATGTAAGAATGCAATCCTATTATAACTCGGATTACGCGCGGCTCTTTGCTTTTCTTCTTTGTTTCCAATTACATGGGAAAAAGGTATTTTATGAGGACCTAACATCCGTTAACTTACTAACGTCCCCTGCATAACAATCGTCCACGTGTTCTAATCCAACGGCATACACTTCAACAACACAACAACTAACATTTCCTTATAATGCCGTTAACAACAGAAAATCAAAACACACGAAGAGAGAACTATAATTCCAGAGAACAGACCCTAATGATACGTGACCCAAAGTCTACTACAACTTTCGATGGACCCAAAAAAAAAAAAGAAGAAAACATAAATAGTTTAACCATTCCTAATTGCACAATTAAAGATGCTTTAAGAGGAGATGCATCACATACCAATGCCAATTTTTCTTATACTTTCATATAATTTTGATCACACTAATGTCAATTTTCTCTCTAAAATTCATTTTGGGAATCATTTGAACTTTCATTTTATTTTATTTTATTTTCTTCCTTATATCCAGACCAAGAATTTTCTATTTTCCATTCCATTCTTCTGTCTCTTTTATGGTAACTTTTCATTCTATTCAATTTCTCTACTTTTAGCGCTTTAAACATTACTTTTTTTTTTTTCTTTTTATTGACAATCAGAGATATCTTTTTGGGTGGTCTTAAGGTTTGATGTGTTCGAATTATCTAGTTATTTTATTGTTCTTTTATACTTATTATATTACTTAATAAACGATGCTTGCGTTGTAGGATTTTTTCTATAATTGTCGAACTGATGACGTAAATTTTAAATTTTCATCATTTATTGCAGCATCTGCCACGCGTGGCCTTGCTGAGTTGGAACTGCCGAGATCTAGTTGCTCTCTGACCGATGAGTTCCTGCCACGTCATGTTTTTTGACTTTAACCAGAACGAGGCTGTGTGGACTGGTCAACCATCGCACAATCTCGTGAAGGCGTCCCCGTCTTGGCGACGAATAAAACAGTAAAAAAAAAAAAAAAAGAAGCAAATCCCAAGATAGAAAAACGTGGGACTTTTTCTTTTTTTTTTTTTTTTAACGCGGATCTTCTTAATTCGTAACGTACGAGTTGACGGCAGCTTTTATTAATGCACTCCGACATGGGTAATTGATTAGACGTTTCACAGGCATGTGGGGTCAATCTTCTATCATTTTATTTATTTATGGTATAAGAAAATAATTTTATCAATTTTAAAATGAAATTATAAGAAAATTGTTTTAGATTGGTATAAAAGTTTTATCATTTTAAAGTATTAATAAATGTGACATTAAGACCAAAATTTCAATTTAGTAGGATATTTATCGATGGTTTTCCCAATTAAAATTTCATGGTTATTGTTATGGGATATAAATGAATATTGAATTTTAAGGTAAGTGACATTATCTCTTATTTTATAAATCTTTGAATTTGACATTAATTAATGAATCCACCAAGTTGATGAGATAATTACTAATTATATATTTATAATTTTGATTAGTAATTATAATTATAGATTTGAATGATTATAAATATATAACAAATAATTATGCTATTGTAATTAATATTTTTGTGAATTGTTGTATAACATGTATTCAAGAATTTTTGTCCTTGTGATATTTTAAAATTAAGAAAAAAAAAAAAAAAGGAACTTTTCTTAGCATTATCTTGACGCACTGTTTCCTGTATATCACCGTGAAGCAAACTAGAAAATCACAGGGTTCACGTGTAATGCTGAAAAGGAGAGACGATGCAGCTTTCAAAAGTGAAAGCTTCGTCGCCTAGGCGAAGTGACCGGGATGCTGCGACGCAACGATTCCAGAGTTTCAGCTCTCCAACAGTCATTTTTATGCCCCGCATCTATTTTTTGACAGGTCACTTTTTCTTTCTACTATTATTCTTTTTTATCCAACAATGCCTACCGTACTAACAGCTTGTTTGGTTAGCGAGAAAGTGATAGGAAAGAAATTGATGGTGAATTAGATTAGATCGTCGTCAGGGCCAGGCCAATAAGTTTGATACTGATTTGTGAACCAGGATTATCGCCAAGTGTTACGGGTTAACCATCACAAGTCACAACAACGAGCAAATTTAATATATCTCTATGAAAACAACACTACATAACTAACAGTTCTGGTGCACGAACGTTTTCAGCTCCAAATCCATGGTTACGAAGGTTGTTGCTTAAAAGTGATCCTTATCTGCCCCAAAAAAAAAAAAAAAAAACCCAAAATAAATGTTGAAAACCCACCATAAACAGTGAAAGCTTAGCTATCTTTAGCATGGGGACTTTTGTAAAGTTCTTCTAATACATCACCCCCCCAATTAAAACGACATCATTCCATTTAGTGGACATTTGCTAATCATAGCTTTGTTGGTATGTTGTTGGGTTCTTAGTAATTAATTAAACACGCAGATTCGCCATATCCTTTGCGTACAAGCTTCTTTTATGGCTTTATTTGTCTGATAATTCTGTGGTCAATTCCAACTGTTTGTCCAACTTAGTACAAGCATCTTTAAATTTGTTCAACGTGTATAAGCAAGGCAATTCTGGCGCGGGTGAGTCGAGAATTTAAATGTAAATCAACTCTTTATATTATTATAATTGTTTGAAAAATAATTTTAATATTTTAATGCGAGGTCCCAATAACATGATTTGAAAAAAAATTTTAAAGGTAAAAAGAATCTTCTTTCCCCGGTGATGAAGAAAGAGTCAAGAATGGGGCATAACCATAACATAATGTTTTATGCCATTGGGTCTTTTTTGTCCATTTTGTTATTGATTTGTTATTTCTCATTAGCATTTAATGAAAATCTCAGTATTTTACCCACTGAGACATTCTAGCACACCCATGAACCCTCACATTACATGCGAGATGACATGTCACATAGAATATTTAGTACGTAGCTTTCTTTTTTTTTTTTTTATTGGTATCACTGCACGGCTCTACTTAAAAACTCGCCTCTAATAAACATTTATTTAAAGTTAGTAGCTACCAAAAAAAAAAAAAAGTACTATTTTAGGCCAAAATTTGAGCAAATTTATTACCAAGAAAATAAAATTGACAAACTACTTAAGACAGGAGTCTATAGTGTTAAGAATTAGGTTCATATTAAATTGCGTGATGTTTGTAAGTCTAGGAATTATTGTCCATATCTCCTAAATAAGTTAAAATAATTTCAATTATTCCACTAAAAAGGACCAAATAATTAGTCGGAAATGAATTTAATTTAATGATTAAAAAATGAATTTTCTTTTTATTTTTTTAAAAAAGGAAATATCACAGCAGAGCACTGACAAAGTGAGAGCAAACTGAGGGGAGAGAAAAAAAAAAAAAAACAAAAAGGAAAGAGAACAAAAAAAAAAAAAAAGAAAGGTTGCAGTGGGAGGAAGCAAGGAAATCTGAAACAGACAGCAACAACTGCCAAAAAAACAAAAAAAAAAGGGAAAAAATGGAGCGAAGACGCCAATTTTTACTCCTCAAATTTAATTTGCACTTACTTTCTCGGAAGAGAGAAATGCCGGAAAATTAGAGAGATTTTCCCTTGAGAAACCGATTCCCGATCTGCAGCCAAACAGGGGAGTAAATGCGTTAGATCCGAGTGTGTTAAGCAGCATTCTTCGCATTGGTAATTGGCATTTTGAGTTCATTCTCAGTGTTGGTCCGATTCGAACGATCTTTTTTTTTTTTTTTTTTCGAGTCCAACGAGTTTTCAACTGCCTCTTTTTGACTTGGCTTTCTCGGGAAGTCAAAGCTGCTGTCATCGACTCGAAATGTGGAGTCGTGGTTGTTCGTTTGTGATTTTTGCTTCAATGAACGTTTGGTGATCGATAGAAGGCGAATATGAAGTGAGAATTGTGGGGGAACCAGCGTGATGGCGACTTCGTTTTCGGTATGGAAATTTAGGGTTTCGAGGATTTATTGGAAGATGGAGAAGCGGTTTCAGTGATTAATCAATGTGGTATTATCGAGCTTTTTGCTTTTGGAATGGTTCAATTGATGGATAAGTAAGTTATTAGCGTTTGTGTGCTTTAGTTGGATGCGAGTTTTGGGCAATTGGGTTTGGCAAATGGGTTGTTTTCATTTCGTTTGTAGCGAGAAGTTGGAGTGATTTGCTTTGGGAAGCTAGTTTTATGCAAAGAGATGTCTCCTTCTTCGGCATTGAGATTTTCTCCAGGGAGAGAGGAAAGAGGAGACCGTCATCGGCGGGGAGGCAGTCTTGAAGGTGGATTGCTATTCAAAGAGCAGGACGATGATCTTGCTTTGTTCAATGAAATGCAGTCCAGAGAAAGAGAGAATTTCTTGCTTCAATCATCGGTCGACTTTGAAGACACGTTTTGTAAGTTTCTGTAGATTCTATTCTTTTGGTTGGGTAGAAATGTTTTTCGTTTTTTATCATTGGCGTCTGTCTGTTTTTTCTGGCTGACGAGGTTGACTTGAAATTATTGCGTACAGCTACGAAGTTGAAACAATTTTCAGATTTCAAGCTTGGTGTATCGATTCCTGTTCGTGGAGAGAGTAGTGAACTGCTCAATGCAGATGGGGAGAAGAATGACTATGATTGGTTGGTTTTTGTTTCCCTCTGTTTGTATTTGTTTCTTTCATGGTTCTGCCACAAAATTGATGACAGGCTAGATTGTCGTGATACTGTGGAGATTTAAGTGCTTTTTTCCTTGAACTATTCCATTTAGTTTATCTCATTTCATTTCAATGATCTTGGATATGATATATTGGCTGATGCTTGTAATTTTGAAGGTTAATAACTCCTCCTGACACCCCGCTTTTTCCTTCATTGGATGATGAGCCACCACCAGTTAATGTTGCATCCAGGGGGAGGCCTCGGAGTCAACCCATCTCTATGTCAAGATCATCCACGGTAGGTAACCAGTCACTTTTACGGTCAATGATGATTTGTCAACTATATATTTGTTCCCCACAAGTGAGATGTGGGCATCCATGTACAGATGGAGAACAGTTACAAAAGCAGTAGAGGCAGCCCTAGTCCTAGTCGACTTAGTCCATCACCTCGATCTGCTTGTGGTACAATACAATCAAGAGGAAGACCGTCATCAGCACCTCATTCTAGCCCCATGCCTGGTCAGCGAGCTGTCACTCCATCACAAAGATCTTCTCCCTCCCCAAGTAAAACTTTGACACCTGCTACGAGGTCTTCCACTCCAACTCCAAGGAGGATGAGCACTGGTTCAGGGGCAAGGGGAACTTCCCCTGTAAGAACAAATCGGGGGAACTCTGTCTCACCTAAAGTCAGTGCATGGCAGTCAAACATCCCTGGTTTCTCCTCTGAAGCTCCGCCGAATCTTCGTACTTCTTTGGCTGATCGACCGGCATCATATGTTAGGGGTTCCTCTCCAGCATCCAGAAATGCTAGGGACTCAAATTCAAAGTTTAGGAGGCAATCAATATCTCCAACTGCTTCTAGAAGTGTCAGTTCTTCACACAGCCAAGATCGAGACAGAAATAGTTCTCACAGCAAAGGTTCTGTGGCATCTTCTGGCGATGATGATATAGATTCTCCACAGTCCATTCATGTGGGTAGCTTAGACCGCTTAACTCCAAAAAGAATTGGTGCAGTTCCAAATAATAGAGCTCTGGGGTTTTCTCGGAAATCAACTAGAATATTGTCCCCAAGCTTTGCTCCTAAAAGATCTTTTGACCCCACTCTTCGTCATATGGTATCTAACTGTCCGCTTCATTTACTTCAAATAACTAATTATCCATTTATTCTGTCAAATGGTGCCCTCTGAGATTTATGGCTTCAGTAATTATCTGTTTAATGCTATCTAACTAGAATGTGGTGAATGACTATTATCACATGCTTTCTGCTATGTGTCTTGTCTGTTTCTTTGATATTGCTTTGCATGAAAATCACGATATCCCAGCCACATGTTTTTTAGGTATAATCACGTTTTCCTTCTGTACCATATGGCCACCTATGAAAATATCACTTGTTCTTTGGAAATTAGCCTGAAGTCCAATTTCCGAATTTAGTGGGCACAGTTTCAGCAACTTTTATTTCTACCACAATTCTTCAAGGAGACATATGATCAAAAGTTTTTGAATACTTCCTTTTTTTTTTTTTTTTGTCTTTTTATCTTCCATAAAGCTTATATGCAAAAACTTATCATTTAATTAATCCACCACAATGGCCCTCTCTATTGCATACAAAAGGAGAAGCCTTGTGCGCTGGAGACTTCACCTTTTTTCCTTCTTCTTTTGACAACCACTACTACTAGGTAATAACTCATTCCTGGTGCCAAAAGCACATGAATGTCATTGTAATGACCCCAAACACGAGGGAGACTCTTTACACCCCTGTCTCTCCTCTCCCCCCCCGCCCTGCACCCCCCCTGCCCCGCACCCCCCCCCCCCAAAAAAAAAGGACAAGAAACCCACTAACCTTAGTTCATTGTAATTTATGATCCCCTTGGCACCTAAAAGGGAGAAAAAAAAAGCCTGATTTTCCCTCTCCTTTTGAGCCATTTAGATTTGTAAGGTTTAAGATAATGACTTAAAAGAAGTTAGCTTACTATATTAATGAAGGAATCAATATAAATGGGATGCCCTGATTATTGTGTGTTTTTTCCTCCTCCATGCATGGCAGAACCAGTATTTGATTTTATCCTCAAACCAGAACCTTAATTGGTAGAAAAGAAAATGTTAGGCACATAATGCCATTTAAGACTCTTGGTTTGTTCTTCCTTAGATGTACTTGTGCCCTTTTATAAATGAGAAGCTTTGATGTACAAATCCTTTATCTTGCATAATATTTTGTGCAGGATCATCGGAAAAGCCCTCAGAATATGTTCAGACCACTATTATCTAGTGTCCCCAGTACTGCCTTTTATGGTGGAAATGCAAGTCCTGCACGTCGGTCTTTGATATCTAGAAATTCTTCGGTTACAACCAGCAGCAATGCAAGTTCTGATCAAGGCGTCAGTGTTGCACCTGAAACTGAGGAAAGTGACCACCACCAGGAAGATTTGACAATTGAAAGCGGAAAAGTATCGCATTCTGATGCTCAGGAAGAAGTGTTTGCCTTTGATAAGGTGGATGCTTTGAATAGGGTTATTGAGCAAGGTACAGATGATGGTTCTCTTCACCTTCAGCTCGGCGACTTCGGCAGAGACCAACCTACTGAATGTGAGCCTGTTGACTCTGAAGATTTAAGCCACCAAGATATTGACATGGAGATTAGTTCTGCTTCTGACTCTGCATGTGTCAGGGCTGATTTTACTGTGATTGATAGTCTTGAAAATGCAAAAGTTTGTTCTAAATGTGGCTGTCGGTATTCTGTCAGCGAAACAGAGGAGGACATGAACCTTTGTCCTGACTGCAGGAGGCAAGACAATCTTGTGGCTGCCTCCAATTTGGAGACAACAGTAGTGTCTGCTGGGAGCTCTCCAGTACTGCCTGTTAAATTTCCTGGAGAATGCATAACATCTGATGAGCCAAAGCCTCCCATTGCCATCCTTGAGTCAAAATTGCAGGTTATGAATTTGGCCGAGGAGATGGCTTTCCTGAACAAAGATAATGCTGATCAAGGGAAGACTTTATGTAATGAAGAAAGCCATATTTACTTGCAAGGAAGTTCCCATAGTAGGTCAGCAGTAGAGGGAGGTGAGCAGTGGATTGCTGGCCAACAAGGAACAGGTTATAGCTTACCAGATGGTGATACTACAGGCCAGCAATTGCCACACTTTAAGGATGATCCAAATTTGAAGGTTGGTGTTTCGGGAGGAGCAGGTATTTCTTTACTGCTTAGGAGGTCAAGCAGCAGCAAGGGGCCTATATTTCAGGGCAGGAGTTTCACTGCCTCCACCATTAGCTATGATGATTTATCTTACACAAGAGAGAGTGCAAACAGTTTGAGAAGCTCCATTGGTCATGGCAGTTTATCCGCATCATCCTCTGTTGATTTTGGCTCAAATAGACAGCCGGAGTCTCGTGTAAAACGGCAGTCAAGTGGCAGAAAATCTGACATGGAGAATTACAAATATGACATAAACACAAGACCTCAAAGCACTGGGTCATCTGTATCTGGAGCTTTATGTGAGGGTCACCAAGCTTCAGGTCTTGCAGTGAGCATGCATGAAGAACTTATTGGGGTTCATGCTGGCAACATGAAAAATGGTGGAGATGGCACCGAGGAAGCATGCATAGCCTTTCATAAGAAGGTTCCAACTTCAGAAAATACAGAAATGGATTTTTCTTGCCAATCCCTTGCTGTTCAAGGGGTTCCCAAGGAAGATTTCACAGAGCAAGATGCAAGTCATAGAGCACTGCATGGTTCTACCTCAGATTTAGCATGCCATGCATTGGGCATTGATTTAGAGGAGAATTCAGTTTTTTCACTTTCAAATAAGGAAAACTCCAATCCAGTGGAAAGTGAGGAAGAGTTACGTAACGATGCAAGGAGTCTCTTGAATGTTGAATCATCAAGTATACCTTCAGAGCCGTCTATTGGACAACACGACACCATGCAGAACACTGGTGAAGATGTGCTAGATGTTACAGAGGTTCCTACTCATAGATTTTTAGCTTCAATATCAGAAATAGAGGTTGAGAATTATGGTCAGAGCACCTCTGGTTCTGATAGTGATGGTGCCTCTGTAAATTCAAAGGACACCACAAATGGATTTCGGGATTCTTCAGTCCCTGCATCTTCAGAGAAGGAAATCACTGCTTCTGTTGCAGAGCAGAACCCTTCAGATATTTTAGGTATGCTTTATCCTGCATTGTTGAATTTGCGTTGATCTCATCCTTTTTACAGGTTTGATATGCATGTTATTCTTGATAAAGAGAATCCTTCTGATTTATATAGAGGCGACAGAGAGACACATTTCTGCAACTGGCAAACTAAACCAATAATGTGATATTTTTCTCTTCAATTGGTTTACAGAATGATGCTCTTCAGCTTTATTGTATGTTTTGGGATGTTTCTAATGATTATCAGCTAAAGTTCTCTGACAAATCTTTTTCTTTTGATAGAGGAGTCAACCATAATGGTGGAGTCTCGGGAAGGAAGTAAGGCAAGAAGCCTAACCCTTGAAGAAGCAACGGACACAATTCTTTTCTGTAGCTCCATTGTCCATGATCTGGCCTACAAGGCTGCAACATTAGCCCTTGAAATGGAGAAGGAAAAAGAAAGTTCAGTCCCACTGGAAGCTTCTTGGCCAACAGTAACAGTTCTGGGAAAGTCCACTGCCGACAGAAAGGATCCACGTGGCAGAACTGCTGGAAAACGTACATCAAAATCTCAAAAAGTCAGGCAAAAGCGTGTGGAAGTAGATGCAAAGCCCCTCTCTAGCAAAATAGAGAATGATGAAAATGCCAATGAATCTATGGTGCGCAATGTAGGACTTCCTGATAAGATGGACAGTATGAAACCTCCGAAGCTGGAATCCAAGTGTAATTGCACAATAATGTAACAGCCTTTCATTTATGCTTCTCACCGTGTCCATCAGACGACTCCGCAACTCACCTAGCCATATTGGAGGTGTTACAGAGTGCTTGTATGTCAATGGTTTTCATTTTGTGTTTCAAGGGCTGTTTGGATTACTGCCAACTGGTTTCTGTTGGTTCCAATTTATTTGTAGGAAATGCCACAATTTCGCAGTTTATAATTGTAAATTTTTTATCGTCATTAGGCTGATCACTGATGTTAGCCAGGCATTGGAGGTTTATGTTTGCTGTGCTCCAGTTTGTCGTTCTGATTTAGTCCCAAGTGCTGGTAGAGAAAAAAGAAGTGTGAATTTTGTTATATAGCATGGTTTTGGTTTCATTTCCTGCTCTCTTTATTCTTCCCTCATTGCTTGTATTTTCAGATTAGAAACAAATGAGATATCTTGATACATTTATTTATTTTATCCACCTGAAGATCGCAAATCGAGGCATAAACAAACATAAAGTTGGGCATATCATTTCTTTTCTTCAAATTTATCAAAATTTAGAGTTCTGTGATTTGTAAGAGTTTGGAATCCAACTCTAAATATAAAACTAAGAGTTTATACACTTCTTAAATTGCAAAAAGTGCTGAGGATGATCCGTTAAGTGGGCTTCGAAAGCCATTGCGAGACAATGAACAATGAGGAGGCCCACCCCACACCCCCCCCCCGGGGCTGGGGCCATCCACGGCTGGAGGGCAACCGAAGTAATTATGGAATGGGTCTAAGGGTATTCCGAACAATTCATAGAATGAAAAGGTCAAGCACAAACATGGCGGGAAAACTAGAGAAAAAGAAGGCATTTTTAATTTCGTCTTCCCTCTTTCAGTGGCTCGCAAAGGTCCCTCTAATTCCCTCACCCGATGGAATCCAATTCGGATTCCGATGGCTCTTACGTCTCCGCTACTCCTCCGAGAAACTCCAAACGGCCACGACCGCCGCCGTCGCCACCTCGGCCGCTGCCGCCAGTTATACTCTCCTCTCACAAATCCAGAATCAAGGTTAGAGCATCTTCCTCCTCCTCAAAACCGAAGAAATCGCCACCGACCACGGTCACTACAGCCTCGAGGAGGCCTTCTAAAGATGACTCTCCTCCCCGCCTTTCTCCTCACTCCACTTTTCCCTTCCAGATTTGCTCTCCGTCGGTCCAAAACCGCCAAATGCTGGCTTCCCGCTCCATCGAGACCCTCCCGCCTGGCTACTTCTCGAAATCGACGTTCTTCTCGAAGATCCGAAGATCTTCTCTCACTTTTGAGTCCGCCGAAACTAATTGCCGAGAGCCAGATTGTGCCGAGATTGGTTCTGTCTCTGATCCCTCCCCGGCCGATGAGCTCCTTAAAGTGAATAAACCGAGTTCCACTAAGAAGAAGCATCCGAATCTCATTGGAGCTGACACGCCTTTAAAATCAGTGAAATTGCCGAAATCCAACGGTAGTGAAGGTAATTTTGTCAAGCTAAATATGAATCGAAAGAAAAAGTTCGTGAACTCAAAAGGAAAATCGAAAAGCAGTCGTGCATCGAGCAACAGGAGAGCTTATAGAGGAAGAAGTAAGCTGAAATCAGCAGAAGTTGGAACCGAAAAGGAGGACCATGAATTAGTCACAGATATGATGCAAGAGAAGAAGCCAAGGAAGAATAGCGAATTGATTGAGGAGATGGTTTTGGCAGCACGAAAACAGGCATCTGATGAGAATTTGGTGAGGTTGCTGAGTGTGATGTATGGATATGAGTCATTTAGAGAGGGACAGCTGGAGGCGATAAAGATGGTGCTTGATGGAAGATCAACAATGCTAGTTCTGCCTACTGGTGCTGGCAAAACATTGTGTTATCAAATACCGGCGGTGATATTGCCGGGGATAATGCTGGTTGTGAGCCCCTTAGTGGCATTGATGTTTGACCAGTTGAAGCAGCTGCCTTACATGATTCCGGGTGCTGTTTTGAGTAGTGGTCAGGTAATCTTAAGCTTGCTTTCATTTTCTTTATCTTTATGATTGTTGGTGTCTGGTTAATGAAACTTTCATTGCTATAGACACCACAAGAGGTTTCCGACAAACTCAGGCTACTTCGAGAAGGTGCCATAAAGGTAAGTCTCGTAAAAATTAAAGTGCGATTTAAAAGTTGGTAGTGGCTTGCTGTCTAATGTTGTGATGGGTTTTATGGTTTGAATGTTATTGCTAAATCTTACTTTATTTAGGGGAACTTCAGATATGCTTGATGAATTGCTTTTCATCCATTGTATTGTTGCTCAGGTCAAGGTTGTTATATCTTTATCAGGTTCTTTTTGTTTCACCTGAGAGGCTCTTAAATGAGGAATTCCTGTCAATTTTTTCTTCTGCGCCAAAGATATCACTTCTAGTGGTGGATGAAGCTCATTGCATTTCTGAATGGTGAGTTGTTACGTTGCCTGCTTTATTTGGCTTTTGGTACTCTCAAAGGTCACAATTTATAGCTTTGCTTATCTGCACCTTATTGCCTTGTAGGCTTTTGGCTGACTTATTTGTGTTGTTTGATTTTCTTAGACACATGCTCTGATTATTTACATGTTCTACAGGTCTCATAACTTCCGGCCTTCATACATGAGGCTGAGGGCATCTTTACTTCGTGCAAGGCTCAATGTTGGGTGCATTCTTGCTATGACTGCAACTGCCACCTCTACAACTTTAAATGCTATTATGTCTGCTCTAGAGATCCCTTCCACCAATCTCATACAAAAGTCCCAGCTGAGGGGCAATTTACAGTTATCGGTATCTTTTAGTGGAAATAGGCAAGTATAGGTGATTCATTTTCATCTTAGGTTTTTACCTCAGGTTGAGAGATTTGATTATTGAATCAAGAACTTAAACTTGCATTATTTACATGCTGACATCTTAACTGAACAGAATGAAAGATTTGCTGATGCTGATCAGGTCTTCTCCATTCAGTGAAGCCCAGAGTATCATTATATACTGCAAATTTCAGGTAATGATTCCCCTTATGTATATATGTGTTAATACTAGTGCATATGTTCACAGATCATTTCCTTTCTTAACCCATTTGCATCATGCTTTAATAAGTGCATGTCTATTTTTTGCAGTCTGAAACTGATATGATTAGCAGATACTTATGTGATAACAGAATTTCTGCAAAGGTTAGTATAGTGTCGTCCTTATAACTGTATGTTTTATGGTAAAATGTTTAACGCAAAAGTTGACTTTTATGTGCTGTCTAGAGCTACCACAGTGCTATGTCTTCAAAAGAACGTAGCCGGACACAGGAGCTATTTTGTTCTAACAAGATCAGAGTGGTAAGAAAATTGTCCAGCTTCCCTTCTCTGTCTGTTCATGTTCGTGAGTGTCAATGGTGTACTTTATGACAGATTAACAAAATTTGTAATCTTTATGACTTCTAACCTGTGTTTGTGAATCAAAGGTTGTTGCAACTGTGGCATTTGGCATGGGACTTGATAAGGGGGATGTTGGAGCTGTAAGATAAGAAACTGTCCTCTGATCTATGCAATTGCTATACATTACTGTAACATTTTCTGATATTTGTGCATTCTTGAATTCTTGAAGATCATTCATTTGGCATACCTTTAGTGTTACATCTCATGGTTGTAAAATAGAGCTGGGGATTCTGACGTATGGTTGGTTTTTGAATTTTGATCCACTGTTTCTTTTTCCAAACTTACCAGCTATTTCTGCCAATTAATGATAAGGTGTCAAACCTTTTGTGATGCCATCCACTGGAAAGATGTAATGGTGGTTGACTGATTGTTAAGGGTTTCTGATGTTACCCTATGTATGCTATGCTTTGATTTTTTTTTTTCTTTTTTTTATAACTTAAAAGTTAGTCCAAATGTTTTCTAGTTCAATGTTAATGTTTTTGATTGCCCTTTTTAGAGAACTCTTTGCAATCACAATACAAGTGCAAAATAGGTTATGGAACTCTTTAATCCCATCTGTTTCAGATAATTCACTACAGTCTGCCAGAAAGCTTGGAAGAATATGTTCAGGTTGAACTCTTTTCTGATCGCTAGTTGTTATTTGATCAAGAAAAAGAAAATCAGTAGTTTGAAGATTTGTTCCGTATCAGTTAATGTAACATTGAGTTGTGACTGTATAGGAGATTGGGCGATCTGGACGGGATGGGAGATTCTCATACTGCCATCTCTTTGTTGATGACATCACCTATTTCAAGCTTCGAAGTCTTATGTACAGGTGATTATATGCGGGTTGTTTAGTAAATCACTGGGATTCTGTGATTGTGTGCTTTTTGTTAACTCAAAATTTGATATTTCTCAGTGATGGGGTAGATGAATATGCAGTAAACAAGTTCCTCAGTCAAGTCTTTGGTAATGGTGTGAGCTCACAAGGCAAAATTTGCTCCATAATCAAAGAATCTGCATCTCACAAATTTGATATGAAAGAAGAGGTCATGCCCATTTGCCATTGCTGCATCTGTTATCATCTGTTTGAATTTAGACAAGTTTTCAGCCATTGTTATTGAACCATCCCACAGTAGTGCTTGAAAAGCGTAAAGTTACTCTTCAAATTTCCTCTGGCATATTTGTTTTTTCTGAAGTTTCTAAGCTCTTGGTCTTTCACTCTGGCAGGTGATGCATACGCTTTTAACACAGTTGGAGTTGGGTGAAGTGCAATACTTGCACTTGATTCCACAAATGAATGTTACTTGCACTTTGCATTTCTACAAGGTTGGTGGCATAAATGGTTAGTGGCCACATGTGGAGGACTTCAAAGTTTTTTAGTCTGATTAACAGAACTGAAACATCCCATGTTTTTTTCTGTGCTTCCATACGTGGACAATGTTTCAACAATAGATGTAGGAACTGAGCTGTTATATTATCTGATAAACATTGTCCTGATGCCTAAAGTGTTTTGAATGCAGTCCTCTCCCTTTCTGCTTGCAGAAAAGGATATGGTGGTCTCAGAAGTTCTGAAGAAGTGAGCATTCTTTTTATTTATTATTAGACCAAAGAAATTAGGCACTTAAATTGTCAACACACATCATGGATTGACTTGGCACTAATGATGTTTCAGGTCTGAAGTTAAGCATGGGCAATACGTATTTGACATGCCTACCATAGCAAATAGCCTCGGTGTTACACCTTTTGATCTATCAAATTGGCTGGAGAATCTAAAGGTTTGGATCTAGGAGAAAAGCACATTCTCAACACCTTTTATACGTTTAGTGTCATACCAGCCGCAGCTACCTGAAATGAATAGAAACAGCAATAAAGCCTATTAAATACTGTTTATTGAGGATATGTGAGAGTAAAGAGATCTAGTTTCATATTGGAGTTTACCAATTGGAGAATTCCATGTGGCAACACAAACAGGAAGCAACTGAGCTCACCATATGTTTCTTAGATTTGCAATGATTTTTCTTTTGGTTGGAGTGTTCAAACAGTGACACCTAATTTGGGCATTTGCTTTTTCATACTTGCATCTTGGGTTCATCATGTGAAGAACTGAAGATATAGAATGCTACTTCTTGATAAATGAGATTCTAAAAAGCTCTCTTTAACTGTGGCAGCTTCAAATCCGAACTACAAGTATTAAATAGTGTTTGTGTCTCAATCTTTATGGATTTCTTCTTTTGCCTTGTTTGCTTATATCTATCAGTTGAAAGGAGAAATAACATACGAGATTAAGGATCTAGCCTATTGTTATTCAATTGTTGAAGTCCCTGAGGATTTCTGTTTTCTCTCTTCCCATCTGTCAAAATGGTTATCAGAGGTGGAACACTGTAAGGTAATTGATCAATGTTATGCTACAAGTTAAAACATCTGTCTCAGTCATATTCTCATTAATTTCTTACCTCCTTGTAACTGCTGGGCACAAATTACCATTCATGAAAGTTATCTTACTTTTATGTTCTCTAGTGACTTCTATATCATGGAAGTGTTTAATTAGCAATCATTTGATTGGCCAATTACTGCATGCTCACATGGTTTTATGTTTCTTCATAATCTACTTTAAACAAGCAGTTGGTTTTGGGTTCCAGGTACGAAAGTTGGATGCAATGTTTGATGCTGCAGTGTGTGCTGTGAAGGAGTGTGAAAAGATGCAAGATTGCCATATTGTCCAGCAAACATTATTCTTGCAAAGGAAGATTTCAGACTACTTTAAGGATGATTATGAATACAACATTCCCAGCAAGATCAGTCAACGAAGGTTAGTAAAGATCTTTACTACATTAAGCGGCATAAATTGATAGCAAAAAACTGAGGTACATGATAGGATTCACATCAAGTCAGTTGTCTTGCTTTTCCATATTCTAATTTCTTGTCTGGCAAGTTTCATTCATTAATAAAAATATTTCTCATGTTTGCAGCCCATTTTTGCGAGCGGACATAAAGGTGAATATTTGCATGGTTATGTTATATGCTCTACTCAGAAAAACTCATGCTAATCAGGGTTGAAGTATTTGCTTCTTCTGCAGGTTTTTTGCCAGAGCAACTCAAAGGCCAAATTTACTCCCCGAGCCATTGCAAGGATAATGCATGGAATTCCCAGCCCAGCATATCCCTCTTCAATTTGGTCTAAAACTCATTTCTGGTATCCAATTTATCTTTTGCTTTTCTTCTGTCTTGTTCTCAGAATGACTAGAAGTAATGTATTGTTTTGGAAAAGCTGCTTACCAGTTTGAAAAGAAAATAACTTCTTTGGATGTGTCGTAAAACTTAGAAGAATTAATCTGTTCTAGAACATTAAAGTGATGAGCAATTGTATGTGTTTTAGCTTCTAATACTTCTAAATCATTTAGGCCCCTTCCATTCTCATTTTTGTTTCCATTTTTTGTCAATGGTGCATGGTAGTTTTTCAGAATCTTCCAAGGGAAAATCTGAATTGTTTGCATATTATTGATTGCAGGGGAAGGTATATGCACGTAGACTTCAAAGCAATTATGGAAGCTGCAAAGGCAGAACTCATGAATGTTGCTGGGATAAATGTCCTCTAAACTAGATTACAGGTACAATTGAAGATCTGGGTGTTTAACAGTCTCCTTGTGAAATATAAGGATAAGGTTGCTTACATCTGATCCTTCTTGTAACTTACAGTGTGAGAACCTGGTGTACTAGGGGAATGTCGTTAGAGTGTCTATAATCATTATTTACTATGCAGATCTATTCTTGATTGTTAATGGATAATGATAAGCCAAACATTGAGATGTTTCTTTGCAGAACTCAGTGCTTGGACTGAGGGTCCTTGAAGATGTCTAGGCAAATGAAAGGACAATATGGGTGAAAAAGTTATTGCAGGTAAGCTCTGGACTTCCTCTGTCCATTCGATTTGTCATGAGATGTCATCAAACAGCAAAATGATTTGTTGCTAATCAAATGGAACTACCATTGTAGCAGTTTCAGAAACATTTTTATAAGTAGTTCGGTAGAATATTACAATAACAAAAAGTTAATATTATATATTCATAAATTTCAAGTCTAGGTATATCATTTGGTTTTTATTTGAAAAAATGAAGGTATTATGTGTACGATCTAGACTCTTTTTGCTCTCCACTATTTTATTATTGAAATTATTAGGTATGAAAAGAAAAGTCAAATTGCAGACATGCCGACTTTATTATATGCTTATTTATCACACACACACACACACACACGCGTGGGTGTATTTTTAATTTTGTTTATCATTATAGCGTGATGTCAAGGTTCCCTAATTTATTTTTGCGCTTCATTTTAATTCTCCATTGTGTGGTGCCTGGGGCTTAGTCTGAAGCAGCGATGAAGAATTTTGGAAAAATATTTGAGTAAAATTTTAGCTGCATCCGGTATATCTTGCAGCAGGTGTCCCGTTGTCATAGCAAATGCAAAGCGAGGAGGATGGTGAGACGCCTCAAATTAACTGCATGCTTCTGTCTAAGTCGGGGCATGACTAAAGAAGCTGAGTCAGGGGATTAGTGTTTTTGGGGGGCCACCGTCCAGTGGTCATATGAATTTATTTATTTAGTGGCTTAGAAAATTAAATAAATAATGAGATCTACGTTTTTCTAATTGTCAACTGACCAACTGAGAACGTATTTACTGACGTTTGTTCATGAATACATGATTAAGGTAATCTGGATTGTGCCATTATGCTTAATTTTTCAACTTAATAAGTTGTTTAAGTAAAACATTTCATAGTCAAAGCAAACCAAAGCAGAACGAAAGGAGAAAGAAAATTAGGGGTCGGGGAGCAATTCCCCGAAATTCCTTTCCCCTTTTGCCTACTCTGGGGAAGTGACGGAAGCAATGCCTATTAAAATTGGCAATTCATCTTTGCAAAAATCAAACCAAGAAGATAGACGAAGCCCCTATGTGATATTATAGGCGATCTGTGCGTGTTCTACGCATGCATGAGCTTCCCAGTGTACTGGGGGAATTGGCAAGCGTTACGTGCACAATGACCATTACTTGTAATTGGAGAACAACTCGGATGTGCCGTAAGACTGCACGGTTGTCCTCTTTTTTGGTTAATTTATGTTAGAAATTATTGGTATTTCTTATGCTAAAATTTTAAGTCAAAAATAAAACATATGTCAACATAATATATTCAAGCTATAGAACTTTTTTAAATTCCTAAAAATTAAAAATTTAATCTTAGCTTAAAATTAAGAGTTACATAGGTTTCTGATTGAACTTTTTATATACACTAATGGTGGGATTATTTGATGTGGCTAAGTGCACAAAAACTTGATTTCCCACGGTATGGATTTGGGGTTTCCCAAACGTGAGTCAATTAGCCGCATAATGAGAGGGAGCAGAGCATATTCGAGAGACATCATTTTGGAACAAAGCGAGCATATTTAGTTATGACTTATGAGAGAGAGAGAGAGAGAGAGGGCGCAGAGAAAGAGGGGGACAAAGGCGAAGACTGTTAGCTGGTCCAAGGAGTACGAAGGAGCTCAAAACAGCAATCAAACAGAGAATCAATCATAAAAATATTTCGTTTTTCCTCTATATATCCATCCTACACAATACACACGCCAAAACTCAATTAAAGAAAAGAAAAAGAACGAATCTTTTTCTTAATTATTTGGGGAATCAAGAAAAGGAAGCCCACCAAGGAGACCCTTTTCAGTGAAATTGGATTGAGTGTAAAAAGAGGGAGAATATGGATGAGCTGAAGGTTGCTTCTTCGACCCATAACGCAGTTTCTTTGTCATCTTCGATATTCACCAATTATCCTCTGATATCTGCCTTCTTTGCCTTTGCTATTGCCCAATCCATCAAGTTCTTCACCTCCTGGTACTTCTTTCTCTTCTTCTAGATCTGCCTTCCCTTACTTTACTCTTAATCTTTCTTTTATTTATTCATTTTCTTCCTTTATATATATATATATATATATATTGTTTTTTCCATTGACAAGAGAATCTTGATTGCTTCTAGTTGCCTTTTGATGATGGGCTTGAGTTACTTTTTACTGTTAGCTAGATCTTGAAATGAATGTGAATAAGTATAGGGTACCAATCTAAATGTCAAATCAAGAAAAGGGTTTTTATTGTCATGTCTCAGAGAATTAAGTGTAGAAATATTGTGAGGCATTTAGCAGCCGATTTGTAAAATCGATTATACCCATATAATTAAATCCAATTCGTTTGCTTAGAAAATCAAAGGCCCATATCATTAAATGCAATTCTCTTTTGAATTGGGCTTTACTGTGGTGCAGTTGGTCAAAGGTGTAATATTGCCACTCTTTGAGTTAGATTTTCTTGAGCGGTGGGCAAGATAGAATGAGATGCAATGCTAAGTGGGTGCTTCAGCATTTGCTATGTTTTTTCAGAAAGATTTTAAATTTGAGCGAACTCATTATATTTAAGCACCTTAGAACTCATTTTCAGAGCTTACTTTGTCTCGTACATGGTGATCCATTTCTACTTACAAAGTTTTGCGTTGTGAAAATCTTCTCTTGCATTGAAGGAAGATGCCTGAAAAACCTTTACAGCATTTGATTTTATCCTAAGGGTCTTAAGCTTTTGCTAGATTTGCAGGTACAAGGAAAGACGATGGGATCTCAAGCAACTTGTTGGATCTGGTGGAATGCCGTCTTCTCATTCTGCCACTGTTACTGGTCTGGCCATGGCCGTTGGTTTCCAAGAAGGCTTTGGAGGATCATTGTTTGCAATTGCATTGATCTTAGCATCTGTTGTATGATCCTGGTTTTGTTCACATTATCACTTTGAATGTCAATGACAGCATAGGGGGGATTCTTTGATGTGGAAAATTTTTTGTAACAGGTGATGTATGATGCAACTGGAGTAAGGCTTCAAGCCGGACGCCAAGCAGAGGTCTGATGCTCCACTTTTGTTTGCCTACATGCTTCTTTCTTCCCACAATTTTCTCCCGGTTTTTCTTTTGCCCCTCTATCCCATGTCCCACAGCTGGGATGACATTTTATTCTTTTGATGACATCACATGCTCTAAAGTTATGTCATTGAGACACGTGTTGGGTTTTTTGTCATGTTCCTTCAGGTCCTAAATCAAATTGTATATGAACTTCCTGCTGAGCATCCTCTGGCTGAGAGCAGACCACTTCGTGAACTTCTTGGTCATACCCCTCCTCAGGTTTGGTACCCTGCATTAGATACTCTTATTTTCACCATTAACTAAATGTTCTACATCTTGTGCCTCTGACCAATGGTTGACATACCTACCAGTCAAAATTTTTTGTGCACAATTATGGAACAAGGAATATAATGCTTTCCTCCTAAAGTTACTGTGTAAGATTGATGGTAGCATTATTGTCACTTTTGAGAAGAAAAGTTTATTAACATGCTTGGAGGTACTCTGATTAAGTGTTATATCCTCGTAGAGTTGAAATTCTAAAATTTATCAATGAGTCTTGTGAAAACACTGGACTTGTGATAACCTCCTCCCAACCCGACCCCTGCTGCAAAAGTTGAGCAATGTAGCTTGTGTTAGGTTTTTCTAGAAACATACATTCAAGTTAGTTGTTAGTAAAATTACCTCCTTGATAAATCCTTTTCTTAATTATTATTACTATAGGTTATTGCTGGTGGCTTGCTTGGAATCATCACAGCAGTTATTGGTCAGTTGGTAAAAATGGCGACTACTCCAAGTTGATGATCAATGAGATCAGAGATATATTTGCTGCCTGGCCAGTGGACTAAAAGTTCAGACCATGAACCAATATAGTATTGCAAACTTTAGACCTGTGACAATTACTGGTCTTTAAAAGTCTGAATGCTGGGCTTTAATTATCTCTAACGCAGCATGTAATTCCCTTGGACTTCCCATTTGTTCATATTATAGTAACAGATTAAGATGTAATTTGATTGATTGCTGTAACTGATTTGATAAAAATGAATTTTAAATACAGCAGACCCGGTTCAACTCTATACAGTTCTTGCCATCTGTGCTGCTATCAGGCATTTCATTGTTTCAGAATCAATATTATGCATGTTAATAAATGGGACAACTAACATTAGGCATATGATGCTCTTATGCTATGGGATCTAAGAAATGATCAAATGTATGCAAATTCTTTATGCTACTTGAATCTGTGACCTCCGTGTGACGAAAGGGCTCCTTCTGGGACAACTAAATCTTTTAACCTAGCAAATCACTTGCAATAGATTTGTCGGCGTGCCAGGCATGTCCATCTTTCAATAGGCAATATGTTCGAGACAGTGGGTGAGCCACCCTATGTTAGCGTTCTTTCTTTCATCGTCGAATTGTGTCCCATGAAGTATGATAATATTGCCAGGAAGTTGGCCATCCTTGATTTTTTGTTTGACTGATCAAAAGAACAGCGAAACGCTAGCTTCTCTGTCCCATGTTCTTGTTCTTTTCTATGGGAGCTTTGGGGTAGCAGCTGTTGGCAAGATCAGTAAGATGAACCATGGGCATCACCACATGACGTAAAGAAATCAAGCAAATTTTAGTGTTCATAGTATCAATAACGTAATCGAGATACTGAGTAATGGAACCATTAAATCATCATTAATTCACATTGATACTGCAAAAATTTCTCAAAGGTCTACTTCTCATAACGTATTTCTATTTGGAAAAATCATCCAGCGTTGTAATGTGAGTCTACAAAATGTAAAAATCTAGAGGCAATACCCTGGCAATCTGTTGCAGCCATGACAATTTCTTGAGGCCTAACAAACTCTATAGCTACTGATCTGACAGAAGATTTTCAGTAAGAACTTTAAATTTTATTATTCAATGAAATTCTAATTAAATTATGTGCGGCATTGAACGAAATTACAGGGGAAGACCGCTCCTCTCCAATACACCAGCTGAATCGAGTGTCCTCTTACCATTGCTTGTTATTCATCTGATTTATTTTATCATCCCCAAAATAGTGGAAAAAACCTGTCTCATCTCGGACACTGGATCGCTGCCAACAGTTGACTTCGCACGCCAAGCAATGTGCTCATCAGGCCTGACCAGAATTGCTCCTTTGTCAGTCATCTGACACATGCTCCACCATGATAGTACATTTGAGGTTTTCTTGACTTCAACAACATCTAGATAATTCTCCCAAGGTGCTAAAGCAGCTTTGCTCCTTGTTTCAACTCCACTAAAAGTTTCAGTCGACCATAATACACATACCCTAACAGAAACTTTGAATTCCTCCGCCACTTTGCATGTGGCACGGGCAAGATTGTAGGACTCCTCAAGTGGTGCTATAATGAGAAGGAATTCAACCTCGTTCCCCAACAAGAGATCATGTGTTGAAAGGGCCACCTACAAAAAGACTTGAGAGGTTTATATGAACAATGCATGGTGCACTATGTTTCTTTCTAGCAGGGAAAACAAATCTGATGATTATGAACCAAAACTTTGTCATTGTGAAACAGTTCTTCCAGGTTATGGCTTGCCAGGCAGGCTACCAGAGGGCAAGCTTCTGATTGTGGCCACTACAGTTGTACCCATGAACATATGTAAGTGTAGCAAGTCAAAAGGACGATGTATTCCAGAGATTCAGCTGAGGCAGAATAAAAAGAAATTAAACAACACAACTACATACCTCGCTTGTCGAATTTGATAATATTTGCACGTCCATATGGGGCAGCCTTGACCCTGGATTTGCAGAAGGAACATAGTCCCTCCGACGACCAGTCGGCAGCTCCTGAGCACTCATTACGGAATCACTGTCAGGAATGAGTGCTCCTTCAAAGTACCTAGATTAAAAACGGCATCACTTGAATTGGACCAAGAATATCTCAGTTCCCTTGAAGCTTCTACAAGGGCACAATTTGAATATTTCAGAAATTTGACAGGAAATTCACTAGTAAATCTTTTCGTTAAGATAGACACCCAGTCAATAGCCTAGTCGATGTAACAGGCTGACACTATAACCACATATTTCAAGTTTGCAGAACCACAGCAGATAATGAAGTAGTCGTCAAAACAGGCACAAAATGGCCAAAAACAGTTTTGCTAATGCAATAAAATTAGGAATGTAATTGATTCAAACAATTTTAGAAGCAATCAGAGCAAAAAGAGTGAAGTGGCTATAATGCTATAGACTTAAAAGTTATATCAAAACTGACAAGGGATACCTGAAACCAAGATCCTCAGCAGGAAACTGAAGTTGAAGGCTCTTTCCTTCTTCAAAGATGTGCCTCAGTTTAGCAAGCCTTGAAGTCCCAAGTGGATTCTTTTCACTTAGAAGAGACTCTGAGAGCTGTGCACGACCTATTGTGAATATTCCATCCAAAATAGCCCTCTGTAGTCCAGAAGGTAAAATTGAACCAATTCCATCAGTCATGACTTGATGCACTGAAATGCAAGGGGAGAAAAGAAAGGAACTCGTCATCACTGATCATGGAACAGTCCTAGTTTTTTCACTTTGCAAGAGACGAGCAACTGATAGTGAAAGCAATCATTGCATCATGTGCAAAAGCAAACATATGCCCAAACATATTCCCTTTAACTCACAGAATTTAAATAAAATTGCTAATGAGCAATCTTAAAAGAAATAGCAACTTAGGCTACCTGAGTTTGCAACAGTTGGATCAAGACCAAGTGCAGTAGGAACACCCATGGCTGCTTTGAAGTTTTGGACACTAAGTGCTGTATTAAGAATTGCAGTCTGAGAACAGAAAAGTAACAGAGGTCAATGATCCAACCGCGGAACAAACAATGGAAATCAAAAAGGGATATCATAAAAATAGTACCGGCCTACGCTCTGTTTCATAAGTATTAAGTATTGAAGATGGCGCAATCCCCTTAGTAACAGATGCTATTTTCCAGGCGAGATTATGAGCATCTTGAATGCCAGTATTCATCCCTGCATCAGAACAAATGCGTGTTCGTAATAAAGAAGCAGGCTACTAGCAACTCCTAATATTGTTACATGCTGCAGAAAACAGCAATAAACAAGAGCTAAAATGCAAATGACTTTTCAGCTTTTTATTGATTGCACGACCCACAGTATAACTCACCAAAACCACCAGCTGGAGGGAATCGATGAGCAGCATCACCAACAAGTATCACTCGATTGTTACAGCTTACAAATTTTTCAGCAACTTCAGCATGCATAACCCATGGCCTTATATCTACCACATCAACATCTGAAAGCTCTCGACCAACCAATTTGGAAATCAACTTCTTGCATATCTAGAACAAGTCAAAACTTTCAAGGAAACTTTGATTTACATAAGAAAGCAGTATGAGGAAGGCTCTTGTTTATGTGTAAGGCTTAACAACTATTATTTTCCAGCTTAATTTTAGGATGTTGGGCACCAATGCATTAATGGGTGTCACTCTCAACCTAGTTTCATTATGTCATGCCAGCGTAACAAAACAAATGCAACTAGCTATAATGAATGAAAAATACCTCAGGACTGAAATCAGCAAGGCTCTGCTGAGGTGGATAGAATGGCATCTGTTAAAATGAAAGTCATGAAACAATAATCAAGTTGTTAGTACACGGGCCATTCAAATGGAATCAATATTGCATATAATTATATAGTAGACATTGTCTAGACCTTTTCTACCTGTAATACGAATTCCCCTTCCTGAAGATTATGAGCAACAAGAACCCCAATAGCTTCAGTGTTGAAAATAAAGAAAAGCATTCCAGGTCTCTCATTGAGCAAGTATTGTCCAAGATCTAAGCTTAAAAAATGGACACTAATGAGCTTTTGCAGGTCTTCCTCACCTTCCATATTTATTCCTACAAGCCTCCTTACAGTACTTCCTGCACCATCTGCGCCAACAAGAATATTGCAATGGATATTTCTCTCCAAATACCTCCTTTCCTTGAGATAAGAAGCGGCGGTAACAGTAACATATTGATCTGAGGCACTGATTGATACACATTCATGCTCCATCAGTAATTCTCTCCCTTTAAGGGGTTTTTTATAATGGCTTCCCAAGCTGTCAGGTCTACAAACACAGAAGTTGAGATCTTCCAGCTTCTTAAGCAGCAACCTGCTTAATTTGTATTGAGAGAAGTGCGCAACAGAAGTTGGGCTGACAATCCTTTCAAAATCTGGCGACAAGCTACAATAATGAGTTTACTATTCTTAATATAACATAAAAATGACAATCATTTCATAAAATAAGATTATGCATCAACCAAGTCCTGTAAGTAAGATTAAAACATGCATGCCAACATGGGTAAACTACACACCATAAAAAACACACCTTGAGGTTGCATATGGTCCACTGAACCAAGAATTGGACCCGTCAGTGAAGTGCAATATATGAATTTCCTCCACAAATCCACTGGGGGTTGCAATATTTGGATCTCCTCTGCAAGGCCATCCAACTTCCGAAAGATCTACCAATAAAAAGAGTTGCAATAGAGCCAAGTAGTTCAATGAGCGAAAAAAAACAAAAGGGCTTGTAACAGACAAATACACCAAAAACGAACCTCCATAGAGCGATTGTTGATGAAGTGAGCTTGTGGCTGGTTTGAAAATGCCTTGCTCTTCTCCAGGACTGCGCATTTGACCCCTATACAAGGCCATCAAGTAGTTCATTTTAAAACAATGTTATAGTAGAATATATGATTTATATCCTAGGTCTCACCTAACAGCTTAAAGTTTTAGGAGAAATGGTTTCTTAAAATGGTATCAAAGTCTTCATGACCAAGTGATCATAAGTTTGCATTTTACTGTTCTCACATTTAATTGTGGATTAATTATAATCCTTGAACTTTTAGGTGGAATAGTTTCTTGACAAACAAAAATTTACGAAGAGGAAAACCAAGAGCTATCTTCAATATCAGTAAAAACTTTATAACCAAACACAAATCCTGTGGTCATATCATTATGTTTGTAACTAATAACATTATTTTTGCAATAATACTTGTTTTGCAAGTGAAACCATTTAGCCATCTCGCATCTGAAATAAGGAGCTAGATTGAAATCAATTAGAAAAAACATCATTGTTCTCGGAAATCCAGTATCAAAATTCAAACACCATTTGTTTCACATCATGCAACTTTCAAGGTTGTTTTTTGCCACATGAAACCACCATAACTCCAATGCTCCACTACTCCATGTCTTCTATATCACTCAAAACTTGGAAGCCAATGCAAACCAACATCCTATAGAGGATCATTTCACAAGAATTTCTCGGAAAACCAAGAAAGCATTAATAAGTAATAAAAGACAATAAATTAACCACGACAAAATTAATACTCGAAAGGAAAAAGGAAAAAAGACTGCAACTTTGTTAATTACCCAATTTGGTGAGAAGAAAAGAGAGGACAAGGCCGACGGGACCCGCGCCAACGATCAAAACGGGAAGTATTGAATCGTCTGCACTTGGGTTGTTCGTGGCCCGTGACAAGGCTCTTCTTTGAATGTAACAACCATACGGGCATAGTTTGATTCTGGGTTTAGCTCTGTAGAAATTACTAAACCCTTTGATAAACCCCAACGCCCCCATGAACCCCAGATGACTAAACCATCTCTTGAGGTTGGTCAACGGTCATGGTGTTTTCGCTTTTCAGAAGTCGAGCAGGCCAAAGTAAGAAGGTCCTATCCCTACTCTGAGTACCTGGCTTCGAGTCTTCTTAAGCTTTAATTATATATATATATATATATATATAAAATAAAGGAGCACTGACGCCAAAGCGCTCGGACAAGACCGTGATAAACAAGAATGTGACGTGACTCTAAGCCCCAATCTTTATCCTGTTTAGACCAAACAATGGGCGTATTCTCGGTGTGAACCATGTGCCGAATGTCCCTTGTTTCTTCTGCTTTCTTTACATCAATATGCCTCGCCACTCCGTACAAAAATTTTGTGATATTTTAATATATTTAAAAAAAATTTAATATATTTATTTATGAAAAATTAGGATACAAATTGAAGCATATTATTCTTTAATCTCTCGTGTTTAAATTGTAAAATTTTTTTATGATAAAATTAAATTAAGACATAAACGAATAATTTTAAAAAATAATAATAATTAAAAATTTTATAAATAAAAAATAAAGATGACTCTTTATGGTTGAATAAAAAAAATCATCCGTGTCAAGTAAAAAATTTCACCCAAAAAAAAAAAAAAACAATTACCGCATTTAGAAAGGGAACTAAAAAAAGAAAAGAATAAAAAAAAAAACAAAGAGAAAAAACAAACAGTGGCCGGTCTCAAACTTTCTCACTCTAGAGCCACCGACCGGCGGCTTCTCTTTATATCTATTTCGTCGTGTAATCCCTAATCCATCCATCGGTGAGTTCCTGTTTCCAATTTCTCCCTTTCGAACCCGTGATCGAGAGCTTGTCAATCTTTACTCTCGATTTCTAGGGTTTCCTCTTTTTTGGCGTGCTTCAGTTCCCATGGTTTCGTTCTCTTTATTTTGTCTTTTGCCTTTTATGATATTTTGAGGAAATTTCAAGCAAGAAGAATAATCGAAGTTTAATATTGTTCTTTCACTCCTTTATTGTGTAATTTTTGGTGTTGCTTTTGGATATGGAGAAGTTGTTTTGATCGTTGACTTGATTGGGATTCCGGTCTTCTATTGAGAGCTGGGATTTGGAATTTATGGCGGCTGGGAGACATCGTGTCTCTGAGATTAGAGAGCGAGAGTCTAATTTTGAATTGTCAAGGAGGGATTTTGCGTATTCCAAGGAGGACCAGGGGAGTGGTAACAGGGAAAATGAGAGGGGTCAAGTTCGTGATCGGGTCCAGAAAGATAGAATTAGGGTTAGGCAGAAGGATGTTAAGGAGAGAGAGTTGAGTAACGGTGGTGGGTATCGTTCCTCTTCTAGAAGTGATTCAGGCAGCAGTGGAAATGGTAGAGCCCATGTGTCCCAGGGACATGATTTTTCAGTTAGGACTTTGGATAGGGAACCAGGAGAGTTGTCTAGCGAGAGTGGGTCTGATGATGCCATTGAGTCTGAATCAAAGGTTAACAAGGATAATGAGGTTTCAAAAATGGTAGAGAATGGAATTGCAGCTCCCATGATGAAGAAGAGAAAATTTTCTCCTATAATTTGGGACAGGGATGATAAAGAAGTGAGTAAAGTGTCAAAAGTTCGGATTTCTCCAGCAGTTTCTGCTCTCCCTCATCCACCTCCCCTGCCCAAGGATTATCTCAAGTCACCTAGTTTTATTCCTAACGAGGCTTATCACCAGTCACCTAGTACTATTCCAGATGGAGCTGTAGAAATATCTGCCATTAGTAGTAAAAATGATAAATTTTCGTCTTCTTCTATGGGTAAGGGTCCAGGGGACAGATGGCCAGATGAGTATACTGTCTCTAAGTCTCCAGAAGAGTTGGTTTCTTCATCTCCACTAGAGGAGCAGCGATGGGGCGATGAGCAAGAAGCAGAACAGATGGATGAAGAAGATTATGTACCAACAAGGAATATTTCATCTTCAAGATGGGCAGCTGGAAACAATTCTCCAGTTGATGAAGGTGAAATTGTAGAGGATCAGGAGATGCCTAAATGGAGGAAGAGGATACCTCATGTGGAGGCTTTGGATACCAGAGTACGCTCAAAGTCAGTGACTCCAGAGTTTGGGGAGATTAAGAGAGATGGTTCTGATGCTAGAGTTAAGTCATCTGAATCTGATGAGCAAGGCACCCATGCTAGGTCTTCAAGTGGGGGTGATTATCATGGCCATGACTCTGAAAATGACGACTACATGTCTGTTGATGAGGAACACGATGGAAATATCAGAATGGGTGACCATTCTGATGCAGACTCTGGGGATGAAAATAATTCTCATGGAACACCAGAACCTGCAGGGCTTCCTCAAAGAAGTATAAACATGCTTTTGGGTTGTAGAAGTGTTGACGAGTTTGAGAGGCTAAACAAGATAGATGAAGGAACTTATGGTGTTGTATACAGGGCCAAAGATAAGAAGACAGGTGAAATTGTGGCATTGAAGAAGGTAAAAATGGAGAAAGAACGAGAAGGTTTTCCACTAACTTCCTTGAGGGAGATCAACATTCTTCTTTCCTTTCATCATCCTTCAATTGTTGATGTCAAGGAAGTAGTTGTAGGGAGTAACCTTGACAGCATTTTCATGGTGATGGATTATATGGAGCATGATCTGAAGGGACTCATGGAGTCAATGAAGCAGCCATTTAGTCAGAGTGAAGTGAAATGCTTAATGCTTCAGCTATTAGAGGGTGTCAAATATCTTCATGATAATTGGGTGCTTCATAGGGATTTGAAGACATCAAATCTACTTTTGAATAACCGTGGTGAGTTGAAGATCTGTGATTTTGGATTGGCTCGCCAATATGGGAGTCCATTGAAACCATACACTCATTTGGTGGTTACGCTTTGGTACAGGTAAGATATGCTGCATATGGAACTTTCCTTTTCCTTCCATTGTCCATTTATGACTGATTTCTGATGCTGTTGTCGCTGTTATATTTCCCTGGGTTTGTTGCCCCTATTTTTTATCCTTACATCTCAATTTGTTTTTTTTATCCTTTCATGCTTTCTTTGCGGACTTTTTCAATGTACTCTACTGTTATTTTTTTTCCTGTGTTGTTGTGTTGAATTTTATGTACTGTTTATCTCCATAAAAACAATTAATAGTAAGAGCTAACTATGAAGGTTAGTCTGTGGATGCTGCCTTTTTTGATGATTAGTCTTAACTACGATGTTCAATGAAACCTAACTTTATACGACTAAACAAAACTATGTATGGAACCAGTTATTAGGAGAAGAGCTATCTGTTTTCTTTTCCCTTTCAGTGAACTTAAGACTTTTGCTGCCATTCTACATGTATCTTATGCTTAGAGTTGAGTCTTGAGGCTTTAGTGTGTCCATGCAGGGCACCTGAACTTCTTTTGGGAGCCAAGCAATATTCAACGGCAATTGATATGTGGTCACTGGGCTGTATTATGGCTGAATTGTTATCAAAGGAACCTTTGTTCAATGGCAAGACAGAATTTGATCAACTTGACAAGGTAAATTAAGTTTCCAAAAAGAAAAACAGGAAAAGGATTGACTTGTTTGGTTAGCTTCCATTTGTCCTCATCTACTGTTACTGTAGAGATTGTAGTGCCATCATTTTTAGTTAGTCTGTGGGCTGATACTCTCATGAATTTTATCCTTTCTTATAGATCTTTCGTATCCTTGGTACACCGAATGAGACAATCTGGCCTGGGTTTTCAAAGTTGCCTGGTGTCAAGGTTAATTTCGTCAAGCATCAGTAAGTACCAATTTTTCCATTGATTTAACATCATATTTAAAGTAACATCTAGGTGTTCTTATGTTTGCTGCTGTTTTCCCAGGCCTCCAGCTGGTTGATTCTGGTCTGGCTATCTGGCCTCCATTGGTGAAACTTTCAGTTAAACAGCATTCATTTCCTCTGGTTATTAACCTTCTGGTGTGTTCTCTCAGGTATAACCAACTGCGTAAGAAATTCCCAGCTACGTCATTCACTGGATCACCGGTCCTCTCTGATTCTGGGTTTGATCTGTTGAACAAGCTTCTAACATATGACCCTGAGAAGGTAGATGTGTGATTGCACATTGGTTCTCTAATTTAGTAGACTGGAATTGTGGCTTTAATAGGGTGATGTTACTTTTCTTTCTTTCCAGAGAATAACTGCTGAAGCTGCTGTCAATCATGAGTGGTTTCGTGAAGTTCCTCTTCCAAAATCTAAAGACTTTATGCCGACTTTTCCTGCTCAGCATGCCCAAGACAGGTATCCTTAACAAAAATGTCTCAAAGTAGCCATTTTAACATCATTCCTGCATTAAATTTTTTTTATTAATTCATGTTTTCTTCATTTTATATGCAGGCGTCTGCGAAGAATATTGAAGAGCCCAGATCCTTTGGAAGAGCAGCGCCGAAAGGAGTTACAGCAAGGGGATATAGGGGCTGGTGGATTATTTGGCTGAATATTAAGTGGTCAGCCTTGGTCCTATGATCTCCAGGATTTCTGTTTTATGGTACTAACATTTGACAAGGCGGAGGTGAGAGATATTCATTGAAGGGAAGTTGTGAACATTGTTTGTCAGATGATCATTTGTACTGTTTTTTAGCAGGCACATACGCCCATAAAAGTGGTTTGGGTGGATAAATTATTTGCATCCTCCCATTAACCAGTTATGTTGCAGTTGAATTTGTTCTCGAGTTTTGATGTCAAGGTAGAGCATGCTTCTTTGACACTGCTTGCATTGCAAGGTGTGTCATGATGGCCCTTCTCAAAAAGATCCCTTTTATCTGAAACTTGTGTATGTAACATAGCTACATTGGTACATTGTAAAAATTTCCATTAAAATTTTGTTTTGAAGATTAGAGCAGCATGGATTCACTTGCCATTATAAGTCTGATCTTGTTTTAATATTAATGTTGTGTTTGCAAGAGATGGTTGGCATGAAGTGGAAGAGATATTCTTAGCTTTTCATTGACAAAGAATATAAAGAAATCTTTGACAATAATCATTGTTGCTTCAAGGTAATTTGTCAATTTGCTATTTCTGGAATGCTATCCAGGATCAGGGTTATGTTTTCCATCCAAAGTGGTCACAAAATTTATTATAACTTCTTAATCATGAAATGCATCGATGTATAGGTCTGTGGTCTATGTCCACCTTTTGTTTGATGCTTTCTGCATGTTTTTGGCAAAAGTTTTGGAAGGTTTTATTGTGATCTGATGGGAACACTCAATTACTGTGGCAATTCTCCCACATCAGATGGGAGACAAGAGAGGCAATGGTTCATAAATTGGATATGAGATGAACAAGGCATCAATTGGATCCCCCTTGGGCTATGATGTCCAAGTTGGTGTGGAAACACCTTGTAACACGGTGCGAGAGCTATTGGTCACACAAGGCAAAGTTCTATATTATGGTGACCACCTTTTGAACCCTTTCATGCCAAAGCCTGGTGGAGCTATAGTATCATTCAATTCTGACTATGTGTCTTATTGTGAGATGAGCTTTTAGCTCAGAGAAATTAATTAATAGCAGAGGTAAAAGAATAAATCCAAGAATTTGCCAAAACTGTACGTTCACACTTCATTGTGTGCCTTAAGGGCATGCGGTTTCTAATGATTCATTGACTTCTAATGGAATTGGGTTCTTGACATCATTGTGCATTTTGCTGCAGGTTGTGTTCATCTACCCCAGGCCTGTGAAAAATTTTTTGCACACCATACAATTGCATCCAACTTGATATTATGTTGGAGTTGGAAATTATGTAACGATTACATGGTAGAGTTAGTCTCTCAAAGCATGGTAGAACTTGTTGAAATTTTTGATTGCTTTGCGTTATGCATGATGCAGATCTAGTTTAGCATAATTTCAGTTTACAGGGTCAAATAGAGAATTTAAATGTATGTATTGAAGACTTTTTTTTCTTTTTCTAAGCTAATATACTGTGTATCTTTTTCTTCTGCAATAATTTGACCTTCATAGTTTCAGTTTTGGGACAAATATTATGGGTTAACTAGTTTAGTTTTTGTTTGGTGATGAACTTGGCCATGCTATCATGAGATGTAGAAATTGTTTGCTGCCTTTTGTTGAATATGCAATATTCTTCAAGTGTCTGATTAGTTGCAGAACTGATTATATGATGGATTTCACATCTGAGTTCTAGTTTTTGGTTCCTTGAAAAGTGGAATTAAAGCACTAAGCAATACTGACAAACAATCAAATATTGGCCATAGGCCTCTCTATCTTCTTCCTCTTCTTTTATTCCTTTCTACATATTGTTGATGTGAGAAGATGAAGATTTGACCAGTCAGGATTGTTTCATGATGTTGTCTGTGGATCTCACTGCAGTATCAGTGCAAGCAGGTTGAGGAGGTTACCTGCACACTGTGGACTTTATAGAACATCCAGTTAGTTGTTTACAGGCTTTGCTAGAGGTACAGCACAAACTTTGGTGTTTTATGTTTCTGATTAATTTAACTGATACCTATTTATATTTTTACCTTGGTATTGGATGTTGTTTGAAGAATTTGTGTGCTTTGCTTTGCTATTATTAACATGGGCTTCAAGGTGTTTTGTGTGCTAGTAACAGTAGAGATATTACTTTTCTTTGCTTTTTTGTTTTTCTGATGGTAATATGTGGGATAGACTCCTTAATTGTACAGTTACTGCAGAATGTTGAAAATCAGACACATAAAGTTCATAATGGTGAAAGTTGTCAGCTTCTGCTCATTATTTTGGCATATTTTAGAAAGTTTCTGTTGAGGTTTGCATGGTAGACAAGGTCTCTATATTGGGTATTGTGTTATGTTGGTTTATTGTCTAATTGTTCATGTTTTAAACAGTCAAAATACTATGCTTTCTGTTTGAATTTTAGACATGGCTATATCCTGAACATTGCTGATTTCTTAATGCGATAATTGGACTTCTGAGCAGTTGCACAAGTTGGTGTTCTGTGTGTGTGTAACATGCATGGCTGTGGTGTCGGACTTTGGAATGAGTCAATTTCCCTCTTGTATTTTAGCATTCTTATATGTTGAGCTGTGGTTTTTATGTTGAAAGCAGCTGGCTGCCATCATCATGACATTGCTGCCACAAACCGATGTAGCTATGTTATAGGAATGGATGGCGGAATGGGTTGCTTGGAGATGAAAAATTCTGATGCAGCCAGTAGCCATTGTTGAACTACCCATTAACTAGAGGTTTTTGTTCCTCTTTTTAAAATTTATAGGGTGTAATGGTGTATAGGTTCTGTATAAAAATTTGATCTTTCATTTGAGTTATACCGGGAGTTTGAAGATTGCCCCAGGCATATGCTGCGATTGGATCCAAAATAATCATGACTTGTCCTTGGTAATGAGGAACTTGTGCATGGGATAACTTGCTGTTTCACTTCTTGTTCTTTGGGGTTGTTGGAGAGTTTGATTCATCGATGCATGTTTTTGATGAAGTGGGAGGCAAATTTACAGTGATGATCTGCGTATAGAAGATCACTTTACTAGATGACGCCTGAATTTGGTGCTCAGGAGAAGCAAAAGATAGGAAGCAATTTAGAGGAGTCGCCAAACAATTGCGCCATCCAGCTGCATTGCTGGTGTTCCGACTTTTGACAACCAGAAAGCTAAGATAGGGCACGATTACCTATCTGCTTCATTTGGCATAAAAATTGGCATGAATTTGGTTCCCCAAGTTTGTCTATTTTCTGTGATTAGGACTTAGGAGGGGGATAAAGGTTGAGAGGGTGAGGGGATAAGAACATGGAAACTGTAAGCCCCCAGGTGGGAGGAGCCCGAGGCCCTGATCACGTGCCTGTTGAAGAATGAAGCGGCGACTTCTAGGCAGTGGCTTGGTTAACGAAAGCGAGTCTTCGCGGGGGTAATTGTTACTGGTGTTGAAGAATGAGCCGGCGACTTAAAGGCGGGGGCTTGGTTAACGAAGGTGAGTCTTCGTGGGGTAAATGGAACTACTTGTATGGACGCGAACCGATACACCTTCTTTCCATTAATGCTTTAGGTCATCGAGTTTTCTGATCCCAAGAAGTTGTTAAGAGGCAAAAAGAATTCCACGTCATAATTTCAGTTGGTAACGAACATTCCACAAGGGCAGTAGGGTACGTGCAATATTGTTGCTGGGTTACAGAAGCTGTTCTCTCAAACAGTCCACCCGTTATCGCCGCTTTTATGAAAAGCTTTAACGGTAATTGGTTGGTGTGGGGTCTCAGCTTTTTGTTGGAAGATATTTTGCGAGAAAAGTAAATGAAAACAAACAATAAATCATATATATATATATATATATAGACACACACACTATATCTTGTTACAGATTGGTCTCGTTTTCTCTCATGTTTTCTTTTTATATATAATAATTATTTAAAAAAAAAAAAAACAATTTAAGCTACTTAGACCGATAAGCTATTGGAAAGAATATCATCGATAAACAAGAATAAGCACGTATCATTGCTATTTTGTTTGGAGAGGGCTTTTGCTTTTACTTCTTCTCGGGTGGGGAAGCCTGCTGGGGACGAGTTGTCGGGCAGCAAATAAAACCCCCTTGACATTATTGGCGGTGGCTGGTTCTCGCCATGGATCCGACATTTTAGCAACAGTTTTGGTTGGCGCGTGCTTTCGTGGACAGAGAAAAAGGTCAGAGGGGTGTTAGAAAAAAGTTTGTCATGTGACCTGTTTACATACACACATGTAGATATTGGCCCTTTTGATTTGATGGAGAGGTGAATTGTTGTCTGTAGCTGACTCGGCAACGAACGCCTCTCATTGGTTTTCGCATAAAATAAACAGCGAAAACGGTGGCCGCCGGCATCCTTTTACGCACGATCTCAATCTCATTTCCCTTTGTAAGGATCAACCAACCTTCTATAAAAAGAACTGCAGTCAGATTAATCTACACGACATCTGACGTAGTAACTTCATTTAAGAGCAACATATGGTTCTGGTTCTGTTGTCTTTTTTTTTTTTTTTTTTTTATTACAATATTAGATTTACAAAATCTATAATGTTTTTAAAATCTTAAAGTTCTAAGTCAGGAAACATCACCGTAAGAATTACCTTGGTAGGTTGGTTTATAAATTCCAAAGCCGAAGCCACCCAATGAGAGAGCTCGCAGCTCAGACCTTTCTTTGCTTTATGGTTGACATTCAAATCTTTTTAATTACACAATTATTGGTTACGTGAGAAAGCTAGAAATAAGAATGAGGCAGTAGCTTTGATCCCTTGTCCTTTATGATCTTCTATCATTAGGCCGGCGCAAATATCCATGAGGACCCCTTTTAACACTTGACTTGAAACCGTTTATTGCAAAGTCTCGATCTTGAGCTTCTGCCTTTTGATGTGAGCCCGAAAAAAGGCATAGACCTTTTTTCTAAGTAATGGCGGATACCCACATACCAATAGAGCCATCTTTGACTCCTCTTCTCATTCCAACGCCTCAACAGCAAGATCAACGCCGACAAGAGGATCTCGATCGAGTCCTTCGAAGGCTTGAAGTTTTTCTCTTGTTGCTGGGGTTCAATCAATCTTCTGTGTTAAGCTTTTCACTGTCTTGGCTTGCTTTTGTGCTGGTGGGTGTGTTGCTTCCGGTCACTATATTCGAGGTCTCCAAGTGTGCTGGATGCGCAAAGTATCAGATCAAAAAATTCGAGCTTGATATCGTGGCATCGCAGGCTTGTCTAGCAGCTGCTGCTCTGTTTTGCGTATCTTATAATCTGCGCAAGTATGGTATCAGAAAGTTTCTATTTGTTGATAAAAGTTGCGGCCAACATGCTCACTTTACCCACCAATACATTCAACAGATTAAGGTTGGGCACTAGCATTTACCTACTTCAGTTACTCAGTAATTTTGATTAAGTTGTGATGTTGGTTGGGATATGGAAGGATTCATGAAACACATTTGCTTTGATCCAAAATTGGCAATTTTGTATTATAATGGGTGGAAAGTTTTTCTTTTTTGGTCTGGCTTATTTGAAGGGTCAACTACTCGGGATTAATAATCCACAGAGCGTAGACTGGCTTTGCAGAATTCTATCTATTTGGTCTTGGTTGAAATCTGCTTTATTTTTCCAAGAGCTATGTTATCATTTCATTAGCAGACTAGAAAGTACATCCAAGCCAAGCTAAAGCTGTAATCAGCAGAAATCCGTACACCCAAAAGAGAGCTATTTACTAGCCAAGGCACATCTTTATAATGTGAGGTGCTTATGAAGCCCTCCTGCTCATACGAGCATCAACTCTATAGCACAGATAAAAATTGCTCAATTCAACTCAGCCTCAATCCCAAATCTCATTGGTATTAGCTACATGAATAGTTTTCCATCAGGCTGCCACCTTGAATTTGAGGACCAATGTCCATCATTTTGTACTGACCCCTCTAGTTGTGCTGACTGATTTCGTGCTGCAAGTGAACGACAAAAAAGTTTCAAAATTCACCTACCGGATGGTTTGGCCATCATCTAAAAGGTTCTTTTTTTGTGGGAGGCCTGAGCGAAGTCAAAGGTTCATTCACCCATGAGAACACGCTTGTATTAGCTAATATCTCTTTATACATTATACTTGCAGAACTGTCTGCTCTTTGTTTTTCACTTTAGTGACTGTTGTTTAATCATTGCATAGAATTCCTTACGCTTGCTGGTCTTCTGGGCAATTCCATGTTTCATTCTGAAGACTGTGCGTGAAGTCGTCCGCATATTATATGTACATCACGAATCATGGTGGTTATCTGCTGCTATATTGTTTGGTTTAATTTTTTCCTGGAGTTACGTGAGTACAATATCTCTATCAGCCAGTGCTTTGTTCCATCTAATCTGCAACTTGCAAGTTATTCTCTTTGACGACTATGCAAAGCTCTTGGAAAGAGAATCTGATGTTTTGATACTTATCGAAGAGCACATCCATCTACGATATTATCTCTCGAAGATAAGCCATAGATTTCGAATTTTTCTTCTTCTTCAATTTTCTGTTGTTACAGCTAGCCAAGTTGTAGCTCTATTCCAGCTCACAGGATATAGTGGAATGATTACCATCATAAATGGTGGTGATTTTGCTGTAAGTTCTGCATTAATTATCTGCATATGATCTAGATGAATTTTGATTTTTGATTATAAAAGTCTTCACTTCAAGGGGATCAAAAAGATTTGAGTTCTGTTGAATGACACAATTATTTGCATATGATCTAGACTTGCATGCTTTGTGTATAATTTTGCAACTTTGTATTCAATAGCATATTTTGCATATTCCCTCCGAATTTTCAGGTATCTACAGTTGTTCAGGTGGTGGGGATTACTATTTGCCTGCATGCAGCTACTAAGATATCCCACAGGGCCCAAGGCATTGCATCTTTGGCAAGTAAATGGCATGCACTAGCAACTTGCTGCTCCCCTGATGCATCTCAAGGAAGAGTTTCAAACAGTGCAGCGAACTCAGAAGCTGGGAATGGTCAGAACTCTCTACGCGTAAATTATTCTGAAAGTGATTTGGAATCAATGGATTCTATGACACTGCATACAAGTACGCAAGTGGCATCCCACGTTTGCTCCTATCACAGAAGGCAAGCCTTTGGTATGAATTTTAACTGTGCAACAATTTTCTAAGTTCGCATAAACATTTGATCATGCTTCCATTTTGTACAGTTCCCATCATCCAGCTAGATCATTGCCATAACAGTATTCAACATCCAAGAATGAACTCAGCTGTTTCAGGCATTGAGTTACCACTTTTTTTGATCTTTGGTTTTGGTTTGAGAGGTAAAATTTGAAATTATCAGAATAATTTGAAGTTTAGTAGGGTAAGTATTGAAGAAGAACATGAGAGATTGATTGAATTTTTTATTCTGTTTCTTTCACACCCTGTGAATGTGTTTCTATGCCTATGTTTTTATTAATGCACACATTCAGCCATGGAGTTTAGACCTCCTGGTTCTCCTCATCCCTAAACAACCTCTCCCAGCTCCCTCCCCCATTCCAAAAGATTGAAGAAAAAAACAAACAAGATCAACAAAAAGAACTCTAGTTTGAACTACAGGGTCTTAGAACTCTAAAATCCAATTGGAGTCCAGTCCAGGCAACTTGGTGATTGCAGCCTGCCATATGATTGACAACTCTGGTTACAACATGGCATAAGATGCTTTGATTATTGCTTTTGTATCCATCAACACATGGCAATAATGTTTAACCCTCTTTCATTTATGGTTGGCCTGTCTATGTTTGCAGTGATGTACTTGCAGAACAATCCTGGGGGAATCACTATCTTTGGCTGGACAGTTGATCGTGCACTTATCAACACCATATTCTTCCTCCAGCTGACTCTAGTCACATTTGTGCTGGGAAATACCATAGTTTCCAAGTCTTGAACAAGTTCTTTACACCAATCTGTGTACAAGATAGTGTCATCAAGGCCAGACTCGGTATTCCTTCCTGATCATTCCAGTCTTAATGGCTGCTGTACTCCATTCACTCCAGTGCTTCCAGTTCTGGATTCTGATTGCCGGTTCCCTTAAATGTCATAAGCTAGCTAAGCGGCCTTCAGGTCTAATTGAAGCTACGTGCACCAATAGCTTACCCTTGGATGCTCTGGAATTGTTGCTTGGATAGGCAGCTAGCGAGAAACTACTTCCCAAGTACTACTACACACTTTCACTTGTTCCTTTATTGTTTCATTCACAAGAAACATCTGTTAGCACTATATGCTTATTTTAGTGTGGTAACCTTGTGCTCTCAGACACCCTTTTTGTATGCTCATCTCAGTGTCTAAGAAGGAAAGATATATTTGAGGAGGAAGGGTGCATCATCTTGCCTTCTCTCTGGAGTTACCATTTACTTCACCTTTGTAATCGAACATCATAATGGAAAGTAGGATGCATAATTAGGATCGCAAATGATTGTTTGTTAAGGCTCAGTCTGTGTTTGTTATTGCTATTGTCCGTCTCTGTCCATGTCCTCATCACTTGATTCTTCAACCGCTGTCGGTCGACTTTGAATGGTTCTTTTGTTGCTGCAGGCTCACATGCAGCTTCACAGGGATACTTAAGCCATGGAAGTGTCTCTTGATTTGCTTTTGAGCCGAGATAATCTGGCATCTGTGTCATTGCAACCCACATGAACCCAGTTAAATGGCTTGTATTCTTTTCAAAATACTGATAAATATTTTATTGCCTGTTTTATTCGGTATCTTTTTCCTGTTATTTCTATGCAAGACGTACCAATGTTACATACTCCTTGACTTGCCCTACTTGCAAACAAAAGTACCCAAATCTCTCTAGTCAAATTTATCAGGTATTTACAAAATAAAATAAGAATATCCAGGTATTTGTAGAGTAACTTTTCTATAATCAACACTATCTAAGAAATAAAAACGATGAAGGAAATTTCCCGAATCTCTATAATAAAAATAATTGAGTTTGGAAGTTTATGTCATTTTGATGTACCTAGACTAGAGAAGCTATGAAATTTCTTAACTTGAGTTTACAAATTTCGGGGGTCATAACTTACAATTTCTGTGTAAATCACAATTGGGCTGTTAGTCTCCAGGACATGGTTAGCCACATCCGTATCTGCCTTTTCTTTACATAAAAATTTTTTTTAAAAAAATTACAAAATAAAAATTAATTCATCATAATCATTAATTACAAATAATTATTATATATAAAAAATTGTGCTAATTGTAACTTAGAATTGTGATTCACCAATGTCCATTTCGTGTGGTGCTCTTAAAATCTGCATCAAGCTTTTAACAAACCCTATTCTCTGGCAAAGATAGACGACAGAAGAAAAACTCACAGGAAATTACCCTCTTGGTTCTCACAGGACGCTAATTAGACAATACAAAAATGTCTCCTAAGATCAAAAATCTCTTGTTAATTCTTAAATGCCTTCGCTATTTTCCATTTAGCTACTACTTCCAATCTTCAAATTTCGCTTGGGTCATTCATGGTATCATTGACTATTACCTTTAGTCCACTTAGCAAATGTGCTCAACGCCTTTATACAGACTATATCCACAGGAAGGAAAGCCCTGCTTGCTTTGCGAATGTGCCCAACTCTTTCTCTCAAGCCTGATGCCCGTAAATGTGACATCCCGGGGGAGGTTACCATGCCGAGTTATAAAGAGCACAGCGAAAGTGGCTGTCACTGACCCAGGTCTCCCCCTGCCCTCTTGGTTTTGGAGGCTTCACAGAAATAATCCCATAGAAGAAGGGAACAGATCCCCTCAAACTTGTGCCTGTCCTGCTTGTTACAGAAAAAGGAAATGTAGTCACTTATTAGCTTTTCGGGCCAGAAATCGTTCCCTAGCTGCCCGAATTTTGGCAGCAGGGTCATCAAGAAGCTCAGTAACAGCAACTTTCTCTGGCAACTCTGGGATGTTTTCCTCATCTCTGATAATTTGGCCCCCACTGCACAAGAACATGAAGATCAAAAGCTCAGTTATGTTCATGTTTTCTCCTCAGAGTTACTTCTAGAGATAATCAGCTTACCTCAGTTTCTTGACATCGAGTTTCTCAAGCTTTTTAAGAATGGGAATGACCCATTGCATCTCTACAGCACACACATTGCGCATATATGGACGTGGGGTGGCAATGAGCTCATGGTACACAACATACTCAGGGAACATTCCATATTCATCTGTTTTTAGCACCGATGATGGATGCACCTGACACCACAATTAATCAGATAACCTTTAGTTGTTTAAACTACAACAGCAGATAGAGTTCAAATAAAACAAATTACAAATATTCACAAATAACTAGTACTAGTATTCAATACCTGAACCAGTTGGGGCTTGAAACCTATAGTTCTATAGCCATTGTGACGATCCATTCTCTCAGCAAGCTGACTTGCATAGCCTATGCACAAAGCTTTCCTCAAAGTCTTATAATTATGGTGCCTTCCTTTATGTCTTTCATTTGCTCGTACATCTAATGATCCTGTACAGCATGTTCATTAAGGAACTTAAAAGAAGAAGAAAGTCAAAAAAGAACCCACAGCCAAAGAAAATTGAGAATTGTGAATACAAAATCAAAGAATATTTCACTTTGATATTGCATTTTGACAACAATGATGCAGTCCTATATTCTAACTATTCTTGCCATGCAAAATATGTTTGAGAATTTTTCCACATCTCAGTGATTTCCTGAAACAGGAAAGGAAATGTCCATTAGCATTTAGAAGACCAGTTTGGTCCACATAAGCAAAGCATTTTTCACCATAGAACTTGTGTAGAGGGACTGAACTAAATACTGAAATGCCACAACAAATAGAAACAAAGGATGTTACTGTACGAAACAGAATGGTAAAAACAATCAGCAAACATCTTGCTCAAGAACGGTGAGTATGATTATGCCCAGCCAGCCCAGCAGACCACAAAGTCAATGAGAAAAACATGAAAACTAGGCTGGTTGGCAAAGTAACCCTCTGTATGATCCTGTGATGTGATTATTGATGCTTCTTCCATTACAAGCTTCCAAAAAATGTACACTACTAACCATTTGCTATTTTTTCCATTATCTGGGATAACTGTCTCCGGACATCTTTTGCAAATTTCATTCCTCGCACCTACACATGGTGAATTCAACCAAGAAAGAGAGAGAGAAAGAGAACAAAGGCATCAGAATATCACTGAGAATGTCCCAAGATTTTGTGACTTCTTTCTACCCCTAACACACAGGAGAAACAATGGCAAACAATTTTCACTCTATGTCAGTGCAATAAAAGCAACTATTGGCTACAATAGAAGACTAGTAGTACCAATTCAGGAAAGCATGCTATCGTATGGCTCCACCATTAGATCTCAGACTAGATTAACTGAGTCTGGTAGTTTCCAGAGCATAAAATGCTTTCTTGAGCAGAAGACAGAATGTTACCTGCAAATCATAATCTTTGCACCAAGCAAAATCATAGTCATTTTGATCCCAGTGCTCATAAATCTGTAGCAACTGTATGTGATCACCCCAACCAGAACCATCAGGAAGGTCCAAGAAAGCATGTTTCCTCTTATTTTCAGAATTTTTAGTGCTGTAAACAAAAAAAGGGCTATAATTATCCCATAGGCAGAACATAAAGAATTTTTTAGACACCAAAGGTTTTATCCTTTTTATTACACTGATGCAAATGAGCAAGAGCCAAAAAGAAGCATCCCAGTGGACACCTAACAATCAATTATAGTAAAGGTTTCAGCCTTGAAATTTTTAGATGTTTATTAAAGCAACCAAACTATCGACCAAAGAAAATCTCAGACACATCATTACCACAGGTAAATACAACGTAGATTAAAGTTTCTGCTATCAGAATTTGAAAATTACAAGTTTTGATATAGAAAATTCCATTGTCAGAAAAAATTATTTGGGCCAACAACAATATTTAGTTTATTTTTCTCATTGTCAAGAAACTATAAAAGCTTAAATTTTTGAGTGAGGCCCAAGATATATATCATATATTAACTAACATGCCAACTTAAGTGCAAGTCCATTGGACTGAAAATGTTGACAAAGCACAAAGGTCCCCCTAACCACGTGCTGAAATTCACAATTTAATTAGAAGAATGAGGGTATTGTGATTTTAACTCATAACCTCTTGGTCATAAAAGCTTTGTGACTGTATTAAGAAATCATTCAACTTATTGGATGAGGCCCAGGATAGGGATCATGTATTAACTTCAACACCCCTATTTAACTTCCAACACATATAAGAAAAGGGCCAACAATACTATTACACCAGCTTCTTTTTCCCCTGTTTAAACTTCTAATACAAATAACAAAAGGACAAAAATATCATGAGGATTTGAGAAAAGGATCATTTGGTAAATACTGTTTCACATGAACTAACCTTCGCACAGGAAGTAATGGGGTTTCTGTTGATAACATAGAAGCAACCGTCAAAGCTTGGGATAAGCAACCATTCTCGTTTGCCTTGATTAAGGTTCTTGACAGTGAGGGTTCTAATGGAAGTTCTGGATAAGGCCAGGGAACATTGTCCAGTCATCTATCATATTTTTGTATGCAGTAAACCATAAACTCTGTTATGAGGAAGGAAAAATTCCAATATATTGCATCTCTTTTCCAAGTGGAAAGAAACCTCTTAATGCTCCCAGTGAGCACAGTAGCATTAAATAAGGGGACTGAAAATGTAATACCAGCCATTGTTCGTCCAACACTTGTGATTAATCCATTTTCATCAATAGCATCAATGATATGTAGTTGCTTTAAAGCATCTTCCAGCAACTCAACTGCAGCAAATGCCTCCAGATTTAGCCATCAGAGCATATCTGGTTGAATGATAACAAATTGTAGAGACCAGAAAGTGGATAGAAAGAATGCTTACTTGAAGGAGGATCAAGAAAATCAAACTTGAGAACATCAATATCAGAGAGATCCAGTGATTTCAAGTGGAGAACACTGCCAGCAAGTGAAGTTCGCTGTATCTCAGGAACAGTAACATCAAGGAATTCCTCTTGGTAAACTGCAGAGGGATACAACCGATAGCACTTCCCAGGACGAGTTCTTCCAGCTCTTCCTGCACGCTGACTGGCTTGCACTCTGTAAACATGTTGAGCACAAAAGTTACCTTGCCGTGAAAGAAAATGCTAGGAAGATCAAATACTATATCAAAACACCTGATAAGAAAAGTGAATAAGAGCTACTGCAAATTTGCACATGTATTTGGCCTGTTATATTTTTTATTTTATACAAGAAAAAACAATAGGGCCAAAAGAAGATGGCCAATATTTCCTCCTGGGTATATCTTCTCTGCATACAGTTAGCAAGAAACAGCTTTAACTCAAGAAGAAGAGGATAAAATTGTGAATTTCTTATTTTAATTTCAAATCTGAAAGGATACCTCTCAAAAAAAATTTTTTATGACCATCCCTAACTGCATGCATCAAATAGGATTGCCCAAGGGAACAAACAAAATGCTTTATGCCATCAGAAATAGAGAAGATGAAAAGTGTCAGGAACTTACTTGCTAATTTGAACAACATCAAGGGAATACATGCCAGTTGATGGGTTGTACTGTCGCTGCTTAACATAACCAGAATCAATAACATACCTGTCATTAATTAAAGGATGACAAATTAAGCAGATGAGAGCTAAAACTGAATGGACAGTCCATTAAAAGAAGGAAAAGATTTAAATGTTACACAAGAGACACAATCACCAAAGAATAAGCCCTTATCCAAGGTGAAATGTCCTTACACAACACCATCAACAGTCAAAGAAGTTTCAGCAATATTTGTAGCAACAATAAATCGTCTGCAATTTGGTGGTGGGGGACAAAATACTCGCACCTGTAAGTTCATAGAACAAATAAAACATCAAATTTAAAAGAAATAATTGGAATTTTGGGCCCACAAGACCTTTCACAGAAGTTCATTTAGATTCTAGTCTCACAATTCAAACGTTGGCAGAAAAGTTCAGCAAAGTTATTTCATCGAGGAAACAACATGTGGAAAATGCAGAAGAAGAATAGAACAGTAAAAAAATGAACCTCTGAAGCCTTGCAGAAAAGCTTTTTCTAAAAAAAATTTGCTTTGGCTATGCATGGAATCACAAAATTTTGAGATCAATCAGATATTCAGGAATCAGGGTATGTGTTATGCTATAATCTGACATGGAAGTAACATTTACCGGATGTTATTTCCCCAAACTGTAGATACACCCTCCAAAGCTATGTAATTAACTTCAACCATTTCAAAAGTAGGTTTAACAGGGACACCATGTAGTGGAATAATAAATGCTTAAGCTTTTCATTCTTCCATGCAAGAATTGTTCACTACTTCCAGCATGCACAATCACAACCTGATGCTAGTCCTGCATCTGGGCCCACCTCTATGGTGAGTACATACCACATGGCCTTGAAGTGCTGAAATATTTTTTCCCCTCCAAATGACTGAATGCTTCAGGCATTTGACATTGATGTTCTATCTGAAGTTGGGTGTATTTATTACAAAATGGTGCAAAAAGAAACACTTGCCTGTTGTTCAGGTGGCAAAGAACCATGAAGTGGAAGTATAATTGCATCCATGCAGGAACCTTCTTCCAGGCTTCGAACTTTATCCTCCAACTTTGTGACCAATTTCTCTATATCATCCTACAGAAAGCCTCATGTGACTTTTATGATCAATAAGGGCATCACACCACAACATTAAAATAATAACTAAGAAGATGTCAATGGATATAGCCACATTAAATCTCACCTGTCCGGTCACAAAGATTAAAATATCACCTTCTGGCTCCCGAACATGTATATCTTCAATGAAAATAATGCATTCAGTCAATGCATTGGAAACACCAGGCATGTCATAGGTCATGATTGTAAAAGCTAAGCCAATTGTGATGGTTGTTTCATTTTCAAAGCCATTGTTTTGATATGGCATTGGGGAAACAATGGAAACACATTTAGATTTATCAAAGCTTATCAATATGCACACATTGTTTTCCAATGATAATGATTAATGCATCACACATTAAATGGTATTCATAAGATAGAAAATATAAAGTACTGAAGTCAATGTTTTACACCTCTCTTGGAATGCAAGGAAAAATAAAAGCATGCATGTGAAGCTAAACAAAATGGAATGATGCCAATTCATACCAATAGCAGTTTGCAAACAAGACTCAAGATAGCTTGTAGGACGCTCCTTAACATTTAATATCTGCACCGGGTACACCATTCCAGGAACATTCACTATCGGACACTCTGAAAAGAATTTGGATACCTTTTCACCATCTAGAGTTGCTGATGTGATCAGAACCTTCAAATTTGAGCTCCGCCTTTTAACCAGCCTTTTCATCAGTCCTAGCAAAATATCCCTGCAAAAATAATATTTGCATTTATAATGCATACATGAAACCTCATTCAATCAAACAAGGATAAATAAAGAAAATTAACATCTTACGTATTTAGACTCCTCTCGTGAGCTTCATCCAATATGATAACCGAATACCGACTAAGTTCTGAATCAGAAAGGCTTTCTCGGAGGAGGACTCCATCAGTAAGATATCTAGTTGTTCAAAGTTATCTAGTCAGGGACTATTTACTATTAAGCATTGATTGGAAAACTATATCATAAAAAAATGATATTAAAAGCAAACAATGAATCAGCATTACTTAATTCGTGTTAAATCTGAAGTTCTATCTTCAAACCGGATGGCATAACCGACTTCATCCCCAAGCCGAACACCTAGCTCCTGAGCAACCCGCCTAAAATTAAAAAAATAATAAAAAAATAAAATAAAAGAGGTGTTTACAGTTTATTACAAAATTACCACAATAAAACCCTAGCAGTAACTTGACCCGAAATGGAACACAAACAAAGTAATCGAAACTTTTTTTTTCTTAAAAAAAAAAAAAAAAAGAAAAAAAAAAGGGAACGATACCTAGCGACGGAGACAGCGGCAACGCGGCGAGGCTGAGTGACGCCGACAATTCCAGCTTTGGTGTAACCGCGGCGGTGAAGCATCTGTGAGAGCTGCGTGCTCTTTCCTGAACCGGTATGTCCAATGATCACGACCACTGGACTGTCTTCTATTGTTCTCATTATTTGCTCTTCGAACTGAGTGATTGGAAGATTATTATTCGCCATTGTCGAGCAGCTTTTCCGGTTACCGAACACAAAGCTGAGCGTCGATCGCCGAAGACTCCGTCGGAGGCCAATCACCCGCTGGGAACCACCTAAAAGGTTGGCCGCGTCTGTGTCGCCCCCAATTTATTTTTTGTAATCGGCTGTCTTTATATTTAAAAACGACCTTAATCCTAATTAAACTATATCTCTCGTACCATTACAATTAAATTAAATTGAAATGTGAAGTTATATAAATAAAATATTATTTTAATATACTAAAATTATTTTATTAAAAATTTATTAAATTATAAAATTAAAATAATATTTAAATAATATTAATAAATGAGATTTTATGGGCTCGAACTGCTGGGTCAATCAGGCCCAGAGTTGGGCTATTGTTAATGGAGTCAATTTTGCGATGTTCATATCTGGCGTGGGTATGAGGGCCCAACATTGAATCCCCAGCTTCTTTCTGATTTCAGCTTTCACGTCTCCACGTCTTCCCTCTAACTGGTGTTCCAATTGTAGAGGAACCTCAGGATCGTCTCCTAAGTCTCGGTTTACGACGTTTCCGGCTATGGTACGCTAAATTTGTCTCCCCACCCCGCATTTAACTTAAGCTTCTCCACTTATGGTCTCTCTTTTTACTTAATCTCCAGTTCCCAGTCTAAGGCATGCATTCTTTTGTTTTTTTGACTAAGCTCAAGGTCATTGTCTTTGGCCAGCCCCTATCTTATTGAATCGTTGTATATGGGTTTCTTCTTGAATTTTTGTTGTGTTTTGTACAGCTAAAATGGTTAAACCTGTAATGGGTGAATGGTTTTTTTGATATTGATTTTCTCCTGACTAGGCACCCATTAAGGGCATCTTTACCCTGCAAAGATCTGTCTGGCTTCGTGATCATAGCGAGAAATTGGGCATTGGCATTAGATCATCAAGCACGCAAGCTGCAACAAATGCTGGTACTCCTCAGCCTCCACCACCTCCTCCGGAGAAAACCCATTTCGGGGGCCTTAAAGACGAGGACCGGATTTTCACCAACTTGTACGGGTTGCATGATCCATTTCTGAAAGGTGCCATGAAACGGGGGGGACTGGTATAGAACTAAGGACTTGGTACTCAAAGGTGCTGATTGGATAGTCCATGAAGTCAAGAAGTCTGGCCTCTGTGGACGTGGGGGAGCTGGATTTCCTTCCGGCCTCAAGTGGTCTTTCATGCCCAAAACATTTGATGGACGCCCTTCCTATCTTGTTGTCAATGCAGATGAAAGTGAACCTGGAACTTAAACTGTTAGAAGGCTGCTTGATTGCTGGGGTAGGAATGAGAGCTTCTGCAGCTTATATCTACATTAGAGGCGAATATGTGAATGAATGTAAAAATCTGGAAAGAGCCCAAAAAGAAGCGTATGAAGCTGGATTGTTAGGCAAGAATGCCTGTGGATCTGGTTATGATTTTGATGTCCATATCCATTATGGGGCTGGTGCTTATATTTGTGGTGAAGAGACAGCGCTTTTGGAAAGCCTTGAAGGAAAACAAGGGAAACCAAGATTGAAGCCTCCTTCCCAGTTAATGCTGGGTTGTATGGCTGTCCCACCACTGTTACAAATGTGGAGACAGTGGCTGTCTCTCCCACCATTTTAAGGCGCGGACCTGAGTGGTTTGCAAGCTTTGGCAGGAAGAACAATTCTGGAACAAAATTGTATTGTGTGTCGGGGCATGTGAATAAGCCTTGTACTGTCGAAGAGGAAATAAGTATACCTCTGAAGGAGTTAATAGAGTGGCACTGTTGGGGTGTTAGAGGTGGATGGGACAACCTACTGGCTATAATACTGGGGCGTTCCTCTGTCCCACTGATACCCAAGCATATACGTGATGATGTGTTGATGGATTTTGATGCACTCAAGGCTGTCAACTCAGGACTAGGGACTGCAGCTGTGATTGTGATGGATAAATTTACCGATGTTGTTGATGCAATTGCAAGGCTGTCTTATTTCTACAAGCATGAGAACTGTGGCCAGTGCACACCGTGCAGGGAGGGGACTGATGGTTTTGGATGATCATGGAAAGGTTGAAGGTTGGCAATGCAAAGTTGGAAGAGATAGATATGCTGCAGGAGGTGACCAAGCAGATTGAGGGGCACACTATCTGTGCATTGGGTGATGCTGCAGCTTGGCCTGTGCAGGGTCTAATCAGGCATTTTAGGCCAGAGCTTGAAAGAAGGATCAAGGAGTGTGCAGAGAGAGAGCTATTGGAAGCTGCCGCTTAAGGCTTTTTTACAGGTTGCTCCTCAGGTCCTTGTACTTTTTAATTAGACTAAAGATCTAAGAGGATATCATATGAGATAGCCAAACTGTCTGCAATTGATGCTCGTAAAGCTACATGGATTTTATTTTATTTTTTAGGTAGACGGATTAATTTTCAAGACAATGAATGCATGGAGCATGTTGGAAAGCTGAAAATGGGGATGTGGGGGAACATTTTCCAGACTCACTCATATCTGGTTGATAAAATATCTGCAATAGATGCTTGTAAAGCTGCTTGATTTTTCATTCTCTCTCTCCCTTTTTTTTTTTGGTGTATGGATTAATTTCCAAGACTTTGTTGAGCACCTAAAAAATTTTTGGAAAGCAGAAACAATGAAGGTTGAAGGGAAGTTATTCCAAACCAGCTTTAACCCTCTTGCTGTAATATGAAGGTTTAGCGGTTCCCCTTTAACAGGAATATGGAGAGATTTCTTTTGACTGTTTTGAAGCACACAGACGCACATGCCCTTGTATGTTGACATTGCTTTCATCTCATCCTTTATTCTCTGTCTTGTTATGTGTCAAATTCACCGATGCAGTGCCCAGGGTAACACCTGCATATTTCACAAAGATCTATGTTGCAGGTAATAACAGCTGTTCACCCGTGCAGGGATGTTGCCGCAATTTCGTCGTGGAATAGATGAAGGAGCTACTGTTTAGTTCCATCAGGGCTAATCAACCCTGGGATTCTTTTGGCCCATTAGCCTTTTTGTTTGTTTTGAAGACGTACCGACCATGATTTTGCTGTCCCAGAAAGATTAAACTTTGTCTGGGAAAGGGCAATTTCGTGGTTGACATCTTTCACATGTATTTTTTAAGCATTGTCAGTAACAGCTGCATTTGACTTTGCGATAAGATGAACAGGTTACCGGCTTCCTGGGTTTCCACAGTTTTGAGCATATTCCAACTCGCAGATGTATAGAGAGAGAGAGAGAGAGAGAGAGAGAGAGAGAGGATCAGCCCACTTGGAGATTGTGAATCTAAATCCAAAAAGTATGAAACGTTAAGAGTCGATTCTTATTCATTTTTTTGTTAATTAAATATACGTAGCAGCATTCGTATAACAAGTCCACATTAACAAGGAAGAAGACTAAAAATTCAAGTGTTTCACATTGTTACAAAAACAAGTTGCAAAAATGATCCAAAGTGTACTTGTCATGTTGAACACGCAACATTCCCGTAACCCGTAAGCGTGTTCCTTAATTTGAAGAGTGATTGAAATCCGCTGTATCTCAAAAGGGATTAGATAGGCAGTTGAAGGATTATTTAAAACCACTGAATATAAAAAGAATTTAGAGAGGAACTTGAAGCATCAGAGAGCAGATTTGATGAGTATACACCTCGCTGTCTTATTCGCTCCAGAATGCCACTAGAGCTTCATTTTGTGCGAGGAGACCAGATTCTTTGTATGTACGGCCTTCAATCACAAGTACAGATTCACATCGAAAGCCCCAGCATGCCTCGTTTAAAATGAATCAATCGTTAAAAGACAAAATTATCAATGGAGCTGACTGCTTTGGTACCTCCCGTTCCTCCAGTGGATCCTTGCTTTCCCACAATGCTTAAAATGAAGGAATAAATAATTCGACGACTCCGTTCATTTCTTTAGAAGTCAACCTTGGGCCTTTTTCTTCACAGATTGGACTAAGTTCAACAGCTCAGGCTTTAGCATCCCGTCTTTCTCCCTGGGTTGAGAATTTGCTTCTTTCTTCGGCTTCTTACCAATGGAAGGTGACTGAACTTGCTTAGACTTTGTCTTTATAGATCTTAACAAGGAAGATAACTCATGCTTCTTTTTATTTGATGGCAATCGATCAGGGTTTGCCACCTCATCTTTGCTTGTAATGGGGACATCAGATAGCAACTGAGCTTTTGCAGTTACCTTCCTATGCTCCTCCCCTTCCACTTCTTGCTGGTTAACCTTACGCTGCCTCTGGGCCACCTGACGAGCATATGCTGCACTCCTGCAAATCCAAATACAATGAAATGCAATCAATGGAGGGCAAAGAATGATAAGAAAATAATGCGAGGAAGTAGAGTCACATAAATTAACAATAGCCAGGTCCACTCAATTGGTTGACCCAACATGCAGATTTGTAGCAGTACTTGACAAAACCCAATGATTTAATTGAAGTACCTTTTGAACTGTGGATCTGTGGGATCCAACGCAAAGAGAGGTGACGTGAAGAGAGCTGAGAACCGGGCATCATCATAATCTACAGTTGGTAATTTTTCCTCATCTAGAACTTCTTTTCCCCCCTTCCCCTTTGCCTTTATAGGTTTCAAATTATAGCCCCGGAGGCCATTATTGTTCCCATTATCATCAGCTACTAATAATTCAAGCTCTGCTCTGCTTGCCTCTGCTTCCAAATCTTTGGTATGTTTATCTTTGTCACCTTTACCACGAGCATCTTTCTTCTTGCCTTTCTTAACAGATGGCTCTTCAACAAAGAAGTCATCTGCCTGTTCTGTTCCTTCTTCATCATCACCCCCATTCTCATCCTCCATTGAGTTCTTTGATCTATTTTTACAAGCCTTCCTTTTTTCACGTTTTTTCCTAAGCTCTGCTTCCCACACAGTTTCTGGCCCCTTATCCCGCTTTTCTAGAATACGCTTACTTATCTCTTCTAAGCCAGTGTTGAAAGTAATCTCCATATCCTGGCCTTCCTCCTCACCATCTCCATCAGAACCATCATCAGACTGGATTAAAGCACGATACTTATCTTGTTTTTTAGGCTTTTTATCTGATTTATCCTCTGCAGCATCATCATTCTCATAATTCTCAGATTCACTCTCATCAGAAGCTAAAAACTCCTTCAACTCCAGTTCAGCTAGCTGTATGAAAACAGATGAACATGAGCATAGAAAACTCTGTTGACTACAAGAATTTGTAGAAAGGAATGGCCATCCCCAGCAGATTCAGGTCAAGCTCAATACCTGATCAGCATTAAATTTTCGTTTCAAGGTCTTGACACGCTGCGGTTCATCCTCATCCCAAGATATAGGAATACTACTGTGCTGTAGTGCTTTAGTATGAAAGTCCAATCCCTCATATCCTGTGGGCAACTGTGTAGAAGCAAGAGATAATTTGAACATAATTTGAACCCAAGCTAGACACACTAAACTTTTACCAAAAAGAATACTCAATGCCACAGGAAAGAAGAATGAGTTAACATTTATTTGTCAAGAGTACTGCTCACAATTCACCGGCCCAAGCATATCCATAAGATTGCCCAGACATCCAAAAATTAAAGTATATATAACCCTCTCCAGAGAAAAGGAAGCCAATATCATCATCACCAAAGGATAAGTACCTCAGTCGCAACATCACGGGGTTGATGTTTAAATTCCATAGAGTCAGGAATAAATCTTAAATCAAGTACATTGGAAGATCTTTCAAATTCAAGACCATCACAAGCTTTATACAGATGCTCTGCAGTTGCAACTGAATCACATTCCACTACTGCATAGTAGTACCTGAGCAGAAAAATTAAAAGCAAAAAAACAAAAGGTCAATGGAAAAAGAAAAAGCAGGGATGCAGGGCAAGATGGGAAAATAATGACAAAAAATAGCTCAAACTTATAATTAATTGGAGTCCACATGATAACCTCCAATAAGTTCATCTAAATAGCAAAAGTGATTCTAGTTCTTTTAATGAAAACAAGCACAAACAGAAAATGATCAATTACCTTAGTCTACTTTTCTCATAATCACGCAACCTCTCATAGTTGATGTCCTCCTCCTCCTCCTCATCATCATCTTCTCCATTTCTTCTATTTTCAGACTCAAACAACCCAACAGGGCCATGAATTTCTTCCTCTTTCATGCGCTGAATCCCAAAATCAGAAGGATAAACCCTCACAGACGCTATTTCTCCAACTTTTGGAAGAAATGATCGCAAAACCGCATACAAGTCAACTGCCTACATATGTGATGACATATTCAGTCAGGAATATAACACACAAAACCCAAAAACAAAAAAGAAAGAAAAGGAAAAGGTAGCATTAAAGAGCAGAATCTCTACCATTAAACACTAGGGGCTACATGTAATGTTACAAAGCCATGTGCAGATATAATAGGCCATGCAATATTTTATTAATGCAGATGCGACTCAAAAAGTACACAGAGACACCATAACAAGCTTTCTATGATGAACATATATATGTTCCTCCCAATTTTCAGCTCTTCACCTTCAAGGTTCCTTTTTCTTTATGCAAACTCCAATCCTAAGCACTTAGCAATTCAGATCAAGATGCATTTGAGGATTATCCTAGCTGTACAGTAAATTGGGCAATAAACATACTTCTCTGAATGCATTTATTACCGCAATAGCAACACAAAATTCATGATGATACGCCAACATACAGTTACAGGAACTAGGTATTCTGAACTTTACACCATACCCTGACATGCCTCCAATCCATACCAACAACTGCAAGCCTGCGGGTTCCTTCTTCCGTTACTTCCACATTTTCCACCTGTTGCACAAGCACAAGTTAATCAAACAAATCAACAAAATGACCCATAAATTACTACTAGAAGCAATCAAAGAACAGTGAGGCAGCATTCATTCCTATCAACAAAGCATAAAAATCTGAAATTTCCAAGCAGGGTTAATCCATTTTCAATCTTGCCTAGCAACCAAAGAAAAACTATCCTTTAGAAACAATAAAAATTTTAACAATTAAACCTCGACGTCGGGTGTATCATCTTCAAAAACAACCGACAGGTCGTCCTCTTCATCAGTAGTTGACTCGGATTCGTCTCCCTCCGGGTCATCGCTCGACTCCGAAGTATCTGATTCGGAGCGGGACCCATCCAATTTCGCCAATTCCTCGCTCTCGCTATCTTCTTCAGACTCCTCTATACCCTCATCCTCCTCCGGAAGCTGTTTTCTTTCTTCTTCTTCTTCTTCTTGGAATCGATAGTAATGGCGCAGAGAAGTTTCGGGCTTTCGATTGTTGGGCTTGCCTCTCTTGTCCAGCGGAGCCGAGGAAGAAGCGAAATTCTTGTCGGTGAACATGCGGTTGAAGCGAGAGTCGATCGCGACCTTCGATTTGTGCTTCGAAACTCTCTGGAATCGAGGGTCCGAATGTACGGACGCGAATCGATGGTCCTCGATAATCTTCTCGCCGCCGCCGTTTTCATGGCGATTGTTATTCTTCTTCCTTTTCTTCTTGTTCTGGTCTTCGTTTTTGGAACCCATGGAAGCCGAGCTCTGTGACTTGGTGCTACAGAGCCACCTGCTTCTTTTGTTAACGTTGGTTAGGGTTTAATGACTAGCCAAACCCGAAGCCTTTTTTTTTTTTTTTTTTATAAAAAAAATGACAGACCGACAGAAATTTTTTTTTTTTAGAATCGAACGCACCGTTTTACGCCAACCATAAATTGGGAGATTTCTTTCTTCTTCTTTTCTTTTTTTTTTTTTTTTTTTTAACATCAGATCTTTGGTCCCTGCAACTCTGGTGATAAGTATATTTTAAGTATTAAAACTCTTAATTCGTGTAGCTGTAAACATTTGAGTGTATTTAATTGAATTTTAATCATTTTAATTTTTTTAATTTAATATAATTAACAATAAAAATATAATTAAATTATATATTTATATATTAATTATATAAAAAAGAAATAAAAGATAAAAATATATTATTCAAAGTTTTTTTTTTTTTTCAAAAAATAATCTCAAATAACTTAAAAACTATATCATATTTTAAATTAGGGTTAAAAAATATCTTACACAATTTGACATTGAATTTTTTTTTTTTTGAAATAAATACACTTTACATAACATATTTTTATTATTTAAAAATGTTTATATATAGTTAATATACGAAGAGACAATTTAGTTATATTTTTATTAATAATTTTACCCAATAAAAAATTAATTAAAAATATTTAAAATTTAATCGAAATAATTAAAACATTTATGACAAAAATATATGTGTATAACTTACAACTCCTTCCCAGGTTACATATAGATATGTTCAAATTTGGCTTCCTTTGTTATAGGGTACTTATAGGCAATTGGAATCCAACTTTAGCATGCAGAGAAGGCTTCGTTTTAGTTGGATGGCCTATGGGTTGAAAATAATTAACTTGTCTAATTACAAGTTAACAATGTAATGTAATATTGTGTTGAAGAATAATTTTAGAATAAGATTATCTGCCAAATGATTTCTTAATATCTTTTAAACTAATTTGTAAATATACATTCCTCTTCACTTTGCATGTAAATTTTAAGGCTTGATTGTGAAAATGATTGATTATTGTTAGTATTAAAATGGTATCAAAAAGGGAATGTCTCGAGTTGAAAATCCCCAAGACCAACGGACTAAAATAAAAATTAAACTTTCAAATGGATTTTTATACCATTCCTTTTTTTTTTTTTGTTTTTTGAAGATTATCTGTTTGGTAACTCTGACCCAATCCTATATCATATCTTTGGATGTATCCCGTGTTTGGCTGGCCCAAAACTTAGAAACTTCTAATATTTCTCTGTTGTGAATGTGTAGAGAGAGAGAGAGAGAGAGAGAGAGAGAGAGAGGGAGGGAAAACGAGTAATGATTCTCGACTTCAGGCGAATGCGCCGCTTTCGGCGATTTTTTTTTTTTTTTTTTTAAACTTAAAAAATGGTTCTAACCGTACGGAGCTAAAATTTCTCTCGTTTAGGCCTACCGAATCTCAAGCTTTAATAATACGCTAATCATAAATTTTTATAATTTTTTAAAATTAAATAAATTTAATTTTAAATTAATAAAAAAATATATTAAATTATTACTTAATTTTAATAAATTTTATTAAATAAATTTATAAATAAAATATAAAAAAATTAGTTTTAAATTTGAATGATTAAATTTTAATTTTGTTGCTTTTTATTTAATTTTTATATTTTAAAATTTATTTTAAATTACGAAAAATAGTTAAAATCTTAAAAAAAAAGTAAAATTATTAATACTTCGATTTTTTTTTTTAAACAGTTGATTAGAAATAAATTAAAAAAATATAAAATTTAAATAAAAATATATAAAAAATTGACGATTTAATTATAAATATTTAAAAAATATTAAAATTAATTTTTTTTTTTATCTCACATATACGTCCTCCCCAGTTTAACGTAGACCTTACTTTCTTTATTTTTCTTTCAAAGTTTTCGACTTTCTCTAGATTTTCAAGCACACTTTTGATATTTTGACTCGCCAACTGAACAGTAAAAAGAAGCCTCAACCATCGATAACCCGAGCTCTCTGACATGTATTCCTAGTCTCTCTCTTCTTGTACTACATTTCCTCATGTTTCTGTCCTTAGATTCCTCAGGTACTTATTACAACTTTGGTCTGCGGCTTTCTGTGTTATTCATTGCTTTGTGGGGTTTTCTTTTCTTTTTTATCCTAATCATCATCTTTTTTTTGGGTTGCTCTTATCTGGATCTGATGCTTTGAGTGTGAATGTCTGACTATTAGTATTTTAATAGTTTTGATGAAGTGTGAACGTGTGCTTTGTCCTTTTCTGCTAATTTTCTTTTCTTGGATACTTTCCCCATCATGTTTCCCATACAAAGTGTCTTTCTTTTTGAATGCTACCATCTGGCCATCATTCCCTCTAACTTATATCTCCTAGAGGTTTTGTTTTCTAGACCGTAAACCATGTTCATGTGAGTTTAATTGGGCCGGTTTTCTTTCCCTTTTGATTCTCTCTCTTTTTATCTCTGGTTTGGTAGGCATAATAAAATAATTATGGTCTGATGTTAGGCTTACCTGCTTGGTTTTATTTACTTGAGTTCAATGCATGAATTGGGTGGGTTGTACCCAGAAATGTTTTTACAATGTGGTATGTGAGGACCTGCCCACGTTTTCTCTGCATTTTTTCTTCCCCTTTATTTATTTTTTAAACCAAAATTCCAAAATTTCACCATTTTGTATTATTTTGGTTAGTTTAGTTTAAGCTTATTTCTGTTACAATGCATCCTTGTTGGCATTAGACTTTCGTTCTACTGCCTCTGATGTTTTTTTTTTTTCTTGTCTTCATGTTGAATTTCATTGGTAAGGACAGATCAATATAGAGACATTGCCATTGACCAGAGCGGCTTAGTGCAGAAGGACTATTGGTCAGTAAAATGGTTCTTGGGCTGAGATCAAAGAACCGAAAAGGTACCCCTGTGCAGGTTGATTACCTGATCTATGTGAAGGAAATTAAGCCTTGGCCACCGTCACAGTCTCTAAAATCTGCCACGTCCATATTGATTCAGTGGGAAAATGGTGGTCAGCATTCTGGTTCCCTCACTTCGAATGTTGGAGATGGCAAAGTTGAATTCAGTGAATCTTTCAAGCTCCCAGTTTCTTTATGCAGGGAATCCTCCAGAAAAGCTGCTGCCCGTGACAATTTCCAGAAGAACTACCTAGAGTTTAACTTGTTTGAACCTCGAAAGGGTGCAGGAATGAAAGCTCAACTCTTGGGATCAGCTGTTATAAACCTTGCAGATTATGGAATCATCAAGGAAACCGTGAGCATAAGTACTCAAATCAGTTTCAGGAGGAGCTATAGGATCACAGTGCAGCCAGTCCTCTATGTTCTTATTCAGCCATTTGATAGAGATAACTCCAGCTTGTCAAAAGAAGTATTGTTGGAAAAGGATGGGAGTGAATCTGTTTCAGAGGTGACAAATGAAAGGAATGATGAGGAAAGTGAGATTGACTCGTTTACTGATGATGATTATGATGACAATGTTTCGTCACATTCATCACTGACTGTTTCCTCCTCTGCCATAGAGCCTATTAAAGGTTCGCCAGGTCAATATGACAAGGTACGTGATCTTTTTTGGTTTTATATACTTCAAAATTGTGAAATTAAAGTGTTCGCAACTGGAAAAATGGGAGAATTCAATGTTCGTGGCATGCTAGGTTTGATTTGATCTTTTGGAACTTGGCTATGCAAAGATGGATAAATTCAAATAGTGGGTTCCAAATTAGCTCATATGACACTGAACAAGGAAAAAGTTGAACTCCAATACTTCTCTTTATTCCCATTTGTGCAGGTGTCGGTGTTATTAATCAGTCTTATGGTCATTTATAGAGCCATTGTCACTTCAGTGTAATTATGTAGTATGATTCCTTACCATTTTAATACATATCATTGCTCTCACTAAAACTTTACCCGCATGAAGTTCTCCTGTTTCTTTGTAACAGCAAGTTACTCTCTTATTGCAGAATGCAACAACAACAGCAAATGATGCCAAAAGAATTGACAAGGAGTCTATCTTACCCTCAGTTGTAGCACCTCCTAAGTCTGAGGCAAATACAGTAGGTGAAACTTTCAAACATGTGAAGAGAGTTCCATCTCCTACATCATCAACAGATTTATTGTTTGGTACACAGAATCCTTCTAAAAATCTTGCAGCCAATGATGTGTTGGCGGATGATCATATTCCAATGGATAAGAACTCAAACAATGTCAGTCTTGAGGAGTCTGGAATCAATCAAGAGGCTGATAAGAAAACATGGAGACATGAAAAAATTGACTCGGAGAGGGCTGAAACCAGTATTTCTTATGTCAGTCTTATGAAAGAACAAAAAAAAAATGAGCTGCAAGCTGATGGACATGATGGGGAATTTCTGGAGTCAGATCGACCTTCTTTGGAGGAAAAATTAGTGGATAGAATACCTCAAAATGCTATACCAAGACAAGTCAAATTGAGGAGTAACACCCTTGCATCGAATAGGACAGCAATTGGAGTGCAGGGCAGCACACGCAGAGATAAACTAAAGCATTTGAAGTCAGTTCAGTTGCAGTTTGACTCGGCTGAGAGTGATGGTCTGACTAGCAACAACCTATTTCTTGAGAAGGCAAATATGATCAACAAACCTGAAAATGTGAATAAAAATGGTACAAGCACGGGAGTCATTGCTTCTGAGCATGAGACATCTGCTAAAACTGCAATAAGTAAAGGAAAAGAAATAATAATGGAAGAAAAGCCTAGAAAAGTTTCTGTGGCAGAGGTTGGCCTTTTCTCGGTTGCTTCTGAGCATGGGAAGTCTGCTAAAACTGTCCAGCTTCTGGAGAAAACAAAAGAAACTGATTGTCCTGAAAATATTCATAGAGAAGTAGTCAGTCATGCACCAAGTGAAAAAGAACAAATAAAAAGTAACTATCCCATAAACAAAGCTGATTCGGAGTCAATGGTTGTAACCCTTGAGGAAGAATTGATGGAAGCTGCTGCTCTTGAGGCTGGGCTTTACTCTGTTATTGCTGAACATGGGAGTTCTACAGGTAAGGTCCATGCTCCAGCAAGACGTCTTTCAAGGTTCTATTGTCATGCTTGCAGGGCAAAGTCCCAAACTAAGAGTGCAAGTGCAGCTAGAGCAATCATCTCAGGATTAATTTTGGTTTCTAAAGCATGTGGAAATGATGTCCCGAGGTATGCCATTTACCAGTGTATTATCACTGTTCAAACCAAGCAAGCTAATTTCCAGGCATTTTAGTTGACAATATTACTGCTAAAGACAAAAAATGATCATGTTGTAAAAAGTTGAAAACAGAGCTTATGGAAAGAGTAAAGCCTGTGAAGCACTCCTTTTCTTTCATTAGATGGTTTCTAATAAATTGATTTCTTCTCTGATTTCCTAGGACTAATCAAAGGCTTCAGTGTTTTTGTGGTTGTCATATTAAACATCATTTTCTTCAATCAGGTTAACTTTCTGGTTGTCAAACTCAATTTTGCTGAGATCAATAGTAAGTCAGGCTGCTGACAAATCAAAACTTCTGTTGGCACAATCCATTGACAATGATGGTAATCCAAAGGCCCAGCATGAGGTCTCTCCTACTGAGGAAGAGAAAACTAATGGAAATAAGAGGTGTGATGAATGGGAAGATCCTCAAACATTTATAATGGCATTGGAAAAGGTTGAAGCCTGGATCTTTTCCCGAATTGTTGAGTCAGTTTGGTGGCAGGTGAAATCTTTTACTCACAACCTCTGCTGCTGAGTTCCCTTTTTGGCAGATTTTATCATAATTTGGAACATGCTTACACTTGTCATGTTCTGTGTGCTCCAGACATTGACTCCACATATGCAGTCTACTGCAGTGAAGAACTCAAGCTCAAAGAAGGCCAGTGCTAGGAGATATGGACTAGGCAATGAAGAACAGGGGAATTTTGCAATTGATCTGTGGAAGAAGGCTTTCAAGGATGCCTGTGAAAGGCTTTGCCCTATTCGAGCTGGAGGGCATGAATGTGGCTGCTTGCCTGTCTTAGCTAGATTGGTATGCTTACAATAACAATGTCTTTCTTGAATATAATCTACAAAGCACAAAGTTTATTCCCTTTGTTCTCTACTGAATGAGAAGAAAAATTTTCAGCTTTGTGATTTCTGTGGCCATATAGTATGTGAAAGCTGATCTGATCTACAAGTCACTGATGGGCAATGAGAGCAAAGGGCAGTGACCAAATTTAACAAGAAGATTGGCACCTTGCTGATCCATTTCCTATGCAAAAGGCTGCATATTGGTTTCCAGAAAATTTTAGCTGTATCTCATTTTCGATTTGGTTTGATTGTCGTGGCAGTACCAAGCTTTATCTTCTTGAGAAAACATAGCTTATTGATCTGTTTCTTCATCTTGACACATCTCATTATATGCTAGTTTGATTGCTAGTCACAGCATCTGGTTCTGAGGCTGCCCTCTGTGCTTCTCATCTTGACTATCTTTAATGAATATGTATCTCTGGTGATTGTCTTTTTCCTTGGAGTTGTGAGAAAGCTTCCTAACATATAGCTTAAGACTTTTCAAATTAATTATAGGTAATGGAGCAGTTGGTTGGTAGATTGGACGTGGCAATGTTTAATGCTATTCTTCGTGAATCGGCTGAAGAAATGCCAACAGATCCTGTTTCGGACCCCATTAGTGATCCAAAAGTTCTACCAATACCAGCTGGAAAATCAAGCTTTGGTGCAGGCGCACAACTAAAAAATGCAGTGAGTAGCCTACTACATACAGTCAGTCTTCATGCATTCCTTAGAAGCAGCAACCCACATTCCATGGCAAAAAAAAACAAATAGCAAGAAGCTCAGGAAAAGGAAAAGTGTAAAACAGAATGGAAGTTCTGCTAAGCTATTCTTGAACTTGTCAACTGAACTCTATACATAACAATAAGGATCAGTGTACTCTATGAAAGGGTCATCTTCTTGCTTCTCTTTATTGAAAGATTGTCCTGTTGGCTTCTTGTCACTAGGTTGGAAATTGGTCCAGATGGCTCACAGATTTGTTTGGTATTGATGATGATGACTCTTCAGTATGCAACCATGAACGTAATTGCAGCTCGGTAGAATATGAGACGTCCTTCAAGACTTTCAGTCTTCTCAAAGGATTGAGTGATCTTATGATGCTTCCATTTGAGATGCTTGCAGATAAATCGACAAGGAAAGAGGTGTCACTGCAAACTGAATTTTCTCATTTATATGGCTAGTAAATGACTTGTTTCATTTTTTTGTCTTTCCTTGTAATCACATTTTTGACATTTGGTGCTTGAAATAATTGTGCAAAGGTATGCCCCACATTTGCTGCACCATTGATCAGAAGGATTCTTGAAAACTTTGTCCCAGATGAATTCAACCCTGACCCTATTCCTGATGCAATTCTTGAGGCCCTGGATTGTGAGGTTAGTGCCCCAGAGCAGCCAATGCTTTATTACATTTTTGAGTTTATTGTTGTACTGGAATTCTTCGCTCCCTGGTTTTTGGGCCATCCAGCATACCAGGTGGGTGACAGACAATTCACTTGATCTTGTTGATCAAGCCTTACACAAACTGTTGTGGCTAAGAATATCTACATTGTGAGAAATTTACTTGGTATTTGTTGGTCTACTTTAGGACCTCGTTGAGGGAGAGGAGCAGTGTATTACAAGCTTTCCCTGTAATGCAGCTCCTACAATCTACTCACCACCTCCTGCAGCTTTGCTATGGAACATTGTAGGAGAAGTGGGAAGTCAAACTCTACAGAGGAGTGGATCAACACTGCTTAAAAAGTCATATACAAGTGATGATGAGCTTGATGAATTGGATTCACCCATGACTTCTATAATAATGGATAACAACAGGGCTTCCCCTGCAACAGCAGCATCAAGTTGGATGCAAAAGGGCAAGTGGGGCAGGAAAGTTGTTAGATATCAACTCCTGCAAGAAGTATGGAAAGGTGGTGAATAGCACAGGTACAGCCTCTCTCTCTCTCTCTCTCTCTCTCTCTCTTTCTCACACACACGCTCCCTCCCTCCCTCCCTCCCTCCCTTCGTCTATGTACATACATGCAAATTTATTTTGATTTTTCATTCTTGATGTGTGAATTTTGAGTTGAAACAGAATAAGTATCATAACTCTCTCTTGTGGTTTCCATGATGCTGTAAGATCATTTTTGGTGTACTGCAATGTAATGAATGAAGAAGAAAAACAAAGAGAATGATGAGTGCAGTATGATTGACCACTTTCAGAAATAATTGCATGGCCAACGTGGAAGTGAAACTTAAGAAGATGAAAGCATAAAAATCAACTAAAAGTATCAGTCTATGATGATAGGCTTATTATATCCTTCTCGGGATATGGCCTTCATCATGGTTCTTCCAAGATTGCATACAAAACCCTTTTGAAAATCCTAGTTAGTCTCCTTGTCTGAATGTTCTATACTCGCAATCCTGGATCGAAAACCTTCTGCCGCAGATGCATTACCCAATGACAAAATGAATATATGATTGGAATTACTAGTACTAAATGTTGGTTTGAGGGTGTACTTGATTGTCCTGTATTTATGATACTGATTAGCTGCTGCTTTCTCCAGTGGGTCCGCCAACATTTACTGGAAATATTATTAAGAAAATTGAGAAAGTGAGACTTCAGTTGAAAAATCTCAAGTTGGAATCCTGAGTTAGGATAATGTGATGGGTGCTCTATTGTGTAGACCCCTCTTGTGATATTTGCAGATGACAGCGATAATGAGACTGTCATACAACCTTATAGAAAGGACAAGTCGATTACACACATAGAACAATGAAAAAGAAAAAGCTGACCTTCATAAGCGAAGTGTCCCAGATACTAGGACTCCTCCCGTCCTCGTTTGCAGCCTTTTCCACCTTGAAAGTACCAAGCATGCAATAGTCACCATATATTTATTTTTATGAATCACTCAACCGCTTAAACTTTTGGGTTGGTTGGCTCCCTTTCCTTTTTTTTTTTTTTTTTTCTGTGGTGACAACGAGGGTTGTTGCACGCCACCAGTGGTGACACTTTTTGCTGCCACCACTTTGCTGACATGACCTGATTAACATTTACTGTTGACAGCACTTGGGGTGTGATAGCTGGTGACAAAAGACATCTTTCTTTGTTTTCCTACTTTTTAAATATGATCCATGCACGTGAATTTTGATCATTAAAGAAAAATTCAGGATTGGACCTAACCTTTCTGCCATGGTTATCAGTACAAGAGACTCGTACTCCTGAGCACAGCAAAACAATCAAGAAAGAAGAAAGCTTCAACATTCTCATGAGCTTCCTGGTGTGGCTTATTTCGTTCCTTCCTCGTAGACCTATTTCGTACCTCCCCCGTCACACTGGGTCTCAATTTGCATATATTAGATCAAGCTCGATGGCTGTCAAGCAGTACTTCATTTGCCGATGATGTTTTTTGTTTTTTTTTTTTTTTCTCTTATGACGATGAGTCCCTTTTAGGTAAACTTGGATTGCTTGTAGCTCTCACCTTCGCAACTCTCACTTGAAACATGTTATGTAGCTACGACGATTCAAACTTAAGACTTTGTGTCTATCCCGCTGATTTGCTTTCTTAATGCACTTGTCAATCCCTAATATATATTGATACGCTTATGGTAATGCCAATGAGGGGCCTTTCGTTTATCAAGAAATACAAAAGGGTTTAGCTCTTGCCTTTTTGTCTTGTTTAGCTCATAAAATTACAGGATAAGAAAAAATAGATCAAATTTAAAAAAAAAAAAAAAAAAGGAAAAAGCTTTCCAGGCCATTGATAGGGACTAGGCAGCCCAAAAGAATCAGCCATGGGTATCAAAGATGAAATGAGGACGGCAGTCAAACAAATTCCTCAATAGCTAAACAACAAAAACCACCTCTTCCAGCTGCTCACTTTCTATTTCAGCATTAAAATCGGCACATTTAGCAAAACTCATTTTCAATTACCAGTCAAATTCTCAGAAAACCAATTATTTCTTAATTAAGAAAAAAAAATTGAGCATTCACTCCTCTGACTTGCTGGGAATTTTGGTCATTATAATCAAGAACACAAATAACCCAAGTTTCAAATGCTCCACAGACGTGAGTTGATCAAAAAAAGGATGAAACTTAAACAAAGAATAAAAAAAAAAAAAATCGAACAAAAAAAAAATGCAGGACAGACCAGTACATGTTGTTGTGGTCCCTCATCGTATCGTCATTGTGCATGAAAGACTGAAAACGTAGTAGATTGTGTTAGCCCACGTTCGATTCAACCGATGTAACATTTGCGTTAATCATGAGGTGGAGTAGACGGCCATGAACAGGTGTCGATTTTCTACTGGATTCACAACAAGGGACCAGCGAGAGTCAACAGTATGGTCCCAAAACCCACCAACCTTAACGGTCAACGGTTTTCTCTCCGGCTAAAAACTTTGTGGCAGCCGTTCATTGTGCGGTTTTAACGTCCCAAATAAGGAAAATGAGCAATCACATGGGATACCTTCCAATTTTCTTTTTTTTTTTTTAATCCAGAATATCATTCTGTAATTAGGTGTATTAGTTTTGAGACACAAGCAGTTGTTCCTTCTTTTACCTCGTACTTTGCTCCTCGTTTTTTGCGTGAACAATCTCTATCGGGGACGGTTTTACTTGTCAGAGGATCCGTGTTCTGTGTTCATGGTATGAATTTCAATACTAATTCTCAATTTTGATTTTCATTGAGGCATATGTCGATTTTCTGCACATATATGTGCTATTTCAGATAAAAATCCGAGATGGGTGTTGAAGGGAGACATGAAATTTGAAAGTGTTCGTCTCCTAAGTATTTTAGGATCATCTCATCTCCTTTTTGTTTTTCAGCCTCTGAAACAAAATGCTTCTTGGCAATTGCTTTCAGTTTGTTTGCTTAAGATTTTCGTTGTTTACTCTCTGATTATCGATTGGTTCACTTTAGAACATAGGAAAGGTGTGGTGGGGACTAACGGACCAATGCACTTCTTGTTCTAATTGTGGGGGTAATACCCTTTACTTTTTTATTTGTTAGAGTTTGATACGTGATATGTGTCTCAAGTCAAGTCACGCTCAACAACTTAAACTTTTGAGTTAATGATTTTTTGACAATTTGGAATATGCAAGAAATTTGAGATATTTTCACACTGTGAGGGAAAGATGATTGCATGGGAATCTTTCGACATGACCCAACTTAGTCAGCACTAAGTGACTGTTATCAGTTGAACTAGCTGGTATATATATATATAGATGTATATTTTGGCCTCGTTGCTTTGTGTGTTTGCCAAACCTATTGATTTTGGACATGAAAGCCAGTGTCCTTGACATTCTTGTTTGGATTTCCCAGGAACCAACAGCAACCACCAGAAAGCGTCCGTTGCATACATTTGGGGTCAGTTTCTTAAAAATCGCTCACAAATGCTATAGAAAAGCACAAGATTACAATGGCCCACTAGGTTCAATGACAAAGAAGATTGCAGGGGTAGCTTCATTTGCTTCTCCACTTGTCTATGCACAGCAGAATGTGTTGTTAACAATGCTTTCCTTCCTGGATGATCGCATGTTGGCCCTTGAAACAATAATTGAGGCCATTTTCCCACCGTCAAAATATGTTTTCGATGAGATCAACGCGCTTGTTTGTATGACAGAAACGCTGCCAGGAAAATTTGATGTTGACTTAGACCAGTTTCCCCAAATAATCCACCAGATCCCGCTTCTAGATCGGGCACTGGTCCGAGCCATCTCATGGCTCAACTTTTGGCACTCTGTATTGGTACAATGGGGATCGGGGACAGAAAAGGAGAAGGAGATTGTGGTGGATAAAAATTGTAATGAAAGCGCCAACGAGTCGGCAATTGTTCAAGCGGCAGATCACGAGAATGTGTCTCAAAACCTTGATAAAAATGATGTTGTGGAACATACAGATACTTTGCGGGGATCACTGTCCGAAACCCAGGTCCAATGTATTCCTGGGGCCGAAGCTGAGAATGTTTCTCCGAACTGTTTCACTTATAAGGATGCACTAGAGAACGGGACAAGAGAGGACATGAGGAAAAAAGATGATACAGAAAAGGAGGTCCAAATTTCTGTTACTGGTGAGCAAGAAAATGCTGAAGAACAGATAAAGGAGAACTTTAAGAAGAAAGAAGACAGCATAAAAGAGGAAACCGAATTATCCAGCAGCAAAGTTTCAGGAACAAAAGAGGATAAAAGTGCCAATAAAATGGAAGAAACTGGCAACAAGGATGATCCAATTCTAGCACTCTTTGAGTCAGTTTGGCTCATGAGACCTGGTAAAAAGACTAAAGAAAGCTCAACGTAACTTTCTGCTCCATGTCAACTGTAAAGTAATATTTCCATCAAAGCTAACTACATACACGCAACTTCGCAATGGAGGGGAAAGTCGTGACCTGTAGGTCTAACATTCCTGAGAGGTGCAAGTTCTCAATATGTAATCTGTAGGTTCTACTCCAATAAAGGATTTTGTATCAGACCCTTTGTATATTAGCAAAAATATTTGATGTCTTTTCAGCTTTGTTTAAGACACATACTAATTTTCAACAGATTAAGGAATCGTTGTCATCGTTTAACAGTAGACTATTCAATGGGCTAGCCGAGCCAGGCAATTCCTCAAACCATGAAGAGGTCTATTCTGCAGTGAGCTCCTGCTTTCATCGAAAACATTGGTAAGCTAACCTAGTTGTTTTTAATTTACTATGATCCCAAGCACCAAGACAGAATTCGTAAAATGAAGTCTCTCCTCCACCCCACGTCAGCTAATAAATGGAGATGATACAATCAATCCAGCAAAATAGGCCTGTCCCCTGAAACTTTCAGGTGAAGTTAATAACGAACAGGAGATAGGTCAAGGAGGGCCACTAACCCACTCCTTGCAAGCATTGCTCGAGAAGATTAACTCTTGATGCTGAGTCATTCGACTATTTCTTTATCAACTGGTTTTGATTTTTTCGTTAGATCCTATTGTTTACATTCCGACAACTACTACTCGAAAAATAGCTCAAGAGGAAGCTATTCTCCAAGCTGTTTGTTCCTCATCATTTATGAGAACAATGGCTGGCTACACAATCAATTAATAAAAGTCTATGAAGCCACGGAAGTGGACTTAAAGCACAGGAATCACACCTGCCCATGGGACGGCTTAAGGTCTCAAAAATACCGGGGGGAGAAGAGCCTCTCGGCCAATGTCAACAAAGGCCAAAAGATGCATGACATGGCTCGAACTTTGTTGTAGCAAACTAAACCGGCAGACAAAAATGAAATACGTCCGCCCACCGTGGAGCTCGAACCTACGACGACAAGATTAAGAGCCTTGCGCTCTACCGACTAACCCGTTAAGGGTTCTGTTTATTTCAAGGTTATAACTTCAACTGAGCAAAGACTTCTCCCTTCATACTTATTCGGGTTCGAACCTCCGAAACTTGCTTTTTTTCGGTAATGACTGACATATTTACGATATAAAAGGGAAAAAAAATTTTTGTTGCTTGCCGCAGAGATTAAACTACCAAGGCTTCCCTCGCGATAACAATATGTTACATTGCATCCCTACCAGATAAGGAGAGTCAAAAAAAATGGCTTACAAGGGCCTGTACATCTCTTCTCTATGAATAATGATAGGGACAGGACGAGAGGAAGAGAACAATAAAAGCTAACACCAACAGAAATTTACCTACTTTTAACACTGATAAACTGAGTAGCTCTTGCTCTTCCAAAAAAAGCTTAAAGCTTTCCCCATCTTTCTTCGTGAGACCGACTTACAGAGCGGCTTTGAATCCTGTGGAGGCAGGGCCTTGGATGTACTCTCAGCCCTCCGAAGCTGCACCTCCGCTGAGGGCTGATCTCTCTGTCGCTGCTCGCGAAACAGCATGAGAAGCTTTTGCGCCTTTTCTTTCCCTCTTGTGGTCCCATTTACCGAAATTGAAACCAATGCAGGTATCACTCCTTCTTGTAGAACCATTTGACTGCACTTCTCACTCCCGTTACACAAGATGTAAAGGCATGCCACTGCTTGCTCCTGCTCAATGGGTTCACCAGTGTCCAATACTGTTGCTAGCCCGCTGATAAGGCCAGAGGATGATCCCATTTCCTCTTTCCCTGCTTTACTTGAAGCTAAATTGATCAACACTGCTAAGGATTTTTCTGTCCATGCACGATCACTGGGGACTGAAAGAAGGGACTGGAGGCTGCTGATGATACCAACCGAAAGGAGATTGGGAATGTTGGAGGAATTGGATGAGATATTATACAGGGCATGGAGCGCATCAAGCTTGCATTGGGGCTCAGCTTTGCCCTGAATGATCCGTACCAGGAAGGGGGCACCCTGACTAGAACAAATGATGGACTTTGCTTCTTCCAGACAGGAGAGATTCAGGTAGAGGGCTGTTGCTGATACATAGGAGTCTGAGACAGAGATCATCTCCTCCAGCAATGGGATGACACCAGCTGCCAACATCATTTCTTTGTTTCTGAAATTGTAAAATGGAGGAGAAATAATTAGATGCAGAGATCTTTAGCACATCTCCAGACCAAACGGATCTATGTAAAATGTCACATAGTTATGTGGGCCACAAGGCAATTTCTAAAGAAGGGAAGAAGCTTAATTGCCTTCCCTCTGTTTTTCACTGGGGGGAGAGGGAATAGAAGATGCATAACAGGTAACATAGAAGAATAACGGGGGTACATTTCATTCCCAAATATATTTTGCTCTGTGAAGTATGAGCATGGGCAGTGATTAGTATTCCAACATTAATAATTTTCTGAAACTGAATTGGTGCTCAAAATCTCACTGACCTGTTATTGTTGACTGCAAGGTTAAAGAGAGCCATGGCCCCAGTCTCCTGAGCCATTGCACTCCTTGCATGCACAGCCAACTTTAGAAACTGCAGCAATGCTTCAACAAAACCATTGGCCCCCAAAAATACCCTGGCCTCCTCATCAGCCTTCAGTAGGAGCCTTATTTGTTCCACTATCCTGCATTTTTTCTTCAAATCTTCATCTCCATTCAAAATGTTCAGAAACTTCTCATATCCCTGAGAAACACTAAGTTCAAGGTCTTCCTCCTCTGGCACATCCTCCTGTTGGGGTGATAAACTTTCACTAACACTTTCTTCAGCCTCCTCAATGGTACCGTTCTCCTCTAAAGGAAAGACTTTTGCTGCCTTCAACTTGTCAGTGCTGAGATATGCCACTGATCTTGAATCTGCAGTCTCTAGTTGACACACCGCAAGTCTCCAATAGTTGAGGTCAAGAGAGTCAGGGGGGCCATCAGGAGCAGGAACTCCATTTTGTTCACACCAACTGATAATAAGGCCCCTAACACAGTAATTGGGAGTCAAACTAAGATGAGAGAGCTTCTGTTGAGTCTTTGGACATGTATCATGGCCATCACTGAACCATTTCTCAATGCAGATCCTTTCATATGTTTGTCCAGAAGCAATGATGATGGGATCATACATTAGCTGCAGTGATATGGGACACCTCAATTCCTCTGGTGGAATACCCATCTGCCCAGATTTCCTAATGTTTGACTTGAAATTGAAAGAACAATGCTTTGATAGCCGCCGCTCAAAGGTATGGCCATCACCGCCAGCTGCTGCATCCTCAAAAGAACCCAGAACAGTGGGTGAACAAGGACCTGAACCCTGTGAGTCATTGTCATCTGCAAGCTCACTTCTAAATAGTTTTGAGTATTTCCTCATGAGATGTAAAAGATAAGCCACAATTGACTCTTTCCGCTTGTCCTCCTCCACACGAGTTCTTTCCAGAAGTTTCTTAAGAGCCCTCCTCTCTGTAAGAGCAGCTCTGGATGATGCAATACCAAGTTTCATGGCAACGTGATGAAAAGATTCTAGTTCATTATTGTCATTATAGCTATCAAATTTTCTCCCCCGCTGGAGCAGTGCAATAATTTCATCACCAACTTGCTTCTCTACTGGATCAAGAGAGAACACAATGCCCTCAAGTTCACCTACAATCTCCAAAATCTGAAGAGATGTATATTGTAAAGCAGATCAACAGATGCTTCTAAATAATATACAAAGTGGTAGAGAAACTAGGAGACAACATCAACTTTTCTTTTCCTGCCTCATTGGACAATAAGAACACAAAGCATTACCAACTCATTAATTTAGAATCTTTCTAAGACATTACTTGGAGAGAAGGAAACCCCTGTAGGTTTAACAAGGCAAGGATGTAAACTTGCAAAGAGACAACTTTTATGGCAAAGTTGGCTAAGAGGAGTAACATATTTCCAAACTCTGATAGGCTCACAAAAAAGTGAGTGAATTGAAATTCAACTCTTTTTTTGCATTTAAATTTCATAGCATTACAAAGATTCAGTTACCAATATACCCAAACATGAATTTGACCAGGGTCGTGCACTGGAATAATCATGACCAAAGAAAATTATTACCTGGCATCCAATAGAATGTGGAACAATATCTTCAACACGTTTAAGACTATCTACAAGAGCACTCCGTGCCCTTTCAAATTTCAAAAGTACAGAATCCCCAGTAATAGCCTGTATGATAAATGCAGTTCCATTAGAAGGATATTCCAGTGAAATAAAATGAAAACTGAAGAAGAACTCAAAATACTAAGGCCAGAATGCAGAAACAATCAACATACCAAGTAAAGCTTACTGCATTCTGCACAGTGCTGAAGAACATTCTTAGCTTTCTCAATTGCTATGTGAAGTGAACATAACGCCTGAATGCCAGATCTGCTCTTTGGCCTTGCTGCTTCCAATGACGGAAAAATTGACAAAATTTTGCAATAAATTGCAGAGAGTACTTTACACATATCTCCATGTAGCTGAATAAGAAGACATGCATTTGTTATTAATCTATCATCAAGTGATGCTTTAGGGAAGACTAAAGGTTTATGCATTCCCAGCCATCAGAAAAAGTTATGCCTTTCCCAACTATTGACCATTAGTTGAGATTTCATTTGCAATGGCAAAACACCTCCAAGCAATCATGTATGGTCAGATATATTACTATTCTTTTGCAAAGAAAACTGGAAGTATCCTAACCACATGAAATTGAGGAACACCAGGTCAACCAAATTTAACATAGCAATCCATATGCCAAAACAAGCAAGTAACACTTGCAAAAACCAAAAGTGACGCCTGAGTTACAAATGCAATTATTGCACTATTTATTGACATAGCTAAAGGGGTAGATAAATACATCATAAAAACAAATAAGTAGAGGCCCACTCAATGTCAATGTATCGGGACTTTCTTCTGCTTATAGCATGCATTATGCATATATATATATATATATATATATATATATATATATATATATATATATATACATATATATATATATATACATGTACATTATGCATTATGCATTACACTCATACCTTAGCATCAGTTGCTGCAAACAGATTTTCTTCAACTTCAACCACGTCCATGGTTCACACTTGCAGCACAAGTTTGTAGCGGAAAATTATACAGACTGGAGCATAAAAAGGGAGTATAAAACATAATCAGTAAAACCAAACATCTCATCCAAATCCCTGCAATCAATTGAACTAAAGAATGCTGTCCAAATCTTCACCATCAACTATAACAATAGAAAATGTTCAACACCAGCTTGCTCAATTCAACCAAAAAAGGGAAAAAAAAAAAAAGAACACTAAAACACCAATTAGGCTCAATTTCGCAACATCTTTTAGTTTTTAATATCCCAGACAATACAAATAGCCATACCTATTGATAAAAATAAACAGAAAGATCATGAATTCAAACAATGATATACAATGGTCAAGTTGAGGTATTCAGAACCCAAAAGGAAAACCCCAAATGATCAAGATGTTTCATCAAACAACCAGGAACTCAAAACCCAAAAAGAAAACGAATAACTGCAAAAAGAAGAATACCACAATCATCAAGAAAACACCATGCAAAAAACTTGATTTAGACATTTCATCGACTGAGCTATAAAAAAATAAAAAGATTTAGAGATTCTAAAATAGAAAACAAGCAAAAAGAGGATTATGGGGTTCTCTAAAACAACCTTCTTAGCTAAGATCGTTGCCTAAAACAACTCCCGGAAATGACCATCAACTGTATAAATTCTAAAAAAAGCTTTCTTTAAAGAAATATAATAACCCCACAAAATTAAACTACCAAAAATAATATTCTTGACAACGATAATTAACTAGACTACAAAGAGAAACGCGCCAAAACCGAGAACCCAAAAAAAATAGGAAAAATTTTTTTTTAAAAAAAAAAACTTCCGTTAATTTAGAACCACACACCCGAAGTTGAGGTCCGGTTCAAAAGCTTACCAGGAGAATCGGAGCCAGCCAAGGAGGCTTCATAAAAGAGTACAGCATTTACAATAACAATAAGAAAGTGAAAAAAGCGAACAGAGAATCGCCCAGGTGTCCAACGATCCGTCCAAGCTCAGTTGGGGCTTGGTTTGCAATCGATTGTTTATCTCAAATAGCAAACATGGCAGGGTGTCGAGAGAGAGATGGAGAATTTATTTAATTTAGTGAGCGAGCGTCAATGTAAAGGAATATTTGGAAGTATTTCTTTAATTGTGTAAAAAGTGAAAATTAAAAAACAGAAAACTAATAAATATTTTAATAAATAAAAAATAATTTTTATTTAATTTTTAAATTATTTAAATTTAAATAATTAATTAAGTTTTAAATTATTTTTTGAATCGTTTGGTTTTTGGACATTGTGGTTAAGAGTTACTGGTTTTTCTTGTCTGTAAATTATTGATAATTTTAGTAAATGTGAGTAAAGTCGAGTTTGAAGCGAGTTATCCGTTTAAATTATTCTAGTTTTGTTAATTATAGTAAATAAGTGTAATTATGAATAATACGATTAATATAATAATTTTTCGTGATAATAACTAATTTTTTTCTTTTTTTAAAATGTCGGTTCGAGGGAGGAGAGAGAGGTTCGGAATTTTTGCCGCTGATGTCCCCGGTTCACCGGTCGACAATTGCCGACCTCATCGTTTGTCGACTGGTACATGTGTCATAAATGCCTTCCGAATTACCATACTGTCCTTTTCATGTGAAAATTTGATGCGCGCGTCGCCCTTTTTAAAAGTTCTTTTCTAGCTACGTCCAAAGAAAAAAATAGAAAAAGAAGAAAAAGGTGAGGCGGGCACAAGCCTCGTCTTTTTCTCCTTTTATGGTTGGCTGTGTGCATTCAAGTTTTTTGTACGTTAAAAAGTGTGCAATTAAGAACCTTATTTGATAATTGGGAACTTGTAGATGGTCTTTACCTGCGTGCCGTGGCCATCATGGATGTGGCTTGCCGGGTGTTTTTTTTTTTTATTGAATTTCGTTTTATTTAAATTTAAAATTTTTATAATTTAAATGTAACTCACTAATAATAAATTTTTAAATTAAATTCTAATTAAATCCCTTTATATATTTATTTTTAAAATACTTACTAATTTTATAATACTCTTATTTTTCTTTTTTTTTTTTTACATCCCAATTATATGATAAAACAAGTGTACTTTGTTATATATTACAAAAAAAAAATTAAAATATTAAATGGATTTAAATACTAAAGTCGAGTGTGCTTGGAGCACTAAAATGTAAAATTTTCTAATCTTGGATTAAAAGTTAAAGAGAGGAAACATTTAGTTCTCAATTACTCATATTTTTTTATCTATTTTTTATTATATTATAATAATTAATAATAATTTCTTTTTTTATAAAAAAAATTAAAAATATAATTTATATTTTTTTAACTATTTTTTATTGTAAAAAGAATACATATAACTAATTTTCCAATGTAAATATGTTATAAAATTACAAAAAACTTTGTACTTAATTATTTTTCTTTAATTAATTACTTCATCACCTACAATTCACAGTAACAAGGTAAATATAAAAAGTAAAAATGAGAAAAAAAAAAGATAAAAATGAACCAAAATCAACCCCTTCCAATTAAAAAAATGAAACTTTGAGATAATAGATAAATAAATTTATAATTACTATTTTTTTATAAATAAATAGACATTATTTAATTGAAAAGATTCACAAATTATAATTTTATAAAAATTAAAAAAAAATTCTAAAATATACAACTTTGAATTTATTCCTCAAATTTATTCTTCCTATCATAATTAACTAATTTTTCTTGAACACATAACGCACATATATTTGATTTAATTAGTTTTCTAATAACTTTTTTTATAAGTTTACTTTATTATTTTTATAAGTCTAAAGTGTGTATTAACAAAAATTACTAAATTAGAATTATATTAATTAATAAAAAAATAATAAATATTTAATCTTCAATTGAACATTGACAAGCCACGCATTAATTTAATTGCGGCTATAGATATGCATGTGCAAGAGAATGAGAAAAATTTTAATATTTTTCTTATTTATTTTTTGAATTCAAACTTAATTTAAAATAAAATATTGAAAAAAATATTTATATAATTAAATAATTGAAATTACTTTGAATATAATAGGGGCATTTTTGTCAAAGAAGAATCAATGTAGTATGATTTTGCAGCCGGATGCAGGAGTACGGAAGCAAGAATCGCCAATCCTTTTTGATTAGAATGATGTGGGCTCAGCAGTCCACGTGGTGATGTTTTGAACCATTCGATTTTGAGAGGCCAATAATTACTCTCCACCTAGATCCATGAATCACGCAAATTTCTGGAGATTTCTCCCCAATCAACGGTGCAAATATCTCTAAGTTCAGACAAAGGGTAAAATCGAACCACCAGAAATTTCTCGCCACGTTACTTGAGCCGAAAATGTTGCTCCGGAGGGCCGTTTTGTTTGGACACGCAAGACAAACGTAAATAAAATTTTATCGTTAATATGATTATCTATCAAATTATTATTAATATGCAATTATTTAACCATTTTAAGTGAAAAAATTTTTGTTAACCTACGTCAACAAACTTGCATTTGTATAACCTCTTCGAATGGAAAAATGTTTAGAGTTTGCTAGTTGTAGTCAGTGATTTTTTAAATTTTTTAAAATTTGTTTAACTACTATTTTTATTTTTTATTTTTAAAAATTATTTTTTAATAAGAAATTAAAAAACATAAAAATAAAATTTTCTAAATTTATTTTTTTAAGACTTTTCAAAATTATTTAATATCTCTTTTTTTTTTTCACCTTCTAAATTTATTTACTTTTTTTTTTATATAATTTTTTTCTCTATCCATCTTTCTAAGTCAATTTTTTTTCATTATCCTCTCTTTCTTTACTTTTTTTCTATTTATCATTTTTTATTCTTTTTCTTTCTATTTTTTTACGTATTTCATTTTTTAATATTTTTATTTACCATTTTTCTTTCTAACTTTTATTTATATTTTCTTTTTGATAATGATCTTACAAAGAAAAAAATTATTAATAAAAAATAAATATATAATAACAATAATTAACAGACAATAAAATTAAACTAACAAAATACAAAAAAAAAAATAACACAATATTGATAACATAACTAAACAGACCCTAGTTAAAACTCATTTTGACATTACATACCTCACATTAATAACATCACTCTAATTCTCTATGGAAGTTAGTTGGGGCTAGATTGCAATGGTAAAATTTGGGTCCATGGATAGTGTGTATGTGTAATTGAAATATTTAAGGTAGTTATTATTTTAATTTATTTTTTTAATAAATCAAAATAATTTATTATAAAAAATATTAATTATTTTATTTTTATGTTATATTTTATTAGTGAGTTATTTTGACTCATTCACAAAAAAAAAAAAAAAAAAAAAAAAGAGAGTCAAAATATATAATCCAATACTTTTAATCCAAATTTGGAGTTATAAGGTGGATTTCTACAACCAGCAAGCTTGTAGATCCAGCAACGGGTAAGTTTTGGTATTATTTGGTAAAAAATAATTAATAATTATTGTCTCATTAATGATCAAACGAAATATACTACGAGAATTTAAGTTAAAAAATGATTATAAGCAAGTATTTTTTTTATAGTTATTTTATTTGTTAAACAAATTATAATATCTTTTAAAAATATTTTCGTGCCACTTATCATTTAATTGTCAGACAAAGCAAAACTAACTTTGCTTTTGACAACTATACTACAAATGATTAATTCATGCTTCAGGGGAAGTATGTATTTAAAATTAATTGAAGAAAAATTTACTTTTAGTTGACATCATAGAATACTCTTATTATAGAATCAAGGGAAAATATATATATATATATATATATATATTATATGTCACGTTGTCATGTTATTATTATTTTTATGTAACAACTTGCTTTGACGGGGCGGAGAATTATAGTAAAAAAAAAAAAAAAAATCAACTTGGTCAACAATGCTTTCAACTTACAAGCTTTAGAGGTCATTTACGTATTTTTACTTTGGAAAAGTACACGTGTCCCCTGCTGTATTTCGGGTTGACAAACAATTAGAACTTAATGAAGTATCAACACTTAAAAAAAAAAATGTGCACCACCATGTCGGGGCACGATACTCACTAGTTAGGTACACGATTTTGTTTTACTCGTGTCATTTTGTATTAAAATTAAAATCCATGATCTATGAGAATTTAAGGGGTTGGAGTTCCTCTTTTTTTTTTTTTTTTTTTTTTTTGATTTTTCTCAAACGAGATGTTTAAATTTTTTGGACGGTTAAAGCATCTTATCCAAGTTTGACTCAAATCATGGATGCCTGCCAAATGTGAGGGGGTCCAATTGTTTGAATTAAGCACAAAAAGGTTGGATTTGATCGATTGCGACTCGCAAGCCATTCGAGGAGGAAGACTCTGTACGATCACGGAACCATTCGTCGCTCTTGGCTTGAGTCCGGTTGGCGGTGGCCTGATGGGTGCGGGGCATGTGCGAGAACGAGGCAATTATACAATACTCGTCCAGCTGGGCCATTTCAGGACTCCAAACCAATGATTATATGTCGTTTGTCTTTTAATCTAATTAACATATCTTTTGTTGGGGAGTTATTTTTGGCATGATGACACGATTAATCGATAGTTAACAGAATTCAGAGGGCTTGGTTGCAAGGCATTATTATTATTATTATTATTATTATGCAATACATGCAACTGTGTCCGAGACACCTTCAATTGGCCTGACCTTCCTTTTTCATGTATAAGAATTTAAACTTTTATAAATATGTTAAATTTATTTTTTCGTTTATATTTTCAACCTAATAATACGAAGGGGAGGCATTTTGTAGCTGCGTGTATCTTCGCATTTGCTTAGAGTCACATGGATCATCAAACCTTGTTGTCATAATCACTCTTAAAGTAGCCGTCCATCGATCTTTGCCTGACAAGTCAGGCATCTCAATGAACCATCCGCCAGCCACCGGCTTTGAGACAAAAAAAAAAAAAAAAAAAGGAAATTTATAATTCTTTAACTCCGCTGCAAGATACGTGATCTAAAGTTGCAACTTTTGGGCGTATCGCGATCACGTACGAAACTTTCTTATGCTTCACTCCACCGAAATACCTGCACCATATCTGCCTATTTATTACTACCCCATCAGCTCTTATCCAAGAGAAAATGCCGGAGAAGCAGTCTCCTTAAAGTTGGTGGTTGTAGCAGCGAAAGACCGATGGTTATTTAGTGAATTTTGTGTCTTTGTATACAAAGACACGATAGTATAGAGTGTGTAATCTCGTTGTATATTTGATATTGAGAGGAGAATATAAGCTTATATATTATATATATATATATATTACGTAAAAAAATTTATTATTAAGAATTAAATTAAATTCATGAAATTTTAAAATTTACTTTTTTTAAGTTTATCATTATGTAAGTATTTTATAATAATTAGATTCATCATACTAAATATTTTTTTTAATTTTTATAAATAAAAAAATTAAAACTTTTTATTTAAAAAAATTTATTTATTTCTTATTTACATACTATTTTTTTTTCTTTTTATATGCTCGTTGTCTCATTTAACTCACTTAAATATTAAAATATTAATGTCAATTTATAATTTTATATTATTGAGTTTTGATTTTAATATTAACTGGGAGTCTAAACTCCGAAATTTTGATATCTTCGTAACTATTGAACGATAAGCTACATAGAAACTCACCCCTTTTAGGTGCATTACACTCTTTTCCTCACAGAATTTAAATCCGAAATATTAAAACAACGCACCCTTTACTATTTGTTTCTTTTTCTCTTTTTGGTGTGTGAAGTATATCAACAAAACTGAGAAATGGACAGGAGAGTGTGTTGAATTCTTTGAGACGTTGGAGTCAGCCCGCAGAAAGAGAACGAGTCCAGAACACCAAATATGGTTCCAAGCCCACCAAAAACGTTATGAGTAGCTCAATCTCTTATTTATCTCTGTGTATTTTAAATATTCCCATTGAACTAAAAGCCCAGTCTGAATTTAGCTCTGCCCACTGCACAAGAAACTTTCCGATTGTTGCTGCCCATTTGCACATGGTGTATACAATTTCACCATTTCAGCTCTTGGTGGTACCTGGGAAGGTCTCAAGTTCAAGTTTTTAAGGGTGTCAACTAAACAAGTGTCAATTTTGCTAAGCATTCGCTTCTCCCATTGTTTATTGTTTTACTCAATAGCACTTCATCTGTTGGCTGCTTCGCCATTTGAAAATTCTAACGAAGGTACGAGGGTTTATGTCTATTTTCGTGGATTCCTCTTTATACAAGCTGTTATTCTGAAACCCTAACTTCTGGGAGATGTGATTGTTTGAAACTGTTTGCCTTTGTCTTTTTTATTTTCGGGCTTTGGGTTTATTTAGATCATGAGGCTTGATACGAGTGGTCTGGAATCTACTGCACCAGTTTTTGGAGCAGGCGGCGTTCTGGTTGATGATGGGTTTTCTTCTGCAACGTCGTTTCAGCTTCCTGTCACTACTGATGTCGGTACTTCGATTTTTTTTTTTTTTTTTAATATTCTTTCTACTCTTTTCACTGGCTGCAGGGTGTTGGTTTTTTTGTTTTTTTTTGTTTTTCTTGGGGGGGTGGGGGGCTTAGAAGTTTCTTATTAACTGAGATTTGTTGGATTTTTTTTTTTTTTTTTGTTTTTTGGAATTTCAGTTGGATGGGTTTCAGAAGGAAGCTATACAAATGGTGAAGCCGGCCAAGGGGACAACCACGCTAGCTTTCATTTTCAAGGAGGGTGTCATGGTTGCTGCCGATTCTCGAGCTAGCATGGGTGGCTATATATGTATGGTTCCCCTTTTTTTTTTTTCTTTTCTTTTCTTTTATTGAATTTATTTCCTTTTCTAATACTATTTTCTGATTAAAAATTAGATGAATGGGAAACTCTTATTGTTTTCAAGTTTCAACAATGTTTAGATGTACGAGGCATTAGCACTTGATTTGGCAAATGGACATTGTTTTTTTATCTTAAGTTGTGGGGTTTTTTTTGAGGGCCTTATGTATTTTTAATAAATGTTGCAACTAATAATTATTGCTTTTCCTGTAATGCTGATTTTTTCAGCATCACAGTCAGTCAAAAAAATTATTGAAATCAATCCTTACATGCTCGGTACAATGGCCGGAGGAGCTGCTGATTGCCAGTTTTGGCACAGAAACCTCGGCATTAAGGTAATGCAAATATGTGGCACTTATGCTTTCTCTTATGCAATTCCATCCCTTTCTCTTCATTTCTGTTGGGATAGGGTGAGTTCATGTCTTAATCTGAGAATTGTAGGAATCAATGCTCTTGTATTATTAAATAATAGTGCTTCCATAGTGAATGCCTGCTAGGAGACCACAAATGTATTTTTTGAGCAGTACGGATAAAAATAAACTCTTTATTTTCCTTAGATGTATTGAAGTCATTAATCTCCATATCGTTGTCGGATCAACTAACTGCAATTGACAAGTTTAATTATTACTGAACGGATTTACTCAAATTATGCTAAAAATATGGATTTAAACAAATATGTGGTTATGAAAATATTATGAATGATGCAGTGCCGACTTCATGAATTGGCAAACAAGCGCAGAATTTCAGTTACTGGGGCATCAAAGCTTCTGGCAAACATACTTTACTCCTACCGTGGAATGGGTCTGTCTGTTGGGACCATGATTGCTGGATGGGATGAGACGGTAATGACATGTGGATATGCTTCCTTTTTTTTCCCCCTTTCCCTCTTAATTAGTTTTCAAGATCGATGTTCCCTTTGTTCCAGGGCCCTGGATTATACTATGTGGACAGTGAAGGAGGAAGGTTGAAAGGAACAAGGTTCTCAGTTGGATCTGGTTCACCATATGCTTATGGTGTCCTTGACAGTGGGTAGGTGTTTCTCTTTTCTAATTTGTTTCATGCTGATAGAATGTATGAACACGAATTTTCTAGCATTTACCAAATTTTCTGGTGATTGGGCAAAATTTTACTTGACTTCAGTTTTCCAACCATGCAGGGAACAGGCTGATGGTTAATCTCCTGTATTTAACTTATGATTTTTCAACTAAAAATTTATGAATGAGGGTATACAGTGAGAAGTCCTGGCAAATTGGTTTGAAAAATAGGGCTAAATGGAGGAACTTGTCGTAGATGCTTGAGTATTGGGAAAAGATTGTGGAATGATTTTGGAGAATATATTTAGTGCAAGAAGTTGGCTTCATTCTCTAGCTGTGCGGCAATATTGTCAATGGTTTTGTTGTCGACAATTCGTATCAGAACAGAACAACAAAGTGGCTATGTGGATGTGCATATGTTATTACATCTATGCAAATTTATCTTTTGACATTGTTGCATTATTTTGGACAATTTGTGACATACCATTTAACAAAGTAACAACATCTGTGTCATAATTTCTTTGCCCAAACATAGTCTGTGTCACTCACCTGGTGCATGGAGAACAGAAAGACAGTATGTGTTACTTTTAACATGATTTTACTCTAATGCCAGGTATCAGTATGATTTGTCAATTGAAGAAGCTGCAGAGTTGGCAAGAAGAGCTATTTATCATGCGACATTCCGAGATGGGGCCAGTGGTGGAGTTGCTAGCGGTACTCTTTCTCTCTCTCTCTGTGCTTGGCTGTGTGCATATGTCTGCATTGTTCTCTACTTTATGTTGCTGTGTGAAAAAGGTGCTTTTGTGAGAGCTATCTTTGACTGGACTTGTATCTTCAATCAGTATATTATGTGGGACCAACCGGATGGAAGAAGCTATCAGGTGATGATGTTGGAGAGCTTCACTACAAATATTATCCAGTTACGATGTCCAGCACAGATCAGGAAATGGGTGAAGTTGGGGAGTAAGGTAGTCTTTGTTATGGTGAATGAGGTGAGTGGAGATGGTTCCTATAATCGTGACATGCTCTTGATATGGCCTGCAAAGCATCATTTGCATTGGAAACAGCTAATTTTAAGTTGATTCCTAGAACAATCTGTGGATAGATGTGGCTTTTAGTCATTGCGATGGAAATTTCCTGTTGACTGTCTGGTCCATTATGTCATTCTGTTTCCTTTTACCTTTTTGATCTTGCTGGTGTTTTTCAATGTTTTTTACTATGTTGAACAAACTTTTCTTAGGACACGACTTCTTCAAATTTGTCTCTGTGGTTAATGTGTTGATCCTGCTGCTTGGTAAAAATGGTGAGCATAATAGATATTGCTTGATTGTTAAGGGAGATATTCATAGACTAAATCTTGGGAAAGGATTTGAAAGCTGAAGCAATGGATTGAGTAAGTTGTCAGAGCTACATTTTTCCTGGTCACTGAATCCAGGGTTGCCTTAAGATTTTTGACTTGGGTTCTGATGGCTTTGATGATTCATTAAAGAAAACAATAAGAGGGTAAGTTTGGAAATGAAGTCCCTGACATGTTTTCTTGTATTGATAAATGGGAACAGATTCGATTCAATGCGCTGATTGAAACTCAAACAGAAAAGTGAAATCAACGATCTAACCGCGATGCGTGAACTTTAACTTGATTGCATTCATGAAATTTAACCGATTTTTGTAATTGTAGTTGAGCTTCAACAATTTCTCATGGCGCCACGAACGATTTAAAACAAGCCAGCCGGGGAACTCGGACTAGAAACTGACCCAAACCTGGTGAACCAACAACCACCGTCTCCCCGGAGGCCGTGCCCAGTCTGTAGACCGGCAGAAGAATGGGATGGCGTGTTCATTCGGAGTTGTGTTCCTCGAATTACTCACCAGGAAATCGCCCGAACTCAGGCCAGCCACATCAGTGGCTCCAGGATCAGCAACCCCCCCCCCCTCCCCAAAGCATTTCGACCGTCTCATACTAGTCCGTCAAGTTTCTAGTCGTACAACAAATGAAGCTATTAACATCTGACCTTTCCAAAAGCCTTACGGACGGGAACCTGTTTCACTGAGAATGTGCCATTATGCATTTGTTTGTATTTTGATTGGAAGCATGCAGACTAAGCCTTGGAATTGGATCCCACGTACCGAGAAAATGATCTTTGGATTCCGTTGTGAGCCAATCCCACGATCTCCCAAACCAAAGCAAGTGGTCACCGATGGGTTTGTTAAGTAAATTTCTACTTCAAACAAAGGTTTATTTTAATGTTGTACGGCTTAGAAGTGCACTCGAACCTTTAGAGACAGGTTTTAAAAAAATATAAATTTACCATATAAAGTATAATTTTCTGAAAGTTACACCAGGTTAAAATTTAAGAGTTAAAATCCTCCATGAGTTCATCTCGTCGTAGTATGACACGTGTCATGATCTTACTCGTTGAATGGCATTTTCCCTCTTTTGCCGCCGGGGGGAGGGGGGTTATTTTCTAATATTTCTGTTACCTTGACGTATGCTCAGGTTCGAAGCGGTTTGCTTCTCGTCTCTGGTCGGTCGTTCAACTGTTGTTCTGTTCGGAACAGCATCCGACAACCTGGGATCCGAATCCGGCAGTTATTCGGTGGTAAGCTTTCTTTTAACTGCAAGTCCCGAAACCCTAATCTGCTTAGACGTTTGATTCACTTTTCTTGGTTTTGTCCGAAAATCACAGCTATTTTCCGACCACTGATTCAACTTTTTTCTGCTTAGATTCGCTAACAAGCGTAAGCAATGTTCAATTTATGGGTCCGTTCTATGAATGGATTAACTCTTGAGCTGTTGTTGTTGTTGTTGTTATTATTATTATTATCATCATTTTCAGATTCCTCTTGTTCATTGCTTATAACTTTTCCGAAGCTTTAGAAGTTGTTGGGTTTTGTTTCTTTTTTATAAATATCTATAAAGATTCTGTCTTTTGGTGCAGGTTTGAAGAAGAAAGGAGTGGGATCTGTTTAAGGAGAGTAAAGAAAATGGTAATTTTGTTTTTTTTTTTTTTTTATATTGAGAAAGAAATTGGGTGAAAATTAATGAGCAGAGCAAAACAAAATTTGTGATTTTTGGGTGTTCTTGTGGGTTTCAGTCTGCACTCTTCAATTTCCATTCGTTTCTAACGGTTGTGCTACTGGGAATTTGTACGTGCACCTATGTGAAGATGCACTTTCCAGCAATTCTTGAACAGAGAACTGGGTATGCTTCCTCTCCCTTTTTTTTCCATGGATTTTTTTTCAATGGACGTAGCTGTATCAGATGGTTCACAAATTATTCCGGGAATATTTTTGTCGAGAAAATTATGCTATTTTGTAATTTAAAAGTGTATTATTTTCTTCATACAGTGTGGCTTGTTCATATGGCTGATTATGAAATTATGGTTATGCTAATATAGGATGGCATCTGGTTGGCATTGGCTGTAATGTGCCATGGAAGTACTCCTTTAGACCCAAGTTCTTGATCTTGGCACGCTTATGCTGTTAAACCTTTTCACCTAGCATCAAATCTACAACACTTAAGTGGCTTAGCTTGAGCAAAACTTAAATGATTTATCTTGTCGTTCCAATTATATGTAATGTAAGGCATAACAGAAGTGCAGAGCAGAATGGTATTGCTCTATACACGGCCTTTTCTGAATCAATTCTAGTGCTCTGGACACTTGCAAACCTATTAGGTAACTTGAAGGTAGATTTCTAAAGCTAGTTCTGTGCAGATGCATGCAAGTGTGACAAAGAGAGAATAGGAAACACCAGAGATGGGTTATACCCTTTCTTGTGTTCCAGATGAAGTTGAAGCATTATCCCATGACATGAGGGGCAGGGTGCTAAAGTTGCTACCTCTTAGAGTTGAAGCGTCTGCACAAAAATACAATTAGTTAGTTATAGAATAAAAATCTCATTTTGCTTCTTAGCCAACAGCAATATTGTTCATATGGGATTGTTTTGCTTTCCCTCACTCTTTTCTCTCATCACTTAAATTAGATGATCCCAAAATCATGTGAGATCTTTGTCTGTCATCTATCTAGGTCATTGTCTTATTTTGTAGGACTTACATTTGCATGAACAGTGAATTTTGAATGCCCTTATATGTTTCGATTTCCTTGGCATTATTTTTAACTAGTGTAAATAAGCCATTTTAACATAATAAGAAGGTTCTGCTGAGCTTGGTGGTGATCTGGAGTGGTAATTTTATTATTAATAACTTTGCGATATGCATATGCTTCTGGCAGGTTTCGAGGTTTCTTTTGGAAGGCAGCCAGAATAGGTAGCTTCCTTGTTACTTGGAGGATTTTATTGTCCAAAATTTGTTATTCATTATCAATTTAGCTTGTTGCATACATTATCAGTTAATGGCAGTGCATGTAAGTCAAATCAATTGGTTTGGCATTTGAACTTGTAACCACGCATATAGGAAAAGAAATTAGATCTGCAAATTTATCCCAGAGGATCCTTCTTTATGAACTTCTAATTGCTTGCACTAGCATGTATTACCATCTGACATCCTTATGTTTACTTGTGTGACTGCTGAAAATAGGTGAACGCTTGAGCCCTTGGGTGGCCGTAGGATGCTTCACAATGGGTGTGTCGATAATCTTTTTTTGAGCAAGAAGCTTGTTGACTGTAATTCCAAGAAATTTCCATTTTTCCTTCACAGGGAAATAGGTCGACTGTGAAAATTGGAGGTCATTGGACGGTTTGTGGGGCAGAAAGCTTATGGAAAAACAGTTTTGCAACCATTTTATGAATGTGATTTGAAGGCAATATTTGAAAAATATGTTTAATGATGATTTAATGTAGTAAAAAGCTAGTTTTTCAGATACTATCAATAGAATTTTGCTTGTAAGAATTTTTTGTAGATTGGACGGGCATTGGCATTTTATTTATCAGGAAGGCATTATTCTTCTCGTGTCAAAGCGGAGCCTTCGCATTCCTTCTGTTTGATTAAAGCCAGGCTTTCACACCAGGAATTTCGGGGATGTGGATGATGATGAATATCTGATGTGACAGCGATTTATATTAGCAGAATAAATCTTTTCAATTCAACTGAGTGGAAATATCACAGTTTTATCAAAACACTTATTCTGTGCAAGATATTATTACACAAATGAGCACGGTATATGAAAGCTCTGTAAATAGTTTGAAAATTTTCCCTTATTTTGGGGGACTGGGGGAGAGAGACTATTGTCGGAGTTGGACCACACTGAACCTGGAGTCCGTATCGATGCTCATTATTTGATGCACGTTGTATGTCTGAAAAGCTGAAGTAGGTGAAATCTGAAAAGTCCGTGGTAGACCCTGGAAGAGAGGCTAGATTTATGCTGAAATTAGTGCGGTAGGGAGCTTTCCAGTGTGGATAAATCTACAATGTGAACGGCGACCTTACGCTTGAATCTCCTCAAGATTGTAAGCTTCCCCTTTCCCCGGTAATATACTGATAGAACAACATTCTTGATGGGTGTCTCTTCAGCTTCTTATAGCTCCTGAATGACTCTTCTTCGGTTCTCTCGTCTTCGCGTCAGGTGGTCTTGTTGCTGGTTTTCTTTTTAGTGTTCTCACTGACCATCCTGACTGTTTCTTCTGCATTTATTTCGTCTTCGCTGCCCCAGCGAAGAGGATAGCTTGTCAAGAACACTCTTCTGTTATTAGTCTTCGTGGTGGAAGGTTCTTGTCTGTACTTGATTTTCTCTGACAACCACCATCCATTATTTTTACGCGTTTAGAAATATCAAGATAGAGAGGGCTCTTATGAGGGATTTATATCAAAGAGAAGAAGAAAAGGCAGTTGAGTGTGGTTAAATCAGAGTGGAAGGAGCTGATACATCAAGAGAATGGCCTACAAAGGAACAAAACCAAGCATAATTGTTTCCCTGGGTGAAAACTGATCGCAACTCTTGTTTTTGTCTCTTCACAAAATGGCGATGCTCTTCAACCAGTAAATTTTCATTGAATGAGGTTTACCTAATAGTAAAGATCTTTTAACTATTTTTCCATTAAGGTTTTCCTGAATATGTAGCAGTAAAGCCTCATCACAACCTCATTGGATTTCCATTTTTTTTTTCTTTTTTTTTTTTTGTTTGTCTGCTCCGGTAGTTTCATCTGGCGAGAAGCTCCTCCTTTTCCACTCACAAGAACTAGGAGAATATTTCTTGTTTTAATCTATGGAACATATGGTATGGAAATTTCATCTTATTTGCCCTTTTCTGCATTTTCATGCGGGGTTTAAGTAGTTTCCACTCTTATTTATGCGATGCAAACAAAAAGGCACATGGAAGACAAAAGATGGATGGCTCTTCTTTGTAGGACTCCAGGAAAGAAGCCTCCGCATCGGAAGTAAGACTTCCCGGGGGGTCTTTCTATCTTTTAATTTTTGTATTGTACATTTTAAGTTCATAGTATTTACCGGAAAACAATGCCATCCTGCCGTCTGCTTGGGGGGACATAGTGACAAATGACAGGCGTAAAAATGACAAAATCCATGAGTTTGTTTGATGAAAGCACGTCGATTCAATCAATCATGTCACGTTGACACTTTTAGATCAATTAATTGAAGATAGAAGGCATGCGTCACTGCATGATGAATTATTCAAAATGGGTTGCATGTTGAGAAATGATCATTGTTTTTACGTACAGAGAAAGCGTTTAGAAATGCATTGCCCATGATGAATACTTTGAAGTCTCATGGAATTGTGATATCTGTAACTTTAAGTGCAGTTTGGTATTGTGGTCGGGTGGTATCACAGACCTTCTTTTTACAGAATGTGTTGGGTCCATTTGTTAAGTTCAGTCGAAAATAGGTCATTCATATCGAGATTAAAGCATTCATAAGAAATTGTTTCTTTAGTCTTTCTCCAGGTCTGTGAATCTTGGTTTGCAACTACGGTACCTTTGTCAACTAGGACAATCCGGATTAGAGAGCTAGAGCTTTGTTTTGCAAAGCAGCAAATATTACAAAAGAAAAGGGGCATCAAAAGTACTTCGTTGCTCCTTGTGGATATGAATATGATGATCATTGTTCTCTAGGTGATTGAAAAGCTTTTGACCTATTTTTTGATTGTGTCTTCTGCAAAATGTAGATATTAATTTTCATGAAATGAGAAAATATTAGTTATAATTAGCTTAATAGTAAAAACGAATATAAAATTAAGTAAATTATTGTTAATTTCTTAAATCGTTTGACATGAAAATACAAACATTCAGTAGTCATGAGACAATTACACACACATTGTAAGTTCGAATCTCTACACGAAGCAAAGTGGGAACGGCGAAGGTGGGGTTGAACTCTTCGGTAGAAAAGAAGTAGAACTTCCTCCAATTATACGTTATCCAGAATATACCCGACACACTTGCGGAATTTACGACGAAGTAAGCCTGTGACTGTCCAATGGAACCACCGGAAAGAGACCCAAAGCTGTCAATGCATTTTATTTATTTATGAGAAGGAATGGAAAGGCAGAGGTCGTATTCCACGATCTCGTTGGAGAGGATGTGGGGTGAAGCAAAATGGTGAAAATTAAATAAGCAGTAGAAAGACAAACTAAAGCAAATGACCAATCAAAAGCAAAAAACTTAAAGGTAAAAGTCACCAAAAAATAGTCTTTTTCTTCTGTCTTTGAGCAGCCACTAAAAGCAGCAGCATTAGAAAGCAAAACAAAGTAAAGCAAATTTCAGGGTCCCATCTCTGAAAAAACCATTACTTTGCTTTGAAGACCAATCATATCCCTCCCAAGGTTCTAGTTGGAGTGACCAACTTTGTCTCCCTTCAAGCTTATACCCAGTTTTTCTTCTGTCTCCCTCTCTTTGTCCCCGGCATTGGATCAGGTAGAGCTTCGAGTTCAGCAATGGAGGTCAGGCAGAGCTTCAGAGCAGATATAGATAAGTGTGTTCCTGTTCAACAGAGATCTCAACCTGTCACTGTCTCCATCAATTCTCAAGGAAACAGTGCTGAGATAAGATCACCCGTTAAGGATCATATGACAGTCAATGTCGATGATCACTCAACGGCGGAGCCCAATTCCGAGTCAAAATCCTCATGTCTGGTTCCTTATGAAGCAAGTTCTAGAGACTTGAGTATGGTCTTAAATTCCAAGTTAGATTTGTTATATGCATTTCCTTTTCTGTATAGACATCTGCAACTTGTTTCTTTTTTAATTTGTCCTTGGAAGCAACTGATTGATGGGAAGTGGCCTGGACTCATATCAAAGTTGTGTTTCATACTGGTCCAAATAGATGTTATTCCGTCCTTTGTATGTAGTCAAGAACATCGGGAAACAGCTAAAAATTGCTTCTTCAGGGCGGGATGAAGGAGGAGGGCAGCAGTATGTTGGCGGCCAGCATAAAACTAGCGAAAACTTTATGACGTGTGCTAATGCCGTTGAATTTGAAAGTCCATTCAGAATCCTTTTGTTTATCTGCTCTCTAAGACCATTTAGCAATTTAGTTTATTTAAGTATGCCTGTCTGCCTTGTAGGTAATCGACAATTAACATTCTTTGATTCACAGACTTGGTTGGAATCCGACTGTGATGATTTTCTCAGCATTGATGGTGGTGAGATTTTCTTAACTTTGTGTATGCAACGCATTTTCCTTTTTCAAATATTTCCAAGGACCTTTTATTTATTTATTTATTTCGTTCTTTATATAGAGGTCAAGTTCTTTGATTTATGATGACAAGGTTGTTTTGTATATCTGTGCAGATTTTGCCCCATCTTGTGGCTCTAGTCCAACATTTCACCAGGCTAGCTTTGCGGAAGCTCCTCAATATGAGCAATCTTTTTGTGTCGGCAGTGCAGCCAAAGCAACATCTGAGCCCTCTCCAAAGCAGCTTATTGACCTGTTCGGCGAAAGCTTTTCAAACTACTTGGATGCAACAGACAGCAATCATATTCTGAAAGACAGGAAAGGAGCCAATAAGCCTATCACCTTTTATCTTCCGACAAAATGGACAAGTAGAAGAAGGGAAACTCCTGAAACAACCCCAGCTGGATGCTTCAACACTAGAAAAGAACAATCAGCACGTCCTGTAAAATGCTGCTTTCCAGGTTTGGGGCAGAGCTTCCGCTTTTGTGAAAGGAAGAAGAAGCTGAGCCCTGCATATAATGGTGGACTCTAAGCCATGACAGATTATGTTTCCTGAGAAACTTCGCAACACCATAGCTGTTTCAAACCCCCACCAAAACTACCTTTCTTTCCGTGTGACAGAACGATTAATCAACTGTATTTTGATAGTCATTAGGGCCTTGGCTGTGAATTGGTTTGTATATTTTGGGGAAAACAAAAATACATTCGTGAGGCCATATTGCTTGTACATCTTGACCCCGCAAACATTTCATTGGCAGAACACATCTATGACTCCTAGCTGAAAGCAATAAATTATCTAAATTGGAACCGTCCACAACCGAACAGGAAATCCTGGTAGATGACCTGGGGTGAAAGAATTTAGGAGCAGAAGGTGCATAAACAATCTCAGAGAAACAAACCCTCAAAGAGAGAGAGTGAGAGAGAGAATCCAAAAAATAGGAGATATATGTGGAAAGGCTTGTTAGAGATTGGCAAAGAAATCATGATGTGAGAGATATAATTTGAGGGAATTTTCGTATTTAACTTTCTTGCACGCACATGTGCATTAATTTCCTCGGAAAATTCAGTTTGATTTGTCTTAAAATACAGTGAATATTGCGTGGAATTGGGGTGTAAGCAAGTTGGTTTGGGATGGTTCAGTTTTCTTAATCGACTTAGATATGGTTTTTCTTACAAATAAGTGATAAATAAAAGATTGTTATAAATCATTCATCTATATCATCGTTACAATAAGGCAAGAACAGAAGTTAAAAAAAAACAAAAGGTTATTTATTATTACTTTTTTTAATTATATGCAAATGTACAAACATGTAAGTAGTTTTTAAAGTACAACTTTCTTTTTCCTTTTCATTTTTGCTTAAGTATCCAAATATAGATATACCATTCACAACAAAATCTTAATTTTAAATTTAATTGATGTTAACTATATAAACTTTTTTCTCCCAATTCAATACACAATTTTATGCTATTGTAAGGATAGTTCTCAAAAGTTCTCCTGAATTATATGTACTTTGTCATGACTCCTTTTCCTATACTCATTACAGGTGCCAATCTAATACGTGTAAATTTAGAAGTGCATCTAAAAGTATGAGCTCAATTGAGCAAATATTAGGCCCCATCATGCTGGAGCCACCAATGGGTGTGGACAACTTCCGCAGAAGGTTTGGTCTGCAATTGTATTCCGTGGTTCGGAGGCTATCAGTAATACACTGAATTGACCTAAGAGTTGAGCAAATAGAGCAGCCTTCCTCTTTTAGAGGTTGCAAAAGCTAAGCACTGTGTGTCGGACAATGGCAGGATGCAGCGAAGCAGTTTAGGAGCTTAAAGTTTGAAAAGAGCAATTTCATTTCCTGACCCAGATGGCTATTCGATGGTAATATGATGGCAAAAACAGTTTTGGCTGCCCTCTACAAACAGGCATTTCAATATATACCCTTAAAACCATTTCACTAAAGCTAGACATTTACTTCACAGAAATGCAGAGATTGCATAATTTCAACAAAAAAAGGTGATGAATCACTCTCAAATCCGTTACAAAATTACTATAAGTAGAAAAACTTGGCAACAGTTCACTCGTCACAGACATTCAGTTGTGTGTTGCTGGATTGTTCAGCAAACTGCAAAATCTAATGATAGAGGAAGCTCAAAAAAGCAAACAACTATCATATCAACCCATTGTTCTACAAGAATTTATTCTTGTAAAATGCTGTTACTCATAATTACCTATGAGAAAGAATCTGAGAACAACAATCTTCTACCCCTCTCGTTCCTTTGAACGAGGATTCCCTAGTTGTCCAAAAGTTAACATGCAACTGATCTCAAGATTAAAGGATCAGAAATACATCATAAAAGAAGCTTGAGATACAACACACATAAAACTCAAACTACCGAAAATCAGTCTGTAAAGACCACACCTCCATTATCTGTACTCTAGTCCCAATAATCACTTCAATTATATTCAAAACGTGAATCAACAAAGCAATGAACCTACCAAGCAGCAAATTCGCTTATCTCAAATGCAAGGAAAACCCCTTTCAAATACCCCACCATCACTGACATTCATTTTCAAAATCTCATCATTCTACTCCGTTAAACTAAACATAATTGGACTCAAAATCCTTCACTCAATGCTTTAACAGCCATAGCAAAATGATAGATGATTGCAGAAGAGAACATAACTGAGCTATGCATGGATTCTAGCAATCACTCCCAGAAATTAGACAATGGTGGACAATAGAGTGAGGCACAGAAAAAAGGCAAAAAAAATTAACCCAAAATAAACAATTTATGGAAAAAGAAAAGGCAGCAAATTTGAAGTCCAAAAACAAAAACCTCTCTTCGTTGTCTAAAGTTTCGAGAAATTACTTGTGTGCAAGATCCGATACACCAACATAAGGCATCTCATTGTGCAAATCAACATAAACCCAGGTAAATTCTCAGGATTAAAGAAGATGAACATTCAAAATCCGACCTATTTCTTAGAAGATTTCCTCTTGGAACTCGCGGGTTGCAGCTGAGGCTTGGAATGCTTATCGGCTTCACTGGGGTCCAACCACTGGAGAGGATGGCGGTTGAACCAAGGCCAATTGGGGACCGTTATCAAAGTAGTAAGAACCATTCCGCCGGCATAAATCAGGACCATCAATTGAAACGACCCCAATACATAACCCGTACCAAACGCCGCCGCTGCAAACACCAACAACAGTGTCTGCATCAGCTGCTCAGCTAGCTTCTGTCCTTGCCAATCCATCTAATTACAAACACCAATCCGCCTAACATATTAGCAAAGCCAAACCACAATAATCCAAAAGTAACAACTTTCTATCGGATTTCAGGTATTTAAAAAAAAAAAAAAAAACAACAACAACAACAAAACAAGACAAAAACGTAAATCAGGATGCGAAATTGATTTAGATTTACAGATTTTCCAACGTATCAAACAACATAAGACCGAACGAAAGACCAAGCAATTACATAAAAAAGGAGGGCTTTGGTCTTTACCAAAAATGTCGGCAGATGGACGAAGTAATACAGATTTGTGTCCTGATCAATTATTATTATTTATATATTCTTAAAGAATATAATTCATGTTCATCTCAAAAACAAAAATAAATATAAGTCATGTTATCCAAAACCCTCCCCAAAATAAAAACAACAAGAATGCAGTCACATTACCTTAAAATTGCGAAGTACACGAGTCACTTAAAAGTTTAAGATTAAATTTATAGACTCTACGTAAAAAAAAAAAAAAAGTATAAGATAAAAGAAATAGAAATCTGTTAGTAACAGAAGCAAAAGTTTTAATTATTTATTTATTTATTTTCTTTTTTTTTTGGGTTTGATGGGACAAGGGCTGTTCTAACCTAGTAACTGGTCCCATAACAGGACTCAAAAGAAGTTGGGCCTCGAGACCCAAAAGCCAGACCGCTAAGGGGGAAATTTTAAGTAACGTTGTCTGGTTCGTATCGGTCACGTGACGAATATAAGACACGCGTGCTAGGCCAACGTACGTCAATAAGTCCCACATCTTTTGGTTGCAAGAGTTTATAACTCTTTATATTGTGGTTCTTCGCCCTAGTCTCTGTCCCTTCGGGGACATCCGATAAAATTGGAACGATACAGAGAAGATTAGCATGGCCCCTGCGCAAGGATGACACGCACAAATCGAGAAATGGTCCAAATTTTTTTCTGATTTTTACTTTGAATTTTTGAGTTTTCGTTCTTAAAATCTCAATCTATGAAACTCTCAACTCAGAGATGGGGTTCTTTCTGGGTGCTCAACAATCACCAGGCGAGTAGTAAAGATTTACCTTTAATTGTTTTCCTCTTTTCCATTTTTACACTTTAATTTGACCTTCCATCAATCAAGCTCATTGTTGTTTTGAATACCAAGGACTCTTGGATTTCTAATTGCAGCTTGTGACATCTTATGTTCTTATTCCTCTTTTCCGTTTTTACACTTTAATTTGAGCTTCCATCAATCAAGCTCATTGTTGTTTTGAATAGCAAGGACTCTTGGATTTCTAATTGCAGTTTGTGACATCTTATGTTCGTTCTTATCAAATTTGGATTCATTCAGTTAGATGGTCAAAGCAAGATCTTTTTAATGGGCCAATATTTGGTTGCTTTAGTGAAAGATGAATCCAGAAAAGTTGTATTACAAGTCTATTCTTTGATTTGATAAACTGCATTATTAGCTATTTTATCTTCTCATGAGAGCCTCTTAGTTTTGGTGAACTATTGCTATTTACATGGTTACTACTGGAAAAGGATTCCCAAAGTCTGGCATAATGCTCAGAATTACTTATATTCGTAGTCTTACTTGAATACTTACACGGGGTTATTCTTGATATTCACATGCTTCTTTTCTGCAAAGCAGAGAGCCAAGCTGCGGGTAAAGAGAGGATGAAAAAGGAACGAGAGAGAGACAGAGAGAGAGAGAGAGAGTGTGTGTGTGTGTGTGGATAGCAAGAAGTTCACAAGGCTGGCTGCCATGTAATTTTTCACTTGGTGGAATGGGGCAGCTCATTCAGAGTCCATTTCGCCTTAAGAGTCTTGTCGGCGAGGTTCATCTAGCACAGAGTTCATACTAACAATCTTTTCAACTTGTTATGCAGTGGGCCAATAGTTGAAATGATTTACATTCTGCTTTCTGCTTTTTATGTTTTGCCCATGGCATGCATTTTTATGAAAATATGATTGTCTACGCATTCCAATTTAGTAGTTTTGAATGTCTTTCTGAAAGTATGTCTATTATTGTTACCAAACTTGTATGTGGCTGAATTCTTACAAGCAGTGCAAGTGGTTCTCCTGAATCCAATCTATCCTATATTTTTTTGTATGCATTGCTGATGACTTTAAAAACTACCGCAATTATAGTGAATAATCCGCTCATGTTCCTTCAATTCATTGATGATGCTCTGCCTATTTCTCTTCAGTGTTGCTTTTGTATTATATTTGGTGATATCTGCATCATGTTTGCAAGGACAGTTTTTATTTTCCATCACTCCCCATCTCCTTCCCGGAATCCCACCCCTTCATATTTCGGAAGACACATAGTGCTATCTGGAAATTAAGTGATGCATTGAGCTTGTTCATTGCAAACTTAATTGAGACTTTTTGCGACAATTGTTAGAAGCTTGAAATTTTATGGGATCAATGGTGCAGCCTTCTTGCTGGAGATGGCAAACACGACAATCCTCTTCCTTCCTGTGGTATGTTGCTAATTAGACTTCGAGAATAGTGCTGCCACAAAGGCCTATAATTTGCTGAGCTGCTTTGCATGCACATTCCAGCAGTGCTTTATCAGTGCAGTGGTTGGTGTGCTGATTTTGGTTATCTTCAGCTTCCCGAAACTAAGTTTCACAGAGAGAGCATAATCAAAGTACTTGCTGTTTAGTGCTGACTCAAGTTAATGACACATGCCAATGTGAAAGTTAGAGAGATGGCAAGAGTCTAGCTGCTTCCTCCTACAAGTTAGGCTCTTTGATGTGAGATGACATGTGTGGTTTGGCAGGAAGCAAGCTTCCATGATCATGATAAATGTGATTGGTAGTAGTCTTCCTTCATGATTGCTGCAACCTCACAACGTTGACCGCACAAGTATGTGAAATAGATCCTTCTGTTTATGGAGTGCTAATAGGTGGCTATAATGCAATGTTTTCACAAAGTGATGCTAGAGATATTGAGAATGAAGTTAGAACTAAATGTGATTGGTTGTAGTCTTCCTGCATGATTGCTGTAGCCTCACAATGTTGACTGTACAAATATGTGAAATAGATCCTTCTGTTTATGGGGTGCTATTAGGTGGCTATAATGCAATGTTTTCAGAGGGTGATGCTAGAGATATTGAAAAGGGAAGTGAGGGGTTTGTACAACTTGAACGTAAAACAAATCTATGACCAGCCCTTCAACCATTCCTGCTTCTGCCAGATACTTTTCTTGGTGACCTTCTTACTACTAAAGAAGGCTATAAGACGGCGTGTCTTTGATTTGTCGGACATCATCCATCAGGAGTTCTCTCTCCACCTGAGCCCAAGTCAATTTCAGAACATCCTGCAAATGTAAGCATTTTTTTATCAGGAACCTTGTGCTGGCTACAGAGAAAAATAATGGAGCACAGGCTTTAGTACAATCAACTTGAAACATGGAATCCAGTCTAAGGAACCAAGCATCCAATCTCCAGACAGAGACATCCCCGGGTCAAAGCTCTGCTGTAGATGATGTTTGCTAGGATTGGCATTCTTACTTTAAGGAGGCAGAAAGTATTCTTACATTAAACTCCATCTAAGTCGCATTTTTGTCTAGCCATTGCTTGTCCATGACCACAAAAGCCACACAATAGAGTAAGTCAAAGGCCCATTCATTCTCTGGAAACATAATGCAAGTCATAAGGCAGCCATATCATAGAAGATACTAAATGATGTATATCAAACTTGATAGCATCCCAAATTTAAGCCTTTTTTTGGGTATTTTAAAACAAAGGCAGCCCCCACACAGATGTGTAAATGGCTCCTTACATTGTTCTAAGCGTGCTTGAATTCTGCTTGAAATGACTCAAAATTTGCAGTGTCCACAGTTGCTCTTACCTGACAACATCTGTATAAAAACTGGTCTGACAAATTGCTTTGGTTTTGCTACAAACAAATTAGATAGGCCAAGTTCAACAATATGCTTAAAAGAAAACAACAAAATCTAGGCCAAATAAAGATTGGCATTTTTCTATTCAGGTACCCTAGGCTAGAAGGACAAAATGGCACAAACTCCAGGTCTCACAACAATAAAACCTTAATCCTAAATTTAATTGGAGTAGGCTAAAAACTCTAGATCTTAAAACCTAAAAATTAAAAATTGCACATTGCATATTGCATTTCTGTTTTTTTCAAAATAGAGCAGAAAGTTTTGAAACCAATGGAGAAGAGATTTTCTTTTCACACTCACAGGCTTCAAGATCAAGCATTTGCATGACCATGAATGTGACATTTACACCAGCAACTGCAAATGGATATTCCCAGTCAGATCTCTTTCCTCCCTGCTTTTTCAGTAAATGTTGGAACGATGTCTGCTGTGCACATATAAGATGGTTGTAAACCATTACACAATACAGCTAAAAATTTAAGATTTATTTGACTTACCATTTCAGCAAAGATTGAGGCCTTACCGCGAATGTCTTGGCAAAGAACAAAAGGTTCTCCAAAGAAATGAATCCAGCCCCTATTTTTTACCAGGAAAAAGAAATATATCCAGCAGAATGAGTGGAACAATGAAGATATGGTGGAGGAAAATCGACCTGAAATCAGTAGATGGATCTTTTCCCTGCCATCCCATTTCGTTCCATTGATCAGACATCAACCCATGGAGCTCCTGATCAGGATCTGTGGCAGACCATAGTGCCCTCAAAGCTTCCTGGCTTCAGAAAAATTTCTCATCAGTCGCACTAGAATCAAAATGAACCCTCATTCGGTGGTTCAACCTTATCAATCTTTCCTCCTGCATTGCTTTGACATTATCGATTGCACTTGGCAATTACAAAAATTAAACTTCCATATAATTGAACTTCAAAGTCATCAGCTACAGTGAAAAATGCATAATGAGACATAAAAGTATAGAGACACTGATAACCTAGATTAAGTTTTCAGTAAGCAGTGTGACTTTATGCCAATGGAGGAGAAGCACTGATTTCAAATTTGCCTTTCTACACCCCCTAGAATAGTGATGTGTGTACCGGACTATGCTTAATCGGGCCCGAAAAGCAACCCTTAATAAAGGCATTAGTTTCTTAACAGTACTAAGCCACGCTTCAAACAACTCGGTCTTGGCAAACTCAATTGGGATGATCAACCACTCAAATGAAAGTATGAGGCCTGTTCAAGCATACAAATTCGAGCTAAGCTCCTGTACAGTTACAGTAGAACATTAATTTTTAAAAAAACAAAAGCAGAAATGAAGATTTGAAAAAAAAAAAAAAAAGCAGTGAATTGCATCCATTTTCTCTTTCCACCTTTCTGCTCAATTTAGTTGTTAAAGTTTACTTGCCTGAAGGGGTGTCAAGTTCATGTAGACCTGTTCACGAGTTCCCTTTCTCTTGAAGCATACACAAGTGAGGCCCTTGCCAATCCAAATAGGCGGCCCACACGTTGCATCATCTGCACACACCCATTAACGTTGTTGTTCTCAAATCTCAACAACAAAGACAATAACTGGAGAAACCATTTACCAGGAGAATGTTTTTGTGGTACAACACCATCAGAAATTTTGTAGCTATAGAAAATGCAGAAATTCACACACAACGCAGGATTAAATCACGATTCTTTGCCTGGTTGATTTGACACTTGCAAGATGCAAGCACATATTTTATTGTAATAATCATTAATATCATAATCATTAGTTTTATATTTGTAATTTCGTACATGATTTAATTCTAGTTAATGATAAAATTACAATACGTCAAATCATCTGTATCCTTGAAAAGAAGCTCTTTAAATTGTACCCTAAAAATTAATTGCTATATACATAGATATAGGCGCCATGGTCCAGACAAAAGACTCGTTCTTGATTTTTTTTTTTCTTATTTTATTGTTAGTTATTGTTATATATATATATATATATATATATATATATATTATTTATTTATTTATTTATTTATTACCGATTTGTCACCAAAAAAAACCTGTTCGGCTTACTTGGGTTGTAACGCCACATAATGTCAAAACACATATGCTGTCCAATCAAGGGCAGGCGATGCAGATTTTGACCCTGGTCAATGACGTGGACAGTCAATGATGGAAGTAAATTAGATCGTGCCCTTTTCTTCCCCAGTTGTGTTTTTAGTTATTTGGGCCTTACGCTTATGACAGCCGTTCGTATTTCTATTACAATTTTTCGCGTTTTAACGATTCTATTATCTTTTTTTTTTAACTTTTTAACTTTTCGATTCCAGTGTAATAAAAATAAATAAATAAATAAAGCATCTTTCAAAATGCCAAGAATATCTCATATTTCTGAGGGAATTCGTAACGTGAGACCGTGGTTTTGAGGTAGATTGGCTTTTAAACAGCCGATGATATTAAACTATGTTGATGAGTTTTTTTTTTTTTTTTTTTATTCTAGTTGACGTTTTCCCAAGACATTCAGTAATTAGAAATATTAAGTGGGCATGTCTCATCTTATCCACAATGATTTTAATCACCCTGGTAATTAACTAGCCGTAACTTTCTTCATTATAATATAATTGACTTGCTTTTAATTGAATTAGAAAACGTTGCCACATATATATATATATATATATATATTTATTTTAAATTTTTAGGCATGAAAAAAAAAGTCCCATTTGGTACCACATTGTTTGAATCTTTCACATATCCCATAGTTTTAATCTAACTTCAAGATTTGTAAAATTAGACTAGATTAACTAGTCACATAAATAAAATTGATCATAATTTTTTTAAATTTAGTTTAAATTATCTTATTTATATTAAAATATTTTATTTATAAAAATTATATAAAATAAAAAATATAATATATTTTATTTTTAATTTAAAATATTTATATTTATAAATAAATTATATTAATTAGTTTTCAAATCATATATATATATATATATTTATATATAATTATATTTTATTATAATAATTTTGTTGCATAAAACTTGTTTATAATAGAATATAAAGTACATTTAACATTAATTTTATCTATAAAATGTTGCATTTCTATCAACACGCTAGTGGCCCTACAATGAAATGGTCCGTATCATAAACTAGGAAGAAAAAATAAACCAATCCTTGGTTGGGTAAATCATGTGCTGCAATAAGTAGGATTGGGTGACACTATGGCCCGTCGACACACATGGAGAGTCAAAAAATATCTAGGAAAAAAGAAAAATATTAACATTCGAACATAAATTTAAAAAAGAATTTCAAAAAAAAAAAAAAAAATCTTTTGTACGGTGAACCATTGGCATACGCTTTGCTTTGTGGCTCTTTTACCACGTTCGAGGTCGAAAGCAGGAGAAAGGAAATGTTCGGCTAACCTGGATGTCTGACCAGGGATGACAAAACCGAGCCAAAGTTAGTAAGCATTGAAGGTAGTGTCTTAATCTCAACTCTACCATTATGTTATGTGTCTTTCCTCGCCGCCGGATGTAACCTAATCTGTATCGCCTATGATTTGACTGCCACGTGGACACCGGTAGGACAATTAAGAAAAGAGGTCCATTGCGGGAGCGAGTCCGACTCCGGTCCCCTTGTTTTGATGGAAAGTGGGTTGGGGGGAGTGGGCGTGGGACCCATGTTTTTAGGCAGGCCCCTCCTCGTTTCCTCCCTTTTTAAAGTAGTGGAACCGACGGCCAGTGCCGGTCCTCTGCTGTTTTTCCTCCAGGTAAAATAAAGACTTTGACCGTTGAGACACAGTTTTAAAAATCAGGCGGACCGGCTAATAAATAGGGGATCATAAATTCACGGTCTAGACTGGTGCATTCCAGGTTGAATTCTTGGTTGTTTGTCCCAAGGTTTCTAGATACATATATCGCCAATACGAGAAACACACTTTGTTAATAATTAATGTCAACTGCCACCAAGGAATGAGTTTGAAAAATTTGGCATTGGCTGGGATCAAACAGTCGCCCCCCCCCCCACCAGTGCCCCAAGCCAATTAATTAATTATATATGTAATCTTGTAGTTTCGTTTAATGGGAGTTTTGTATTTTTTTTCGTTTAATAAGTTGCATCAATCCCATGTCAGAGATCGTCTGTATTCAAATGGTGGGGGGAGCTCAAGAGCATGAATTCAAAAGACCGCTTCACAAAAGCCTCTGCTCCCACTCTAGCCCAAGGCTCAAGACAATATCCTAAAATTCAACAACCAAGACACTCGAAAAAAGGCACAAGCCAACCACCTAAATCAACAACCACGACCCAACAAGATTTTTAATTATTTCGCAGCTTTTGCCAGAGGCCCAAGCATGGTCAGCATTGTGTTTAAGCCGCCCAACTTCTGGACCATCCCACCCCTAGTCAACACGATATTTTGTTCAATGTATACATTAATTGCACGCCTCAATTTCAGTTTCTTTTTAATATATATATATATATATATATATATATATTATTCATTAAAATATAAATTATACAAATAAGAGTAACTTTTATGTTTTTATAGTTCTCATATTCTTTCAAAAATTAGAATCAAAGGTTTTTGATTTCTAAAACCAATTATGTGTGAACAAATGTTGTCTTATGTTTTTCGCTTAATTTTTTTGATTTTTCTTTTTAAATTTTAAAATGTAGCGAAACATTTTGCATGCACCCGAAAAATAGGTCACACCAATAGAATCCAGTTACATGGATCGAATGAAGAAGACACGCTATCATCAGATCTTGTGAGCCCCGCATCCCCGAAAAAAGAAAAAAAAATTCTGCTGTTTTTTTTATTAAATATATAATAAACAATAAAATTAGATAAAATTTGCAACAAGTGTGATTACGACAAGTGTGATCACACATTACATGGGAATTATTGTATATATTATATTATATTATAATTATTATATAGTTTATATTATTTATTACATATTTTTAAAAAAAAATAAAAAAAATTTAAACACATAGCCTTTAGGCCTCGTCGGCGGCCCCATTAAATCTTCCGATTCACCTAATTTTTTTGGCGCACAATAATGCACGCCTGATCAATTAGAAAACAACTCATTAAGGCGAAAATTGACAAATTGGAAGGATCGTTATCATGCCACTGGTTAAAATACAAGCCGCTTGAAGCCAAACGGAAGGGACGTAAGTCACAAAAAAACACAACGCCCAGTTTCACACGAGCCCACGCACTAGCATCCTAACTGATAATTTTCTTTTTTTCAAAAAAAAGAAAAAAAGAAAAAGAAGAAGCATCCTTTTTCTTTTCTTCCGACACTCCCGAGTCGAAGCCAGAATTTGCTTAGCTATCCTCGGCAATCTTGTATTCTTATTTATCTTCGTGCCGGAAAAACCAAAAGAGAACAAAGATACAAAAGAAAAAAGGAACAGAGATAGATCCGAGGAATGGCTTTTCGAGTTAGCGCCGGAGATGTGTCTGGATTCAAGTTCTTGCTGTTTCTAACGATCATGTACGGCCTCATGTCGATTCTGGTTTACTATATACTTCACATGAAGCTCATCCAGCCGCTTGGCTTCGACGCCCCCGTTGATCGCTTCTCCGAGGCCAGGGCAATCGAACACGTTCGTGTCTTGTCCAAAGATGGCCGTCAAGTGAGTGTGTTTGGGTCGTGCGTTGTTTTGTCTGAAAATTATTTTTGAATTTTGATTCTATTTTCATGGTTCTCAGTAACCCATAATTCATTATTAGTATTATTATTATATTTGCATTTTGGGATATCTGTTCCGGAGAAATCTTACAAGTTGAGCTGACGATTAGGTTGTGGAGGACAGTTGATATCTTTACTATATTCAATGTGATTATATTTGAGATTTTAAAGATAAAGGTACCGGTGATGCATATTGAAAAGGGTGTCAATGTTTGACAGGAAGGGCGTCCTGGATTGAAGCAAGCCGCTTTGTATATTAAAGAACAGTTGGAAATGATAAAGGAGAGAGCTGACCCAAACTTTAGGTTGGTATTAAGTTCTAATATCATGTTGTTGGCTTCTTGTTTTAATGTCGCAATTTAAATTATGATTAAGGCCTTTTTCTTATTGTTGTTGTTGGCTTGTTGTTTTTAGATTTACTTATATGGTCATTAATTGTTGAATTCTTTACTAGTTATCACTTGATATGTAACCTTTAATTTGAAATGCAGCTTTAATATTGAATATTGAGTTTGTGTAAGATGTGTCGTTATTGAATTGTTTCATTTGCAGAATAGAGATTGAAGAGACTGTCATTAATGGTTCCTTCAACATGGTATTCCTAGGCCACAGCATATCTCTTGGGTACAGAAATCATCTGAATATTGTCATGAGGTACGGTTGTTAGTCATGATTGGAGTGCCATTGCCTTTTTTGGAGTTTTTATTTCTTGTGCTGATGTTTGAATTAGTATGTTGATCATTCAACGAAGGACTGGGAATTTTTTTATTCTTGTGCTCTTCACTTGCTTTAAGCATGATAACAATTGTATACCAACCATTCAACTGCTCCCAAGCCACTCCTTTGATTGGATATGGTGGTGGATTTCACCAGTAAAGCAAGGGAAACATTGAAATTGTTCGATTTAGTAGGTTGCTCTTGTTTATAAAGTCAGCCCCTATCATTATGTATTTATCAAGAAATTGAGGCCTGTGAATTACTCATGGAGAATTTAATGCCTTTTGATATATTTTATATGAATGATTTTCTAAGTCAAATGTATTTCTCCTGTGAGGGCAGCATTCAAAACCTTTTTGTCCTACTTAAGTTGGAAAATTTGACATTATGTGGTGTGGGGCAAAAACTATTTAAACCCACTTTAGTCTCAAAATAGAAAGTTATAAATCACATGACATTTCAAATTCTAGCTCTTTAAGGTTTCTAGGAAATGGGGGGATAGTGCTTTTATCTGAGATATGAAATAAATGCTGAGTGCCCTGCTAAACTTGGGACATTTAATTTATCATATGTGCCAGTAATTGATAAGTTGTGCCTCTTAGCTTTATTTTGATCTCACAACTTGTTGGCAGACATCTTTCATGGATTAACATTTACTTATGATAGGATATCATCAGCAGATTCACAAGACACTGACCCATCAGTCTTAATTAATGGACATTTTGACAGTCCACTTGGTTCACCAGGAGCTGGTGATTGTGGCTCATGTGTTGGTGAGTATCTTGAAGTAGGAAACCTGTTAGTGGATTAATCTTGAGCATTTGTTTAACCATTCTTCTAAACTATTGCTTGTATCATTCTGAAGAATCCCCAAATAAATTTGGGATTAAGGTTTTTTCTTTTTTTGTTATTTTGAAGCATCAATTCTGGAAATATCAAGGCTCATAGTGGACTCTGGCTGGATCCCCCCTAGGCCAATTATTTTTCTTTTCAACGGTGCAGAAGAACTGTTTTTGCTGGTATGAAATCTTTGCATTATCCTGCAGACAGAAATGTAAATTATTTAATCCACTTGACATCTTTTATTTCTTCAAAGTCTCTTTTTGTACCAATCAATCATTAGATGTCCTCGGGTTACAGACAAAGCCTTATAGGCAGGCTGTACAAGGAGAATGGTGAGAAGATGCCCTTTCTGAAATTTCTTCAAATGGAGGGCAACATGGTTTCTAGTTTGTGGACAAAAGAGAACCAAACCATTCTGCAAGATGCAGTCCTCATGAATTTATGATAGTCAAAGCCTTATTAGTCTATTATCATTTGACCATTTGTTCTATTGGCTTCTATTATGTTTAACATAAATATAATTTGCTGCTTATGATATTTCAGGGTGCACATGGCTTCATGACCACACACAGATGGCGTGATTCAATTGGAGCTTCAATAAATGTAGAAGCATCTGGCACTGGAGGTCCTGGTAGGATGTGATCCAACTCCTTTACGATCTGCTGGAGAGTTTCTGAAATGTTAGTTGGCACTATACTGTGATTAGGGGAATGCAACCAAATTTTCATTGAAAACAATGAGAGCAGCCTGTCATGTCCAGGACATAGTCCTTTTCTAGGAGTCCCATCTTGATCTTGATACTATTTTATGACATGAGTTTTTGTCCAAGAAATAATTCTTCTTCTTCTTCTTCAGTTTTATAGTGATGTTGAATAGCTCAATTTTTATTGATGATTACTGTAACAGATTTACTCTGTCAATCTGGACCTGGTGTTTGGCCTTCTCAAGTCTATGCTCACTCTGCATTGCATCCTATGGCACATAGTGCAGCTCAGGTTTTACTTAATTTCTTTTTGTGCAAATTTAATGTAATGTAATCTGGGAGAATTTTGTCACTGGTTGCTCACAAATGGAAAAAAATATTCTGAAGTCAAATGACTATTGTTTGCTTGTTCTCATCAACCAGCATTTACAGTTTTGTTTGGATAACATGTTAAGCATTAGTTCTTTTCTTTGTTGCGTGATTTTGCTGCCCCGATTACCATCATTTTTGTTTACCCAGTTGTTATTCTGTTTACATTTTCCATATTTTCTATAACTAAGGTCTGAATGTTCTATTTTCATCTGTAGGATGTCTTTCCTGTTATCCCTGGTGATACTGATTACAGAGTATTCTCCAAAGATAGTGGAAACATTCCAAGCCTGGATATTATCTTTCTTTTTGGTGGTTATTACTATCATACATCCTATGATACTGTGGACAAACTATTGTATGCATTACCTTTGCTATTTTGGTATAGTTATACTTCAATCAAGTTTTTGTATCATTTAATTCATTAGCACCTTCTCTGATGTATCCAACCATCCTACCACCAGACCCGGGAGCTTGCAAGCACGCGGAGACAATTTGTTTAATGTTCTCAAAGCCTTTGTCAATTCTTCAGAGCTACAAAATCCCCGAGAAATGAAAAATCTTGAAGCTACTGCCAACCACCACCAGGATGAGCGGGCTGTTTTCTTTGATTACTTGTCATGGTTTATGGTAAGTCACAAACTTCCTTAAATCTAGTCTATTTGAATATTAGATTGTTCTAGAAGATTATGACACATTGCATAGTGATATGATCCAATGTTATTATATTATTATTATTATTATTTTGTAACAATAAATCTTTCAGGTATTCTATTCAAGAAGGGTGGCTGTAGTACTTCATAGCATTCCCATTGTCATTTTCCTTGTCATGCCATTTCTTTTATGTCTCCTGGATTCTGGGTTGCGTTCTCCAGTTGCAACCTTGTACGACTTTGTCAAAGGTATAGTTTTAACTGAATTTCTATTGGAAGTGGTTCTCATGACTGTTTATGATCCCATTCTTGCGGCACTCTATGTTTCCCCATCACCAAGCCTTTCTAGTAAATATGTACATCCAATAGATGCTGAAGATTTTGCATAACGTTCCTAAATGTGTTTTCCAGGAATGCTACTGCATGCTGTTGGGGTTATACTGGCAATTATTTTCCCAGTCACCCTTTCCATTGTTAGATTGCTCTTCTCTAGTTATGCAATGAATTGGTGAGTTTGGTATCAATTCGTGGTCTTCTTCATTTGCCAGCTGTCAATTGCATTATCCTACAGGTCTTGCTTGTCTAAGTGTTTCCTGGTTCATCTTGGTATGGTATCTTTTTAATGTTCTTAATGGCAAGGCACTTAATCAAAGCAGCTAGACATCTTTAATTTCCTTTAATTTTGGTGCAATTTTTTTTTATTCCTTTGGTATGTTATAGCTGTCGTGGTAATTAAGCCACTGTATTGAGCTTGTTTCATGGGAGAAATAAATTATAGGAACCTCTGTGCTTGGCGGTGGGGAGAGGATCTTACAAGCAATTAGTCACTAGTGAAGAATTGAAACCTCATGGAAGAATCCACATGATGTTTTTGTATGCCAAATGCAGGTTCGCTCATCCATACTTGGCGTTCTTGATGTTCATACCCAGTTCACTTCTTGGCTTGTTGACTCCAAGAATTGTTTGGAGTCATTTTCCCCTATCTCAAGATTTTTCAGTTCTCAAGAAATCAAAGGAGGTACAATGATACATTAATTATTATATGCTATTTATTTTTGCAATTATGTTTAGGATATAAGTGCAGGTGCTTACAAGTGATGGCTATCTTTGAATTTGTGCTACCTTGATTAGTGTTGTCAAGCCTAAAAATCCAAATTACTAGAAGATTTACCAGATGGACGATACTAACTAACCTTTGCATCCTCTGTGAAGATATCTTAAGATAATTGTTTTCTCTTCTAGTTTTCCATCGAATAATTTGAAGAGAGTGGAGAACTGTTGACTAGAAATTTACTAGATGAAAATTTCTTGAAGATAACTTGCTTTTGTAAATGGATTAAGATGCTTTACTTTTGCTGAAAACCATTTTATGCTCCCTATACATTGGCATTAGAGCTTACATTGTTCTAAACGATAAAATTTAGGAATCCAATGCTTTCAGAATCTGTGTTTGTACTTAACTGCTTTCATGGAAGGCTCTAATACCATTTGTGCGGGTACTCCTATAATTATGTTTGGATTACTTTAGTACATGTTGGTGGAATTGTCTAAGTTAAAGTTTGTTCAAGTTTTTGAACTGGTTTTCCAGATGGATATCTTAATGTAAGCGTTCTATTGCCATTCATTATTGGAAGGTTGAGATATGTGATTTGGCATGGGTTTTTCAGGTGCTATCCAATGAAGCAAGGTTTTGGGGAGCATTTGGACTTTTTGCCTGCTTTACTTCAGTATGTAGTGTAGCTCTTGTTATCATTTTGTAAGCCTTAAACTTGCTATGGCTAACTCTGGCAAGAACAGGCTTATTCTGCGGCTGGGCTCAGTGGAGGGTTTTTAGGCTTCACCATGTCAGCATTTATGCTTCTGGCGTGGCTCTTCTTTTGTCAATGTGTCAAATTTTGTGGTGATCAATCACTCAGGTACTGGCTTCATGTATGTTGGTTTTTTTTACTGACTTATGGCCACTCCCTATATATTTTCAAGAGAAAGATGAAACTTTCAACATATTTCACAGTTTGTGCTGCAATGCATAGAATGCTCTGCCATTCCATTGGTCCCATCATAAAATGGTCCTTTGCCAATTTCTTGGGGATTGTGTAGCATTAAAATAGTTATGGTCCTGTTTACGATTTTGGACATCTTTTTTTTCTTTAATGAATGGATACAAGGATCTAAAAAGATCAAGAAACCACTGCACATCACCAGACATCACTTGAAACATCAACTTTTCTTGACATCTTTATTACTTTCTTTTAATTAGTTATCCATGTTGTTGCCCTTTTAATATTTTTGTCCCCGTTGCATTTTTTCCCCCTCTGATTGAGTGCCTTTCTCTATATACGTAAGTCTTTGTAGGAGGTAGGAAGCAAAAATTTGATTATTTGATCTGACCAATGCGGTTTCTTTCAGGTCAACTTTCTTTTATGTAATACCTCTTATTCCATGCCTCACATACATGGTGTATTTTGGTGGTTTTATTGTACAATTTTTGATTGAGAAGATGGGTATGATGGGCACTGTTCCTCCTCCTTACGGTTAGTTTTCCAGAAAATGAGTCTCCAATCTGAGATTATATCATTGCTGTGCCTGTAACAAAAATAAATGTGTTTCTGCAACAGTTCTGTACTTTTGGAACTAATGCCTTTTATTCTATCATGCTGCCAATGACAATTTTCAGATGGGTGTTTGCAGGATATTATATTCCTGATGTCATAGTAGCAGCAGTAGTTGGATTTGTAACTGGTTTGTGTGTTGGACCTCTGATACCTATAGGCGGACATTGGTTAGCTAGGCCATTCATCTTGCAGCTATTGTTGCATTTCACTGTGATTGCCGTGGCCCTCTCTTCGCAATTTTTTCCTTACAGTGCCAGTGCCCCTAAGAGGGTTGTTTTTCAACATACATTTATTACCACAGGTAAGGATGAAAGACCAACCACAATTCAAAAGCAGCTACAGAACTTTGATGAAATGGAACAGCTTTGTGTTTTTGCCATTGATGTGTTGACATGAGGACAATTCACTTAAAAGTTGTAATAATGTTCTTGATTGATCTTGGAATTGTTCTGCATCTTTTCTGTTTCCAATGTCTTAAGCCTATTCTTATTTTTGACAGATGGAAAAAGCATTGTGGACTCCAGCTATGGTTTTTCTGTCGTGGATTCCAATTCTTTGCTTTTTGTTTTCAAACATTTGCCTGACGTTGCAAAGGAATTGTACACTAGTCCAGAGTTTTCTTTTGAAACTGCTAATATATCTGAGCGAGAGGAGTGGATGGTATGTTGATGCCAATTTTCTAGCCAGTAGACATTTAGCTGAGAATTAATAAAGTGGTTTAAAAATTTCTTGAAATTTTAATGGACTAAAGATCACCCCAAATTGTCCCTTGTCCTAGAATTTAAACCACTGGTAATTGATTCTGTCTGTTTTCCCTGGTTATTGCCCAACATGACCACTCATTTTTGTCCCATATACCCTGTCATTGTTTTACTTTTTTGATAGCTTTTCTATCACAAAATAAAGGTTAAATATTTCCAGAAAATCTCCTTGGACACATTTTGATATTCTTGCTGTCCTTTTTTAACATATGGAGCTTATATCAGATTTTGCTTTCTAGGGAATTTATCCAGTTAATCACTTGTTCTCAAGAAGCTTGAAGTTCCCTGCAAGGAGTGATGATGTTTTGAAGCAATATAAGGCTTTCCCCCATTTGGCCAACTACAACACTCATACTTTTTCTGTTGAAGGATCCAGGGCACGAAGAATTTACTTGGAACTTTCCCTTGGGTGAGTACAATAAAATTCCTGATCCAGAAGAAAACTTATGTGTTTCAAATTTACAGTTTTTTGAGTTGCATGCATAATTTGCATGAGGTTTTGGACCACGGATGGTTGCAATTCTATATTCAACTCATGCAAGAATGGAGGGTTTTTTGTACTGTTTTTTTGACAAGATTTCTGCATAAAATTTCTAGATGCAATTACTGAAACCATATGCTATCATTTAGTGCATAGTTAGTGACTATCTTATACATCCCAGAAAAGGAGAGAAAGTTATAGCAATTTTTACCAAGCTGACTGCTCTTAGTTCTGGAATACAAAAAAAGTGAATCCCTAAAATATAGTTGCATATTAAGAATCAGGGATGTCCAGCATAGCGGTTTGAACCTTTTTCCATGAGAATTGGAATACTGCTCATATTATGCATAAGCAGCTGAAACTACTTTGGTTTATCCAGCTATACATTTTTTCCTTGTGAAATTTGATTTATATTCAGCATCATGGCTTTAAAGCATTAGGTACTCTGTTCTTTCAGCGATTTAGAGGAGGTTTGGGTTACTGTCCTGAACATTACTGGACCGTTATCAAATTGGTCATTTGCAGACAATGTACTTCCAGGTGCAACACCATCAGATTCTATTTTGGTTTGCAATTTAAATTACTCCTTTGCATAGTCAATCACGATGGTAATTGTTACAGCTCCAGAAAGATACAATGGCGGTCCACCATCGTACATTTGCAGACTCAGTGGAACCAGCCCTGAAAATTGGACCTTCTGGCTGGAGGTAAAGTTCCTTTCCTTAGGGAAGTAGGTTATCTTCTATTGCATATTGATTATGCCATTGTTAGTTTGAGGCCTGGGCCTGTTTCCTTATATTCTGAAGAAATGAATAATTTGGTTACTCTTGACCTAACATTCTACTTATGCTTAGGTCTTCGCTGCAAAGCATTGTAATCATACAATAGATAGTTTTACAAGCATTTAACTAGATCATTGTTTTCCTCTGTCATTTTTTCATAATTATTTTATAAATCAACACGAATTGGAGAAAAGTTAATTCTGTTGATTCTGAGCATCTATCCATGTCAAGTGCAGGCAAGCAGTTCGGATGATTTGTGGGTGGAACTTACAGTGATAGACCAAGTATTGGACGATGAAGCCAAGCACTTGAAGGGCCTTTTCCCCGACTGGGTTGATGTTACCGCATACTCGAACTTTAGGTCTAGCTACATCTTTTAGTTCCATACTTTGCCTCCAGTCTCTTGAAACATTAATTTACAGTCAGGAAACATCGGCTTAGAAGCCAGCTTTGTACCCCAGACTAACTGGTGAAAGAAAGCAGATATAGTAGTACTTACGAAATTCAGTTGTAGTGTCACCTTATCTTTTCTGCTTTCCATAATTTGAAAGTGGCCATCAAAAGTTCTTTCAACTTGAATGGCATAAAACAACAGTTTATTGGGATCATCTCTTAATTCCCCGGTTTTTTTTTTTTTTTTTTTTTAATTTTTTAGTGGGGTTTGTTGGGGCCATGGCTGCTGAGACTGAGCGCTCAACAGTTCTACCATTTAGACCACCCCGTTGGTGACAACTAGAGTTATTCTCTGTCTTGATTAATGTTTGAATTTCTACCATTAAATATATATTTTTTTATTTTACTCTCAGTTTTATTTATATCTATCGTATGTCTTTTTTAAGTAAAGCTCTAGGTCACGCAGTCTCTTTTTGCAAAATTCTGAGCCGTTGATCATCAAAGATTCAGTTCTGTTGTTTTCATTGATGGTCTGGCTTCAAGGGAAGCAAACTAAAATGCGTGTGAAACCCACATTATGATTTCTCCAACGACCCACCATTGTCGATGTATATCCGAAGCACGTGTCCAAGTTGTGTCTTGATGTTGCCCAGCTCCTGACTTTTACGCTCGAGCAATTGGCTTGGTGAACGTCAGTGTACTACGGTAATTGTTTGTTTGGTAGTAAGCTTGGCAAACATTAGGTTCTTAGATGACGACTGAGGGGAGGTTGAAAACGTTGATTAAATTAGTGAGCAAAACAAGAATCCACTGTAATGTAATACATTAGCTTTTCATTTAAAAGCAACAGAAATTTTAAATAAGCTTTTTCTGGGTTTCCTCACTTTTCTCCTGATGCACAGTCGTTCTAGGTTGCGCTTTGTTCGAGGTCAAAAGCTGAGAGATTATGTATCACGGGAGTGTAATTATCAAAGAAGTAGAAGCTATCCCTTGTCTGGGAACTCAGGGATGTTTTAGTGTGTTTTTCACATTTATTTGAGTTTGAAATTTTTTTTATTAAAATTTCATATTTTATATATAAACTTGAGTGTAAAAAAAAATTATTTAGACTCATTATTATTATTCATATTGTGAATTATCTTCAACTTAAATCAAAAATATGATATGCTTTTTTTGGGTGAAAAAATGGTACAAATTTAAATACATTGAGGTGCTATAACCCTTTTTTTCTTAGAAGGTCGAAGTACTATAACCTTACTGATAAAATCTCTTATCCATCCCATTAATGATTTTCAAATACAATGAGCGCTTATGGGTCAAAAAAAAAAAAAAAAGGATATCCAATTATTTTCTTTAATTTCAACGTAATAAAAAATATATGGTTAATTTTTTTTATATATTTATTATATGTCTTTTAAATGAGTCTAATTAATTTTTCTTAAATTTTTTTTTTTTTTTTAAAAGAGCGGGCATTAGGAGCCCAGTTGAGTCCAATTCAGCCCAGTTCAGAGATATTCGGACCGCCGTTTAGCCTGGTCCTACAGAGATTAGGGTTAAATTACAACATTATAAAAACGGCACACCAAAACCTTTCACTCCTTCTTTTGAGCTGGACAAAAACAAAACAAAGGGCGCCGCATAGGAGCAGAGGGGAGCAGCCGGACCAGACGCCATGGTACCTCTCTTAAGCGTCGTCCACGGTTCTTGATTTTCCGTCGCCGGTTTCGGTTTCGGTTTCAGTCTGTGTATATTTTGCTGATCAAACATTTGTTCGTTGGTTGTTTTTCTAGGTGAAGTACTCTAGAGAGCCGGATAATCCAACCAAGTGTAAGTATACTGTCGTTTTCTTTTTAAGGTTGTTTTTTTTTTTTTTTTTATCCTTGCGTCCATTGTTTATTCTTGCTACATAGCTTGGTTATTGTTTGAGGTTTGCATTTAACACCTTTTTTTTTTTTTTGGGCTTTGACTCTTAAATTTATATTTTTGCTCATTTTTGCAGCTTGCAAGGCTAGGGGCTCTGACCTTAGGGTCCATTTCAAGGCATAATTTCTCTCTCTTATTTGTGTTTCATGGCAATGATTAATGAAATGTTTTGTTTACTAGGTGTCTAGTGCTGAAATGATATCCAAAGTTGTCTGGTTTGTGATGATTTACTGTACCGCTGGATTGGTCAAACCCGAAGGGAAAAAAAAAAGCAGGGGCCTGTGGCCCACGCGAATTGTTCTCTTGTAAATTTCAGGGAAATCAGTTTCATTGTTAATGGATGCACATCTGTTCTTTGTTTTTGTGGCTGAAAGGTTCAATAAATGTTGAAACATTTTGTTGCTGTTATTATATGTTTTTATTGAGACATTATTTTTGGATTTGAATAATGTGTGCATGCTATTTTGGGTAAAGTTATTGATGATTGTGTTGGTTGAATGTTGGGAACTCTCGATGAGTTGCTGGGGAAACTTCTTTTTTCAGAATGTAACTAAATCTCTGGTCTCTGTGGTGTGTACGATGTAGTAGTGATTTTCTACTCATACCTAATTATAATGTTGTCTTTGTCTTTCTTTTTGTTTGTTCATTAACCCATGAGTGGATCCTCTCTCTCCCAAAGATGTATTTTGTATATTGCATAGACAGGGACTGTTGAAAATGTGATATTGCTTGCATGTTGTTTTCCCTGATTTTGTTGATGAGCTTTATGTATTCTATTGCTAAAACCTGATGAATAAGCAGGCCTTAGTTGCTTTTTGTGGACTGGGCTCTTGTCAACTTCAGGGAAATTACCACTATTGTCATTGGGTGAACCTGTGTAGTTTTTGTGACATAAAGTTCAAAAAATGATGGGACATCCATATCTATAGTAGTGTTTTATTTTTCTTTCATTGAGCTGCCGATTTTCGTTTGCTGTTGTATTTATTACTTCTATGTGATGTTCTATTGAATCCATGCCAAATTTTTCCATATTTCTGCCTCTTGCCATTGGTCCAAATATAGCCCAAGAGAAAATTGGCAACTTAAAACTAGTTGACATTTTTCAACCTGTTTTCCAGACAACTTATTTGATGTTAACTGGCGTGCTCTTTTAACACTCATGTAGAACACAAGGGAGACAGCTCATGCCATAAGGAAGTTGCCTTTGGCAAAGGCTAAGAGGTACTTGGAAGATGTTATGGCTCACAAGCAGGCAATACCCTTCCGGCGCTACTGTGGTGGAGTGGGACGTACTGCTCAGGCCAAGAACAGGCATTCAAATGGACAAGGACGTTGGCCTGTGAAATCAGCCAAGTTCATCCTGGATTTGCTGAAGAATGCCGAGAGCAATGCTGAGGTATGTGGATTTCAGTTCAACGGTCCATTGATGCCTTCATGATTTCAGTTAAATGACACTTTTTTTTGGGGGGGTTTAATACAGGTCAAAGGTTTAGATGTTGATGCACTCATCATATCTCACATCCAAGTCAATCAGGCTCAAAAGCAGAGGCGCCGTACCTATAGGGCTCATGGAAGGATCAATCGTATGTTTCTGTCTAATTCTTCTGTTAATACTTGTATGTGAACTTCTGCTCCTGTATAGATTTGATGGAGCCTGTTCTGTCTTTTGCAGCTTATATGTCAAGCCCTTGCCATATCGAGTTGATTCTGTCTGAGAAGGAAGAAGCCGTTCAGAAAGAGGTAAGCCATGCAACTTGCCATTAGCAAACTAGTTGAAGTCATTGGTGGATTTTTTATTTTTCATCACGTTTAATTATTTCTCTTAAATTTACAGCCTGAGACCCAATTGGCAACTAGCAAATCTAAGAAGTCTCAAGCTTTACGCAGTGGTGCTTCCTCATGAATTGCAGTCATACTTCATCAGTCTGAAGGAGTGCGTGCCTTCTTTTTTTGCATTGTTTTCATTTTCAAGGAATTTTGTTGCTTCTAATATAGAATGAGCAGTCATTTACGATGAATTGGGCAATTTATTTGTGTACTTTGGACTATGTTCAGTTCCCTGTACAATGTGAGATTTTCCTCGGACAACAATGAAGCCCATTTCTTCAGTGCTATTTGAGCTTGCGTTAAACTACCATTGAAAATGGGTGACCAAAACAAACCCCGCCAAAGGGTTATTCTCTCTTTTTTGTCACATTCTTAGTCTTTTGATGGCTTCCTCGGTGAAGACGGTTCTACAAAACACAATTGATGCTAGGTCGAGATTGTAATCCATCGGAATGTAAGTGTCTCACTAATCTAACTTATGCAAATGTGCCTTGAATGTTAACTTGAATGAAACACGCATATATGTGTGTGTGTGTGTATGATATTTGGATTGGTGATGTCGTTTCTAGTTGAACTCTTAAATAAGGGATTTGGCGTTTAAAACTTTTTGTCAATAAATTATAGTTAAATACGTGGGCGCCGCTGAAGGTTGTCTTTTTGTGTTGGGGGCTCAATAGGCCAGATCTAACCGGCGACCCTTTGCCAGGTGAAACAAATGGTTAGTCAGATCCGGTCCCCAATTACAATTGGTTAATATTGTTGAATCTATATATATAAAAATTTAATCCTAAGTCTCTACAAAGTTTTATAATTAAATTATAAGCTTTTATATAAGTCTTATATTTTTTAAATTTATCTCAAATTTATTTTTTATGACAAATGTCTTAACGGTCAAAAAAAAAAACCGATAGATTTGAAAAGAAATTTTAAAAATATAAGGATTAAATAATTTTTTTTAAAAAAATTAAAATTTAATTATAAAAATTTATGATTATTATTTTTTTTTCATATTTCATTATTAAATTTAGTAAATAAATTTGCATCATATAACTTATATATAATTAAGTTAAAAAAATTAAAATTTAAATTTTTATCTCACACAATATCATAAACCAACTAAGTGTCACGAGATCATTATTTTTTCTTTAAAAGGTAACCTGTTGGGGTGTATGGCCCAAGATCCCCTATTCCTTGACACGTGGGACGAGCAGAGCAACCCGTATCACATTCTCCCACACCGAATTCATCGAATTGTCGATGGCCCTGGACATGCACCGAGGCTCAGCATTCCGCGTCAGCCTGGATCCTGGACGCGCACCGAGCGTCTCACATTCTCCCACACCGAATTTATCGAATTGTCGATGGCCCTGGACATGCACCGAGGCTCAGCATTCCGCGCCAGCCTGGATCTTGGACGCGCATCGAGCGTCGGCATTCCGTGCCGAGTTAAGGTCCCACGGCGGGAGGGAGTCTCTGATACCAGAGTCACGGGATCATTACTTTCTCCCCAAAAAATAACCTGTTGGGATGTGCAGTACATTCGTTTATATGACCCAAGATCCCCCTATTCTTTAACGATGTGAGACGGGTAGAGCAACCCGTCACATAAGTCTATGTAACTAGGTTGGCAAATTCTTGGTCTTGGCCTTGGGCTTCATGTGCCGCCTTGGGCTAATTCGGAGGAGCTGAGAACTGAACTTGACATGCTTTAAATCCCACATCGGTCTCAAAAACAGAAAAAAACAATGCTCGCTGCCTATAAGTGGAGTCAAGCTCGTACGTTTAAAGTATCTTTGCGCTTGGGGCAATGACGCAGCTAGTGAGGTTCTAACCGAGGCGCGTCTATTGCTGGTTGAAAACTATTTCCAAACCCCCTCTTCGGCCTAGGCTAGTCCTAGGCTGTCGAGAATTTCTGGAAGGGCTCCCTACGGGGTAAAGTCCTACAATTCCTAGTTTAAAGTTCCAAGGGTAGGCCAGCGAGTAATTAAAATTAGAATATAAAAGTCTCTTAAGTGGTGATAATCTGTGACAATGTTTTAGGTGGTGTAAGTTGACAGCTACCCAGGACTTGTGGCTGTGTCAGGAGTGGATGTGCTCGACTCCTCTGGTTTGGAATGCATGTTCGAAGTTAATAATGTTCTGAGATGCATACATATGCAAGATGTTCTGAAATCAAGTCGAGCTCAAATGGAAAGGAGATTCGTGATGGTTGATGTCCCACAAGATTGAAGACATGCCGTCTTATAGCGTCTTCTTTATTAGCAAAAAACCACCGAGAAAACTGTCGGGTCCGTGGGCTCATACATTCATTTGTTTTCCGTTCAGGTTGTACTAATCCCTCGCTTTCCTCTTCTTTCCCAATCTATTTAAGGGAGCTACAGTCTTAAATTTAGCAAAATTCAGTAGTTCTATGAACTGCAATGTTTATGAGAATATTTGTAATCAATTTTTGCATTTGCCAAATCCAAATCAGCAAAGTTCAAAAGCAAGGAGCATACTAATTAAGCCGTGATGGAAATAAAATTTCTTGTGTGAAGCTTCTGAAATGTGCTTGAGTTTAGTCTCCCCCCGTGTGTGTATATATAGTTTTCATTTCTTTGTGAAAGCAAAACGAACTGATTTGCTGAAAATCAGGGTAATTCTCAACGCGAGTATTAGACTTGCATGCACTAGGATAAAAAATCGAGGCACAGAAAGAAAAAGAAAATGCATTCCTTGCATGGTGCCTACAATTAGGCCACAAGCACAACTGCGGAAGGACAGAGAAACAGCTGCGTGAGAAGACGAATAAGCAGCAAAGTAAAAATATAAAATAAACCATGGTGCTATGACCACACAAAAGCTTATTAATGTAACCTTATTCTCAGTACTTCTCGCTTAATTTTTGGAAAACATTGTATTATAGCCACTAGTAAGCACACCATATACAGAAGGATCTATTTCATGTACTTTCACAGTCAACATTGTGAAGTTACAGCAATCCTGAAGGAAGACAGCTACCAATCATATTTTTCATGATCAAGGAAGTTTGCTTCCTGCCAAACCACGTCTTCTCACCCGGAAGTGTCTTGGCACTGTACCAAAAAGACAAATAGATTAATATAGGAGACAGAGTACTTGTAAAAAGAAGAGTGGCTTTAACTTGAAGGAGGAAGCACGTAATCTTGCCATCTCTCTCGCTTTCACATTGGCATGTGTAATTAACTTGAGTCGGTACTAATTGGCAAGCACTTCCATTATTCTCTCTGCAAAACTTGCTTTCAGGAAGCTGAGGATAACCAAAATCAGCACCAACCACTGCACTGACAGAGTGTTGCTGGCTTTGCACGAAACGCAACTGAGCAAATGATATGCCTTTGTGGCAGCACTATCCTCAAAATCCAATTAGAAACTTATCATAGTTTGTTGTGTTTGGATCTCCAGCGAGAAGGCTGCACCATTGATCCCATATAATATCAAGTTTCAAAAATCATCACAAAAATTCTTGGTAAAATTTGAATTGAACAAGCTCAATGCATCACCAAATTTCCAGATAGCGCTATATATCTTCTGAAATTTGAAGGGGTAGAATTTGGGGGAGGAGGAGGGGAGTGATGGAAAATCAAACTGTCTTTGCGCCCATGATGCAGATGTCCCCAAATAAAATACAAAAGCAATGTCAAAGAGAAATAGGCATGGCATCATCAATGAATTCAGGGAACATGAACATATTGTTCACTATAATTGCAGTAGTTTTTAAAGTCATCGGTGATGCACACAAAAAACGCAGGTTAGATTAGTTTTGTGAGAAACACTTGCACAGCTTGTAAGAATTCAATCCCATACAAGGTCAGTAATAATAATAGACATACTTTTAGAAAGAAACTCATTAGTACTCAATTTGGAATGCGTGGAAAATTTTCCTCAAAATGCGTTTCCAGAGAGTGAAATAAAAAAAGGTTGGGAAGTATAAAACATAAACATCAGAAAACAGAATGTATATCATTTCAAACGAAGCACAGTACATAACAAGTTTAAAAGATTCTTAGTACGAATCCTATTCCAGATGAATCTCGCCAACAAGGCTGCCACATGCAGAGTCTCTTGAAACCAAATGGGCACCTGATGAGCTGTTCCATTCCACCAAATGAAAAATCACATGGTAGCCAGGCCTGTGAGCCGCTTCCTGCTATCCACACACACACACACTCTCTCTCTCTATTATTCCTTTTTCCTCCTCTCTTTACCTGCAGTTTGGGTCTCTGCTTTGCAGAAAACAAGCATGTGAATATCAAGGATAACCCCATGTAAGTATTCATGTAAGACGATTACAAATACAATTAATTCTGAGCATTATGCCAGACTTTGACAATCCTTTTCCAGTAGTAACCATGTAAATAGCAATAGTTCACCAAAACTAAGAGGCTCTCATACACAGTTAAAATAGCTAATAATGCAGGTTATCAAATCAAATAATAGACTTGTAATACAACTTTTGTGGATTCATCTTCCACTAAATCAGCCAAGTATTAGCCCATTAAAAAAACTCTTGCTTTGACCATCTAACTGAAAGAATCCGAATTTGAAAGGAACATAAAATGTCACAAAAATCACGCTTAGAAATTTAAGAGTCCCTGCTATTTAAAAGCATAATGATATTTTTTGTATCGTTGTGTTTTAATTAATTTTATATCGTTTTAATTTTATCACATTTTCCTAAAGTGAACGACGCTCCCCTCTGGGGACTTGCTTATAATCGCTTCTAAACGTACTTTGCCAAAGGATGTGGGATAAAAGGAGAGTCTGATCGCGTGTCCTCTATTTTGTCACGTGAGCAATACGAATCTCTTAGTAAAACCAAGGAAACGAGGCAACCTTGCTTAGTTACAATTTTGCCCTTGGCAGTCTGGGTTTTGGGTCTTGGAGGCCCAACTTCTGGTCTTTACGGTGGTGCCTACTTAATCTAGACCACTAACCTTCTCTGCTGTGGATTACACTTCTTTTATGTCTGAAGCTACAAACTTCTTTTTTTTTTTTTTTTTGTCTGAACCTAACTACAAGTATTTTGATGGGGCCCCCGTAGACTTTATTAGTCTTTCATTTGCTCGACACGTTTTGCCGTAGCGAACCGGGTGGGAGGGAGCCACACAGGAGCAATCAGCGTTCTCGTTAATTGCTCATTTTCTCTTAGCCGGTGATCCTAACGTAACTCCACCAAGAAATATTAACTAACTGGATCATGTGCCCAAAATGCTGGGTCCAGTCCAGGATTATTAGATTTTTGAAAGGCTCCTTCCACCGGTTCGTTATCCTTGGGGGACCGTTTATGAGTGAGCCTTTAACACCGGTCCGGCTCCAATCACGCCGGTTTTCCGCTCACCTTTTCCAACTCGTAAAAGCCCACTTTCTAGTAGTTAGCATGTTGCCTTCCTCCCGCAGTTTCTTCTGCAGACAACCCTAGTTTGGCGGCGGAACTTGAAACGATGGAGTTCACTCAGGAGGACTTCGAGCGGCTGTTGCTGTTCGAGCACGCTCGTAAAACCTGCGAAGCCACCCACGCCAAGGACCCTCTCGACGTCGACGTTAGTCTCTCACTTTATCTTGTTTATGTTATTCTCGTAGAAGAGAACTGGTTTGAGTTAAAGAATTGTGATTTATGAAGGGCTTCTTATTTATTTTTTAAAATTTTTTTAAAATTTTTTTTTTTTTCCTTTGCAGAACCTGACTAAATGGGGTGGAGCGTTGCTTGAATTATCGCAATTTCAGAGTGTTGCGGATGCAAAGAAAATGATTAATGGTGATTCGGTTGCTCTTGTTCCGCATTTTTACTTTAAAGTTTAAACTAATTTTAATGGTAATGGAGAGTTTGCTGAACTTTACAGATGCAATTTCAAAGTTGGAAGAGGCTTTGTCGATCAATCCTTCCAAGGGCAACACGTTGTGGGTCGTAGGAAATGCCCACACCTCTTACGCTTTTTTGACTCCTGACCTTATTGAAGCAAAAGGTCGTTTCGACAAGGCAGCTGAGTACTTCCAACAAGCAGTGGACGAGGTAATTATTTCGCTAAGCTTGAGGTTTCGAGGAAATATTCTATTTCACTATTAGATTATGACAGGAGCTTATGAGTTCTTGTGGTTTTATTGTAGGATCCGGATAATGAGATTTATCGCAAGTCTCTAGAAGCCAATGCTAAGGTGCAATTTTAAGCCTCCCCCTATTTTCCAATTGAAATGTTTTTTCTTCTTGGGAATACAGCTGCCTGCCTAGAGAGCCGTAACATACTGGAGATCTGGTGTGAAGTGTTATGTCTGAGTCATTTTTAGTATACGATGATGGAGGCTTCCTAATGCTTCAGCAAACTGTAGGGGAAACTCGCTCAAATATATGTAACATTTAATGTGTTACTCATCTAAACCTAGAATTTTGTCCCATTATTTAGCAGCTGGAGAGATTTGTGAATCATAATTTTGGCATGCACCAATTCTACCCCATCCACCTATAATGGGGATTTGATTTATATAGCAATAACTTTTTTGATGTCGACTAATGAATTCCCATAATTCCTGCAGTTTCATTATACCATAATAATGCTTTGGATGACTGCCTTTTCCACAGGCACCAGAGTTGCACATGGAGATTCATAAGCGTGGAATTGGTCAACAGCCAATTGGTGGGGCATCTTCTTCTTCAACTGCAGAGGTGAGAATCTTCAGTGTGTAATTTCTTAATACAACTTGAGTACCATCTTGTTACAATTCATACCAGATCTTGGGAAGGGAAAATGGGACATTATATTTCTTTGAAGTAACTAGATTTTCAAAGAAGAGGCATTTCCTATGGCATGGGTATGGGTCTTTCTAACATGCTCATGATGGATTTAATTATTCTTTTGCTTCCTTTTCCTTAGTCTAATGAATGTTTTAGAATTCCCACCTGTTAAAATCAAAATAGGAACATAAATAGAATTTTGTATCTTAGTATGCTGTACAATATCCTCAACAAAATTCCTGGTTCATTCTCCACATCAGCCAACAATCGGATAAGAGCCATAGTACGTGGTTGCTATGTTACATGGGACGACCATGTTTTTGTTTTTATCCAGTGAAATGAAAAAGGGAAACAAACTAATGCAATGGTGGAATTATCAGACATTGGCAGTGCTAAGGCAACCCTTATAAATTGATGTGTTATTGGTACATATGGTGCTTTGAATTCAGTGACTTAGCTGTTCTGTTTTCCATTCTCTTTTACCTAAAGATCTGATCCCCTATGTAAGGTCAATGTGAAGAGTTTTAAATTGTCTTTTTCTAGGAGGCTAGATGACTAAACTTCAGTCCTAACTTTGTAGCTGGCATGTCAATGCTTGTAGATTTTTCTTCTGTAGGTTTGTTTGAACCTATGTGGTTTTGGTTCTTCTTTTTCAGAACATATTGTAACCTTTATGATTAGTGTGCATTTGACTCAAGGTTTTATCTTGGGAGTTATTGCCCAGTTTCCTATTTTCCTCCTCTGATTATACAATTTTAAACCTTATATGAGTCCTTCTGTAGGTCTTTTCTTTAACTCCAATTCCCAACCAATCACAAAAATGTGACAGTTGAACACATACCTTCTGATAGAAATGGATGGAATGGGACAAGGGGAGGAAGAGGAGGAGGCCTATCTGGTGTGTGTATGGGGGGATGTAGGCAGTCCGTGTGAGGAGGGGAATGGAGACAAATACCTACCCCTTCCATCCACTTTTTATGGTGAAGTCCTTTATGAGTGAATGATGGGTTGACGAAAAAGGATAGATATGGGACAAGTCTCCTGTGTAACTCTATTTTCCATATGTTGTCTCCCCACATATATGAATATATATGTGGACATAGATAGATGATGGGCAAGGCTTGGACCCGAGACTTTTTTGTTTTCAATTCTCCAAGTGTTGATTTTGGAAAGCATCACGACTCGTTATTTGTCCTTTTCTTTCTTCCAATTGCTTTCAGGGCTCGAGCAACGATCTCAAATATGATATATTTGGATGGATACTTCTCGCGGTTGGGATCATTGCATGTGTTGGAATGGCAAAATCCAACATGGCGCCACCTCCTCCCGCGCCTCCGAGATAAGTCATTAAGTAAACATGCCAACCCCCTCTCTCTTTGCCGAATCATTCAAGTACCGGTCAGAAGATTCCCAGTGGAAACATAACATGTGGTATATAATCCACTTGTTCATCCTGACTCTTGAAATTTCTTTATATTAGTTTGGCTATTATGGTCGTTCTCGTGCGAATTTTTACTCTCTGCATGTGTACTGTGTTAAATCTTTCTTTCACTGTCGGTCACTTGTTACCATCGTTATCCGGAGGTAGATCCCGACGTATCGACGCATGTATGTATGTCAACTCCGTTTGGGCTATCCCAGTTTGTTTCCTGCAATGTCTAAAGATCAAGAGCGGTTCGGTAACCCGTGCGAGTAAAGGCATTGAGTCACCCAGAGTCAAAAATATGCTGATCAAGCCACTGGAGTCTCTTCTGTGCATCTCCCATGGTCAAAACTTTCAAAAACTTCAAAAATGCTTTTGTTATAATCAATTTTATACATTAATGGCGGTGAGGGTTGACGTTATCGTGTTTTTTTTTTTGTCTTTTCTTTCTAAACCTTTACTATCTTGTAGCTCCTTTATTATAAGATGGGACCATAATCCATTTACCTATTCGAAAGCAAGTTCCAAAAGTCATGCAAATATGCAGTAACAATTCGCGCAACTCATATGTGAAAGTGTCAGATGTAATCATTTTTCTTTTTCTTTTTTTATTCTGTTTCAATTGAATTTATTAAACATGTGTCCTGTAATCGTGCACTCAACGCAACCCAATAATAAACGACGCAGACGAACATCGTGCGCTCTAACAAAGGCGAGGGGTTTTCCTGAAGTGGAACTCGCGAATAGTGAACCTGAAATTGAAAACAAAGCACAAAACAGAAAATTGAAAAAAAAAAGAAAGAAATTAATAACGTTTGAATCCGAGACAAATTTGTCTGAAACGGTTGAGAACATTATTGTCCGGGAAGACACGCTATTCCATTTTATTTTTTATTTAGTATTTATCAGCCCCATCCCTGTTGTTCAAGAAAATATTTTTCGATCCCTCCTTCATTTTCCCTCTCTTTTCCCCGCCTTGGAGGGAAAAGCCTCCAAAACTAAAAATCCCCAAATCCAAACAAATCTAAGATTTTTAAGTAGGCTCCAATGCCCCTGTCCTCCAATTTTTTGATTTCTAGGCTTTCTCGATCTTTTTCTTTTCCATTTATAGTGGAAAGAAGCTCCGATTTTGTGCAAACTTCCGGTCAGCTCATGCTATGCTCCATCTTGACCCAGGTAAACATTAGCTTCGCTTTACCTGGTCGTAGCTCAAGCTCAAATTCCAAGCTTTTGTTCAGTGATTTCGGTTTTTCTGCTCTTTTTATTTTTTATTTTTTATTTTTGCCCCTTAAGTTCTGATTTTAGCATATGCTTAGTTTTTGTATGTGTTTTGGGTCTTGTTGTTGCATGCTCCATTTTTTGGATGTGGGTAATCTCTGCTAATCTTTTTCCCGATGTCTGGAGGAAGTGAATTTTAGTACTTGAAGTGTTGAATGGAAGGTCTAGGGTTTTGAGCTTTTGCTTTTATTTGTTTTTTTTTTCTCTTGTATGCTTTAACTGCATGCTTGCTTCCAATCTGGTATTTATTTATTTAAAATGCTGAAATTGTAAGACCTTATCCTAATGCTTTGGGGACCGTTGATTTATTCGTAATCTCAATGATTAATTCCTCTGCATACAAGCTTCTCTTTTTAGTCTTAATTTTTTTGTTTTTTTTGGTTTTTGTTTTAATAGTTGCCTTTTTCCGGTTATTTTGTCTACTGTTATGTATTGCACTGATTAGTGTATTGGATAGTCGGGCGTGGACTGATTTTCTTTTTGTCTGTCGAAGACTTGTTGATAGGGAGCAATATAGAAAAATTGCGTACAATTTACCCTGGAAATGCAAAATCAGAAAAGAACATCTGGAAGAAATGCTTTGAGGGAGCCTGTGAGTCCCAGGGTTTCAAGAGCTCAGAAGAAAGCTTTGGAAAATGTACAAGTTGCTGAGATGAAAGCTACAGAACTAATCACGTCTTCAGCCAGAAAACAGAGATGTGGTATGTTCTTGCCTTCTTTCTACTGATTAACATGCTCTTTTGAAATGGAAATTTTTCCTACATTTCCTTACTTTTGAAGAGATTCAGATTCCATTATTTATATGTTTGCTGGGGGAAATAGCTGTAAAATTTTCAAGCACATATTTTTCTTTCTTTTGAGGATTTCTTTTTTGGTTGGGAAAAAATGGAGGGAAGAATTTGCATGAGAGAGATTTTCTGTTGAGCTTTTGTTTCTTGGTTGTGCAGAGATAAAGGGAAGTGGTAAGAAAAATGTGTGTGTGTCACAGAGAGAGAGAGAGAGAGAGAGAGGGGGGGGGGACAGGGGAACAGTACTCATAAGCATAAGTGTGACTGTGATGTTAATACACAAATGACAGGTATGTTATATAATAGCATTTTGCATAGCCATTGGAAATTGTTTCAGCCATTTTTTTCCCTTGTGCCTTAATGCTTTATTGTTTCAACTTTGAGGTCCTTAAATTTGGCAATAAAAGATATCCCTATTAAACAGCCTAATGTTATTTTCTTCTGAAAATTTTGGCAGGCACTCTTCAAAAGAAAAATAAGGAACTGGCTGCTAGATATAACTTGGTCCACGATGAGTTGTCCAATGTCTCTTCCCAGTGTGATGCTATGGATGCTAAGGTAATTGTGGGTATTTGTGCATGTTTTCTGGCCGTTAATTCTTCATGGGGTTATTCTCCACCTGATAATGCAATGTTTCACAATGAGGCTTTGGGACTATTTATTTTTAATATAAAAATGAACAGGAAAAGAGAGAGAGAGAGAGAGAGAGAATGATGAGTTGTTAGGTTCTGTTTGATTTTGTAGTTTGTCTTGCAGGGTTGCAATGAAAAAACTGATCAGTGTGTATTGGACACTATATTTTCTCCTCCTTTTCACATGTCTAAGTTTTCTGGAGGGGATATTTCAAGTGGAGTTGACTTTATCCAGTTGTTTCGGAATGGAGACCAGAGATTACAGCAGGACAGTGGAACAGACTATACAGGGCTTTATAAGCTGGATGGTTTCACTCTTCATGAAAATTTTCAAGCCACTACCGATGAAGAGAAGAAATACAGTGAGAATGCATTATCTTCAGTAAATGCAATGCATCAAACTGATGTAGATGTGAAGGCAAATATATTCTTGAAAAAACTAGATGTGCAGGACCATGGCATTGAGATGCTTCCTGCAGATGAAAATGCTGTGGACTCTTGTTTCATTGAAGGTTCACAAAGTGCTAACCTTTCATCTGAAGTTTCAGCCATATATCTTGCCATGAAGAACTCAAATTTGGAATGTGTTGATGAGCATGGTCAAGATCCTATACCAACTGATGAGTGCTTGGAAGATGATGATTCTGAGGAATTTGATGACTTTGATCCTTACTTATTTATAAAGAACTTACCTGAGCTGTCATCAGTTGTGCCAACTTTTCGGCCACTACTGCTACCTAAACAGACACGGAGTTGTCCTCCCACCACTCTTGTTTTGGATTTGGACGGTGAGCAATGTAGATACTTAGTTTAATCAACATGTCAGTTTTGTACACACAATGGTGACTCCAAAATTGCACATGAGATGTTGCCTCTCATCCTGGTTGTTTATTCATTTTAGTTGATTTTGTTTCACATGTCACTGTTCTTTTCATTGCTTTTCTAAATGCGCTAAGTAGGTTTATCTTTTGCATATGGCTGAATCCATGGAGCAGGTGCTGCCGAGGTGCTGGTTTTTGCATAGTTTTACTTTTTCGGAGATCATATGTTTTGGTTGTTTCTGATGAAAAATATCAGTCATCACATTCAGAGAAAAGGGAGAAAGGATAACAAGTTATGGTTGTGGCTTTGCCCATGATCATTCATGCATCAAATAGTCTTTTTTTCTGCAGTTGTGCTTTCTTGTTTCTATTGAAATCTCTAGCAAGTCATTGATTGCAAAGCTTTTCAATTTGCTGCATATTTGTGTTTTGCTAATGAAAAATGAACATAATTTGCATTTGGACTCCCAAAACATGTTCACTATCAAATTTTGTCATAGTGGTGAATCATTGATGGAAATCAGGTGCCTAAAGCAGAATTTAGACTTTCCAGATTATTTTTATGGTCTCAAAGGATGTTCCACTGCACTAATCTCCCACATTGTGGAATTTAGGAAAGCATCAATGTATGCAGCTTTATCCTTGTTTGTATAGACACACTCTTTCTGCAACTCAAGCTTTTAACCTCCAAGTTACAATGGAGTAACCCTACTCTTACATTAGTGCTGGCTTTATTTATGGTCTTAAAGATAACTTATTTTTTTAAATCAAGCTCGTTTAGTTTAACACACTAGGTTGACCACTGATGCTCTGCTAAAGATTCTGATTGAAATGTTCTTTTGGCAGAGACTTTGGTGCACTCAACACTGGAACCATGTGATGATGCAGACTTCACTTTTCCTGTAAACTTCAACCTTCAAGACCATACAGTCTACGTTAGATGTCGTCCTTACCTCAGTGATTTTATGGAGAGAGTTTCTAGTCTCTTTGAGATCATCATATTTACAGCTAGTCAAAGCATTTATGCAGAGCAGCTTCTAAATGTGCTTGATCCAAAGAGGAAGATATTTCGTCACCGTGTGTTTCGTGAATCCTGTGTTTTTGTGGAGGGAAACTACCTCAAAGATTTGTCAGTTCTTGGCCGTGACTTGGCACATGTAATTATAGTTGACAATTCTCCACAGGTACTGTTCAGTTTTATCTCTTGAAGTGGTTTACTCACTGTTTACAGTTTCTGAGAATACACGTACCAATGTTGTAGGCTTACTTGTTTTGATACTTTTAGCATGAAAAACTATTGTTTTGTCAGGTACTTGTTTGGGATTTGGGGGGGGGGGGGGGCGGGTATTAGGAGCACTGTGAGACCACACTATGCCAACTTTATCATGTGTCCCTTATCTTGAATCTTTTAGACTTCATTCCTTCCAATCAAGGGATATGGTTTTCTCCTCAGGCATTTGGTTTTCAAGTGGACAATGGTATCCCAATTGAGAGCTGGTTTGATGATCGTTCAGATCAAGAATTGCTTTTGCTATTACCGTTTCTGGAGAGCTTGGTTGGGGTTGAAGATGTTAGACCGCAGATTGCAAAGAAGTACAATCTTCGGGAGAAAATTGCTGCAACTGTTTATCCTCTATGCGAGAACAGGGGAGATCCTTTTGAAAGGTGAGCCAAGTTTTAATGGACGGATGTGGGCTCAGCTTTCTCTTGTGTAATTAGAAAATCAATCCGAGGGAAATGTCACTGTTGGAAATGTTCTTGCAAGAGCAACATATGTAATTGTAATTGAGTTGTGGTTCCTACTGCAAGTGCAGAATGCATTCTCAGGTATGTAATTTTCCTGTGAGACTGCACAAAGTAATACCTGGAATAATGTTAGCTTGGAAACTAGATCAGGATTCTGAAGGTAAGAGGTCATTCTTTCCAATGCATCGAAAAGGCAAAAAAAAAAAAAAAAGATATGTGTCCCAGTGACAATTGTTGTAACGGTGCCGTCTTAATGTTTGATCTGAGTTTTGTTTGATAATAGAATCTAAGTTTCTAAAGGTTTTTGTATATTTTTCTTTTTCGGTGGAGAAAAGCTAATAACAAGTATAATGGTTTTTTATATCATTTTCGGGATGGATAATCAAGCCTGTCCATTGGGCCGATGTGGTCAGCCAATGCAATGGTCCGGTCGTGCAATCTTTTGTGTTGGTTATTCTTTACGTGGGTTTAAGCAGGATCTAAAGCAAATCAAAGAAAACCAATGTCGTAGTGGCCCAAGTACCTACACCCTTATATTTGAAGCTAGGTCGGGCCCGTACATGGTAATACAGATTCGTAGGTAGCTTGTTTGCTCGTAAGACCACGACCAACATTAGATTAAAAAATTTTACAAAACATCATTCTATCACATTGTTTAGATCATAACAGTAACCACCGTCGGTTTGGGTTTAGAGAATTCGTTTGTATCAGGTAGATTATGAGTTGAGATTGGCTGGTAAGCTTACCGTATGGTACAAACAGCCCAGTTTTTCTTGGTAAAATTATATGGTATTATTCTTTTTTTTTTTTATTCTTGACAAAAAGAATAAAAAAAACACTGAGCAATAATCATTTCAGCATGCCAAACAGAGGGTAATAACTCTCGACGATTCAAGGTTCAAACCCTGGAGGAGTTTTTGCTCTTTGGCTTACCCGATAATCTCTCTTTTAAAGTCCGTGCTAATTGATTTAATTATCTTTCACAAAATTCATTACGGTGAAAATAAGCAAATTAAATTATAGGTAATTTTCATTCATTTTAGTGAAAATCACCCATTTTATTACATTAATATTCTTCTTAAAGTGTGAGAATTCAATTGCATTACCGTTCTTTCAAAATGCGAAACAAATAACTGATCGAATTCTGCAAATTTTGTTATTCCCTATAATTTAATTAAAGTTTAGCACAGCTTCTAACATACGCGTTAAAACGACGACGCATTTAGTCCTCAAGCGCCTTTCAGACTATCAAGCCAGGTGGCTTGCAAGTAACGGAAATCTGGAGATCGCTCGTCGCGCGGTTCGAATGTCCTTCGATCCTTCTGGCTCGCGCTTTAACTAAACTCTGTCGTGGTTATTTCGCACCGGTCCTTAAATATTGGCGCCACTCTCTTCTTGTTTTTTCAAAAAAAAAAAGAAAAGAAAAACACCTTTTCAGTCTCAGCATTGTGGAAACAAACCAAACTCTCTCTCTCTCTCTCTCTCTCTCTCTCTCTAAGAACCTCTGTTTGTTCTCGAAGCTTCAACAACAATGGTGAGCAGTGAAAATCTCCCTTGATTTGTTTTTTTCTTTTATTTTTTTTAATATCTTTATCTTCAGCATTCGCGTATCTTTGATTCGCTTTATCGCAGTGTTCTTCCCAGTCTGACGGCGTTTTTTTCCGGTGGCTATTTCAGGTTTTGGCGCAGAAAGTGAAGGAATCGGAGATTACCGAGCAGGACTCTCTTCTACTGGTATAATATAAAGGATTTAACCTTCTCATTTTTCACCTTTCTTCGTATTTTTGCATTTTTATTTTTATCGGGCGTAAGTTTGGACAACCGTACGAGAGTAAATCGAGTCCGTTTCTGTGTCATGTTTGGGTCTCCATTCATATCAGAACTTTACGCTTTTCGGTTCGGTTCGTGTTTTTCTTTTTTTTAATCTCATTTTCTTAATAAAAAATTTGAACGACCCTACCGCAGTGATCGAGTCTGTTTCTGTTTCGTCTTTGCGCTTCTCATCATCTGCGTGGTTTCTTTAATTCACGGTTGCCATTTTCCGTTTCGCAGGTGTCTATGACACTTTTCAGAAAAAGTACTTGAGGACGCTTTTGTTCTGTGTTTGCGAGTCCATAGAAGGCCCGATGATTGAGGAGTATACATGTAAGCGAGCTTTCCCGTAAATCCAAAATTACATTTGACTTATTGTAATAGCTGCGACTGCAACTAATGAACGTTGATGGAGAGAGAACCGATTTTATGGTTGATCAGGCCACAAACAATCTTTCAATTATACCATTGATCAAAACTGCATACAAAAAATTATCCAAATTATAAATTTACGAAAACTAAAAAGAAACAAGATTTACACTACTTAAAACCTAATTTCTACATTTCAAAAATAAAAATTCAATATCTTCTATCAACTATTCAAATTTTAAATTAATTAGGTATCAATATTTTTTTTTAACATAAAATTAAAAAATATTATTTTTAATTTTTCTCCCTCTTTTTCACACAAAAACACCTCAAATTTCCCAATTGAATGAATAACAGATTGTCAGGATGCTAAAAGAATTATTTTGACCTTACAGCCAGCAGATTATGAGCCTCCATTCTTCAGGGCCTGCACAAAAAAGAAGCCCGTAATCAATGGACTAAAAATCCTCTGACAATGTGAACAGTAAGCATTTTGTACTTGCACTCAATGGAGGTTGGGAATGTGAACAGTAAGCGTTTTGTACTTGCACTCAAGGTAAAGACTGAAATTTTTGCCAAACACCAGTAATTCATATCCACGATCATATTTTGCGTCAACCTTAAACTGATCCTTGTAACCTTGCAGGTAAAAAGTGTGCTTGATCCTTACGAGGATGAAAGTGATGACAAAGAAGAAATTGTTTTCTTTTATTTTGGTTTGTGGTGTGACCGGTAGACTGAGAACAAGACTCGAAAGCTGAATCATTTAGGATTCATTAGTATAGTTGCAATTCAAGCGGTGGGGTGCGTGTCCAATTTGTACGACTACGCGAAGCAGAACTCGGGGCCTTTGAGATTAACAGTCAGCAATGTGGAGAGCGCCGACACAACCGTCTTGGGGCCGGTCTACCGAAAATTGAAGGGCGCGTCCGATGATCTCCTTGTATTTCTTGACTAAAAGGTACGTGTTGCCCAATTTTCATTATAATAATTTGAGCTTATTTTTCTTTTCTGATTTCTTGAATTCATTTTGTGATCACTTGGATCCATGTTCTGTACATTCAACTCGATTCTTGGTGTTTATGATTTACTCATGATGTTCCTAGTTTATTCTTGTCTCGGTGAAGTCAGCATTTTTTGGTTTGTATATTTAAGTTGAGGTTGAATGGGATTGTTTTCATGTTTTGTGTTCTTAGCATCTATTTGGGTGTCGTCAAGTTTGAACATGAACTGGAATATATATATATATATATTCTTTTTTGTTTCTTTGTCGATTTCTTAGTGAAAAATGTTTGTTACCCATGCAATTTAGTCCTGAGGTTAACAGCCTGGAAAAGATAAAATAAAACATGAAAATAGAATTTCAAGCTAAACCACGAACAATGTGCTACTTGATCATTGCAGGTAGACGGTGTTACCATTAAGTTTTGTAAGCTTGCTCCACCAGTGGCAAAGTGTTGGATTCAGACAGCATCACGGAAAGGTCAAGAACTTGTCAATGATGCCAGAACAAATGGACCACATGCTTCATTCCATCATGCGGCTACAGAGTCTAAGCAATTTGCACCGCATCAATCTGTGAAGGTATGGACCAAGCTAAAACAATACCCTGCCGTCCAAACTGTTGCAGAGGTGGCCGTTCCCACGACTGCAAACGGGTTGGAGAAATACAACCATGTCGTCAAAGATCTGTCCCAGAAGGGTTACACATTCTTTGGTTACCTACCTACCTCTGGTTCCCCTTGATGAGATAGTAAAGGCATTTAAGCAAGTGGAGCAGAAAAGACGGAAAATGCAGCTGCGTTCAATTCAAACTAACTCTGATTGAGTTCCAGTGCCTAATGGGTTTGCATTCATATGCAAACTCTGGTTCTAAGAACGAAACCTGCACTGGTTTGCTGAATTGCGGTAGCGTTTATTGGCCTTAGTAGAACCACAGGAGCGTCGACAGAGTCAATGTATAAATGATTCAGTGTCTATACTCCCTCTGTAACGATTCATTAAAGTGAATGTGTTGCATTTTTTTTTTGTCCTTTTTTGCTTCCAGGCAACCAATTTACCAATCTCGGGCCATTGAATCAACATTTTATTTGACAACTCTAGCATGAATTCCATACCTTCCAAGGAGCCAACCCATTCCTCACATGGTTGGAAATAGAAACCGACTGGAAAGACATGGCTATGCACATAGACGTGGCGATTGAAAGTCCAGAAGCCATGCAGCGGCAGAGGATGGCTCCACATTTCCTTAGTCTTTATGATTTATAAAACCTTAATTGTGTTCAGATAAGTCTATTTTAAGGGGTGGTGTTCTGAAGGAGATCGTTGTAAGGGTCCCTCCGGCCGGCCGGCCACCTGGCTGATCTGAGCATCCCAAGCAAGCTGGGCATTGTGGCGATCGAACGTCTAGAAGCCATACGGCCGCAGAGGATAGCTCCGCATCTCCTTAGTCTTCTTGCATCGATCCTGCGGATTATACAAGTGTTCTCTGAACTTCCTGTCCCTCTCCTCTGGATCCTCCATCAATCTCAATATCAAATTCTCCGCAAATTCCCTTTGTAAAACCCATCCCCTCTTCCCCCTATCAAGAACAATAACACACACAAACAAACAAATTCAATTCAGCCACAAAAATCAAACCCTATAAATCAATCGAAAGTTACGGAAAGCAATCGAATAAAAGACGAATCTAAGAACAACTACCGAGTAAGCGGCGGCCGCTGCGCGTACCTGGATAAACTGTGCACGCAAAGCCCACCGTGTATTGGTTTGGATTGGAGACCTGAGACTGAGCTGAGGAGTAACGGAGCTCATATGGGCAAATCAACAGCTGTTAATAAAGGGCAACGTTGTGGGTCGATGCCTCCCGGAGAATTGAGCTAGGCCTATACAATGTGACTCCATCCGGGCCCAACATCGGAGCATTATTTCGGGCTTCTATTTGTTCCGGAGGTTTGTCCTCAAGTCTTGTTGTTTACTATTTTACCACGAGGGTTGTGGTGTTGCTCTTCGGTTTGGAAAAACACCATATCGGGTGTTTGGTAAAAATATTATAATTTAAAAGAAATTATTCTTTTCATTATATTTTAAAGAAAGAAGCGACCTCCCATTTACCACCACCCTTTTGATGAACATAATATAATTAGAGGAAAATGATAAGTTTGCAAGAGGAAGCTGAAGTCTGAAATTGTAAGCTAAGGGTTACTTTTGATGCCAATTTGATCATGAAATTCCGATTTTTTTAGTAAGTAATTGCGTAAAAGTCCCCAAGCAATAATGGGTTAGCAAATAATAGGCTACTCAATCTAGCTGGTAATAGGCTACTCAATCTAGCTGGTAGCTCTAACAAGTAAAAGTATCCTATCATCTTTGTATGTTTCACCAATCTTCTTACAGCAAGTAGGATTCTAATTCCTTGCCTTGCCTTGCCTTGGTGCAACATAAAGATGATCAGATTGCCTTCTCGTTTTGCAATTTCTCTTCTCGGGAATGAAACAACAACAACACGGGGAAAGATGCTTATCTCTGCCACATATAGCTCACAGTCCCGCCAAGGGGACAACAAAAGAAAATGCCCGGCCAGATTCTCACAATTTAAAATATTACAATTATTATTATTTAATTTCCATTGTCTTTTTGCTCAAAGTATAAATGATGTGTAACAATCATAATATATAAGGTGTAACGATCACTATACAATATGTAATGAGCTAATGTATATTTTGTGGAAAACTTCAAGACCTACATGACAGATCACTCTGCCTCCCTTTCTATCTAAATCCTATGTCCGCCCTTCTTTTTTCCTTACAAGGAAATTGGAACTGAGTTTGGTGTCCATATAGAAAGTCACTCACAATAATATTTGTAAAAAGAAGATTGGCGAAGGAAGTCACCAGCAATAATTTTGGTGCGATATGCGAAGTGAGGCACTTTAGTTTCGGAAAATCCCATTGCATTATGGCATCGCAGGTGAAGGGCTAGCGGAAATGGTGAAGAGGAGGCAGTAGATTGTTGGTTCCGTGTAATTAACCCGAAGTTAAGATTTTCCTGATTTTGTAGTACGTTTGCTTGTACATGGAAACACACAAATGGTCGTCCCCTGCGCAAATGAAGTATGCTCTTGCATCTTTTGTTTATGGGGTTTGTTTAAATTCCCTCGGTTTCTGCTACCAGCCCCCGAACGGACCGCAGCACCTGCCTAATTACACGGCATTTGATTTCAAGTCCAATTCAACCACAGCTGAAATTCCAACAAATGGCATTAAATGGGCTGGGGCTGGGGCTGGGGCTGGACCACCCCCACCCCCCATCCACCACTTTCTACTGTTGGGTACCAACCGAGAGGAGCAATTATAATGACGATAAAAGTAAGCACAAGTGCACTCCCACCATCAGATGCCTTTTCCATTAGGGGAATACAGTAACCTATATTTCCCTTTTTGTGTGTTGGGTCTGTGATAAGGGCATAAAATTGCCTTTGGACACAAACCACAACCTCCACTTGCGAAGACAAATGCATGTCTCCTCCACTACCATGTTTTCCTTTCTTTTTACCTCTTTTTCAAGATTTGGTTTCTTGGTCAATCCCTTCAGTTCATGTGTCTCCTCCTTGGCTTCCTTGACCACCCAAAAGATGGAACAAAAAGCATGAGAAAGAAATAGTAGAAAAAAGCAACAATAATCAAATCACCTATAAAATCCTTCATTGTTGTTGCTTTTTTCCCCATTATGCACCTATCTATGCGTCACAACTTGCTGCGCTTTGAATTATAAAATGAAAAGACTCCATAAACAAAAATCCTCCAATGAACTGTTAATTTGAAGTTTGAATTTTGACTTTCTTTAACATCTAAGGTAAAATGTGTTCACTCCTTTTATCTTTACCTCAAAGCTAAGCCAGCTATTAGACACAAAATGCTTTGTATGGATGTGGTGGTTTGGTTATTCATTTCCATCCCCCGTACCTAATATTGTTGTATTGTCCTTCAATGACTTCCCCTCATACCCTACAAGCTTCCTCTTCATACCCCAGAAATCTCATTAGTGATGATCGTGATGAATGCCTTTTCTTTTGTTACTAAATACTACAAACTAATGCAAAATGTCTAAAAGTTCTCAAATTGTTTGTCTCCAATGTTAGAGGTCTCGAGATCGAACATGGGATCTAGATGACATACAAGAAGAGCATTGGCAAGCGAATTGCCGGAATCTGGACTCTTCACTTGACTGAAATTGAGTTCGACTCTTTTATGGTACAGAGAAAAATGAAAAAACCAAAAACAAAAAAACAAAAAAAAGAAGGTTGGGGTGAGGAAAAGAAAAAGGCCCCGGGTTAGTGACAGCCAAACCCAAACAGACCAGAGCAGAAAGATTTGTTCGATTTCTCCGATGTACCCCTGTATACACTTCCCAACCCAACGACCGTAACTAACGAGGTTAACTCAGGTTTTGGACCAAAATGTCGATCTTTATCTCCTCTTTCATTTCAACGTTCTAAAGCCGTTACATTTAGTCGCCGTTGCCGTCGCCGTAACAATGTTTTGTTATTTCTTAGCTATCGGGCATAACGTCATCGTTGTCCTCGCCTTCGCCGCCTTCGCCGTCTTCGTCTAGCCACCGCTCCACGGGAGCGCACTGCTCTTTATGCCTCAGCTTCCAATCAAGCGCTTGACACGCGCGTGAGCAGTAGTTCACTGCCCCGCAAACGGAGCACCTACGAAACTCGTGCTTTCTGGTCTCGGGTCTCCCGCAACCCGCGTGCGAGCATAATCGGAGCCCCGGGCCAGGTACACCGCCCCGGGAAGCGAACCACTCGGCCATGAACCGGCTGGCGGGGTGCGCCTCCGGGGCGGGAACATTGCACCCGAAATCGCTTAATAAAGGACAGCCAGGGCCACTCGCGTGGCGGTGATTGGGGTGGTTTTGCGGGTTCCACGTGAGCCAGGCGCGCGTGCTGGACATGCTGGAATTGGGGTTGGTGAGGACGACGGCGAGTTCCCGGGCGTTGGCCTGGACCAGAAATCGGCGCCCCTCGGCGATATTTTGGCGGACCCCGTATCCGTCTTGGAGACAGTGGCCGAGCTCGCGCAGTGCGTCGATGTGGCCAAAGAAAGCGGCCCGGGCACACAAGGCAACGCCGGCTCGTAGGTCCTTATCGTTCTTGGAGCCGCCGCTGCCATTGAACTGAATAACCGCGAGTGAGTAAAGTGCCGGCGCGTGAGAGCCAATCGCCGCTTTGGCCATCAAAGAAGCCCCGTTTCCTCGGTTTTGTAAGCAGTAGAACCGTATCTGTACAAAACCCACAAGACACACACTCGTTAGAACGCCATTTACATTAGCACCACTCAGATTTGGATAATACTAGAAAGACCCACGAAAAAGGAAAAAACCTAAAAAAAAAAAAAAAAAAAACTTTTGACTATTTGGCGCTCTCAAATTACCATGCCAAGGGTATAACAGGCTTCTATATTACCGGCATCGGCGCAGAGTTTCAAAAACCGGTGAGCTGAATCCGACCAGTTTTTGGCTCTGATAGCAAAAGTTTTCTGGGAAGCTTTGGAGAGTACTAGTGAATGGAGGCCTAAACCGTTTAATCTCTTGCATCTGTTCCAATAAAACCACGACAACAACACCAAAGACGTCAGTCAATCAGATAAGGAATTAAAGAACAAAACTTTCATCCCATCCCTCATTTTTACACAGTTCATGTATACCCAAAACTACCGAAACAAACTTTTTCTCTTTTCTTCTCAATCCAAAAAAAAAAAAAAAAACCAAAAATACAAAATTCCCGAAACCCCATTAAATAAAAGGATTAGAAATGAAAGCAAATGATAAAACGCATCGTACGTCATCAAAACGTTGGTGAAATCAGAGGGGTTGGCGGCGGTGGAGCTAAGTTTGCAGAGAATACAAATCACAAGGTCATCGGGTAAAGCTTCAAACAAGTCACCGTTGCTGTCGTCTCCGGCGACCTCCGACAAAAATCTCTGCTTTTCCTCACAACCAATCTGTTCTCCGGCGATGTCTACTTTTCTTCTCTTAGCAACTCTCTTCTCTGTACAAACGCCTACTCTAGGATAACAAAGCCCTCTCCTTGTTCTCATCTTTCTCTAATTTCTATGCCTACCTTTCTATCTTGTTCTTGCCTCTCTGGCTTTCTGTCCTACGGGGGAGATAAAGAGAAGGAAAGAGGAAAGTGAGACCTTTTATAGGAGATGGAAGCAAAATGGAAGAGACCAACAACAACAACAACCACAGCAGAGCCGAATCCATTAATTAATTAATTAATTAATTAAAGATAATAAATCAAAATGTAAAATTTCTCATAAATTACAAACACCCCCCAACCCCACCTGGGTTGGAGTGATGACTGTAATTATCATTTCGCCCCCTCGTCTTGTCACTTTCACGGTCAAACGGCGTTGACCCAGATCCACCAGTTCGTCGCTTCGATTTACCGTTTTGGCTTTTCCACTTTTCCTGTGTCTCCTTTCTTCCCCGCTTCAAGTGCTTTTGTAACTTTCATATTCAAATGTGAAGAGAAGATTTAAGGGGGGGGGGGGGGAAAAAAAAAAACCTTTTTACCTTCGCCCAAATCTGTTTGTTTTTACAGTTGAAAAGGACAAATTTTACCCTGCATCCGTTAACACGTAATACTCCAATTTTTCTACGCTGTGAAAAGAATTTAAAATACTATTGTTCTTCATCGATCGCTCCAAAGGTTAGGATGTACGGTTGAATTGTACGTGCGTCTCATAAAATACCCGAAATTTTGTTGTGTAATAAAGCGGTTAAAGTCGTTGAAAGTAAAAAAAAAAAAAAAAGAAAACTGAAACAGTAACTAACTTCTGTTATTTCTCTCCAATTTGAAAAGGTTTTTTTCTATAAAAAAGAAAAGTAGCTACCATTACGCGACTGGCTCCGGCGCGTGCCTGGCTGATTTACTGCATCTCATTGCATTGAGTTTTTACGAGACCGAGACCGAGGGAGAGTATAAATGGGTATAGAGTACGCGCCTTTACTGAGAGTGTGGGAAACGGCACGGTGTTAACAAACTCAAACAGCGAATTTGGGGACCTTCTTCTCGGATGACCAAACCTTACGAAGATGGGTCAAATGTGTGAAGCTGCAATAACACGCTTCAGCTACTCCATCTTTGTTTTCGCTTGCCTATTTCATTTTTGTACCCAAAAAAAAAAAAAAAAACTTGCCTATTTCCTCTTTTTATTTTTATTTTATTTTATTTTTTCTGGTTTCCTCCTTCATTTTTGTGAGAACCTCTGCGTCCTGGCCCGTTAGACCAAAATAATCGAGACTCGGTTGGACCTCCGATTTGGTTCAACCATAAAAATTGAGAAAATTTAAACTACTAATGAATGAATCAAATTAGGGGAATTAGAAAACATATCATAAATCTAAAAAAATTAGTCTTTTGGTTCATATTTTGATTAGTTTTGACTCAAAAACACCAAAAAATGTAATTAGACCTCAAAATTTTGTTTAATTTATAATTAGATTTTAAATTTTATGCAAACTTGCAATTAACTTGTTTTTATCCAAACTTATAATTTTGTCATTAAAAATAAAACCTTTCTTTATTATTATTATTTTTTTTTTAATAACCTGAAGAAAATTCTTTGTGCCTTAAAAACTACATATAAGCATATCATCATAATTTAATTATAAAGTATTTTTCAATTTCATATCTTTGTTGGCTTATATGTTCGAAACACCCTCCCTCTCTCTTTCTCTCTCTCTCTCTCGGTGTTGGCTTATTGCCCTTTCTCTACAAATCACTCGGGCTTGCTCTTTTAATTAGTTATTACGCGGTTAATCACACGGATTTGTTTCTTAAATTGTGTTAAATAATAGAATTTAAGCCCACGATCCTCGTGACGGTGTTTTCTAGTCATGATCGCCGGCAAGTACATACGTTTCAAATTGTCTTCAATTTTGTACAAACGAATATTCAGAACCTGCTAGTGCGTGGGTAACGTTTTCTTTTGTAGAATTCGTGAATTTTAAATCCTAAATTGGAGGTTTCATTTTATGCCCTGTTTATTATCGGGATCAAAAGGCAAACAAAATGATTACCATGCTAGTAGGGAATCCACAATCCCCTTCCCCTTTTCATATTGCACTATTTCTAACAAAGATGGTCACATTTCTTTTGCACCCTTTTTATTATGTGGTATAATTACCGATTAAAATATGATTATTAGTTCAAGCCAACAAGACTGACTTTGCATCAAGCCCTTCAAAATACACAACACAAATAATTAATTTAACACTAACATGCCTTTTTTTTTTTTTTTCCTTTTTTTCTTTGGCCTCAGATTAATTAAAAATGCATACATCATCTTGTTAAGAAGACACACCACAAGAATCACCAATATGAGACAGTAATTCAGTAAACAATATTAAAGGATTCACGAATACTCTTTTTTTTTTTTTTTTGGATACATCGAAATTAAATATATATATATATATAGTGAATATTTAAAGATCAAAACGGATAAAACGTATGGATCAGTCGAAAATGAAAATATCAACATGCCTAGATAACTTAATTTGCATTCAACTATTTCTCTGTCACATCGAGTTCCAAATATCTTTTATTTACTAATTAATCACTGTGCAACCAGAGACAGGGGATACTCCCGACAAGGGAGAGCTGCGGGCGACGGGATGATCGGGATCCCCCCTTGCGATGACCGACTAGCTGCACGGCAGACGAAATCAAATGCGCGCTTGGTGGGGTCCTGTGGACGTTATTATCATCGATAATACAATGTCGACTTTACTGCCTCGGCGGCTCTATGAGTGACATAGCCTTTTGTGCAAAGCAAAATGACCCAAAGTCTAATACAAAGTTGAAATCACAACTTTTTAGTTTTGTTTTTGTTCGGCAAACAATATAAAATTTTGTTAATTATCGGCAAACCAAAAACGTTACAACAGCAACTCCGCAAGTGCAAGCAATTCAATGTGATGACGACTCGCATGCACATCTTTTCAAGCGCCACTGAGCCTGCAAAAGGCCCTAAATCTGCATAAATATAAGCCACTGCGGCAAAAATTTATGAACTGTAATAATTTACAAAAATTACATTTCAATACACCCAAAAATAATTTTAAAAATTTAATAAGCCCCGTGATAGAGGAATTGTTAAAACCATAAAATAAAAAATATAATACAGTGGATGACAATTGAAACTAGGGGTGAACCGAAACAGGATTGTGCTGATAAAATGAAATTTAGGCATGTGCAAACATGCCGTGTCCTCCAGTTGGCCAATGATACTCTATCGCCACCAAAACATTTGGTATGTTTCAAGTCTGAGTGGCACACCAGTCTAGCTAGTTGTTACGAGTCATTTGTGATGACAAGCAAACGGGACTTTTTTTCTTTTTTCTCTTTTTTTTTTTTTTTTGGGGGGGGGGTTTCTGAGAACTAATCAATGTTCAATTTAGTTCGTCTAACGGTTAAAAATGAACTTGAATTTGAGTGAATAAGGCACACGGTGTCAGACTGGTATCTCCTAGGTGCAAGTGATTTCAATGTTTTAGGTAAAAGAGCCGACGGTGGGGCCATACTAGAATCCAAATATACAGGAAAGAGATTTCTCATCATAGAAAAAATCTCCAATGCTCCCCCCGTGTCCTAGAAGTTCAATGCATTCCTACCCCTACGAATCTGTCAGGAAAGCATTAGCATTTCGCACAATAGGCTTGTTCGCATGGAATCACTCTCACATTCCAAAGACCACGTGTTTGACAAATGTATTTAATTAATGTAGTATAATATTAATTAAAATTAATTATATTAGATTAGAAGAAGTGGTGGCGGTGGTTGTCGCGTAAGAAACGTATAAGCGTTGGCCGCATGTCAAGTCGCCGAAATCTTTACAATTTACGGTCCCATCAAACGGTGACGTGCGTGATAGTATAAACTCAACTTCTAATTGTACCTTATTTTATCTACGAAAAGTATTCGACGGAAGAGAGGGAGGGCGATCGAAACATTCGACGGGAAGATTAGCTTGCTTTCGTGAAAAAGAAAGATACTCCACTTGTTTTCGTCTTTCATACTGCGCTTCTTTTTTTTTTTTTTTTTTTACATATACAAAATAATTTGTGCCTATTGAAATCTTCTTATCGGATTAAATAATTCGAGTTACGTACTCGACTATACCCTCCTATTATATATATATATATATATAACTATTAGGAACTTAAGTTATAATTAATTAATCCTTCTCTAATGCAACTGAATAGAAAAAAAAAATTAGGCTTGGATTAGACTGTAAGGGCCTCTCAGTGGAAATAAATCATAGACAAAAAGAATTTAAAAAATGTGTGAGAGCACAAGAAATGTAATCGTTATTTAAAATGGCGAAATGCAACGTAGCCCAACTTTCACGAATCAAACTATTCCACTTAAAAAAAAAAAAATTATCTTAAATTTAAATAAAAAGAAAATAGCAAAAATTTATCCTGTTTTCGTGAAGCTATTAGCCGTGGCAACTAATAATTTCTCTTCAAAGAGTCACCGGCGAAATGGATTAGGGCTGACTTTGAAGATAGGTGAAAGGGCATCATGGCTCCATGGTTCACCGCGAGCCAAAGCCTGGAAGAGTTGGGGGGGATGACGTGGATCTCAAGGAGCGATGTTGACCACTCATGTCATGCAAGCAGGGACCCAGCTGTCTCAACGTTAGAGCAATTTTGAAGACTTGCTAGCTAATGTAAAGGATGGACCCCATCTATTTTCGGCCAAGAAGGTGCAACCGGTGTGGGGGGTTGCGGAGGTGGGGACCGTGTTCTAGTTGCCAATCCGCCAAAGCTACGTAGCACACTTGGCCCCGCTGCAATCAAAGTAGCCGATTTGGTCCGAAACTTACCCCAAAATTTCCACATTTCTTGTGGGAATGGTACAGCTTGAATGTGCTTCTTGGATGGCTATTTACAGGAGAGTTGAAAAATGGACGATGGTTCTTTGTTCTCTCAAGTCATGAGAAAAAAAAGGCAAGCACAGTTAGATTTTCCTTTGGGAATTTTTCCTTTTTTGTTTTTGGTTTAAAGATTTATTGCATTTCAAGTGTTTAGCCAATAGACTTTTTCCCCCACTTACATAAAATATTTTATAAACTTGGTGTCGTTAACGTGAATTTTAATTTTAATTTTTTTATTTTTAATATTTAAATGTAAATAATAATAATATTATTAAAATTAGGTATTTTAAAAATTTAAATTATTTGATAAGATTTAATAATTGATTATATATTAAATTTTAATATATATTTTTTTTTACAAGCTTATCAAACTTAAAATGTATTTAAATTAAATATTATTTTTATTCATAAAAAATTATAATTAAATAAAAAAATTAGAGTAGTATAGTGATAATAAAAATTATAATATTATATCAAAATACTATTTAACTCAAAAATTTAAAATATTAGGCCGCCAATAATAGATCACATTAATCTCTAACAAATAAGTTTTCTCTTTTTCTTTGCCATTATTTTGAAAATGTTATTCGATATCAATTTATGCTCTTGATATGACCTACTATTAGTTTATGCAATGCTTACTGTATTTTATCCGAGAACTGACCATTCTTTCTCCAATCAGAGACAAAATAAGTTACAACAAGAATATTATTGGTCTAGATAATGGCAACTTGTTCGTCAACTCAAAACCGAGAAGGCTTAAAACTTCTTTTTAACCTCTGATTTTCCGGAAAAGTCAAAAACGTACTGCAACGGCCATCTTCCTTTTTTTTTTTTCTTCAAGCTATAATTGTTAAATCTTTAATTAAGATCAATATCTCGACTGAGTTCTAATTTTTGTCTTCTGATGGGACGGACTTTTGCTAGATGATTTCTCAATTATTTTCTCATTTACAATTACATACGAAAAATTAAAGTAGTGTGGTAATTGTAAATGCTCTAATATTACGTTAAAAATTTAATTAGAAAATTTAAAATATGAACTCATTAAAACATCACATTAATCTCCAACAAATATATACATATATATATATATATATTTCCTTCTTTGCCATTATTTTGAAAATGCTATTGGCCATCAATTTGTATTTTTTTTTTTTTTTTTTAAAGTTTATACGAGGTTAACTCTAGTTTATCAGAGAAATGACCATTCTTTATCCAATTACGGACAGAATAAGTCACATCAAGAACATTATCGTTCTAAATAATGGTAGTTTGTTTGTCAACTTAAAACAGAGAAGGCTGAAAACTTCTTCTCAACGTGTGATTTTCCGGACCAGTCAAAAACGTACTGCAACAATGTTCCCATTTTTAATTCAAACCATAATTGTTAAATCTTTAGTTAAGATCAATATCTCGATTGAGTTATAATTTTTGTCTTCTGATGGGACGGACTTTGGCTAGATAATTCTCATATTGATCTCTCTCTCTCTCTCTCTCTCTCGTTGCACTCTGAAGAATCTAAACAAACCAGAAGCTTGACCGAAGGCTCTTATGTTTGAATTTATCCGAAGTCCGTATGATGAGGAGTTTTCTATTTTCGAACTAAAACACGTATGGGACTCATTAAGTTGGAAAATATTTTAAATATCAATATAGCCACTAGACGATTTATTAGTCTTTTATATTCCTTGAACTTTTCTTTGAGCAAATGCCTTGCTTGCTTTTATAAAAACCAATTTTGCCTTGATTACAATTTTTAAATAGATAATTCCGAATGTATAAGGGTATCGATGATTCGTGAAACCCTTGAAATATATAAAAAAAAAAAATTGCATGCACAACTCTAATGGTTTGGAAATTTGGCATGTGATTTAGTCATAGAAATTGACAACGCTGGAAAACAAAAACAAAAAAGATCTTGCATGCTTTGTCGTTTCTCTGCCGTAGCAATAGAAGATGAATGCAATTGAGAAAACACACGTAGATTGACAATCTAATAAAGTTTATCAAAATAGCCGAAATTTTCAGCAGTTTATTTTCTTGCTAGACCGGTCATGTCCAAGAATTGATTATTTAAATCCCATGTTGCACCACGTTACTTCACTGTTGAAACAAGTCTCCTTTGTAATCTGTTGGTTTCCCAATATAGACAGTCACCTAATCTATGAACTGACTGCTCCGGTACATAGATCCATCTTAAGCCTAGACGGTGACATGAAAGGCGTTTCCATGATGTTTTTCTGCTACCTGTAGGGCTTCTAGCATGGATATATTTCCAACTTTGCAATTGGATTAGGTATTATATACGACTGGATGTGAAACGTGGTGGGCTAAGATAAGAAAGGTGCAATTCAGATTTCAAGGCAAGGGTGGAGAGCTTCCAGCGTCAGATGGCCTCACGCACAGTGATTTTGATTCTGATACCTTCTCCACAAATCTGGATAAAGGGTTTTGAATAAACCATTCGGATAGATAATTAATAATTTAAATTTGAATTGTCTAACATTAAATGTCTTATATTTGAACTTGTTATAATTTTTAAATTATAGCCTAAACATTGAAAACTCCCAATATAAGGATGACTTATCATATCTACGTAAAATTTTATAATTTAATATAAAAATGGTATAATTTGAATGCAATACAAATTACTCATAAAAATTATTTTATTTAAAAACTCAACACCACAGAAACGTAAGACGAGAAAAGATAGCGGGCGGAGGAAACAGCAAGTGAAGCAAGTGACCAACTCTTCCAAGGCACCTTCTGAGAGTCCCAAATCAGTACGGCGTCGTCTCTCATTACTTCGGCCATGATTTAAATTTCATTTCACTCTAGCTTGCATGGTTAGGTGTCGGCATAAATGTAAGCCCACGTGTCACGTTCCTTTGATGTGTTCTAGCAGTTTACAGGTGCTCAACGTAAAGCTAGGTTCTTGGATTAACGAAGCCACGTTCATAGGATACTCCCAGGTTTCCTGATTTCATGTAGTGAATGTGAGAGTCTATCTTTTTATCGAATTAAATCTTAATTTATTATTATAAACAAATCAATTTGACTTTACAATAATATTAAAGAAATAATTAAAATTATGAATATTATTATTATTGTAAATAAATGTACTCATATCATCGTCAAGATATTATTTATAAAACTTAAATAAATTTATTAAATATATTTTAATAACTTATTAAATAAATATTTTAATTATTTTATAAAATAAAATTTAAATAAAATAAAATTTTTTATTATTATATCGATTTGTTTATAAAATAATATTTAATATAAAAAATTATTTCTCATAAAACATTATTTTTTATAAAATAAATAATATTTTATATCTTAATAAATAATCTTGTTTAATAAAAATTATTTATTTTAATAAAAATAATATTTTTACATTAATTTAATTTTTTTTAATATTTAATAATATTTTTTTATAATTCTTTGAATCAAAGTCCAAATGAGATCAAATCGGACAGAGGAGGCGCGTCTCCAAGGCACCTCCCTCGACCACAAGTACGGACAAAGGCTAGCATTAACTGCGGTACTAAAATAAAGACAGAATCCCGTTAAAAGAAGTTGTTACGGAGGGCCCCACTTTTGTCGGAACGATTTGGGACAACCGGTCAGTTGTTCCCTCCCTAGAGATGCACGGCTCTCTTCTTGATTCGCCACGTGGCGGATTCACGGGCTCAATTCAGCCGTGTGCTAGCAGCTCCTTCCCTACCTGCTACGCAGGACAAAACTGCGGATCAAACTTGTATGAATTACCGCCTTCCAATGGCAATTACTTGTTACTAATTACTAACTGGAAGTTGAAAAAGTGTTTTGTTTCTTGAATGTTCTATACAATAAAATTAAATTTTTATTTTTTTATAAACTTAATATTTCACTTCGTATGATTTGAATTCAAAAATTTTAAAACAAATATTCAAAAAAATTATTTACGTCAAAAAATTTTTTTTAAAAAAAATTTATTATAATTTAACTTATTTTTTTTAACTTAACTTTAATTAAGTTAGATTTTATTTAATAATATATTTTAATTTATATTGAAGTAAATAAAAAAATTTAAAATTAAAATATAATTAAGAAGTTATTTAGTTATTTTTATTAAAATTAAATTTTTTTATTTTAATTTTTTTAAAACCTAAATTTTAGAAAAATAATAATAAGATGTTTTTAAAAATTACAAAAGATAATAAAAAATACAACATATTTTTATTTTATTTTATTAAATTAAAATATTGTTGATAACTTTAAAAAAATTATTTATATCATTATACAAGTCTTATTTATTTTTTTTCATTTATTCTTTGAATCGACATTATTAAAAATAATCTTTCAAATTTCATTATTATTTCACATTTTTATGTAAAATTAGTAAATTAGTATATTATTATTATTATTATTATTTTAAAATAATTATTAAAATAATATATTTTTTATTATTTATTTAAATTAATAAAATAAAATAAAATATACATTATAAATTATTAATAACATATTTAATATTAAATATATAAATTAAAATATAAAAAATAACATCTATATTTTTTAAAATAAGATAATTTTTTCATCATATTTTTTTATAATCAATTTATAAATTGATAATTATTTTAATAATATTTTTATCAAATATTTATAAATTTATTATTTTTTTAATAATATTTTTATTATTATTACTAAATGACATATAACTTTTAATAATAATTTTTTTTTCTCAATAATTTTGTTCGAAACCCTTTATTTCCTAGTGTTGTCAAAGAAAACTTTAGAATGTCAACTATGTCAAATGGGAAATATGTCTACTCTATCCACTAAATTAACCTTTTTTTTATTTTTTATTAAGAAATTTATTGATTAAATTATAAATCATATAATAAAAATAAATTTTTTTTATCTCATATAACTCAAAAACTTTAAAATAGAGGTCTAAAATTTTAAACTTTGAGTGTCCTACGAAGGATCGATTGAATCAACCTTTTTATTATTGTACTTTGTATAGAATTGAAACTAAACACAAAAATGAATAAAAAAAGATATTAGAAAGAGAAAGGGAGAAAAATTAAAAAAAAAAAAAAAACATAAGACAAAATGTATTGTTTTTTTTTTTAAATTAAGGGATTGGACAATTGTTTGCAGAATGGGCATATCACTTTCATGCTACTAGTGGCATCCGACTGGTCGGGCCATATGTAACAAGTCTTTCTTCTGGAAGCCCCACTGTATCACGGCAGATCATTGGCTTATTCTGAACCGTAGATGTAACATCACGTGATATCCTAGCATATCTTGGGAGTGACCGGCTGCTGTAAAGAAAGTGACAAATTTTGACTGACAGTTGACCGGTCTACACGTGAAGCTCGCATTGCTTTTTCACGTTCACACGCCACCTCAACCTCATGCCACTTTTGCTTTGTGGCACTAACGTGACTTCGCTATTCACTGACAGTAAAAAGGATGAAATATGTTTTACTTTCACACGTCAAATGACAGAAACATCCCTCTGAAAAGTCACTTTTCAGGGACAAAAAACGGGGGCTTTCTTGGCATTTCGAGCTTAGATTATACGTCGGTTGAACCGCATAATTGGCCGTGCAAGCAAGAATCGGGCTGGCTTTTATGCCTCCTGGTCATGGGACAAAGCACTGGTCCGCCTTTACGTGCATGGTAAGTGAAGTAGTGAACTTCAAGCTTCATAAATAACCAAGGCTACTGTAGTCATTAACGAGAATAATAATAATTATGGCAACAACTTTTTCTCTCTCTTTAAGCAATGTTGATCGACAATTTTTCTTTTTTTCTTTTGGGAACCAATCGTGTATTGACAGCCACTTGCATGGTGGAAGTTTAAGAGATTTTTTTTTAAAAAAAAAAAATAAAACCCTTGCAATTTAAGAAATTTGCGAGGGAGGTGAAAAATTAAATTGGTTGGTAAGAACGTCAAGATTTCAAAGGACTGGACGAAAATGGTGGGGAAGGAGATAAGGTTAAGATATGAAGTGGGTGGAATACAAATCTTCACAACTTCCCACCTTGTACTTAGATGCATTGGTGTGGCTGAGGATTCTTCGGTTGTACGAAACGTGCATCTTTTTGTTTAATGTCAAAATCTCTATTTTACTAAAAGGATACCTTAAAATAGCACCAAAAATAGAAATATTAACCCCTTTTTTTTTTTTTTTTCTGGTCCATGAAAAACAATAAGTAACTAACTCTCCAAGCCCTCTAAAAAATTGAATTTGTAAGATAGAAATGTTACCATTAACAAAATCTGTTTCAAAAGAGTCAAGAAACAGCAATCAAATTGTTTTGCTGGCCATTGCGTTTTTTCCTTTTTCTTTTTGGTTTCCGAGATTAATTATATTTATTGCCTACCGGCAATCATTTTAGTTTGGACCTTCTTCTTCATCTTCTCGCTTTGGGTTTGAAACACTCTAAAATATTCGAATCTTGATAAGGCATAAGTTCTAACATAAGTAGCGTGAAACTCTGTTGTCCACATTCCAATTTTCAAGTTGACGATATAATTTATCATAAGAATTTCGTTGCAGAGACACCAACATCGGTAATGAATACGAGTTTTTTTTTTTTTTTTTAATAATTATAGTTATTAGTTATTATTCATGAAAATATGTCTGAAATTATAATTAGGGGTTATAACTATATATTTGTAAACTTGAATCAGTTCTTGTGTCTGCAATATTTTTGTTATTATATTTATAATTAATTGGATGAAAATGAATTGGGATTTGTGAGAATTTTGCGTAACGAACTATGAAGGGATTAGGGGGGAGGGAACCAAAGGATGTTGCTTAACGCATTTGGCAACAACCCTTTTTTTTTTCCCCTTTTTTTGGGGGCCCATTTCCACCCTCGGTTGTCGTGTAGAATCCCATAGAGCACGTACACTTTTCTGGCCCTATGCTTGAGTAATTTTGAAGACATCTAACATTCTCTGTCGCGTTATCTTTAAATTATTTTAATAAGTACTCCACTTGGTTAATTAATTCCTGATAAATTAAAATCGGGGTACCTTGGAGAAAAAAAAAAAAAAAATTTAGATGCAAAGCATCTTAACGAGTGAGTGAATTTCTGATAATTGGATCGGAGGATCATGGTGTGCAGGAGTCATAGTTCAGTAATGATTAAAAAAAACAAGGAGTCACAGTTTAGAAGATGTCAAAGCTTCTGTACATTTGGAGCCTTATCACCATTGGCACCATCTCCTGACAAAGAAAAGCTCTCTCTCTCTCTCTCTCTCTTTTATTTGTTTGCTTCTTCCCCCCCCCCCCCCTTTTATTTTTATAATTCCTTTGTTTGCTTCTTCTTTCCACATTTTTGCTGAGCTTGCAGCTTATGCTAGAGTAATTTGGAATTCCAATAATGACTTGTTAATGTAATTAGAACGTCGAATGGACTAATCACAATCAAGCCAAGCTACTGCTTATGCAAGATCCAGCTACATAATAACCTTGAACAGTAATGGGTTTGCAAATTGTGCAATTTAAAATAATAATAATAATAATAAGTTCAGTTTATAGATTTTGGGCTTCAATTGCCTCACCGCTTAAACTTCAAGAGCAAGCCATAAAACATATTTTTCATGGCTGCGTAACTTGGAGGGCATTCGATTGTCATGTATTATTCAAAGTCTAACAAGTTTGAAATACCCAATGTGAATCGGTAAGATTGCTTAATGCATGCTAGTTGTGAAACAACCCTTTACGTGAGCGGTAAGTGAAATTTAATTAGGCAATGACCAAAGTGTGTGTTGCCATTTATCTGTCTTCCTCGGACTACCGTTTCATAGATTAAGTAAACCTTTTTCCTCCCAAGTTACGCCGCTGGGTATTAATATATGCTGTCTCCTTGAGTAAAAAGGATGAAAAATCAAGCCCTTTTATTTTCATATTTTATTATTATTAAAGTATATAAAATCAGGCAGAAAAGAAAAGGACTTTGCATATGAGGGACTGCTCAAGATAATCAATCTCATGTATATTTTTACCATAAGAGTTTGCCACTATTGTGTGTGTGTGTGTGTGTAACTCATTGTAAAAGTATATACATACAAGAAGGTACTCATGACATAAAGTATGTTGCAAATTCTCTACTTTATTTTCGTTACCTTGGGCTTGTTTGCTAGAAAATGCCTTTTTTAAAAAAAAAAAAAAAACATTAATTAATTTAGTCACAATTGTGCCCAATTGAGATTAGAGTTTCGAGTTAAAAAAGTTTTAAACTAGTCGTTTAGGTTAGCGTCATGCGACGGCTTCATTAACTTGTTCCCGACGCCGTTGAACAAAGCATAGCTTCGACAAGTCGCGAACAAGCAAGAATTTATTAAGTTCTTAGTTGAGTGGAAAAAATGGTCTCTATTAAAAAAATAATAATAATAATAATAAATAAAGGGTTTAGCTTTAGTCAATTCTTAGCTTACGAAATTGCCGCGACGTTGATATAAACTTAATATATAATCACCGATTGTTGCATGCTTGGATGTTCTAGCTAACATTTCATTAATTAAAGTATCTCTTTGATTCGTACTGCTTCTGATAGGTGAAATATAGAAGATCTTGCATTGTTAAAATATAAAAATCAGGCGTGATTTATAATGTCTACAACTTTCTCAATTTACATGCCTAACTTTTTAAATGGATGCGAGGTTTTAAAATATTAAATTTATTATTTTGATTCACCATGATATACTATATAATAAATAGAATCTATTTAAAATAAAAAAATAAAAAAATAAATTTATGTAATATAAAATTATGAATAAATTATATTTATAAGAAATAAATAAATATAATAAGTACTTCAAAATATTATTTATTATCATACCAACTTTTAAGACCAAAGAGATTATAAGTACAAACCACCTCATTCTTTTATTAATTGTAAAATTTTTATATATGAGGAGGTTCTCAAGTTGACAAACACTTCCTCTCCACTCATGCCCTAGGAATCTAAAAAAAGGAAGAAAAAAATTGTGAAAAAAATGAGAGATAGATATATGTACTTTTCCATCCACCTAAACTACCAGTAATTTTTTGTTTTAAGGATGAAAGGCTATTTAAGTTAAGCAAACCATACCAACACCTTGTTAGACATTCCATACGTGTAAAATAATCTTATAAATAAAATTGGAAAATCCTTGTCAAAAAAGAAACTAAAAATGGGAAACATACGTATCTCTTGTGGCCATTGCAGCCGTCTGAATATTGTTCTTCTTTCCACATGCATCTTTCTTGTTGACGGAGACCACATTAAAACGTCATTTTTGAGAGCTTCATTTAATCTAACTCTTGACACAGAAATAAAATATACAAGCAATATTGCAATCATACAACAGCAGCGCCATCGAACGTCAAATAAGAATGGTAAAAATTATGACAGTGATAAGTTTGACTGCGACGGAACATAAACTTCTATGATGACGGTATGCAGCCGTCCAAAAGACCGACAAGCTCTTATTCTTGTTAAGAATATGAGAAGGTTGGATTAGGTGGTTTAGCAAGCAGGAGTTGCATCACGGCTGAGTATTAAAAGCAAAATTGTGATGTTTGGTCGGCATCTAATCTATAACCCCCCACCCCCAACCCCAATATTCTGGAGAAACATTATTTCTTCTTGTTGTGTGTTTTCTGTTTAATTGTCCCTAAGGTCACACCTATGGCCATCGAGTCTCCGGACCCTTAGGCCATAGCACAATTTTCATGTTGGGGAACATGGCTTGCTTGACGCGGATGTGGCACTTAGTTTGGCTAACATGTATGATTTGAGTAAAAAAGTTGTTTGTTTTTTTTTCTCTAGGTTATTAGCTATCTCATAACAAAACTACATAAAGCTTATGAAAATTAGAAGAGTCTTATCGAGAGAGAAAAAAATTTAGAGAGTAAGAGAAAGCCACCCATTGTTGCATAAGTCACAATTCAATAAACATTACTAATAAACAATAAGAACAAGAACAAGAACAACAACAAAAGAGGAATTGAAACCATGTACAAGTTATTCGATGTGTTTGTGCTTTGCCGGTAGTTCAATAAGCAGACTCACTAATTTAATGTGACAAGAAACTAAGAGAAAGTAGAAGGATAATCAAGCGAATCGGCGGTTATAACCCCTTATCATAACTAATAAGGATTATCATCAGAGTGGTTAATCTATTATTTTCCGATGAATCCCAATAAAAAAAAAAAAGAAAAAGAAAAGAAAAGGCACTTAATGTATTTGGTTGATGTAAATGTTTGAACTTTAGAAGCCAAGTGACTGATTAAAATAGAAGGAATTACGTAATAGAATATCACAATTTCAAACGGCACCGAAAGCTTGGACGATACCGTGATTTATGGATTGCTACACATGGTCGGCAGTTTACCGAATTCATTTAATTGTTTAGAAGATGCACGGGACAAGAGCAGAATTCTTCTCGCATCGTTGGTATCATGGTGTAGCTAATCTCATGATCAAGAGGATTAATTATTTGCTGAAAGCAAACTTACTACTGAGACGAAGATATATCCACATAAATACTAAATAGGTTCAGATCATGCCGTTTGTTCGGGTCGTTGTTGCTTCTTGGTTATATGTTGGGAATTAAAGCATTTGACCAATCAATGCTTATTTTATTTCCACGCCAGAGGAGACAAGAAAAATTCTGAGATTCTGCTGCTAATTGACATTAGTTTCTATTTTTTTGATGGGGTATTCGTTGATACTAACGAAAGTTTTAGTTTAAAATTTCCAGCTCAAAGTGACGCCATTAACAATCTTCCAGAGCTCAGATGCCTCTTTTTTTTTTTTTCTTAAAATCCAATGCTAATTACTTGCATTATCTTATAGGTGGGATGAAGTAAGGATCAAGCTTGGTAATTACAAGAATAATCTAAACCCACATACAGACGCCTAAATTTATGTAATTTTGGGAATTAATCTAGACCTAAATATTGGACAATTGAGACCCACGACTTTTGGAAATCTAGAAGAAACTTTAAATGCTTGCTTTATTTGACCAGGAAATGATATAATTCTCGAAGCACACCCTATGTGGTAGGGATTATCCGAGTCAACCATATAAAATTGTTGGCATTGGACTACTAAGTTTAACTAGAAGTTATGGCCGGGGCAGTTGGGGACTTAATCTACAAGGAAAGGGCTACCGTCCTAATTGTGGATCATTATATTAATTTGAATTTTCGTTGCTATATATGCGTGTGTGGTCCCTTTGATTATCTGTGGATGGGCACGGCGTTAAAACATGATACATGGCCCCAAAAAATGGAATTTCGAGTAACACGTATGATAATCCAAGTGGCAGACCAATGAACCCGTTTGATGCCGGAAGAATTTGAGACATTGAAAGGAAGTTTGATGATGGAAAAATTTAGACATAGAAAGGAATGGGCATCGATATTGTTATCATCTTCGTGCAAATGGGTTATGCTTTTGGCAGGCCTGCCTTGTTTCTTCCGGAAAATTTTTTTTTTTTTTTTCTTTCGTACGAGACATGTATTCAAGTGATTAGTTCTACGTATATAATGTTTGGGAAAAGAGGGTGTGGTTTCTTTCCAGACAAGACAAGACAAGCAAAATCCACTTCCTATTGATGAGGTTAAACAAATTATTCATGCTGAGATGAAGCTAACTAAGAAACTTGCTAGAAACTATCTCATTCTCACACAGCCCCTAGTCACCATTTGGAGTTGGGTGTCTAAATAAGACATATTACATTGTGATTTCATCCCTATGTTATCAAGAATATGATCATGTGAAGCCACACAGAAAATCCCATCTGGCTAGTAACAGCTAGATGTTTTAATACATGGTTATGTTTTTGTCGAAAATTCAGTTACTTAGAAGTAACCCACGAATAATCAAGTTAATTTTGAGTCAATTTTAATTATTAAAACTTTTAATTTTTTAAAATTTAATCATTTTAAGTTTTGTACTTATTTATGATGTGAATTAATGAAATTTATACTTTTAGTTTTGAGTTGAGTTGAATTGTAAGTTGTTGATTTTTATTTTTATTTATTCAATTAATACAAGTTAAATGAAATTAACTTTTAAACAAATTAATTCAAATTATTAAGATCAAATTAATATTATTTATCTCAATAATTACTCTCCCCAACAGGCTGATGAAACAATAATTCCGTTACTTATTTATTAGCATTACTTGAGGCCTACCCAAAATGTGCAGACCTCTTCATTATGGCATTTCATTGAACCCACAATTATGCTTGGGGGAAGTTCCAATTTATGAGCAATAAATAAGCAAATGCATGTGAAAACGTAATCGAGTGCCGCGGTGTATATGCATGGACACACAAACTCATAAAGCCTCGTTATGATTTTTGGGCCCAAGAGACCAGGAATCCAACAACACAATAATCATACTTTTCAGAGAGGGTTGGGTAAAGTGTGTGTCGGGGCCATTATAACGACCAAATGTGCATTATTTAGTACTTTCAGAACATAACTCACTGCTGTAAGATCATTGTTTCTTCTTTCCACACCAGCCAATGATGCCAAGGACTGCAACCTTCGCTTGTTGACTCCGCAACTATGGAAAGTTGCAAGGTATCTGAAACGAGAAAATTTATTAAAGCCAATTGAACCCAACTTACTTTTCCTGTGCAGGGAGAGAATGTGCAAGGAAGAGAGGTTTTGTGCGTTCATAACTTGGGTTCATATTTGTGTGAACGTTTGCATAGTACAAATGTATTTAGAACTGTTAGAAAAAAAAAAAATGACAATATTTTCTTTTAGAATTGACTCGACTGATCCGACTGTATAGAATGAGTCCTAACACACTATACATTCATACCAAATGATTTTCATTGTTATTTTTTTAATCCTGGGAGGCAACATGGGTTATAATTCTCAAGACAATAATGAATTAGCAGACTGTTTTTTTTTTTTTTTAATAAATTCTTGTAAGGCATGATTGCATCACTATTAGCTGGCATATGCTTTGCATGAACAAGTAGAGAGAAGAGTCCAAAGGGGCTTTAGGTGAAAGAGAACAAAGAAATCGTGTTTGTTCTTCCAAAGATGTGCTAAATCCTATCCAACATGCTTTAATTCTGTCTGCAGACCTCAAACGTTCATTAATTGCAATGCATTACGTGTATTAATTCTCCAACAATTGCTTCCTTAGAAGGCTCAAATTGTGATTTTGTGGCGTTGGTGATAGCCAGCCAGGCATGCGAAAATCTGCCTTTTAAAGTTAAGGAAAAAGCACATCCATTTAATGTTATGCAGATTAGATCGCCTGGCGGGTGCATTTTCATGATTAGCAAGATGGTACATTATATTATTAGTTTAGTTGCACCCCAAAATGGGATTTGTCTTCTTCGTGCCGCAGGAAAATTTACACATGAGACCCTGAATTTTTGTGCACCCTTCGAGTTAAAAGATCATATTTGATTGGAACTGAGACACCATCCCTTTTACATAGCAATTTAACTCTTGAGAGTGTGCAGGAGGTGCCTTGTTGGACATAAAATGACATGCCATTCTTGTAAATGAGACATCAAAGGTAGTGTAAATTAATTAGTTGACAGTTTTATAAAGATAATTGTTATTTATTCGCGCGTTTTGGATTCATACGGACCAAAACCTTTGCTTCGAGTGGCTACAACAACTGTTTTCGTGTATTATTGCAAGTCAAAGATGATTTCGGGGAGGCGGGGCGTGGTTGTGGCATGTGGGCCTGTATTTTATCTACTTGAGGACAATACAAATGGGAGTTATGATTTCGTTTCAGACGGCAAGAAAGGGACCGAGTTGGAAGGCGTTCGGAATGGAGTTCTTGCACTCTTCTCTTTCCTTTTTTTTTTTTTTTTTGGGGTTCGGAAGGATCTTTATTTGTTCAGGTTTGCACTCTTTTCCTTGCATAATGAACAATAAAAGTATTAAATTTCCCTTTTGTGGGGCTGAGCCTTTTGGACTTCTCGGTGCTTCTCGTCTTCGGATTTCAGCTAGGCGGAAGCTTTCTTTGAAGAATTACCATTGTTCAGCTGCTTAGGCTCCCTCGCGGATACGACACAAAACAAGAGCTCCAATCTTGGGCCCAATTAAAAGCCGACCCATCTTAAACCTATTTATGGAACCAACGTTCACATGATAAATTTTTTAAGACTTGTTTGTATGAAATATTTTCTCTTTTACACTGGGGCTCGTCAGATCTTCAGCCTCGTGGGCTTTGGAAAGCGTCCCTGTTGAAGTACTCGGCAAAGTAGCCGGGCCACACTTAAATGGCCGGACCATATTCTTCATGTTGTTGTTGTTGGGCAAGAACTAGGTTCCAGATGGGTCTTGCATAACGGCCCATGAAAAAGCGAGACTGCCCTTACATGGCTATATTGCACATATAAAATGCCATACAATAGGCTGATGGTATTTGTATTAGAAGTCATATGGGTTTGAATTTGAGACAAGATAGTTTAGTGGGCTAAACATATGCTCACGGAGTATTTTTACACAATTTTCTTTAACAAAATTGCAAGGTGTCACCCCTTTTTAAATATTGGTAAGCCAAAAAGGGCGACAGCCAAAGCAAACGAGTCGACACATTTTGCCAAGGGCTCGGCAATGGCTGTATTTTGGACATTTTGTATTTAAAACAAAATGTACACACACATATACACGCTGTATTTTTCGGCCGTGGCCCCAAGATGGACATAACTAGATTTTTACATACATGAACGTCGGGGCAGATTAACGTGAACCACCAAATTGAGATTCGTCCAAATAAGCAAAGGAAGTGGAGGTTGAGGACGTTGATTTCAGATGCTGCATGCCACATGGCAACCCAACAGCCAATTGGACATTGTTTCCCCCTATCCTTTAAGATAAGCCCCTACATACATCAACAAATTTGCGTCGCCTCCTCCGCGTACCATCCAAACACAGCACACATTCCTTTGACAGAGAAGTTTTGCCCGGAAAAAAAAAAATGGCTTCTGTTTCTGCTTCTTCTGCAATTGCAGCCGTTTTCATCTCTTCACCCAGGCAAGTATAATAAATAATCATAATGACCCATATTAATAATTCTATTACCAGCTTTTTACTTGTTGACACATTAGAATTAGAAAGGCTATACGAATAAGATGACCATAATTGACAGCCAACTGAATATATTGATTCGGTGGTTCATATTTTACAAAATTTTAAAGCAATTCGTGCAAAATGAATATTTCAGTTGCCAGAAGAATGGATCCATTGTGGGAGAAACAAGAGCTTCCTTCCTTAGTGGGAAAAAATTGAGATTGAGAAGGTATGCATCACCAGCTGCAAGACAGCCTGTTACAGTTTGTGCGGCAGCTGACCCTGATAGACCTCTCTGGTTCCCAGGAAGCACCCCACCTCCATGGCTAGATGGAAGGTTAGTTAACAACTTCTTTAATTCCTTCTGCATTCATACAAAGGATTCAAATCCTATGCTTCTAAAGTGTTGCCTGAAACTTTCAACGCAGCCTCCCTGGAGACTTCGGTTTTGATCCCCTTGGCCTAGGTAAGTTAAGGCCAATATCATCAGCTTTCAATCACTAGCATAAAATTAAATAACTTCAACAGGAAGAAAATTTAAACCTCTCCCTAATTGGACAGGGTCTGATCCTGAGACACTGAGATGGAATGTACAAGCGGAGCTTGTGCACTGCAGATGGGCAATGTTGGGTGCCGCTGGAATTTTCATCCCAGAGTTCCTAACAAAGATTGGTATCCTAAATACCCCGTCATGGTACTCTGCTGGAGAACTAGAATACTTCACTGACACCACCACCCTTTTCATAACTGAGCTCATCTTTATTGGCTGGGCTGAGGGGAGAAGATGGGCAGACATTATCAAGCCAGGGTGTGTGAACACTGACCCAATCTTCCCTAACAACAAGCTCACAGGGACTGACGTTGGTTACCCAGGTGGACTGTGGTTTGATCCACTTGGTTGGGGAAGTGGATCTCCTGAAAAAGTCAAGGAATTGAGGACAAAGGAGATCAAGAATGGGAGATTGGCAATGTTGGCTGTGATGGGTGCTTGGTTCCAACACATCTACACTGGTACTGGTCCCATCGACAACCTCTTTGCCCACCTTGCCGATCCTGGCCATGCCACCGTCTTTGCTGTAAGTGCGGCCCTCAAACTCCAACATCTAGCTATGCATAAATAATTAACTTTGATTGGACTATCTGGTTAAATGACATATTTCAGGCTTTCACCCCCAAGTGAAGAAAAGCATGGAAGAGGCCAAGTACGATTACAATGAGGAAGCAACACAATGTTAAAGCTGTTACAGCTGAGGAGGAGCTTCAAGGAATTGTGTTTGTGGAAAGAGCCTTTGTATCGTCAGATCTTTGTAATGCCTGTGTTTATGGTTTACACAGAATTAATTCTCGTGCAAAGTACAAAATCCACCTTGCAACTTAGACGCCATTGTATAATTTAGCCTTTGTCCAGGATATCAAACATCCTACTGTCATTTATGATATTCACTAGCTTAACATCAGCAACGGATGGATCTGACTAGCTTACCCAGTCCATGACATGGGTAACAAACAATCTGCCATGTTTTCATGACTACCGGATCCATAAGCTTCTGACAATGCGGCTCAAATCTAGAACTTGTCGAAGGGGTCAGAGGCTTCAAAATCCACAAAATTCATATCCGAATAAAGCCAAGAGCAAGATGCCTCAGCTTTAAACCTTCACCCTGTCTACAAGTATTGCAAATAGCTCAAGCCAGCCTTTCCAAGAAACAAGGACCAAAGTCCAGAAAAACTGGAGCATTGAAGGAGTCAACTACAATTTTCCATCATTTTTCCCCGGGAGAACCCATATGCTAGAATGATCTCCGAGTCTCTGACCCGGTTTGACCCCGCAATTTTTGTGCAAGAAGAAAACCAACAACAGAAAAACAATTACACTTTCGATCTCATTATGCGTAATACACAACACTTTAGTGTGGTCAGCCACGTATGCAAATTAGTCAAAAATCAAGAATATAGTACTGTAGATGAAAGGAAAGAAAAAAAAAGAGCGGGGGGGGGGGGAATTTGGTGCTCACAAGACACTAGTAGATGTGCGCACTTCAAAATTTCAAAACAAGCAAACAGCCAAATTTGGAAAGTTACATTAAACTCCAATACCTCGTTTCAAATGCAAACCTATTCGAGTAAAAGTTAAGAATGCATCACAGCCACACACACACACACACACGCACAAAACTAAAGGGCAATCCCAGAACAGAAGCTGGGACATATAAAGCTATCCAATATAATTTTAGAAGCAACTCAATAATAGATACAGAGTACTGTGACTAACAAGCTACTGCCTAGCAACCCGGCCCCTTCCATTGCACCCTCTGGAACAGGCCGGCCATGGGCTTCTGGTCCATCACCGATTTGATCAGGACCTCCCCAGCGAGCACGTTGAGAACCGTCGCCAATTGGGTCAACACCGACAGTTCCATTGTCAGGCGAAATACAGAAATTTTGAAGATTAAACGGAGAAGATTCAAGAGAATGAGAATTTAAAAAAGAAAAAAAAAATTTATTGGAGATAAAGTAAAAATGTTTGAAATTTTTATTTGATTTGCGAAAATAACTAAAAAAAAATTAAAAGAATGTTAAGAGAAATGTACACGTAGAGGCTTGTTTTGGACCTCCGAAGTGGTTGTCTTTCTTGGAGTTTTGTCGTGCGTGGGCTTTGAGTGCTTGCTTCTTGGCTTATTTGACTTTTCTATTTTCTTCCTTTCTCTGTCTCTCTTTCTTGGCTTCTTGCTTGGTGTTGGTCATTGGTTGTGCCTTGTGACACTCCATCTCGCGAGATCTTCTTTGGATCGACGAAGGAGCATTTTCTGTTTCTTTCACGAAAGACCACGTTTGTATTGTACTTACTTGATCAAAACTAAATTGGAAATGAACTGGAATTACGAAAGATACGATGTGGGGATACGATGATTATTGAATTGTTATAATACATAATCACAGCGTATAACTAATGTTTACAGAAATTAATATTTGGATTTTTTTTGATAATTGAGTCACCATCCAAGGAGCCCTCGCATCTCCCTGGTTATGGGCAGCTTGGACAGCATAGCTGCTGGGGAAGCTTAGTTTTCTTTTCTTTTGTTTTGCCATTGATCAATACCAATACCTTTTGAGTGTTAAGGAATAAAGAAAATTACTGGCATGCCAATAAGTCTTATAAATATAGATAATACCTGATGATTAGATTTATATCTAGCAAAAAATTGTTTTGTTAGGCAGCAAGTATGAAAACATGATTTACCAAATGGTACAACAAAGAACAAAACATCCCCTCTTTTTTCTTTTTTTTTTAAGTTTTCCATGGGAAGCTGAACGTATGCCTTGGAACGAGCAAAATTGACCAAGGAATTAAAATATATGATAATTGGTGTTCTGGCTGACTCTAATCAGCGATGTTCTGACCATCTACTCCACTTGTCAACCAAAAATGTATCGCTCATTTACCAACCAGCTCGTGGCTTGTTTCCTTGGGTTAGAAGGGAAACACAGCTAAAACAAAGAAAATTTATCACTCATTTGAAGATGCTCCCGTTAAACCTTCGTAAACCGGTCAGTTTTTCAACGGGGTTCCTCTCCTCTTATCCTCTTGATCCTTTGTCAGTTTGGGAATCTCCCTACTAAGTGCTAAGCACATTTTTCAATGTTGTGCTGAATCAAAATTCACGGTTCGGAAAAGAAGAATCGGTAGACTCAGAAAACCTGTCTGATATTGACGTTGATTCTTGAAGTTCTGATATATTCCAAGAAATCATTTTCATGTGAGAGATGCAACTCAAGAGGTGTGATTTCGGCGTTTTCTCTGTCTGTGAAGATCCGAGGCACACCTGCAATAATGGAATCAATGAAAACAATCACAATGCAGCAGATTACAAATGCAGAAACTAGAAAATTTGGGTTAACAAAAGTCTAGCCACAATTGCGTTATTCCAACAGTATATTTTAAGTGGCAATCTCCAAATTTCTTAATTCCAATCTAATTTTGGAAACTGGCAAGCCTTTTTTAGTTTTAAAGTACCAAGGAAAGAAAATTCTTCTAATACTATGAAACGGCATTGAAAGGCTACTTTGTGACAGCTTTAAAGACAGGAGCTCTTTGCAGTGAGCTGTATTTCTGTTCGGTGTTTGTACACCCAGCATAAGCATACGTTTGGCCATTGAACCTGCTTTTGGTTGCGAGCACACCACAGATGACAGTGACATTAGAACATCAAATTTAGTAGCCAGCATCACCGAAATCATAATTTCCTTAATCACTAGAACATTAGTTTGACATCCCCTGGACAACAAATTTCTGAATCAAAGTCTACAAGTCAACTTTCACAATGAGAGTGATGATCTAGACTCAATGAGTGTGACAACCTAGAACCTTTAATCTTTCCAAAGAAATAAGGCCTTCATAGCTAAAATTACCATGAAAGCATTCCCTTGCATCTTGTGCCATGAGCACAACATCACCACTTCGAAGAAACATGGCTAATGGAATATCCTCTCTAGATTTTCCTCCCAAAAGAAATATTGCCTTGCAGCCCAAACTGTGTTAGAAAAAAGTTGTAAGTCTAGCAGTCACTGTTTGTGCTACTATTTTTTTTCTTTTTTTAACTCCAAAAACATGAATGAAACAGAAAAGGGTAATTGCAACCAGACCTCATGCTCACAATGGGTTTACTCCAATCAGCTTCCATGTCATCCACATGGCCCCCAAGTGTATCACCTGAAAATCCAAGAAAGGTACACGAATCTTTCTGTATGTTAAATCCACTTCTAAAGTGACAGGTCTAATCAAAGTCATTGTTTGTAGCCACCTGTCGAATGCAGCCAATATGCAAACACCTGGATGATTGTGTGTGTGTTTGCACTTTTAAACTTTCTTTTCAGATTTAATCAATTAATTTGACAACACTACAATCCAATGTTAGCCACTTAACCTCAAACACAAAATACTGATTCAAAAATCTTTCATGGTGCAGAGTTTCATGTGAAGCTTACCCAATCCAAAGTAGTTCACAATTGCAGCTTCTGGCCGGAATTCTTCTCCTATTGGCATAGCAGGAGCAGCCATTCTTTTAGCTAGTTGACAGAGTGCATCAGGTATCTTATTATGCGGCAGAGAAACATTGTAATTGCGCTACACCATGAACAAATATAGATTCCGAAACTTGTTTCAATTTTAATAAGCAGGCAGTTGATGTTCAACAAGATGACTTGATATGCATTTGAGCAGCAAAATGTACATAGTATGGAACTGTATCTTTCTTACATGTATTGGCCGTTTAAGTTACAATCAGTTGAGAATGCTACATTATTTTGGTCTTCTAAAAGCATTATGGTAAGCATGACATGTTCTTTAAACATAATTCAGGGTTAGGAACCTATGGTGGCATCAAGGTGATGTAATTGACCATTGAATCAAAGTCTACAGCGACAGATCAATGCATTCTAATGGTTTGGTGTCATTAACTTAGCATTAGAAGTGAAGATCTTCACCCATAGAGTGGCAACATGGAAAAGGCTCTGATACATAAAAGCAGATGCATCAGTATACGACTGAGCCCCTGACGACATCAAACAACATAACCGTAACTAGAAGCTGTAAAGGGAAGCTATGCAACTATGACACATGCTGCCCCTGCTCTAATACAATGCAGAGTAGAAGGTCTTTCAACAAAAATGGTAGACGCATACTAGCACGTAATGAAGTTGGTAAAATGGAATAAGGTCAAAGGAAAACAACAAAGCAGTGGGTCTGCAATTACCTTGGACCAGTCAAATTGCACACCAAGGGTACTCCATCGTAACTTTCTCAAAAGAACTAAAGCTGAAATGAATTTGCAAGTCTTTCTCCTCGACAAATCACCATGCTCCTCATAAAATTTCCATCTATGAGCATCCCCGTTGCTGATGCAACCATTCAATCCAGAGTCCAAATCAGCAGGTGCGTTGTCAATCTCAACCAATACTTTCTTCTCCTTTGCCGCAGCAAACAAGTCATGTATGGGACCATATATTGCATTGTGATTCGTTCTGTTAGGAGGCTGTGGGAACCTTGTCAAGCTCTCTCTAATCCATTGGCATTGTTCCTCAATACTCAATGCTCCCGGAATAAAGTAAAATCCTGAACAAAAGTAACACTCTTTTTATACCCATTATCAATTTTAAAAAGATCAAACTATTTAGCAATTTCAAAAAGAAACTATTAATAAAATGTCAAATTAAACAATCAGGCAACAACCGATTCCAATTCTTTCCAATTTGAAGTTTTACATGCCATAGACCTAGAAGTGTATTAAATATAACAACAATAAAACCTTAATCCTAAACTTAATTAAAGATCGACTACATAAATATTTTCTCGTCATTATGTTTTATCATGATTACATCCAATAGTTCTCAAGTCAACATACGCCGTCGTCTTCCCCCTCTCGCCTGGATTTGGGCACGGCTCTTAACCGAAGCATTAGCAGACCTACATTGCACGCTTCAAACTAACGCAACGCAAACGTCAGCCTCTCAATTCATCCCCAATCGGTGTTGCAGCTACTTTACTAAGAATATGGTCATACCTGGCCGACTTTCCAAGCAAAAGATGGGATAATCAAAACCGCATTGAAACGCGATAACTCCAGGAGGAAGCTCACCGCTCTGATTATAAACATCCAGAATTGACTTGAAATCTAAGACTTCCGATAAATCCACATGTTTTGGCTGCTTTTTCCTGTTCGAATTCCAAATTAAAGTATAGAAAACAAACAGAATCAATAACAAGTTACGATAAAAGGAGACTTTGAGGGTAACGTACTTTCTGGAGCTTCTAGTGTCCTGATCGTAGTACAATTTGTACTTCTTCTCCGCTCTCCTGAACGCCGTACGCTCTGTGTCGTCGGTGATCTTGACGGCTCCGTACATGTCGACGGCTCGTGATGAAAGGAAAACCAGAATGCAGTCGCTGGATTCACTCGAAGCGCAAGGCGATTTCTTGGCAACGACAAGTCGTCGGTTCGAGCAGAATTTGCCCATCGACAGGTCGGGGAAATCTGAGCCCAAACTGATTGATGTTGTTGCCGAGCCTGTTAAACGTTCTCGGGCCTAGGGCGCTAACCGTCAAAGTAGAGCCTGTTAGGGACTATAAAAAAGTTTAATTACAAAAAGCGATAATAAGTTTATTTTAGAAATTAATATAATTTATAAATTTAAGTTTTTTTTTTTTAATAATAGTTTAAAATCAGTAATTTAGAAATTTTTTTTGAAAAAATAAAAAATAATTATTCTTAAAATTAAAATTTAATATTTGATTTTAAAATTTATAGTCTAGATAGATAGGATTGACAATATTGAGTTTTATGATGTAATAATTAACCCTGAATGATAGGAATATAATCCAAGAGAGAAACACACATAGTGGTGCTTCGAAATCAGATTTTGAGGTTTCTCTCGAACTCGATTAAAACTAATTAATTTGAACACTCTCTTTTATATCACCGCTTTATTCTTTTGGTAAATCCTAACTCAGGTCACCCGTGCGTGTGTCGCCAAGAATGGATAAAAAATCTCGTTAATTTTTGAACCGACAACCTCAGAACGCGAGAAATACTATAAAAGGATTATCGAGAACGCAACAGTATCATTTTTAACGAACTAATGGAGGGCAGTGGAGGAGACCGTTGAATAACGGATTCTGCGGATGCATCAGGGCTCGTGAGTTTCGCTTCCGGAGACCAGCTCACCTTAATTGCTCTTGTAACAATGGCAGCCCAGCCCCTGGGAGTGACCAGGATCAAGGGCCACCCCAGGAAGCTGTTCTCAATGCTATTTCGGGTCTCCTTTTCACCCTCTTGCTTAACTTACCGGTCCAGGATTTTCATTTGCTGTGGTTTTCTGGGCATTTGTCTGTTCCATAACAACGACAACGAAGCTTTAATTGTAAATTTAATCAGGGTAGCTACATGTATCCTTTCTTGTCATTCTGTTCTCATATAAACTACGTTAGGAGTGATTTGTCTGTCCTGTGTGCATCAAATTTTAACAGGTTACTAGTTAAGAGAGAAACTTATGTTTTAGTGAAGTTCCATTCCAGATAGGTTTAGCCTACCCTCCCACGTATTACAGATTACATAGGAAAAGAGGGAACTTGTTCCTGTCCTACCTAGTCATTTTTTTTTCCTTAACCTTGATGAATTCGGGTCATTGTAACCCGGATTAGTTAATGGATGGATGATGATTGGCACTGTCAAAAATATGGATGCTCCATTAATATTGTGATGGGAAATTTGGAATTCTGGTTTTCTAATTGAATCAATGGTCTGTTGTGAATCCTTTTCATCTTGTGGTGGGGTTAAATGCCATATAACAGAACAAAACCAGTCCCGGTCCAGGTTGAAAGACGTTGGTAAGCTGATGGCCAATAAAAGCTCCAGCCACGGCGGCAACCTTGAATCCAATTGATTTACTTTTATTATGGGGAGCATAATCTGTGGAAAAAAAAACCTTATTTGGGCTAGAGCCTTATAAATAACTATGTAATTGTCTCGTATGGCTTTGAGAAGTTTATATTCATGAGATGGTGGAGATTTTTATTCACTTTTTATACAGAGATGTCGGAAGTCAGTGGGAAAGATTGGACAAACCACAAATGTGGTTACACGAGGCACTGTAGCAGATGATTCTACTAATGAATGGCAGGCTCTTGGGCTATATAGTGTGCGAGACCTGGTGGATTTTATTTTCTGGTCCTTGCACAATATTAGTTAATTTGTTTCTGGAAGTTTCAACTATTATGGGACAGAATAATGTCAAAAGAACAGGGAAAAACCTGCACAAAATAAATAACTGTTGAATCATACGATCCTAATCATGAAGCGTAATGCATGCAGCAACTAGAAAATGACAGAAATTAAATATAGATGCCTATTATTATCCGGCAATTCAAATTAAGGCATGCCACACTTAAAAATGATGTTCAAGCCAAATTAAGGGGGATAATATTATTTTATAACAACAGTCTTATTTCCAAATTTAATTAGAGTCTGCTATGTAATTTTTTTTTTCATCGTTTCATTATGTTAGAACAATTAAAGCTTTGCTATTGTTCCTCTATTTCAAGACTTGAAGCATCATGTTTCTGAAGAGTTGGATTGATACGCAGCTAATATCTGTGATTATTACAAATGGGCGTGCCCAACTGCTAGAGTAGCTTTAGTGGCAACGAAAGGATTTGAATAGTTGCTGACTGAGAAGCCTAGGGAGACATGACTAGAATGTGTAAACCATTAAAAAGGGATGCGAAAACATCTGAGTGTGTTATCTAGCTTATAAATGACACCATTTATGCATGTGAAGTTGTTTCTCTAGAGAATGATCGTCAAAATAAATTTGCCATGGGTTTTCTGCTTCTTGGAAAACTTACGACAAGTTGAAGCATCTACATCTTAAGCTGTCATGCAGGCTATATTATTTTGTTTTTTTTTTATTCTTCTTCCACACGTGGATGGTGTTGTGGCTCTGAGTGCTATTAGACTGAATGACGATGTGTATGCTCCCTAACTGCTACTCTTGTGTGAGTTTAAAGATTGCAGTGTGAAATGAGCCGTGTTATGCTTCAAAATGTTTTGGTGTTCTTTCATTACCATCTGAAAGTAAACATCTTGCTGATCATACTTCGTTATTATGGAATGTGAGATTCCTGGCAACTGCTTTTGACACTGTTGAGCCACAACAATTCCACCCAAACTACGTATTTGAGTTGCAATATTCCATGAGGTGCAAGTGAGGCAGAAAGTGTCGTCAAGGGGCAAATATGTGCTCGTCAGCATTGGTCCTGTTCAAGTTGTTTCCAGTGAGCAGGTCTCTCTCTCTCTCTCTCACTCGCCCGCTAGAGCATGCAGACACATACTCACTAAGATGCAAGACGCATCGTTTTGTATTTCTTGGTGCCCGACTGACATTAAAGTAGAAGAGTTGGGTATGCATGCTTTTCAGGTCCAAGCTGTATACAATGCCATGAGGTGGGATGACCGGACGAAGTATTTTTTGTTGTGTAAGAGTTTGCTTTTGTCCTGTATAGATGATGCTGATCATGCAGGGCCTCATGATTTGCCCTTTCTCTTCACAATTTTATTCTACTCTTACCCCAACTTATGTTCCTTGATTAATCAATTTAATCAGTCAAGAAAATATGTCTATCCTGCAGTTGCTCAACGGGTGTATCTGGATCCGCTTGCAGCAGATTAGGTGGCTATACCCTTTTCCATTATCTCCATTTCTTTTCTGTTGTCAACGCCAGCATTCACTTTGACGGAAAGTCCTCTGGCCCTTTTATCTTCAGTTTTTTTATTTGGATTGCAGTCATGCTTGTACCAAAAAGTCAAAAGGCATGGTATTTTGTGGGAGTGCTTGGAAAAAAGGTTTGCTCAGATGCCATCCCAGCAAAATTCCAAATCGATCATGCTCGGTAGCACGTGCCTCTACCTCGTTAAAGGCAGAGGTCCTCCGCCATGCAAACCAGACAACCCCCCAGCTCCGGAGCTAACCGCAGTGCCACCGTCTGATCATTTATGGGGCTATTCCACCTCCATCCAAACCGTCCATTTTGACTGGTTATGGGCCCTGCGACAGCATTAACGGTCCAGATTTTTCTAGTCACCAGTTCCATGACTAGAAACATTTTAAACCAGACCTCCGTGACCCCAGCCGTCTGAATATAAGACATAACCGAAACCAAAATCAGTATCGTTCGTTATTGAAATGTTCGAAACACTTAAAAGGCAATGCCCATTAAACAACCATCATTGAAAAGTCTAAGCAAGCAAAGTGACCCATTAAACAGCCAAAATCAGTATTGTTCATTATTGAAAAGTTGGCAACCTTAGAAAGAGTCGAGCAAAATAATGCCTTCTGTTCAATGCATTTTGAATTTCTTACACATGTGTTCATATTAACTAAAATGAATTAATGTTTTGCATTCTGCAATTTCCTGAAAATGTTAAATTGGTTGGTAAGCAAGAATTACAAAAAAGAAAAAACCACCCAAAAAAAAAAAAAAAGTTAAACACCAGATTATTGTGAGCAGGCCTTCGGACGGTCTAAAAATTAAAAACTTAATTTCAGGCTTTTATTTTCAAAAGCTTATATATTTTGATTTTAAAAAATGTTAAATTTATGAAAATATCTCTTAATTGAAAAAAAAAAAAAAAAATCAAAACGGTGCGCACCGTTCAGATTTCAGTTGTCCCTAGTTCGCCCCTCCCTTTTCGGCCTGTAGCTGCCTGAAACATAGCAATTGCAAACTCTTGTCAGCCTTCCAAACCGAAGATCTTGATCTCTCTTTCCCAATTAATCTCTCGCTGACGCTATGTCTCAGGTTCTTCTTTATTTATTTATTTATTTTTTAATTCATCTAATTTTTCTTTTTTTTTTCTTTTTTTTAAAAAAATTTTTTTTTTAAATTATCATGTATGCAAGCTCATGGATCCGATGATAACTAAATCTTACCTTTTTTTTCTTTTTTTTTTTTTGTTATTCAGGTGGATAACAGGAACTCGTCAGCCGCCAAGCGCGCTAGGACAGACGGTACCCAATCTTTTCCATGTCTCTGACCTAGGTTTTACGCGAATGGCAATTAGTGTTTTTTTTTTTTTAATTTTTTTGAAAAGGAAAAAATGGTCAAACGGAATAATTGGATAATTATTTGTTCGTGTCGGTGTCCGATGTTGTCTGTTTGAGAGACATTTTTTCTTTTTTTCTTTTTTTTAAATTATTTTTTTATTTTTTTGTGTTTTTATTGGCACTTGCAGGTAGCCGCAGGGAAGATGATTGGACGTGTCCGAGTTGCGGTAATGTCAATTTCTCGTTCAGGACAACTTGCAATATGCGTAATTGCACCCAACCTCGTCCAGCCGACCATATCGCTGTAACTCTCAATTTGATTGCATTAATTCTCTTGTCAACATGACTGATCTAAGATGTGCACGGTTTCTAGGTTTTGACTTTCCGTTGTATTAGTAGAATATGATGAGAATACGTTTTGTTTTTGCTTTTTTGTTATTTGACTAGTGCCTGCTTTGAGTGTGCCTTTGTCGTTGAATCTGTGTTTTGGCTTTACACTTTTTACAGACCTTGTAATTTAAGAAGAAAATATTGTAAATGAGGTGTTCTAAAGTGAATAATTGTTTGTTTCAGTGTGTCAGACTGAAGGAATTGGCTGGTATAGGACTAGATTATGCTTATACCCTTTGGAGGATAATTTGTAGTTGAGGATGCCTTGGTTCCCAGTGTCACTTCTGACTGATTGTTTGACATTCTTGCCTTATGATGTGTTATTGTTTTAAAAATGGCATCACTTTTGGTTATGACTGTAAATTCTGTATTTTCAACTCTGCCTCACAGAAATCTGCTGCCAAGCCACTGCAAGCCCCACAGCCCTACTCTTCTTCAGCTCCTTATGGAGCTTCTGGTCCACCATATATGGGTGTGCCACCATATGGTTCTTCCTTATTTAATGGATCTTCTGTTCCTCCTTACGATGTTCCATTTGCTGCAAGCTCAGCTTATCATTACAATTATGGCGGCCGCCTTTCTGCTGGTAGTCCTTATAGACCACTGCACATGTCTGCACCGCCCCCATACTCTGGTGGATCTATGATGGGGAATGGTATGCCAGCTTCTGTTACTAGAGATTTATGTTCTGCATGTTGGACTGCCAACCAAGTATATTTATTTGTTTATTTTGTTTTTCTTTTCTATTAGATCAGAAGTTTAGTGCCATCAAAAAAGTTTTCCATTTTGACTTTTTTTCCTATCTGCTGTCTTCTGTTACCATCTTATAGGTGAAACTGTTTGTGGTAATTTCATGTGTCTAACCATGGTCTCTTCTCTTGCACATTATTTCTTTAAATTCACATTCCCTTGTTTATTGATTGTACAATTTGAGCTCTTTGGGTTTGCATTGATGACAGACAAGGTAACAACACTTTGTGTTTTCTTCAGGTGGGATGTATGGCATGCCTCCCCTAATGGATCGGTATGGATTGGGTATGCCAATGGGCCCTGCTGCAATGGTATTCTAAATAATTATTCAAGACTTGGTGTTTCCAAATTAGATAGTTATGTATGGATCATTATGTTTAGTTAGCATCTGAGGTGCTTTCCTGAATTCTCTTGTTGATAAATGTATGAATCTTTTTACATTTTGTTGGATTGGCATCAAAGGTACTTTCCTGAATTTTGGTTGTGATCAACCAGACAATGTGAATTTTTTTTACACTGCAAACAATTTTTACAATTGATAGTGCATCTGTCTCTGTTGGTTGTTCTTTACTTGTCATTGCCTGAACAGATTGCTACGTATTTGCATACATGCAAAATAAAATTCATATGCATATACATTTGGCCTTCCTTGTATCTTCAAGGAAGAATAGGGAGGATCTATTTTTGTTTCTCTTTCAAGTTGAAGTGGTGTTCTGGATCTTGACTTGAGATTCAGTTCATAAGTTCACTTTTGGGCAGGGTCCAGGGCCAGGGTTCCTTCCTGATGATAAATCTCAGAAAAAAGGTGCAGATTTGTCATTTCAATACCATCTGTCAGCAAATATGTTGGTTTATTTTTTGTCAAAATTTTATGTTCTCTTCTTATTATCCACTTGTAGATGCCTCAAGGGATAATGACTGGACATGCCCTAAATGCGGGAACATCAACTTCTCTTTCAGAACTGTTTGTAACATGAGGAAGTGCAATACACCAAAGCCTGGATCTCAGGTCTGTGGTATTGTCTAATTAAGATCCTGGAACTAGTTTTGATCAATCATGTTTGGAGGCAATAATGTTTCTTTGATATATGAGAATATCCTAGCGTTGCTATCATTTTATAGCCTAAATTTGGCAGGCTATTTATTGCTTTGGATTAGCTTGTTTGTACCAGAAGTATGCTGGTATAGTGCTGTTTTGTTCTGTTCAAGTAACCTGTCTGAATTTCTAACAAGTTTGCCTTCAACTGCAGGCTGCAAAGTCTGACAAAAATTCCAGTAAGTCTTCTTAAATCCTTTAACATTTGTGGGCCTTCTATTCTGAATTGATACTTATGCATTTCTTGCTTTGCAGAACAAAAAATGCCTGAAGGAAGCTGGAAGTGTGAGAAATGTAACAACATAAACTACCCATTCCGGACCAAGTGCAACAGACAGAATTGTGGGGCCGAGAAACCAGATGAATCAAATAAGTCTCCTTCTCCCACACCGGATGAGAACAATCAGGTTTGTAATGTAATTCATTATTTTTGTATTCCCAGTGGTTCATGGAAACTATCATCAATCACATTTGTACACATGAAAAAATTAATGAGCATTGGTGAGAATGATGTTTTCAAGTCTAGGCCCTCTCCGTTTGTCCTATTTCTTCTCTTCCTCTCCCTATCTCATTTGTTGTGTAGATACTGTAACATGCATTGTTAGCTGTCAATTTTTTGTCGCATTCACAGTCATTGATTTGCAATTATCTACTGTTCCAGTGAGTACTAGACATGTTTGAGGGTTGAGAAGGTCCAGAGTTGTCATCCAGCATTGCTCAATATGGGTGTCTGAAAGTCAGTCTCATCGTCCTCATGTTGCAGCGGTTGTCCAGTTACTCTTCCTTCTAATGATGTCTGTCAAGTTCTATTATTTGCAGTGGTCTTTGTGGTCTTTATGGAATCTGTGATGTGCATCATGTGTCTGTGAGTTTAATCTGGCAAAGATTCTACAGGATGGTTGTGGTTTCTATCAGCTAGGTTTTGCTTATTGTTGGAATCAACTGTTCTGTTCTAGTGGGTATGCTACTATGAACTTAGAGTACCATGGGCAGCCGATTTCTTTCTTGGCAAGAATGTCCCCAAGCCATGAAAGTATAACTGTTTTCAGTAGATGCTTCTGTTAGGAGCATGTGTAACACCAAACGATAAAACTTGATTAGGTCTGGACTACTAAGTGGTCTTGGCAATCAGGTAGTTTGAATCTAATCAATGATAAGCGTCCTTCACATTCAGTTGCCTCTGTCTTGGCCTTGGTCTAATACTCTCTGCGAACTTCTTGTAGGTAACAAGTGTTTTGTATGATCCAACCTATTTGTTTAGGTTTTTGAAGCTTGTTGCCCGTATCTGTCATATTAATGTTTCATGGGCTTTAATTTTATAATGTTGCCTCAGTGTTCATGCACACCTTAATGATTGAGACGTCTTTGTTCACACCAGTTAGATCATGATTAACTGTGTCAAGTATTTAATTCTTCCAATATGTTACCTTGGGAATACATCTATGTGGTGAATGTCATTGTTTTCATTTATAATCACAATGTAGATACTCTTGTTCTAGCATAGGGAGTAGTAAGATTGATCCAGGATCTTAGATAATAGTGTTTTTTGATAAATAAATAAAAGTTGCGAAGGTAGTTATAAAAGGTCTTTCCATTATGCCAGTAGGTGAGGCAATGTAATTTACCTTGTGCTAAGTCCAATTTCATGGTTTGGGTGCTTCCCAATGCTTAGTCGTCTGTCCTAGCAATTGCATGTGATACTGCCAGTCTGAACTATGAACTTATTTTCTGGAAGTCATACTGTCAATTTTGGATTTCAGTTTTCGGGATATTGGTTATGAGTCAGCGTCGGTTGCACTAAGCATTTGGTATCATGGAAAAACATGTTTAATGGGGAAGAAGCTGGATACGTGAGGAAAACTGTTGCAGTTTATAACTAAAGGAATGCCTAAACTCCCATTTAGTTTAACTTTTAAATTTCCACAAAAACATGTGGATTGTGGACAGAAAACCATAGGATGCTAGATAGGAAACTTGATAATTTAGCCACGCTTTCTCTTGAGACGGGGAAGTAACTTGCAAAAGAATATTGAAGATTATTAGACGTTGATCTAATCAAATATGTTCTCCTTTTGGTCAGTCAAATTGGAGAGGAGAATTTAACTACGAGTGGGATTCAAATCTTAGATGTCACTTCAAGGTTGTATACATGCTGACTCACCGATATTGTTGCCATTGATTTCTTGATGACGGTGGGCAAACTAGTCTTTGAGAAAAGTTCTAACCCTATATTATTAAGGCCGATACCCCAGCCCATATTATTCAGTCATGCTCGTAGGAAGATTGGCATGGATTAATTAATAGAACACTGCGGTAATTTTACTCGTTGGCTAACATGGCTTCAATGCTTCAGTCTCAATTCACACTCATAAAACAAATTGTCGACTGATTATATAGACAATGGCATGGTGCTTGTTCCACCGAAAGTGTGACAGAATTGTAATGTTCGAGAAGACATTCGTAAATCTCTTCAGTCCCTAGCGGGGGTAAACTCCGCAATGTCCTCAGTGATGAAACTTGTGCTCTTGAAATCAAAGTACACAATTGGTAAGGGTTTCGAATGTTCCATGGTCAAGAAGATTCACCTAGACCCACTGAACTCACGTGGTGGCTCCCGAGTTTAGCGGGTACGTTCATAGCCATCTTGACTCGTTCAGTTAAAGTCGTCCTCCTGTCGGAAACAAATTTCAGTTGTCTCAGGCAGGTCTCCATCATTCTCCTCTTCTCGATCGGTGCACGCTGCTGCCATGTATCCTGCGATTTGTGTAAACACAGGATAATGCAGAATGTCTTCTGGAACTGTCAGGCGTCTGAAAAGTCTCTTCTGGAACATCGAGGACGATTTCACATGGGTTAACGTCGTCGTCGAACTGTCCCTTAGGCTCCCGGTGGATGAAACCTAGGGCGCACCAAGCTCCCTGCCTGAAACTCTTTTGAGCGCCTCCACTACTATTCATCATCAACGATGCAAAATTTCTCTTCAACTGTGGCTTTCTTCGTGATTAGTTTCCACTATCAAATATTACGATTTTGCCCTCTCGGATGGTCAGGTACATGACATTTTATGCAAGCCATCGGTGTATTGGACGAAACAAGGATGAGATGTGGATTAGGAAAGTACGATGCATATTCTGAGACAAAAGATTTTATTGCATTATCTTAAATGATGCTGTCATTATTATTATTATTATTATTTAATGATGGACCGATCAAATTTTTATTAACATAAATATGAGAGACTTAAGATGGGGTTAGTTGAAATAAAGGCTAAAGTCAGCGATGACTTTCGCTCGCTAATCTATCCGCAGTAAAAATTGGGGTTCCAGCGAACAGCAACTGGCATTAATGCATAAAAATTCGAAGATTTCAGTAAAAACGTTCATCCACTTTCAAAGGCGTTGCTCTTTTTTATTAATCCTTGTGAGCACAAAATTAGAATTTAGAATTAGCTTCTATGTCAAAAGTCGTCATTAGATGCAATTCTTGAAGAGGAAAAGATAGGAGAAGAAAAGAATTGGTTTTCCTGAATAGTAACTAGAGACGCACGCAATTCCACCACATTGTATTCCTGAATTGGCAGACAAAAACCCCATATTTTAATGAATTATTCCTTTTTATGCGTGGTAAGTTTTTATCGGTTCAAAAGAAAAGAATTAAAATCGTCCATCAATTTGCAGCTCACATAAAGCGAAAGTCAATGCGAAGATAATGCACAAACAAGTCAACATTTTAAGAGATTCACCGCCCAAAAAAATAAAATTACCGAAAATGGTATTCTCTAAGATTCTTCAATTGAAAATAATATTTCCAAAATAAAAAAGAATTTCTCTCTCGATTACTTAAAATGGGTAGAGCAACAAAATGTCGCTTGTGGAACACTCCCCATGCCTTCAAGCTTTAAACTCGTTTGTCGGATGACAAGATTGAGAAACAAGTGGAGAGAGAGGTCGCAATTGCCATATTTCCCTTGATATGAATATGCCATCTTACTTTTTGCCAAGACGCCCCCCCCCCCCCACCTTTTTTTTTCTTTGTTCCCTGGTGCTATTGGCTTAGAGCGACAATTTTTTCGCGCAATTAATCCAAATGTGGACACTAACTTCTATAAATTATACCCCTTTTGTTTTGGTATTGGGTTATTGCAATTGTGATGATCGTCTTGGTACCACCTGGACGCTTCCTAGAAGTTTAGTCCTCTTTAATTGAATTTGATCGGTTTTTTTCCCCAAAAAAAAAAAAATTAATTAATTAAAAGGGGCGAATTTTCATTCTTCAGTGGATAAAAATCCAACATTGTTACCAGGGGAAGATTTTTAAGTCGCCAATTTGTTCGCGTTTGATTTGTGTTCTGTAAAACTTTTTCCTTGGCTAGTTTTTAACAATCTATGATATAATTTCTTTTAGCCATAATTTTAATTATATAAGTGGACTTAAGTCTGTCTAGAGATTGCGCCCTTGACAATGACATCTAAGACAAAGAGAGGTTGTGCGGCTAAGAGGAGGCGGGACTACCAATGCATCTGAATGAACCTGTGACGAGGGAAATTTCCATCCAATCCAAATCCCAAGTATGTGATATTCCAGTAAATTCTCAAAATTATGAGATCGTTCTCTCAACAAACATTTTAATAATTAAAACTTTATATTTTTATTTTTAAAATTTTAAACTTTACTTTTAAAAATAAAAGTGTAAAATTTATGAAAAGTAAAAAATATATATTTTTTTATCGCATATCACAATGAGCATCTGACGTGTCGTGACAATAATTTTCTAGAAGCACTGCAAAAAAAAAAAAAAAAAAAAAAAAACGACGAGAAGGACGATTGGTACAATTCCCGGGCATGTGCATCATGTTTGACGTTATCAATGTCCAGAGATTAGCCAGCAATCCTTTTCGATGTTCCAAAAAATAAAAAAAAAATAAAAAAACAAAAATAATGAAGAATCTAGCTTAGGCTAGCGATTGCTCTTGAAACTTTTATTTATTATTATTATAAGAGAAATTTTAATTAGCCACCAACCTACTTATGTGAATGCACATCGTAAAAGGATCGCATATCATTTTTATAATAAAAAATGTCCTTATAAGATTATGTTCACACCCTTTCTAAGGAAATAAATTGGTCAATATCTCGTACGAGAATGAATAGCAGAATTAGAATGATTTTAATTATCGCTCAGACATGATGGTCTTGAAGCAATCCGTACTGTCAAGAGCGCTTCACTTCACATGCTCATGGCCGAATCCCGGGATTATGATTAATCCTAGAATGTTTTTAATTACACAGCTCAGATACGATGTTCTGATGGAATTCGCGTTTCACATACTGCACTTATTGTGTTCACTTGTATCGTTGTAGCAGCTCTTTCAATTATTAATAAAATCACCCCATAATTAATGTTAAAATATGCTTTTTAGACTTAATTATGGACAATATTAATTTTTTTTGTTTGTCATTATGAGAATGTTTTATGTATGGGAAGGGAATCCCGTCGATGATTCCTATACTTGCTTACTACCATTTATGAGTGATCGTACCTACAAGAATGCAGTCACCCCATCAAAAGTGATGGATGTCCTTCTCTTCATTTCTCTCTCAGTTTTAACCATCTCTGTGCCTGTAAATGGTCCAAAAATCAATCTGCCGACGGCAAGAAAGGAGGCGGTAGTGTGTGGAGGGTGTACGAGTATGTGCAAAGGAAAAAAGGTGAAATGGGTTATGCCTGGCTCCCTGTATGCCACAAACATAGGCCAATCTTTTACGAGGATTGGTCCTTGCTGCTGGCATGCACGGCGCCGGGCATGCTCTCTCTTTTATTTCTTCTTGGTGCGTGTGCGTGGGCCTGCGTTTGCGGGGCGTATGCCTTCAGTGTTCTAAATTTACTTGTTATGCCTTCATTTGGCTCTCTGTTCGCTTAGCTGGTGAAGTATTGATTTTGATGGAAAACCTAACAAAAATAATAGTATTCTTGCTTTGGTCGCACGAAATACTTCAAAAAATTTAAAAATAAAATTACTAAAAGAAAAGGTTTCTTATTCTTATTTTTCCTCTCTTCCCCTTGTTTATGGTTTTTAGCGTATTTAAAAAACGTATTCAGGTAGTCAAGTTGGGAAAAATAGTATTATTCTACCTCAAATAAATATTAGGGTTTTATGCGAAACATTTTAAAAGCTGGATATGCTCGATCCTCCCATATCTTTCTTATGTAATGGAAACTACTTTTGCCAATGTTATCAAGTCATTCTTTTATGGAAGAAGTACAGATTTTCAGCAAAATTGTGTATGTCACACTGTACTATTATATAATTGTTGATGGCACATTTTTTAAACTTTTCGTATTGATTATCTGGTCAACCCGGTAGATCGAGTTAGTCGGCAACCCAGAATATAGGAGTATGGCCACCCTGGTGAACCAAGCTCACTCAAAAACCTTATGGTGGGGTTGCAGTGTCTAGACCACGTCCATGCTGTCTTGTCCCAGAAGCTCTGGGCCCTGGTGGGGTGATCATCATTCATCCGAATCATCCCCGACAATGAACGAAATATGAGGATTAAGGATACGTGGCTGTGTAGAACCAATCCCTTGACAGAAAACTTGAATTCAATCACTGGTTATCTTGAAGTTGACTCTAATTTAATTTGAGACTAAAAATTTATTATTGTTGCTAGTGTAATTCCCTCGGATTTTCCTAAGTGTTCTCACCGGAGTTGTCAACTCAAATGTCTCGTGTTAGGAAGTACAATAAAGTTGTTCAAAATTGCTGTAACGGCATTGACAAGGCTAACTGGCATCTTATAGCTGGGATCAAAGTCAAGGAAATTGTGAGCTTGTCGGCAGGATTTGTAACACAAGCCAAGACCATCCGGATGCAGTTCCCGAAGAAAATTGACAAGGCCCTTGTCAGAGTTTATACAGGGAAGCATGGACTTCATCAAGATCCACCGGGTGATATAACTTCCACCACTAAAAGTTCTGAGAGAAAGGCAGAAATTATGAAGAAAACAGCCTAGTACTTTATTTTTGCAGCGAAAGCCGCAGTAGTGTTTTAGGCCTTGTAAATTGATTACCAATTCGTTCCATTCCACTGTAGCTAGAGATTTGCAGAGAGAGGTAGAGATTTTCACAAAACTGATTACATATAACCTTGACAGTAACAATCAACTTCATGCAACTGCAGATTGTTTTTACCCAAAAAAAAATCAGGGCAAGGAAATGCTATCTCGCCAAACTGAGTTTTCTTGGCAACTAAGCATGTTAAGATCACATGCAATGCAAGCTGTTATTTCAACCGATTGGAATAGAAGTCACACTGGTATGGGGCTCTTAATGGCTGGAGATCTTGGGAAAAATTACCGATATCGGTGTTTGAGGCATGCTCACGTGAGTCAGTAGACCATTGTTTGGTCCCCCAGTAATCTGATGATGCAACAGGCAGACCCTGGGGAGTCGCATGCTGAGAGGACAAAGGCATGCTCGCATGAGTTGTTGGGAAAGGTTGGTCAAGTGGCAATTTTGGGTCACACGAAGCCCACAATTTAGTTGACAGAAGAGAGAGAGCACGACTAAGATTCTGATTTGAATCCGCATTGAAAGAGAGAGCAGATTCTCCTAAACCTGAAAAAGTTCAAGCATCAAATAAAGCATATGAATCAATTTTAGAAAAAGTAACATTACTCTTAACAAAATTGAAAGGCCTTCCACAATGGTGCCCCATGTTGATTTATACCATGCATTCTCTTTGAAAAAGTTTAACACTCGTTAACATTTATGCATTATTATACTCATCCTTCACTCATTAGGAACCTGCAAACTAAACCATACTTGAACATGCATTGGTTGCGTTAGTATGATCAATTCCCCACCAAAGACATCCAATAATACTTCATTTCAAATGACACGCTACTTCTTAAGTGTCCGATTTCTATAGTCCACCACCACCAACAACAATAAAGCCTTGATCCCAAATTTAATTGGGGTCGATTACATGAGCCTTTACTTGCTATTCCATATGATTATGCACTAAGTTACGAATATTTTCTATATCCTGTTCTATGGTCCACCAGGGCCCTCTAAATAATGAATCATATTATCTTCTTAATCATACATTAGACTCTCAACCTCCTTGATGGCTTCCAAGTCTAAACCTTTCAGTTAGACTATGAAACTCAGATTGATGAAAAATTCAATAAAATCTTGGGTTCTTTTAGAGAAAATGGAAAGCAGAGTGTTGCTGGATCTTCCAAACATGGTTGAATTTCTTTTCAGGGCCATTGGTCAGTATGTAGTATATCGACTTATCAAGTGGGCAGCTATGCTTAGGATTTCCCAATAAAATTATATAACCAATCAACAACAGATAAATATAATGCAATAATTGAATGCCTTGTATCTAATAGAGCAAAAGAAACCTTGACTGGGAATCTCAGATGCAATGCCTTTGTTCTTGGATGGAATGAAGCTATTGGAATCACGACGATCTATAAGGCTGGAATTAGTCAGCTCCTGGCCAGGTGAATAAAGCTTCCCAGCCATACCTCCCATTTTTGCCGGCTTCGACATATATTCTTTTGTTACCATGAACTTAGACGCAGAGGAACCTTCTAACGTTAAAACTTCATTGGGCCTGGCATGAAGAATTTGGGCTGCGTTCCAATCAAAGTTCACCTGTTGCCGTCTATCTGCATAAGTTAACCCTTGTCAATATTGAAGTTGCACGAGTATAGAATGCCAACAATTTCACTTGCATAAGAGTCTGATAATCCTAAGTCTAGACAATGTGTTGAAGAACAATATTGTAGCCACGCCCATGAGTTATGAGAGAAATTGGATGGGCAAGAATTTTGGTGCGTTGCATCTGCAGAGTTATATCAAGCACAATTAAAGGAACTCTCTTTAAGAAATGCATAAATGTAAATAAACACAAATGTGAATAACATGTTATGTGCACAGGCCGAAAAGTGTTAGAAATCTGTAGTTTAAAACAGCACCATATAGCATTGCAGACAGTCTGGCAGGTTCTAACTGGACTGATCCTGGCTGGGGCTTGCGGCGCCTTGCATTGTGATCAGAAAGACGCCTGCGACAGCTTCGTTTCTTTTCATCAAATTCTGACAGACCATGGAACCTATGACAAGAAAATCACAATTTTTCAGATCATCAAAATTGATTGTAAGCAAGGACTTCCTATACTTACTCCATGAAAGTTTCCATGAATCCATATTTTTAATGAAAGATGAGCAAGATGAATCAACACAGCAAGCAGCGACTAAATGTCACATCTGCATAACAAACAGAGAGTAAGATGAAGCTTCACCTACTACACTGCTGGCAAAACCTGCATTCTACACCAGCCACAATGACCTTTGGGAACTTTGAATGACTTTCACAAACTCTATGTTTCCGATGGTATTCTTTTGCTGAAGAGAGGTCCATGTCACAGCCTTCTACCTGGCAGCGTGAGGCAAGTGTACCCTGGCAGCAGGACTTGGATCTCTTAGCTGGAGTAACAGAAGACCCAGGAGCAGTGGAAAGAGATGAAGTCTTAGCATTAGACCCTGCACAAACATCTTCAAAGTATGTCCTTTTACCAAGCTTCAAACTGAGCAAGGGCTCAACTGGGCCAACTGAGGCCCCAAGTGTAGAAGAAGTAACAGTTGGCCTTTTTTTAATAACTTTTTTCTCATTGCTGAAATTATCTGGCATAGCTTCAGAGGCCTCCAAAGTAAATTTGGGTGCTTTCACTTCTCCAGTGTAAGAAGAACTGATGGAAGCTGGTTTCAAGCTCTTTGACAATGAAGCAAGACCCAAATCAGAGCCAGAACCACCGTTACCACTAACTCCCTCGCATGAATAGAAAGACCCAGAGTCAATGTCCCAATCAGCTGCTGGTAGCTTCTTTGGACTCTCTGCATTTGTCGCGTTGAACGTAATGAGGCTCTCCCAGTCCCATCGTATTGCAGTTTTGAATTCCACTCCATCAGTCAGTGAGCTCATAGAATTACCTCACAGTATTTTCTTCTTCATATTTTGTGCAAAGCAACAGATCGTCAGACCCCGAGAATATAAAATTTAGGTTCACATGACTTGTTGAACATAGATGATGCTAGACTCATGATAAAGATTAAATGGGAATACAAAACTCAGATGATCCCAGACACGACACAAAAGTTAAAGATTGAACCTTTTGTCAGAGCTCAAAATAATTGATAATGGACAAAATGGCAACAAGCAGATTTAACAGTACACACACAGCACATAACCTAACATTCCAAGAACAAAGCTTACCTGCAAACCTCACGCCCTAACCAGACTGTCTTCCCCGTTTATCTAAATAAGGAATGCTAGTCCCTTATCCTTCGTCGCAAGGTTTGTTCAGATCTGCTTGTTCCTTTTGCACAACACATCCACTAGATGCTCTTCAAACGCAACAAACTCCAGAGACCAAAGAATTTAATAGTGCACCGGACACACTTGACCAATCTAGGAGTAGCATACACTGAGAAAGAAAACTGATCTGTAACTCAGAAACCCTCTTTCAGAAGTCAATTTTCACATCCACAAACATATGAATCCAACAAATTAACTTGAATATTTCAAGCTTTCACATACATGAAGTTTCCCAATACCAAGAGAGTGGTCTACGAAGGTTTTTTTTTCTTTTCCTTCCCTCCACAGAGGCTAAGACAAAGAGTCAAACCATACCAGTCAAAAATAACCTTCCTTTCCTTGTATTATCCCAGTTCACTTATCCAGCACTGACTTTTCAGCTCTCCAGTCCAATACAAAAGCAAAGAAGTTTCAATCACAGTAAAAACTTGCACTTGTTCCCCAGTTGCCTGCAACACCTTGTGGTCAAACACCCAGTTGGATTTATCCTTTATTTTTAAGGTTTTCCTGTAAAAAAAAAAAAAAAACGCTCTCCTTCTTTATGCCTCTCTCTCTCTCTCTCTCTCTCTCTCTTCCTCTCTCCACCCAATTACAACAACCGAGAACTAACTCCTATGAATGGAAATGTTTCACCTTTTACCGTCAAGCATATCAAATGATATGAGCAGTACTGTATAGATATTTATCCAGACCCACCCAATAATACACATTCAATGTGTTTGGGCTGATCACAGACGTAGGCCCATGAACAGGACCTGCAGACAGCTACCGATCAAAACAGAATACGACTGGATAGACATGCTTTTTAGTACACTTATAATACACGATTGATTAAAAAGAAAAAGCATACAAATTGGAAAAAAGAGTTTAGAAGGTAGCACCTCGTATTATTTACTGTGATATGTGATATTTTTATTCATAAATTAATTATTTTATTAAATATATATATTAAAGAGTGTATCTATAAAGTATTTTCCACCAAAGTATGTGTTTTACAACAACTTCATTGGTGAATCAGTTTCCCCCACCCCACAAGCCTGATGGCCGCATATATGATTCCCAACAACAACATTCTAAAACCCAATCACAAGAAAAGTTCAAATAGCTAATCACAGTAAAAGGGAAATGTAAATCAGAATTCACCGATCACACACAGCCGCATAAAACCAATCAAATATTGCTTCTTTTTCACAAGAGACGACATCGTTTGTCGACCAGCACTTTCCTGTTAAAGAACGGAAAAGAAAATTGAAGGAGCATCTTTCTTTTCCTTTTTTTTTTTTTTTTTTTGTCTTTAAATAAAGTTCAAGCATCAATCAATCATGGAAGTATCCAGAGAATGATGTTTCAATCTGAGCCGCAAATATCATAGCGTTTTCCCCAAATTTAGAAAAGGAAATTATTAAAAAAAATCAACATACTATTCCAGCCAAAATAAAAAATAAAAAAAGAGAGAGATTTCGGCCATCTCTGCTGACAAAAGTCAAAAACTTTCTTACCCTTTAACTGGAAGAACAGTTGTTCTCGATGGATGTAGCTGAAGCAGAAAAAAACAAAAAAGAGAAAATAAAAAAAAGATGAAAAATATTTAAAAAAAAAAAAAAAGGAGAAAAGTAGAAACTTTTTCTTTTTTTTTTTTGGGGGTATTTCTCCACTAAGTGAAGTAATAAATGCTTCGTCTGGAGCATTTCAGGAACCGAACATGGTGCGCTGGACGTTTACCACTCGCGGCCAATGATGTTTTTTGGACGGTCTTAAAAGGTCGTCTTGTCAGAACACAGGAGTGCGAAAATGGGGTGAGCTGTAACCGAGTCACGTACCAGTCGACTCGACCTGCCTCGAACTCTTTGATTAATTGGGTTTTCGGGAACTTTTGGGCTCGGAAAACAATATAAGCGACAACAAATAGTAATTTTGCACGCGGCGCCTTTCTTCTCTTTTCTTTTCTTTTCTTTTTTATTTTATTTTATTTTATTTTGCCCTTTTCCTAGAATAATGTTATTGTAAGAGGAATGCCACGTTAGAACAAGCTTCATTTGAGATGGCATTCCGGGCCAGATGAGTAGGCACTTTTTTAAAGCGACCTATAAATCTAGTCCCAACACGTGGCTTCATCCCAAAATCACTGGACCACGTTGGCTCGGACAACAACAGTATCCTAACGTGGGCACACTACGAACACAGTCTGCGACAGAAGATCGATGTTTGGTGCTTCTAAAAAGATGCAGATCCTCGCTTGTCCCACCACCCGCAGTCCAACAAAGTCTTTTTATCAATCAAACAATGGAAATAGACCGTGGGCTTTCAAATAAAGTGGTAACCTCAATTCTGATGTCCACAACATGTTACCCTCGTTCTTTTCTTACAATAATTATCCATATTTTCAATCGGACATCAATGGTGGGTTGGCTTGAGACTTGGTCTGCATCTCTCGCCCGGTTTCAATTTGAGTAGCCTTCGCATTATTTTTGCCGGAAGGCGATTTTGGGATGGCGTCCACACTTCCGGCTCTCTTGTAATAGGCAACATTGGAAGCTTCGTGGTTGATTCTTTATATCTTCTTCGATTTCTTTGGCTTCCTTGCTCGTCATAACACAAGCAGTCTGTAAATGCATATTTTTGGCGATCCCAAAATTGACTTTTAGGAACTCAAAATGGCTAAAATTCGGCAATTGCCATCAAACAGATTCTTGATTGAATGGTAAGTTTTGGAAAATTTTTAATCAAACTTGATCCATCAACATGACTGACCTCTGTAGACCCGGCTCATATGATTGTTATCATTGCTGTCATTTCGTGACAGTTAGGATGTTGACCGGTAGATGAATACTCACGACACAACAGCTGCATCTTTGATTAAAGGATGCGTAAGGAGCCACCTGCCAAGCCGAAATTTCTTCCATAAATCAGATGCAGTGTTTTTCCAACAACCTCAATCCAATGGAAAATTATTAAGAAAAAAAAAAAAAAAGGAAGAGAAAGCTTGCATGCTGTACACGTCCTTATGGTATGCCTTTTGAATTGCTGTTGTTTGTATATACGTTGCAGGTCTATGCTACGCACAATTACTCCCGGCCCCAACCATGTTAATGCTTTTTATTGAATGGTTGCGCTGCTAACCCTCAAAAATCACAGTGTGCTGTTTGCTATATACGCACAACGATACCGTAATTGATCTTACTCGAAAACCTTTGTAGTTGATTGATTCTTCCATTCGATCGACAGTGTAGATGTCCAATCATCGTCTATGTACCCAGAGTCACCGGTATGTAGCCATCCATCCTTCTCAATGGTCCTGGCACTCTCTTCCTCATTATTGTACTAACCTGTAAACTGGTAATGAAAAGCCATTTGACCTCAACATCTAATGTCATTGTGATGGCAGCAGCAACACTAGGGTATGTACAACGTTTGATTGGAAAAATGATGGCGTGTGCATGATCACACACGGATGAAAGAGCATCCTGAGTGAGTGTTCTCTTGCATGGCGCATTGGCCTTTTAGACAAATTTTCCCGTGAGTGTTCTTATGGAGGGGATCGACCGGTGTCAGGACCAACAAACTTGATTCCCACATTCGGACGGATGAATCTTGTTGAGTTTCTCTCTGCAATGACACGGACTTCGTTAGGATCCCCACGTGTCGGTGTAATGCAGTTGTGCTCAGTCTGTCCGTATGCCTAGTCAAAAACAAGTCAGCGGATACGTAATTTTCTTTAGCATATGGGCAGAATACACTCACTCCTGGGGACTTGGACACCAGGGAATTTGTTAAAAGAAGCCCGCAAGGGGGTGAAATTGCAGATGGCTATTCTTTTGTGAGGGTTTGTTGAGTTATGTTATAAATTCTGACCCCATCCAACGGTATCTCACATAAACCAAGCACAGGCTTAGTTTAGTTTATTATAAGAGTACCAAGTTCTTGGAAGGAAAACTGGAAGTACAAATTCTAACTCCCTCAAATTCTCACAAAACTTGAGTTTTTAATTTATGGGCTCTTAAAGAAATGAAGGAAATATGCTAACTGCGCTACTAAATATGCGCAGCATCTAAGAAGCACCCACCAGGGAAAAAATAAAAAAATAATAAAAAAAAGCCCTAAGGCCCAGCACAATTACTTGGAAAATTAGAAGTGGGCTTTAATGTGATGTTGGTAATGGGCTTCAATCCCTTCTGGGCCTTTACCCTAGTAAATGTTTTTTTTTTTTTTTTTTTTTTTACGATGAGAAATCTTGTTCAAATAATCTTCATAGTGTGGCACCTCACTGCTGCAGCTCCTCACTGGAAACATACGCTATTTTTCTTTTTAAAAAGGTTCCATTATGGTGCTCCGTATTGCAATAGGAGGAAACATCCTTGTTCTTTGGTAAAAGGAGAAAAGACTACACAAATGTGTTGTTTTGACTTTGGGTGTTTTTTTTTTTGAGATATAAATAAAGAAACTGCTGCCTCGCACATAATTCAATACATATCGAAAGAAAATTAGTATTAAAAATAGCTAATCGAAAGCCCCACTAGAGGCCAATTCAAAAAGTTTTCAGACCGGAGAATGAATGCCCACGTAAAAGAAGAAAATACCATGATGATGATCGTGATCATGATGAACCATGATTCAGTTACCCACCGCCCACCCAATGACCAAAAATCGAAATATCAAAGCTTCTCTTCTCTTCCCCAGACAATTGAAATGATTATCCACCACAGCCCCATCTCTTGGGTTTTTGAGAAACCTAATCATTAGAAAACACAGATCTCACCTATTACCTCAACTTTTTGCTTCTATTTATCATCATGACACAGACACTCTCCTCCCTCCCTCTTCTGTTCCAAAATGTTGATTTAGATACATAACAACAGAAGATGCTAGAAACGGGGAAAATAATAATAATAATAATACTAATAATACAGTAAGCTTTTTAAGTCCTACAGTTGGGAGTGGGAGGTAAGGCTGTTGTCAACATGATCACTGTATTCTTCCACCCTGCCTCGTAAAGCAACCAACTCATGTTTTGTCTTTTTTAAAAAAAATAAAAAATAAAAAAGACGGAACACCTTGGGAGCTTGATTGCTAAACCAATGGAGAGAAAGAATGAGAGCCAGATGAAACCAATGGAACGGTGGAGATTCCAATTTGTAGAATAGAAAGCTAATATTCAATTCACTGGGACAAAGTGGCATTTCATTCATGGGATATCAGAGAGTTTTATCTATAAAACATCTTAATGGGAGTTTTAATTCGATGAAATCTTTATCAATTATTTAAGCATTCCGATATTTCTGATACTGTTAGAGTTACCGAAATAACTTGATATCATCACATTTTATTCAATGAATAGATGAATATGGACTCCCTTTAGCCTGTCAAATAGCTTAATTCAATGCATTACTTAGAATTATAAATAAAAAATAATATTAATAAAAAGAAGAAGAAGAAGAGGAAACTTGGAAACTATACCACAGAATAATCAACGTAATTTAGAGTGCAGTCATTCTTCATTTATGGTCGCCACAAATGGGGTTCTAGAATCGAGATGGTTACATAGAATTTTGCTTTCCAACTTCTCTTCGGGAGATCGACAAGTCAGCTTTTGGTGTGCCTTCTGTTCTTGGCCCTAAAAATTGGCAGTGTTTTAGAAATCTTCGAAGATTTCCAAGCCACGCAATAGAATGACAGACAACGTTAGGTTGAAATGCGCTTTCACGGGGAATGATTAAACGTGTTATGATTTGCATGTTAATTTACAAACCAGGCAAACAGTAGTTTTGAGTTCCAAGTTTCAAAAGCATGTCGTACTTAAATTCCCAGCTGCAAATTCAAGGCTTCTGTCACTGTTTATTCTTTGCTTTTATCTTCCCGTATATTTTTTTGTTTTTTTATTTTTTTTTTTTTAAGATAAACGTGAGAGATTTATATTTAAAATTTTAATAAATTTATATAATAAATTTGTAAATATTAAATTATATTTTAATTTAAAATTTTAAAATATTAAATTAATATAATATTTTTATTTATATATTATTTTTTATTTTTAATATATATTTTTAAATTTTTAAAATATATAATATATATATATATATTTATTTAAAATTTTTATATTTTTTTTTTCATATTTTGAGGCGTTAAATTATTAAAATATAAAAAATATTATGTAAATAATAATAATAATAATAATAATAAATATATTTACTTAAATATATTATAAATAAAAATATTAATATAATAAATATAAATTAATTATATTTTTTAAATTAATATAAATAAATAAAATTGATTATGTATAATTATTTTAATATCTTTTTAATTATTACGTGGCTTAATAAATATGAGGATGTAATAATTTAAAAAAAAAAAAAGAAAAATCAGAACGTAATCTGACGTACCAAATACCAGTGGGTGAGCAGGAGGAGAGAGAAAAAATCCCGTTCTTTAAAATCTTATTGACTTAAACCTCTGGTTTTAATTTCATTTTCATTTAAGCCTCTCTGTTCTGTTCTGTTCTGTCCTGTTCTGTTCTTGTCCACTGCGTCTATTATTGTTTGGGCTGAGAGTGAGAAACTGCTGTGCTCCGGCTGGGCATGGTAGAGCTGGCCATGCTTATCGGTCAGTTTCAAGACCTCTTCAATCTCTACGCATCTGCTCCTCCTCCTCCTCCTCCCCCTCAGCACCGCCACCACGACAACCATGACAGGTCTCTCTCACTCTCTCTCTAGTTGTCTCTCTCGCGATTGCGTGATGTTTCGTGTATACTATATATGATCATACTCTGGTCTAACATTCTTTCATTTTTTGCTGTCCCTATCAGTCTAATTGATTTTCTCCAGCGTTTTTTCTTTTCTCTGGACATCTTAATTTTGTGCTTAGCTTTCCCGAATTCCGATGTTGTTCTGAGTTGGGCGTCTTGTCTTGTGGTTACTTTTTGAATCGTTAGGCGGTTCAGTGTAATTATGTTTTTTTTTTTATCTCTCCGTGTTTGGTAAGTTCGGTGACTTGGAGACTTTTTTTTTTGTCTCTCCTGCCTTGTTCAGCTAGGCAATGTGGGTTCTATAATTCTTGTGCAACATTCTGTTCTCTCTGTTTAGTTGGCTAAAGTTACTCTAACTCTATTATGTACAGGTAGTCAAATTCCAATCATTTCTTTGATTTTAGTTTCTTTTTTCATTTTCTTTATACAAAGAAATCAGTAATTGTCTGTATGACTGTATTAGGTAATTTTCTCTCCTGGTCATATTGGGTTGTGACTGAGTTTTACTCTTGGTAGTCTTTTTTCAACCCCAAAAAAAAAGGAAAAAGATCCATTTTTTTCTTGCTTTTCTTGAATGAATGGCGTATGATAGGCATAGATTACTTTATGGGCTCAAGATATGTGGCTTTAGGTATTAGTTCTCGGCCATTTGTAATTTTGTTGGAGATCATGCTTAAATTGTTGTTTTCTTTTTTTTTTTTCTGGATTTATTAGTACAATCACCCTTTTAATTCCCCACTCTATCCTATCCTACGAATTAGTTAAGGGAAGAGGAGGAAAAAAAAGACATTAATATGCTGGTTTTGTAGGACTGAGGTGGGGATATCCTATAACAATGGCAGATATTTTGTTGTGTTCCTCAATGGCTATCCGGTTCTGTGCTCAAGAAATTTATGTTATTTGTCTCCTCAAACAATTAATCAATAGTTGGCCATACAAAGATTTTGTTGTTTTCCCAGTTTATGAATTGATAATCCACATACATTTAGCAGAGAAATAGGTTCTCCGATGTTATTTGTGCACTCAGCTGCCATTCATGGCAAGGCTCTTTTTTTTTTTTTTTTTCCCCATAAAAGTTATTTTAACTTATAGCCTAATGTACCAGGCAAGTAAAGTTATTGATTGATTTGCATCCCTTTACAAGGAAAACTTTGGAATGAAAGTATTGGTTAATATCTTGGTCTTATTGTGGACTGCTAGCTGGGATGATTGATCATTCATTATAGACTGTTGCATACATTCATGCTTGGAATCTTCCATGTTTTGCAATGGAGATGGTTAAGCAGCCTTCAACTGGCTTTTTCCAAAACTTCTAAATTCACAATCTAATCATGGCTAGAATCTGTTTCTGTGCTTGAATGTGGTGTAGCTGGGCAACTTCTTCTAGTTATAATGAGTGTATAAGCACATCAATTGATTACATATCTGCTTTGTTTGAAGACTGTAAATTTGTACTATTGGATATCTAAACATTAAATAAACTATTGGGTGAAGAAGTTTGAATCATTTCACCTGCACATTTCTTTGAATTATGGGGCAGATATTGATTATAGCAAGGGAGGAAACCTTCCATGATGAAATGAGAATGCAGTGCTTCATGACGTTCAATTTGCGTCATAATTTTTGACCTTTCGTTGACCTTCCCGTTGTCACTCCTCCCCATCCCTTTCTTTCCTTTCTTTGTCCCTGTCTGGTTTCACAAACACTAAATTTGGCATTATTTACCTTGCACTGAACTTGTTGGGTCCAGTTGTAAGGGGTTTTTGTTTGTAGGTCATTGCAATTTTTTCTTGACTTCATACTTAGCATTGGTGTATTGCAACATGTTTAACCTTAATTCCATGTGATTTTTAACTATGTTTAAATATTTTATTGATATTATTGTCAAGTATGTTCCAGGGCATTCATAATGCATATAAAACCTGGAACTTCATTTGTAAAAATTAAAATTGTCTAGCTTTCTTTTACAGATGGTGCGTCCTTAATATGGATGATGGCTCTGCAGATGACTGCTGTGGCCTTCTGTTGGCGGCTGGAAAAGCTGGGAGGTTCAAGGCATTGGAACCTAGCAAGCTTCCACCCTGCAAAAGATGTAGAAAGGAGCGAAACAGAGCAAAACTACTTGGAAATACCAACACGACTGAGGTCATGGAACAAGAAATCTGGAAAGAATTTCCAGAGGACCTATTTGAAGCTGTCATTGCAAGACTTCCCATTGCTACAATTTTTCGTTTCCGTCTTGTTTGTCGAAAATGGTATTCCTTGCTTAACTCTCAAAGTTTCTCTCAGCACTGTGCCCAAGTTCCACAGGCTGTTCCCTGGGTATTTGCCATCACGCATGAAAATGTGAACTCTGGAGCCATTTATGATCCTTCTTCCAAAAAATGGCACCACCCAACTATTTCGTCTCTGCCCACAAAGACGATTGTTTTGCCAGTTGCTTCGGCAGGGGGTCTGGTGTGCTTTCTTGATATTGGGCATAGGAACTTCTATGTCTACAACCCTCTTACTCAATCTTTCAAAGAGTTGCCAACCAGGTCAGTTAAGGTTTGGTCCCATGTTGCTGTGGGGATGACATATGAGAAGTCAATGAGTGGGGAATACAAGATCCTATGGGTGGGATGTGATGGGGAGCATGAAGTTTATGACTCAGTGAAGAACTCTTGGACTCGACCAGGGAGCATGCCTGCAAATGTTAAGCTACCACTATTGCTGAATTTCCAGTCACAAGCAGTTTCTGTTGACAGCACACTCTATTTCATGCGCTCAGACCCTGAGGGTATTGTGTCCTACAATATGGCTACAGGGGTGTGGAAGCAACTTTTAATACCTGCTCCATTGCATCTGAGAGACTGCACCCTTGCAGAGTGTGGTGGCCGGATAATGCTTGTGGGGCTACTGACAAAGAATGCGGCAACCTGTGTGTGCTTATGGGAGCTGCAGAAAATGACTCTCTTGTGGAAGGAGGTTGACAGAATGCCAAATATATGGTGCTTGGAATTTTATGGGAAGCCCGTTAGAATGATTTGCTTGGGCAACAGAGGTTTGCTCATGCTCTCCTTGAGATCAGGCCAAATGAACCGTCTCGTGACATACAATGTGATGAGCAGGGAGTGGCTTAAGGTTCCTGGTTGCTTGGTGCCACCGGGGAGAAAGCGACAGTGGATTGCGTGTGGCACAGCATTCTACCCATGCCTGACTGCCACAGCCTAATTGTCTCGCCTTGGTTTCTTGGGCAACATTTGTGTAGGTAATTTAGCTGCAAACTTTTGCTCTTAATTAGGCTCCGGCAAAACTTTCTTTGTTATTTGACGAAGCTAGTGAGACATGGGGTTGTTGATCCGCCAGTGCTTGTATAAACGTGTTAAAAAATAACTTTGAATTGGAAAGACTACGTAAGAAATGTTGTCCTGTCTTATTATTTATTTATATGCTTCACTTGGAATAAATTGTTGAATTCCTACTCTGCCACCTCCACCGCACTGCGAAGGGAGCTCGCCAATGATCATCGCCACATCTTACGGGGTCATGGCGGGGCTGGGCTTGGGTGCAAAGAGGATTCAAAAGAAGAAATTTTGACGCAGAGAAAATTCGGGAGTAGTTGAAACCCTGGTAGTTGCCGGTATCAACAAGGCAAATCCTTTGGGAGAAGCCATGTGTTGCCATTTTTCTCAGACGCAAGTTTATTTTTGACAATAGACAAAAAAGATGCAATTTTGCCTAGGGACCCAGCAAAATGCAGATCTCCATTGTTGACACTAACACAGAAAATTGCATGCTGCTATTTACATCTAATTCGAGTCTCCATAATTTGGCAGCGCACCTGCTACAGGGGTTTACTACTCAACAGTACGTTTGGTATATCCCTGAATCGTGTTGACCACTTCTTTGCTGTCCCGGTCGAGTTTCAAGAATCAGCAATCAAATGGATACAAGATGTGTGATCCCCTAGTTAAAGCCAAATCTGCACAGAGCAATAGTTGCAGGAAAAGAGGCGAGCTAGCAACAACAAATTACAGCACAGCGAGCAATTTAAACACTAATCGATCGAAAAGCTTATAAGATCAAAAGACTTGGCTGTTCTGAAATATTTCGCTTGTGCCAATTAAAAAAGTGATGCTTTAATGCAAAGCATGGGAGAGTAAAAATCAAAGCCTGATTGTGCACAATAGTTAAACACAACGCTGGAACTCCAAGCCACTAAAATACAATGCAAAATAAATCATTTAAGCAATACTTGAGATTTCTACCAGATTATCACCAACAACCAAAGACAATGTTCATTCATTACGCAGTCATGGTGAAGGGCAATTTATTATGAAAGTAAGTCCCTTCGGAACAAAAAAGACATGATGATCTAGTAAAGGTATTTTTCACGTATCCTACAGGCTGCTACTGTGAAATATAAACAGCACAACCATCTGCAGCCATCTTTTGCAATCAGTATCAGTGAACAACACTTAGGCCATGCCTCCGCTTGTCGCTGTCCTGATTATCTGGAATAGGGCTGCGGCAAACAACAAAGAAAACACGAGGAATGATCATCCAAAAAATAATTCTATTGAGAAGGAAAGAAAGAAAGACAGAATCAAACTCTCAGGTTGACAGAGTGACACATGAATCAATTAAATTCTTCAACTCAAGTTCAAAAGAACTTTCTCCAATTCTCCCATTAATTAAAACTGGATAATCAAAAGCGGGATGTTAAAAAAGATGCCAAATTTATTTCTCCATAAATCCATCTTGTTTGAATACAGAACTAATAGAACAAATCACAATTATAGAAAATTTGATATCGGCTGGCTACATGAATACTATTGTGAATTAAGTTTGAGAGTAGGATCTAAATCCCGTATTCATAGATTCCCAAGAAGTCAGCAGATTAATTTGAAAAAAAAAAAAAAAAAAACTCAGACCAAATAAAAATTAATTAAAGAAATAAAATCTTACAAGATCCAATGACAACAAAAACGAAGAATCCAAGCAAGATAGGGCCAACAGGATAGTCTTTCCCCTTCTTCGTGGTCGTATCGGGAACGGCTCCTCTCTTAGTAATGTTCTTCTCGAACTTCTCCACTTTTCTACCGGCAAGGCGCCTCGACGTCGTCTACAAAACAAATTATCCACCATTCAATCAAATCCCTAAACTTTCAGCGACTAAAAAATCAACCCCAATTCACCGAGTGATTAATCTGAGAATCGAATATTTTAAAACGCGATTCACAAAGAGAAGGACCAAAAAAAATAAAAAGAGGTTGAACGGAGATACCATGTTTGCGAGGGGAGATCCGGCGGCCGAAAAACGTAAACTGAGTCAAAGATCCGGCCGGCGACTTTCTTCTCTCTCTCTCTCTCTCTCTTCCACCCCGCGATCTGCGTGCGATTGTGTTTGTTTTAAAGTCGGTTACCTCTTAATCGATTATTTTATACTTGATCGTCACCCCCAGGCGCAGCGTCACAGCCTCCTCTCTGATTGGATGCTGCGACGAACTTGGACGCGTGGCGAATAATCATTGATTGGCTATCCCCTTTTTCAGCAGTTACCGAATTTTAAGCATTAACTAAATTTATGTTCGAAGGAATTAGTAACAATTCCTTTTTAAAATACAATTCAAATTTATTATTATTATTATTTTGAAAAATAAGTTGGTGCAATTACCATACAACTCACAGTTTCTTACCCGGAACATAAATTCGCAGTTTTAGTTGATACTTAACACAAATATGAAAAAAAAAAAGGGACAATTAAACGAAGCAGTTGGGTTGCGCGTGGACTCATTCGTCCATACAAAATTGTTGCAACGAGATTAAAGATTTGTAGACTCGGTCGTAAGAAGATGCAGTTATTATTATTATTATTATTGTTCTTTTTTGTATTTTTCGATGCAACCCAAGCGGGATTCCTAGAGTTGACTTGTTTTACGAGCTCGATCTCGAAAGTCACGTGTTTGTGTTTTCAAATTTGGGGTTAAGATATAAAATTAAATTTGTGATTTTAAATTTGTTATTTATTTGAATTTTACCGAAATTTCTCCTCGGTTTTTATAATTGTCTGTAGCCTTGTCGATGACGATGATTGTAATGCTGCCATCGGACGGAGAGTCTATCCTCGTCAGCGGGGATGCCGAAGACGATAAAGAAGAGACAATGCACTGGTGTCAGATTATTGTTCAATAATCACATCACGACAACACAGATGATGGGAATCTGGGACTTCACGAAGCAAAGCTTAACCGAGCATTAACTCCAGAATTTGGGATATTCTGCACTCCATCCAACCTTTCACAAAAGTGCAGTTGTTCGATCAAAAGCACGAGGGCTAATCTAAATAAAATGTAGCACAAGTGAACGAGCTGTGGAGCACAAATATGTTGGACAGGATGATATAAGCTTTGTTGAAGGAAAGACAGAGAAAAGAGAACAATGAAAAGGCCAACCGATGCCTCCCATATCCTAATACTCGAAAGCAATGGAATCGGAAACTGTCATAACACCAGATTTCTTACAACGTTGGCTGTGTTCAAATCAGCTCACAATCTACACTATTACTCGGTATCTAACCTGAGAAAAGAACAGTACATGTCTTAGATAACAGTGAACAGCATATAATTATAACAGCAAAATATAAAAGAGAAAAAGAAATTGAAGAGATAGAGCATTGCTGCATAAGAAAGACCTATAGGCACTCTCAGCATGCACCCAGATTGGACATGCTTCATCGGCCCTCGAATGGACCAACTTTTGATATCCTAAAAAACAAGCCGCAGACCTGATTCTGAGACCTTGAAAGAAAATCCATTTGGCATGAGAAATGTAACAATAAACGTCCTCCTTTGAGCTGTGGGAAATTTTAAGAAACATGAAAGTTTGCCTTATTTTTAGCTTCAGCTGTCCATCAGGGGACTTGACTGAGATGTACCCCGCATGACATCCAGACAAAATTGCGGCCCCCATCTTTTCGCCCAATCCGATGAACGTAATTCCAGTCTGTTTTATGCCCAGTCAATGGATCTACCCACATCAAACCAACATGATGTTAAATTCAACATACTGTCTTTTCTACTGGACATTTTCCTTCCTCTTCATAGATTTTGCTGCATCTTCCAAAATTTCTACTTCATTATCCTCACAATCTATCTTCATGTCCTCCCCATCCTTTTCAAATTTCATTTCTGCTTCATTATCAACTTTTTTGTCATTATCTACCAACTCTTCCTCCTGCGGTTTATCTTCATTCTCCAGAGTCTCTTCCTCCTTGGCATCTGCTATTAAGTGAAGAAGTTCTGTTGGAGTAGCCGCTGGGTCCAACTCCCGGCAACCTTTTGGAGCACTTGGACCTTCTTGACCTGTAAGCAAGAATGAAGGGACATAATGTGAAAATCGAAACATCTCTTCCCTTGGAATCCTCATGACTTCCCTTGGATCCAAATGCTGGTGAAACACAGTCTTGAAACCAGAAACTTTGACCAAAGGTATAACAGTTACACCATATTCTTCACTATAGTCCTCAAGTACTTCGACCATTTCATACTTGTGTATCACCTCATCAGCAGTCAGCTCATTCCAGTCAGGGGACCAGTTGCGATAGAGAGCCCAAACATCTCCCTTCCTAGGATATACACAAATTACTCCCCGTGTACCCTTTGTCCATCTAACCTTGTGCGAAAAGGCATTAAGTGAATCATAAACCTCATGCCTGCCCACCCTGAAATCACCGCAGGTTTTTGAGAAGCCAGAACCAACCCAGTTTATTGGTCCCAGCTCGATGTTTGTTTTTGAATTAAGCCAACTGATTCGCATCTTAAATGGGTTCAAAGAAATCACATTATGAATTATGGCATAATATCGGGGCATTCCATCATCATCATCATATACAGCCCATACCTGATTTTCTCCAAAACAACTTTCAGTTCTATCCTTGTCAAAATCATGAAAATCGGGATCTGGGACGTTCATTACCATTTTTTCCAGAGTTCCTCCATCAACTTTTGAATCAGAGGTGCTTGGAAAATGTTTTCTGCTATGGACTCCAACCTCTGTAGACACTGGCCCACTAGAATCACTCTGATCAAGTAGGTCTTGATTTGTCAAAGGCTTTTGATCTCCATTATCAGATTCCTTGTTCTCTATTTGCTCTTTGGTTGCAGATTTAGCTAAAGCACCTGAGTCCCATTCGCTTAGCTTATGACTGATGTGTTTTTTAGCCTTTTCCATCAGCACGGTTTCGATTTTGAACTGGGAGGCATCCCTTGGGTTGTAAGCCCTAGTGATTCCGTTAACCCTAACTGATTGAAAATTATCCACCCTAGAACCAGTTAGACTCGACATCCCAGCTCTGACAGATCCAGTACAGGTTTGACTTGCAGCTTTACTTCCATCATTGCTTGGACCACTGTCTTCCATCCCTCTTCTTCTCTTTGTGGCATGTGACTGTCCACTAAAAGATACACCAGGCATTCTCTTGGAGCCATGACTCTTTCGCTTGACTGCCTGTGCTTCCTCACGCTCTCTTTTCACTCTTTCATATGCCTGCTGAACCACATTTGCAGCTTGAGCAGCCGTTGTAGCATTGGTTGCTCCGGAGAATGGACCCCAATGGAAGTTATTCTGATTATTTGAATCTTGACCAGTGAACACCCCTGCTCCAACGTTTGAAGAACCCACATTGTTCTTTCCAGACTTTAATGTGTTATTAGTGGAAGCCTGATGGCCTGAGTTGTGCCACTGATTAAAAAAGGCAAATGGGGCTGGTTTAGGACCATTGACATTCGGTGGGGCTGTTTCAACGGCTAAAAATGGCTCATGGCAACTGGGACAAAGGAGATTATGATTAAGATAGACTCTGAGATATTCATATTGCATCTTGCATCGATGGCAGGTTGTCCAAAATGTATTGGGTGTCGGCTTGTGTGATGGAGCTGGAGTTGAAGAATGACTGGTTCGAGAAGTATTCTTGTGTTTCTTTGCACCGGATTTGGTATAATTGCGGAAACCATTGGACCCTGGTTTTGTCGATGAAGCCCCTGATGGGGTTGGAACCTTTTGAAATACTTTAGCATTCCTCTTCTGGTCATATGCTGATCTCTTTGTCTTATCAGACAACAAACTCCATGCCTCAGAGATAAGCTTAAAAGCACCATCAGCTCCTAGAGACTTGTTTTTATCAGGATGAAGGATCAAAGCTAGCTTCCTGTACTGCTTCCGCACTGTCTCCTCATCAGCTTGTGGATTGACTCCAAGTATCCCATACCAGTCTGCTTCCCCATTTATTCTGTTTTCAGCAGAAACATACACATCAAGGGTTGCTATCATTTGAGAAATGCCCTCAAGCCCAGGATACAAATTTTGGGCTTTCAGAGCAAATTTCTTGGCCCCAGCAACATCCTTAGCTGAAAATTTCTTCTCAGCAATCTCTTTTGCCCTGGCAGCCTCATCCTTGTTGCATTCCATATCCCTCCACTGTCCCTTTTGTCTTGTTTTTCAATATATTTGTCAAGCCTTTTACACCAGAGTCACCAACAGATTCAGCAAAGCACCACTATGCAAGTTCACAAATTGGTTTTATGAATTCTGTGTTTTCTCATACTTCAGGAGAAGGGTCACGAGGAAGTTCATTCCCTATGGCATAAATGTTAATTAGAGAAAGATCCCGAAGGTGCCATAACACAAGCATAAAAGGAACACAGAACTTCTGGTCAACAAAACAAAACCAATAACAGCCAGCAGAAAAAAAAAAAAAAAAGGGAGAGAGAAAGAAAGAAAAATAGATTGTGACACATAAACACAAAAAAGTACTTAAAAATAAACCATTACCAACACAATATTCTTAGGTTTCTCATTTCCCAAACAATACAACAACGAAAGATTCCCAAGTTCTAAACTTCGAACTGAATCCACTGACAAATTAAACAAGTAAATAAATATATATATATATATAAAACCCCATTTCGACAGTTATTTTAGCAGACCGACATCATAGAAGCCCAGCAAGCAAGCAAACAAATAACTGGAGACAGAGATGCATCAGACAACATCTAAAGTTCGAGACAGAACAAAATGAACATAAAAATAGGCAGTGACACAGGAACACAAAATATATATCTCTATGTATATACCTAAAAATAAACCGTTAACAGTGAGATATTCTTTGGGTTCTCATTGTCAAAACAGTACAACAAGGAAAGATCCCCAAGCTATATACTTCAAACTGAATACAAAGACAAAATAATGTAATTAATATAAACGAATAAAGAAACCCATTTCGACCGTTAATTTAGTCGGACATCATCGAAGCCCAGCAAGCAAGCAATAAATGGAGACGAATATGCATCGGACAACATCTAAAGTGCAAGACAAAACAAAATGAACATGAAAATCAAACCAACAACATCAGCTGTGGATCTGCGTTAACAAAGGTCAATACCACCGGCAATTCTCCGACCAAACAATCGTAAATTCCAGGACTTGAACAAGAAAAATAGACCTACGAATTGGCGATCAGGGTATGAAAAAATAAATTAAATCAAGTATGAGGGGGATAGTATAATTACCGTAATTACAGAACTTTGAAGTTAATTGGACGTTTGATTTGAGAATCAAAGACAAAGAGACACCATGGGCAGACCCCAATCACCAGTTCTTTTTTTTTTTTTCCTTTTCTTTTTGTGGCCCTCTTTTCTCAAGCAAATCCCAAAAAATCCCCAAACTTCCTGGCCCCTTTGTGAAAAAAACCCCCAAAATAATAACCAAGATAGGCCTCTCACCAAGGGGAGACAGCACAAAAAGAATTATGAGACTATGGGTATGGGCCCTTTTTGTCATGAAAGATATTTTTTTTTTTTTCTAACCCTAGCTCTCTCTCTCTCTCTCTCTCTCTCTCATAAACAATATTTCTAACCATGGTTATTTTTCAACTTCAATTATAGGTTTATTACCTTACATTGCATATGGTTAGTTTGAATATTTATACGTAAAATAAATTTAATTTAAAGTTGATTTTCATAATTCATACTTTAAATTAAATATAATTAAAATAATTAATTTCAACTAAATTTATTTTAAATTAATATTAATTAGATTCTTTTTTTATATATATATAATTTTTATTTTTTAACTTTAAAAATAAGTTTACAAATAAGTTTACTACTTTATATTATATGTAACTATTTTATATATATATATAAATATAATAGATTTAATTTTAAATTAATTCTTATAATATATATTTAAGTTTAAATTTAGTTTAAACAAATAATTTTAATTAATATTTCAATTTGTATTAAATTAATTTAATGGTATATTTGATTTGGTTTAATTTATTTGATCTAAGTTTTTGTATAAAATATATAATATTTTAAAAGGAATTGTCACTTTTCCCTTAAAAAAAAAAATATAGAACTCTTTGATTTTTAAAGATTAATCATTTTCTTCATTCAATTTTATATAAAAAACTTGAACGCTAATAAATCACCTCACTCTAAGATTTTAGTAACTTTAATTTGAATTTGATTTAATTTCAATTTGAATTACAATAGTTATTATGTTTATTACATTTTGTATAAATTGTCGTGTAATCATGATTTGTCATAATATTGATGCTTAACTATGGTTAAGCATATACTAAATAAAATAATTAACTTTTCTCCTTTTTAAAAATGCTACCTAACAAGTTTATCTAAATTGAAAAAAAGAGTAACATATTGATTAAAAACAAGACTAATTAATTAAACTAATTTATTTGGATTTATTTGATATTTATATTCAAACAACATTATTAGTAATGATTTGCAAAATTTCAAAACCTCCACTAACCAAGATTAGAATAAAAATTAGTTAAATCACAATTGATAACTACACGTCAAGTTAATCAATTTAATTCATATTTATTAACAAAAAAAAAATTAATATTTACATTATATTCTTTCACATAGATAAAGAAAGTCAAATTTTATGTTTAGAATTATATCTAAAATAATGACAATAGGTTTACCATGAAAGATAATTTAAAATTAAAAAACTTTGGTTAAATCACAAAAAACTAACATACAAAGAAGTCTTGCATATAACTTGCAACTTGATATTATAAGTAGTAAGTTATTTAATTTTTGTAAATATTTTTTATTTTTAAAATTACAGTTAAATTGTTAAATATATTTTATTTAAATTATAAAATATATTTTTTTTCAACAATTTTAAAAGTTTTAATTTAACTTTAATCAAATTAATTGAATTGAGTGAATTGAACAATTTAACTTACACTTATACGCACGGTTACATAAAAATTGTGAGCCAAAATGACCAAATTGAACAGGGGATTTTTACTCAAGCGGCTAAATTCGGCCGGGTTGGAAATTCTATGAAAAAGTTTGACCTAATGGATCTTGAAAATCTCACAAATTTCACTTGTTAAGAAAACTTCCTTCATTCGACCAAAAAAGAAAAGAAAACTTCCTACGCATGTGAAATTTATAATTTCTTAGATATTCGAAATAGAAGAGATGCAATCCACTGTTACTTAATTATAGATAAATCCATATTAACAAGGATGCCAATTTTTTCTCTTTTTTACATGCCACCTAACAAACTCATTCAAAAGATAAGACAAAAATTCGAATGATCAAACTAAATTCAGTCTAAATGAATGTTAAAAATTTAGATATAATGATGCACTTTTGACTGTATGTATAATTGATTATACTTTTCTATTCATTAAAAAATTGATTGTAAATTACCAAATATGAGGTAATTCTCACATATTTTTATTTATAAATCTCAAATTTCTTTCTTATAATTTAAATATTATATTTTCAATATAAATATTTAAATTTTTAATTGTTAAAATATTTTTTAAAAATTAAATGAATATCAAAAAAAAAAAATGTGTGTTTTACTTCAATTTAAACACAATTAATGTTTTTCTATTTCTTAGCCATTCGTATGGATGGGACTTTTAATAAGATGGGAGTGATTATGTGTTTTCTTTTTTTTTCTTTGGATAAAAGATTATGTGTTTGTTAACTTAAGGAGAGGGCCCTTGCCCTCTTTTTTTTTTTTGTTTTTATTATTATTATTATTTTTGTCTTATTATGACTTCTATGTGCTAATCCCTATCGGTGTTGTACTTTCATTAAATTTGGGAATGAAGCTAAATTTTGGGCTCGTGCTTTGGTGCTGAAAGTGAACCCTTCGTTCTTGACTCAGGGCCTTAAAAGCCCAGGAAGCCCCCGTACGAGATTACAGGGCCGAATTTCTCCCAGCAATAGAAGATAGCAGTGACGTGAATGTTCAATTTCTAATTGTCATTGAATTTCCAAGATTAGCAACTTTAAGTTAAAGCCTGGAATTGTGGGGACAGAAAGTTCTTTACGTATTAGCTTTAAGATGGTCAAAACTCAGTCTCTTTGTAAACTGTTAGCAATTTGAAATTAGAATTTGGTTTCTGTGTTAGAAGAATATTGTCTGACCAGTAAAAAGTTTATAACAAAATTGAATTTCGTGTAACCAATTCAATTAGGTTTGAGATTGCAACTAATTGATATCATGGTCTCGTTCCGATGTGATTAAAGACAAGTTATTTACAATGACTCCGGGGAGTTAAAAATTAAAAATAATAATAATGATGATGAGTTCCGGGGGCATTGAGCCTTCCAACGTGGAGCCTTGGGTCCCGCAATCATTTTCAATTGTCAAATCCGTTTTGTCCTCGCCATCGGCGACGTGACAAGCTGGTCCTTTCACTCGTTCGTCGAGGAATTGCATTGGGGGATATGCGAGTGCTATGTGGTCAATTGCAGAGACTCTTTTTGGCTTTGGCTCACAGATTGGACTCTACTTTACAGGGACGGCAACGATGCGATTGGAATATCGTGACCTATTAGTATTAAAAAAATTTAATATACTAACGTGATTACGCGGCGCACACACATACATACATACATACATAGACAAGTTGTAATTTCTTTTCTTTTTGGCCCTGCTTGTGGAGATCGAGTGACCGTACATTGCACAGCAAAGAATACTTTTTCTTTGCTGTATATTAGGCTATGCCCCTGATACAAATTGGACAAAATAAAGTACAAATCCTCCTTGATATAAATGGTACCAGTCACGTTAAACTCAGATGTATTAAGGTTATTAGATCGTGTTCGCTTTTAATATATAATTGCGTACAAAAGCAGCAAAGAGAGGGTGTCCTGTGATTGGCATTGCAATTGCGGTGTGAGTCACCATAAAAGCCAGCAGATCATCTAAACCAATCATGGTTCAATAGTCGCATGGTGCGTGCGGCCCTATTCATATACATTTTTTCTTTTTTCTTTTTTTTTAACAATTTATCAATATTTATTCTATGTATTTCTTTTCAACTAAAATAAATTTTTATTCTTAAGAGTCAAGACATTAGGGATATCCCCACTACCGTGATATGAGACGGTCTTAGTATTAGCAATAAGAAATCAACATATGTCAATGAACGCGACGATGAGTTCTGTGCTGAGTTAGGCCAATATAGAATACTTACAATACATGAGAAATGTTAGAAGGTACGAGTATACGCTCAATTTCGATACTCTAATACTTAAATCAACCAACAAAGAGAATTAAGAAATTAAAAGAATATGAAAAGGAAGAGAGTAGAATGAAAAGTTAGGACCTTTATATTTATGGAATTTAAGTGGGCACCAAACTCAATGGACCTGAACTGTGGCATGATTATTTTGGGTGTGCTAGCGCATCGACCCCCAACGCCTAGAGCTTTGACCGAGTTGGTGCGCCAAAACTAGGGAGCAACGAACCGAAGGCATGCTCGCTGGAGATGAGCCTGCAAGGAAACAACAGGCTCAGAAGTCTGGTAGGCCCAATCCTTATCAACGTGTATTAAGCAGAGTGGTTTTGCGCCAATAATTTGGTGGAACCTTCCAGTTCCATGCACCGGAACAATTTGAAAGCTTTAAAGTCTCGCTTATTCTTTAACTTTTATTTTTTTAGAATGGAAAGTAAGGTTTGGGGGACCTAAAGCTTTATTGTAAAATAGGGAGTGAGGTACATTCTCTGGGGTCAGCAGTTTGCTGTAACCAGCCATAATTGTCTTTATTATTATTATTATTGTTATTTTGAGCAACAACGACTTAACATTGCATTATTGTTCATGCCGGTTGGACTTTTGATGTTCCAGCCGACAGGAGTTTGGCAAATGCTGTTTTGAGCCTAAATTAGCAACCGCTCATCCTTTCGAAAATTATAGTTCTGCATTTTTTTACTACTCCAATAAGGTTGAAAGCAATAAGGCAAAAATTAATTATATCTGAGATTGACCAACAATTTTGCCTGTTTACATTTTGATTTGGGATATGGTTACAGACTATTGGTATTGGGGTATTGGCATAGCATAATGTTCCAAATTAACCACTGTGATTATAGGTATTAGTTTAATTGGCTAATCGTCTTAAGTCACCGTGAAGAATAAGGATAGATTAATAAATTTAACTTTTTTCTAAGTTAGCAATGCTAACTTAATAAGAACTAATTGTCTTCTTCAGCTACTTGAAAAAATAAGGGTGACTTAGCAAATTTACTTTTTTTGGACTAGTAAACCAATCTATTTAAACTACTAAAAAAAACAATAAGGGTAATTTTGTGAAATAACTTTAAAAAATAGTTTAATTGACAGACTTGAAATTTTCTCGCTTTTAATAGCCTGGTGAATGAGACTTGCGCACCTGCTAATGGAAACACGAAAGCAGAGCTAGACAGCCACCATATTTTTCGGCAGTTGGGATGCAACTTGTCAGGGTTAAGCTGATTAAATTTTATATTTTATTATCGGTATTTCTTTTGTCTTCTTGGGGCACCTATCTTGTCTTCTGCTTGTTGCTTGCTGCTTTTTTCAAATGGGTAGCACCCAAGTGGACGAATATGCTTCTATAATTTTGCAACCAGTAATAAGCTATTGATTGCGGTGTAGTAATTAATGTTTGGGAACATGGTCTTAGAATTATTATTTAGCGCTTAGCAGGCACAAATAAGCAGGTTTTTACGATTGGGATAAAACCACGGATGCAAAAGAGAAAAAAACAAAAACAAAAGGGACCTGGGACAAATATGAATTTACAAAAATGTCACATTACTCAAGGCTAACCCGTGTCAAAAAAAAAAAAAAAAACACACACACACACACACTTCATGTTATAATATCCTCTAAGAACAGTCCTTATCAATACAATTTTTAATTAAAGTATGAAATTTATCTAGATGAATTCAAATATAAAACTCATAAAATAGTCTCAAATTTGCGGTTACCATTAGATTAACTTAATTTAGTAATCTCAAATTTACAATTACCATTAGATTAACTGTAGATAGCCCAAGTTATTGAATTTTCTTCAAGAATTACCCGAAGTTTTATATATGAATTTTTTTTTGAAACTTGATATAATTAGTTTTTGATCTACTGGACTATAAAAATGGAGTAAACTGCCCATGAACTTTGCCTCCTACTACTTGTTGGGTAAAAGAGAGCCATCACCTTTTTCCACCTAACGCCTATCTGTCTGTTGCCGACGAAATTGGAAAAAAAAAAAACAAAAAAGAACAATACAGTAAAGGAGCTTTTTATAAAGACGTGAAGCAGGAAAATTGCTACTCCATTTCAAGTTTTTGGGTTCAGACCATTTATTTAGGTTTTAATGATTGAATAGCTTGCTCAGACTTTATGCCATCACACCATATATGGCGTATAAACAACTCCAGTGCATTTATATAATTTGGTGAATTTATTTGTTTTTATGTTCGCCGAGCAACCACTAAGTCGGAACTACACAATAAAGTTTTTTTTTTTTTTTAATTATAAATCCTAAATTTATTCTAAAATTTGAATTTAAGACTTTTAAAAATAATGTCTAATAGAATTAATTTAGTAAGTTTATTCGTTACAGTAATTGTAATTAATTTTATGGGGAAAAACTAGATCATGGGGGGGCGCTGCTAAATGCTAATCCACAGACCTCCAATTACACGAAGACAGAATCTGAAGAAAAAAGAAAAAAACCCCAGAAGAAGCTTTCCCCTAATTTCGCCCATTACGCTAACCATTTTTTGTTGTTTTGGCAATTATACTAAAATTATTAAAATAAAAAGAAACATTTAAGTATTGGTATTCCATAGATCTTTTAATTTTTCAAGTGGTATATTATCAAATTAAAGATCTTGCCCATTTAATCTCCTCTTCGTATCTTGGACAATTTAATGTATTGAACATCAATCCAATAATAAAAAGTTATATTCCATCATTAAAAATCATAATAGGAGCCCTAGTATAGTATAAATACATATGTAGGTGTAAAAGAGAGAGACTCTTGGGCTTGATTATTAATTTGCTCATAAGATTTATCCATACGCAAAGTAATTTCCCTTAATTAAATTCCAGACAAGTATTTTTGTTTTTGTTTTTTTTTCGAGAAACCAGACAAGTGCGTCTTAACTAACAAAAAAAAAAAAAAAAAACATTGATTGGAGGTGGGGAGGGCCTCCAATTGCAAGCTGCATCCTGACCCGAACTATAAAGAAAGGAATAAGGAATTACTCGATTTCACTATTTTCTGAAAAATACTCCATATATTCCACAAAAGGCCGAAAAAAAAAATGTAAACATAGGTGATGGCATCTTATGAGGTGATGCATGTAATTGCATAAACAAAAGGACAGAAAAAAGGCAACTGAAGAAAGAAACAAGTGTGTGCAAGTTGAAAACACCTCAAAAATTCAAAGCAGTGAGAATATTTTAATGGGTTAGGATTTCACAATGTTTTGGAAGGTTGTGATGGTAAGCATGATAACACGACTTTGACCCCGACAATTTGTCCTTTTCAAATTAGAATTGATCTACGGTTCCCATCAAAACTTGAAAATAATAATAATAATAAAAGTATTTCATTTGCCGTAATTTAGTAGTTCTAGATAAGTCGGTGGTCAAGTATAAAATTGACGGTCATCGGTGAGCTAAGCTCAAGGCTTCTAGACTGAAACGGTAAAATTGACCCTTTTTTTTAGATCCTAAAAAAAAAAAAAGGTTCACAGCCTCTTATTTCTGGCATGTATTCGCGAGCAACCTCAATTTGTCAAAATTGTATAAAATGATTAGGAATGAGTAAAAAAAAAAAAAAAAAGAAAAAAAAGGAAAAACCCCAACAATAAATCAAATCCTTTTGTTTATGTGAAGCACAACAATATGTCTAAAAAATGAGAAATAACGTTGTGATTAACGACGAAAAAAGATTGATGTTGTTTACTTTACTTAAATTTTAAATTTAAGACGTATTATTGTTTTTTTTTTTTTTTTTTTTTTTGTTGTAAAAACAACTCTACCTTACCCGGACTGACTTTAGATGTAACATTATCTGCTTTCACATTAAATTTCTGGTTATGTTTTCTTTGTAATGGCGATATCAAATAGCGACATTCAACAGAATTCAAAGAATTGAACTTGTTCAACGATGACTATCAGAAAATGGCAACCCGAAAAAACAAGAAACTAGAGCCATTTGGATCGGCACTTTGCAAGTGGACAGCGAAGAGAGCGACCCAAGATTACACGTGGCAGATGATTGCTTCCGATTCTATCCCTATAAAAAACGCGGAGCTAAGCAAACTTGCGGGCTTACACGTTGTGCAATCCGATTGGCTGCCTGCCGAGAAACGGTGCTGCTGACGTGGGACGTCGCTGTCGGAAAGAGCTGTTTCAGAGGACACCAAAAAGACAGAGAGTAGTGATGGCCTAATCAGTTCGTGACAAAGCCTTGATTAAAGTGCCATTTATACTTTTGCCACCATTTAATTGAAATTACCGTTTTGCCACTGCTCCCGGCCACTTACTTCGTCCAGGACCAATCTGTTGATCATTTAATCGACGAATTTGCCCTTAATTCCGTGTTCTTTTTACAATGCCAACCTACTTCTTTGTCAAAAAGCAATTCCTCCCTGTTGTTTCCTATAGGGCAAGCAATTTACAAAAAGGTAAAGAAAAGATGGTCGCCCCTATCACCCAATAGGTAGGGGAGTTGGTTACAACCACATTTTCTTCTACAAAGGCTATTTTATCATTTGTGGGGTTTTCCTTTATAAATTGCTTAGATAAGGGGCTATGTATATATAGGTGTCATCCATATATATATATATATATATATATATATACACACACACATACATATATATACAAGAAAAGATATTATTTAATTTTGAATTTTTTATTATTAATCTCAATTCATACATGGGGCTTTGCCATTTCATACAACAGTGCCACTCCTACCAACTCTGGCTTCGTTGCTATTACCTTTAAAATTGTAGTTGTAAATAAAATATGCGTATATATATTCGTTTAGACTTTTTAAGTGATAAGGTATGTTAATGTGGTTTTGAATCAATTTAAGAAAATCTATTGTGTTAGTGAAGAAAAAAATTAACATTCTATAAACTTTTGAGTTGAGTTCATACTAACATCAAGATTGGAGAAGGCATAATAAAAGATAAAAACCTTGGGAGGTTCCTTATCGTGGGGCCTATTGCATAGCCACTTCCTTTGAGCCCCCCCGCCCCACCCCCCACCCCCAAAGTCCTCTAGTGTCATTTTGGCTGCTCTTCAAAAGTATAATCGTGGCAATAAATTGGAAAAAGGGCTTGGAGGAGGAGTTGAAGGGTTTTTCGTTTTTTTTTTTTTTTTTCTTTTATTACTCCTTTAAATTCTTGTTTTCATGCAAGGGTACTTTTGTCAACATGCAGCAGTAGAAACAAAACCAAACACATCTCAAATAATACAAGCTAGCGTGTGGAAGTTGTCTACTGGGGTAATGGACTTGCAATGGATTGGGATGTGAACAGGTAAAGGAATGGCCCTTCTTCTTGGTGGGACCATTCCTTTTATACCCTTTAATTAACAAGAGTTTCTAATATCTTAAGATAATTTATCTTGATCTTTAATTAATAATGGATCAAATTTAAATTTAAAGTCAAGATACTTACAAAGAATTAATTCATTTGTTGAGTGAAACTTAAAATTGAAAGCCATAATAGAATAGCATGAGTATAAGTGATATTTATTTGTTTTTCTTTATTGATGTTATTATCATGGGGTTGTACGGTATGGGAGAGTGGATAGAGATAATGGGCTTATTGCTAGCAGACATTTGTATTTCCACATGACCATATTCTTCACATCTTTTTCTTTCTCACAGATTATTCCTTGGTTAGTGTGTTCATGAATCCCATTCTTCTTGGCTTTCTTTTTCTTCTCCAGTCTTATTCCTAATTCGATTAGCACTCTGGTCCTGCTAAAGCTACAAACTTTCGCTAATAATTGTTACTTTTTACTTGTGTGAATAGGCTTTAGATTTGATGGGTGCTTGTTGAGGGGATACACTTGCGAGTCAGGAAGCATTAATAATCACGTGGTGGCCGTAGAATTTGCTGCTTGATGTCAAGAATTTATTAAGCACCCCTTCTCGGTTAGCTGTAGATTTCTTAGTCAGATTCTTATCTGGGTTTTTGTTTTAACAACTAAATTTCGAATCTTTGTCGGTCATTGAGTCCTGTTTCGTTTCCTGGTCTGTGTGTCTGGTTGGTTGGTTGGCGGGCTGGCTGCCGGTCGCCTTGAGGGATAGAAACGGGCTTCTGTTTTAGAATTAGAAGCTCAGAATCTGAAGATTCGCTGATTCTTGGTTGTGGTGTGTGAATTTTCCTTATCTTCTTCAATCCCGGGGGCCTTGTTTTTTGTATTCAATTTGATTTCTTTTGGGTGTACATGGACTGGTGGATAAGGTTGTTCAATTCTACTTCTTTATGGTAAGTTTGGAGTTGTACGATGCTCTTCCCTTCGGTTTCTGGTTGGAATCAGCAGTAAGTCAGATTTACTGAGCCTTGGTGCTGTTTCAAGTTGTTGTCTTGTGTTGTTGGTTGTTACTGTCTTAGATGAGTTTGCTCCATGTGTTGGGATTTGGGTTAAAAGTGGCGCATCTATTTTGGATGTTATGTTGCTCGATTGTCTCAGTAATTTCCATGGGCTGGCTCATTGATGGTGAAATTGAGGGAAGTAAGATGGGTTTGTTTGGTAATGGTGGCAAGGTGTGGCATAAGTTCTGGGAGAAAATCATGGGAAACAGCAAGATCCATCATCACTATTACCTGTGTATTGGATCCAAGAAAGTTAGAAAGACATGGTGGAGAAAACTCTTGTTAGCGTGGGTAATTGGTTGGTTTCTATTCTCTTTATGGATTTTCTGGTATATGAGCTCACAAGCTACTGAAAAGAGGAAGGAGACTCTTGCAAGTATGTGCGACGAGAGGGCTCGGATGCTGCAGGATCAATTTAATGTGAGCATGAATCACATACAGGCTATGTCCGTTTTGATTTCAACCTTTCACCACGGAAAGAACCCTTCTGCCATTGATCAGGTTAACTAGATCTCCTTCTCTAATATTGACACTTCTGAATGCCCAATCTGGTAGGCAATAGGGATTATTTTAGTGGTGCTAGATTCTAAAGCTGGTGGGGACGGATAATTTCCTTGTAGTCTGCTAAGTGTCCTTTATAATCGTTTTTGTTTGAGAAAGAATGCCACGCTTAATTCTCATGTTGTGATTTGCTGCCGTGACGTGATACCTTCGCTCATTCTGTTTGACAAATTAATTTCGTGCTTGTGTGTATAATTTGGAAGGGCGAGCCTTGGTGTAATGGTAAGGTTACTCCATTGTAACCAGCTTGAGTCACAAAACGTGCTTTTGTGTATAATTTGGCGATTCAGTCCATAAATGAACCTGAACCTTTTCTTTCTAAATGGGGGGAAGATTCCTGACATTTAATTTGATCAATTTGTTTGAAGGTTATTCTTTTTGGATCTTAGCACTAAATGCAGCATAATATCTGAGTTCTTTGTCTATGAGCACTGCAATGCTGTAAAAGCTTATACTAACTTTTAAAAAATTATAGGGGACTTTTGCAAGATACACAGAAAGAACTGCTTTTGAGAGGCCCCTAACAAGTGGTGTTGCATATGCTGTAAGGGTACTTCACTCTGAAAGAGAAAAAATTGAGAAGCAACAAGGCTGGACTATTAAGAGGATGGATATCCTCGAGCAAAACCCAGTTCATAAGGATGACTATAACCCGGCATTGTTGGAACCGTCACCAATTCAAGAGGAATATGCCCCTGTCATCTTCGCCCAGGATACCATTTCACACGTAGTTTCTCTTGATATGCTTTCTGGAAAGGTGAGTTCCTTTCTTTTTTGTTGTATTTTCTTGTGATTTGATCCTTGGTTCCATTTACACATTTAACCAAGAGTTAAAGCACTGTAGACTAAATGGCAACGCCACTGAGCATGGTGTGATCCATATCTAGTTATATAGATAGATTTCTCCGTAGCTTCTTCATAACACAGGCTCCCGATATTGAGCTTTGGAGTTTTGCTTATATCTCTACAAACAGGAAGATCGTGAAAATGTGTTGAGTGCCAGAGCTTCGGGAAAGGGTGTTCTAACTGCTCCTTTCAAGTTACTCAAAACTAACCGCCTTGGTGTCATTTTGACATTCGCTGTCTACAAGACAGATCTCCCAATAAATGCAACTCCAGATGAGAGGATTCAAGCAACTGATGGGTAAGGTTCTTTCATTTACTTTAGCATGGAGAGGGAACAAGTTTTATAGTTCCCCAGGGATAAAACTAGCAGTGGAGATGAGAGAATAAAAATCGATTCTCTCTTTTCCATAACGCACTCTCAGAATCCAGAATGAAGACCAATATTTAAAAATCCTACAATTAGTCCCTTATTGAAATTTGGAGGGTGGAAAAGAGAATTGATGGTGCAAACTGTATCACAGGAAGTTTCATCATTTCTTTGTAGCATGTTGTTATCCTGACCTTAGCATTATACTTTCAGGAAACATCTGTAATTTGTAAACATATATCATATCACTATGGTAATAATATTATGGAGGAGCTCTTATGATGATCTGTCTCTACCAAGCAGGTACCTTGGAGGAGTCTTCGATATTGAGTCACTTGTTGAAAAGTTACTTCAACAGCTTGCAAGCAAACAGACTATCCTAGTGAATGTGTATGATACCACTAATCAGTCTTGTCCAATTAGCATGTATGGCTTAAATGTATCAGATAATGGGTTGGAACATATTAGCAGCCTTAATTTTGGAGATCCCTTTAGAAGGCATGAGATGCGTTGCAGGTAATTAATAAACAACTCTATTTTGTTTTTGTTGGACAAAGACCTCTCTTGTTTGTTTATCACTCATTTTTAGCGTTTCATTACAAATAGAGAAAAGATGTATTATGCAAATTGGATATTTTCGTATGCCGAGTCATGTCTCTTGGAGGTGATTTGTCTATTGCTACCTTATTGAACTAAAATATCTTCCATCTGGAGGAGCTGAATCCAGCATGTGAATGCTTAGAATGTCTACCAGCTAAATGGGTGTAAGAACTGGGTGTTTTCTTAACACAGATTTAAACAGAAACCTCCATTGCCACTGTTAGCAATGATGACTTCAATTGGCATCCTAGTGATTGCATTGCTTCTTGGGCATATATTTCATGCAACCATGAATCGAATTGCCAAAGTTGAGGATGATTACCATGAGATGATGGAACTTAAAAAGCGGGCTGAGGCAGCTGATGTTGCAAAATCTCAGGTATAGTATTTTGTACCGTTAGTTTGCTCAGTTGAACTTGCTTAGGTTTTACCTGTAACACATATAGTCCTTATCAGATTCAACTTTCTACAGTTTCTTGCTACGGTTTCCCATGAGATCAGAACCCCAATGAATGGCGTTCTAGGTAAGTTTTGAAGTTGCCCTTTGATCATTAAAGTCATAGCAATGCATTGTCGAGCAAATAGTAAAAGGTGAAAAATGTGCATCACAGATTTAATACTCTTCTTTTGCAGGGATGCTGCGTTTTCTAATGGACACAGATCTAGATGAAACTCAACAAGATTATGTTAGAACTGCACAAGCTAGTGGGAAAGCTCTAGTCTCACTCATAAATGAGGTTTTAGATCAGGCAAAGATTGAATCTGGTAAGCTTGAGCTTGAAGCAGTGCTATTTGATCTGAGAGCACTTTTGGATGAGGTGTTGTCACTCTTTTCTGACAAATCTCAGGAGAAAGGAGTTGAGGTAATATATCTATGGTTATACTTGCCCCTGCCTTTCCATCCTTGGTTCCACTCTTTTTCTGTTATATGATGTGGTCTAATACCTGTATTATGAAATTTGCATGATCAATGGCGGGAAGAGCAGTTGGCAGTCTACATATCTGATGGTGTTCCAGAAATGCTAATTGGTGATCCGGGGAGGTTTCGGCAAATCATCACAAATCTCATGGGGAACTCAATTAGAGTAAGTGTCTAGTTAGTTTGTGATTAAATTTAGATGGTTATGCTATGCTTCAACTTTTGAGACTTGACATGAACATGGCATTTATCTAACTACCACCACAGGCATAAAAAAGAAAACATCAGCTACCAGGGAATTCTAATCAATTTTTGCACCAGGGGAAGGAATTTAATGTTGCCATTTAAATATTGTGCCTTCTCATCAAAACCGTCTGTTTTTGACTTGAGCTTGGGTTTTGGCTACCATGCAGTGAGGTTCATTCTCATTGATTAGTTTATCCTTTGGTTTGACTGTTGCAACCAGTGACCAATGCCATTGCATGTCTTCAGGTGGGTTCACCCCTGTCATGCCATGGGAAATGTAGGAAATATAGAAAATAGCTTTCTTCATGTCTTTCTTTGGCAGGCATAGTCAAGGAGATGTCATTCCTGCTGTAAGGGTTATTCAAATCTCTGAGAAGACAAGACTATTGTCAGCAAACACTAGATATATGCTCTTTAAGTGATGTTCCATTTCTGTTGTGTTATGCTCTTTTCTGTCTAATTAGAAGATTCATAAACATTTTTCTCCCTCAACAGTTCACTGAGAAGGGACACATCTTTGTCACCATCTATCTTGTTGAGGAGGTGATTGACTTGATAAATGTGGAGACAGAGTCTTCTTCAAGGAATACCCTGAGTGGCTTGGCTGTTGCAGATAGATGCCAAAGTTGGGCAGGATTTAGGACTTTCAATCAAGAGAGATCTGGTTGTACTCTCTTGTCATCCTCATCTGATTTGGTTAATCTGATTGTGTCAGTTGAAGACACAGGAGTAGGGATCCCTCAAGAAGCCCAATCTCGAGTTTTCACTCCTTTTATGCAGGTGGGTCCATCCATTTCCCGAACAGGAGGCACAGGCATTGGTTTAAGTATAAGCAAGTGTTTGGTTAGCCTCATGAATGGAGAAATTGGGTTTGCAAGTGTACCAAAGATTGGCTCCACCTTTACATTTACTGCTGTCTTTACCAGTGGCTGCTCCAATTCAAATGAGTACAAGAGCCAGAAAATTAGCAGCCAGTCCAATGCTCTGTCTTCAGAATTCCAGGGCAGGATAGCATTGATTGTGGACCCAAGACCCATTAGGGCCATGGTTTCAAGATATCATATCCAACGGCTTGGAATTCACGTTGAATTGGTTAATGACTTAAATCAAGGTTCATCTGCCATTAGTGGTGGAAACAGGGTTTATGACCTGCTTCTTGTTGAGCATGAGGTTTGGAATAGGGACTTGAGCATCTCAGCTCTCTTTGTGGACAATTTAAGGAAAATTGAACACAGTCCAAAACTGTTCCTTTTGGCTAATTCTATCAGCTCTTCTAGAACTTACACTGCAACCTCTGGTGCTTATACCCCAAGTGTCATCATGAAGCCTCTGAGGGCAAGTATGCTGGCTGCATGCTTGCAACGAGACATGGGTATCAGAAACAAGAAGAGTTCCCGCAATGGGGAGCTCCCTGGTTTGCCTCTTTGCAATCTCCTCCTTGGAAGAAAAATTCTCATTGTAGATGACAATAGTGTAAACCGTAAAGTAGCTGCTGGTGCGTTGAAAAAGTACGGAGCTGAGGTGGTCTGTGTTGAGAGTGGGAAAGAGGCCATCTCATTGCTTGAGCCACCTCATCAGTTTGATGCCTGCTTCATGGATATCCAGATGCCAAAAATGGATGGGTATGTGATGCCTCAACTTTTAAGATTACTTTCTACCATCCGGGTTTCATTTTGAAGAAATAGGTCTGGTATCACTTAAATGGATGGGTATGTAGTGCTAGAATTGTTCTGTTAAACTTTTAACTCTGCAAGCCTGGTTTGTGAAGCTATCTGGATGCATTGTTGTGCCTAAGCACACTTCTCTTTATCAGCTTTCTATTGACTTCACTAAGCTGTTTGGAAATACTGTGTGTTCTCTCCAGGTTTGAGGCCACAAGGCAAATTCGACGGATGGAGCTCAACGTAAACAATCGTTTTCAGAGTGGAAAAGTGTCTGCTGGATCTTGTGGTGATATTTCAAATTGGCATATACCCATTTTGGCAATGACTGCAGATGTGATCCAGGCAACGCAGGAGGAATGCCAAAAGTGTGGAATGGATGGATATGTTTCAAAACCATTTGAATTTGAGCAACTGTATAGAGAGGTCTCGCGGTTTTTCTTGTCAACCCACAGTGCAAATTTGTAGGGGGTGTTTGAATCAAGGGCATATTTCTGCCTCATGCCACAAGCACAGGAACTTGGTCCTCCCAGACACCTTCAATTGCATGGTCAGTTTTAGAGAGTCTATCGCAACTGTGAGTTACCCCTTGCATATTCAGTCTTTTGCAGTCTGTCTTTAAAGTCTCATCTTTTCAAGCTTCCACACGGATTTTATACCGTCCAAGCCATAAAGGGTATATGGATCAGAATAACACGGGTAATCTACTCGCTGACTTGGTGTTTTTATTGTCTCCACAGGAAAATGATTGTTTTTTCGGCAGCCAGTGTGTATAGAAGCCGTGATTGATCAATTGGGCTTGAGTTTTCATTGATTGTTTTGCGAGCCGTGCAACAAAGCTAGTTCGTTATTCCTTGTACAGTTGATCTCAGTTCCGAGCGGTTCACTAGGATTGGCCAATACTGTAAGATACATGTGCAGAGACAAAGCTGTTTTACTAGGACATCTTCAATACTACTGTCGGGTGGACGGAGGAAATCCATTCACCTGGGACCACATTTCAGAAGCTTCTTGTGGGGATGCAACCTCTCCTGCCGGTAGCAGTAAATTCTTGACAACCCCACAACCAAAAGAGGGCCTTTGTTTGAGGACCACTGTTTGTACAATAGAGATAGATTTATTATTAGTTGAAAGAATGAGCGGTAGCATTCTTGTCCATGTCAAACAGAGTAGATTGATAATCTTTGTGTAAATTGTCTCCTCAATAAAGTCTTGATGTGTAGCTTCTTGTACCTGTACGAGGATTTTTGTCAATTTTCCTTTGTCAAGGGTGAGAATGTAGTCGGTTGTCTAATCTATATGATCTTTTGACAGCTCTTCTCGTCGTTCGTCCATATGTCCGAGTGGTTAAGGAGACAAATTCGAAAGCTGTTGGACTCTGCCCGCGCGGGTTCGAATCCTGTTGTCGACGAAAGTTTCTTTATGCCAGCTATTTTCAATTACAAGAGCAGACGGCGAAATTAAAGACAAAAAATTTTCAGAAGAGCCCTCGTAATATATATATATAATTCTTTTACCCTTTTCATTTTCTCTAGAATTGCAATCCTGACCCCTGGATTCCTATAAATTAAAATTAAAGCCCTCCCCCAAGTCTGCTCTTTCCTCACTCTCTAGAATTGATCCCCGAAATTAAGATAAAAAATCAAATTAAAAGGAAAACGATAAAAGAAAAAAAAGTCAAGAAATTTTTGTCCGGCTTTGATCGATGGATCCAGACGCAGTAGCGAAGGCGTTCGTGGAGCACTACTACACGACTTTCGATGCGAACCGGGCCGGGTTGGGGAACTTGTATCAGGACGAGTCGATGCTGACCTTCGAGGGACAGAAGATCCAGGGTTCAGCCAACATCGTCGCCAAGCTCACCAGCCTCCCTTTCCAGCAGTGCCAGCATAGCATCAGCACCGTCGACTGCCAGCCTTCTGGTCCCGCCGGTGGCATGCTTGTTTTCGTATCCGGTAATCTCCAGCTCGCCGGTGAACAACACGCCCTCAAGTTCAGCCAGGCACGCTTCGCTTTTGCTTCTTTCTCTTCCCTTTCTCTTCTTCATCATCGTCGTCGTCATCATCGTCGTCGTTATCATCGTCATCGTCATCGTCATCACTGTTAGTTGATCTGTGGCGGTTGATGTGGTACTGGTTGAATTTGTTAGGGTTTTGAATTGTGTTTCGATCGATCTGCTACTGTTCGATCTTGGATTTTCAGACGCTGCTTGTTCTTGAAGTTTGGGAATTGATTGTGAATCGCGATGATCTATTGGGAATTTTTTTTTTTCTTTTTTGAATTTTTGTGGATTTGCTGCAGGAATGCGATGGACATTTCATTTTTATGGTTCTGGTAGATTTATTGTAGTGTTTTTATCTGTGTCCTCTAAATCCTTGTGCAGTGAAATGCCTATTAACCTTCTGAACCTTGTATCATCAATGATGTTTAAATTTGAATCATTTTCTATGTTTCATTTGGCTCTTGCTGGTAAAGCTTGACGAGTGTATATTTTTATTTGAGGACAATTAGGTTTAGTAAACATTGGCTTTCAAAATTGTTTGTCTTTCCATGTTTATAGTATTTGGTGTATTGTATGCCCTATGGTTATTTTATCAAAGTTTAGCAGCAACCATTTTATGATGGTGCTTTGCGTTTGCCACAAAATTAATTCATGATGGGTGAGCAAGAGTAGTTTTGTTTTGTTTTGTTTGTTTGTTTGTTTGTTTTTATCTCCAAAGACTTGGAATGCCTTGTTGTTTGTTTTCTCATCTATTCAGTACTGATGATTTTCCATACCCTTGTATAATAGAGATATTGATGTCCAATTAAGAGGGGTGACCAAATACAGGTGGATGGCAAGAGGAGAGGGAGAGAATGACCTAAGTTAACTTGGCTATCTTTGGTTAGAAAGGATTTAGAATAACTAGTCTTCACATCAAACTTGATTCATATTAATATCCGTGTAGTCAACTTGGGATTAAGGCTTTGTTCTTGTTGTTCTATGTTAGGGATGTCCTTTCTTTATCAGTCACATTTTCTTTCTATTTTTCCATAACTTAAAATACTTTTAATTATGTGATATAGTCTATTTATGTTAGTACAATGTTGTTTAAAATTTATTATTAGCTGTTTGGTGTTTTGGCTTGAGTTGATTCTTGTGCATCTTTACCTTAATATTTGGCTTGCTACCCTCAATTTCCGGACCATATGTATCTCATTTGGTCATTTGGTAACAGTGCATGCTAGTTAATTGGTTCTGCTCGTGTGATCAGATGCATGTTGGTGGCTTTTGAAAGTGCCAAATAGATTTCTTTGTACATTTAGTTGTATGACTTGTGTGAATGGTATTAGGTGTATGGCTTTGGAGTTAATGTATAGGTTCTTCAGTTGAACTCCTTGTACATTTTTTGTTTTGGTTTATTTTTTATTTATGCAACAGTTCAACTGTAATTCTAGCACCAAATTTAAAGCATTTTTTGCAATTTATTTTCCCTAACCAAATGTTTTGTCTTGCTGTCTGCTCTCAGCTGTTCCATTTGATGCCAACACCACAAGGAAGCTTTTATGTGTTGAATGACATATTTCGACTGAACTATGCATGAAGACAATCTGTGATGCTTTTATGTGTTGAACGAGATATTTCAGTTGAACTATGCATGGAGACAGAATCAACCATCGAGTGGCTTAATGTGGCCCAAATGTCCAAGATTCAGGCCGCTTCAGTTGTTTATGTTAAGTTTGAGACACTTGCAAATGAAAACTGGGATTTTGGTTGGTTATGTCAATGTTGTCTCTCAAAATTCAGAGATTGCTTTCTTTGTGGTTGATTGAATCATGAACCAGTAAAAATATGCTTTGTTGGATCAATCATTTTAATGATTTCGATTGGATGTTGGAGGTATTGGAACTACTTTATTTGATTTTTGACATTTCCTGGCATTTCTGGTCATCCCCAAATTGATAAATAAACAAATATAGGTGGGTACATCCTGGGATGTGGATACCATGGCGGAACCAGAATATATTTGCTACGAAGCCATCAAGCATTGGACACCATTGTGTACTCTGATCGAGTCAGACGTTGTTTGTTAAGAGTTATGGTGTTGTGGTCAGGGAGCCATTTACCCGAGCTATGCGGTTAGATACGAGAATGGAAATGATTTGTTTCATTGGTTTCGGCAAATGCCGCGTTCATATCCATTGGGTCAGGGGAGCTAGCCTTGTTTGCACTGTGCATCTGTCTGCACCAAGTTGGAATTCACGAAAATTGTGGAATCAAAATTATCATTTTCCCGTATCTTCTGCCAAGAATTTGAAGGGCAAATTTCGACATGTAGCATTGTTGTGAAAATCGAATCTCTATATCATCGGCATAAATGAATGCAAGGGCTTTGTTTCCGTCACTTTTTCAAGCATTTCAACAGGCAAATGCTGACAATTTTACAAAATTATCACAGTGCTTCTCTACTTCAATTCACCCTCGTAGAACAAAAACATTTTGAGCCGCTCCTGACCAGATCAAAGACTGCTTTCATTTGGCAGTGTTCGTTATTGAATGCAACAAAGATGCTATTAAGACGAGTGCTCAGTGCTCACCACCATTTATCGAGCCCAAATCCATGTGCGGAAGCTCCAGCAGTTTAAGAGGAGATGAAGGTGGTGTTTCTGCTTGCCGCTGCTGATTTGAAGACGATTTATGATTCATCTCTCCATCCAGGGCAGTGGTTGCAGGGCCTTTCACCAACCCAATTAGCATACTTCCGAATGATCTAAATGGGTGGCTCAATACATCTTTAAGCTTCAAAATGAGGGAGACCTCGGACAGTTGCCAAGCAACGGTCAGGACGATCATGACCGAGAGGAGGCAGTGGGTAATAACATTCTGCCTCCTCAACTTTCTAAGCTCTTTCACGATCTCTTCTGCTCCAAATTCCACCTCACCCTCTTTCTCCCCAAGTTCATTCGCCTCCTCTTCCCCAGAATCCCCCGCCTCCTCCTTTTCGGTAACTGATCCCCCAATTTGCTTGGGTTTGGCATTCGCTTTTAATTGTTCTATCTGTGTTCATAAACAGGAAGCATGGCAATTTAAGTAAATCGTATTGAGACAATAAACGAGCAACCAACCGTATGAAGCGGCGTTTGTTTCTGTTGTATCTATTGACCTGTGTCCATGTATTGATGGACTATACAATCAAATAATAAGTTGCTCACAGAAAACCATGTGATCTTCTATATATTTTTAAAAAGTATCCTACTTTCTTATTGCTTTCTCTCTCTCTCTGTTTTTTTTTTTTTTTTTTTCCACTGTAAAAACCTAAAAGAAAAGAAACATTACAAGAGCAAGAAAAAGGTGCTTTACGGAGGTGAAAGCAACAACGTACGGAACGATAGATGGGTTGAGTTGAATCATTCACGGGAAACCGTGTCTCCAAAACAGCAAATTACAAAAAGTTACCTCAGACAGCAATTTGGTAAGGAGACGTTCCCGGTCCTTCTCGTTCTCGCCGCCGGCGGCGATGGCTTCTTTGCTCCTATTGTCTCCTCCTGCTATGATCTTCTGGATTGCTCCATCTATGAGCTCCAATTTTTCACTTGCCTTCATTAATTGATCCAAAAATTCCTAAATATTTCGCTACCAGACCACAAAGTTCAGACGTTCTGTTTTTTTTTTTTTTTAAATCAACAGAAATGTCTTTTGTCATCGCTTTTTGAATTTTCTAATCAATGGAAATGTCCAGGTCCAAACCAATTATAACGAGACACGTAGCCCATCTGTATTTTACGTGGCTCATTCCTGCCTTTATTTTTTGTTTTTATTATTTTAAATTCATGAATAAATTAAAATATATTTGTTTTCTTCTATTGTTTGTTGTTTCCGAATTCATTATTAATTTTGCAAAATAGGTACGATTTCGGGTGCCAGTGTTTTAGTTTTATTTGCTACAAAAATTTGGAACGTCATAATTATTGAGCAGGTAGTTAAAAATAAATTCACTAAAATCGCAAATTCGAATTACACAAGCAACATTTTCGTAAAATTAGCTGTACTTACAACAACTACTGGAAACATTTACAGCGTCAATGCGAGAATAAAGTAACAGAAGGGTAAAGAAAAACCATAACCACATAGAGCTACTGGGAATTTAGACCCTTATACACAAACTGAACCCTGAAACCCTCTAGCAGCTTAGCAAGCGAACTCAAAGGCTGCTGAGGGAAGTCGGTAGGTTGCTTTGTTTTCTATTAGAATTGGAACATCTCATCATTTTCCATATCAGACACACCAACCAAAGAAGTGCTTGTTGCTTCACTCCTGTCACCAAGTTCAGCCTGCCAAGTACAGTTGAATTAGTTCACAAACTTATACTGACCCTCCTCTTATATAACCATAATTTGTTCCAAAAAAAAAAATTCCCTCTTCTTACTTCACAAGTTGATTAAGAGCATCAGTATGTGGTGCTTGCCTTTGCTTGGCGGTAACGTTCAAGCATACGACGATACTGCTGACGAGCCTCCGGAGAATCCACCATTGAGAGCACGCGTGCAACAGCCTCATCAATAGCACCATCCACCTTTTGTTTGCGGAACACTTTGAGAATATCTTCATCTTCACTACTCTCATCAGTGGATCCTGCCTCCTTCCGGAAACCTCGCAAGCCTGCTCCTTTGCGTCTCCACCGCAGCACAGCCTTATCCAGAATTCCAACGGCCCAGCAGATTACCCTGTAGTGCTTCCTCACCTGATAGCCTCTTACATGAGCCTGGCATGATAAGACAAATATAAGTAAACTCCCGAGTACTTCAGCCCTCAAACATATTTACACATCATTAATGGTATGTTTATTGCGAGTGCTGCACAGACTATCAGCAGGGACTTCCCATATTAAACCAAAGCATGAAGAAAAGTATCAGAAAAGAAAAATTGGTACCTGTATCTTTACAACTTTCTGTCTTAATGCTAGAAAATCCTTGCGACCTTTCCATCCTCGATATTTCTTCTGAATGGATAAAGCAGCTGAATTGTAAACCCTTGGATTATGGAAGGCCAGCTTTGATGCCAAAGAAATCCCTTGAACATCATCACCAAGGATACCATACTCATCCATACCAGCAACAGACCTAGTAGCAGCTTCTCTCTCTTGTCGTTTTCTGAAAGAATGTGCACGGAAAGCAGCTTGTATACGTGCGGCAGCCTGGGCTGCATTACGGACTGCAGCCAAGGTATCCTTGAGCGAAACCTGATCTTCACTGACAGTGAAACCCTCATTTGAAATGCTATTTACAGTTCTCTCAGCTTGAACCTCTGCAGAGCCTTTGGACAGTTCATTTTCTTCTATTGTAAGGGATGAAAGATGGCTTGTCAGTGCCACCTCTGAAAGATAACCTGCAAGTCCCTTATGCCCACTTGCAGCAGCAATATATGCTGCAGTTCTTCCAGTTGGATCTTGTGAACTAGGATCTGTCACAGCCCCAGGAGATGCACCAGAAGCTAAAAGGGCTGCAACCATTTTTTCTCTATTGCAAAGAGAAATAATAAATAAATAAATACACAGAAAACTATAGCACTCAAAAAACTTGTAAGCATCTAATAACCATCTTATATAACTAATTCAAATTTGTAACACACAGCCAAGACCATTTCTTGCTGTAGTATATTGCTGACTAAAGATGCAATATCTCAAGTCCTCCATTCCCAAACAAAGCAAACACCTTCAGGATCTTGATTGAGAAGATGCAGATAAAACATCAATAGCTTGATGTCAGTGCCTCTGGCATAATCTTGGAATAAGAAAGCTATCAACCCTAATAATAATAATTATTATTATTATTATTATTTTACAAGAAAATCCGTCTCTTTTTTTTTAATCTCAAAGGTATAGAAAAAATTTTGAAGTCATTTCAATCCTTTCAATGTAACATTTAGAGCCAAAGATACTAGATGATTTTAAGTTACCTTCCAAATCGTGCAGCCCAATGAAGAGCAGTCCACCCATTGATGTCCCGGAAATCTATACTGACACCATGACTCAGAATTGGGCCTAAGGCCCACTCAAATCCCAACCCACCAACCAAGTGTATAATCCCTTGCTCCTTCTTGGACAAGGAGCAGCCAGATTGATTATGTCTCCTCTGGGATTTAAGTGAAAGCCATTGGCACAACTTGTCTTGTAGAAGCTGATTCAGAAGCCAATCAGTAGTTCCAGATGATGTCCCACTGCCAACCAGAAGACCCTCAATGACACTGCCCCACGTATCATCATCAGTTTTCGTATATTTAGGAAAATGTATTCCAGTTTCTACACTCTCTTCTTTCTGCAAGAGGCAATCAGACAGAAGCATCTGCACAAATCTGACTAGTAACAAGAGTTCTTCTGGACTCTTGCTATCTTCCACTTGGGATGAATTACAGCGAGAACAACTAGTAGTTTTAGCTCGATACTCAAACTCTCTTATCTCACTGGAGGACTCACGGTTGCCAGATGTAACGCAGAGAGTGACCTTTCCAGGAATGTGGGGAGGAGCTTCACAACAGATAACGCCTTCCTGAATGATTTGAAGAGGGACCTCAGAGTCACCAAACATGCATGTCCATGCAGATTCAGATGGATCACAGAGAAAAGATCCAACAATGATGATCTGCATAAAAAATGTCATCTTCAAAGTTCTGACTTAAAAAAATTCTTATTTAACAAGAGAATACAAGATCTAAGCATTAAATAGTTGGACTTGGCCCTTGGACCAATAACTTTACAAAAGGATCAAGTTGAATTGAGACTTTGTTCCTCTCATTTTGAGAGAGAGAGACACCTTTGTCAACTAGAATCCTATCAAGCAACGGTGGAGAAGTAGCCAATATATATTGATATAGAGCAACACGTTAGGAGACATCTTCAAGCCAGAAATGAAACAAATTCATAGGAAAATGCATTTGTCCTATGGAATAAAGAGAATATAAGAAATGTATTTGATGAACCATACTTTTGTAGGCTCAGTAGCATAACCCCATTCTGGAGATACTTCATGGATTGTGAACTTCTGCTGTTGTGCAACAGTCAACATGGAGTCCGTTTCAACAGGCAGTTGATCCTGACCTTGGTCATATAGCACTCCATAATAGTCAGGTATGATATCATGAGTTTCTGGAACTGAAGAATACATGGGAACCTTGAAATTTTCAACTTCCAGAGATGGTAGAATAGAAGCTGCCAACATCAAAAGAAAGCCAAAGCTTAGTAAAATCTCAATTGTTGCCAAAAGTTACAAGATCAGATAGTATCAATAGCAGAGAGATCATACAATTTACAGCATCAGTTCCACTGAAACTTGGCCAATGAGTACTTTCTTGTTCTTCATCTGGTTCCCTTCTTACAGTAGACACTGGATTTTTCTGTTGCAGAATTATCAAATAGTGCAATGAAAGGAAGGTATAAGCACTGCAATTGGCTCTAAATGAAGAGAAATTTATGAGGACAAAATCACATGAACGAGTGCATGATGGCACAATTGCATCTAAGATTTGCACCTGGAAGTTAACATCTGATGAAGCATTACTAGATTCCAACACTTCATTCCATGACAGAGAATCTTTACCCTCAAATGTATAGTCAGGCAAATATGACTGAGGATATGCACCAAAATCACCTAGACAACATAAAGCCATTAGCAGCAGTTGCTTGCTTCATTTCCTGTTTTATTTATACATACCACCAAATAAAAGGAATAGAGACTAGAAATAAAACAAACAACTGCACCTTGCTCAGAATAACCAAAGGTTCTGGAAAACCAACTCAAGCTTTCAAAAGAACAAAATAACATTCGAAGTGAATGAGGTTAGAACCCCAAAGTTTAATGTCAAACAACAAAGAAAAAAAAAGAGAAAAAATAGGGAAGCAGAAAAGAGAAAAAGGGAGAAATTAAAAGGAAATAAGGGGAGGTTTTGGAAAGAAAGCAAAACATATAGGAATATAGGGAAGAGAAAACAAACTAAATATTAATTCATCATTCAGTCAGCTTGTCAAATTAATAAAAATTCTAATCAGATCAGCCTATTTATAATTAAATTTAAGAAAATCTCAATAAAGTGCTAAATGCTAAAATTATTCTGAGGATTTCTTCTTCATTCTATATCAAAGAGTCAAGTAAATGATTTAGCAGTTAGAACAACTCTAAAGGCAACAGAAATAAGTGAAAGAATGACACTGTTATGCATAATAGTAAGTCAAAAATGCATTTTAATAGCAAATATGTGTCATGAATCTGCCAAAAAAATGTAAGAAGCTGAAGGTCATCAAATGAAAAGAGAAACACAAATCAGATTGACTGATAAAGGCCCCAAGAGAAAATGACATAATTGGAGCTAAACAACACCAAACAAGATGTAGAATTAAGAATGTGAATGTCACAAAAACAAATCACATAAATGTCATGAAAACAAACCTGCTTCCTGGAAAACTACAAACTTGTTTGTCTTCTGTTGCATCCCAGCAGGCCCACCACAACTTTGATGGTCTAAAAAATGCTCTGGCTCACCTTGTAAATATATAGATTGACCATCCATGGAGGTCTGCCTTCCATATCCCAGAAGTTCAGAATCATGTGTGGCTTCTTGCTGATTGCACAGTGGTTCAATATCTTTAATGTTGTCCTCATTCAGACTCAAATGCTCTTCCAACTTCCGTAGAAATTCACTGACCTCATTGTTTGCAGGACTAACAATCTCTGCTTTACCATTTACTCCATTTTCGTTATTCACTGTTTCAGAACTAAACTCGACAGATCCTGGACTACATATATTCTGATATTGTACACACTTATCAAAAACTGCATGGTTAGATTCATGGTTTTGAGTGGAGTAGGAGCTCACACTTGGACTGGGAGTAGAAGAGGAATCTGATGATAACTGTTCCGCAGATCCAGAAGAAGATTTTCCCTGTAGGCATAAAATCTGACCATTAACATCAATTTGACACTAGCTTATGACAATATGCCACTTTTGTTAAAAAATTCCATGGATTCTAAAGCATGGCCCAACTTAGATCATCTGATTAAAAAATTAAGTGGGGACATGTGCCAGAAGCCCATCATGAGAGACTAAGCAACATTTAGGTGAACATTATACAAAAATGGTAGGACAGAAAACATACAAATGGGAAGACAATATACACACCATCAAGGTTGAGGGAAAAGAAACATAATACCATGAAACATGAATATGAGGACAATATAGCACATTTAATTCAGGAATTAGAACCTCACCTCACTTAGCTCCCTGTAATGGACCAAAACAATGTGTTCATGTGCCCTGCCAAGAAAAGCAAATGTGAGCAACTTAATTTCCAGAATGACACTTGCTGCAACAAAGTGTGAGTCTGTATTCAGTTATGAGATTACTTTTTCATAATCTAGGTCACACCTCTGACTCTACTAGCATATTTTCTGATCACAGAACACCTCAATTTAAAACAAAAGGACAACTACTGATGAGTACAGGTAACTCACGGATCCAGCATCCAGTAGCTACGCCTCTGAAAGCTTGGGTTTTTTTCACCATGTGCATAATAACAATTTAGAGCTTCAACATTTCCAACCTAACCACGCACAAAAAAAAAACAAAAAGTCAATGTACAGAACTCCATCAATTCCAGGACCCAAAGGGAATCCATTACATACAAACAAAATCTCTAAGTTATTAATCTGCTAAGCTGAACATTTCCAACAGAGTTTTATCAAATATGAACATTTAATATCAAACCTTGAGTCGTTCGTGAGCCTCCCCCACGGTTCTACCATCCTTCTTTTTCCGCCAACTGTGACCATCTTTGCGAAAGAACCGAAGGACCCTCTTGTTAAAAAGAAACACCGATCCACCTGTCGATTTAACACCAGCAAAACAATGTTAATAGACCAAGTAATCTCGAAACGACAAAAAACATTGACATAGAAATTGTCTTCAACCTCGGTACAAATTGGATGCAACAAGAGTTAGTAGTAAATTACCGGGTGGCTGCTGAGGAGGCTCCTGAGTGAGCTGGTACTTGTCGTGATTTTGTAATATAGAAAGCACCTCTGCTGGTTTCAACCACCTCATTTGAGCTTCTCGAAACAGATTATTAATATCATACCCTGAAAAAGCATGCCGGAAATTGCTCCTTTAAGTACCCAAAATTATAACAAGAAATTAAAAATTCACAAAAGTTTTTTGATTTTCTCATAAAAGGCAAACAAATAAACTCACCTGGTTGCAACATGATGAAGAATTTTGGACTCTCGAAAAAGAAATTTAAATTGACATCACTTCACTTAGTCGTGCTAATGTGAAGCAGAGCCGCCGCCACGTCACGACAATTCAATTCAGCGCAGCGGCCTCTCAGTTCTATAACACGGAGACGGAGCTGTCAGACGTCGCGCCCTCCGCCACGGGACCGATTCGGAATGGCGATGCGGGAGATATTGTGTGGTTCTTGAACCGGTTCAAGCCCTTAAACTAAACGCGAAGAATAAAAAAGGAAAAAAAAAAAAAAACAAGAGAGAGAGACCACAGAAAGAGAGACACAGACAGACAGACAACGTTGTTTCGCTGTCTCTGCCGCCTGTTGTTTCTACGGGCCGTAAATTTGAGAACCAACGAGGAAAACGAGAAGAAGACGGACGAACGGAGGGACGGTCGGACGAGGAAAATGTGCAAGAAATAGGAGGCAGCGGAACGGAGGTTAAATAGATTCTTATTACTTGCCACGACATGATTGGTCGTTGATTATACCAACTCTTGGCTTTTATGTCATTTGAGTAGATATTTAATCCAAAAGACCAAATGGCTCCCATGCCAGCCGCTTGCACGTGTCGAGGCCTCGTCTTCTCCCACGTTAACTAAGGGAGCAATGGTTTTTTGGGGCCGGTGGGTTATGGAATTACGGAAATAGCCCTGTACCTGTCAAAGTGGACAACTTCTGCAGTCAGTCAATTAAGTGGTTAAAACATCAGCAGCCTATCCTAAACCAAGAAAGAGTGCATTTCTTGTTTATTTCGTCAACTCAAAGGCTTTCGGCGGGGTCTTCGCCAGTGGCCTGAGCTACAAGACCCACGATGGGTCTCGACTCATCAGGAGACCCGGCAATTCAGCACGTGGGAAATGTGCTAGTACCCTTACACCACCGACCAAATAAATAAATGAGCTAGTAGGCACTGATATATATATATATATATATATATTTATTGATCGTTTGAATAATATATAGGAAATAAAATAGAAAAAAAAAAATCAAAATATTGTTTGCTTATTACAAAACTTGGAGATATAGAAAATTTTAAGTTAATCGTTCAACTTTCTCTCCTTTTCTTACCAAATTGGTGAAATGATTTTTGGTGGACTCCTCTGCAAATTTTTTCTCTTTCTTTCCCAGATCTCAACCATGGGAAAGTTTATTATTCAACTTTTTTTTTTTCTTCCCAACTTCTTTTGTTTTTTTTCCACCCCTTTCTCACAAAGCCAAACATAATGTAAACTTAAGATTGAGAATCGAAGCACTGGGATAAGTGGAACCCAGCAAGTAGTTTCTTGTCTCTATTTGATTGGAGTCCACGGTGTTGCTTCCCCCCACTCTAGATTTCCAGACTTCCAATGGAACTTTCGCGTTAGCGTTCAAAAAGGAAGTGCTTTTTGATTGGGAAAGCCACAATGTTGCTCTTCAATTCAAACGTACGCCATCAAAATTTCAACGCCACCTACTTCTCTGTTGTTTAAAGGACATAAAACTCGCCTTTTTCCCTAAAACCAAGACAGTGGGAGCCATATAACGTTAATTACCGGGAAACTTCCCCACGAAAGTTGTTTTTTTTTTTTTTTTCCTTTTCGGCTCATTTTGAAGACAGTCAAGAAAGAAGAAAGAACGAGACATATTTTTTTTTTTGGGCCGAGCCTGTCCTCGCGGGTCGTCATCGGCTGCTGCGACAAAGTGCCAAGGAGGCCCATTTTAAAGTAGATTTCAAATTCTAGGCCACCAGTCTTGGCCCATTATTAGTGGATCGTACTGAATCTTCAATATCATGATGGCAACATCTGATAAAATACGTTATCGTATGTTTAAGATTGTCAAACATACATGGTATTAAAGCATACATCGTTGGTTATTTATCCGTAGCTAACTTTTCACTTTGCTCTAGTTTTGGAGTACAGTTATTGTACGTCTCATCCTCCGGCACTTACAAACAATCTCATTTTTTTATAAAAATTTTAAATTAAATGTGAGATTTCAAAGATATAAATTTAAATTTTTTACTATTAAAATGTGTCATAAAGAACATTAATATGTACAAAGATGCAACAATAAATGTTACACCGATAGGCGTAAATAGAGAATGAACACTAATGTAGACTTAGTGTAATGGTTAATTGCGAAGAATCTCGTATATAAAAGCTATTTGCTTCTTGTAAATAGGACTGGACTCTCTCTTATTAGCCCAAATCAGGCTAAAAAAGAACGCGTATCCTGAAAAGAAGAGAATTTAATGTAAAAGATGATGCCGTCTCCTTTGGCGTTTGGCGTGACAGATAGGCTCACTTACAGGAGATGCGACACAGGCAGGGAGCCACGTGCCATTGCCGCCACCCACCTCGATATTGGAGTATTTGTCCTAATGCTCCAGTGTTCATATATTCTTATTTTCATCAGCAACGCCAGTTTTCATATGTTCTTTTCTTCCTCAGCATCCAGAGAGCATTTCATTCTCTTTTTCCCTATAAAAGGTTGAGCAAACAGATTTTGAAATTACAGATAAAAGATGGCGGATTGGGGGCCGGTGGTGATTGCAGTGGTGCTTTTTGTGCTGCTGAGTCCAGGATTGCTGCTCCAGTTGCCTGGGAGGAACAGGGTGGTCGAGTTTGGAAACATGCAGACTAGTGGGTTGTCGATTCTGGTGCACGCCATCATCTTCTTTGGCCTCATCACAATCTTTCTCATCGCTATTGGTGTTCACATATACACCGGATAGGCATCGCACAGATATGCCCACTTTCTTTTTGATCGATCTGCCCTTGTCTCGGCGATTCTCTTGCTTCGTTCAAGATTTCAATTCTGATTGTTGGAACTAAGACCTGCATGGTGATGCTAGTTTACTTTGATTTGAATGATCTTGTTGTTGTTGTTGTTGTTCTTAATGTTCCTGTTGGATGTACTTGATTTTCGAATTGTCAATTTATGCGATAATTGGGGTCTCGAGTATTTCATATTTGAGAAATCATCTCAATTTATAAATTTTTATTTAATGACCCGCCTTCCGTTATTAAGAGTTTAGAGTTTTCATTGTTACAAAAGGAAAAAAGGTGTGATACTTTACCATTCTATCAAGAAAGATTAAGCAAATTCTGAGGATGCAACAGGCAGTCCTATTGTGACTGTTTCAACAGAGAATCCACTCTTTGCTTGTTCATTTATCGGTGCACGGCAATACGAAGGGTTCAGTGTCCATAGAACGAACTGCCCCACTCTTTGCTTGTTGGGCACTTGTCATTTTGCTGGCATTGGGCTACCGGACCGACCATGAGGCCTATGTGCGTCATAGGCACGCGGCTTCTGTCTTCTTAAGAGCAACAATCCAAAGCAAGCCCAAATCCCCCTCCCCCCCCCCCCCCCAACCCCCAGCGCCCCCAAATAAAAAAAGTTAAAGAAAGGAAATGTGAGAAAATAGAAAGACAGATCCTACTATATAATATAGTTTCAGTGCTTTTTAACTTCAAATTTAAAGATAAAAAATATCTTAACGTATCAGATTATCCGAAATCTGCTGGTAACGTAGATGGCTGACTCAAAGTTATAATTAGATGAGGAATTGAGAGGGGGCTCGATTAAACTAACTGAGGTTTAAATGATGTTACGTGTCAAGTTCAAATCTAAAATAAATAAATAAATAACTGAAATCATTTATTAAGCTAACTTAAAATATTCTACATGCAATTCATTCAATTTTTTTCCTAACCCAGAATTTAATGAGGGAGCATTCTATATGCATGTAGTCTCTTCCAAGTTCCAATAATATCTAATTAAAAACCATTACGGGAAAAAGTAAATAGCACATGTCATCGATTGGCGAATTTGGCTTCACGTGCCCACCTGAAGACCAGGATTCCCGTCTATTTCCAATAGTCACATCAAACGCCACCAGAGATGCCTAAGATTACGTGCCAATATGGTAATAGGGAATGTTACTGTCCGAGGGCTTATATAACGCAGACATAGTACTTTGACAAATGGACATCCAACATCGGTTAAAAACTGGGAACGTCCTTCCCATAACTAGTTCTGTATATTCTAACTGAAAGAAGGGCCCTTATCCGCTGAGGGAAGACAATTATCTACAATTCCTGCATCAATACTTTCAGGAGAGATGGGCAGTTTCCATTTTTTTCGCAGCAGCAGCACCAGAAGCTGGAAAATATATACTGCTCAGTCCTTGAGTATGTAATTAACCTCTCTGAGCATCATTTTCTTCACAAAAGCTTCCATGCTGCAGCAATAAGATTTTACGGGGAGAAAAAGGATTATTCACCAATTTATAGTAACTCCTAATTCAGAGCGGTTCTGAAAATATGTCATAAGCATTTTAGTATTACCACATCCTGACATTTAAGCTAAAGAGACTACTAAGTTTCATAAAGTGTGCCGTATCCAGCAATCAAACCTGAACAAGCAAATTGTATCACCGTCCAAACTCATCTCAGTTATAAAACCTTGAGAAGGAGGAAGTCACAAAACAAAAACATACTTGATGCGCTCTATTAAGCCATGACACAAAGCAGCAAACACGAAGCAAGCAAGCTATTGTATTATCAAAAGCTTTTTAAATTAGTAAGAGAAAAATGTACCAAATAGAGATGTTGTATCTTAAAGGCTCATAGATCCAGACACTTCCCGTCTTTACCAGCTTCAACTACAAAATAAAGTTGTGTCATCTTCCATTTGGAGAAAGTGACATTAATGTTCAGAACATATATATTACTATCCGCATTCCACATCAGAATAGAGAGCTTCCTAGGGATGCATTTCCTTTCATTTTAAGAATTAGACAAAAAACATTATTTACAACATAGATTCAAAAATTTGAATTAGTGACTTAAATCAGGACCACTATCAATGATATCACATGAAATAGTGGAAGCAAAAATAACCACCAAGCAAGAGCATTGATGGGATTAAGGTTCGGATTCTCATGCAATGTCATAGTGACTTGCTTAAGACTCTATACATCCCATCTCGGCTTAAGGAGGGGAGAAAAAACACTTGAAAACTTATGCGAGCAAGCAGTGTGAATACTGTGCAGCAAAACACACACGCAACGAACCCTAACAAGCAGAAACACATGAACCGTGTCAATAGTAAAAGCAGCTAACAGTAGGAGACCACAAGTCAAAAAGGATTCCAGGAGAAATACAGGGCACCAAGCCCTTCTTCATACTGTGATGATGTGCTCTACAGGGCAGGACCAGAAGTTCATTCAATCAAATTTCTTCCAATACTAACGGGCCTATAATTTATGTGTACATGGAACACGCAGCAAAACATATGGTGCTCATATAGATAGAACTTCCATGAACGAAGCAATACCATTCAATACTCAAAAAGGGAAAAAAAAAAAAATCTTCACAACTACAGGGAATTGAATTGGCCATTTTACCACCAAAATTGGCTAAAGATCAATGAAGAGCAAATGACATACTAAAATCAATAGGAAAAAAGATTCCTTCAAGATTTATTGAGATTAATGCTCAGAATACGGACAAAAATAAATCTTACCAGGAATCTCCTTCCGAGGAGATGAGGAAGCCGTGACGTAACAAAGAAGGGAACGGCCCAGCATGGATATAGTCGAAACAATCCCAGCCACATAAAACACCATCACCAATCCAAGAACCCAAGGCATCAACAAAAACCCGATAAAGAATGTCACCGATCCACACAGCATCAGCGCCAGCGATATTCCCAGCAGCAGCGACGCGAACCCCGCCGGAGAGATCTGCGTCGTTGCCGCCGCCGCCGGGGTCCGCCTCCTCGAAGAAGGAGACTGTGAAACAGAATCCGCCGGCGTTTGGTCGGAGAAAGGGATCGGAGTCGGTGGAGAACGTAGCAAATTGAGAACCAGAGCCGATAACTCGTAGAAAACCCTGGATTGCTGATCTTGCTGCTGCCGCTGCTGTCTCATCATTCTCTCTGTTAATTTTTTTGCTCAACAAAAACAAAGCAGAAAATCCGACAACCTCGAAATAACGAAAAAATGATCCTTAACACAATTCGTTCGAGTGTTTAATTGATGATGCTGATGATGTCTCCAGTCGGTGCTCTTTTGCTAAAGCAGAGGCAAGAATGGATAAACACGAAACCTTTTATCTACGACGCCGTCCGATCGGAGACGCAATTTATCAGGTTAGCTCCAACGGGCAAAGGTTTGCTTGTTTGTTTCTCAGGAAATTCAGAGAGAAACAAAAGGGATGCGGGGTGGTTTTCTCAATAACAAAGATCCGCCACACTCACCAAAGAAATTTATAAAAAAAAAAAAAGTTTTCTTTTCTTTCCCGGAAAAATTTGGTAATGGGCAATGCGTTAGCGTTTGGATTCAGAGAAAATTTTTCAGGGTGAGTGAAATGGGACAAGAAATGCATCCCAAACTAATTCCATCCAATTTTGTAGGCGTTACTCAAGTAAAAGTAGCTGGAGTTGAAAATCCCATACGCAGTAGTGGAGCTTGTAATCACGCTATTTGGATTACACTTGGCAGCAGGTGCCCCCAGGTGACGTGGGACTTTTATCCCAGCCCGTATTGACGACCTCACGTTGTTTATCCTTCTGCGTCAAAGCGCGTGGGTTGGTTTGGGAATAATGAGTGCTGTCGCCTGTCAATGATTTGAGAACAACAACAGTAAGGATGGCGTGAAAGAAATGATAAAAGGATCTTGAGTTAAATTCGTCGTAATATAAAAATTATTAATTTTAATTTAATTGAGACTCGATGAAGCGACTCAATTTAAATTTATTTTAATAATTTTTTTTATTTTCGAGTTGTTATGTATATCCTGTTGACGAATTTGAGTGGCCAAACTAAATTTCAAAATTTGAAAAGTAGAGGTCCTCTGCGGCGCGAGACGAGGAGTAAATTTTAGAAAACTTTATCATTACTAAATTTTCAAAATAATACGGGGGCTTTACTTGCTTTGCTCATTTCATTGTCATAACGACAATTTCTTCTAACATTATATCTATCAATTTTGTCTTTACTTACCGATATGCTGGAGGCACCTTTTTTTTTCCTAAAAAACAAACTCATCTGCTGTTATTATTCCACGTGTACCCCAAAAAAAAAAAAAAATAATTTCCAGCAGCCAGTTCCGTCTTCTCTCAATCTTCATAGGCCTCCCGCTACATCTCGAAACGACCGAACTCCCAATTGTGTCCACAAAAATATCAAGACATTATCGCTGAAGCGGACACAAAATTGTGCACAACCAAAGCCCAACTTGTCTTGCTAACATTCCTAGGCATGTGCCAAGCCACCGTCCACGTTTCTCATCCGTCTTCAGAAAACGATGTCACTTTGTTATGGCATTCGAGGACAAGACTGGACATGCCTTCTGTTAGCCTGAGTTTGCATGCGCAAAACTGAATATGGATTATAGGTGATTCATTGGCGTTTTTCTGAATGAAGAGATAATAGTTGTCGTGACCCATCAATTTCCAACGACCATTTTCTCCGAGAAGTTCCAAGGCACTTTTTTCTCTGAGTGGTACCAACTTGAATGTTCCGCCTTTACCGCCAACCATATGAGAAACTTTGGTCCTGCCTCGCTACATTAGTCATTTTCCAAATATGTGCACATACATCGTGTAAGTGTCCCTCTCAGTGCCATCAGAACACGACAAAATGACGATGACGGAGAAGCCCACTACTTGGAAAAGATTAAATAATTCTAGTACGCTTACACGGGATTATTCATTTATGTCAATAATTGAGATGCATTTGGACATTACCTACTTATGAGGTACCCAATAGAATCCTCGTAAAAAAAATTCGCCATCGAAGATTTTTTTTTTTTTTTTAAAAAAGAGAATACCCACCAAAGAGTAAAACATTATTTCATGTTATATTTAATAAAAGATATTAACTTAGTGAGTAATATTAATAAAGCTATTAATCCACTTAATCATGACATGCATTGCTTTCACTTGCGTATTTTGTGATTGTGGAGAAGAAATCTTTGTAATTCAATCCGCTTGTCATTATATTTAGCGATTAACATTTGAAACTTGAGAGAACGTGTTTTGGTTGGGTGAGTATTAATAGCCTTAAAAGAGAATGTGTTATGCCACTAAGGTTGTGATCTACTGACGAGGATGACCAATGATTTCATGTAAAGTCATAAATTTGACTTTCTTCTTAAAATATTTACTATGACTAAACCTACATTTTAGACATATATAATTTTGAGAGTCGACTGATTCTTGCTTAGTTCACGTAGTATCTATCCTCTTTAAGTTGGTTTAGTCTGGGCTCAGACTAGAGAAAATTGCATTTACTGTTGAAAATCCGGCTTAATTAGATTGTCTAAGTATCGAGCCTTTTCTTGTCGGCCCAAACAAAAGCAAATTTTCAGACATTGGGTCTAGCTTTGGAAGGGCGGAGACGGAATTAAGCTCAGCTTAATGGAGTTGGGTGTCGGTTGGCACCTTTCCTTGGTCACCGCACTGCCAGATTCTTGCGTTGGCATTTCGGAACTGCCCGAGCGGAAGAGCAAAATGGATACAAAATCATTCCTCGTGGAAAATGATGAAATTAAATAATTTAGGCGTGTAAACGTGAAAACAAGCAAGCCTTTTTTTTTTTTTTTTCGCTTCAAGATTTGTTCAATAAAGTATATATATATATATATATATATTATATTCTTAGCTGTAAGTGAGCTTTATTTTAGTAGTTTTTGATCTTGGGTCCAGCTACCTACATATAACCACAAATCGTAGCTCTAAAAAGTGGACAAAATCAGGAATTAAATTAAAAAAATTGATAAATCAAGCATGGGTTCAATTTGATTTGATTGAAAAATCAAACAGAATTGCAATCAAAAATAACTAAATCGCTGACTTAAATACTCGGACCCTTCACTGGGTCAAGATCTGAATTAGTTTTAAAATCTATGTTACAAATTATGGCCGTGAGGGCCAGAATGGGGCTTCGGGCCCATCCCGAAATTTAAAAGGGTAAGACGAAGGAAATGAGCGAGAGGGTCCGAAATGAAAGGACCGGATTACTGACGAGGCGAGCCCCTCTTAACGCTGACATGGATGCTATTTGTTGTTGTTGTTGTGGTGGTTATTATTATTATTATTTAGTCCTGGTAAATAAGAAACACACGAAGGCTATTTTGGGATATAACTCGTTGACAAGCAAAAATATATGTGTACAATATTTTCTCCATGCGTGGCTCTATCTATACTAATACATTCCCACTTCCCAGTCTTGTCCTCCATGTAAATGTACTTAGAGCAAGTCCCTTCTATTTTCCATGAACGTTTTTTTTTTATTTTTCAAGAAAGTAAGAAAGAAATTGCATATAATTATCATAGGTAGTATTTTAAGGATTTAAGATTAAGAAGGGACCGAAGACAATGGATCAATGGGCACAGGGAAGTGAAAACCGGCAAAGGAAAACACTGAGCACCACCCTTGAATATAAATTACGAATTTCTTTTAGTATTTGTTCTTCGCTGTTCATTCTTAGTTATCTATTTTCTGCATACTAGTCAATGAAAATTATGAAAAGTTTGATAGACTTATGATCGTTAAAAATGGACTGAAATTGCAGAAGACAATTATTTTGAAATGAAACCTGCACAACATAGGCGCAGTGCTTGGAAACAGACACACAAATAAGATCACTTAGCTCCTAAGCAGGGTAGAGATAATTAAGTATCCATCTCAACTACAATTGCTAGTCTCATCAAATGACATACGCGAGATAAATTTGCTGACTTGGGAAGAGGAAATGCATGGCATGGCATCGCTCTTAGAGTGCCCTTATTATCACGGTAACCAACCCGACATGTAGTTGCTCACACTTGGGCCAGCAGTGACAACTGATATTGGATCTGCAGGTTGATATCTGCAATTCAAATAAATCCAAGGTAAGAAGGCAAACCCCTCCTTATTCTCCATGTCAATTGTATAATATCCACACAGTTCTAAATTGGACAGGTAATGAACTCTCGTTTTGAGCATAAACTAAAAATCCGGCTCTCAGGAGATAGAATTTACATACCCAATTTGCAATGTGGGTTCACACTCCAGTGGATGGAAGAAATCATCACCCTGAGGCTGAACCTGTTGTCGGCAATAACCAACTTCTTCTGCACATGGTTGCATCTGGAATGCATTCACTTGGTATCCTTCCATCAACTGCGAAAGCACCAGCCAACTCATCATTTTCATTCTTTTCCACAGGATGATCTATTGATTGTGTATATATATATATATATATATATATATGAGTAACAATTCAAACTAGCCAATAAGCTTTACAGGCGTTGACCTTGCAACTGTATTGAAGGCTACATAAGCACAAAAATGTGACCTACCCTTTGTTTCAAGGTCTTATTTGCTTCGTTCAGCAGTTGTTCCTGAACGCGCTGTGATCAGTGAGACAAAGTCCATACAGATGAAAAGAAAGCGTTGAATGTCCACATTACCTTACGTTGAAGATCAGTAAGCTGATCCAGCATGTATTGAGTCTGCCAAAGGAGGGAAAAATATCAATATAGGAATATTGTTAGCACACTGTAATGTCTCACTTTTAGCTCATAGATAGTCTAAAGTCAATTGGACTAACAACATGTGATGCATATCTAAGTACACAATGGTTTGAGAAATTACTCGAGTTGATCTGATCTGCTTCAATGAGGAATCCAGCTGTCTTTCGATTGACTCAAGATCTTTGCTGCTTAGAGGACCAAGGTCTTCTCCCAGAAGATTCCTGTTGCAACGAGAAGGGCAGATTTAACAATTGTATAAGTGAATTCCTCTGATGACTCTTGAGCATTAAAGAGCTTAATGAGGATTCACTTGACTGACCTTTGGTGTCTTTGGAGGGCTTCATAGCGTGCTTTAAGCTTCAGATATTCCTGTTGGCTACTAAGCTCCTGTCATCACAGCAGCAAAATCCATTCAAGGTATGGATAACTCAAAATTGATACTAGTTATGCAGGCCAGAAGCCCATTGAATGGCACTGAAATGATGTTTATCCTTCGTAAAGGGTCCATAGCTTATTGTCTCACCTAAAATCAAGGTGCCCAAACAAGTGAAGCCCCTTAAAATCACATATGATTTACAAACATTGCTCAACTGTTTAGTTGGTGGCTGCAGCTGGTTGTAATTTTGTGTATTCTAGAATGGTGATGGACGGAAGTAACATTATGATGAGAAATGCGGCAAATAAACATACAGGTATAAAAGCAAAACATGGTGTCTTTTCCAATGCCAAGAGGGTAATTCGAATCTCCCATGGCCCATGACTGTTTCTTTTTCACTCCATTTTAGTTTTCCTATCAAGTCCAACAAGATATAATTGTTGAAGTGACATTGAGCTCATAATTTTCCCATTAAATATAGGCTTTTCATAATTATAAAATGGAAAGAACAGACCAAAATCATTCTTTTTATTACGAGGAACGTCATATTTGGTGGGTAATCTCAAAACCACAAAAATCCTATGGACATTTAAATCCTTTAGATTGTGAGTCAAAATCTAGACAAGTGATCTAATAAGTAGTGAAAAAGACAATATGATTATTTAAACTCAAGTTAAACATAACATTTACTAAATTGTAGTTTAAAATTAAATGGCGATTCATTTCTCACAAAAAAATCTATTTTTTTTTTTTTAAATCATGTTCCACTACGTTTTATCAGAAAAAAATTTCCATAAAAATTTCAAAGGATAAAATGTTAAAGGAGTATGCTCTGCATTTACAAATTTTATAGTAGTAAAATTTGTTCTATTAACTGGTTTCTTTGAATCTTTAAAACATGACGTGTATGATCATTTTAATCCCAAAAAAAAAAAAAAACCCTTTTAACTAGCAACTTCCTCTTCAATTCGGGGGTTAAAAGGGTGAAAAGGTGACATCCCTTATGACCCATCACCTCAAACCAAATTTACTGGCCTAAAAATGTGAGGTTTTCTTTTATCTTTCATCCTATGCTAAGCATATGACAGAAAATACTATCTAGTTGCACATTTTTGGCCAACGTCTTTTGTTTGTCTTCTTGCAATATCCCCTAGTTAAAACATAGACCTTAACCAAGGTTATTACTAACGGTGAGATGTAAATGTTCTATGGATGGATAAGAGTTCTAAACGGTACATTCCATGCCATTGCTTATAATTCTCTCGCGATTAGCTAAATCTCCAACAGACAAAAGGTCAATTGGAAAAACAGAAGAGGAGGAAACATTAATTACCAGGGCCTCCCTTGCAGACACATTTGGCTCTGGTGCTCCATAGTTGCATTTTTGGTATCTCTCTAGTGTTTTAAGCATGCTGAATACGGTAACATAAAATATCCATCAATATAAAAGAAAGCACAGCACAATCCCCAACAAATACAAGCGAGTATGATTGTATAATGACAAATGCCATACCAGACCCATGACAAGGGTGGACTGTTTGAGTGATTATGTACAATTTAAAAAAAAAAAGATACAGGACAAAGGCAATATGCAACAATACATGATAGAAGCTGATTCAGTTTAAAAAAAAAAAAAAAATCCAATTAAAAAAGAAATGAAAATTCGTTTGCAAGACTAAAAAATGAAGTAAAGGTGAAAAAAAATTATAGAATGAACTAGACTATAATGAGAGTAAAAGGGCTTTCTTTTTCATTTTCTTCACTTGCTAATTTTTTTTTTCCAACTATTTCCTCCTGTTTGTTCCGCTCCCGGGATTCTAATTTCTATACAAACTTAAAAAAAAAGGGGGGGGGTCGTTAGAGAACCGAAGAAGAGAAATAATTTGGAGAAAAAAGAAAATGGAAATTTAAATAAAAGATCTTTGTAAGCTGTCACAGAATTTAACGCGTAAGCGGTGACTAATTGTGATTAATGAAACGGAAATCCAATAATTATGCATTGTAAAGGGTAATTAAGCCCTAAATCAGTGTGTAATCAAGACAAAAAAAAAGATATCACCGTAACTTTATCAGGACCAACAAGAATCCGAACATCTAATGGATATTAGCGCAGATCACTTACTCATTTACGGACTTCAAAACCCATCATGGTCAAGTTTAATTTCAGATCTGACTGAATGAAAGCTGTTCTCTCATAGACACAGAAAGGCCAAAAAAAAAAAAAAAGCCCTAAATTTTTGGAAGGACCAAAACCCTAAAATGTCTTCCATCCACTTCTCTGATCCATGGAAACATAACCCTCTTTCCTTTGTTGTGTATGAGAGAGAGAGAGAGAGAGAGTGAGAGAGAGAGATGATGATGATCCACTGGAAAGAATGAAAGCTCCAGGAAAGGAGCAATCTTGCACCTGAGTCTCAAGAATAGTAGAGGGTTTACCTTTGTTTGACCAAGAATGTCCGTATCAAAGAGCATAGGGAAGATAGCAAGAAGCATATACTCTTAATTTCTTCAAAAATTTGAAAAATCTGACTGAGACTCACAGAACAAAATAGAGTTTTGTAACCAAAGAATTGATCTGGGAAAAGAAAGTCAAATTAGCTGAAAGGAAACCCTAAACCAAAACTTATTTAAGAGAGAGATTCAAAGAATTGGAACATTATCGAATCAAAACTGAAGCAGCCCATCATTTATTAGGCATTTAACAAACTAAATTAACAAGAGATTCACAATAAATTGCTTTAAAAGAATGGATTTAGCTTGGGAAAATGAGAGGGAAAAAATTGATAAAAAGAGAGAAACCAGAAAGCGAAGTGAAATGGTTCAAGTACTTCTTGCTGGCTAGGAAATGAGAACCAAAACTTAAACGAAGCATCTTTTGCTTGTTTGAGAGCTTCATCGACTCAAGTCAAGTGTTCCAAAAGCAATCGATCGGATCAACTTTCATCAGCACGAAAAATCATCACAAAAATGGCAAATTCAGGTACTGAATAGAAAGGGAAAAGTTTGACAAAAGGCAAAAATGACTTTGTTGGGTGTGCACCGAAACAAGAAGAGGGAAATTAAAAAGAAAGAATCATTTAAAACAGTAAATTTCCTTTTCTTTTCCTTTAAGGTTTTTCCAGTTGCAGATCTAACATCAATTCCAACACCAAAAAAATACTCAACCTGCTATAAACACCGAGACATTCACGGAAACGGCAAACCTCGCCAGAGATAAAAACAACTTTTCTTTCCCTCTCTCTCTCTCTCTCTCTCTTTCTCTTTATTTATTTTTTTAGTTATTTTTAATTCTATGTTTTCAGGTCATCACACTCCCCATTGCCAAGTCAACACCAGAAACAGCAAAGAACAACTAGCAAAGCTCTCAAGATCTAGAGTCAGAGTTCAAAACAAGGCAAAAAATGGTAGCATAGAAAGAAAAAATTGGGAGAATCTAGCCGAGAGAGAGAGAGAGAGAGAGAGAGAGAGGAAAAGGGAGAAGCTTTTTTCCTGTGTTGGAGTACCAGGTTTGGTTGTTTTGGTGATATTACCTTGAACTACTGCAAAACTCGTACAGCTTTCCTCTATTGGAGAAGATGATGAGAGCAACCTCGGCATCACATAGAACGGAAAGCTCATAGGCTTTCTTCAAAAGACCATTTCTTCTCTTTGCAAAAGTCACTTGCCTGTTTATCTTGTTCTCAATCCTCTTCAACTCAACCCTACCTCTCCCCATCTTTCCTTTCTTTCTCTATTCCTTTTGCTTAATTTTGCTCCTCTTTTTCAAATATTTTTACACCCAACAATTCTTCACCCATCAAAAATCTCTCTTGGTTTTGTAAATTTTTGCGAATTGTGAGTTCGTTTGGACCCTTATTTATGTGCTCTCTCCACCACTACCATCTCTAGCTACTAGCCATGCTTACGAATTACAATTTATGAGAATCTCACCAAAAAAAAAATGCAAAAGAAAACAATTATAAACATTATTTAGACCCCATAAAACAAAAAGAGAAGGAAAAAGTGGAAATGTTCTGTTTCAGACCCCTATTTCAGTCTGCAAATCAAAGGGGATTCTGACGTACTGTTGTTGTTGTTGATCGGACGGTGAGGGAAAAATAATAAGAGAATGAGGTTTAAAAAAAAATAAATAAATAAAAGAGAGAAACGAAGAGGGCATTAAATGCAAAAGGGGTTGGGCAAAATGCTAAATACCACGTGTCGAAAGACGAAGTGAAAGGCGCCTGATATTTCACCTGACATTTTTTTTTTTTTTTTTTAATTGTCTGGGGTTCGAGCAATCATGTGACCTAACCTTAAGAAGATGAGCCTTTCGTATGTTCCCGTCCATTTTACGCTAATACCCACACATCACACGCAAGGGCTGGGTCAGTAGTTCTGTGTCCCAAACCTAGTCCCTTTGATTCACCGTACTGGCACTTTATATCGAAGAAAGCATTTGCTGGTGCAAAAGATTAAAAAAAAAGAAGAAGAAGAAACTGAGACAAATAAGCTATTCCACACCCAGACAAGACAAGAAACATCGGCAAAGGATGACTAGCCGTGATTAGTTTAGTGGTAAGACCTACTCTGAAATAGAGTATCTTGAAGGCACATTATGATTAATGATTATCTTTAAGTATATTTTATAATTTAAATAAGAATTGAGATATTAAAAATCATATTAACTGACATTTACCTAGTTCCACTTGACCAATACATGTGCATGGAACGACAAGGGTGGTTCGGACAAGTGAAGAATTGTAAACCAAATTTAGAGCACAAAAAGATCACTCATTGGATAATCTTGTTCTTTAAATTTACCATGAAACGCATAATCAATGTCTTGCAAGCCAATTTCTAGTTTTCGGACTTTGATTGCCCGTTTAAAGTAAGATTCGTAATTCACTACATTAACCGAGTTATCGGGGAAAAAGGTTGTATAATTGGAATCTTAAAAAAAAACAAAGAAAGAAAGAAATTGTTGGGGCGCAGTTGTCTATCCCGAAGGAAACGCAGTATTCATAATATATAACATATATATATATATACACAAGGAGTACAACTAGAGGGTGCTCTTAAAAAGTTAAGTTAACAGACGAGTTGAAGAGAAAAAGTCTAGTTGAAGAATTAGCTTCTCCCTAGTTTTCAGATTCGTCGTATTTTATTTTTGTTTGTCAAAAAGTGGTAATTCAAACAGTGAGAACTGATATTGGTCATATACGTTTGTTATTCATAGCTTTCTTTTTCTTTTTTTTATTTTCCGAGACCAAAATAGCTCTTCACTCAACATTTCTGGATTGCCTTGGTTTCACACAACGTTTGTTAAAAAGAGACATCAGTATGGAAACTATCCTTTGGAATAAGTGATCCCTCATAGCTTGCCTATAAATTACCAAGAAAAAAATTGCAGCAAGCTAATGTGAGGACTTTCCATAACCAATGCCAGGGTAGGCACCGTATCCCCTCTAGGTTAGATAGTTCAATTTGAGAAACGATTCCCAAGTCCAAATAGAACAATTGTGTGTATGAAGGAGAAACTTAGACCCCTTCCTCAACTAAAACGGAAAAATGCTCCTAGACATCAAACGCGTTTTTCTTATATTACCGAGACATTAATGTTGTAATGAATTGTGGGGGTGATGATGGATTCATAGCTCCTGGTCGTCATGTGATAAAAAGGAATTTCTGAAGGCTTCTGGCGACTTGATGCAAACAATGATCAAACCATAACCTTTGTTTTAAGTCCCGTTTTTCTCCTTGTATCTGTACTTGTCATTTGTACATGCTTACCTTGCACTCAGAATTTCGGTGGCCCAGTTGGTTTGTTCTTTTCATCTTTTTTCCCCTTAACCAGCTTAATTTGCTATTAAGGGTCAGATCATCTAAATATAAGTACGTGTCGGAAATGATAAATCGCTACTCATAAATGAAATCCTTTTCATTGTGTTGCAATCTGCTCTCAATTTATGCACACTGTATTAAATTCGCTTTAATAATTTGATCAAGGACAACCCATGAAAATACAGTCTCTTAATAAAAAGTTATCTCTTTTGTGGATTGACTGCACAAATTAAACATGAAAATTTTAGCGAAAAAGGTGGAGAGCAAGAGTTGGGATAATGGAATTGGAGAGACCGAGACGAAATCATGTTAAGATAGAGAGGAACATTCAAGTAAAAATGAGGGGGCCCAAGTTAAAACTGAATTAGATAGAGATATAAGGTAGGACCAAATAGGAAGATAATTTTCTAGCATTCAACAATTTGTGTTGTAATTTTAATTTTCTTGTTTTCTAATATATTTGGTTGATATTAGGGTCTTTTAGCGAATTATAGTTAAAATGCCAAGGAGAAATTTTAGATATTTTATTGATTTATTTATTTTATTACTGATTGATAATTGTTATGGTTTAGATATTTTAAAATTATTCAATTATCATTTATAAAGAAAATAATTTCTTTTTTTTTTTTAAGACTTGTTATCCATTTTTTAATGGATTCTACAAAGGCTATAAAGGCTTAACTCAATGTTGGTTAATGTTTTTGATGTTTCTGTTGTCAAGACAGCACCGGACAAAGAAAGTTGAATTTTAATTTGCAAAAATGGGCATTGGGCAGAAGCTTAGCTGATGCCTGGCCCCGCACGACTAAAACGTGTTTTAAATAGAGGGAAAGCAACGCACAAATAAGCAATTCCGAATTTTCAAAATCTCTCTATGGCCGTTCTTTTCTCAGATGATGTATGCCCAACTACAGGCACCGGCTTGCGGGTGGCAATGGAGTTTTGGCCCGGACTTCTACTAAGGCATCAAATTTCTTTCGACAAGGTCATGTGTCTTTTTTTGATTCAGTTAGATGTTGAGAGAAGTTTTAATTATCAGTAAGATGCAGATTCGAATTTCATTTCTCGCTCTAAGTTTCTACAATTGGAATGTATTAACCCGCATAGCTATTCTTTTGGTTGATTTGTGGCCACCCCATCTGACTAATGAATAGATCTTTCATTATGGTCGTGTCTCCACATTAAATTGTCCATTTCCAAGTTATATATGGCCTCCCAAAAGCCTAAACTAGTAATGAGTTTATATTTCTGCGTATTTTTGTGATGGTCATGTAACATCTCTTATTGTTGCTCAAATGAATTGCCTTTTTCCCAAAAAAAAAAAGACAATTCTTCAATTATTACTACTGTTGTGGCTATAATGTGACTACATTTGCAACAAATGAAATGTGATGGTAATTACTGTTACTGCACCACAATTGCGATCATGGACGGCTCTCTAGAACATGATGTAAGCCATGGCGGGCACCAATGATAGAACATGGAGTGGATTGAGACAAAATGAAGCCCACATGGGTTCATCCAGAAGGCCAATTATATAGCAATGAAATGTGTGGTTCAGTAGGGCAGCACCCAATCGGCCGGTCTGGTCTGGTCTTGTGCAGGCTTGGTACGTTGGCCTATCGGTCGGGTGATTATATGGGACAGTCACACAGCACCCGATGCACATATGTGGAATACCCACCCCTACACAGAAGGAACTCCACAAAGTTCCTACACAATTTACATATAGTAATAGAGCTGATAGACCCATAATTTTAACTCCAAGAATATACTTTGTGTCATTGAGGATGACACTTCAACACTTTATATGCCTGTGTTATTTTAAGATTGAGTTGCTATCATATAATGTCCAGCATGCTATTTCAAGAATGAGCTCCACTCATGTTTTACTTAATAACATGATAAAGTTTTTTTTGGATGTCACCACAAGCGACTTGCAGTAGCTTAGTCTAGTTTTTTTTTTTTATTATTTTAATTTTTTCCCTTTTTCCTAAGGAAATAAAAGTTCTAACAAATATCTAGTGTAAATAAACTTGCATAAACATCAAGTTAAGAATGGCAGAGGAGCGAATACTAGAAAACAACTTTGAAGAATGTCACTGAAGCATTAAATATCTGGAGAATAAAGGTGTCGAAAGTTGGATAAAAAAGGAGAAAGAAAAGGGAACCCTAGACGCTAATAAATGGAGTTGTTCTAGCAATGTGGACGGTGAAAAGAAGCTACATGGACCACTTCCCCCTGTTTTGATTGCGACTACTGACCCACCCATCGTGGCTCTATTCCCCACGTCTTCAATCACCCATCGCTGGTGGCCCACTGGGCAGATGGCTTTTACTCAATCTGTTAAAGGCGCAGGCACCGTAGTATAAATACATATGTAAGCAAAACCAATGAACAATGATGAATAAGTTTCTCATTGCTAATTAAGGTTTTCAAAATCTTAAAAAAGTCAGAAGATTAAGATCGAATCGGTTCAATTAATTAAACTAAAAGGGTGTCTATCTTCTTGTCACCAAGGGCTGCTCTACTCAAACAGGAATCTTAATCATTCACTTTCTTACATAGTAAAAGATCCACGTTCGCAAACTGCGACTGACATTTGCCATGGGGTTTCTGCCATAAAGACCCCTGCATGGCTCTTCGCTTTAGTTGTTGTTGTTTTCATGTGTGTGTGGAATTCGACTTGTTATATAAATCACAGAGCAAGTAGCCTCAATTCTGGCAAACAATTCAAACATTGAATAATACCATTTTGTCAATATCTCAAACTGAAGAAGTTGATCTAAAGCCAAATATCAAATGGGTACATGTATAATTATGAGTCATTTTACCTAGATGCAAATTAGGTTTACGTTTCGAGCTCAAAACAAATTCCACTGCAAATAATGGGGCTGAAATTAGATTTGTTTTTGGTATGGATGGTTGGGGGATGATGAAAATGCCAATGTGATGGTGGCCGGGGTGGGGGACCATCTGGCTAGTGGAAAACCACTTTTCAGTATAGGGTTGAATGAAGTGGGCCCACCGGCTAAGTAGGGCTGTCAGATTTCATTCCATTAAAATGGCGAACACAGTCAATTTCAATCGTAATGACACGTGGACCTCTGCCCATTTTGGAAACTTCTCTCTCAGTAGGTCACGTCTTAGTGTGGAGTTGTACAAAGTGGCCCAAAAGTCTCTTCCCAAGAAAACTTGGCCCGTCTCCCTTGCCAAGATGTGTCGCGTTTCTTGTCTCAGTGTACAAGTTACCTTGGCGATGATAACCATCTTCTTTGTATCTTTTTCTTTTTCTTTTTTTTTTTTTCTTCTTTTCTTCGCATATATGTTACATTAATTAAATAATTAATAAATAATATTGACAAATGTGACGCAAAAGTACACAAACTCATAAGAATTAATGTGTTGTGTGGTAATATTTATGATGATTAATTCAATATTTATAATGATTTAATATACGTTGACAATCTGTGATTATTATATTGTAACGTCACTTGTGTATGTTCCATGTAATAAACCCCTATATCTAATAAAGAAAGGAATAAGGGTAGGCGATTATTAGTGCGTCATGCGATGAATCTTGTTTCATCCAATGGAGTTGGGTTTTGAAGTAACAAAAACAAGCACCTGCGATGTGTCCCCAAGCCATTGGCCATGGTCTTACGAGCGAGGGATTCCGATTTTCGGGGTAGAATGTGAGTTTGAGGCATCCAGTTGAAATTTTCACGTACAATCATATTATTTATTTGTAAGAATAACATGAATGAGCTTAAACTTCGAATCTACCCTCTTGTGAACATGTTATTTAATTCAAGGACTCGTGGGCTTTTGTGCAACGGCGCAGTTTATGATTCCCTCTGGAGTCGGAAAACTCTTTATCAGCACGGGAAGTAACCTGAAGAGTCGCTTTTTTCCTCACCAGCAATGCCCCACCTCAGATTTTTCTCATCAACTACTGCACATGGGAAGAGCAGTGCTTCAAACAGAGACGTGCATAATGTATTCTCTTCCAAAAAGCAACTCCCATTATTGCAAAAACAAACACGATTATTAATTTCTATTAATATCATGTTGTATGTTTCCACTCACCCGATACTTGGCTCTCATTGGCCTAAAAGTCTTTGATCGCGATTACTACGTAGATTATGCTGCACGTCATTCATTACCTGTTTTAATTATGAAAGCTATTTGGTTTTATTGGGAGAAATGAGGATTGAAACTTTAAAAAAGTGGAATTGAATCAAGATTAATGTCATCTGGGGTTGCCGAACTCAGAAGTTAAAAGATACGATGTACATGTTTGTTTGGTCCTTGTTGGCATGATGTGGGTTGTCACACATTTCCATTCAAGAGACTTGGAAAGAAAGAAAGAAAAAAAAAAAAAAAAAAAAGAAAAATTCAGGGAAAGAGAGACTCGGCAACTGGAAAGCCTTTATGCTCCGCGTATACTTTTGATTACTTTACTTGATTAGATTTAAGCAGACTATAATCGTGGGGCAACTTTTAGTAGCGGCCACTGAGAGGAAAGTTTCCAAGTGCCGTGCCTGAGCCAATTTTGGACAATTATTATTATTATATCTCTTTAAGACTAAACAAATGGGTTCTAGGTCGAAAGCATGAGTTCGTAAACGATTAGGAATGTTTTAGAGATGTCCGGTGTCGTTCACGTGGCCGCAATTTATGTGTGCTTAATGAGCACAGACAACAGGTTTACATTTGATGGGCCATTTCCGTCCCCTTTAACTTACTTAAGCTCTGTACTATGATCATTTTGAAGTATCAGTCATGCTCTAATTCACATAAAAATCATGTCTCTTAAATTTTCTATTCAGTCCGTATGGACGAATCGCACGTCATACTCAATTCACCTAAAGAGCGTAAAGGACAAAAAAAATCAATATATTTTTGGGCCTCAAAGTCTTGACTTCTGCTCGTTTCTTGGCTACAGTCTTTGTTTCGTCCAACGCCATTTGATGTATTTGGACTTGAATTTTCCTGCTCCTATATCTTCTCAATAAAACGTATTCGATTTAACAAAGAAAAAGTTACGACCCCCCCCCCCCCTCGAGTTGTTCGGGAGATCCCAACTGTTTGCCATCACATTATAAGAAAAATAAATTATGCGGCGTGGCAACAACAGGCGTCCGATAATCGATGTTGCGAAAACTCCCACATCGAGACTGCATGTATTTTCGAAAAAAGAAAAAAAGCTATAGCCGCAACTCCAAAACACTTCGATCGGAACAATACCATTGAAATTGGTTAATTTTTGACTACTTCTTGTTCTTTAACAATCCTACCATATTATTCCTTCTTCTTCGTCTCAAAAGAAAGGAAAGGCACTCTTATGTATATCCTTCCTTCCTGAAAAGTCATATAGTAGAAATGATAGAAGGTGAAAAAAATAAAAAGTGAATGATCTTTGCCCAACCTCCATTCTTTCAACGTCGTAAGCATCTATGTTACGTAAAAGTTGAAATTGTCTCTTCAATATGGGCCTACGTACATTTTGATTACCGATACTACTTGAGCTTGATGTGGGATTAACAGTGTTAGGGAAACACTAACAAGTCGTATCAGGTCAGTGAACCTAAGGTTCGATTGATAGCAGATGATTGAGTTTAACTTGAAATATCCAATTCACAATATGCCACGGTACAGAACCACAATCATTCGCAAGCTTGAACTTTGATTTCATCCATCCAACCTAGTTAAGTGATTACTTGAACTAGCCCAAATAGTTGTCTATGAAATATAATAGATCTATGTACGACAAGGGAAAGCAATTCTTTTAAACCAAAAAAAAAAAAAAAAAATTTGATAAAAACCCAACAAATATGCATGGATTGGGCCTAGCGATGATGGAATTTACGTGCAGTTGCTACACAAAGTATCCGGCATAAACACGACAGTAACATTGGCTAGGTTACAGCATTTGAACATGAATCAGCAGTGTCAAATTTGAACGGTGATGCCACTAACCATAAAATCTAATAGCGGAATCAATTGAACTCTTAATTTCGTATCTATAATTTAATTTTTAATCCTTTCAAATAAAAAATAAAAATAAAAATTAGCGGTGATAACAAGCCTGGAAAATAGTAATCACAAAGGCAAAAACGCCCATCTTGATTCCTACCCCTACATGTATCCTCATTTTTTCCCCATAATTTGGATGTTGACTTCATCCACACCTGGCTGACAGGACACAGCAAGGCCCACCGCGTCAGTATTTGTGTCCATCTGTGTGCTAGGTGTGTTGAGCTTAAAAGGAAAAAACAAAAACTGATAGGTTTGGGCAAGAAATTGTGTGATCCGGATTGCAAGAGGCCCAAGTACATCAGGTCCAAAATTCACGATTGCTCCCGTGAAGGTCCATTCAGCCCAACAAGAGAAGCACAATCCTGCCTGGCCCATATTTTAGTATGATTTATTTTGTACAGGCTGAAATTGAAATTTAAAAAATAAACCTAAATCTCAAATATTTAATAATTAAAAAAAAAAAAAAAAAAAAACCCTTCGCTTGCATTCCCTTTAGCCATTTGTAGACCCGATCCTGGAACAGAAATGTTTCCTAGGTAGAACCGCCCGTTACATTTCCTGAGAAAGGGCAAACCTTAACTGGCAGTTCAAGTTCTATTTCGATCCAATTTGATTTGTATCGATAAATATCATCAAACCTTTTTCTGAAAAAGAAAAAAAAAAAATGCATTTTAGATTTTTTTTTCTTCATTTTTTATTTAATGAACCATAGCTACCGGCAGTTCACATGTTTGGTCCAATTCAATTCAGTCACCGTGGCAGGTCCATTGGTAAAAAAAACTCCAGCCGTGACTGGACCGGTCACCGGTCCCTTCTTCGGTTCAACCACCGGTAATATTCGGCTGACTTGCCAGGGAGACAAATGCGAACCAGTTTCCCATACACGTTCGGAGCAGCCAACATCTTTCGGGCAAACCTGAATGTGAACCAGTTGGCCAGGCGGCCAGGTGGTCCAGATTAAACAAAATGGACAAAGCTTGGTGCGTGCGGGATGCACGTGGTCCTTCAGGATCACTTAATCCAAGGATATGCCTAGTTCTTTTTTTTTTTTATTTGGTCTAGTTGAAACGAGGAAAGGAGATTTAATTGTGAATTTGCACATGCAAACACATGCACTAAAGCCATGCATAAAATAATTGAGCAGATTCAGGGAATCTATACGCTAAAGGGTTCTGGTTGTCACAAAAGCCGGAAACAAAGGATTGTAATCGCAGGGTGTGATGCGCTAGAAAAGAAAAAAGGGAGCGGAGATATTGCTATTTGTATTAGATTAAGCATAAAAGTGGACAGGATGATGAATACAAGAGCTCTTGATTGACTGACAGACAGTGAGCTTGGACAGCGCCACTTGTGGCTGACACTTCCTTGTTTTTTTTTTTTTTTTCTTTTGGGGTCGACACTCTGGCAACAATGAAAAGTGCAGTTAGCGCGGTAAGAGAGAGATTGAAGCTAGGAAAGCAACTCATGCAAGTCTACCGGGCTGTAAGGGGTGTTCAAAGATGGACCAACGCATCACCGATACACGCTAAAATTAAGGATGCTTGACACAATGGCCCAACGCGTCCCGGACATAACTGAAGTTTGTTCCCAAAAATATTAAAGAAAAAAATTTGGAACAGATACTTCTCACCAGTATCTCATGCACATATAAAGTTAAATTTGAAATTAGCAAAGCTCATACACCTTATAATCTTTTCTTATTAACATGCCAAGGAATTTTAATAACCCTTGTGTCAATAACTTGATTCAGATATTAGTGATTTATGGGCGGAATCAAAGCAGAAAAATTAATATCCTCAAAGCTCTGCAGAAGATGAGGGTGACAAATGCTTTTTATAGTTCACACTTAGAGCTATCTGGTCACAAGACAGAGTCAGAATGGCGTTTACTGGTATTTACCACCTACTACCCCCAGGAGAAAGAAAGCATCTGGTGAGATCCACTCACAGATGAAACATCACATTGAGTAGTCTGAGATGTGTGTTGCCCATGGTGGATGTTTGATGAAGCGTTGCCATCATAGTTCAGACTTGAGATCAAGGACTGGGCTTGAGGGGTGGTCAGGTCAGGCTGCACCATATCCATGTGGCTCAAACCAATCTCCCGTGTGTTGGCCGGTGGAGATGACAGAAGAGAGAGAGCACAGTCAGAGTCAATGACCGGCATTAGCCCATTGGAGAACATCTTCTGACTGCTGCCGCTGCTGGCTAATATAGAACTTGCAGCCAGGTTGGACTGACCAGATGCTACAGGCAACGTGGAACTGGTGCCTTGCAGGAAAGGGAACTGCTTTTCCCCCTTATGTCTGAAAGAAGGCGATCCAGAAAAATTACTTTTTCTGAAATTGATGTTGAATGAGGACTGGCTACCATAAAGCAATGGATCATTCTCAGCTTTGACAGCTCCCACCCAAGTAGAGCTTGCAGCAGTGGTTGAAAATACCTGGGAGCCACCAAACTGTATGTATGTGGTACCTGCATATATACACTTCAGCACAACACTCAACTGAGTTGACACTGGTTGTTTTGTTCTCTTCACGATTAGATTGAATATAGAGGGAAACAAAACATTCTCCAGACCCCACACTGAGAATGCCCTTGACGAAAGGAAACAAAACATTCAAAGAACACGTATTTAAAATCAGCGGATGAACCTTGGTGATGGGTAAATAAACTTGGAGAATTTATGGACAAAGAATCTGGCTGGGACTTTCTTCGCCTCCGATTATGTCCATCAAGACGCTTTCTGCAGCTCCGTTTTCCTTCATCAAACTCCACTAAAGAGTGGAACCTGTACAGAAGAATTTCAAGAGCATAGGCGGATGACTAGAACGTTTCTAGTGAGCAATAATTATGAGGCAGCCATATGGCATCATTTAGAGAAAAATGTTGCTTTGACCACATGCAAATGTACCATGCATATTAACAAACATATCCCTGCAATTCCAGTAGCACAATTGATAATATTTTGAGGAAATACCCCAGCACTAGCAGTGAAGGGCCTTTTTGCATCTCATAACAGAGAATGCATCTATTGCAACACTTTCACCTGGCATGTCAAAGCAGAATGTTATTGACAGCTCTCTGTCGGCTAGTAACCAAGAATATTGCCTCCTGAATTGCTGTTCAATGCAAATTAAAAGGCTTATGCCCTCAACAATTTCATTTGCAAAACAAGAATGTGAATTCCCCATAGTCAACTGTTTATAATAAATTATTCATGCCTATTATTTGCTAAAAGGAATTCTTTAACTTTAGTTTGTTTATATGGCCATGTTTTAACTCTAAAGATAAAGTTTAATGTTAAAAAAAAAAAAAAAAGCAAAATTAATTATGATGAAATTATAATTATGAGAGACAAATTGAGTCAAAGTATTATTCCTATAATTCTTCGTCAATGCACTATAAAGATGAGAATTGATAGAACTAAGACCAATGCATGTTACATTCGTTTTTTGTTAAGAAAAAAGTTGTTATCATAGAATAAATTACGAGACATTTGAATAAATATATATATGCTTGTAAGATTAACAATTTCCTTGAATTGACCTACAATGAGAGATTTCAAAAGGAATGTTATTTATATTTGAGGAATGCTCAAACAATTGCCAAGTAAAAAATTCTTAGATTTAAAATTACTAGGTATTTTATATAAGAGTTATACTTTGATCTTACTTTTGAGTTGTAATCATCATGAATTACCAATGGGAGTGGACATTGTGCATATTATAAACTTTATGGAGATAGTTAAATGATAAATAAACAACTTATTGCCCTAAAGTTAAAAGGCAATGTTCTACTATTTTCTCAATAATTATTGATTCAAAAAACTATCAATGAATGTGAAATGAGAATTATAAAAGAGTTACGATTTTTTTTTTTTTTTTTTTGACAAATAAAAGAGTTATGAGTATTATTTGTGAAGCCAATGACTGCATAAATATATGTGAGTTAACATATTTGGACAAAATAGGATAGATACTAATTTTATGTTCTATGTCTAATTGAAACATTATAATGATAAAAGAATTGACTTACACTGAGAGCATGAGCACATAAACAATGTTTCAAGAATCATAAGTAACATAGGTTAGTTTGTGATTATGTTTAACAAGAAATCTAATCTATTCTTATAAACCAGAGGTTTGGACTATACTTCTATTGCATATTTATGTGATAAATAATTTCATCATGATTCCTAACATGTAATGGATTTGTTTCATTACAACAATGAAGAATCTAATGCAAGGGATTAAGACAATAAATGTGACTAAAAGATGCTTTAATTTTTGTTTAATTATCTCATAAAGACAATACATGCAAAAGAAAAATATCACTATATACACACTATTGCTATTACCTGCTGCACTGCTGACAGAACCGTTGTTCCTGGCCTTTGATAAAGACCTTAGGAGTCTTAGAATGCAATTCACAAACCTTATGTCGCCGATGGTAGTCCCTGCATTTGCTGAGATCTGAGGCACATCCATCAACCAGGCATGAAGGGACTTGCGTTCCATTGCTAGGCATCCGAGCTCTCTTCAATGATCCAGATGTCGATGACTCCATTAAAGAGTCCCCTGGACCCTTGAATTTTCCTAACAGCTTGTCTTGCATATCACCCAGATTCTAAAACTTTAGATCTACCGAGCAATGCCCTTCAGGCTAATGCACTCTTAAACTACTAAACACGGTAGTCTGAGCGATACCAGGAACGTTTTGCCTTTCCAATTCAGCTAATTTCCAAGGCGCCTTGTGATTCCATCCCATAGTACATCATTGCTTTGTGAATGGATTTCTGGTCAATCAGGTAAAGTAAGCAATTTGAGGGGAAAATGGAGGGAAAAGGGCCATATTAGTTATTGCAACCTAGTAATAAAGTGAGTCTTTTACTGCTGATCAATGGAGTCATGACTCATCCAATCCTAGCCACAAGCAGCACAGAAGATATTTAATTTTGAATCAGAAAAATAATTGAACATAATCATTTTGTTTCCATGCAGCCAAAAATGGAAAGTAAGTCGTTAATGGACAAAATACTGACTTTGAAGGGTTCAACCTATTAAACAAGTTAATACGAGCCAACATGACTGCATAACGCATACACAAGTAGTGTCACTGAGAACTATTATACGACTATATTGTAATATATTTCAAAGCTCATTACTGATAGAAAAGAATTACAGTTAAAGGTTACTTTTGTAGTTCTCCTTGTTAGGCAAAAATCAGCTGCCATTGCAATAAAGCTACAGTAAACCAAAGTTAACCAGAGAAAACACATAAAGAGATGAAATTCAGAAAAGGGTACCTGAGAAAGAGGCCAAAAACCAATCTTTTGGTCGCTTCCAGGCAGTGAGGTTGCTTAGAAAATCTTAAAACAAGTGGGACAGGAAAGCAAGTAGCAGGTTGGACAATAGAATAAGCAAAGAATTTGAAGATCTAAACCAAATTGCAAAGAATGAACAGGAACAAGAAGAAGACCAATCTTCACTCCCCAACCACTGATTTTCCCTGAACAACAGTTGATTCAAAAGAGAAAAGCACACATAGATAATACTTGTTTTTTCGTTCTCTGGTAGAGCCAGGAAGCAGGAAGAAAAAGAGATCAGCAAGAAGGAAAGTGATTTGGGTCTTCGGGGGGTGGGGGGGGTTATTTATTGTGAGAATTATTGCAAGTGACAAGGAGACTGGATAATGTGTTCAACTTTGGAGGAAAGGCAACACGGAAAGCGTTCAGTGAGAGTGAGGGAGAGAGAGAGAGAGAGAGAGAGAGAGAGAGAGAGAGAATGGAAAGGAGATAACTACGAAAGGCAAGGAATTGGGGTCATTCCGAGTCTCCCTCCCTTCCTTTTTTAGGCTTTTGTTGTGTAGCCTTACGATGAAAGAAGAGAAACTGTAAAATATAATAAAATAATTTAAAGGCGGACGAGTAAAAGCAGAGGCCCAAAAACGAGTGGCAAGGAAAGGGACAGAGTGTAGTTGCTTTCAACTTTTTGAAGAGCAAAGTAAAGAGTGAGTTTCTTGTGTCTCGCATTCCATTATGTTTCCTTGGAGGGGTTTCTGGGTGTCTGCGTGTTCATATGATGGGAATTCCTCCACGGCAAGTGCCTAGTTAGCACTATCCTCTAAGCAGTTGGGTTGCCTTCATGGGTCTTCAAGTTCCAAGGATTAGGGCAAAATCTAAGTCCAAACTACGTAATAACTGGAAAAAATAATTAAGACAAATTTGTTTGAATCATATTAGTTCAATAGTAATTACTGCTTTTTGCTCAATCCAAATTCTTATTTTTTATTCTAATTTAAAAATTTTAAAAAATTGATTCTAATGCGATTTTATTTTGATTTCAATTCAAGTCAAAGTGTGATCTATTAATAATCTTATTAATATAACATATTAAACTAAAAATTTATCCTCTTGAAAAAAAGAAAAAAGAAAAAAGAAAAAGCATCAATTTCTTCTTGATTTGTCTTTCCTTATTTCCTCCCAATCCTCACTTTTCCGTTTACTCGGAACAGGAATTTTGATTATGGCATAAGATAAAGAGCCATCTTACAGAATATGCAGGGCATCGGTTTCTACAATAACCAAAGCCTGTCTTCGTTTTTATTTTTTTATTTTTTTATTTTTTTTTCTAGGTTTAATTAATGTCCTCAACAATAAATTTGGATACTTACTTTACTTGCTCATTTGTCTTCATGCAATGATCCTGGAGATATTAAATAATTTGAGATACAGAAATGGAAACCTAACGAATGATCCAGCATAGCAAAAGCCTCTTTGTAGCCCACTAGGTCACGAAGAATAGTGAAGTATGATTATTTTAAATCAGCCAGAACAGAGCTCAATGATGGCACTGTAGATTGTTTAAAATTCTTAGATGATGGAAGCACCTGGGGCACACCCCAGCCTGGAAGGCTTATCCTGGGTTTTTTTATCTTTCTTTCAGGAAAGGCAAGTTGTGTGGAGGAGGAGAGATGGGCCAATGGGGGATGGGATTTGTTAAGAGAGTCCAACCACTTTCTTTTTTATACGAAAGACCATGGCTGATGAAATATTAAGATATTAAAGGAAAAGATACTTCTCTTCTTCTTCTTTTTTTATTTTATTTTGCGTAAATAATTGAATTGGGATTTATTTATAAGAAAATGTAATCTATTTTAAAAAAAAAAAAATTGCTGCATCCTGCAGAAATATATATATATATATATATACACACACACACACACACACACTACATTATACACAAAAATGTACATGTACCCAGTTTCTCTCTATCAAATGTGAAACCATGCTCAAAGAAAAATGGGGTCCGAAAAAGGATGACGTCTCCCTCCACGGGGCCTGTACTTTGAAAAGACCAAGCTCTACTAACGTATAGTTAATTAAGTGCTTACTACAATTTACAGCCAGTGCCACACCCCACTCCTTCTTCGAGTCTAATTGAAGTGGCCCCAAATCTACTTCCCATCAGAATGGGCTGCACCCCATGTCTTCTTAGCCCCGTGGTCGAACATTCCATTGGCACTTTTGCTTCACTATTATTCTTATTTTGTTCCCACGGGTTTACGTATAGTGGAAACAAAAAGCTTGAAAGTACGGTCCTTTAAAGACACTATACAAGACCATTCCATACGGCCATAAAAATGGTATAAATGCTACTGCGGGGGCTAGGCAAACGGCTAGTGCGGATTTGGTGACCCTCACCAACGGCCCAAAACGTAGCGTAATTTAAAAAATAAAAAAAATTTTGAAATATGTCACGCCACATTGCACAGGCTTGCAGTGTATATTAGGTCCAACCAAATAGAAGAGTGGCATGTTTCTCCGAATTGGGGAAGTCCAAGCAACCATACACCAAATCCTAATGGACTCGGTTTGATTTTGGCAGTAATCATTGATGGTAACTTCCAATGCACTTTGGGACCTACGAGTACAGTTTTTCTGAATTTTGGCGAGACTTCGCTTTCTCAAACAAAAGAGATGGGAATGGTACCCAAGAAAACACAATGAAGACATTGGAATTCAGTTCGTCAATGTGGTCCAAATTCAAATTTAATTCGAAAACTTTTATAACTAATAGGTCTTATTTCATTTTTAATTTTGCAGTAAGTTTATACATTGGCTAAGCCCTTTCGAATTGTGTTTGGTACTGGGGCGTGCCCAAACAAACAAATGGATCTAGTAATCAGCTTAAAGAAATTTTTTTCAAACACGGTGAGAATAAAATGCCTTCCAAGTTGCCTTTCATTCCTCTGCCCCGAACCCATCTCCTAGAAGTCGTTGCAATCAGATGGGAGGAACTGACCTGAGATGTCGAGATGGGATTATACCAGGGATCGAACAGATCTATTTGCAGCGCTCAGATGGCATCTTGGATTTTATGCAGATCCAAAAACATTAGCCATCATTGCTCACAACAAAAGGAAAACCAAAAATAGAGATTATCTGTCATTTTGCCATTACCTGTTTTCCAATTAGATTGTACTTAAATTATATTTAACTCATGTTACACTTAATCACAAAAATCAAGTGATTAATAAAATTATCGTTTCATAAATTTGATATTTTTTCTACTTAATTGTTTCTTACTTTTATTATCGAATGCATTCACTATTATAGTTAAGAGTTTGATTGCATGCTTTATATTTTGTAGTCATTGTTTTTTATAAATTGCATCCACAATGTCCCTAATCTTGGAGGCCTCACTCTCGAATGCTAGAATAAGAGTGACATTAATGAAAAAGATTGACTGGAAAACACTGCATCCTCGATTGCAAAATTACTTGAGATTTTCACCCCAAAAAAAAAAAAAAAACAAAAATTAGTAAATACTGAAGGCATGAGCTGCTGGGATTTTCTCATACATTATTGTTGCACAAAATTCAAATAAATAGACATAACAGATTTTTTTTTTTGAAGCAGCATTTTTCCATCTACTTTATCCTAAGACTTCTGGTCGATGTTGCAGAACACATGGATAGAATGACACGCTATTAATCTTGTGCCAAAAAAAAAAAAAATATCTCTACAAAACTTATAGCTCATGTTTGCACCATATAACTCGTGGGGAGAGACCAGGCAATGCAGCTAACCTGGAAAGACCTCCCCAAATATATAGCTACTTACCCCATAGAAATTATTCGGCTTTCAATGTATAATATCATCAGGCTTATCATCCACGGGAACCAATTCGGTGAAGTACAGTAGTCGTTGCGCTCCTCGTTCTCAGGAGAACCGCAGACCCATTAATTGCTTCAACTGGAGAATGGAACCCATTAGAAGTCCCAGGATTAGGTGTAACCTCAGCTGCTCCTGAAATTCCATTACTCCTCTGGAAGGGAGAAAAGGGAAAGAATTAACAGCTCTGGTCTTCATAGTCGCATGAAAATATAAGACTGTATACATGTAATTTTTCCCTACAACTCAAAGCATAGAAATCTCATGCACTGGAATGTCCTTTTATAGGTGCACGAAAACATAAGAGAAGATAATAGAATCCAATCAAGATTAAAACTATAATTCAAGACTTTGCAACTTAGACAGCATAATGCAGTGGGCCTCTGGACATAAGCTCACAGGAAAAGGATTTTTTCCTTCTTTTTTTTTTTTTTTAAAAAAAAAAAAAAGCATAACAGTGCAGAGGAGCTTTCATCTATGTGAGAAAACTCATGGAATGGGAAGCTCTTAGGACGGAGAAAAAGACTACAGTTGAAATTAATAAATCAAGCCACATAGGATCATTTAAATAGAAGGTTGATTTATAGCCATCTAAGTGCTATGTTGGAGGCCATTTGTTGAGTATAGCACAAAGAAGCAGTAAGGAAACTAAATTTCTGAAAGTAAACAAACCAGGAAAGATCGATTAGAAGCAGAAGATGATGGTTCACAGGAAGGTGGAGGCAAAGCCCCGATCTGATAGCACAAACAGAACCAGTCAGAACAAAGTTAACTAGCAAAGCAAATTTAGGAATATAACAAGCAGTTTATTCAAGAACTTTAAGCTAATGGCAAGTGGGATAGTGTAATGAGAACATATCAAGCAAAAGCAACACTCATGTCTAAATTTCCCAGAGAAATTACCCTTGATGAAGATGGAAGTTGTGAACTGGCTTGCGGGGCCTGAGGAATTTGAGGAACACAGTTAATAGAAGCAAATAGAATGAAATTACCCAGATTAGTAGAATAAAAAATGCAAGTCTTGCTATGACAATAATAAAGGGATCTAGAAAATCATCTCAGCTACAATGATAGATATGAAGAATGGTAATGCAAGGGGGTAACAAGGCCAATATACATGCCTGAATATTCTCTCTGAGTGTGTTATTTTCCATGCTGTAGGCATAGTCACACAACTTCTTTACACCCAGGTTTGTCAAATCCTGAATAGAAACCAGATTCAATGACAATGACTCTAAAACAGATGTAAACAAATCATATCTAATAGGATTCATATGAGAGTTACCTGTTTCCCTTCTATTCTACTGATTTTCAGTTCCTGAAACATACAAATGTCAACCACTGTTAAGCTTCTCATACAAATGTCTGCTCAAGAGCGACAGAAAAATTTAGTCTTGGGAGATTGCTTACCAGTGTTTCAACAGCACTACGAACATGCCGAACATCTTGGCCAATGCCTTCTGAATGTTGTAGCAGTTCAGTAACCTAGAGGTTCAAAATATTTGGCATGAGTCTCACCACTCCAGAGTATGAAACTATATTTACTAGCTAACATGCAGTATGGAGCTCACCCTTTCGTGTGTATTAGCAGTCAGTTCCGTAACATCATTCAAATTAGAGTCAACATGATCTATGCTCGAAGATAGTTGCCTCCTGGTGGCCTATTAAACAAAAAAATTACCAAAATACATTTCAAAAGAACATTGCCATAGCATGGAAAACAAGGCACATCATTCAGTTTTCAGCTCTCCTTTAGAAATGTAGAACATTTAGTAACAGTTAAGAAACTTGCTCGTATTGCTGAATAAACATTCTCAAGCTGTTGGGCCATGGAAGTGCAAGCATTAGACAAGCTGCGTCTTGTTGCAAATGTAATATCAGGAAGTTTCCAACCCTAAAGGCACACAAACGTCAGCCAACAGCAAAGACAACAATAAGGCCAGAAACATAATAATGAGTCTAAGCACATTGAGTTATGTAACGTCAATTCAAACAAAATGGCAGCATCACACTATCAAATTTTGCTTCATTTGCTAAATTGGCTTATAAAAATCTTTCCTAAACCTCAAGAAAACACAAATTTTCAGGAACTAGGAAATGCAAGCCAGGTGTACACCATTTATTAAACCCTATGACAGAAATACAAATTGAGTTTGATGAAAAATGGTCACATTCATTTTTAAATGCTTATCAGATTTGTATTTTCATATGCATTTTTGGAAACACAAATAAAGTCAACAAAACTATCAAACAAACCAACTTTCCACAAGTCTCAGAAGAAAGACACAATAAGAAGCAACCAAATTCTAGTTATTGATTAAGCCAGGGCACAACCAACAGGTAACAGTTAACAAAATATGATAACTAAGATGTGCCAGACAGGGAAGAAAATAGAGGGGAAAACTGTGAAGATGACCTAAAGGAAGTTGAGTTGTATTTGGACATTACCTTCCACCACATATAGCCATATCCAACTACTGCAATAACAACAACAAGGACATATCTACTAGCACCTGCCAATGGTTCAACACATGTCAACAAACATTCCAGAACAAACCCCAAGCCAAAAGTAGAGTAGCAGAGATGAACTGGTCTATGGTGAAGTTGGTAGTGAGTTGTGTGAAAATGAAGCAAAACCAATAATCATTAATTTCTATTGCTTATGGGTGAAGGGTCTGTTCTCAGGCCTTTAACCTTATCCATTAGGCTCAAACTTTAGTCCCAACCGATAATTCAATAAATGCACAGAAGGATAGAGGGAAAAAAAGGGAGAACGAATAGCAGGAAGAGAATAACGAAGACAGAAAACATAAAGGGGAAACCAAAGCAAGCACTGCCTCAGCAATTTTCCATAGCATACATTTTCTAATACCAACTAAATTAGAGAAAGAGAGAGAGAGAAGCATGCAAAACTTATACAATTGAATGCACAAAATGCAAGAATGATGTTCACTACAATGTTTCTTGTAAGTAGTTTGTAGTAGGCAAATGCTTACATTGTAAATGTTCTACCGATACATATGCAAGAGAAAGGGCAAACCTAAACCTTTTCCACTTGCAGTTACAATAGTAATTGATCTATTGGATGCCAACATTTGCAGCTCTTGCCGAAGATCATTAACCTGTAAAATTAAAAAAACAAAACCTTTAATTACAGAGTCTGCCACAAGTTTCCAATATTGAACAGGTCAAATTCTTGCTATCAGAAACAATAAGCACATTTGATGACAAAGCCCCAAAAAGACAAATTGAGCTAGTTTAACTCACATTAATCAAAATTGTAAATAATTCATGCATCTGGGAGATTTTAAAAATACAGAATGATCTGTGTCATTGTTCGATGGGTTCTCCAGAAATAAATCATTGCTTTTTGTTGGTTGGTCAAAACTAAGAAGTGAAGGAGAGAATGAAAACCAACAAATGAAGTGTTTGATTTGGAATCACAGAATGGTCAGCTTTTCCAGTCTTCTCAAACATCTTATGTATGAAAATTCTTCTCCAAGTTCTAGAAAATTGGATTGAAGAAGCAATTTGTGGCTGAAACATGATGAACACATATCATTACCTTCAGAAAATTTAATAAGATATCGGTTAGTATCACAACATGGTATACAGTTTAAACACAAGCCAAAACTGGCTCATCCTCAAATTGCCCATTTGCCATGTCTGGCTGCTGAGCCAAAAGGGATTGTAAGTAAGATCTCAGCTTTAACAGTGACAAAATTTGACCCACCTAACTAGAGTTTTGGTCATAAAAATGGCATAGGGAAGGGGAACAGAGTGAAAGCACATCCATCTTACTGTAAAACACATTTGAAGTAAAGTCACAAGCCAGAGTTCCCCTAAGACATGTCCCCAGAAGTTAGTGCAACAAATTAACTGTAATGGAAACAAAAGATTGATTTGCTCACCTGATTTAACAAAAAGTTATCATTCTGCTTTTTAACTGATGAAGTAGAATCATGTCGTTTATTTTGCTTCAGAGCAATCTGCAGTAGAAGACAAAATATGAGAGATTCGAAGAATAGATGAGGTGGGATTCTGTTAATAAAAGAGGAAAAAGGGAAATCCATATAACATCATGGTTTGTACAACTGCAAAATTAATGAGAATTACAGGAGAAATTCTATGTTAAAACTTAAAAGGCCAACCAAAATCAGTTTCATTTGTGGCAATGGAAGCCATTGAGGCCTTAAGTGAACAGAAACATTTGATGCAGGGAATGTTGAAAAGGATTAAGAACAACAGAATCATAATTTCCAGACTTACGGGTCTCCACGACATACAAAATTAATAAAAACCAGAGACTAAACAGTTTAATGGGTCTCACTTGGTGGACTGAATTATGACCAATGCCATAACCAGCGCACACTTCTTCCAAAAATTCTGTTTCTGGGAGGGAAAAGGCTTCATTTTTGTTTAAAAGCTCTTAAAAGGATCAGTCCTCTTACACAGGTAAGTAGTTTATGAAGTTTTGGCAAAATATGTAACAAAAAGCTTAGTCTACCTTTTGTTAAGAAACCTCAAATACAGTTCTGTCAAACACTTGATTGTGAAAAATCTTTTCAATATGAGAACATACCATCATCTGACCTAGAGATAAAAGACCAGAAATGGAGCAGTATTCTACCACACATGGAAACAATATTAAGTGGAGCTTCATGTGAAATAAGACCAAAGAAGAACTAGCAAACAAGTCTAGCTATAAACAAAAATAAAGCACCAATATAGCTTCATGCATCCCTATGCACTCATAATTCACTAATCATGCAAGTACCTTGGTAATGCCAGAAATAAAATCGGAAACACTTGAAAGGCGTCCCTCTTTTGCAAGAACAGACCCAATAATACCTAAAAATGCAAAAACAAAGATAGGAGATTATTTCCTTTTGGCATGCAAAATTGATCTTAAAAAGGGTTAAAAACAAGAAGAAACAACATTAAAAGCTACACATGAAATCGATCATGAAAAGCATAACAAATTGGCAGAGACATATAGTCCAATTCAGATGAATGCCACCAACAACATTTGATGGGAGAAAAATGCCAAAATTCTTTCTAATAAACTACATCCCGGCTCAGGGTTATAGTCTGTCCAAATGATACATCTTATAACCCACATATTCATCATTACAATAATGTCATTCCAAGCCTGGAAGTTCTATAAGCCAAACCTAGATCCACATTACATGTCTTTTCCTTTTTTAAGGAACTAGATATAGATAAAAAGAGAAACACTGAAGCATTGTCGTTCCAATTTACAGCTTTATGTATCTCGCACAATACACACAGCTTCTGACTAGCCAAAGATTAATAAAAATAAAAATAAAAAGAGGATTGAATTTAGCTCATTTGCCATGTAGCCCCACCCATAACCAAAATCCATCATTTATTTTCTGTCAAAACCCATTTCATCAAGATATTGTTCATTACATTGATGACTTCTCAAAAAGTCTTGAACTTTTCTAAAAACCACAATTCCGAAGATATTCCTATCTAAGGACACTGCTCACTAAACGAAATCCATATCAACTGCAACAATGGCACCTAGTCACATACCACACCAAGCTTTCATCAAAGATTTGGCCAATGTTGCCATCAACAACAGCATAGAGTACAAAAAGAAAAAAAAAAAACAAAAAAAACAAAAAAAAAAAAACTCAAAACCAAACTCAAGCTCACAGAAAAATAGACTGACCAATATAGACTGGACCCAAATGAAGGGTTTTCCATAACAATTTCGTAAAACCCAATTCATAAAATTCACCTAAGTCACATTACAAGTTATAACAACTCGAACCAACCTAGAGTTTATGGTTTATCAAAAACCCTAGAGACTGTTGCCCATCCACCCACCAGAATCCCAACCCAACAGAGAACAATCTAATCGGTTTGGGAATCATCAGCTACGCTTCACCGTCACCTTAATAGACAAAGACAAAGAAATAAGAAAGAGAATATCAGAATTGGAGAGGGAGCGGATCGTTGTTTTACCGACCTGCGCCGGCGAGGATGGCTATCTTGCCGACAGTGATAGCCATAGAGAGAGCCACAGCAAATGACTATGAAATTAGTGTTTCAGAGAGTCGCTTCGCAGCACGACGACCATCCTTCCATGTGACATAAAATCAAGAAACGCTGTGGCACCTTTGCAACGATACACAAAAATTTAAGAAAACAAAAGGAAGATTGGGTTGGTGACTTCTGAGTTCTCTTTAACTGTGACTTTGTTGGGGTTTTTGTGTCTTCGGGGCTTTGCTTAGATTAGATTTTTTTTTTTTTTTTTATCCTTTCTTGAGTAATTTGGTTAGAATAGATTGTTGATTTTCTTTGTTATTTTTCACTCTTTGTTTTTTTTTTTTTTTGGATTATTGTTGTTGCTTTATTACATTTACGTTTTTAAGTATATTTTTTCAATAATTATAGAAATCAAACAGAATCCTGAAGGGAAGACCAAAGTGTGAAATTGAGGAGAAAAAAAATAACATGCATCATTCTTACGGACGTATCGGTTATAATTACTGTTTTTTTTTTATTAAATTTATTTTTAGAGTTTATAAATAATATATTATTTATATAAATAAATGAAAATTTTAAAAAATGTATTTTATTACTCAGCTTATTGACTAAGACATAAATTAGCGTGTACTAATTTTCTTATTAAAAAATAATATTATTTTTTTTAAATATGTTTATGTGATGACAAAGCTACTAACACTTTTATGTTAGTGTTAATATAATTTGCAATTTTATGGATACCATCATACCACTTAAAATGAAATAAATAGTACTGTTTTATTCATACTAGTTATTAATGAATATTGGAGATTTTAGATTCAAAGTTTAGAAAAAATTAATGAAATTTATGAAAAAATATAAGAGTTATTCATGTTATATGGTCACACTAAAATGAACTTTTAAATTTTTTTAAAAGAATAGAAAAAAACAGTTTATGACACAAATGCCTTTACTTTCAGTGGACTTTTTTTTTTTTTTTTTTCTCTAATAGTTATTTCATTGAACTTTTAATTATACAATAAGAATAGTCTTTTTTTTTTTTTTTGTAAGTATCATATCTTTTTTAAAAAATTAAAATTTGAGTCTTTAAATATAAATATTCAAATTTTCAACAATGAAAATGCTTCTAGGATACCAATTTTCTTCTTCTTGTTTTTTTTTGAAATTACATGCTAGCAATTCTTGTCGCTTTGGGGGGAAAAAAAAATAAAAAAAGGGGACCCAAGTTTCCACGGCAACCGGCTGGGCTGCAAAGAGTTGAGTAGATACAAGCATGTACCGCCGCATGCAAGTCAAACAAGCATATATTATAAGACATTCATCAATTGAGGCGCAAGTTGGCTTTTACGAAATGAAAACCATTAGATTTTTGGTCAAGAAGATGAAAGCTATGATACATGCTTCGCCGCGCGGAAGCAAATAGCGAAACGTCTCGTGGTGAAAGCAAACATGCATGTGGGGGGGGGGGGGTGTGCTGCTCTTGTAGCATGCATCTTAATTCGCTGGCCATGAAAAAGGTGGTTCTCACTAATTACAACTACGTAATACAATATCTCCATGGGCGCCAGCTCCAAGTTTTGAATGCATTGATATGGGCACATGGCATCATCCTTGTTCATGTATGGATACAGTAAGAAAGAAATGATAATTAAGTGGCTTCATGTCAGCGTGTAAATAATTTTGTGCACGAGATTATGTCCACGTAATGATTAAACACTAAACTTCTGCCCTTTAAATGACCTAATTAACGCTAATTAAATTGGAGGGATCATATATCTCAAATTCGAGAAATTCCCAATTAGATTCTAATTCATTGGCAGGAAAACAGGCATGTTGCAAGATATCAAACCTTGCTCCTTTCAAATACGCATTCCAAGCCTGGCATATATAGATCAGAAACCCAGAAACCATCTGCAATTCCATGTTCAGGTGCCTTCACTAAATCCACCAGTGGTCTTGTATTATGCATACAATAAAGTTAGAAACTTGTACTTTAGTTTCATTTTATACTTAATTTAATTAGTGTTTTTCACTGGTGACATTCCACCACCGTTGCCATACCATATTCATGCTTCACACGGAACCAAGTTGAACAACAACAACAACAACAAAGGCATCCTGTTGTGCAAAAATACAAAGCATAGCGTGACTTATTTTTCGAGGGTTTTAGCATATCTTGAGGCGCAAGATTTAATGTACAAGATTGAATAGGATGCCTTTAATAGCCAGTGTAGATTTGCATCTCGCTCAAGATATGCTCAAAGTTGTCTGTAGACTTCTCGATTGGATGTGAATGCACTCCTTCGTAAGTAGTTGCAACGACTCCTTCATCTTTAGTTAATCGTTGTACTTGCTTCTTGACGTTGCATCCTTGATGAGTGCACCGGTAATAGCTCCTACAGATGATTAAAACAAAAGGATCAAGCTCTACATATTAGACAAGGCAAGCTACCACATAATGCGTATAAGATATATATATATATATACATATTTGCAACTCAAAACAGAAAAATATAAAATGAAAGAATCACTTGCAAATTCATTTTCTTCTTCCGTTTGTGGTTGTTCTCTCAAGATTGAAGCTAAAAAGCAGCCTAAAGCTTTTGCGGTGAATGTGAGATATCAGTGTAGCCCTGTCGCCCTCAAGTCGACCTATGTATTTACAATACATGTGTAGTATATATAGTGGTAGCGAATTTTATGACTAATTAAGATCTAAGAATGAGAAAATAATAATAATAATAATACTCAATACAATTTTTATTTATAACAAGATATATAAATATAAATCGTTGGTATACAAATACTTTTAATTATACAAGTGAAATTTATTTTCATTTTTTATGAAAAATACACATATTTAAGTTTACTTCAAGTTTTCATATCATTGTCTTATCAAATGGCATTCAACATGAATGGAGATGGATGTAACAATACAATTGCAACATTTGTAACAAATAGATTATGCATTTCACGTTCACTTATCAAAACAAAAAAAAAAAAAAAAAAAAAGAAAAAAAATAAAAAACATACTTAATAGATATCAATATTGGTGTCATACTATATTCATGGAAGACATTGCAGAACGTATGCGAGGAATTTCACTCCTTTTATTCACAAAGTTATGCCCAAATAGTGAGACTTCAAGTCACCAATAAAGGGCACCCTTCGCCCTCAGCGCGGTCCTCAAATGTCCCAAAAAAATGTACATAAAATCTTACCCATATATCACGGCCAAGCTTTCTATCTCTGACCATAAGATCGACAAAGGCACAAAGCAATCCAGGTGACAATTATATATTCCTCTGGATTTCGAGCTAAAGCCAAACCGATCCAGTTCCTTCGTTTCAACAAAGGAATAGTTGACCATTGTTGTGTGATGGAGTCTTTGGCAAAAACAAGGACCCTTTCACAGAATCAAAAGTATGAAATAGTTACAGGCAAAATTAAGCTGACTGACCTGGGGAATTTGTTGTTCTTTACTGCCTTTTGGCCATACTTTCTCCATCTGTACCCATCATCAAGTATATCGACTTGACTCCTCGTTTGAAAAGCATATTTAGGCATTCTTACCTTCTTTTGATCTCCTTTTTTCTTGCTCATTTTCCCTTCAGATTCGGACCCACCAAAGATGTTGTCAACATTGGGGACGGTTTGAGCTTCCATCTCTGGCATCAATCCCATTAACCCGCGAGAACTGCCAGTGTCCAATGACATGGACGATTGTGTTGATATTGCTGCTGCTGAAGAGGTTGGAAATTGAAGAAACGACGAGTAGTTCTCCATTTGAGAGAAAGAGAGCGCAGGGGCTGACCCTAGTAGAAAAATGTGACTCGTATGGCGAGAACTTACTATAATGTCAGATCCACCGATCATTCAAGACAATAGCGCGGTTAAATAGAGATGGACTTACTATTTTTGCTATTAATTTGATTTGAGTATTATTATTATTATTATTATATATTTTTATGCCGATATGTAATGTTATATTTAAAATTTATTATTATTAAAATTAAACATACAGAGATGGACTAAAAATTAATAATATTAAATAATAAATATTTTTTTATAAAAAAATAAATAAAGATGTTATTAAATAATTTTTCATCACAACTAATATTAATTGAGGCTTTTTTGGTTGAAAAGAAAATTCCACAGGAATATCATATCTGCAAGGCGGCGCGGTGGTCGACGTCTATCTTCTTTGTCCTATGTTTGAAATCCCGTAAAAGACACGCAAATGCTGAGACTGGTGGAGATTAATATCATATAAGAAAAAAATAAAAAGTGAACTCACTCTGTTTGATCTTATAATTACTCGAATAACCTTTTTTAAAATTTTTGTATAACGATTATAGTTTATTCGGATAAATCAAGGACGTGTATGTAATTTTAGTATATTCAGTTTTTCTTTTCTTTTCTTTTCTTTTTTTGTTATTTTTCTTGGTTCCCAAAATTAAGAGTGATTTTCGTTTCCCACAAGTGAACAGGAAACAAGGAAACAATAATATTGAAAAAAACACAACAGTGCAAGATTTATCTAACAATATGATAAGTATAAAAATAATAAAATAATTTTATTTATAAAATTAAATAAAATGTGATTGATCTATATATTTTATATTATTTTTATGTTTTCCTTTTTTTTTTTTTTTTGAGTGTTGATGTATAATTTTTCTCTAATAAAAATTGGTGAAATAAAAACAAATTGTAAAGTCTATACTTCAAATCAAATACCAATTTATTTCTATTTAAAATATGTTACTTCTCGTCATCATTAACTTTTTTTCATTGCAGAACTCAAAGAAAGAAAAACGTAGACATAATTAACTTAGATGGCTAACAAAACTTATGGTGGAGATTTGAATACAAATTTCAAATTCGATCTCCCACACAATATGGGGTTTCAATTTAGATGTATCGAAAAGAATGAAAGAAAAAGAAAAATGTAAACGTATAAAAATTCACCCTAGCAGCAATATTGCACCTACGTGTTATACGGAAAGAAAATTGAGAAAGTCAATTAATTCCTAATCCCACGAATTATAGGAAAATTATTCTCCTCTCCAGTGTTTCTTTTTCTCTAATCTTTCCCTTAACTTTCTTTCTCTCTTGTCAAACAAATTGGGATATGTAAACTGTTTCATGATATCATTAAGATAGTATTTTTGTAAGAAATTGACATGAGACGTGAGATATTAAATCATTTATGAGAGATACCGTATAATACTTGAAATTACAAAATATATTGCGTTATTAAACCAAAGCTTGAATGAGTGTTAAACCAAAATTTAATACAGGAAATTACAATTTTTTTCCTTTTTTTTTTTTATTTTAGGAATTAATTATCATTGTATATGGGTAGGTTAATTTTGACCTAACTTCTAATCATTCTAGGGAATGAACCTTTTTCCTTAGTGATCAACATTCTAGAGCAGAACTCACCCTTCAAACATGGTTCACGGAGGTCGGTGGTCTACGTGATAAATGTGTGAATATTTGTGCTCCAATAAATTATTTATTATTTTTACAAACAAATTTCAAAGAATTTGTCCGCATACATTTTTCACAATTATGTCATTTTTACTCATGGATCCACCACTACAATTGAAAATATCATTAATGTCACAAACACGTTGATAGGATTTATTTGTAAAATTTATTTATCAATATATCATTTTTTTTTTTTTAAAAAAAAAAAGTATTTATTCTCTCTCTCTCTGTTTTTTTTTATAGCTCGGTGACACGGGTCTATATTAATGGGTTTGTGAAGTTGAGAAAATATTCAATAAGGTGCGCACAAAAACAAAAACAAAACAAAACAAAAGAGGAAAAAAGAGAGAGAAATTATTCAATAAGGTGCGTGATAGAAATAATCAAACGCAGGGATATTCGTGCGTCATAAAATCCAAACATATTTGACACCGATTTTTCATTGAATAATATGAAGTATACATAAGTGGAAGAAAAATTCGTGCAACTCCCGTAATAAAACATCTCACCCCTGTAACGTTCCTCCGTTTTTCTGGTAATCTAACGATGGATGGAGTGGAAACAATCGACACTCCATTGTCTAAATCGATTCCATCATGTTTAAATTTTAAACCGATATAATTTGCACCGGATCACACGGCACTCAATGAATGTGGACAAATGCGTGACAACTATTCATAGTCCTCGCCGGTTTGACCACGGAATAGTAGGCCCTAGAATAGAAAAAAAATTGACCCGTAAAAAAATTTGAAAAACGCGGTTGGAAAATTAAGAGCTGGAATCTCATTTATTGTATGTTGGGAGTCTGTGATACAACTTATATCCGATCATCTTGCAGAGGTAATAAATACTTTTTAATATTTATTAGCTAGCCATGAATGTGATTTCTTTTCCATGGAATTGAAAGCAAAATGGTTAATGTCATTTTTACCATGTAAAAAATAAACTATCTTAGAATAGAAACTATGTTGTGAAATAGAAATTACCCTTTAATTTGCGGATTATAAACAAAGCAAAATAGATGAAAAGAAACAAGGGTTACCTACTTGCAATAAGACACCGCCAATAATTATTATCAAAGGATCCATCAGGTTGTCCATTGTCCATTGTGATTATAGCTAGCATGCATTTTTTTTAAATTTGTCACGGTGGAACCCTCTCGGCCTCTGCTGGTTCGATTTTCGTTATGCTCAGCAATGACTCTCAAGCGTGGAATTTGGGTCCTTGAATTCTGGTACCCAACCAAGACATTTGAAAGCAACAGGCTTTCAACCCTAAATTTAATTAATTTAGATTAATGCAAAATTTTTTATGTCGCGTAATGAGAAGACATAGTACTAATATACCCTATTCAACAGGATTTAGAAGGATTTATACACCTACCATCTCATTAATTACTGAAAGTTTGCAATTTGACTATTCCTCCTTTGAAATATACGTATATAGCCGTCGTAATCAACACTGACCACGTGGGCTTTGAATTTCTTTCTTCACGAATGGCGAAATTGCTGCAAAACAATCTATCTCTTCCGAGCTGTTGCGGCGGCGCCGCCTCTCACGTGCAAGAAATCTTGCGTAGTTGCTCAATTATTGACGATGGTCAGGATCAAGCAAATGTACCAATTTGTAACTGGACGATAAACTCATTTTGAATGGGGGATTAAAACGAGATATAAGAGAGTGTAATTAACTAATAATTCCAGTTGAAATCAATCCTATAATTAATATTTTGATTTGGATGTACTTTCTACGTCTTATAGGGAGAATTAAGATCCTATGGTCTCTTTTATCTTATGTAAAGGGACAATTGACATGCATCATATGGTTCATGGAGTCATGCATTGATTTAACGTTTCTCTAATCTAAGCCTGCACATCTCACGTAATTGCTTATGCTAATTCGACAGCTCGAGTCAAACCTAGGGAACGGAATGGGAAAAAAGGAAAAAAAAAAAAGAACAAATGCGCAAGGCTGCCCTTGTCTGAATTGAACTGGCATATTATTATTAAGGTCACTTTCATTAAGATAGAATCGAACTTAGGAAGTTATATGTATTCTCTTTATAAAATTTTTTTTTAAAAAAACAGGAGTTATGTATCGAGACCGATATAAAGACACATGATTGTTCAAGGTTTATGGACTCAGCTTAAACATACTGTATACTAATTTCTGGCATCCTCAAAACTCTAATGCTGTCCACCTTGCTAGCTGAATGTTAGTTGAATCCAGCGACGAGTTTTCCCAAGGCTATCGGTCGAAATAACAATTAAGAATTGTGTGATCGCTTGAAAACGATAAAACAACAACCACCCTGCTTTAACTTTAACATCACATATGTATGTATGTAATTAAGATCCATTATATGAATTTCTTTTTACTATTTTGTTCTATTAAATTAAATTTGACGTGAGACTTAATTATTGTAAATTTTTTTAACTAAAAATTTTCATATCAAATTATTAGATATAATTTAATCATCACTAAATTTAAATTTTAAAATAATATTTAGAGTTTGAACCACATATTTGATTTATAGTTTTTTTTTTTTCACTCTAATTAAACCAAAAAAAAAAAAAAGACCTCATTTCGTCGTCTAGCTAGATTAAAATATGGCCTTCTCTCTCACGCCTAGCGTGTACAGCTAGCCCCCAAAAAGAAGGAACAGGCAAAAGAATTGCAATGGCTACAAAGATAATGGAAAATCGAAATGTAGATGGCCACTTGTTGGATTCGTGATTGTTTTCACTCGATAGACAGATCTGTAATTTCTAATAACTTGCACCAGATTTTGTTTAATTTCTCAACGGAAACAAAAGCTAGCACTTTGTAACATATTGTTGGGTGTCCTTAAAACGGGTTGCTGTGGCTCTTCAATCATTTTATTTCAGTCTTGTCTAACATGGGTTAAAAGATCAGGCTGCAGGCCTGTTAATCTCAAATATACTTAGACGTCATCCCCATCAAGTCCCACTGACACGACCGATGCTTTCGTATGGGCCTCGTTTTCCGCTGGCTAGGTAGCCACGTGGCCAGAAGGACCACAACAATGGAATATCTACTGCACGTTTTGACGATTATGATCCCACATTTGTCATTGTTGACTAATAACTCAAACCACGATCACGTGGTGTTGACTATAGACCTTGTCATATATAGATAATAATATAGAAAATGAGAATAACAAGAAATTAAAGGTCTTTTTTTTTTTACTTCACATTGTGTAAATATGCCTAATTGACACTGATTCAGGTCGTCTGCTGGTCTAGAACATAGATTATAATTTTATTTTTTTTTTCATTCTTCAATATACAAACCAGCTTGATATATTATACTGGGTATCCTTTTTTTTTTTTTTCCCCCTATAAATCTCTTAACTTAATTATAGAAGAAATTGGATCATAGATCGCGTGTGGGCAGAAGGACAAAAAATGAAAAAAAAGAAAGAAAATAGGGATAATCGACCATGACATGATGCATTATTTTCTACCTAGGGATCTGTCAACATTATTGTTTGCTACCTAAAAAACAACCTGCCGGTTGAGACAGTCAAATCTGCTTTGCATAAGGTCTAACTTATTACATCGGCCTATATAGAATTACAGACATGAATACGACTGGTCAATGTTAGAAATGCTAAAAATTTCCCAAAAACCCTAAAGTGGAGAGGGTTCATGAACTGGCCATTCCAGCCAAATTTTGCAGACAGCAGCCTCAGAAACCTTCTAGTAATTTATTAATGTCCATACTTTATAATGACTAACACCTAGACCGATTAATTATCTTCCACAACGTGCCATTTTTTGCTGCTTAATTGCAACTCTATTGCCATTTTGCTAAATTGTTGGTTGTTAGGGACATAAGCAAGAGCCACAGAAAAAAAAAAAAAAAGGACATCATACTACACAAGATTACCAGATTATTGGGTTTAAAGAAGGATTAGACATCTTCTGATATCTTATAGTTAATTCTCCGTTATCATATGCAGTAAATTCAAGTTGAAACATGATACAAGGGTTTAAATTCTTCTCTCTCTCTCTCTCTCTTTGTTTTTTTTTTCTCTTATAAGCACAAGAATTCAAATTCTTAACAAAGGCAATGAGTGTCTCCTGCGAAGCAAAATTTACCTATCTATGTCCAATGTCTTGCTTACCATTCAAGCCCCATTAGCATTGCCCCACAACTATCCTCAACTCCATCTGCTAACCGTGTGCGTTGTTATTATTAGCAATTACTCCTCCCATCACCTACCAAACCCATCAGCCCCTTGTTGAGCTTTGAAAAGTCTTGCACAGGTCAACCGCACGCCAATTTTCCATAGTTGCAAACAAAGGATATTAAGATCCACAGTTTTCTATAGTTGCCAAAAGAAAGATATTAGGCCACTTGACAAAAGAGTATTTATAATTATGATTTGGGATTTGTCTATAGTTTCCACAAAAAAAATGCAAAATTGCATGATATTTTCTAGAGTTGCTAAAGAAGGATATGGGATTTACAATTTCCCCTAGTTCGGCATTTACAATTTTCAATCATTATTTTTCTACAGTACAATTTTCAGGAAACCTGGGCTAGAGTCGACGTTCATGGGCCACCACTGGCATCATTTAATCACGTAGGAAGCTATGAGGCCGGTGTTGTGCCGAAAGTTGCCACCATTAATATTAAGCAGATAAAGTTATAAACCTGGCCTATGAGGTTATCTCCCAATATTGGGCCCCCATTAATCACCAAGCATTTCTTTTTTTTTTTTTAACCCCTAAGAAACTATTCGGGGCTGAGTCCGAGTGACCACTCCCAGACCTTTTTTTTTTTTTTTTCATAAATTAGAATTGTAATTCCTGAATTGTTTTAAAAATTAAAATAGATTAAAAAAAAAATGCATTGCAGAGATATTAATTATTGCAGATATATTAATAAAACAGCCGAATACAGAAGAAGATTCCTCACGTGAAATACCCCCCACCTCTTCAAAAGCGAAATGATTCCGATTGCTTGTCCGTTTAACATGGCTATCGATAAAAGCCAAGGAATCGTCAGCAATGAGACGGCGAACCATGCTCATTTCCTAACTTTAAATTTGGTCGGCCCATTTACTTCTAATTGATGATAGTGTTTTCGGCTGTTAGCATGTTTTCGAATACCATCCATCCAACTTTCGGTTTCTGCCGCAGTTTAGACAACTAACCAGTTTGACTAAAGCTAATAATAAACTTTAAAAAATTTTTGTTTAGAATTTATGGTATAAGACACATCCTAAAAATTATTTTTATATTATTTTTAAATTTATATTGTAATTTTAATTAATTAATTTTTATTGTTTGTTCGGTTGTTTTTTAGCAAAAATGTGAAATATTTAGATACTAGGTATTTTACATTTTAAGAAATTATGTAACAACTGATTTTTTTTTTTTTTTAAAATTTTTATCACTAAGTATTTTTCGTAATTAGCAACCTTCTCTCGTAAATCTATCAATGAAGAGCTTTCGAGGAGAACTTTTATCATAGTTGAGATAACTCATCTTATATATGACAGACCTAGTGATAGTAAAAAATTTCTAGCTACTAAGAAAAAATATTTAGTGATCCACTAAAAAATAAAAAATATAAAAACTAAATTAACTATTATATAATCACTTAAAATAGAAAATACTTAGTAAAGTATTCTAGTTTTTTTTTTTTTTTCCTAAATAAACTATAAAATCATATAAATTAGAGTACACGTGAGGCACGATTTTGACAAGGGCATTTAACATGATCTCTTATATCTTATCTTATCTTAATAATATATCGGAGAAGCTAAGAAAAAGTTTTCTCTTAATTTGTCCTTATTTGTAGTAATAGCAAGATAATTGTTAAAATTTTAATTACGATAAGTAATCTTTTCATAAATATTTATACAAAAAGAGTAAATACATATAATTGAGTTAATAATTAATGACAAAATTAATGACATACTATATGATTAGAAAATCATAGAAAAAGCAAATGCAATTATAACTCTCAAATAGTCAATTAACCAATAATTTATTATTAAAAAAAACAAATATATCGACACATTTTTCAATTAAATAAGCAATGGATACAGAATTTCTTAAAAATTAAGAAGTAAAATATGTAATTAGTTTTTAAACATAATTATCACTATATATATATAAAATGAATATTTAACGGCGTGGAGTGACATATGCGTCGCGTTCTGATAGTCCAAAAGTGAGTTCGAGTAGCACAAACAAATAGGACATCCGCGAAGATTTGCATAGGAGTAAGTACTTCAGAAGAAATAACGTTAACCCAAGAAAAACAACGGGATGGTCAATGGTTGGTGGAGTGTCTTGCACGCGATCACTTGCTTCTTACAGAGACGGCGTTCATATCTAAACTGTCTGTTCCTCTTCCTTTGATCAATCGGACCTCTCTCTCTCTCTCTTTCTATATATATATATATATATATATTTTTTTTTTTTTTTTATTGTGTAATGATCTGTTGTGTCTCATCGGTTCTAACGGTCTCTTATCCCGAACAACAACAGCAGGGACAACAGCCGAGTACAACGTCAGAGGAGTAATGGATATTGATGTTGCTCGTGTGAAGTCAGAATTGGTTCGGTTTAGAGCTTCTGCCAATTCATTTCTGTCAGCGTACGAGCCTCTGGCTTTGCTTCTCGCACCTCTCCTCACTCTCCTCCTCGCTCGTGTCCTTCATTCCTTTCTTCAGTTTCTTCGCGAAAATGGACTCAAGGCTACCGTTCTAGGGTTCCTAATCAGCTTCATCAAGTAAATTGAACTGGGTTTTCGTTAATTTTATTATTCTACTTAGTCATTGATTTAATTTGAAATTTTCGTTTCATTGAAACCATGTCTTTGGTGACAATCCTTTTAAAAAAAAAAATAAAATAAAATTGGGAAAATAACAGGTCAGTGCCAGGTGTCAAGAGCTACATCCAGGCGGAGAAACAGAAGGTTAGATACTTGGGACGTTTTTCTGTTGTTCCTTTTTATTTTTTCCTGAAAATGAAAGTTGTTTTTCTTAATTAAAAGAAAATATAATTGATTCCTACAAAGGTTTGTTTCTGTTTACAGTTTATTCTCGTAACTCAGATTTGTGGGGTCATTTTTTTAGTTTTTGATGACTATGGCTATGCGATTGAATCCAAGGGTACATTAAATGAGCGTTTGAGCAGTGCTGCAGTGGCATTAAGAGGCCAAAGAAATATGTGAATAATAAAGAAAAGTTGCATTAATGCATTTTTCTGATTGAAAGGTTGTTGAAGTTTATAAATGGCCGATACCCATTTGTCAGGGGATAGTGTTTTGTGGGGCCCTTGAATTGTGGAATTATGAAGCTGTCATCTTTTTAACTGGGATCTTCATTTCTTTTAGTTGGATTTGCGGTTGCATAGTTGTGTAGTTGTGGGTAGTTAAGCTCAAGATTCATATGCTTGGTGAGAATATTGTGCAAGACATCATCATAATCATTGAAATAGTCTATGGAAGGATGCCTAATGGAAGCTCCTAAGACCTTGTTGACTAAATAGTTTGACATCTTGGATATGTCCATTTGTGTACATTTGTAATATATGTTTGCATGGATGTTGAATTATGAGATGCAAATGAAATTTATAGACTTAATAATTCTTGAGTAAAATAAGCATATTTTAGTTCCTTTGTTTTTTCCCTCTTGAACATGGCATGTGTTTAAGCTACTCTAGCTTTTTGATCGCCAAAGAATTGTAGTTGTTGACAAACGTGCGCATCAGTGGTTTGTCAATGCATCCTTGTGCATTTCCTCTGTTTTGGGCATCTGGGGAAACGCCTGAAATCAGTTTATCCTAAGGCTGCTACCAGTTTATATCATCTTCTGGGTCTGTCTGATTTGCCAAATGTGCAGGTTGTGGATAAGTTACAGTCTGGCAACAAATCCAAAAGAGAAGGTTGGATGGTAGAGCTACCAACACAAGGATTAGGAGTGGGAGTTTTAGAAAAAATGAAAGAAGACAAAAATAATGATGCAGTTTGGCAAGGAAAATGCTCTGGTGCAGTGTACGTATGCAATTATTACCACTGGTTCTGTATTTATGTATATAGTGCATTTACATTGAGAGAGTTCTCTGTTCTGCTTGAGCTTGGTAAGTTTCTGGCATTTTGTTTCTAAAACTCTTTTTTGGGCATTTTGCAGTTACATTGGAGGAACTGAGTCTGAAGGACATTTTTCTCTGATAAATGAGGCATGTTCAATGTTAGTAAGATGTGGCAGATCTAGTGCTCTGTTCATCAACTCATTGATTGTTTGAAACATTCCTTCTTTATTTACAATCTTAAATGTTATTCTTATGTCACTATGTACTGTTTTCTACCAATATGTGTCACACAAATGGTGACCCAGCTAACTTACTCAGTATTGTATGCTAATTGTCAATAGCAATCGCTTATAGCACACTAATTGATGTAATAAAACATGAGTTTGCTAATTACTGGTGTTATTTCCTTGTGTAGACAGGCATTGCTTTTATTTTGACCACTCAAACTATGAATGCTGTATCCAGCAATTATAAATTTTGAATTTTCAGGTTTGCACATACCAACCCACTGCATCTAGATGTATTTAAGAGTATTGCACGATATGAGGCAGAAGTGGTTGCAATGACAGCTGCCCTACTTGGTAGCAAGGATAAGGCTTCTGGAGGAGAAGTATGTGGAAACATGACATCAGGTGGAACTGAAAGTATATTGTTAGCAATCAAAACATCCCGTGACTATATGAAAGCTAAGAAGGGAATTACGAGGCCTGAAATGTGGGTCTATTCATAATTTATCAGCATTTTTTTTTCCTTATCTCTTTATTGTCTGAACTTTTAATTGAAGTGATCTTCTTCTCATGGATAGGATCATACCTGAATCTGCACACTCAGCATATGACAAAGCAGCACAATATTTTAACATTAAGCTGTGGCGTGTACCAGTAAATAAGGAATTTCAAGCAGATGTAAAAGCTATAAGGCAACACATGAACAGGAACACAATTTTGGTATGGTTTAACATGCTGATTCATAATTTCCTTGTCCTTTCTCTTTGAAGGTAGCCCTTGGCCATGCTGCTGCACTGCCACAAGAAAAAGTATTTATTTAGATGTGGTTGATTTATAATTGTGCTTTTACATTTCAAATGACCTGCATGTTGGATTGATATTATTATCATGTTTCTGCAGATTGTTGGTTCTGCACCTGGTTTTCCTCATGGTATCATTGATCCAATTGAGGTACACAAATTCTGCATGCTGAACACTAATTTCCTTCATACTTTTTTATATGGAATATTTGGATATTTACTCTGCAGGAGCTCGGAGCATTGGCCTTTAGCCATGGAATATGTTTCCATGTCGACCTTTGTCTTGGTGGTTTTGTGTTGCCTTTTGCTTGTAAACTTGGGTATGTCTGAATTCTACTTTTCTGCTTGTCTGTCAATTGGTGGTTGCTGGTTGTTGTGCAAAGTTTTGACCTCTCACAAATACTTTGGCACCTCTCACAAATTTATGCAGATTTGAGTTTCTCACCATATTGAGTATTTGACTTATGTTTAATCAATGTGTTGAAGTATTGTATAATGTAGCTATGTTCTATTGACTTCTGTATTGCGCTGGGTTATATTGGGATTTCTGGAGAAATTAATTTGTGGCTGAAGTACAGTCATCATGTTTGAGCTATATTTTTTCTAGCATTTATTTGGAATCTTTCCATATCTATGTTATTGTTCTGTGTCTGGGACTTAGGACAATGTGAAATTTATGTCTTTCAGGTAAACTATAAAATTTGAGTTTTTATGTCTTTCAGTTGAGCTATATGCTATATCAGACCTGTGAATTATTTCTGTACAGTCCTCTTCCCCATGCATGAAGAAAAATTTCCTTTTCAGGTACCCAATTCCACCTTTTGATTTCACTGTTAAAGGCGTCACCTCAATATCAGCAGATGTCCATAAGTATGGACTGGCTCCAAAAGGAACAAGTATAGTTTTATACAGAAATCATGATATTAGAAAGGTAAATTCTATGGCTTTTCCTCAGCTTCTCGGATTATGTTTTCATCTGTAATTGCAGGTACAAAGCAAAAGATTCTCTTTGGTTTCAAGTTTTGAGCTCATAGTATCCTGACTCGTACTTTTGGACTTATATTTGATCTAGTGATACACCTCAGCTCTGATAAAACTGTATTCAGCTCCATTATTTGATTTTGAGCTGCTAGTACACCTGAATAATAACATCTGCTCTCTCTAGTTCGGTTTCTTTACTAAGGAGTTGGATACTGGGTATTCCTGAATCCTAGGATGACGATAATTGGTGTATATATTTTTGGGTTGCTGATTTTGTGTTTTTGTAGGTGTTTTTATTTATTAAATTATTGATTTTTACTTTTAAAATATGTTCTAATATTAGTTTCTTGTGATGGAATCTTGGTTGGCATGATACCGCTTTTTCATCCTGTTTTCCAACAGCATCAATTTGTTGCTGGTAAGTTGAATCTTCTTAGACACAAAAATTTTTGAAGAAAATAGGTTTATGTCGTTGAAATGCAGAGATCTTGTGGATAAGCCTTAGGGCTTACTGTGGTGGTTTATAGTTGCTTGTTCCTGAAGTGCATGTTTCTCCATATCTGCTTCCTTTTTCTCCTTGCTGCAGTTACTGAGTGGTCAGGGGGGCTCTATATATCGCCTACCATGGCTGGAAGCAGGCCTGGGAGTGTGATTGCTGGAGCTTGGGCTGCAATGATGTCTCTAGGCCAAGAAGGTGATGAAATGTGGTTTCCCTTGTTGCATATTTAATATCACTGGCCGCTTGATCCTTGGTCTAATGTTACATGAATTCCTGCAGGTTACCTGGAGAAGACAAAAGCAATAATGGAAGTATCAAGGAAAACACAGGATGGGTCTGTGTTCTTTCCAACATTTTCTGTCCTACTCTTTTGGATTTCCATTTAGGGGTATTGAACTACTGAAGAAAACTGACCAATTTTTTATTTCAGAATTAAGGAGATAACTGAGTTATTTGTCATTGGAAAGCCAGACATGACAATTGTGGCGTTTGGTTCGAATGCTTTAGACATATTTGAAGTCAATGACATTCTTTCTTCCAAAGGCTGGCATTTGAATGCCTTGCAGAGACCCAATAGGTAGGCATTTTCACCAAAACACGAAAAGCCCAAGGCATGCACATGGTCATCCCTTGTTCTTTGTGTTCTCATTAAAAGAGGATCTTTTACTGATCTGAGGCTTTGCATTTTGGACCTTATTTGTCCTACTTGATTATAGAATTTGGTCACAGGTAGTTTGTTATCCATCTTTTATTTTATACTGTCATAATGCCTAAATACTGCATTTGATGAGCATTGTTTTCTAGGCTGGCTGACTCATTTATCCTCAATTATTTGATTGTGGTTGAATCAGCCTTCATATCTGTATTACTCTTCAACATGTGCCAGTTTTTAAGGACTTCCTCCAAGATTTGAGAGATTCTGTGCAAACTGTAAGTTATTGTCATGGAAAGTTACTGAGCTTTTATTAAGCGTCTCTTGCTTTCAGTTCCAATTTACTTTTGGGATGCAATCGAAGTGAAGGGTGTTGGCTGATCCATTCTGCATGATTTTTGAATAATCTACTCTCTCTCTCTCTCTCTCTCTCTCTCTCTCTCTCAGGTGAAAAAGAATCCAGGCCCAATAACTGGAGGTCTAGCTCCGGTTTATGGCGCTGCAGGGAAAATGCCAGATAGAGGAATGGTTAAGGAGTTGCTCGTAGAATACATGGACAATACATGCTAATGGCATTCCCACGTTGGGTTTCTCTTGATTTCGCTTCATACCATTAATTGGGATTACAATTATCTAGCAAATAGTTTTTGATGAAATAAACTTGTATATAATTGGATTCATTTCCCATATATCATCTTTATATTCAATATAAATTTTTGAAGAACTGGACGTATAAATTTTTCTTTCCTTTTCCAGTCAGGGCATTGGATTCTTCTAAACAATTTTCAATCCTCAGAATTGCCTCTTGGCGGATGTGTCAGCATAAGTGGAGAGATTTCAGGCTGTAACGTTATAGTTGGGTGCGCTAATTAATTATTAGAGTTTGAAAGTAATTATCTGGCTGGACATTGATTAGAAATTTGATTTTTGTTTTCGAAATCAATGGTTTAGAATCTAAAGATAGAGGGACCCCCATAATTGTTGGAAGTAGGCCGTAGGAATGCACCTTGTTTTGTAAAAGAAAATGGGGTTTTGAAAGATTTTAACCCTGAAAGCCTTGATCGTTTTGAACTCTTGGAAAGTTTTGACACCATATTGCGTGATATTAGATGCTTCGAAGAGATTTATCTTATCGCAAGCAGGTTTGCAAAAGAGATTACAACCTCATCAATCACTAGGCAAGTGTCTTTGGGGATTGCCCTAAACCTCTGAATCAAAGAACTAAAAAATGCCGTCGATTTTTTATGCACGAGTCATGAATTTGAAGCAAAGTTGTCAAAGGAATCCCAACCCCTCATGACCATGCCAACAACATTTGAGATCCAAAATAAATCAGAAAATAAAAGGGGCCGAAAACTCAAACAACATCCTTTTCAACAAGAATCGTACAAGAAAAAAGGTTAAATGTTCTATATATGTGCTTTTACGGATCAACACAAAACTCAGGTGTAGATGAAAGAACTATAGCTAGCGAGTGTCGCGATGAATAAAGAAAAGTGAACTTATTTTAGTCTGCTTTCTTATCAGTTAGTTGCCTGGGACTTGTTTGCAGCCTCAGAACGTTTATCCTCTTCCATCTTGCAGTGAATTTCATCCCTCTCCTTGAAATAACTCTCAAAGGCACGCGGAAGGAATCGGGGAATCAAGAAAACGAATAGATTGATAGAGAGATACCCGAGGTTGGCAACTGCTAGGACCCTGCCAAACCAAAACCCTGCAATGTTCTGCACCAGCCAAATGAAAATTACGGAGCAAATCGGAACCCCACAAGTTGTTAAAATTAACTTCAAAACTTTGATTAATGAAGTACCTTAACATACGCATTTGCCAGCAGAGTTTTGTTAAGCCACACGTCACGCATCCAATCCTTGGTAACAAAGATCCCCCTGACCGCGTAAAGCAACGGGACTTATGCCGTCGCGGGTGGCAAAAACAATGACAACCCACTTATTATGTTCTCAGTGAGTATCTGAAATGAGAGCAAGAACAAGTGTGGTGTTGCTGACCGGACTGCATTTTCATCCCCTCTTGCAAACCCGCCAAGCACGTATGCCAGTGGCAAGAACAGGCCGATTGTTGTTCCCAGAATAATGCGAAATCTGAAGAATTTCCCTCCTTGGAAGATCTCCCTAGAGCCAGAACTGGCCCTGCCATGTGAAGGGAAAGACAAAGCAAGAGAGGACTAATATGTAAGCGGACGCGAAGGCTGGGAACACCGGATCAAGAAGCGGGACAAGGCCGCCGGCCAAGAAAACCACACCGAAGGCTACTAGTTTTGAGTTCTATCATGCGCAATGATCCCCATTATCCCTTCGAACATTGTTTGCTGCTGTTGTCGCTTGCTTACGGGATTCTGCCGAGGGTTTTTTTTCGGTTTTTTGGCTGGAGTTGTGGTTTCTTCAGGATCACTTTTGGGGGCCACGGCAAGTGTCACACCCGACATTTCTTCTCTAAATTAAGAGTATATTTCTTTTCTTTACTTGTAAAAGTTACTTTATACGACCAAAAAGCACATAATATGATGCTGCTAGCGGCACCGCCAGTGCAGCCACCCTGGGCTGCGGCAAACAAAACAAGGTCCTGGTGTGCTGGGTCTCAGAGGTACAGGCCTACCAGGCCATCTTCAAATATATCCACAAGTCCATCCACCCCCACAAAACCGAGCCGCTTCTCGTTCTGATTTGAATTAGAATCGAATTGGAGTTGGATCCAGCCATAAAGTTTCAGTTTACATACCTGAAGACCAAGCAAAATATACTTGGTACGTATCGACCAATTAAAAACAATGTGTTGGAGACCTGCTTAGGTAATCTGTAGCTGACCTTTTCTCTTTGGTGTGTTTAAATTTAATGTGGAGTGTGAAAGAAAGTTATGAGAAAAAAGAAAAAGAAAAAGAAAATAATTTTCTAATTAATTATTTAGATCAGTTAGAAATAAATGAAAAAAATGAATAGAAAATATATTATTTTTTTAGATGAGATTGATTTTGATAAAATAAAATTTATGACTTTATATATAAATTAATACATAATTTCTCTCTATAATTATTGTAGATAAAAATTTAAATTGTTGTCTTCTAAAAGAAAGCTTAATAGAAGTTGGTGGTTAAAAAAATTACAAGGGTGAGTGGCTAGGCATTATAAAATTACATAAGAGATTTTTTTTTTTTTTTTAATTTTGAAATGAGGTTGGAGACAGTATAATAAATGTATAAATACAATTTTAGTTTCTCTACGTTCTGTGGCTAACTCGGCGAGAGAAAAGAAAATAAAATACAATAAGACCCACTATTTTTTATTTTATTTTTACATTTCTTTCTTTCGCACGATTAATTAAACAAAGAAATTTTGACTTTTTTTTTTATGTCATTTTCTTTCTTTCCGACACTTTTCTAAGAAAAGAAACACGCTATTTAGTATTTGAGCAATTTGCGAGACTATATTTATGTTTATTTAATGTATAATTATAATTATTAATAAAAATTATATACATACAATCAATTATTGGTAATACCAGCTCGACTAATATATGTTTATATATATATATAATTTAAGTCAAGAAAACTTGCATTATCTGAGTCCGGTTCGTTAAATAGCGGTCCCTCAAACCGTTGTTTGTGGGCGTGACGTGTGAGACATGAGTCTCAAATGGGTAAAATCTGATTGGTTATCCATTGCTGACGCGTCATAATCTTAGTGGCTAATTTTTAGCCGTTAAATACCCAGGAGCTCACCATCGCGTCAGAAGAATTTAATTCACCTAGTCAAAATGGCGGAGTGCGAACTAACCGCGTTTATCTGCTGGCCCAGATTTCGGCATTGTGGACTCGCGGCGTATTTTATCATTTCTCTCTTTCTCGCATTCACTCACTCCTGGTCAGAAAAGTAGGCCTCTGAAATTCGCCTGATACTGCCACGTGTCGAAGGACTCTCCCGCGTTGTACATCTATCCGTTAACCCTAATCTCTCTCTCTCTCTCTCTCTCTCTCTCTCTCTCCATCTTCTCTGTAACGTCTTCTTGAAGAAGAGAACGGAGAAGGCGAAGAAAAAAAAAAAAGGAGCCGGAATTATCTATTATTGAAAAAAAAAAAGCTTTAAAAAAAAAATAAAATATATATATATATATATATATATATATATATATAATTGAATAAAATGGGGAAGGTGTTCGTTGATTCGGCGGCCGTTGCGGAGACGGCATTTCAAGCTTCATCACCGGCTGTTCATTTGAGGGGCCCCAACGCAGCTTCTCTCGAAGCTGTTGATCTCGTGGACCAGAGTTCCATCACCATCACCAGGGGCACCGATTGGGAGGATGTCACTGGTCTGGAGGACCAGCAACGGCGCCACCTCAAGCGGCTGCAGACCAAGGGCGTGCTGTGGAAGCACGCGGTGGGGGGCGATGACAAGGGCTCTGCCTCACAAAGATCGGTGGTTTTCAGGCTGTCGCACGGTGGCGAGGTGTCCCCGGACGGGAACTGCCTGTTCACGGCGTCCCAGAGGGCGATGATGGCGCGTGAGATGGACGCGCAGGAGCTAAGGAGGCGGACGGTGAGGCGGTTCTTGGAGGACTTCGAATCTGCGAGCGACGAAGAGAAAGAAGCGATAAATGGAGCGATTAGGCATATGTACTCGCCAGATCTGAAGACCGGGTGGGGGATACATGTGGTCCAGGAAGTAAAGCTCTTGGCCAAGAAGGAGGATCGATTCGCTTTGGATTCTGCCATTAATGAGCTCGTCCAGCTCGGCATGCAAAGGTTAGTCTTACTTTCTTGCACTTGCATTCACGGATCTGTGAGTTTGTTTTCAATTTGTGGGGTTCCCTTTTTTTTTTCTTTCTCTTTTTTGCTGCATTTTTAATTGAGAAAGATTTCGAAAATTATTTCAGGCCTTTATTTGAATATAATATCTTTTCAATATTTTAAAGACAAGTCTCATTCAGGAGGGATTTGGATCTCTTCTTCGTCTCTTGCTCCTTCTATTCATTTGTGTTTGTTTGATAAGAAAAGCACGGGAAAATGGGAAAAATTCGTCTCTAACCTGTTGGGATTTTTTACTGTTGGCAAGTTTTTCTCTTTAAGGGGCTTCAATTTTCCAATTTTTTAGCATAGAACGGAAAAAAAGGGCAAAACTTCACAATTAAATTGCAGTTTTTTCACCTCTTTCTACGTGCATTTTAACTGCATATGTTAATGAAAGTTAGTGATCCCTGCTGTTATCCTGTGATTGATTTGCGTCGTATTTGAGGTAAATGTGCAGCATTATCCAGGACATCCAATAAAATTTTGCTGCCCTTTAATCCGTTTTTGTCTTGTATTTAGTAGGCCTGTGGGTTTTTCAAATTATTCATGGGACTCTGAAAGTCTTTCCTTTCTGGGTTTATATACACTTTGGGGACGCAAGGTGTCTTGAGAACAAGATGGCAATCGTGTATTGTTTATTGTGTTTGAAGTTTTGATTGTTTTATTGCAAATTGGCATAATATCGCAGATTATTGAAGCTTTCAGCTACTTGTTTTTTTATTATTTGCTTCTCTGATTTGAAGAGAAATGGCTGCGGAGTCTATTTACAAAGAGAGAAGTATTCCAGTGAATGATGGCCTGAGCTGGGCCAAGTATATGTTGATCTCTGGTTCACCTGATGATGAATATGATATCATCTCTTTGCAATATACTGAGGAGGGTTTGTTATCTGTAGATGAGGATAGAGGAGGGCATGCTGCAGCCTTTGGAGATGATATAGCCATTGAATGTCTTGCAACAGAGTTCAAGCGAGAGATATATGTGGTAAGGATATAATTGTTCTAGTTTGTATATAATATGAAAACTTTTTTTTGTCTGTGTAAAATGTGAAAAACTGCTCCTGTGGCCTGTTGATGAGCTCCAACTGTGTAGTTACTGGGGTTGTCTGTTATAATATTTCACCATATTGTATGGTTATCAATATGCTTTAATGGTTTGCTTATGGTATGTTAAATATCTTTAAGAGGGAATAGCAGCTGGGTGTTATCAAAGTTCATGCAAATGCAGTTGCTTCTTTAGTATTTTGGTCTACTTATTAGTATGTTTTTAACCTCATTCCTGGATTCTATTTGGGATATGCGCCCACATGCTTGCAGCCAACATCAGTAGTTGGATGGGCACATCATCTTCTGAGTAGTCCCCCTCAAATGTTACTGATGGTTATTGTTCTCTGCAAACAAGCTAATCTCTTTTAGAAATCCTTATTTGTTTAATATTGCTGAGACCTTTCCCACTCAGCTGCTTTGGATTTTTTCACCCTTGCTGGTTACAGTACATTGGTGTAACTGTGTTCTGTTTTTTGTGCAGTAAAATAAAAACTGAGATATTTAATACTAACTTATTTAACTGATATGGATTGTGAGTACCATGAAAGCAATTTGTATTTTTTTCCCTGATTTATGGTTCAGTATATCATCTGAATGCCTTCTAATTTCTTTTTATGTCGACAAATTTCTACAGTTCAGCTTAGCTGTTTTGCTCTAACTCCTACAGGTGCAAGCACATGGTTCTGATGCTATGGTTGATGAAGAAAATTGTGTTTTCTTCCTCCCGCATCCTCCAAGGGGTGAAATTGGCGAACTTCCCTTCTTTCTGTTTATGAAAGGAACTGGTAATGGATTTTTGTCACATTTTGACTGATATTTTCTTGCACAACTTAATGTAAAGAGGAAAAATCCAAGTTTCCCTGTTTTGGAAGTTTCAAAAATTTTGCAAACCATTGACTTGTTGGGAGCCCATCTGGGTCCTACAATTTCAATGGCTCTATTAATTTTTGTGTTTCCCCCTCCCCCATGCAGAAACCATAACGTTGCTAATGTACAAATTAATATACAATTGCTCCCATTTCAGAGGCATTCTTCGGTGACTAACAAAGTTAAGCTTCTACTTGTTTTACACAGGCTGGTGTGGTGCTGGCGCTGATCATTATGAGCCCCTGATCGCCCATGCTTCTTCGCTCATCTCACGTGAGAAGGTTGCCTTGGTGCTTTGAGGGCTGCGTTAGTTTTGTGGCTTAGAGGTTGAACAGAAGTAGTAAATACTAAATCCCCAACAATTTTGAAATGTATTGGTCCTATTTTGATACTTTTCCGGAAAAGGGAAGGATTCTCTGCATGGAAGGCACTCTGTTTTTTAATTTTTGCTTTTTGTTAAGGTCATTTGGGCTTGGCATCCTATTGATTGTAGTCTACCTTGTAGTTTTTCCTTAGCGGCTTTGCCGGCTTTTATCGTTGTTGTGAGCTTGTGTATCTTAAAACTTTGCCGGTTCTGTTGTATCTTAAAACTGGAATTAGTCCCTTCGAAGAGAGATTCGAGAGGTGAAATGTAAATTCATGAACCTCCCCCAAGTGTATCTCATTTCCATGTTGATGGTCTCAGAAGACTCAAACCCCAGTGTCTGTTCATTCAATGCGTGAATACGTTATAATTAACACTGGCTTCGCGGAATTCAATGTTGCGTCATAAGAGAGCTACAACAAAATGCTTTTCAGTGTTAGCATGTCTACATCAAGACTCATTGTACTAAGCCTAAGAGAATGCCCGCCGAAAAAAAAATATTCTGTTGGGTCGATTGTGTGAATTCTTACTTAAACGAGGGCTTGGGTGAGGGTTGGCTGATTGTCCAATCGCCTATTGTCAAAGCTGGCATGCTACATACTATATCCGAGCAATTTAGGCATTACCGTCAATAAAACGTATTTTAATCACCCTCTAATTAACGAGTTAGCATAACTAATCCAACTTTGGACCAAAAAAAAAATAACAAAAACAAAAAGAAGAAAGGAATCAAAAGTCTCTCTTCATAATTATTCAATAATTTATTAATTAAAATTTTCTTCTGCTTTTTCTTTTTTTTTGTTCAATCTCTAAAGAGGGAAAAAGAGACGGAGTTGTTAATCGTTAGTTGGCAAGACAAAAAGCAGCCTTTCGGAGGTCTTAAGGGCCCCAAGCCCTCTCATGTTTCCGAAGGTGTTTCGGTCATCTCCATGCGGCCGTTAATTAGCCATTGTTCCTAAACAAGTAGGTTAACAATTTTCTACGGTGAAAATGTTTTAGAAAAATAAATAAGTTAAGAGAAAGAGAGAGGAAGAAGAAGGAGAAGAAGAAGAAGAAGGAAATGGCGAGCCTTTCTACAACGCATTATCGTTCATATTCATATTCCAGTTGTCTGTTTTCCACTTATTCGATCGATGGGCAGCATCAAAATCATCGCACCAACTTGTTCTCTTCAATTCCAAAGCGGGCTTTCTTGGCTAAGGAGTCTGTTCAATCTCAAAGAAATTCCCTCCCTAATGTGATTCTCATGCAAGGTCAGCTGCTCTTTGCTTTGGTTTCTTGCCTTTTTTTTTTTTTTTTTTGGGTGTTGGAACTTGATGTAATTGTCGATTTTTTATTCTGCTTTTTTTGGGGGGGTTCTGTTGTCTTTTTGTTTGGTGCAACTGCAGCTTGTTTTTAGTAATTGACTTGTTTGTTTTTCATTAATCTTTAGAAACTAGTAGAATTAGATTTCTTTGTAGCTTCGTTGCATGCTTTCTGGACATTTGAACGAGATGGGTGTTGGCAAGTTGTCAATTTTAATCTTCCCACATGGCAATGTTGAGATATTTCTGGGTTATGGATATTTTTTGAAGTTTCTTTTCTTATTTGTTCTTCTTATTTAAGTGGCAATTTTTTGTAGGAGCATTGGCCAACCCGGTGACCCCATTAGGAAATGAAATTTCTTCTGGGAATTTGAAAGATGGGTTGTTGTCGTCTTCTGTTATATCTACCCAAGAATTTAAAGAAGCAGTTGGGAGTGATATCAATGAAAATGAATCCTCTGTCAGTATCACTGTTGTTGGAGCTTCCGGTGACCTTGCCAAGAAAAAGATCTTTCCTGCACTTTTTGCCCTTTATTATGAGGGTTGCCTTCCCAAGGTTGGATTTAACCCTGGATTTTTTCGGTTAGTTTACTTGGATGTTTTTTTTTTTTTCGTGTGTGTGTGTGTGTGTGTGTGTGTGTGTTACTTTTGTACATTTAACTGTAAAATTATTTGCTTGCAGCACTTTACTGTGTTTGGTTATGCTCGGAGTAAGATGACAGATGCTGAACTTAGAAACATGGTTAGCAAGACCCTTACTTGCAGAATTGATAAGAGGTGATTCCATCTCTATGTTTTAGCTGTGAGTGAAGGCTAGAGATGTTAAGTATGTGCATAATTTATTTTTAAATGGAGGAAGCAGGTTGGCTGTGCTTATTACTTGAGGAATGTTTTGAGTATTCTGTAATGTGATAGGTATTGCTGATTGTTGATTTCCAGGGAGAACTGTGGTGAGAAGATGGACCATTTTCTCAAGCGATGTTTCTACCATTCTGGCCAGTATGATTCTGAGGGCGGTTTTGCAGAGCTAGATAAGAAGCTGAAAGAGCATGAGGTAATCACAGTTTTGCATGGCACCTTGATGGTGGGTCTGAAAATTCCTTTAGGGGTTAGATCAATTAATGATTCTTATCATTGTGGATGAACATAAAACAGTGTTCTTGCTTCTCAATGAACATACTCCACAACTTGAGAACTGAACTCCATTTTGTTATATAATGGCATTCTGATATGCAGGGTGGGAGAATTTCCAATCGCCTCTTTTATCTGTCTATCCCTCCAAATATATTTATTGATGCAGTAAGGTGTGCAAGCTCGGCAGCATCATCTGGTAATGGATGGACTAGGGTCATTGTCGAGAAACCCTTTGGTCGAGATTCAGAATCATCTGCTGCTTTGACAAAATCCCTTAAACAATACCTAAATGAAGATCAAATATTCAGGTGGAGTTTCACTATCTACAGGATCTTTAGCATGTGAAGGACCTGTGGATCATAATCTGATCAGATGAAATTCTTTTTTCAGAATAGACCATTATCTCGGAAAGGAGCTAGTAGAAAACCTATCAGTTCTCCGCTTCTCCAATCTTATTTTTGAACCCTTGTGGTCAAGACAATATATAAGGAATGTCCAGTTGATATTCTCTGAAGACTTCGGCACTCAAGGACGTGGAGGGTACTTTCCGTTCTCACATGGGCATATCACTTTCAATAGACCTTTGTAGCCTGTAATGAATTTTCTTAAATTGGTCACAATTAGGTACTTTGACAACTATGGGATAATAAGAGATATAATGCAGAACCATCTGCTTCAGATACTAGCCCTCTTTGCCATGGAAACTCCTGTCAGTTTGGATGCAGAAGACGTCAGAAACGAAAAGGTTTTTTTTTTTTTTTTGACACCAGAGTATTGGAAGAGTAGGCTGAATTGTGGGCAATTTATGATATTCTTTGTTCACAAACTGAATGGATGCTGATCTTGCTGACTTGTAGGTCAAAGTTTTACGATCAATGAGGCCTATACGACTTGAAGACGTGGTTGTTGGGCAGTACAAGAGTCATTCAAAAGGGGGAGTTGCTTACCCAGCTTACACTGATGATAAGACCGTGCCAAAAAACAGCTTAACTCCAACATTTGCAGCAGCTGCCCTTTTCATAGACAATGCAAGATGGGATGGGGTGCCTTTCCTAATGAAAGCAGGCAAAGCATTACATAGTAAGAGGTAGGTGAAATTATGTGGTATGCAACCTACGCTCTGGAAGAAATAAAATAAGACTATTTGACATATGAAATTTTCCTGTTTTCCTCAGGGCTGAGATCAGGGTACAGTTCAGGCATGTGCCTGGCAACTTATATAATCGGAATTTTGGAACAGATCTTGATCGAGCTACAAATGAACTTGTTATTCGAGTGCAACCAGATGAAGCTATCTATTTGAAGATCAATAACAAGGTCCCTGGACTAGGAATGCGATTGGACCGTAGCAATCTAAATCTTCACTATGCAGCAAGGTAAAAAAAATTCTACAATATTAGGGATGAAAAAGACATCTGGATTGTGCATGCACTTTTCATTCATTTTGCAATTAGTGGCCTCATTACATTTTGTTTGTTCCATAGCTGTAGTAGTTTGATTCTGTAGTCTGGTAATCCAATGGAAGAAATCTTATTTGTAGTTGGTCTTTAATGTTAAAATATGTATTAAACCACCAATTTTGATCTGTCTGGGAAGCCACCAACCAATTTCTCTACAGTCAACTTATTGGTTGAAACTGAGCAAACAGCAGGATGCTAGAGTTTAGGGTGAGTTGTTTTCATTTGATCACTTTAAAGAATGTTGTAATTTTAGTAGAGTATTTTGCCTTTGAATTTTATCAACCAATAGAGTAATCTTCTTTTTTTCATTTTTCCCTCACATCTTCATTAAATTCAAATGTCAAACATGCAAAGATGTTACTGAATCCTAGCCGTATTTGTGTTTTCTAGATATTCAAATGAGATTCCAGATGCATATGAGAGGCTTCTGCTAGATGCCATGGAAGGTGAAAGGAGATTATTTATCAGGAGTGATGAACTGGATGCTGCTTGGTCACTCTTCACTCCTGTTCTGAAGGAGATAGAGGAGAAAAAGATTATTCCCGAGTACTACCCGTATGGTAGTCGGGGCCCTGTTGGGTCTCACTATCTTGCAGCAAGATACAAAGTTAGATGGGGTGACCTTGGAATAGAGCAGTAACACTTTTACTCTTCAGGAATGCTTTTCACACTGCAATTGAAGTGGTTGGCTGCTAGCCTCCCCTCCTCTCTCTCTCTCTCTCTCTCTCTCTCTCTCTCTCTCTCTCTATATGAATATATATTAAATATAACAGGGGATTAGAGTATGCAGCTATTGTGTGGGCAAGCAGAACTATCAAGGAGAAGAAGGTTTAGTTTAGTTTGTGACTCTGAGTTGCATCTTCCACGCGAGAAAATAAGTGTAGGCAAGGTCAGCTGTACATGAAGAGGTTTATTATGTCTTGAAAAAAATCTGGACGTCAATTTTAGAGATTTAAATTTTTAATAAGAGACAAAATGTCATGTTTTGAGTACACAATTTAATGCTCCTTGAAATCTTTATTAGGTTAGGTTATTATTTGTTACATCAAGAGCTAAAAGTCACGAGATGGAGTTCCTAAAGCAGTCTTTTTATTTGTTGGGTATTTGATCCGAAGATGTCTGTTTGTGATTGGCCCCATTGATGCTGGGTTCCGAGCCTCAACATCTAACCAAGGCAATCCCCCCGCCCCCCAAAACTCAAGTTGTAGGCTAGTAGTAGCCGATATTTAAGAGAAAACTGTTGATACATAAATAAATCTTGCAAATATATTTTACCGCATAAACAAAATTTCACGGTGCAATAGCTCTCTATAAAATACCCATCGAGCTAATCGTCTTTGGAGCCCTCTTGTTTTGACGGTCTGTCCTAAAATGGAACACTTCCGATTTCTGTCACAAGGTTTTGTCTGCTTCCACGACCTCGGAGAATGTGAACGCAGCACAACAAGACAAAAGCCACCGCAGCTCGCCTTGCCATGCCAAGGTTTGAGGCAAATCGTAGGCATGCGGTAAAACACCGAGTGTCTGTTCTTGCGTCAGATTACGTGTTTTATGTCCCGTCCACCATTGTGCCTTGCGTGCGCGTTTGCCTCAGCTTCCCGATGGCCGACTCCACGTCGATCCCTTTTTAGTTAAACACGTGTCATGATCGAAACGCCTCTCATATGATCGTAGCACGACGAGAAAGCGTCTTGCCATGATAATAAAATTAAGTTATAAAATTATAGAAATATATTTTTTATAAAAATAAAATAAAATAAAATAAAATTTACGTTTCATTTCACTTTATTTTAAATGCAAATATCTTGAAGTCGAACGAAAGATGGAAGTGTTCCAAAAGGAAAATTGAGCCCGGATGGTTACTTTTTTTGCAAGTGTTCGAGAGAGATGCTTAAAGAGTACAAGTAATGTGCTTGGGAATCTATTGGTTTGGGAAAAGGATGTTTTGGCATCCCAATCAAGAAAAACGTTGGTGATTCGCTAAGGCTCTCGGCTTGTCCGCCAGGAAAAAAATTGGAAAAATAAAAGAAAATAAAAATATTGGGCAGTTGTTCGAACTCGCTAATAATCACTCATGGGCAGTCGTTTTTGTGTTCATCGTATTACAAGAAGATCGAAAGTCTTCTGGAAAAGAAGAGGGTTATATTTAATTAATTCAGACTCTGATGACACCCAATCAATCAAGAAAAACAAAAAGGGCGAAATCCAATCTTTACGTTTGAAGATTGACACCAAAATTTCAAGGGAATATTTTGGTGGTCACGGGTTTAAATATATTTTTTTTTTTTTAAAAAAAGTAAACAATAAAGAAAGTGTGGAGAGTTGTGTTCCACTTCTAAAGGACAATGCCTTGTGGGGCGCAAGTCTTCTTTTGTTTCTTCCCGGGTTGCTTTTTGACTTGATAAAAAGACCCAAAGCTTAAAGGGACCCACTCTATTGACAAAATGACGGGAATTTTCTAAAGAGGCGGCAGAGAAATCGCGGAGGAAGAAATCGCCAAGATTATCGGGATGATTGCGGTAAATGATGACTAGATGAGCCCGCACCGTGGAATAAAGACTTTTTTTTTATTATTATTATTTACAATTCTAATTGATTATTATCTTAAGAAAAATAAAGAAACAATAACATCTTAAATTAGTTATTTTATATTCATTGGTTCTATTCAATTCCTTGAAATTAAATAAAACGGTTTTTAACCAACTAAAATGCAAGTACGTAACCTGGATTCCTGGACCCAAAAGCAACCATGATTGATTGAATTAACATCCCTTTCGCAGGTGGGTATTCACATAACTGACAAATTTGCATGATATGAGAAAAAAAATTAAAGAAGCTTGAAAATCAAGCGAAACTTGGTGATATGTCAATGGCAAAATACGTTTAAAAGGAGTCCTCCATTCTCCGCGATGGGGTAGCGCTTTTGAAAAGGAAATACGAAAAGCATCAAAACAATGATCATGCCTACCCATTCTCATGACCACTATGTTGCTAGCTTTTCTTCCTAAGAAAAGTCCCATCTTCCAAACCGAGTGGAAATGTATCGTTCAGCTTTCAAACTTCAAAGACACGTGGGCAGCTAATTGAAGCTGAATGGTACAATAAATCCGCCCCTATCGCCGACTCGCTTGAGTCTAATACTCGCAGATTCCTTTGTACTATACATGCGTATAAAAGTCATAAATTTAAATATTTGCTAAAATTTTTAATAAATTAGGAGCATGTTTAATTTTTAATTGATATGAGAGTGACTGATGATTTTAATTAAAATCATGATATTTGTTTTTTCTTCTTCTTCTTTTTTTTTTTTTTTAAAATTTGAATTTAAAGTACGGTAAATTTAACACAATTCTCTTTGATAAAATGGTAAAGTTTTATTTTTATCTTTTAATTTTTATAATGATAATAATAATAAGGCCTCTTAGGATTCAACAATTTTAATGGCGTGCGCTGGGAAGCGTTTCATGAAATTGGATGCACCGGCTGGCCGGCCATGCGTCGCCGCGCGCTTATACAAAATAACTTTTTAATGAATCGAAATCCACAATTTTTCTTTTTTCAAGCATAGAAAATTTAATATTAATTAGATCTGGAGTTATAAAACTTGAAAAAGAAGAATCACTCGCTAAATCTGGAACGTGCACGGGGCAACAGGTCTGGTTATCGCCGTCCAGTTGAAAAATGAGGAGTCGGAGCCCCAAATTTAGTAATAGTTTTCTAAGAAAAAGCGGAATTTTTTAAAACTAATGCGTGTTACACGTGTGGTGTTATTATTGGGTTCGTGGGTGGGAGAGTTTGATTTTTGAGGGTTAGAAGTTTCGAGGATCCGGTTCTTCTAATACTTGGTGGATAACATTTATATTTATTCCACACGGTTGAACCTTGTTATTTATTATACCAAAGCTTTGGCTTTACGCCGAAGTTACAAACCGGGTCGTGTGCAAAATCCACAATTTGATCTCAACCAAAATTAGATCGATCAACCACTCCAGGTTTACAAATTAAAAATAGGGGTTGCTTCCTTCAAGTCTCATTTCCTCCCCCCCACCCCACTCCCGAGTGCTTGCTTACTTCGCATTTTGCCTTCTGGTTTATAATTACACACACACACACACACACACTTAGCAAAGGAAGAAAATCTCTCTCTCTCTCTCTCTCTCTCGCCGTTGCACCGACAAGAACGCATACACAAACGCAACCGCGTCTAATGATATCGGCTCATCAAGAAGATGGGACTGTCCAAACATGAAAGGATTTGAAGGGCGTGGGGGCGGGGGCCTCTGAAAGCATGATCCAAAAGCAGTCCAACCGTATGTAACTCGTATATTCAGCGTACCCACATGATTATTATTATTATTATCCTCCTCCTCAATTATACCCTTATCATTGAAATGACTCCGCATCTACTGTCCATCGTTGGACCCATTAAAATTTGTTTGTGTCTTCAATTTTTCTCCTCTGCTACTGCTCTACATGTGGCCATAGAAAAAGCCAATCACGTGACTCGGTTTAGGCACACAATACAGGCGTGATTGCAATAATTCTCAAAGATGGCGTCTTCGGGAGGGCGATGGTCACAAAGGGACGTTGAATTAGGAGAAGACGTATCATTGTCGAAGACCCCAAATTGAAGTGAAATTTAAACTAAAATTGGCTTTTCGTCCCGCCAATAGAATCTCATGTTGTGATGTAGATGTGCAGTGCTCTAGTCGGATCATAACTCAAAATTCAGTTCTTCGATTCTATACACGAGAGAATTCCCAATAAATTACTTATTATTAACTAACCCTTAAACGAAATTCAAACATTACCGAATAAAATTGTGAGCACACACACTCACCTTGCCTTTCTGAAGGCAACGGTTTTACATTTATAGAGCCAAAATCTAGGTATAAATATCAATTTGCTTAAAAAGAATTATACATCTGTATCTTAAACGCCACTTATTGACATCAATTGCATAGTTAATGCAATTGTAAACTTCTATAATCTAATCAAGGACAGAGAGCAAACGTCACCATTTTGTATTTTAGTGTGAAAAGCAAAAAGATTTTTGCCGAATAAACCAGATGCCATAATTTAGTCTAATTGAAAAGGAGAGCCGGCTAAGTTAAGTTACTTAGCGGCAGTAACTCTAAGTTGAAACTTTGTGATTCCAATTTTTGAACATGAGGCCAACAATATGATAATCAATAAATTGAAAAGACAAGAAATTATGTGCCTTTTGAGTGTCATCTTCTTTTTTATGAAAGGAGCCTCTCTACCTTCCCCTGTTCCCATGGAACCCCCAAGGGCCCAAAGCCTCAACTAGATGCGCCCACTTTCTTGAATCCTCCACAAAAAGTAAGCATGGCAGACACCACCACAACCACCACCACCACCACCACCACCAACAGGCCTGAAGAGATCCATGATTTTCAGATTAATGATAACAAGAAGCAAATAGCACCCAAGAGAAGCTCAAACAAAGATAGGCACAAGAAAGTTGAGGGTAGAGGCAGAAGGATAAGGATGCCAGCTCTGTGTGCGGCCAGGATTTTTCAGTTGACTAGAGAACTGGGTCTTAAATCTGATGGCGAAACAATACGGTGGCTGTTAGAGCAGGCAGAACCATCTATAGTTGCTGCAACTGGTACTGGGACTATTCCTGCTTCGGCTCTGGCAGCTGCAGGGTCCTCTGTTTCTCAACAGGGGAACTCTGTCACGGATGGTTTGCATCCAAAGATGGAAGGGCTGGGACCAAGTATTGGGTCCAGAGAAAGGGCTGGCTGGACAATGATATCTGGTGGTCTCGGAAGATCTAATATGCCCGTCCCGGCATGGCCTTCTGTTGGCGGAATTGGGTCAGTTTTTGCTCCCAATTCTGGCCAGTCAACATCAAATATTGGAAATGAAAATGCAAGTGCTTTGCCAAAATTTGGGATCCATGGGGTTGAATTTCCAAATATCAATATGGGTTTAATGAACTTTTACTCAATGTTTAGTGGGGCTAACCAGCAAGTTCCCGGCTTGGAGCTTGGGCTCTCACAGGAAGGGCAAACGGCGATGTTGAATTCTCAAGCTTTCAGCCATTTTTACCAGCAGATGGGTCAGGGCCGCGATGCTGTGAATTCCGTGAATCAACAACACCACGAGCACCCTCCTGATAAGGATAATTCTCAAGGATCAGAAAATTAGGAAATTGAGATCAGAACAGTAAAGATGTTAGCAGTTTCGCTTAATTTGTCATTTTGGTGGACAAGAAATGAGTGCAAATGCTTGGAAATCTCAATAGTTCTCCAATACTGGAATTGGCTTCCAGCCACGGCACTTAGTTCTTTCCTTCTCAAATACAGGTGCTTTTGCTGTCTCCATTTTTTTTTTCCCTTCTTCCAGCTTTATCCATGGAAGCTCTAGTTTCAAAGTGTTTGTGACAATACATCCTCAATTGTCAAATGCAGGATAATACATGGAGAGAGTTTGGGTTCGAAGACTGCACATGATTTTGTTTAATTTAAAATTTTTGCGGGAGTGTTTTTGCCACAATTGTTTGTACTGTAAGGAATGTTTCTCTACCTTTTTTTTTCGGTTTCCTGAATAAATCAATGGTCTGTCGGTTTTTTTTTTTTTTTTTTTTAGAGCTATACCAATGGTCTGCCTTGGAAGATGAGTTATTTGAAAATTATATACCAAACTAATGGAATTTTAATCAAGTTCTTGCAGTCTCGGAAAGCTTGTAGCTAGCTGGCCTCTACTGTGCTCTGAGATGAGAACAGAAACAATCCCCTAATTTAACTAATATTCTCAATTGCCATGGCCATCCATTATCCTCTGAAACCATGGGATCCCTCTGCACTCTTTTCTCCTTTGCCAAATTGGGATTTCTGTGTTGTATGGCTTCTGGAGACATTTGCCTTCACATTTTGAATTAAATTGTGCATTTTCTTGTATCTTTTGGACACATTAATGAATATATTATATTATGTTCCCTATACATGAGATGAGAATTTACTTCTTGTCCCGCCGAAGAGACGGTATGGAGACTTTCGACTGACTACCAACGTTGCAGTAGTTGGCAAGTACCTTCTCAGGTGACTCTCTAAAGCTGATGGATAAAATTAATATGACTGAATCAAAGTTCAACATTTCATGGAGATGTTTAATTGTCACATGGGAACAGAAAAGTTGATCTACGCTTGTGTCATGTTTCCCTGTGAACAACGTTGCTTAGACAAGTGCACACGTGCAGTACTTAGCAGCACCAAAGAAGTTCCATTAGCAGCTCTACGATGGAATCAAGACCTACCTTTGTTGCTGCTGCTAAGGCCTATTTTATCAGAAGATGGATGATGTCCACCTTCTGTTCTCCTTTTATAGCATCTCAATATGCTCCTCCGTCTCCATGGCCGAGATTCAAGCCTGTGCTCCTCCGGTTCAATGTAATGATCTAAGTGGGCGGCTTGACTTCTCTCTGGGAGGACGAGTGACTCCAGGTTCTAACAACTCCCCCAGAAAATCAGCAGCATTATGCTTAAGTGCTTGACCCATTTCCCTTTCCTTAGCCATGGGATCTTCAGTCAGATGTTTTTGTTATAGCTACAGAAGTCACTTGTCAGTTATGGATTGGTTTCTTCAGCAAATTGGGCAGCGCACAACTTGAGACTAAAATATGGGCCGAATCCAGAAGGAGCACCTCGACGAAACCCGCCAATTTGGGCTGCGCTACGTCTCTTGAACTTTTAGCAACCTGGCCCAAAAAGCCTGATTCAGAAACAGATAGAGTCGACCAAATCAATATTCTTCCATTTGCGTTGACAGTGACAGCAATTCCACATCAGTCACCAACCTGTTCCAAAACAGAACCTGCAAAATCTCTCAATGAAAAGGGAGTCAAGCGGAAAATAGGTTGGCAATGATGCTAAAGTTCCCATCTCAAAAGAGAAACGAATTAATTTGCATTGCTCACCTTGTGCACGTATATGTATGCTACGAGAAAATAAATAAAAAAGGAAGATAAAATGAAAGTGGGTAAAATAAAAATCTTACAGTTGTTTCTTAAAATTTATGAAAATGAAAAGAAAATTACTTTATTGTAAAGATGGTGATCCAACGAACGCTTAATAAAAAATTTTTCTTACAGCTTTGCGGTGGCAGGGTTAGTCGGTGCTTTTTATGTTATTTCATTGTTTTTGGGTCAAGGTGGCTCCTTGGTCTCACCAAAGATTCCGAAAATTCCGCGCTTATTGGGTCAACGCCGTCAGGCGGCTGTGAAGAATGGGTCAAACGCAACGCAGCCACCGCCTTTCCCATCGGTGCAGCTTTTGAACGTAAGGCCTCCAAATAAGTGTTTTTTTATAAAAAAAAAAAAAAAAAATTCCTTATCTTCCTATTTTAAATTTTTAGCCATATAATCGCGTTATATTTCCCTTTTCTATTTTTAGGTATGTGATCGATAAATTTAACGCATAAGATGAAAGGAAAGCCTTCTCTAATTAAAAAAAAAAAAAAAACATTTCTAAATACACGAGATACTGTTTTGTGGGAAATTGAGGAGGTTCATTTATAGGACTCAATATCCTTCTTATGTTTCAGAACATCGTGACGGTCATAAAATCCTAAGAGTTCAATGTATTCAATATTAAGTGAGATTTATGGTATGTTTAAAAGTTTATTGGATTTATAATATTTATAAAAATTTACAATTAAATATAAATTTTATATAATTTTAATATAAAATTATTAAATTATAAATTTTTGATATCACAATAAAAAAATCAATTCTTCTCACAAGTAAATAGAACTGATTATATGAATCATATATTATATTTTAATAATTATTATTTTATCACAAAAAATAATTTTTTATGATTTTAAAAAAATTAAAATAACATATTTTTAATAAATAATATATATATATATAAAGAAACTGTTGATTACCAATTTTCGCATATGAAAAAGGGCCAGCCCATGCTTCAAATAAATTCACGCGCAAGAAAAAAGCCAATCACGTGGTGACTCACTTGTGGGTCATGCTGTTTTAGCATTTTGATGGTCTGGACATTGTCTCCTGGTTCTTGTGGGGTGACATGAAATATGATGTTTTTTTTTTTTTTTTTTTTTTTGAGATATAATACGCCCATACTGTACATTTAATAGAGGGTGCCATTTTGTTTAGTGATTAGAAAGTTTAATTCTTTGAATAATTTTTTAAGCCTCGTGTTTTTTAAATAATCAAATTTAGTGATTAGAAAGAGACGATGAAGGTTCAAATCTCTTCTTCGTTATAATCGCGTAAAATATGAGCTTTAACTCAGTGAAAGTAACGAGTGCACTGTTTTATGTTGAAATGCTCCTAAAAAAATTCTTCTGAGTAATCTATTGTAAGTTTTCTCTCTTTTCTTTCATTGCATCTTTTGTAATCTTAAATTGGAAAATTAAAAATTTAATTTTACATCACTTTTTTTTTTTCCTTTTCAATTTCTATTAACAATAAAAAAATAAAAGTTATTTAAAGAAAACATTTTAATTTTTTTTTCTTTTCTTTTGGTTCTTAGAACACATTTAACCTGACTTTAGTTGATATAAAATATATTATAAAAATTATTTTTTATTTTCATATAAATTATATTATAATTATTTATTTTATAATATTTTATTATAATTAAAATTTTTAGTTAATTTATTTAGAATCTATAAAATATTTTAAAATATTTTATAATTTAGTTATTAAGTATTTTTTTATATAAATAAGAATATTTTCTTATTTAAATAAGAATATTTTATCAATTAATTAGATAATTTTACTTATAAATATGTGTAATTTGAGTATTTAATTTTAAATCATTTCAAATGAATAAATATTTCAATAAAAACATTAGCTTTACCTCTATCCTTCTTTTAATCTAGTGTTAACCTTTTTTCTTCGCTAAAAACTGCTTCTAGTGGTATCAAAATAGATTTGTCAACTATTCTTGACCAGAAGGCGACATTACAAAACCTTGGCTAGATGATTGATCGATTGAAGTGTGGACACAAAGTCATCAACAATTGATTCAAAACTCTTCAGGCAGTAGGTGCTAATAGGAACTGGAGAGATTAAAAGAATTAGATTAAAAATTTTGCTCACTGTCAACCTCTCGTTTGACTTGTCCTTGTAAATTTGTATAGGCATCAAACTTACACAGTAAATTTTGATGAAAGAACAAATGTACATATGCACCAAGCTTACGTAATGGACTCTAGTGACGATGACGGTGAGGAATGCAAGTGCAAGGATGATAAAATTATATATATAATGAGAAAGCTAACTCCTCAGAAGGAAGAAGATACTTAACGAAACAAATTATTTCATACTAAGTGTATAATTAATAATATTTTATATGATTTGATTATTGACAGTAGAAATTAAGAAAATATTATTAAAATAAAATTATTAAAAAATTACAATTACCAGTAAAGAAACACCTAAATCTATACACTATTGGATGGATAAAAATGGTGGAAGAACTTTGAGTAACACAACTATGTAACGTCCTTTTCTCAATTGGTAAGTATGTATATGAGGTTTATTGCGATATTGTAAATGTGAATACTTGCCACCTATTGGTTGGATGACCCTAGAAATTTGATATCGATACTCAATACTTAGGCCGAAAGAATATTTACATTTTAGAGAAAGACGAGATAAAATATACATTGTTGCCATTAAAAGGAAGATCTCGAGTTAAGACTGTTCAAGTGAAGAAAAGAGCTTTTTTGATGGTCACCCATACAAATCAAGAAATTAAGGTCATCCACTCAAATAAAGAAATTGAAACTGCCATTAAAGAATCAAAAGAAATTTAAATGTAATCAAAAAAAGTTTAAGTGCAACTAAAAGAGGTTCAAGTGCAAGCAGTAAAAGTTGAATTAAAAAAGATTCAAGTGCAATTACAAGAGGTAGTAGTAAGAGTTGAGCCTCTAACCCATATGTCTCAAGACAAAATCAGAGAATAATTTTATAACTTGCAGGTCACAAAACTTTTCTAATTTTTTACCTTTAATATTTGTTAATTTCCTTGAAGTGGATATTCAAGTAGATGATTATTTAGCATTATTATTTATTAATATTATTATTTACACAGTAATTCACAAAATAAGTCATTGAAACATGTTATAAATACTAACTTATTCTAAGTATTTATTCGAAAATGTTAGTTTCTCATTCTCAACTCGATGACGAATTTTTTTTAAGTGGAGAGTTCTGCTGTAAGGTATATCATAAGGATTATTTTTTATTTTTTTATAAATTATATTATAATTATTATTTTATAATTTATTTATCTATTTTATAATAATTAAAATTTTTAATTAATTTATTTAAAATTTATACAAATTATTTGAATATTTTAAAATATTTTTATATTTACTTATTAAGTGAGTATTTTAAAATTTTTGTTAATTAGATATTAAATAATTTTTTTATTTAAATTAAATATTTTTTAATTAATTAAATAATTTTATTTATAAATATATAAATATAAGTATTTAAATATTAAATTTAATTAAACTTAATTTTAAATCATTTAAACTAAATAAATATTTCAATAAAAATATTAATTTTACTAAAAAAAAAAATGTTATTCGTTAACTTAATCGAGTTAACTTTTTTTTCTTCATTCAATGCTGCGTCACTAGTTCATTCATGTATGTTGCATGTGATAATGCTGAACATCGCCTAGACGACCGAACCATACAATCAAACTCTTATCCCTGTAGCCCTACATGTGCCCATCATGAGCTATTGCAGCAGGGGGAAATGGCAACTGGCAAGTGGCTATTAATTTTATTTTGTTGAACACATGATTCTGGATCTGCTGTGTTTCTCCAAATACATCTGTGGTCATATGCCTACAAGTTTTACTACACCATCTACGTTTTCACAATTGAGCTATTTTTTAGACACATGGGTTTTAGCATATTTTATTTCATATTTTGATTGTTTATGAAAAAACAAAAAAAAAAAAAAAAAAAAACTGGATGGTATAACTGACCTGCTTCCTCACACATCTCCATGTGAGTTGACTTAGGTTTTCCCACTAGAGTACTCCTTCTGTCCATTGGGAATCGTACTAGCTCTGGACACAGATTCTTTGTGCATTAAAGCTCAATAGGACAAACACAGTACTACAAAAAGTGTTATGTTGCACCCTCACGTTGTGGTCGCCTAATGTAAAATCATAATTAACTGTTAAAAATACAAATATATAATTAATGCTTACAAAAGTATTGTCTCACTTATACCTAACTTTTGTTAAGAGAAATTTGCGTCTACACAGAGTGCCCAAAAACCCCAAAAAAATCAAAATGATGAAGTTCTCTCAGGCTGGGATTCCTATAACAGAGAGCACAGTTTCTGTAACTAGATTTTCATTTTAACGTTGAGATGCATGAGAGCACAAGGATTTGCAAAGACAAGAGTTGCGCCGTTTGGCTAAGCGCTCATTTGTTCATAATAAGGGATTTCAGTACTTGCATAAACGTTTTTTACTTTTTGCATATCCCAGCTTTATGTATCTTGATATCAATATCCGACCCAAAAAGAAACAAAAAAAAAAAGAAAAACGGTTTTCTTTGAATTTTTTTAAGCCAAACAGACCAATCTATTCATTTTGCTAGTGAATGAAGGGGGGGGGGGGACCCAGAAAATGGGAAAATTTTAAGGCCTATAAAAATGATACAATAATCAAATAGTATTAGCAAAATGCTAATTTTCCCAAAAAAAATTAATGACGGGAAAGTGCCCAAAATGGATGGAAAGCATTGATCTTGTGGAACCCATCTACGTGACCAGGTTCTACACATGATCAGATGGCTGCAAATAAATTCGAACACTTTCATGTCATTCATTTTTGGGGAATTCAGCATTTTCCAAAGTATTGTATGAGTCTGCAAGGCATGTTAAAATTAGGCTAGGAGACTAAAAACATGAACGAAAACAAAAACATTGAGCTGAGCCGCCTTGGGAGGCACGAAATACCCAAAACCAAAGAGGGAAGACCAAGAGCTAGGGTGGGACGAGAGGGTGGGGTCCATGTCAGCATCCACGAGCCCAGATGACAGAGCCTCTCATGCGCTCTCCCCTCCCTCTTTCTTTTTAGTTTGATACTTTGATTATTTCTATTTTTTTTTTCTTTTTCCCCTAAAATTATATAATAAAAAAAATAAAATATTTGTTTTTGATTCTGTATCCTTTTTGCTTTGGCCAGCAAGGCGTAGTGTTGTTTCCCCCACAGGTCTCTTCGTCCAGCTCAAAAGCCACCGCTGGCCACCACCCAACTGATTCACAAACCAACCAGCAACACAAAAGCAACAACCCAATTCAGAGTAGTGCAACGAAACTGCAACAAAAATACCAATAATACTGTGCTAAAGAAACAGAGCTCTTCTCACCTTTCTCTTTCTTTTCCCTTTGCCAGAACTCTGCCTCAGCCTCAATTCTCTCTTTGTTTTCTTATAGAAATGGAGTACTGGTCGCCTTCTTTCACAATAAATGATGAGTTTAAAAAGCTCGTAACTCGAATGAACCCTCCCAGGTATTCATTTCTTGGTTGGTTCTTGCTGTTGATTGGCCTTTGGGCTTAAAGTTGTTAACTTTATTCTTTTTTTGTGGCATAATTGATGTGGGGTTCTTCTGGTCTTTCTTGAAATTCAGTTCTTGAGCTGAAGAAGGCTGGAACTTGATACTGTTTCCTTTTTATGTTTGATATGCAGGGTTACAGTTGATAATGCCTCCAGCAGTAAAGCCACTTTGATTAAGGTGTTTGGTTATATCGTTCGGATATTTTAGGCAATTTCTGCAAGAGATTGATGATTTCACCATGTAATTCTTCCCTATTTTGATACAATTTTTTTGTTCTGCTTTTCAGGTTGACAGTGCAAATAAGCATGGCAGTTTGTTGGAAGTAGTTCAGGTTTTGACAGATTTGGATCTTATGATTAGGCGGGCTTATATTTCTTCGGATGGGGAATGGTTCATGGATGGTTAGATTCCGGTCGTTTTCTCTGCATTTTATTCTAATCTCTTGCGCCTTGGCTATTAAATTCTGTGCTATGTCATTGATATTCTTGTTCTGATTGGTTGTTTGCAGTATTTCATGTTACAGATCGGCAAGGGAATAAGCTATCTGAAGATTATGTGACTGAAAGAATTCAACAGGTAAATCTACAAATTCTTGGTTTTCCAGAAGATATCTAGAAAGAAGTTAATGATTTTGAGGGCTGCTGTGTTTTAAAGCTTTCTAGTCCTACCTTCTGTCCCTATATCTTTGAACGAATCAAGGCTTGATGTTATGCACACTTTTCCTATTAAAATCCTGATATTCATTGCTGAAGATCATTTAGTTTTGTAATGGAAAGAACACTCCATGAAATTTTGCATGTTGTCTCTCTTTAATTGGGTTGTACATCAGTATGTTATAAAATAGAGACCAGGCAAGTAAGAAACAGCCGTTGCTGTTTGCTCTTACTAAGAGACTTCGGTAACATTGTATTTTAGAGGCAAGTGAGTTCCGAGTTAAGCTGATGAGTTGCTTTTCGTGTCACAGTCACTGGGACCAAGAGCATGTAGCTTTCGGTCCTTGAGACGGTCAGTGGGTGTCCAAGCTGCTGCAGAAAGCACAACTATCGAATTGACTGGAAGAGACCGGCCAGGCTTGCTTTCAGAGGTTTTTGCTGTTCTTGCTGACCACAAGTGTAATGTGGTGGCCGCAGAAGTTTGGACCCACAATTCAAGAATGGCATCTGTTGTTTACATCACAGATGAGGCTACTGGTTTGCCAATCGATGATCCCGAGTGGCTTGCTAAGATCAAACAGCTTCTCCTGTATGTCGTGAAGGGGGATAAAGATAAACGAAGTGCCAATACAGCTGTTTCTGTGGACTCTACTCACAAGGAAAGGAGATTGCACCAGATGATGTATGCCGATCGTGATTATGATATAGACGATGAAGATTGTGGATCAGCATGTGAACGGCGAAAACCCCTCGTAACAGTGGAAAATTGTGCCGATAAGGGATACACCACTGTGAACTTGAGGTGTCAAGACCGGCCCAAATTACTCTTCGATACAGTGTGCACATTGACAGATATGCAATATGTAGTGTATCATGCAACTGTCATAGCTGAAGAACCAGAGGCGTACCAGGTTGGCTCAACTTTTTCATGATGCTTTTCCTCATTTCTGACTGATTACGCTTTGTATTTATTGAGTTGAACTATGCAATTAAAAATGGGGATTACATTCCCAAAATGTCTAATTAGCACTCTATTCATTTATTGGAGAAAACAAATGCTTTTAACAATTCCTAACGGGGGCTTTACATATCCTTTTCTGGTGAGTAGGAATATTATATCAGGCATATGGATGGATCCCCTGTCAGTTCTGAAGCTGAGCGACAGAGGGTGATTCATTGCTTGGAGGCTGCTATTAGAAGGAGAAATTCGGAGGTAGAAACGAGGCCTGAGTTTCATCTTGACGCTTGTTTTTTACGTGTTCCATCCCTTGGTTAATGTTTTGTGTTGTTGTTGTATTGTTTCGATGCAGGGCATAAAGCTGCAACTTTGTAGTGAAGACAAGGTTGGCCTATTGTCGGAAGTGACTCGCATTTTCAGGGAAAATGGTCTTTCGGTGACTCGAGCTGAAGTTACAACCAGGGGCTCCCAGGCAGTGAATGTGTTTTATGTGACGGATGCATCAGGATATCAAGTGAAAAGTGAAACAATTGAAGCCGTTAGAAAGCAAATTGGGCTGACTGTACTTCGCGTCAAGGATGAAGACCATTCAAAGTCTTCACCTCAGGAACGTGGGAGATTCTCGTTTGGTAATCTCTTCCGAACTAGGTCAGAGAAGTTTCTTTACAACTTGGGTTTAATAAAATCCTGTTCTTCAGCGGGTTTGTCAATCCAAACGTAGGTTTAGTCATCATCTGTAAACTTTGGTTCAGTTTGTCTTGGTGACATAGAGTTTTTCTGATAGTTTCAAGTCAATCCATCTGTTGGGTCAGGAATTGAATCCGAAATCAAATTTGAATTGTTAAAGTTTCTTGTAAATATATCTTCCCAGCTTGTCTGGTCCTAGGGGTTACAACATTCTACACATACACACAAGTGTTGCGTAGATATTAAGTTACTATGCTATCTCTCCAGCTTTCTTGTCACGACCTTCTCACGTTCAAGCCCATTTGTTGGAATCTCACGGTCTCCGACTATAAAAACTTTAATATTATATCAAAAAATTATTCAACTTAAGGGTTAACGACGTCAAATAATAGATCAGTGTTTAAACCCCTGACAAGCAAGACATGCAAATAAGAGGAGAACATGGTGGAATTGTATTAGCATAATGAGAGTAAATAATTTCATGTGTGGACCACCTGCTTGTGATTCAATTGTCCCATAAGTTTAAACAGAATTTTCATGGGTCTGCAGTTCTGTTAATAGGACTGAAGATTCTTCTGGGACAAAGAATGAGAGAACCGAGACACAGATTCTTCTCCAGAATCTTAACAACGGATAGGCCGTGTAAAATTCTACGTAGCAATGATTAATGATGTTTTAGACGTACTTTCGTGCACTGGGACCATAAATTTGGAGTTGATTATGTGAAATGGGACTAAAAGAGGCTTATTTAGTGGACCAACACAGGTATTGTATATGGCCCGTAGGCCGTCGAATTTGACATTTTGACGCAAATTTTGATTAAAGATGCTCACTTTGTGGTCGTGAATCATGATGATTCACGACGCTCTTGGCGCCATTTTGATGGGGGCGTGTCATTGTCTGATCGGCAGAATCCTTTTGTGGTACAAGCACATTGCTTTTCTTTTTTTTTTTTTTTTATAGTTCCATTGAGAATTATTCTAATTATATAATTTTAGAATTAATGAACTTCACATATATATATATATATATATATATATATATTTGCCAGGGGTTATTTCCACATTCAACTAGCTTTGCTCCCACAGTTTGATCAAATGGGTCTACAGATTAGTAATTTAGTGATAAATGAATTATCTTCCCCATGGGCTATAAATTATGAAATTTAAAAAAGAAAAAGAAAAAGTTAAGTAAGTAAGATAGAGAGAGAGACGAAGAGACAAAAGAAAAATGGAATAAACGAAAAATTTGTTTTCTATATTGTTAAATGAGACGATTTTAGAATATATAATAGGACAAATGACGCGTCAATTTTATGCTTATATCCAGGATGGCACGTCATTGTTTCCCATGGAAGTTCGTTAAAATCCTGGGTCAAAGCTTGAAGTAGTTGTATATCATGGAAGTTAATTTTTTTTAAGGTGTAATGCGTTAAATTTAAATGAATCGTGCGTCGCCTTAAATAATGGCGATACACTCGTTGACAGGACTCGCAGGTGTGGAAAATGGTCACTATATTTTAATTAAAAAAAAGAAACACAATTAGCACAGATAATAATAATAATAATCATAAAATATTAAAAATAAATAGGAAGAAAAAGTTAATGTCAAATGATGGTTCTTGAAAAAATAAAAATAAAATGGCGGGTGATCATCAATTTAATGATTTGGCAATTTCCACTACATAACAAACTTTTTTTTTTTTTTCTTGAAAAAAGTTACCGACACAATATCAACGGAATTAGAGATAGAATCGGGGGGCCGGGGGGGGGGGGGGAAGCGTGACGCAACTCCACGTCCACAGATGCGTCGCTTTCTCCTCTAATTGTCGTGGTTGTGATGATTAGCTACATCCCACCGTACACGTTTCGAGAGGATTATCACGCAGAACCAGCCGCCAAGTACTTGTACCGTCGGGCTTTCCGATGTTCCGGCGCTCGCGCATGTAGTCCAGCATTTTTGCATTTTCCTCTTTTCTTTTTCTTTTTTTTGGTTGTTTCCGACAGTGTCCCGTTTGAAACAGGTGGTCAAACGAGTCGAATCCTCTAAAAAGGTTGTCCGCCACCTGTGGGGTCACGTGGACGGGATTCTCCCGTATTCCCCTCGGAGCACGTCCGCTTTTAGAATTTTTCGGGCAATCAAATGATCCAAAGGTCTTGTTTTGCGTTGCCACCGTATAAATTCATCATTACAGAACACTGCAACCTCTATATATATATATATATATCTGTTTAAGTAGACTTATAAATAATAGATTTAAATACATATTATTATTTTTATATTACACATAAAATATTAAATTTACTATTTTTCAGGTCCACCTAAATATTTTTTAAAAATATCTGACCCAGTAATTGCTACAAACTACCATCATAGTTAGGAGTTAACAAGACTAATATTCGTCAACCCTTGAATCCTGATTTGAATAATTTGTTTTTTTATTAGAGAGGAAAGTAACCTAAGCATGCTGCACATAAACAGAAGCTTCTTAAACATCATAGTAATTTGATTCTTTTTGGGGTCCTGTTGTTCTAAGCTTTATAGAGCTGTCACAACCGATCGGCCTCCAATGGGCCACAACGTCCATTATTTACATGCAAACAATCCACGGTCCATTTCCAGGCCCACTCGGAAACAAACTAAACGTCCTTTCCATCAAGTCCAGTGTAGAATTAAAGCTCAAAACACAAATGATGCCATACATCAATAGTCACTGGCAAAAAGATGAGATATAATCCTCCCAGCCGAGTTTTCTTCTCCGGAATGGAATGTGCAAGGAGGAAACATTAAAGGGATTGGATTGTAACTCATTCAAATGATAGGATCTCTTCGTGGGACTGACTACTCTGAACCCTGAAGCTTAAAGAGGATGAAAATGGACATCTGGAACTCACTAAAAATCATTCCTTAAGACATAGGAAGCTCACCGCATTCGCTGATCACCACCTTCTTTTTGGGACGGTCTCCCCTGTCTGTCTCCTGCGACTCAACCAACTTAACGATATCCATTCCTTCCAAAACTTGCCCGAACACCACGTGTCTCTGATTTAACCATGGGGTCTGCCATTTGCCACATATACAAAAACATATCAGTTAGTAACCACTCAAAAAATGAACATTCTGCCTCTGGAACTTGATCAATGGAATGAATAGAAGCATTCCGAGGACGTAGCATCATTGCTCATGTAGATGGTTAAATTTAAACTAAAGTTTTAAATTATGTAAGAAACTAATGAAACTAACAGGCATAAAGGCTACAGAAATTGCAATTGATTACACATAAATATGCAAATGCCTGATGCATGCTCTTAAAAGTCTGGAAGCATTTGTTAGTCATGCCTTTAAGATTGGTTTATTAGAAGGATTCCCAGAATCTTACATATTTTATTCAATAACTAAAGCAGCGTGGGAGACAAATGATTAAATCCCAATCTCTAAGATGTAATCTTAACATGAAAATGACAAATATAGGTTTATTCCTGCAGCCCTAGGAAAATGCAGATAATGATGGACAAAGTCACCCACCAACCACAGGGCTTCAAATACAGCAAGGATAACCGGGAAACTACAATTTGGACCATATTCTCGAATTTCTGACCCATTCTCCCATAAATGATTGGTGGCTAGAAAGGTATGATAGTAAGTTGGCTTAAAATGAAATGTCCTTGCATAAGAATCACTTACATCATAGAGGCCAGTTCAGGCATACATTTATAACTTTAAGGCTTGGAAATATATTCACAGAATTAGCATGTATATGTAAAAATCCCTTCCCTCCAACCATTCAAGTAGGACACTTCACATATAATCAAATTGTAAATCCTGCCAATCTAAATGATTACATAAACAATAAAATGTCACAAGGGTCTACCATATATTTGTGTTAACATGTGTGCTGTGGTGCAAAGCATAACATAAACTATAGTGATCTACCTTGACAGTGCAAATAAAAAACTGGCTCCCATTGGTGTTGGGTCCTGCGTTTGCCATACTAACAACTCCTGGTCCAATATGGGACACTGAAATACATTTTTTTCATTGTAATCAATGATACAGCAAAGACAAGTTTATTACAATAAGGAAGAATAACTAAGACCTACCACAATGAAATGTAATTGTTCAAGCAATTGCAATATGTTTATTGCAAGAGTGTCTACAAAGGACTTTTAGTGATTTCCATGTATTAAGTCAAAACTTGGAGCTTCTCAAAGTGAAGCAACCAAGGTCCATCTCCTGATATCATCTCCCATTAGTTCCTATTAGTTTTCATGGATACTAAGAGGCTCGATATAAAATTAGACAACATATCTACAGCATATAACTTGAAACTTTTAAACCTTCTTGAACAAAATGAATGCACCTCTGCACCATCTCTTGCCTTATAATGGGGGAACAGATAGGTTATTTTACAGAGCAGGGGGTTTTCAACCTGCTGCAACAGCTATTTGAGAAGTAAAATCAACTTACAATTGAAGTTTTCATCTTTAAATGTACGGCCATATATGCTCTTCCCTCCAGTTCCCTGCAGTCATTTTCAAATTACAAAGATTATAGTCAAGTTGGAGGCTTTTAAAATCAATACTCCAAGCACATAGCTAGATTGAAGTTGAAGTGATAATGGCCACATGAAAAGCAAACAAGATTATGATGTCTTGAACAAATTTCTCCACTTCAAACACATATGCACAACATAAACAAAAACAAATGGCAGGTCTTCTCTATTTTTGTTGCCAACTTAAATCCATCAATTGAGCTCATCCAAATGATGGGCACAGTAGAGTGAGGAAAGTGCTCACATTTCCTTTATCAAAGTCCCCTCCTTGAATCATGAAATCCTTGATGACACGGTGGAAGGTAGAACCTTTGTATCCAAAGCCCTTCTCCCCTAATCAAGATACAAAATTTTAGGTGAATCAGAATAAGTCAAGAGCTTTCTGAGCAACAAATGAAAGAAGTAACATGACAAGCCATTGATGGATGCAGAACAGAACCTGTGCATAAAGCACGGAAGTTCTCCACTGTTTGGGGCACCTCATCACCATATAGTCCAATGACAATTCTTCCGGCAACCTTCCCCACACCCAGAGGATTCCCAATGGTTACATCAAAATACACTTTGTCAGTCACTCGTGATTGCAACTCTGCCACCTGAAATTAATCAAAAAAAATAAAACCAAAAATTTTATCCATCAAAATGTGTGAACCACCTTTACTCTAGACTTTATATTCATCCATAAAATCACATTCGCATAAAATTTTTCATTAAACCTCATTCGTTAAAAAAAAAAAAAAAGACCGAGCATTGTCCATCCTCCGGATGCACAAACTAAATTTTATTTACTGAAAATGATAAATAATTGCATTAACAACCCCATAATATTTATTAATCGATGACGGAAAACAATTAATCCCTCCTAATAATAATTATATTTTTTTAATATTTCAGGAGCAAGAAATTGCAAACAAAAACGAGTAAAGTCAAGATACACTCCTCGTACTCGTTCAAATTAGACGTAACAGCAACAGAAACATAGGACAAGTTCAAGTAATAAAAACCCCACCTCGGCACTAGCTCGAACGGAGCAAACAAGATGGGCCGTCCTCGGACAAGGAGAAGTCAACGGGGCGAGACGCAGAGAGCCCCAGAAGACAGAACTCGAAGAAGATGTTGAAGAAGAAGAGACATTCAACGGAAGCGCATTTGTCCTAGGAAGCTTGAGAGCATTGCACACGGGGCTTAGTGGTTTGACACGCGACATGTGTCGAGTGCCTGGGACAGGACCCACGTTTGACTGCAAACAAAATGTTCTCGTTAGAGGTTTGTTTGTTTAGCGAGAAAATGCAATAAAACGAGGCAAAAAATAAAAGGGAAGAGTGGGGTATTATTTACCAGGATTGCACACGAAGCCGCCGCCATGGATGGAAGAGAAACGCTGTGTCTTTTTTGTTGAATCAATACTCTGAATTTTGCGAGATTTTCTCGGGTTTATTATAAGTAAACAAGAGATTAGACAAACCGACAAGAAAAAAAAAAAAAAAAAAAGGGACGAATAATTCGAGAAAGGGAGAGACTGAGACGAGACCAGAACAAATGTTTGAAATTACTGGAATGGTATCTGGCTTCACTACAATGACAAATGAGTCCCTCTAGCGCTACCGACTCATCGTCCTCTAAGAAATCTTATCGACCAATAAGTCGGTTGAGAGAGGCTTCAGCCCCTGCGCTCCAATTCGAGTAGAGTATCCTTTTGACCATCCACTTCATGATAGGGCTAGATGTTACCGACGTGCAACACATGGCTAAAATTTTATCATTGTACCTAGAAGCTAATGTAACAGAGACACCTATAAACTTGCAACAATGGCAACAAGTCTCTAATTCACGTAACAGTCAGTATATCATGCACAATGGTTTTTGAATATACGCGAATTCTATCAACTGATTATTTTCAAGCAACGTCTATACAAAAAAATATGTAACAGGTCACTGTACTCCCAACACCTCTGAAATTTCAGCGTTTTCTTTTTTCACCGGGGCCACGTATGATGGCCCAAGAAAGAAAGATGGCTACAAAGAGAAGAATAAGCTGTGCAAGATAGTAACGATTTCTAGTTTCTAATCCTGTACAACTTTGTAAGAAATGGCGATATACAAAAAGAAACTACAAAAACTCCACTGGTCAATCCTCTATGCGTTGGATCTCCCCCATCATGATCCGATTGCTCGTGACTTTAAATCCAAGGAGCGCAGGATCAATTTGCCTCCCTTTCTTTCCTTTCTTTTTACTGCTTTTGCCTCCTTGCATGCTGTCTGATGACTCTGAAACTCCCATTGCATGGAGCTCCGCTGTTGGAATCTTCTTGGCATTACTTTTCAGCATGTCTATAAACGACGGCTCAGATACATCAGTATCACCACAAGATGATGTGCGGCGAAAACGTGCATCATTTTTGCCAGATCCAGAAATGTCATTCGCTTGGCTTGCCTGGTTTACCCCTGAAGATACCACACATGCAAATTAGAACTCTGCACTACATGCAGGCACATAAACATGCACTTGGAGAAAAGCATTGCTAAGACCATTATTAAGGTGAAAACATGTGAGGACATCGAAAATTACCATCAGTGATGCTCAAAGAAACTTTTGCCCTTGCTGCTGTGTCAGAGACCAACTCAGGTAGCCCTTCTTGAGATGATGAAGCACGAGAAACAGGTGCACGTCTCAGCAAAATGTTCTCTTGTACTCTGGATGGTGCATGCACCCTGACAAAAGGAGCAGAGCAAGACAAATGAAATTCCAGTTCAATAAAATATTACAAAAGTTAGCTAGATGGCAGCAAAAGAGTCATCAAATGAGTAGCAAAGGGACAACATATCAGGTACATTTCTTGCCATAATAATATCCGAGAATTATACCACCAATTATACCTCAATGTTGAGTTCCATTAGTGCCATGTTTAAAGTAGACGCAGTTTGGACCATGAAGAACAGAATTGGAACAAATAGATTAAGATTTAAACAAGAATAATTAAATGCACAAGGCCATGAACGTAGAGTGGCAGAGCATTTAAAATGTCAACATGAAACATTAGTATCCAAAATTAATGAAGAGATTATTTTATGACAGTATCAGCTTCTAACATGCATAAATTTTGTCAAGGAACAGGGATGCTCACTCCTACCAAAGAAAATTTGGAACAAAAGTGCAAAACTAGCCAAGTATAGCTTGAGTGAAAACCAAGATGTCCTTGCAATTAAAAGCAATAGAACTAATAATGAAAAACTTACTGATTTATGCCAATATCTTCAGCAAATGAATTCTGTGGTCCAATCTTGTCATCAAAGAATCCTACACTTCCACAGGACATTGTATTCAGTATATTCTCACTACTTTAAAAACAAATAAATAAAATTTCCTTCCACAAAAACAATCCACATGAACTCACCAGCTACACTAAGAGAAGAATGCTGGCTAAGATTATTAACAGGTTTCTCTACACGATCTGCAGCAGCTAACCTTACCTGCTCAACCACAGGTTCTCGAGTATCTATACCTGAACCTTTTGCCATACCCACATTTTTGGATCCATGTCTCCTTCCTTCCACCTCTAGATAATCTTTGCTGAATAATGCCTTGTCACTAATACCAGAATCGGTGAAAACTACCTCATTAGTCTCATTGACGCCTAACATAAAAGGTCCCTCACATGTCAATCTGGATTCAGATTTAAATGGCAATTTTTCGTGGACTTCCATATTGTTGGCCTGCTCATTAGCCACGTGAAGATCGACTGGTTCAGATGCATTAGATCCATATGAACCTACTGCAAATGAGTTGTTTAGGTCAGCTTCATGTCCTGGAATGACACCAAATGGATGATCTGATGAGCTTGATCTAGGGTATGGGCCATGTGGTATGCTTTTGTCAAAAGATAATCCACCATTAATGTTTAGTGGATCAACAGGCTGGTGGCTTGCTTTCTGATGGAGCAATTCCATTAATAATCGCCTTGACTTGTCATCATTCAAACCATCTGACATCCACGAAGTTGGATCCTTAACAGTTATTTTAATGTCTGATTCCCTTTTCTGCCGCTCAGCATTGATATGCGGTTGCTGAATTCCAGATTCCATCCAGTCATTTGTTAGTTGTCCATTGCTTTCAAGCCACTGGCCATCATTTGCATCCATATGTGAAACATGGAATTCGTTAGGAACCATAGGGTGATGAGAATTATAGGTTTGGATGCCAGAAGGAAAACCTCCAACTTGACCAGCAGATTGCATGTGTGCACCAAACTCCCGAATACCATGAGCATAAGCCATGGGATTTACTACATCCATATTCATCCCCGAAGCTCCAGCAGACAAAGACAGAGACCGCTCAAATGGTACTGAGCCAGGCTCGTACATCCCTGGTTGAGGTCGATCCTGAAAAGAGAGATTTCGTTCTAGCTGACTTGGTTGGTCCTCATGAGGCAGTCTCTGCTGTCGTTGATAAAAATCTAGCGGGCTAATCCCTGAAGACTGAGCCCTGTGGCTACCAGAAAAACTCCCCAGGAGATGATCATTTTCATTAATAGGCCAAACAGGATCAATACGTCTCTCATCTTCCAAATTTCTCCGCTGCCTCAACCCCATTGACAATTGCCTTGCCTGCAGCTGCTCTTGAAGCATCTGCTGCTCTAATGCTTGTGCTTGTCCATGATTTCCATGTGATAACATCTCAAATAAATCTCTTTGCTGCTCATGCTGAGCTGCATGACCAAATTTTGCTTGAGTAAGCTGATCTACAGACGGAAAAAGATGCCTCAGGGGATGCTGGGTTTGTTGTTGCAGCTCCTGCAAAAGTTTCTGCTCCAATAAAGCCTGGTCAAGAACACTGTTGGCTCTAAGAGGATCAACATGAGTATGTAGTAGACCAGACTCAGGTATTTGTCCATGCAGCAGATGTTCAAGCAGTGCTTGTCGGGCATGAGACTGTTGCCGCTCCTGCAAAAGCTTTTGCTGATGATGAAACTGCTGTTGTTGCTGTAATTGATGATGTTGGAGCTGAAGCTGTCGCTGCTGTTGCAGCCTGAGCGCCAAAAGATGTTCCAGATCTGCTGCTGGCTGGTTAGCCAACTGTTGATGATGAATGAGACTTTGAGCTGGTACATGTTCAAGAAGCATTTCGTTTAAGCGTGCATGAGATGACAGCATATTATGCTGTTGGACCTGTTGCTGCTGGAATTGTCGTGACATGACCTGCTCTGCTAGATCAAAATGATTGGGCTCCGGCACAGTATGTGACAGATGGCGGGCAGAAATGGCATCTTGAAATGAGTTAGTCGCAGGAAGAACATCATGTCTGTAGGTGTCAGTCCATTTATCATTAACAGGAGATTGATCGGTCATCACACCATGTGCAACAGCCCTTCCTATACTGGCAGGAGTATCTAACAACTCACTTTGTCTACTATGAGAACCTTCAAGCTCTGACCAGAACAAACCAAAAGGGTGCAATTTGTTATCTTTTTGATGTGGTAAACCAGATTCCATTAATTCATTTGGATGAGGCTGATGACCATTCATATTTGATAAAGGATCATGAAGATTCGCTGATGATTTCACAGTAGGATAGCCTGCACTACTAGGTTGTGAATAGCCAGCACTACTAGGCCGCCCTGGAAAGACAATTTCTGTTAAATCAAGATGAGGCATTAGGACATGAAACATATTGGTTTTATCAAAGCTAACTAATCAAAAGATGTAAGAAACAAGAAAAACACCTTCATCTTGTGCAACAAAATCATGGAAGCTTTGACCCTCAGAATGTGGCAGTTGCACTGGATCTTCAGTCTCAGACATTCTTGATTGAGCACACTGAGATGCAAAGCTACTGAGCTCTGACAATGGCTGGTGTAAGTCATTTACTGCAGATGAATCAATAATATCTGGAACAGAAGCAAGAGGCAAACCAAGATCTAATTTTCCTCCCAAGGAACCAGATCTTCCCAGCTCATTGCTGGCATTTTCAACTCTCAGTTTCAGATGTGGCATGACCTCACCCAAATTTTGGAAAGGTGTTCCTTCAGGAGCATCAGCTAAGCGAACAAGCAACTCTGTTCCAAAATAACCTTCTTCAAACCACAAAATGATGTCAGCTCCAAGAAACGGTCCCTGAGTGTTCCCATGAGGATCAATGTAATAGAAATATAAATCCTCAGGTGCAACAACCCTTTCTTGGTCCTTCTGCTCACTGTTAATAGCCAAATGAGAGAGACTGATGCCATGCATTTGCTCTGAAGAGGGAGGCACAAACAAAGAGCTTGAATCATCAGGAAGCTTGGCCTTGACATCCATGGATGGGTTAGAGTGGATGCGATCAATAAAAGCAGGCTTCAACATTTCCAAATTTTCAACAATATTGGCCTGAGAAGTGATACTGATCTCTTTGGCATTGCAGACATCATCCCTTTCTACAACACTGGCAGTGAATCCATAAGCATTACCTTTGTTTTCCCCTTCTTCACGATCAAGCACTTTTTCTGAATTGAAAAAAAAAAACATAAACATTTAAATAGGGCCAAGCAAAGACATTTAATTTACCAAGTAGTATGAAAATGACACATCTAAGGTTAAATAAATCTACCACTCACCATTTAGTTCATTGATATTTGCACCTTCATTCCACAAAGATGGTACTCCAATTCTATCTACATACTCACTTGCAGCTTCTTGAAGGGTATCTGTGGCCTCCTCAGCAAGAGACAAGGAAAGGATATCCTGTTTTTCCTCGGTGGACTCAGATTCTCCAGCATCTTCACATAGAAGAGGAACATCACAACATATTCAGACAAAAACACAAAATACATGAACAGATGTTTAAGACTCGAGCCTGAAGTACCTGGAATGTTTTCAGTTGACTTTCCTTTTTTAAATGCACTGTACACCACTCCACTGCTTGTGACCTTTCCCTTCCAAATATCAGTAAGAATGGCCTATTCACATCACAAATCCAACCCGAGCAAAGGATCATTAGATTGAATGAAACAGCTGAGATGACAAATGTAAACATGAAAATTACACACAGAAACCCAATTACTTTACCTCCTCTTCAGCATCAGGTGCTACAAAGGCCATCGGTTCGATAAAGCCCTCTTGGGTTATGGGTGGAGACTCATCCATATGATCAGGAATCATAGAAAATGATGAATCAAACTTGTGGGTGCGATAAATGTTAAGAAGCTTACCCCTTGGGTAGCAAAATGTGTCACTTGAAATGTTTGGTTTCCCAATTACAATTCCATTTTTGTGTGAGTTAGCGGTACTAACAGTGGCTGCAGAGGAACTCCTACCAATTGCATTTGCCCTTCCACGTCCAAAAGTGAACCCCAAATTTGGGCCTTCAATACATCCTCTCTCAGGACCAAATCCTGGTGCAGCACGGTAGGAACCAGACCCACCAGAATGAACCTCCATTCTATGTCGTGGCCTCCATTTATCACGTGTATCTGAATCACGTTCAGAAGTGGCACGGCTGCTACCCATAGAAGATTGATTGTCAGTTTGAACATCATCCTTCTCTTTTTCTGCATCAGCCTTCTTATTGATTCGTAATTCCTTGACCTTGTCTTCAGGACCCCACCTAGAGGTCCATTTGCTACCCATAGAAGATTGATTGTCATTTTGAACATCTTCCTTCTCTTTTTCTGCATCAGCCTTCTTATTGATCCGTGGTTCCTTGTCCTTGTCTTCAGGACCCCACCTAGATGTCCATTTGCTATCACGACGTGCTTCATGCCCAGAATTCCTATTACCACCATCATGCCACCGATCAGAGGAAGGTAAAACTCGACTCTCCACTGTTTCTCTGATGGAAACACCATCAGCACGGCGGTCTGTTTTTCTGCGATCTCTTCTAGCACCAAGTAAGCCAGTTTCCCTCTCCTCTTCACGCCAGCGGCGGCTACCTTCACTATCAGGAGCAGTTCTCCTCCAATCCTTCTTGTCCTCAGAGCCATCCAGGCGCCATCCATCTTTTTGATTAGGGTCATTGGAGTTTCCAAGTGACACAGAAGTTGGAGCACGCATATCCTGTCAATGCTTAGATGAATGTGAGAAACATATAATCTCAATGCCTGGTGGTATCTCACAAGCTCTCCAAGACCCTAGCTAAGTATCATAGATTGCCCCAAAACAACCTGGTTGTGCAAGGTGTGGGGGACTCCATGCATCTAAGGTAGATCACCTTTAAGACAAAAAGAAAAAGGGTTCTCTAGAATTTACAATTTTGCATCTACAGTAGGTCCAATATTATCTGAAGAGGAGAATAGATTAACAATGATAGCATTCATACAAGTTTAATTATGGAAGAGGATCTTAAACTTATGAGACATGCTTGGAGACTAAGAAAGAGCTTAGGCAATGCTTATACATGGGGTATTTGCCTCCCCTTTTTCTCCATGTGTTTTTACCTTATAAGGGGCTACAACAATATCTGCCAAATCCAACTGTAGGAATCAAAATCTACTTAAACCATACTAAAACTGTCATCAGATGAAAGGCAGCAGCTTTACAGAAGTTGAAACACATGGTAAGTTTCTAGGGAGAGAAGTGAAAAAGATTAAGGAATGAAAACTTGAGTTCCACTAAGCAACCAGCAAGAGCAGTTAAGAAATCTGAACCATAAGGGCCACAGACAAGTTAATCCCCAAATATAAGTAGCATTAACATGCAAAAAAGGTAAAATCTATTTCCATGTAGCAATTCTATGAAGTACTTTCATATGCAAAAATCCAGGAATAAACAAAACTACAATTTATTATCAGAAAGACGAGCAAAGAATATAATAGAATCATTTAGTAGAGATAGATTATACCATCTTGGCATCACTTGGTTTGGTATAAAGCCACTGGGGAGACAAAGGTATGCTGCTTTCCGACAACAGTTGATCTGCAATAATTGTTCAATCAACAGGGTTACTGGTGTTTTGCAAACCAACTAAAAACCATAGTATCTGACCATCTAACCAAATCAATCGGTCAAAAAGTATGCGAGGTCATTGCACCTTTTGAGTCATCATGCAAACCTATAGGAGCCTTTTCCCCCTCGGCTACTCCTGAAGCATCCAGTGAGATAACTAGAAGATTAAAAAAATAGGAAAAAGACAGAAGCTTGTTAACATCATTCTAAAGAAAATTTGCTATGACTGGCTTGGAGATATATACGCCAAGTAGCTTCAACATTCAAAATCAAAACCATAATGGAAGCCAAAGTGGGGCGCAACACGAGAAAATAAAAAATGACCAACTGGCAGCTTTTTCTTTTTTTCTTCTTTTTTTTTTTTTTTCATTTTTGATGATTGAAAGCAACTTTGGGAAGTGGAAGCTGATCGCGAATAGATGGTAAATTATGAAAAGGTAAGTGAAAGCAATTACTGAAAAAAATCAGCAATAAGTATAATCCAAGCAAATCTACAAGTATAATACTAAAAATAAAATAAAAGAATTAAAAGGATATAAATATAACCAGATTAATAAACTTGAAGCCAACATATACATACATTTTTAAAAAAGAAAAAAAGTAAAAAAATTAAAAAAAAAAAAAAGAGGGACATTTGAAAAGCAAAAGGGCTCAGATTAATAAATCGGAAACCAACATTTAAGTCGAGCATCAAAAGGAAGGGACGCATCGGATTGGCAAAAAAGATAAATTAACAGAGAAAGGAGAGGAAGAACCTTTAGGTAGGGTCCAGGAGTGATCGGAGGGCTTGGAGGAGAGGAGATCTTCGGGCAGATCGAGCTTGCCTTCGGCCATCGGAACGGCGACAGAAAAATGACAGAAAAAGTTCACAAGATCGAGAGAGAGAAGATCGAAAGGAAGAACAATTACGAACACTCGGATTGAATTGAAGTAATCCCAAATTAAAAGCAGAAACAAAGAGAGGCGGGGGAAAAACGAGATGAAGCCACAGTTTATGTAGAACGATATATATATATATATATATATATAAGAGAGAGAGAGAGAGAGAGAGAGAGAGAGAGAGAGAGAGAGTAGGGTTTGAAAGCCTTCGATCGAAAGGGACAGAGACAGAGAGACAGAGAGAAAGAGATGACGGTAGTGTAAGGAGGAAAGGGGAGAAGGGCTCGGGTGGGCACGAGAACACAGGCGAAATCAGCTAATCAACTCTCTATATGTGTTCTTATTTATGATTGCCTCTCCTCTCTTGCTCCCTAATCTCTATTGTCCTCTTTCCTTCATGTTTGTTTGGTAAGTCTTCCGTTTATTTTTCACATAATCTTAAAAATAAATAAAATTAAACATAATAAAATTATTATTTTAATTTTTTATATTTATTATATTATTTAATAAATAATAATAATAATAATTATTATTATTATTATATACGTTACTTTTGCTTCCTTTGTGTGTGTTTTATTAAATAAAAAAAAAAAGATTTTTATTATATTGGAAACTGGATAAAGGCAAAAATTTTTTAGAGTTAGAAATTGGGATAGAACTAAAACGATAAATAATTGAGAGCTGAGTAGGTATCAGCTGCGTCTAACATTTCCTTTTTGGCATTTTCCACTTCAACAACATTCCCGTTTCCCAATATATCAGCCAAAACAAAGATAAGTAGTACACTTTGCGTTATCTATGATCCACAACCCTTCTGGGGACTCGCGAATTTCTCTTCGAATTTCTGTCTCAACTTGGCTGTGCAAGTTAAATTCAGCCATCAATGCCAACTGCTGTTAAAATATGACGACGCTAGGGAGCACTCAAAAGTCCATAAAGAATCGAGGGACTTGCAACACATGTTACCATATCTTTGTAATAATCTATCAGAGAGAGAGAGCGAGAGAGAGAGAGAGAGAGAGATCCTTTTTGTTTTGTATTAAATAGTCGAACTATTTGTGCGGAGGAAGCAATTGTCGCTGAAAGGCTAGAATTGCCAAGCGATGCCGAGTCAGTGCCTGCGCCAGACCGAGGCTGCGCTGGTTCGAGGGGAGGAGAGTTTTAAGAGGAGCATCATAACTTGACCCGCGATAGTCAGGGAAATATGGCTGATTATGATCTGGTGGCCCCTTTAGTGAGGGCGTGATTGCCCATACGTGCTGATTGAGAACCAAACAGATTCATCTGCGAATCCTAATGCTCTGATGGAAGTAGACGGGTGATGCTGCAAGTAGCTTGTGTAATAAAGAAGAAAATACCATGGATGTAGGTGAGCAGAAGGAAGAGAGGGGCGAGGGGGGGCAAAGGAGGAGAACAAAAGGAGCGGGGAGTTACTGGAGAGACGATGGAGGACAACCAGAAGATGATGGGATTGATGACGGAGCTGTTTGCGAGGAATGCCGTGCAAATGTGGCTGCTCAGCTTGCCGTTGCAAAGAGTTGAGCACCTGGAGAAGGCCTTCAGATGTTAGAGGTTGAGGAGAAAGAAGTAGAAGACTGCTGCTGGGTCGGTGGTGGATTGCTCTGAATCCACACTTGATAATAGGAAATGCGGCAAAAAGAGATGAAACAGAAGTCGAAAAAATGGATTAGATGTTAATCCTCGATTTTACTACGCTGATATAATTGCGATGCATGTGTGACATTTCTTGTTCTTCAATTCCAGCATGCTTCAGTTCCCATAACTTGATAATACCTCAATGGTGCTTCTGAGTCTCGTTTGCCAACTTCTGTTGAAACAGTCTGATTTGTTTCTTGGAGAAAACATGACTTTTTCCCCGAGCACTTGTACTATTTACCAACACCCAACCAAGATAGTAGTGTAATGATCAGTACCGAAATCAGTCTAGCGAAGAAGTAAAATAATAACTGAATGTACAACACTTGCCAGCAATATGTAACATTTCCACAATCAAGTCAAATAACATGTTTCAAAGGAATGTAACCTCTGACAAAAAAGATCAGATGACATTCATTCTGCTCGGTATGCTGATGCCAGCCCTCTTCAAAAGTTCACTAGAAGCTTCCTTTGCCAAAGAAATAATTTCTCCCTGTCCATCCAGCACCCAATAATCGTAAGCATTAAGCATAAGACTCTCCTGATCACAGTTGAAAGAGACCCTCTTTGTCTCCGAGTGTTTTTCTCTTGTTGGGGAAAGGCTTATGGATGAGAGTCAATGGGTGAAGGGTGTCTATAAGATAACTAACAGCATGTAGAATATCAATCTTCCATGAAGTGTTCAATACAATGGACCTTTTATTTTTTTGGGTGCATAATTCAGTGGACTTGTTGGATATTCACAAAGTTATCATACAGGCATAATCCTAGGTTATGCTATTCAACAAACAAAACATCAAAGATAACTTGCAAAGATAACTTGGTATCATACCTCATCCACATTCAAAATTCTCTTTTCCTTCATAATCCACTTTCCATTGCACATTACAGAGACAATATTCTCAGTTCGCATGGAGTACACAAGGCTTGAAATACTGCAAAATAGTAAAACAAAATTGGGTATACAAATGAATACCTCAAAAGTTATTCCTAAATTGTATTGGTCTCAACTAAATAATTTAATTCCAATCAGATATGCATAAAGCCATGTAAAGCAATAATCATAGCATAACTAAGTTTAATTTCTGTAACATTTTATCCTACATGGCAGAGTCCATATAAACAAAAGCAGCAAGTCCACAGCAAATGAACTAGTACACTGCAGAAAAAAGTTACAAGCTAGTTTCATACCAATCACAAATAGGAATCATAGCCCATGAGTCAACATTGATCACAACCATGTCAGCCTAACAAACAATGGAATCAAGAAATTATCAGTCACAATTGGCTAACATTAAGGAATTGAGTAGTCATGGTTTAAAAGAAAGATAGGACTCTAGTAGTATTTAAGCATGTGGAAGGAAATGGGAGGATGGAGAGTGACAAAACTCGCCTGACAGAATATAGTATTAGAGTGATTATCTGCCTTAAGAATCAGACCTTTTTCTCAATCTCAAGTGATCCAATTTCCCCATCCCAAAGCATTGTTTTTGCAGCATTTATAGTTGCCATTCTAAGGACAGTTTCAGCTGGAAGAGCTGTGGGATCAGTTGTTCCAATTGCATAAGCTTCCCGTCCTTTGTTAATCAAAGAAGCAAGATACATCTCATCAACTGCAAACACGTGAATTCTACATGAAGTTCCACAGTTATCTTACACAAATCTTTTATCTTGCCAAAGACAAAAACAATTAAAAAATAAACTCACATAATGGGCACACTACAAAGTTCATAAAGTGCAGAACCAGAATTAATCGACAGAAATGCTGAATCACCAATACATGATAGCAACCAGTTCACAAGCATGTCTAAGATTCAAACAAAAGAAAAACCAAGAGCAGAACATAAGCAGACAAACATACAAGCTGACCCAAAACATGGTACTGCTCAGCATGCCAGATTGCCCAACCAGAAATCAGAACATTGGAAGTAAGACTAACCCATGCTCATTCTGTTATTTGAGGGTGCCCCATCTGTTCCCAATGAGACGCAAATGCCAGAATCAAGCATCTCCTTAATAGGGGCAAATCCAAGCATTCGCATTGCAGCAGCAGGGCAGTGAGATACTTTTACCCTAGCTCTTGAAAGAAAATCAATCTGAAAATCAAATGTCAGAAATAGCAATAACAATAGGCATTCTCCAAAAATAAATAAATAAACTATCACAATAGACAATACAAACTCAAGTCAAATACTTGCTACAGAAAAAAGCGGAGCTACTGGTTGTAAATGTGTCCACATAACCAACAAAACACCTAAGACAGCAGATGAAGGGTAGAAAAACTGGAACATTGGCAGGTTCAAGCATGATTCATATCTTACCATACTGAGTTTCTTTCAACTCTATCCAATTAACTTTCACTGATGAATAATATGAATCCTGATAAAATGCTTGATGATAAGTATAAAAGCTATTCACCTCAGAGCCATTGACCCAAACTGTATGAGCTGCCAGTAAGTTATCTTGTAGGAACCCTATCTTCTCCAAGAAAGTTACAGTTCCATGTTCAACTTTTCGAGTTTCCACAACAAGATGATTCTCATAGGGTATCTCTGCAACATGCTAGAGATCAGAAAACTCAGTTCAATCAATCTTTCAGAGTTGAGAAGTCAAACTATTATTCAGATTTTCCATTCTTTCTTCATTTTTAAAGTTGACCAATAGGCACTAATATAAAAGTCTCTTTCAAACTATATTACAAAGATTAGGCAACAATGCCTTCCCCCAACCAATTCACCTACATAAGCCACAGCTAAAGTTGCAGAAATAAAAGTTTGAATCCCACTTGTATATCATCCAAGGAATGTTACAAGTGTAGGAACCATTGAATTGTAATCTAAGGGCAACACAGACAAAGAGAAAAATGGGTCAGGAGGTTCACACCATGTGTATTCCAGTTTCCAGCTCCCTGGCTATGTCCCTTGTCTTGAGTAGCAGGTGATCAGTTGCATTCATAATTTGCCTAATTCCAAGCCATACTCTAATGCGCCCATCTGCAGTATTGTTGTACTTCTTATAAAGCTCCTTTTGAGTCTGTGACCTCAAGCAGATGAAATTAGCTCCAGTCATCAAAATTAAAGGTTATATGAATTATAATCTCCACGACAACATGGTGACACCTATCAATTGAGGCAAGAAAAAGAATTGCACTCACACATCATAAAAACAAGCATATATATACCCATATAGGCATCCATATAAATATATTGTTTACAAAATGACATGACCACAGCAGAGTTACATATTATATGTGATTCGGAAGAATAAAAAAATTGCACAACATCTAACAGACAAAGACCATGTCTAGAGTTTCCAACATGCTAATCTCATGGCTTAAATTATTTGGCATCTTACTATCTCTTCAGGAAGAATCAGATTCATAAAATCAGCTGAAAACTTGAAAAGCAAGTCTCAATTTGGATTTCACAATGAATTTAGACAAACAAATTAGCTAGCCAAATAACTTTATGGAATAATTTGTATTCTTGAATATGAAAATATATGCCATATGAAAATCTATGTGACTAACAAAAACTACATTACCACCCTATAACTCTGTAAGGATATGATTGTGATCAACCTGAATACAATCATTGGTAGTACGAACGGCCCAAGATGGTGGTAAACCCTCACCAGTGTCCATGATTGACTGAGTTAAGCAAGCTCGCAAACCAAGTTCCGTGACAGCTCGAGCCATTCCAGATACATGTTGCCCTCCGGCTTCAGCAAAGCAAGTAACCTAATTCAAGCAAACACAAACATCAAAATCAAGTGGTCACTCTGTCATCCGTTTCCATTTCATGCCATAGCAAGAGGATATTGCCACAACATGACACAAAGAAAAGAAAGAGAGGGATATCAACACTCACGCCAGAGTGAACGAGTTCAATCCCACAAAGTAAAGTGGAAAGGTAAGAATCACGTTCAGTCATGGCAGATTCATATGGCCAAATGCGATGGTGCAACCAAGTCATTAAATCAACGTCATCTGCTATGCCTCTTGCTAGCTGTTGCGAGGTGTGGACGTGCGTGTTGATGAATCCTACATGAGCCATCAAATTCAAAATCCATTACGTCAAATTCACTCATCTCTCTCTCTGTCTCTTCCCCCCCCCCCCAGCATTAAACACTTGATTCTTTATATGCGCAATTTCTAGATGTGCTTTCCTAAAGATTTAAAGAATATCTACTTCTTGAAAAGGCTTTTCTTACAGTTGGAAGCAGTGAAGAATTTAAATGATTGATAGCCAAACAGTACCTAACTAACAGGCCTTCTGAAAAAGTAATGTAAAGGGAAGGAAGGAACAGAGAGGCACCGGGAAGCAAGAAATGGCCATGGAGATCGACGATTTCGTCTGCGAAAGCGGAAAACTCGGCCAGGATATCGGGAGATTGTCCGATAGCCTTGATTCGATCTCCTTCGATAACTATGCCGCCATTTCTGAAAACTCTGCTATCGGAGTCCATAGTAACTATCATGGCGCTGTGGATTATCGTCACCGACTCTGAGCTGCTCCTCTTGGTCTCCATTGTCGCTCACTTGCCTGCCTCTGCTCCAAACGTCCATGATCCCAACTCCAAAGCCCTTTGACTCGGGAGTCAGCTTCCACTTGCCAGCTTGCATTAGTTGCTAACATAACTAAAACGCACCGTTTTGACGTTTACCATTTGTGTCATTTGAAGTATATTCTCAACGGCATTTTTTTTCTTTTCTTCTCTTTTCATACAAATGATCTGAAATTTTATCTACCGCTGTTATATTTGCCAAAAAAAAAGAAAAACAATAAACAAACTATGCATATCCTATCGACCGAATCATAAAGGGTTGATTATAATTATAATTTTCACACTGAAAATTTGAAATTTTACTTAAATTACTTGATTTATAAAATAAAATATAAGCTTTTTGTCCTTTAAATATTTATATGTTTATAATATTTTATTATAATTTTATAAAATAATAATAATAATAACAAATCTGCCCAGTACGACCCAGATCAAGCGTGCATAGTCATGTCGGCCCAAACACAACCCGAAGCGTCTTACACCATTTGTCATGTTGGGGTCCTGCTTGGATGTCCCACGCCGCCTCCCTCTAAAGACTCAAACGTGTTCTTCACACCACATTTAGTAATTAAATATTTAAATTTTTATATTTAAGTATTTAAAAAAAATTAGTTAAAATTACTTTTATAATTTATTATTGACTAAATTCAAAAGTAATTGACACGTTAAAATTTATTTTTTTCAAAAAAAAAAAAAACTGTAATATAAAAAAATTAATATAATAAATGTATATTAATATGATATAATTAAATAAATTCTTTTTAAAAATTTAAAAAAAAAAAAAATGTATTAGATAGACTACACACCTCTTGCAGCGCATCAAGTTATTTTCTCAATTTGGAAAACCGCCAACATAATTGGGACCGGTGTTTTGTAAGTCTTATAAACGAGTCTCACTTAGGATTCACAAAATGAACAACCGGAGAATAACGTTATACCGACTCTTTGAAACGAATATGACCAAAAAAAAAAAAAGGTAAAAAAAAAAAAGTGACGAGTCTAGTTCCAGGAGTCTTGAATTGGTAACTTAAAAGATGATCAAATAATCGAAAGTCAGAAGTATTTGTGTTACCACTGTGATACCTAAATTGATCGATGAAACACAGAGAAAATGATAAAGAATACAGAGGAAGCTCGGCCACAGAGACAAGACCATGGAGAGTGGAGGTCTTTTCGATTTATAGGTCCATAGAAATGCCTTTGACGGTTGGTTTTAACGATAATATAATGCAGCAGGACAAATTGTTTGGGCTCAGGGATTTGATCATGAGTAGTACTAGATCTTTGGGTGCTAACAATAAGGACTACTGTGCTTAAACCTTCGTGCTGGAGGTCCATGGACATTAGCTGCTCGAGTGAGCGGGAGATGGTCCGGCCCAGTAGTGAAGGGCGAGCCCCATAAGTAGCTTGGGCTAGTCCATGTCAACATGAAACCAAAGGCCAGTGGAGTTGAAAAGGAAAATAGTAGCAAGTGAACAAAAAAAAAAAAGAATTTTTGGAGAATGAATGAGAGTTGAAAAGGCAACAAAGTCATCTGTGTCCAAATTGATTAATCAAATATTGTATAACTCCAATGATCGAAAAAGTTGCCACTCATTCGCATTACATTTCCAACAAGCAAATGGGGCTTTTATAATTTGAGCCATGGCGACTGCTAGTGAAGTGGATGGACTATTAAAGAACTAGGCGCACCACCACTAGTGCGTTCTTTATTACAGTCAGCGACAATTGCTCATGGGCCTTTTATCCCATATGACGTGATTGTTCTCCTTTCTTCCATGACAGAATCATTTGAGACTCTCTCAAATTCCTGGCACTAATGGCTTGATGGTAATTGTTGTAAAAAAAAAAAAAAAATATATATATATATATATATATATATATAAAATAAAAAATAAAGGAAAAGATAAAGATTTGAGACATCTTTATGAACGAAATGAATATTGCGGGGTAGGCTTCAAGTTCAATTATGTTCATCTATGGAAAATGTCATCAACTAAACTTTTTTATTAATCAAATGAGATTCGTTGAGTAATATGTAAGCGGAAAGATTGACACAAATCCAGAGCAACAAAATGAGGCTATCCGAAATCAAGACTAGAATCAAACATAGATTTAACCTACTTAGTTGAAGGAATCGACAAACAAGGGCATGATTTCGTGATGGTAATAACTGATAAGGAGACGATTTCTTGCTTTCCTAGATTCAATGCAAATTTCCCTTTCTCACCATCGCATTCAAGCTCAAGTAAGCACTACTTTTTTAGTAACTGACGAGAATACAAAAGTATACAATATCTAAAAGACCGTATCCGAGGGCGATGCCAGTGACAAAATTTCGCGGTTTCAGGTGGAAATGAAGATTTGTTTCGACATAGTTACTGTGGACACAAGGGGTTGATGTCTGGTTGTCCAACTAACGGATGCTTCTGGCCAGAACAGGCTTTCAAACAAATATAAATTTGAGTAAGGACCTCGAGGTCAACTTTGATGATCAGCGTGATACCCCCTTCCCCCCCGCCACCCCCACAATACAAAATAAAAAAAAAAAATAACTTTGATGATCGGCGTGCGTGATGGTGACTTTTTACGGAATGCCCATTTGGGCTGGTGTCCATTATTATTATTTTTTTTCCTTTTAGTTAGGGTTTTTCGCTTGCTTCGTTGTTCCGAAGTTGCAGTTACCTAGCTAACATCTATAGTCAATAGAGAGAAGGGTTTTATTAGACAGAGGCAAATTATCTTAATAAAAAAATAAATTTAAGTGAAGTGGTATTATCATAATTATTAATTACATTTATATTTTTTACAATTATATATCCAAAAATTATAAATATTTTTTATGGACCCACAACAGTTACTTTAATAAAGAGAATTAATAATTAAAAGCTTTCATTTACTAAAGAGTGTGGATGGTTTTGGAGGAATTTGTCTTTGCTGGTGATGGGATATTTGGTCACGTGGTTCTTTTAATCTCTTCTGGGAACCAACGATGGCGGCTCTTAGTTTTCTTCAATATTGGGGTGCCAGGCATCCACTGCGATGATGCTTTGTCACTAATAGTATGAGTTTCCCGCTGATTGTTACTTTTTATTCTTCTGTTTTGTTTCATGATTGTCTTTGTTATGTGACAAGCACTAACCGGTGAGCAAATGATGCTTGATTGAATGTAAGTTGATGCATATCCCTACATATAAATTCATGAATCATCCTTGTGATTTAATTTTCAAAAGTTTTCGCGATATATTTTACTAATATAATTTAAAATCTTTTTTTTTTTTTAAAAAAAAGAAAAAGAAAGAAAAGAAAGTGACCAAACAATCCAAATCCCTACCATATATCCATGGATAAAGCTCATCTGCTTAAGAGCTCATTGGAGAAGGACAAAGGCCGTAAATATACAAAACACTGCAATCTATGACCCAAAAAAAAAAAAAACAATAAGCTATTTTGGACGCACTATATATAAGTCAATAATAACAACTTAGCTCAATGATTTTTTTTTTTTTTTTTTTAATTGCGCTTAGATGATATAAAATAATCCATATCGTATCAAAGGAAAGGGTTCATGCTCCCCTTCTTTGGCCCACATTTTTTAGTTTATAGAACAATTATTGCTTGCTTACAAATATATACTGTTTATATTAATTTTGGCGTGAACATCTTCCCTTTAAAATTTAAAAATTTATAATTAATACAAGAGGTTGACAGAGAATATATGTTTATTTTGTAAACGAGGCCAAAAACTTACAGCTCTTGTGGTTTTTTAAGCATAATTTGAATTTTGGTCATTATAAGATGAATTATTATACTCGGAAACATCTATATTTCAAAATCCAAAGACCCATGAAAACATTCAATTCCAGAAATCTACAATCAAGATGAACACCAGACCCTCGAGAAGTACAAGAGTATGATTATCTCACATAGAAGGACAGCACATGAACAGGATTTTATAGTATTAGGACAACTTAAACCCTTTTCAACCATCTAACACATAGCGAGAGAGAGAGAGAGCGAGAGAGAGAGAGAGAGACAGTGAAAAGAAAAAACGTAGACCAAAACAAAATAAGCTGAAAGTTTAGAAATGATTCATGGCAACCAGGCGGGATGGGCTGAGGAGGCGGTAAGAGCCATAACTCCTCATAGAAAAGCCACAGCCCCGAATCTCATCTTTGTCATATTCAATCTCCAGGAGCACCTTCCAGAAGATGTCAACGTTGCATGGAAGCTCCAGGGGGCCTTCGGTGTTAAAACCATACTCTGACTCTGCTTCCTCCAGCAGAATCTTAAAGAGTGGATGGTTTGCATACTCTGTCTTGATCACAAACTTCTGTTTCTGGGGTCCAACGTAAACGGAAAAGCAACCTTCTGGGGCCACCTGTTTTTTCCTTGGGCTCTTTCCATTTTCAAGATCAATTCGGGGCCACGATTTGCTCTTGGCCGTCGATGAACAACTCAACATCCTTGGTGATGTTCTATTGCTGCCATGGCCGAGGGATCTGCATCTCTCCCACGTCTTGACGATCAAATTGCCCTTCTTTTCTTTTCCTTTACTCGCATCCATTAAGTTGGTACAAGAGCGACTATGTATGATGAAATTTTCTTGCACAGAATAATAGATAAATGTGCAGAAAATGGCAAAAGAAAGTCTGGATAATGGATATTAAGGAAAAGAATGTTGTAATTGAGTAGAACACAGAGGGATTTGGGTGTTTTTATCCTCGGTCATAAGCCAAATCAAACATAACCTGCGCTCTCGGTCTCATTGTATTATTCATTATATGTTTATCTTGAACAACAAAAAACAAAACTTGCGGTCGTGCAAACTTGCACGGACCCAAATGGAAAATTCAACAACAGAAGATGAATACAGAGTGAATGAATAAATAGGTAGCAAAAGAATTCAAGATAAAGTAGCTAGCCACGAGTGGGGTATCTGAAGAATCGGGGAGAAAAAGAAAGAAAACAAAGGGATGGATAAAAACTATAAAGATCAAGGAACCAGAAGCAAGCCTCACGGGATAGGCACTCGCTGGGATTTGCTCTAGGGAAATATTCGGCATGGATCGTTGCAGCACGTAGTCTTCTATTTAAAGCCCAAACGGGGCAAGGCTTATTGTTGTAATAATCCATTTGTCAACGCTAGAAAGGGCTATTTCTAATTTTCTTTTCAATCTATTCGGAGTGAGTGGTAGAATAGAGTAATGTTATTACCTTATAAAGTGCCTTTAGTGAATTTACAAAGAGAGCGAGTTTACTCCGTTGTGTGTGGATACCGGGTGGATGGTATCTTCCCCAACCCCCTCCCCCCCAAAAAAGAAGGTTATGAACACCACTTAGACAAACAGATTCTAGCAAATTAAATATATACACGAAAGACCAATTGTTCCTTACTAATATTTGTTTGATGCAATATATATATATATATATATATATATATATGTAGATGACTTCAACAGCATGTGTTTTAATTGTATCACGACTCTCGGTCAACCTACATTTTTCCCTATGGTCATTAGTACCCAAATTATCTAAATTTGTTAGATAACGGGCAACCGCCAATTTTAAGTGTCAATCATGTCAATTATCAATTATTAATTGACTTTATTTAACTTATTTTATATAAAAATTTATCATTTAAGCAGTATTAAATCTAAATAAATATTTTTCATGATTATATTTTAATTTTAATAAATTTAAAATTTAATATCATACTCCTAATATAAATCTTTATTCAAATTCAAGTCAATTCAAAGAAAAATGTATAGAATTACTAATCAAGAGATATTACTTCGGCGGAAAAAAAAGAAAAAAAGTGGGTCGTAGTTTAACCAATGCGCCAGATTATCACAACGAAATCCGTTCTCCTCCATTCCATTTGATGCAATGACCTTTTTCTATCTGTGACCTCGAGCTCATTTTATATTGGTGACTCAATAAATAGATTAGCGGTGTGGTTCTGGTTTCTAACGTCCGATTTCCAAGTTCCAAAACAGGAGCAGTGAGGACCAGTGCTCTATCGTGCATCTCCCGTGGACTACGGAGCTAAAGGTCCCTTTTTTAAGAAAAAAAAAAAAAAAAATTTAATGATTCTGAAAAAAAGGTACGAGAATCACAACATGGCGCCACTCTAAATTATGAAACAGCTCAATAGGCATTGTTGGCCTTATGACTTTATCCCTTTTCATGTGTACGAAGTCACGTTGTTGGCCATCCCTGGGCTTAGACCCTCCATCAGATTATTAAAAAAAAAAAAAAAAACTCAATTTATATGACCGATCCACCTCGAGCAGTGCTGCTCGTATTAGTTGCAAAACACGATACAGTTATAACCGCAAAATTATAGTAATCTTGCTTTGCTTGTTTAAAGAGTGTCCTAACTCCTAATACACGAGACTTTTATAGTGTGTAGTCAGATTTGTAAAATTTTATCATTACTTTGACAAAGAGACGATTTCGGAATTCTATCTACACAATGGATCATTGAGCTAGTAGCATTCAAAATCTGTATGTTTCTGGACTAATTCGCGAGACTAGCATTTCAACCTTGCTGACTTGTTTAACTAGAAAAATTATGCAACTGTATTAATTACATGGAAACAGTTGAATTTAAGCCAGGTCAACTGGGAAGTTTGAAAAACCAAACTTGCCGGACACCTTGTAGATGTCTGGGTAAGATTTATGACTCCGATTCAATCGGTCCAACATTTGATATTCTTACATATACGCACGTCTGTACAAAAATAAATTTCGTAAAATCAATACTTTTAACACACGGACATATGTTTTTCATTATTACAAAATAACAGTTTATGTGGTCACAGAGTAAGACATCGTTGTGCTTCGTAATTTGTCATGGGTTTTGATTCTGGGGTATACTTGGAGGAGATGGAGGATTGTATGGTACCCAGGTTCTTGGATCTCCTAGATTAAACGTTGGTGGTGGTGTTGGTGGTGACGGTGGCCGTGGCGGTGGAGAAGGTAGCAGTGGAGGGAAGTTCGGTATCCAAGTTCTTGGATCTCCTAAGTTAAAGCTAGGTGGCGGCGGTGGCGAAGGTACTAGTGGAGGGAAGTTTGGTATCCAAGTTCTTGGATCTCCAATATTAAATGCTGGTGGAGGGGGTGGGTGGAACAAAGGTGGTGCCGGTGGAAAATTTGGGACTGGAGGGAATGGTGGCGGCGACGGCAATGGCAGTAATGGAGGGAGGGGTGGCAAAGGAGGGAAGGGAAGTGGAGGGAATGGCGGTAATTGAGGCATTGGAGGCCAAGGGAAACGGTACGGCGGGAAGTAAGAGAGAGGGAATGTTGAAGAATTGAAAGAACTTTGCAACTCTTCTTTCTTGTTGCCACACAAGGTTGCGTTCCTTTTGAATGGCCTATAATTCAGTGCATTCAAACTGTATACGCAGAGGTTTTCCTGCCTTGATTTAACTGATACCTCATTTGTTGATGTCTTCAAACCAAGAGTACTGCAGGCTGGAGATGAGCTGCTTATTAAGCCGGCCTGGCACACTGTTGTGATGGCCAAATCGTCTACGCAATCGACTCCGTCTATTTGTGGAACTTCCAGCTTGTATATCCCGTGCTTGTTTGTTGTTCTGTTGACCGAGATTAGCATCCGCTCATTAGTTTTGGGTGAGCTTGCTTTGAAAGTGCAATCAATGTGTACATCCACACCTAATGGCAATTGAAACAATCAATCAAAATCAACGTATTATGCAGAATTATACCACAGTTAGACACTGTTTCAAGGTTCAATAATTACCTGGCAAGAAGTAGCTGTGGGCAGAAAAAGTGTTGGTTAAACAAGTATCGCAGTAAACGACGCCGACAACAGTGATCCGGGAGGTGGGATTGGGTATTTTAGCAGCGAGAGCAATTGGTTGAGCAAACAAAGCTGCAAGAAGGAGAAGAGGAAGAACCAAAATGAATGAAGCCATGGGAGGAAGCAAACACGAGAGAAGTAGGGAGAGGCATCTATTTTCGTGAGACTACATAATGAAGAGCATATGAATGTTGGTTACCATTCTATAGCTTGGTAGATGTGATCTGTATGCATATAATGATCCCGTGAGTAGTAGTTGCTATCACCAACTGTAATCAGAATTCTGTAATGCTTTTTTATCTAATTCAAAAGCGAACAAAGACATGTGAAGAACTTTTGGCAGATTGTAAGTTAGTGGGGACTGATTTTGGGTGCTCTACGGTCACCCAGATTGGAACAGAAGGGTCCAAAGGACTGACAGGATAGAATTGCAGATCGGGAACATTGAAAATCTCTTCCTGTTCTGCACACCGAGGCTCTCTTTCTTGCATTCAGACTTGGTGTTATTTTTCTTTTCTCATCCGTGCCTACTCTTTGGTCTAATTTATGTCTAATAAGCAAAGACTCGCTAGGCAATTTGTTTAGGGTAGAGCCATTTCCAATGCAAATATTGATTGGACACACAACAGGGAACTTTTTATTTGAGAGTCGGCTTGTCTTGCGAGCCAAGATAATTGTGGAAGTACATGACCAACTTCTTTGTCATCGTGCTTTTTTTTCTTTCTTTTTTCTTTTAATATCAAAATAGTTAGTAGTTAACTGTTAATATTTGGGAACAATATCATAAAAAATAAAATAAAATAAAAAAACACTTAACAGAAAATTTGTCCGGAACCACTTCAACTTAGGACCAACTCACTCGAAATTTTAATGGATAAAAACAAGATCGGATTATGACTCGCCGCCTAGCTAGATGGGACTTGTACTCGATTGTGACTTCTATTAGTTGGGATTTGACTACCTGAATTCTATTCAATTTAAACTAGAGAACTCACGGTGCGACCTAATAGGAGATATTTTGGAACATGTTAGAAGCGGTAAGGGGCGGGGGCGCAGGTGAAGCCCCCGCACTATGGGCTAATTATATTCAAATTTAGTTTTTTCATTTTTTTTTTTTTTTTACACTCATATAAATACACATTTATTTTATTAAAACAAAATAAATTGCTTAAAAATAATTTTATGGGTGCTCTTTTTTCAAGTTAGTGGATTTTTTCTTTTTTATCCTTAAATTTTTTCTAATTTGATGTTCTTCGCGTAAGTTTTATGTATTTTTTTTATTTGGTATTTATGTTACCATTCTCGTAATTTTTGATTTCACTACCCTCATTAAACGAAATGATAAAAACAAAATGGGAATTGAAAACGTGCAACAAAAGCTCTGACACGACCAGTTTAGTGGAGCCAAGTTAGTAGCAGAGGCACCGTCTGCATCTTTGTAGCGGTTGCCGGTGGGCTTGGGAATCGGTTGGCCTGCTCCTTTGTGTACGTCAGGAATGACTAGATCATTCGATTCGGCGGCTATTCCTCCACGACAACGTCTGTTTTATTGAAGTCCATTATTTGCCAGTGGGGCCAGCGGGGCCTGCGGGGATATCCCAAAGATTTTGTGCCTTCGTGCTCTTTACTTTTGTCCGGAGATTGGGATGGAGACGCCGACGAGTCTGCCAGACTTTAAAAGAGATGCGGGCTGTCTGAATCTATCGCAAACGCGAGTGAAACAGAATTATCATACTCGTTCATTGTATTCTTTGTTAGTTGTAAATCGTACATCAAATGATGTGATATTTTTGTGGATGCACATTTAATCTCCATCAAAAAAGAAAGAAAGAAAAAAAAAGAAAGTCACCTCCATGTATTATTTTTGCAAAAGAAATAATAATAATAATAATATGTGGATGGAGTCAACTGTTTGAATAAAATCGAGGGCACACATTATACAGTCATAACCTATAGACATAAAAATTAATCGTTCAATCAAGAGATTACTGGAATGTGAAACATGTTCACCAAATCAAAATCCAACGACGTCTTTGAGCTCGATCATTCCTTGCGTCAATTTAACAACACCACGTGACCATCAAAGTGTGGTCTACTTATAAGGGTTTAGGGAATAGGAAGTCCAACAGGGCCCAAGGTGGATGTCTACTACTGCCTGCGCTGCCCAAAAGAACACGAGCATAAACTACAAACAAGGCTGCTTCATCATTGATGGGCCCGTCCTGTGATTTTATGCCAAACTCTTGGGGTCTTCACAATCAGCTAAAGAAGGAAGTTGGGCGTCACTTACAGAGATGATGGCCCATCAACGTATTAGTATTACCCTTTCCCAATGGATGGCCCATCACTGACAAGTGTTGCAATGTGGTCGGCCATTCGCGTGCTTGGTCAGAGTCAGGTTGACACGTCATGATATCTACCGTCTAAATTACACCCTGGCAGTGACCAGTCATGTGGTTTGATAGTATAACAAGTGGACCGTTAATTCCAACAATTGGGATCCTGGTCGGAAAATAACCCTGTCCCCGGCACACTCAATTCTTTCCGTTTGACAAACTCCAGCGAAAACCAATTTTTGATTATAAGGCTACGCGAGTTATTTTCAATTTTATTTTTTTTTTTTAATATTTATAAATAAAATATTGTTGATTAACTTGGGAACACAACTACACAAAGAAAGGGCGTTAGAAGTCCATTCTTTACAATACTAGAAAATTAAAACAAGAGAATCAACTACAGTGCTTCAGAGTTACCAGTTAACATCCCTCTATTACATTACATATCGAAGCTAGAAATCTGACCAACTCAACTCGGACGAGTAATCTTGAGTCGCATTAGGACAGCAGAACACAAAAATTCGGAACTGGCTAGCTTAGATATAGCTATTCTGTTTTCCTTTCACTTTCTCAAAACAAGTGAGAATTTAAGTACCATAATAATATCACAAAATTACAATTAATCGCAGCGGATTCGAGCCTCTATTGCTTCACGCTCTTGCTCTAAATTGTTTTCCTTTTTTTGGCATTAACCAATTAATTAGCTTTCTAATCAAAGCCAAAGAGCTCCAGCCTCCTTAAGAAGGGGCACGAGAGTTCCGTTAATATGGAACGCCATGACTCGGTCCATGGCCCCAATTAGCTTCCCACCGATGAACACAACGGGAACCACGCCACTGGCAGAGTTGCCAAGCAGCCGCATCAATGCTCTCTCAAACTCCTTCCCTCTGGGGTCCTGGTCGAGCTCGTACACCGTTGGGTTCACCCCCATCCCGCAGAACAGCCTCTTCACGGCGTGGCACATGCAGCAGCTGCTTATGCTGAATATCACCACTGCACTCAAGGAAGCCAGCCTCACCACCCCCTCCAATGGGTCCCTCATCATACTCCTCACCGTCTCATTGTAGCCCCACGACTCCGCCTGGTAGCTGTGCATATTTTTCTTCCAAATTTGGATGTAGCAGAAGCAGGATGTGCTATCACTATTGGGATTTAGGAAAGCCAGCGAGGGTATACTTAGAGTAGTTTTTTTTTTTTTTTTAAACACTATATCTTTGCTTGGTATGATGGAAATGGAACTGAGCTTGGTGGGACTATATATATAGGGAGTGTGTAGCATGGAAGTCTATTACTATGAGCAATTGGACATCATTTCGTTCGGGCTTGCGTAAATCGTTGGATTAAACAGTCATACAGTTAGGTCTTCTGGTCTGACGATTCAACTGTGTTTGGACAACATGCTTATTCTAATTATAGTAGTATTTTTGAGGGGTTTGTTGTCTGTTGCTGTCGCGGAGCGTGCCTGGAGGATCTCGAGATTTTTCTCCTTTTAGCTCTGGAAGGATTGTTGTCTGTACGCAAACGACAGTATATGTGTTACGTGTATGTACACTTATAGAAGAAGCATATAAGCTTTATAGTTTGCCCCAAAAACATACAAAAAAAAAAAAGGGTATAAGCTTTATGGGGAAGGAAAAGTTGTCAGGTGTACAAGGCGGCTATTGGTTTATTTGTCCCCCCTACCGACTTTGAACTACACGGTAACAATTTTCTTTTTTTTTTTTTTTTTTTTTAATAGCTCATACAAATCTAAATTAAAAGCCATCTGTTAACATTAAAAATAATTTTACATAAGATTCAGCTATAATTGATTATAATGATTATTAAATTTAAAACTACAATTTACTTTTCGCTTATTCAAAAAATTTACATTGAAGATATTCAAATTTAAGTTAAGTACGGAAAACTAGTTAAACCATCGGCAAATTTTGAGAAGGGGTGGTCATAGTTTTGTATCTATTCGTGAAAATGTGCGAAGGGGCGTGCGACGAGAACACTTGGGTTTCACGGTCAAAGACAAAAATTATATGATTTCCTGCCTCACTGGCCGTACCTTTTTTTTGTCTTAGCCAAAAATGGAAATTCCGTATGTTATAATTTGAATAGAAGTTCTTTATTTTTACTCACAACTTGCATAGAGACTGAATCAAATTTAAAAAAAAAAAAAAAATCACTTTTCATATAGGGTAAGAATGAGTTATTGGTGTTAGTAGTAGCCATATCCTACGAACCCAAAAAAATGTGTGAGTACTCCTAATCTAAATAGGAAATAAAATTATGTATTTATATCTCAATTAAAAATTTTAAATATAAAATTTATGGTTATTTTGATTTATATGATTTTTTTTTTTTTCAATGCAAAAAATTTTTAATGGCATATTATGCTTAACATCCCAACACATCATCCTTTTACGATATAACATATCTAACGCATGCACGACTTCCAATTGTCAGGCTTGTTCTACCACCTAAAGAATCCATATTAACATCATAATTAATAAGCCTTCGAGATTCAAATTCTAATTTTCTCAAATTCTCAATACGTGGATTTTAATTTTGGGCGTAGTTACTTGGACAGAATCTCTTGAACAGAGCACATTTATGGATAATTTATGCATGTCTTTTTTTTGTTTTGTTTTGTTTTTATTGTATACTTATTTTATTTTATTACACATCTTATGATTTAAAATAAATAAATAAATAAATAAAAAGACACCCTGCGTAGAATTCACGCTCACCGGGTCATTCGTGGCATGCCCCCGACTAAAAGACTCCGCCCACCCAACTTTTCAGTTCAATTCTAATGTATTCGAAGAAGTGAGAATCAAATCTCACACCTCACTAAGTGATACAAGAATCATCTTTCTGTTTTTGATTTCCTTTTGGTTGGATGGAACACCTGCTGCAAACCTTTATAATTGCTTTTTGATAACACTTTTGGAATAGGAAATAAAAGAGTGGAATAATCTATGATGAAGGCAACTCGGGTCACGATTTCGTGTCGTACCACGCTCAAAAGAGAATAATACATCTCCAATCAAAATGATGGCGCCCACGAGTTGGCGAAGACCTTGTGCAATTGGCAGCGAACAAAACATAAATTTTCTCCCAATACCGGGGGCTGGAGAGATCTGAGATAGACGGCCACTCTATGATTGTTACAAAATATGGTACAAATTCCCCAAGTGACGTCAACCCCTTTTAGAAAAGTACTTGCTTTTCCTGCCCTATAATAATCTCTTTTTTATTTACTTCGGCCATTTTCATGGCATCGTCAAAGCTGATGGCTAATGGCTACGTGAAATGATCGCCAACGTTAGATATTTCCCGGCGTTCAAGCATGCTTGTCAAGGGATGTGCCCGTCAACATTTTCTACATGAATTTTCAAACGTGATCCTGCAAACTATTAATATTACTTGCATTAAATGTGTTAAATAATATCTTAAAATCTTAAATTTACTTAAAAGAATTTGTAATAATAAGTTGACAAATTCATACACCTTATCATATTAAGTTTTTATATTTTAATAATGCAAAATTTTATATTATTAAAAAAAATTTAATAAATATATAGTAAATATAAGAGATATAAATCAATTATATCTTTTTTATTGACACAAATAAATAAAAATGAGAGTAAAAAAATTCATTTTGATATTTTCTTATGATGACTGTATATTTCCAATAAATGTAACATAACGTGCTTAAACTAAATTGGCAAAAAATGGTAGTTTGATTTATTTGCAAGGCTTGGTGTAGATTAGCCTCTGCTTGAATCATCCAGGGGAGGGGACTCTGGAGACATGAATCGTATGAGGGCTTAAGAATTCCTGACATATCATGCCCTTACACAACCTTGTAAGCAACGCCCGCAAATCTATCACAAACAAAACGTTCTTCAATCATTTTGATATTGTTATGCATTTGCGAATGTGTTTGCATATTTATGTAAATATTGCCATCATGATCAAACGCAGTTCTTGTTTCATTATTTTAACAGTAGAATAGCCCCAAATTATTCTTTTTAAATCCAAGCATGGCTCCGGTAGGAGTTTTTTTTTTTTTCGCTCTAAAACTATGTTACGAGTAGAGGTGACAAAAATTAATTTGACACAAATAATACGATCGAAACCTAATTTATATTGACTGAGAAATGAATGATTCCTAATCGAAAGACACGAAATTAAAATAATGCGAGAGCAAAATAACACGAAGTCCCCAGACAACAAAGCTTGGCTGGACTCGATCCGCATGCATGCTACCTCTAATTATGGGCTAGTCAAAGAAAATTTCAGTCCGAAATGGGCCAAGCCTAAATATAAGTGCCTATTCGGGCTTGCCAATGCGTTAAGCTTGAGTTTAGCTCTAAATTAATTGCGAATTGGAACCAAAATCAAGATTTTCATCCTCATCGAGCCATTGACAAATTTCAAAATTTGCTGGTACCTCGGTTAGCAAGATCTACAATTGTGTAGTCCCAATTGAAATGCACCGGAAATGCATGTTCACCTAAAGCAGCAGTCGCTGATCTCCATACGTAGACCTGGAAAGGTGAAAAGGTGAAATGCAGAGAGTGTTGTAGCATGCAGTAACAGACACATCCTGGCGGCGCTGCTGTGGGTGCGGTTGAACAGAGCAGCAGCGCCCGCGAAAGATTGGGACATTGAATTTTGCACTTCAGTGGTCCGACCAAGAACTACTCTTTAACTTCTTGCCTTTTCAAATGCTAGCAAGAGTCTACATAGACGCCGTGTAATGTAAGCCCAGATTATGATCCGACCGTGTGTTATATCAGATTAATCAAAAGAACACATGTACAAGAAATATTGCAAGATTAAGATTTATACAGAATTTCCTTGTGTCCCAAAATTCTTGCATTAGCATTAATCAACAACATCCAAAAGGCTTGATAGAAATTGTGTTTCCCCAAAAGAAAAGAAAAAAAAAAATATCCCACGAAAACATTTAACACAAGAATGAATCAAGATTCCAAATTTCTTCAGAAGAAAAATCATTCTCCTCCGCCTCCTCCTCGATCATTGCAGCATCAACACTAATTACAGTGTATGTTTCGGGCAGTCAGCTATTTACGTTTTCCTCTTTGCAGTGGACGCGGGGTCTCCTCCACCAAACAGTTCTTCAATCGAATTCTCAATATCTTCAGGCTGTAGCTTTATATACTTCTCAGTTTGTCTACCAGGAGTTAGATAATGCTGGAACCTCCCTAGAAACGAACGATAAGCCGGGATCACCACAGCCGATACCGAGACCCGAAGCTCAGATTTAAGCTGCTCATCGCTCACCACCCACGAGCTCTGCGTCTTGTGTATCTCATCAAGCATAGCATTGAACATTTTGAACCTATCTTTCAACACGGGCTTAGCCACTTTGCCATTCACCTGCAAACCCTCTTGTGCAACGCACTGCACCAATCTGCTCCAAGTCTCTCTTATGTAGTTCTTGTGGTACATTCTCATATGGGATGACAACTTTCGGCACCAGCTGACACCAATCATGTCATAAATCTCATTAGACCCTTTGATCTTTTGCAATATGTATCTACCATTGTTCATCAGGAATATGCTGCGCAGCGAAGGATCTCGGTAGAGCTTGGATTTAGTGTCAAGATTCTCTTCCAACAAGTCCATAATCTTCGTCAACTGAATCCCAAATCGCGAGGCATTTGTCGTTCCTTCCTTCGTCTCCATGTCCTGCCCTTGAGAATCGCTGGATTCCTCCATTTTCTGATGCTGTTTGAAGACCTCATCTAATGTGTCTTTGTACTCGCAGGCATATTTTAGATAGTTCAATGTGTAGCTTGTCAATGGGTGAACTGCACCACTTGAGCCAGGAGTCTTGCCATTGTCTCTCCTTATTGAATTCTCGAGATCACAGAAAAGGCTCACGGCCGCTTCCCCAAGCCGGCTTTTGGCAGCCCATGTTTCGAATTTTAGTTCCTTGACGTAATCACTCGAATAAGTATCGTCAATGGATGGTATTAGATCCCTAACATTCTCGTACATGTCCAAAAATTTGAACAATTTCTCTGCTGATCGCTTTGTTAATGTAATTGCTTCGGCAAAATTGAGGAACCTTACCGTAACAGACACAGCAATATCGCCAAACAGGCTTTGAGATATTGAAGGGTACTCTGAAAACACTGACCAACAAAGGTTACGCTCGCTTGAGAAGAGCGATTTGGAGCAATGCTTCATGACGTTGATCCACGTGCCAATCTCCCCATCAAGAGAGTCCCATTGCATCTTGTGTACATCCTCCACGCTGATGTTATCATAGCCTTTCTTGTCCAATTCGACCAGAAATGCACTTCTCCTCATCATGTTGTAGAGGATGCAGCACTCGCTCTCATATCCTGATCTGATCATGGCCGTGGCTATTCTGTTCATGTTGTTGATTTCTTCTGGTGAATACCCAGGAAACTCCTCTTCTTCCTTGGATTCAAGTTCCAGAACGCATTGATCTGATGGCTGATGATGATGTTGCTTTGATGCCTTGGGAGTTTTGAGATCTGCATTCCCGCTTTTGTGGTTCCAACTCTCTAGAATTGAACAGAACTCACTGTCCAAGAAGGTCATGGCTTGATGCAAGACGCCGCTTGCTCGGTTGAGACAACAGGTGTCTGAAGTGAGTTCCCGTAGAAAATTTATCAGCTTTGTAATCCGATCTAACGATTGAAGAAAAGACGAATCTTCTTCCTGATTTTGGCCAAACTTCGCCTTGGAACCGTAATTGGCCATAATTTCCTCCATCATTTTGAACAATGATTCCACAGAACTGGGAACTTCAGGCTGCTCAGATGGTTTATCCGATTTATCATTCGCTGCTGACAAGGCCTGCAGGTATCGATCAACATCTTCCAGGATCTGGGTGAGGCCTAATTCTGGATCAAGAGGAGGATCTCCGACAGCTTCTTGATTCTGATTGCTTTCGTCCGGCTTCGGACTTTCTAATTTCACATCCACACCCTCAGGAACTGACTGCTGAGGAGTTCCAGGAGTTGCAATGTCGCGTTTTTCGATGTTGTCGTCATTGTCATTTCCTGAAATACTATCGCTTTTCTCTGGGGGATTCTTTTCCATGATGGCTAAGGCGAATTGGGTTGGGCTGCTTTTTTTCTTTCTTTTTCTTATTTTTTTCTTATTTTCTTTTCCAGGGTCTCGCCTTATTACCTGGTGTTATTGGACAACAAAGAATGGTTACAGAGATGCAGAGAAAGGGAATAGAAGACGCGAAGAATCATTCTTTGTGATTATTACCCTTTTCTCTCTCTTTGAAGTTTGACCCTTTATTGCATTTGATACGTTTCTAAAATTTGTTTGGATGAGAATAGTTCGTGGAGGACGCTTAAGGTAATTGGGTGGCTTTGGGCCAAAGGCAATAGAGGTGAAGAATTACGGCGCAACCCAAGGAGCATATTACGTTTTTGTTTTCCCTTTTTTTTTTGGTTAATATTTGCTTTTGCTTTCATTGCGAATTTTAAGGACGAAAATTAAGATATTAATTAAAGAATGGATAGAGGCTAAGACAACAAATGAACATGATATGTAAGGGACAGAGTTTTCCTTTTTTATTTTTTTTCTGATAATTCTATTTAGTTTCGACCCTAATTTTACGGGGATTTGTCGTTGATGGTTGACCAAATTGTGAAGGACGTGCTCCCCCACAACATGTCCAAAGGTTTTCCGTGTGTTTTGTTTTGCTCGAAATGTATGGAAGTTTAGGCGGGTTGTGCCAAGAACAATGCTTTGGGACAGAGAATTATGCAAATTTTAATTTAAAATAATTCATATCTATGTGCCTTGAAAGCATATAAAATCAAGTTTTTATAAGACTAATATTGAGCCTGTGTCAAAATTACGGGACCAAGATTACTACTTAACTGGGGACATAAGACATAGTTTGAGAGGAAACTACAAGGTTTATTATCATGCATAGATTGGATACTTGTAATGGAATGAGACAGAAAAATGTGTTGTTTGTATCACGTAATTGTAGGCATTTGTCTACCCGGAAATTGACTCGACAATAATGAGTAAAATATTTTACTCATCGCCAACTTCATTGTTAAAGAATAAATATTAAACTTCAATTTTTAGCAATTTTGCAACACTCAACTCATATATTTGTTGAAATATCACAATTTCGTCTTACATCATTAATTAATTACGTCAAATTTGACACAAAATAAACTTTTGTCAAACAAAACTGTTACATGATAGCTGACTTTTTTTTTTTTGGTCATTGGACATTAATAGTGTATGAGGGAGTAATGACATTTTACGAGACAAGTCATGCAAGTTAGTGGATTGCGAACGGTGCATTAAGCCACGGCGTTCGGGCTAAAGGCCCAATGCCTGCAGTAGGAACAAAGATTGGCTGGAATAATATAGATTCGTTTCGGAAAAATAATTTTGCCAGAGCCACACGATCATCTCTCCCACCGTGTTTTTCTTCTTGGGATCACAAGTTTTTCCTTCATCTTTTCTACTTTTCCCTTGACAGAGTATATAATCATCTTGATAAAGCAGCAGTGTTGCCTACATTTGAATTAAGGAAATAAGGCCGGCACGTGTTTGTGTTGCCTACATTTGAATCAAGGAAATAAGGCCTGCAAGTGTTTGTGTGCACCAAAAACGTTCATTTGTGGTAGTGTGGTGGTAAAGAGGTGGGTGAGGGTCATGCAATCTCATTTGGAAAGGCCATTCCAGGATTACAGGATGGAATTCCCCAGAAATTTCATGTGTTTCCACAGTGCTCCTCAATAATAATCGGGGCATTATTATGATTTCCCTTCCATTGGTCTTCCTCTGTATTTTTTTATTTTTTTATTTCCTTTGAAGGTCTAGAAGATGGAAGGCGAAATATAGTTGTTACGTTGAACTATTTTTCGGGAGATAAGCTGTGGTCTGAAAGTTCTAAAGTCCATAAGAGAAATGTGCCCAAGAAAAAGAGTTATAGAAGGGAAAGAGTTAAAAAAAAAAAAAGGAAAATGAAAAAGGTAAAGAAGAGTATTGGTGTAGATCACAGATTCAAAATGCATCAACTGCGCAATCCAGTGGGGAAACTAAGATTGGCTTCCTTATCAAAATATGGACCTATAAACTAGCAAAAATTGAGTCCCGAGTCATTTGTCCTCCGCAATTTCCTCGCTGCTTCGCCTCGGAAATAAACCACCCTCCAAAAATTAAACTTTCTTTCAGCTCCAAATTTGTGTCCTACATTCTATCCGATATCTTGTCTCTGGACCGTTCCATTTCAACCCAGAAAGGAATATGCCTTCTCTGGATACCCCAGCCCCCTCCCCCACAAAAAAAAAAAAAGAAGTTGGGGGGGGGTGTTGGGAAGAAAAAGAAATGAAGGAATCCTCCCATAGTTTGTTGGATTAGCAGCCCTTTAAGTAGTTCACTTCATCATATTGCCAACCTGAAGTTCTTTGTGGTTGAACAGAGGTCGAAGTTCCCCATTGTCTCTCCCCGGTCTTATCCTTCAGTGTTCAAAGACTTAAGACACGGAGAATAAGTGATGGCTCTAAAAGCTGTTTGTGCGTCCAATGTGCCCAGTCTAGTCCCTGACAATGCCACATTTGCTCTCGGCTCTTCCACCCAAATGCACTTCACTCAATGTTAGTTATTCTTTGATCAGTTGCATACAAAGTTACGATCTTTTGTTAGTCAATTGCCCTTTTTGTTTGTTTGTTTATTTATTTATTATTATTCGCTTTAATTATGAAGGTGATCAAGAAAGGAAGAATCCCTTTAAATTCCCTAAATTTGTGGTGGGAGGACACAGAGGCAGCGGAATGAACATGTTGCAATCGTCAGACAGGAGAATGAAGCTGATCAAGGAGAATTCGATTCGATCCTTCAATGTCGCCGCCAAGTTCCCTTTAGATTTCATCGAGTTTGATGTTCAGGTGAGCTTTCCCTTTCCAAATCTTAAAAAAAAAAAAAAAAAAAAAATCCAAAAAACAAAACAAAACAAAACAAGACAAGACAAAAAGAAAACGAAAAGAAAAAAGAGACCCTTTTATTTAAAAAATCCAATTTGAATCCCAAATCGTAAGCCATAATGAAAAGGAATGAAGATATTCGAGAAATCGAAGACGGTTCTGAATGGCTTTTTGCATGGCGTGCGTAAATGGGTCGGATTTGATTGGCGGATTTTCATGGTGAGCTGCATATAGGAATACCCGTCGGGCACACATGAAGCCTTACTGCCACCTGGCAATTATCTGTGACTGCCGGCCTCAAAACTGGTTCATCTTTGTATTCAATTCAATAGATGCATCACACACGGGTTTTGTTCATTAACCTTGTTCATTAATTGTGTGTTTAGAGAAAAGACTGATCTAGCTTATTTTTGGGACTTTAGTTACTTCCAAATTAACAGTTGTTTATTATTATTATTATTATTATTATACATATAACAAGCAACAAGGAGTCATAAAAAATAAAAAAATAAAAAGAAAAGATAATCTGATAAGTTGAAAATCCCATTACTGTTACTTGGCATTAGTGGCATATTTAGGCCACACGGCTTCAGAACCATTTGCATAAATGGGGTGGGTTTCTCTCTAGGTGTTGTGGCAAATGACACAAATTTTCCTGCTAATAATGCGAGATTATGTACTTAACTCGTATTTAACCAGATAAAAAAGAAGATTTTTTTTTTTTCTAACCCTGGAAGTGTAGGGCTTAAAGCCAAGACAGTTCAGGATGCTCACGCCACTAACATCGGTTCAATACGATGTATTATTATTAGTATTTTAACTACGTAGAATGTTTTTATGCATGAATGAGTAAACATGCGAGAAGAGATGCAGGCACCTGTTGTGGCAGAAGCTCAACCCCACAAAGGGCCCAACACGAAAGTCCCAAACAATCAGTGTCTCGATTCTGCCAAGGTTCCCAGCTTGTAACTCGAAACTTCAGCACTTTCATCCCTCTTTTTAAGGGGCCGTCTTTTAAATTTGATTTAGATTCTGACTATCCAATCCAGACTCAAAACGAAGGATACTGATTGATTTACTTCTGCTCCTTTTTTTTTTGTCCCCCTTCCCTTTTGGTTTTTTACTATTGGTGAACGAAGGATCCCTTTTACAGAGGATCTGTAAAGAAAACCAGACACATTTGTTGTGTAGGTGACCAGAGATGATTCCCCTGTCATTTTCCATGACAATTTCATCCTCACCGAAGAAAAGGTTATTTGTAGTTTCATGTGACCATCCTTCAGTCTTCACTCTTTTCATATTGCTCCGTCGTAGACTTAAAAGATTGGTCAAAATGTTTACATTATTAACCACGTTTAATTTCCAGGGTGCTATAATTGAGAAAAGGATTACAGATCTCACTTTGGTTGAATTCCTTTCCCACGGACCCCAGAAGGATGGAGGCAATGTAAGTGCTAATTACCACTTCTGCTTTCTCCTCGTCTTCTCTTCACCATTTCGTCCATATGATATATTTTTACGTAACATTTACATTTATTATTATTATTATTATTATTATTATCAAACTACAGTTGGGGAAGCCCTTATTTAGGAAAACAAAAGATGGGAGGATTTTCGAGTGGAAGGTTGAAGATGACGATCCACTTTGTACCCTGAAGGAGGCTTTCCAGAAAGTTGAGTTTACTGCGGGCTTCAATATTGAATTGAAGTTTGACGATCATATAGTGTACAAGGAGGCAGAACTAACACGTGCTCTCCAAGTAATCCTGCAGGTACTTCTGATCCCTTTTTTCACTCCGGTTTGTTATGTAACATAATTGATCTTGACAATTAATGGCTCATAGATGCTGCATTTCGTGAGCCAGGTCGTGTTTAAGAATGCTAAAAACAGGCCTGTCATGTTCTCCAGCTTTCAACCTGATGCAGCTCAGTTGATGGGGAGATTGCAGAGAGCCTACCCGGCAAGTCCCCGCCTCATTTACAAAGAAAATTCCATATTTATTCATTCCAATTAGAATGTCTTTCCAAATGAACGTTATTCACTTCTAAAGTAGTCGTTCAGTTTTGTTTAACAGTAATCTGATTCAGAAGATCACGATGCATATATTCAATTTTTGCTGAACTGAGATGAATAAGGACTTTCCCATTTTATTTTCTTCTCATTCAAATATATTTTCTTGTTTGAACACAGTTTGAAGATCTCTGTTTGATACCAATATATCCAGGTATTATTCATAACCAACGGGGGATCTGAAAATCACGTGGACATAAGAAGGAATTCTTTGGATGAAGCCATTAAGGTTTGCAAAGATGGTAGCCTGCAAGGCATTGTATGTGAAGCCAAAGCTATCTTCAGCAATCCGGGAGCAGTGGCAAGAATTAAAGACTCCCAGCTTTTCCTAATGAGCTATGGCCAATTAAAGTAAGCATTGGACTTTTTTTTATCTTTTCCCATTAAGAGAATCAATGGGCCCCGAGCTCGTCTAAAATTGCTTGTAAATTTGCAGCAATATGGCAGAGGTGGTGTACAAGCAATGGTTAATAGGTGTTGATGGAGTAATTGTTGATCTAGTTCTTGAGATTACAGAGGCAGTCACAAGTTTTGGTGAATCTGCCAGGGAAGATAAAGCATTTAATTTGTCTGAACAGGAAAGGAAGCTGCAGATGAAAACAAAATCCGTGCTTTCAGGAGATGAAGTTTCACTCCAACTGAAGCTTATCCAACCCTGAAAACAAAGTCACACTCACTTTGAAGTAACATCTTTTTTGTACACAAGGTTTTCTTCCCTCACAGCCAAGTGGAATTCCCTGTGTAAGTTAATAGCCCCTTCCACACCTCATCTTCTGTACAAGCAAATTCCACCTCTCTTCTCCTCGTGCCCTTTACCAACTTTTTTTTATTCCTAAAATCAGAATCGTGAACTCAAAAAATAGGAACATGTTTGACAACATTTAGTAATTTCTTTTTTATTATTATTATTTTAATTTATAAGAATTAAAAATTAAATTTAAAATTAAGAATTTAGATATACATTTTAATTTGTAAGTTCAATGTATCTTTGACTCAAATTTAACGGCCCAAATTTTCCAATAATCTGGCTTTGTAGACCGATCTCAGTAACTGGTTAGGCCCAATGTCCTGTAACAAATCTCTGTTCTAATAGGCATAAAAATTTCTGCAACCCCTTTATCTTAAAATTCAATTTTCTGTTAATGAGGCCAGCACCTACGACAGGTGCATACTTGTACATGTCACAGCTAATTAGAGAAAATTAGTTGTAGTGAGACCTGTGCCTTTACCAAAAAGGTCTAGTTTATTAGCATCATCTCTAGCAGACATATTTTCTTATGTGGTCGATGATAATTGTCTTCAAAACAAAGTCTCCGAGCAGCCCATTGACGGATTGGGCTTGCCCTTATTGTGGGCAATACAATGGTCTCGTTCAATAAAATGGTTAGGCGCAAAAGAACAAAAGACCTCTTGCTCCATATGGGATACAGTTTGCATGTTGCACCTTGGACAGGAAAAAGAGTGAAGGTCCGAGCAACCCCCAAAAGCAGGAACAAAAAGTTAAAAAGCCGAGGAGAAAGAATTTTTGCTTCTAAAGCTGGAAAAGGTACCCAATTGGGGTTTACGGACATCTTTTCACGTTAGATGATGTATCGAGCAGCAAAGCGGCACACTTTGGGTTCACATGCACGGAGACGCTCATCTTTGTTGTTATTTGACGAAGTTTCTTTGAAGTGTGTTCTTCTTTTTTTGCTTTGAGAATTCCAGCTTTCAAAGCTACTTTTCTTACTTGGTGGTTCAAAGTTCAAACAACACTGCACAATAGAAGTACGTTTCTACGTCCGATTTAAACGTGCAAGCATCAAAAGGAGGCTTTGATTCAAGTCCCATCGATGCTTGCTTGTACCTTTATTCCTATAGTAACAAGAACAAACCCTATAAGAATTTCACTCTTAAAAGTATCATATAATTAATGATATTGCTGGGTGACACCCAAGGTTGAATCCGGCATTTTACCACCTCACCCTTTAGTGGTATAATACTATATACTAGTCTTATAAGGATCATCAAAATTCAAAGAGCATTTGGGTGGTGTCATTTCTGAATGTAAGGTTGGGTCAGCTCTAATTTAAGAGCATTTGGACTTTCCGAGTGTGAAAACTTTAGTCTTTAATTTCAGTTACTTGGGCTAATTGGCCACCATTTTTGCACGATGATCTAACCTCCATTTATTTGGCCTTATATATATATATATATATATATATATATATATATATAGATATAATAATCCCAACAAGCCCTTCCATTGCGTACTAGCTTGAAAAAGTTATCATTGTCACGGAATTATAATCAATCGAAGCTTCTCCACGACCTGGGAAACTGCATGTGCCACACAAACATACAAACAAAAATCAACATGTTTCTTCCTTTGCTCCTTTGCATTTTACTTTTTGCCCCTATATTTAGATGGAAATTCGGATAAACAATTATCATATTGTCCACTGCCAGAGCAAACAATTTAAGGTTTGGATATCTATTTAGACTTTAGACGGATACTTAAATTTTTCATGGGTTAAATAAATTCCTATGAAGTCGAGGTTTATTAACAAAAATAGGAGATTGAATGACACCCAACAAGCTCAACTTCCGAATCAGGCCCTAGTTATTGTCCAATACTCCTCAGAAAGAATTTGCGTTACCAAGTTATCCAAACTCAAGGGAAACTTTACCCGTCCGAAACTACAATCTCTGTAGACAGCACTAATCAAACACCGGGGCTCGACGTTGACGAAACAAAGGCATACACGATTTTGACATATTTGTTTTTAGTTTGGGCAACGCAAGTTGCTGGGTGGCACCCGACAGTTAGCTAAAATGGATGGAACCCTATGTCTCTCCCCAACGTTTACGGTCACGAGTCTGATTCGAGCTTACGTAGTAAAGTGGTATAGGTTAGTATGAACGGAGATGGTCCATTAAAATTGAATATCTCTATTTCTTGCAATTTGTGTGTGGTCCTAGTTTTACTTTTAATTAAAGCCCATGATGTCCCAGAACCACTGTCTTACCTGTATGTGAAGTAAGGCACCTACCCTATATATTCTATAATCTTCTGTTGATGAATTTACAAGGTTCCTACATAATTTGTCATCTTTAAATCTTGTGTGTGTGTGTGTGTGTGTGTTGCTTCAGGCGGATGTGGGTTGACAAAATAACAGGGTAAGCTTTAAATTTAAGAAAATGAGCTCAAATCAAAATATACCTGTTGAAAAGGCAGATGGCCTTGTTGATTATTAAAACTGTTGTATATAATAATAAAATTAAGGTCAACTTTATAATCAATGGTGACTTTTGAATTTGTCCCACCCCCTTATTCTAGAAATTTCATTTCATTGTGTGTTGCTTTACTACTTAATGCTGTCACATTTGATTAAAGGAATTTCAGATTAATGCTGTGCAACCAATGTGTGTGTGTGTGTGGGTGTGAGAGAGAGAGAGAGAGATAGAGGGGGGGAGGGGGGTTGTTGGACTCCAATTAAAAACATGGCATATGATGCCTGAAAGCATGATATAGAAATGATTGGCATAAAGGAGCGGGCACTCCACTACCCCTGAACTTCTGCATCACTATTTTTCACTTTTTATGGTTCTCTTTCCATTTGATAATTAAATGAGATCATTCGCTAATTATAATGTTGTTGGTTTTCTTTAGGCAGTTTTATGGTTTATGCCTTAGGACAACCCATGTTTAAGAATCGTCCACATCCTTAGAGCAAAGATATTTCTTTCAAATTAATGTTCAATTCAGTTGATATGCCTATACGAAACCTCTTTCGATTATACTGTTTAACTATAAAGCTTCCAAGCATAAGGTATCCTCTCATGGCTTTCTCCAAGCTCCCAATTCTCCAACTCAATCATGTTACAAGAAATCATAACCCTTCGGACTCGAAATACACCCGCACGCGCTCTCTCTCTCTCTCTCTCTCTTTGTCTTCAATTATGTGAACATGTAATGTCCATGTGTAGGCCAATTGAATTCCATGATATTGATTCAAATGCTTCCTGAGAGGGCAATCCCCTAAAAATTAAGCCAACATTTAAGAAATAAATAAATAGAAGGTCCATGAGAGTCCCACAAAGCAAAGAGAAAAGCCAGAGGGCAAAGCAATCCACCCCCAAGAAACCAACCAAAGTAAAAGGGGACAATCATAGAGAAACAGGACATTAAGAGCTTAAATTATATGAAGGCATCTTATGGACTTTATAATAGATTAAAGATGCACACAAAGACATTTTCCACTGAACGGCATTTTTTTTTTTTTTTAACTCAAGAGGACAATAATTGCGGCCTTTGACGTTTCTCTCTTGCTCCTTAAAACCAAACCCTCTTTAACACCCTCACGCAAACTCCTTTGACTCTCAAACAAAATTAAGAAAACGAAAGCAACAAAGAAGAGAGAGAAAAGGGGGGGGGGGAGGGGCGCAAAACATACATCACAGCCGCAATATGGCTGACGAAATCCAACTTTTTCTTCCCGTCAAATTAGTGGGCTTAGGCCATTTGCTTATGGGGGAATATCTAGTAATCGTTTTCCCTAAGAAAATTTCCTTCTTTTTTTTTTTCCCAACTTCTTCCGTCTTATCTATCTCTCTCGAAAATTGATTTAACAAAAACGCTCGATTTTTTTTTTTTCAACTCTCAAATTATATTCTTTAAGCTTTATTCTTAAACAATTTAGATTAAGAAAAAAAAAAAAGGAAATTAGTGGAGACAAAGATATAGGTAAATGTGAAACTTAAGAATTATAAACAAAATTAAGGTTTAAAATGAATTTCATACGTCAAACATTGATTATTTCGATGAACCAACAATTTCATTATCAGGCTTCTTAATAACCTTTACTAAAACTTGAACATTACATCGAGAAGTTTCAACAAAAATGTCTCTGTGTAATAAGTACGAGACAAATCTCATAAGCTTTGTGTAAAAACATATGGTAATAAATGAATACGCAATTCAAAATATCTTAGGAAGATCTCCCGGAACATCCATACTAAGGGGTCATGGCTATGGGGGAACGGGGGCTAATAAACAAGTTCTTTCACTGTTTCTTTGGAAAATCCGATAAAATATACTGATTTTTTCTTTTTGGTATATTAAATTTTCGATCCCTGTACTGAATTTTATTCGGATTGCTTTGTTAAAAAAAAAAAAAAAAATGGTATTCATGATTGCTCGCCTGCTAAGCCCGGTGCCCACGAGCACGGGGCTCTCACATAGTCTCTGAGATTTGTGGAAAAGGTGTTTCCCTTCTCCCTACGGAATTAGGCATTCTTCAATTTTCAAAATTTGAGGCTTCAGTTTAACTAAAATCCCCAACTGTCCCACGTTACAACCCCAATTTGAATTTTTGTTGTCCCCGAAGCGCCCATACTACTGGGCCACCGTTATGTTAATGCCACTGACTTTTTGCCAATATATTTATATAAAATATCTTGAATTTAAGTTGATACGTGTGGGAATTATTGAAGTGCGTTTGCGACGTGGGATCAATTATATTATACATCTCAAACTTGTATTAATTAATTTAAAACGCTGGAGCAGGAGACTTGGACACCCGATGCGCTAATGTTGATATTTGTGTACAATAACGTAACCGGAAATGGCTTTCACGATTACATTGGACTAATTGGAAGCGACGGCTGGGCATCTCCTTTATAAATTTCATTGTTGTAGATTCCCCGTTGTACAGACAATCCATTTCTTTTTTCCATGTCATTTTTTAAGGGAAAAAAAAAAAACGCAAAAATATGACTCTTATTCCTCTTTAGTACTTGCTAAAAGAGGTATAATTATATTATTTCTATGAACAATAAAGTTAAATTTTCTTTTTCAAAAAAAAAAAAAAAAAGAATCGCACACAATACATTGTAGAGTAAAATATGTATATTTTGAAAAGAAAGCTACATGTTATAATGGCAACTAATGTCCAATTTGTTTCCCATCAAAGTATCTTTGGATTGATTTAATAAATTGACTACACAAGGACAAAGGAAAAAGAGGGAAAAGTGGTGAGGCAAAGACGTTAAAATTGTTGGAAAGAAGGGCTTATTTGTCTTTAGAGTTGAGATAGGCTCTTCTGAGACGTTTTCTTCTTCTAAACTTTCAATCTGATCCGGGACGGTTGAGACAAGAAGATTTAGGAAATCTTGAGATGGGGCACCATTTGAAGTTGGCATTTTTGTCGGTTACCCATGAATCCGACGTGGGTGCCCGTCGTTTTGGAGGCAAGTAGGTCCCCTCATCTTTATTCCTCCTCCCCCCCCCCCCCCACAACCCCAACACCCGCCCCTTTTACGGTGTCATAAACCATATCCTCGGTTTGATCACTACGTGATGATCTTCTTTTTCTTCTTTTTCTTGTATAAGAATTAAAAATTTATATGACTTCACTACTAAACTTTATGTCCAGAGGAACTGCTTGATAATTAATGATCTGCTATGACTTCTTACAAAACGATTTTATTAGAACAAATTTTGTTAGCAAACGAGGTTGGACCTCGTCATGGGTAAGTTCAATTTCGATTCTAAGACTGATTCCGCGGTCAGGGGAACCAGAACCAACAAGCCACGCGCGGTTCAGTTTCACTTCGAGTTTCTGGCTCGTCCTGGTTTTGTTTCTCGTTTTCAACATGCTCTGCTTTTATATATATATATGTGTGTGTGTGTGTGCGCGCGACATTTTTTCATTTTCGTTAAAAAATAGTTAATTTGAATCGGTTATAATAATTAATGTTAAAACTATAAAACATTTATAATCAAAGATAAGAAGGTAAAAGAGAATTTTAAATAAATTAAAGACTTTAATTTAATTATTATTTAATTAAATTAATTATATAAAAAATGAATAATATTGAAAATATTAGTTAATATGTAAAGAATTAAAATTTTATACAGATGATAAAAATATAAATAAATAATTAAAATTAGATTATTATAATGTAATTAGATAGAAAGTATAAGTTTATGTAAGAAAAAATTAGATAAGAGAATTACTTTTTTTTTTTTTATCTATTAACGAATTTATTAAAATATAAATTACATAATAAAAATAATTATTTTTATTTTCTTAAAATTTATATTTTTATTTTTAAACTAGAATCTATAATTTTAAATAAAAATATAAAATTTTAGCCAGAAGAAGTATTTTTAAGTGTATGGTAGTAGTTAGACTTGAAAACAACAGTAGTATACAAGAGTTACATGGTCATTGCTCTCGAGCCGGAGCCAGTCTAGGACGGTTGATAATAAAAGTATCCTTCTCACTTCAGTATTATTATAAATATTAATGGATTTCTTGCAATAAGCTTTTGCAGAATTCCAATTTTTCCTCATTCATTTTGTTTTTTCCCCCCACTAAGATGAAAATCCAATATAACGCAGTACATTAAAAGGAAACAAAAAAAAAAAAAAGCAGGATACAAGTTTGTCAATTGAATGGTAAAAAATATTGAGATAAAGGTCTTTAAAATAGAGCTAATGGTCAAGTGATCAAAATTCTCAAACAGCGATCTTGGTGCATCCAACCTCTGGCACTTCACCAATCTCTCGTATTTGTCACAAACAACTACACAATCACAACATTCACACAAAAATTAATTATTTAAAACTTGTAGAGGAGCCGATGAAAGTGCAAATACTTTGGTTGAACATAAACAATAAGATGGTAAGACTTAATCTCATTTGACAGGAAAATTAGCTTGAGGATATCCTTGCCATAAAAAAAAATTAAAAACCAAAAGAATATATATATATATATATATATCCTCATTTTCTTTATCACCTTCTATTTCTTGTTAATTTTTTTGGGATGCTAACAGATAACCGTCCGACTCCGATTTATCCAACAGGCGACTCCACACGTGTAGCTCTACAGCCCACGCTCTACCACAACATAATCATGAAGTTGCTGGAGCAACGAAGGCCAAAGGGGCTGTTTCCCTAAAAAGAGCAGAGAATTTTGGCTGAGTTGAACACAAGAAGCATTGGGCAATTTGTACTTTCACCCCAGGTTGGTATTTGGCATTTATACGCTGAAAAAAAACAAAAAAAGTAAAAAAGTTTCATACAGAATGCAATCAAACGCATGTCTTAAAATTTAATTATTAATTATAAATAATATATTTTTCTATAAATAATAAATTAATTATATTTAATAATTAAAATTAAGTAAAGTAGACAAATGTTTAATTTTTGTATATACGTAATAGAAGGCATAGGCGAAATTGGTGAGCTACTGGTGCAGGCGTGGCATCAGCAGAGGTCCTTTTTCATTCCATTTTCTACCGCTCTATTTTTTCCCCAGTGACATAAGGTGACTTCACCCTTAGCAGATTGCAACCTCAGAAGGAAAGAAGAGGTTAGCAACCGCATAACTAAGACTAGAAATTAGGATAGAAAGAAGCAACCTATTTTTCCATCTCCTTGATTGATGAGCCTGGAGGCGATTGGTCCCATTTTCTCTTTCTTTAATAGACCAAAACACCCCCAGGCATTTGGCTTCCTAGACCAAATTACCCCCCCTCCTCACCACCATCCAAACTTCAATTCAAAGGTAAAAAACTTGATTTGCCAGTAATTAAACAAAAACTAGTCCATCAACTTCCTCATAAAGAAGCCAAAATCAACGTGGGGATCTTTATCCTCCAAAAAGCTTGTGCTTTGGCTCTCTTATTAGTTAGTACAGTCTCTTGTAGCTCGAAGAGGAAGGGTAAATTAGTAGTGTAATATGGGACTTATGAAGTGGCATCTCATGGGAGAAAAGCGGGAAAAAAAAAGAAAAAGAAAACGTTGCAACTTTGCGAAGAAAATAAACAGAAACAACGGTTATATCCATAGTCCAAACACAAAAAAATGGAACAGTACTGAAGTAAGCCGTAAGGCCTTAAGATGCTTTTCAGTTTCGTGTAATTTAAAACTCTCTTAACTTTTTAGCAGAGACCCAAAATTTAACTGCTTTTAAAAGTTTTAAAACGTTTTTAACAAAAGAAAGAGGAGGAGAAGGAGGACTGGAAGGGGAAGGAGTTTGAGTCTCGTTTACGCCAAATGGGTCTATAGAGAGAGAGAGAGGGAGAGAGTATAGACCATTCCCTTCTCTTCGATCCCACGACACCCCATTACTATAAGAACCCACTTTAGCTCTTAAATCCTCCCCACACCCCTCCCCCCCCACCCCCTACCTGCCAACCCCCCCTTCTCTCTCTGTATCTCTCTCACCTTTTTCTCTTCTCTTTGTGTCTCTCTGCTCTTAAATTATAAAGGTTTAATTTTTCTGTGACCTTTGTGGGTTATAAAGTGCCTGTATGAGCTTTTGAGCCAACTCCCTCCAATAGTGGGTTTTAAGCACCTCCTGAGCTGAGTTTTGGCACAATTGAGTCTTGATTGTGAGGGGTTGTCCTTTTTTTTCCCTATAAGATGGAGAAGATCAATTTTGTTATGAATGGTGTGCTTAGATTGCCTCCTGGCTTCAGGTTCCACCCGACAGACGAGGAGCTTATTGTTCAGTACTTGAAGAGGAAAGTGCTTGCTTGCCCTCTCCCTGCCTCCATAATCCCTGAAATCGATGTTTGCAAATCTGATCCTTGGGATTTGCCAGGTTGGTGATATGATAATCATAAATGACAATGAAAGTCGAAACATTTTTCTCAATTATGGCTTGGTGAAAAATTAATGATCAGAACTTTTCTTGAGTTTAATTCTCCATTAAAATTTGAAACCAAGCCGCAATGCTATGCGGCCACTACACTACTTAATGTAACAGCTCTCTGGGCTTAATCGGCAAGTTTCTAATAGAATTTGGGAAACTATGTATAACTGCTGTGTTTTTGACACATGGGTTTGTTGGTTCAGGTGATGTGGAGCAAGAAAGGTATTTTTTCAGCACCAGGGAAGCCAAGTATCCGAATGGGAATCGATCCAACAGAGCTACAGGTTCTGGGTACTGGAAGGCAACCGGAAGAGACAAGCAAATTGTGACTTCCAAAGGCAATCAAGTTGTGGGGATGAAGAAAACCCTGGTTTTTTACAGAGGAAAGCCTCCGCATGGCTCTAGAACTGATTGGATCATGCATGAATACCGCCTTTCTAGTGCCGAAACACCCCCATCCTGTGATGCATTTCAGAAGAAGAACTCGATCCAGGTGAGTTCTCACTCCTTGGCTCAGTTTATATCTGTTAACCTTTGTCCTATGAAAAAAATAAAAAAAAAGCCCTTTTTTTTTTTTCTTGAGAAAGTGTTTAACTTGGGCCATAATTTTATAGAATGACCAGTATAAATTGCTGGAGTTAGTCCTAGTACACCTGCCTGTGAAGTTGTTGATTTTCTATACGATCTTATTCTGCAGAGCCCCCTTGTACCAATGGAAAGTTGGATTCTTTGCCGCATATTTTTCAAGAAGAGAGGCACCAAAAGTGGAGAAGACAACACCCTAATGGGCGAAGATGACAAAGTGTGCAAACTGAGGGCTACAAGGCCGGTTTTCTATGAGTTTTTGACCAAAGACAGGACTGATTTGAACCTAGCTCCTTCCTCCTCCTCATCAGGCTCAAGTGGGATCACCGAGGTGTCTTCCAATGAATCAGATGATCACGAAGAGAGTAGCAGGTGCAAAGACTTTCCTTACTTCAGAAGAAAACCGTAGCCACCCACAATCCTGTTTAGTGCCCTTCTTAGGTCCTGTTTTAGTTGTTGGTCTTCTGGTTTGACAAGTAGAATGCCCATCTAGGCAATCCGATGCTTGGTGATTAGGTTTCGGGGTCTCTGGTATGCGATTACGGCCAAATCAGAAAGAGATGTCCCAAAAAGTCAAAAAAAGGAACAAGAGCCGGCATTAACTATTAACTGTAATGTGGTGAGAATGGCACCATGTAATGAATCCAAAGTTAATGATGTTGTTCTGTCTCTCCGCATATTTGTTTCTTCAAAACATGTTGTAACTCTTAAGCCATTTCATTACCCCATGCAGAACTAGATGTCCACTAAAAGGACAATCGATTTTCAAGGGGAACAAATCTGAAAGGTGACAGTAAAGGAAAAAAGAGAGGAAAAATATAAGTTGGAAAAAGGGCGGAAAGAGTCGATATTACTATGAGATTTATGGAAGTACTTTTTAAAGGAGCACCACACCAGAATGAGAATCAGAATCAGATATTTTTGCAAGATCACCTTCGCATGAGGTTCTCCTATCCCTTTATTATGGAAAAGTAAAAATTTGCTTATCAGAACCTAATTCCTTGAAGATCTATATCAAAGTGGATTGGAATCCGCTAGGATTCCCAGCCAGTTTCAACATCGATATCTTGCTACATACTCCAGTTCATGTCATTGGGAAATGGGTAGAATCTTGTTCGAGGAAACAGACATTCACCTGAAATTTTTTCTACGACATTAGCTGCCACTGTCTTGCAGTCTTACAATGCTACAAGCAACAAGGAGATGGTTGGTACGTTGGCGCAAGGAAACAGGGTTAACTAAAAATTTGAATTTACAAGACCAGTAGGTGAAAGTAGAGAAACACTAATTGAAACTAGATTGATTCTTGAGCAAGTGGAAGGAAATTGAGCATGAGCTGTTGTCCAAGTCTGAAAACTAATCATCCTAGGTATGACCTTAGTGGGAGCTTTCATAATTCTTGTTTAGTTTCTTGTACTTTTCTTGCAAGTTTTTGAGTTCACAGAAGAGATGCCGTCAGGAAATTTAAGTAACCAGATTGTGTAAGTTCCTTTTGACATTAAAACAAAAAATAAAATAAAATAAAAATAAAAACGTACCAAGACATCGTTGGACAACATGCACCAGTTTTTAACTATGAGATTCTCCCGCTATTTTGCAACTCCTACGCAGCTTTGACTTTAAGGAAGAGAAAATCATCTGGCTAATCCAGTGTATCACACTTCAAAAAATATTACATAATCAAATGGGTTGTGCCGTACACATGTCAGTCATGCGAGGGCCAGGACCATGTTACAGTTGACTAACCCCAATCTAAACAAACAAGCATTAAAGGTTCCCCAGCGATAATTCATCATCCATAATTTGTCGATTACATTCATGCAAATTGTTAAATATAGCAAAACAAAACTTGTAAGTTTGGTTGCCACCGTACACAAATCATAAAATGATACATTATAATATGCCGGACAGGTTAAACGAGTGGGTCATTGGATCTCCAATTGCCGACAAATGGATGCCGGAGAGACAAAGGACGGTTCACAGTATACCCTGGCTAACGTATAATTGAGCAAGTGGCATGCCACAACAGGAAGGAAGAAACAAACTTAAGACTAATAATTGAAAACCATAACATAGAATTAAAAATATAACACCCAGCCGTCCAAAGTTTCTTTTGACAGTGGTTTATAATCACTTTTGCTGTTGTAGTTCTTCACGTCACTTTGCTCTATATGTAATACTATATCACACCAATGTATAAGGTTGATGCAAGATGATAATACATCATTTTCATGACCCAAGAGGCTATATATATATATATATATATATATATATAAGAAAAGAGAGAGAGAGAGAGAGAGAGAGAGAGATTAGATTGAGAGGCGTGGATTGCTGACTCGAAATTCAAATGGTTGATCACGAGGGGAGCCCGTCATGGTAGACCAAGAGAAACACAATTTTTGTAGGCTCACCTGATTAATTTGAAGGTCAATCACATAAAAGAAAAAATGAAAAAGAAAGCCTTGCCCGTCCAAGAAACGTTACGCCAAGTTGCATTGCAAGGGTCGCCATCCAAACGGTGGACAATTTTGACAATTTCAAACAAAATAAAATACCTTGCAGACCGGGAATGTGTTATCTATTGTGTATGTTGACCGGTTCCAAAGCCAACCTGCTTTGTTTGGACAATTTTGAGCTCGAGAGGGTTGCTTGGTATCTCGGCAACAGAGACACCTCCAATTATTTTTTATCACATTCAAGTCTTATGGTCTCATCGAAAATGAATCTACCCGACGAAATATACGAGTCATGGGTCCCTTAAAATAAGTGAAGGGCCTCAAAACTCCTCCCAGCAACAACCAGGCAGATGTACCTGTCAACGTTAAATCATTCAATTTCACTCTTAACAGGGGATCCAATGCCTGAGAACCTCACAGCCAAGAGCTTAACAGCTATTCTTGTCTAACTGAACAAGAAGAATTCAAAATGCTGTGCAAGTTGGTAAATTCCTCCTAAACACGGCAACTGGCCATACACAGCTCAAACCCAACAATTGGAAATTAATACTAATTGCTCCCCGGGACTGAATTCCCCGGACAGTTGAAAGAAATTAAATGGTCTATTAATTTTTTTAGCTTTTGCTCCTCAAAGTGGTTGCTCTTTGAAATGGTTCGACTTTTTCTGGGCCACCAATGCGTCTCCCATCTGGCCCTAATAATGCTCCTCAACACACTTTTTTGCTCGGCTCTGTCCAATAAAAACTTTGCCTCTTGTGACAAATATGTCACCTGGGGACCCCGTATAGGACTTCACTTGAATTATTTTTCTGACTATGTTACAATACTTGGAACTTAATTATAAATATTTTATGTGCATATTAATTATTCCCTCATTCTTCAACTCTTACCTTATTATATATATATATATATATTTTAACTTTAGTAAGTATTAGAGTATTAATGTCAAATTTTAACTCGCACCTTCTGATCCCCTTTTTTTTTTTTTTTTCTTTTTTATCTTGTAAGTCACAAATCCAATCCAATCCAATCTGACTCTATTGTCTGCATCCAGATCCTCCTCAATCAAGCTTCATTCGGATCTTACTGGAGCACTCTTATGCATTGATGGCCCCAAGATGCTGGGCCTATTGACAGATAAGACCGCGCGAGAGAGCAACAACTTGCATCCTCATAATGTAGTTGCTACAAAATGCTGTATCCAAAAACGCTAAATAAAAATACTCTTTGATTAGCCGAAAATATTTGCAGCAACATATTCCAACAGCCGCCACTCTTTTTAGTACGTCAGAATTCATAGAATCTGCTAACTGTGTACATCAGGAAAAATGGAAGAGACTTAAGTATGAGAAACTCTAAGAAGGCAAGTGGGAATGGCCTGCAACCATGCAACCTAAAGTTGTGATAGGCAGAAGGACATCCCAAATTTACTGAGTTTTGAGACACGGATAAAGGTGAAATAAAAAGGTTAAACATCAATGTCGGTATCAGCCCTCTGGCCTACAGAAGAGGACCAGGAGGGAAACGTCAAACTTCCTTTTTGGCCGTTTTGATTTTCATAGCTCCATCCAACCCCAATTTTCTTCGATGCCGATCTGGACCACACATTAAGACAATGTTCATTATTGTTCACCCATTGCTAGCTTGAGCAGCAAAGATTCTCTAATTGTCAAGATTCAATCAAGTCTCCCTACAGGGCACCACATCTTCAAATCAGATAACCATAAGAGATTGGCTTATTATAATAATCTAATATTTCCAATAGAGCCCCTTTCTCCATTAGAAATTAGGCATGAAGAGTCTATGGCAAGACATACTAAACAGTCGCACAACCATAACAAGAGCATGTTTTAAAATCTAATGGACGCAATAAAGTTCATCACAGATCAGAAAATGTTGACACAAGATTTTGAGTGCGTATAATACAATGAATAAAAGGCTGCACACAATCTGACATCCAAAAATGGTACTAACAAACTTTGCAAGCATATGAGGATGGAAATGGCAGTCAACCACTAAATTGGAACAAAAAAGAAGCCAGGATCTCCAAATTCCTCCTTTTGGACATGTGACTCATTCTTACACATTTACTCAGCATACACAGCTACTCCCTTGAGCTGTCCTCAGCAACTCTCTCAGCACTAACAACAGAAGATTTTGAAGGAGGTTGCTCGGCACAAGCCTTTAAGACAGCCTCATTCTGCAAAGACGAGAAATTTTGTTAAAATTAAAAAACTGACATTGATACACAGTATGGAACTTTAACATTCTGTGCACAATTTAGAGGGCAACAGGTACATGAGCTTTTATGATCTATATAGGACACACATTAAAGAGACTGGTAGTGGAGGCACCGAAGGACGCATGCTTACCATAAGAAAATGTATAAACTACAACATGTAAATACATTTTTGCACACATTACTCAATGCAAGCAAGTAAGCAAATTCTATAGACCTCCATATGTGAGGTAAGCTGGTCTTCTAAAGGGCCAAACAACAATGCAGTCAATACACACACATTCATCAATGCTTTTCTCCACTAAAAAAAGAATCTACAAAGTAGAAATTAGGTGTCCTGGATTTGTTATCTTCCAGTTCTCAAGGCTAATTACATTATTAGTTCTGAAGAGTGCAAATCACAAGGCTATCAACAAAATCTTATGCTTATTCATTGTTGTAGGCAGGGCTTCTTAAGTAGTCAGAAGCAATCCTTGATGTAAGGAAGCCAAAAGGAACATAGGCAGCCGGCAACCAATACCAAGTATGCACAGTGGCGGCAAAGGTAGTCCCCTACCAGCTTAACACAAATCACATGCATAAATTGCAATTTGTGTGAAAACTTCACAAAAGATAAGAGAGGATCTTAATCCATCACCCCATGACCTGATGGTTCTGATATGATCAAAAATAAACAAAACGCATTGTTAATTTATTAAGTGTAAAAGCGGAACATATAATAAAGGTATATCTTCTTCATGTTCATTCCCATATCACCATCGTCTAATTCCCCCCCTTCCATCTATGTGCAGTTAATAAATCCCCTTGGATGCATAGATCCTGTTCTAAGAACAATGGAGCCACTCTTAATGACAAAGTATTCTATATAATTTCCAATCTGATAAGGTAAACAGCCTCTTTGGACATTCCAATTGAGAAACCAAGCAATAGCCTCAAACAATTCTTTTGTTTCTATTTACCCACTCAGAAGCACGGATTAAAATAGTATGCACCCAAAGCATCAATGAACAGACCCCATAATAATCCATGGAGCGTGCATTACCTTTTTACACGAGTCCAGTCTCCACTCTCCTGAACACTCACTCCTCATCCTAGTCCAACATTGCAAACTAATACAATCATGCGTAGAGAGAATTCTCCACTGCAGTTTTAATGCATGTTTATTACAAATATCAAGCATAATATAAATGTTCTGTCCAGAGGCACCCAGTTACACTCAAATATTAACCTTCAACAAACTTTACAATTCTTTTTAGAAAGCCTAACGAGCAAAGGAAGCAATTTATTCACTTTTTAAAGAAAGCCCTAAATTAAATTTATAAATAAATAATAATAAAAAAAAGGAATATCAACAAACATTAGAAAAGAAAAAATAATAAAAAATGAAGGGGGTTGGAGAGGGGGGAACCTGCCAAACGCGGAGGAGACGCTTCTTGGCATTAGCTTTACGAGTGGAAGTGAGCTTTATTCTCTTCCAAACGAGACCCCCGGAATCGTGTTTCTTCACTATTTCCAGCACTCTCGTCCCCCAAAACGCACCGGCACCTCCCCCCGTTCCCATTTTTCCCCTTCGCCTTGGCCTTGGCCGTCCGCCGCTAACTACCTCTGCGAAGCCCTAGGTCTTCCATATATCATTGTGGGCCCTATCGTGCGATGGCCCTCCTGCGCAAGACCCAGTAACCACTTGTTATCGGCCTTTCTACCTTAAAAAAGCCCAATGTTGGTTCTCTTTCGCTTGCAACACGGTAAATAAAATTATTAAAAATAAAAAATATTATTATTATTATTTAATAAAATTATTAATATTTAATAAAAATAAAATTAAAATAATTATTAATATATAAATTAATCATAAAAATCATAATAAAAATTTATTTTTTTTTAAAATATAACAAAAATTTTAATATTTTAAATTATATATTTAATATTAAATATATTATAATAATTTATAATTTATATTTTTTTATTATATTAATTCAAATAAATAAAAAAATATTTTAAATTAATAATAATTAAATTATCTTTTAAAAATAATTATTTTAAAATAAATAAATAAATATTATAATTATTAAATATTAAAAATATATTTTTTTTATAACAAAATTAAATGAAAAATTTATAATCAAAATTTTTACAAAATGTATAACTTATAATATTTTTAAAAATTAATATGATTATAATTTATAAAAATATATTATTATTATTTTTTTAAAACTTGAATTTTATAAAAATTGAAATGAGAGAATTTAATTTTAAATAATATAATTAAGTAACTTTTTAATTATATTTTAATTTAAAAATATTTTTACTTATTGCAATATAAGTTAAAATAAATTATCAAATAAGTTTATAAAATAGAATTTTCTGCAATCAATTTGGGATTAAACTCTAAATGTGCCTTATCTTTTATCTTTATTCTTATACTTCTCCTTACAATTTAGATAATTAAGTTAATTACATTGTATGATATGATTACAAATTATTAAAAATTACGCATTATTTAGTACTAATAATAAAAATGTTGTAAAAAAAATCTAGTAAAATTATTAATATTTGATGAAAATATAATTAAAATAATTATTACTATATAAATAAACTATAAAAATATAATAAAAAATTTATTTTATTTTTAAAAATATAACTTAAATTTTAATATTTTAAATTATATATTTAATATTAAATATATTATAATAATTTATAATATTTATTTTATTTTATTATATTTTTTAAATAAATAATAAAAAATTATTTAAATTATAATAATTAAATTAATTTTTTAAAAATAATTATTATATTAAAATAAAAATAAATATTATAATTATCAAATATTTAAAAATATATTAATTTTATATTTAAAAAGTCAAATAAAAAATTTACAATTAAAATTTTTGCAAAATATATGACTTGCAACATTTAAAAAAAAAAAAACGACATGATTATGGTTTTTAAAGGTAATTTATTTTTATTTTTCTAAAATTTGAATGTTGTAGAAGTTGGAGTGTGAAAATTTTTAATTTTAGAAAACATAATTAAATAATTTTTTAATTATATTTTAGTATATTTTTATTCGTCAGGTTAAAACGAACTACCAAATAAGACTATAAAATGGGGCTTTTTTTGCAGTCAGTTTGGGCCTGAACCTGATTCTTAGAATGTGACCTGGCTTTTATTTCTGTTCTTATATTTCATATAGCTTAAACATTTAAGTTAATTACATTGTGTGGTATGGTAACTTTTATGACTAAAAGTTCAAGAGTTCAAATAAAATTATTCTCATTCCTCTGCCATTTGTCAATTTCTGCGTAGAAGAAAAATTTAAGTTCACATTTTCAACCAAAGGATAAAAGAAAATTTTTGTAATGGCTGTGTTAATTGTTACGAAGGAAACAAGAAATGCAGTTGCCGAACTGAAATCAGCAATGATCAGTGAGGATTATTAAATATTGATTAATTACGGTATTTGCTTCGAACTTAGCTTCGAAGCTGTAAAGAGATGATGATTATTACGCATGTAATTTACCATAATCTCATTTTTCTCTAACCCCTTCCACTACGTACTAGAAAATGATGGAAGGGTGGGCTTGACATGCCTAGAGCTACAATCTGATGATCTACCTCTGCAATTTACGAGCTTCCCATATGGAGACGAAAGCAAAAAGGTAAAAAGTTCCGGCTAGTAAAGTAAAGAGGTTTAGTTTTCTTCGCTCAAAAGCACAAAAAATTCGCCAGACCCACTTGGCCGGCTGCAGCGCGAAGACAAAACTGAAAATACCAAGAAAAATGAAAGGCGTCAAATTGCCCAAGTAACCCCAAAAGAAAAAATGATGATAATAAATAAACAAGCCAAAGGTCCCCCAAATGATTCTGGGGCCATTAGGGACATACAAAAAGCACCGCCCCCCAAGTCGTCGGCACAGCGAGGGATAGGTTCAATCATCGCACCGATAATGACAAGCAAAACTGCACACTTGTCCCTTGGTGGTAATTGCGTGTGTGTTGGTACATGCAACACATCATTTTAATTGCTTCACTGATTCCGATTCGTATTTTAACCTACTCTGTATACACACACACACACACACGTATTGATGTGTTTTTAGATTACTTATCTTCGATTAAGACTCAAATTCGACGCTTTCAATTTTATAGACAACTTCAGTAATAATTGAGTTATATAGCTTATTGATACTATATATACACATGCCTCTCTCTACCTTCCCATTGAGGTGGTATCAAATACAGCAATTCTCACCCTCCACGATCCTACGCACATTTAAATTTTAATGCAGGGTTTTGGAGAAAATTTGCTATCGAGAGAAAAAGAGCTTGAGATTTGATAAGGCGGGAAGAAAGAGGGAGGTTTGAGACGCACGCAAGGGTGGTACCATCAAAACTTGCGAAAGGGTTGACGGTGCCACGCTGCGTGCGTCTAAAATGTTCTCTCTTGTGTTTTATGCATGTCTGATGGCGATGAGTTGCATTAATGCTAATGGGGGCATTACTAATGACACAAATGGTAAAAGAGCCAAAACATACTCTTCTTATTTTGCTTACCATTTTGCAGTTCAACTTCCCGCACGGACTGTATGATCGTCACATAGAAAAAACTTCGTCATCTTTTCTTTTAGTAATTTTGACATGTTTTGTTTCAGAAATTGGAGCAATCTGACTATCATGGCTTTGTTTTTCGCTTTTATGATTATATCTTGTGTTCTTTGCATTTTTGCACGGGGAATTATTTGGAGTTCGCTTTGATATTTTTCTTTGACTGATTGTTTAGGCTAACCATAGTTATCTGCTGTTCCTTTTCGCGGTTTCGGCTGAAGAAGGTAGAGATGGCAGTGTAAAATATGCCCAGAGTAACTAGGAGGCCACTGCTATAATTAATACAAGCTAGTATTTAATGCAATTGGGTTTGCCTTTGTTTTACTTTCTTTGACTCATCTTGAGATATCAAAACTACAGCACGTACTACACAAACACACACCAACCCCCCCCCCCCCCCAACACCCCAAAAAAAAAAAAAAAGAGTAAAAGATAAGAAATACCCTAAACTAGAGAATGTAGGGATGGATTGCTGGAGTAGTGATGGCCCAAATGACCTGAGCCGAATAGTTATATGTCATTAGACATAACTCCTGTGTGAAAAATACATTCCTTGGGTCCATAGATATGTAACTGAAGTGAAATGCTTGTTTCCTGGACATTTCTTGGCCCAGAAAAGAAGTTAATTCTAACCAGCAGAGTCCAAACCATGCAATATGGATGCAGCCCACTTTGACTATTCCAGGCCAACCCAGCCCAACCCAAATAACATCATTGATCAAGACTCAGAGTTTCTAGAGCAGACCAGGCATCAGAGTATACTACAAGAAATGAACCACTTACTACCGCCTAAGAGAGAGAGAGAGAGAGAGAGAGAGAGTATGGAAATCGACTTCCCTGAGGTGCCGGCGTCAAAGGAGGAGATGGACCAACTGGCCGAAGCAACAAGATGGGGAAGTTTTCCGATTAAGCTACGGCCATAGGTGCCAAATCGGGGGGGGGGGGGGGGAAAGAGATGTGACTGACGAGGATCAAGTGATTTGCTCGGACGATGAGAATGACAAGGGACCCAGGGACTGCCCCAAAGTGCCACTTTCGACTGCGGAAAAGCGTCCATCAGAGTACCTTGGCGGCAGACCCTCATTGTCAAACTTCTAGGCCGCAGCGTGGGTTTCTCCTTTCTACATCGCCGCCTCGCTCAGATGTGGTCGCCATCGAGTAGTTTCAATTTGATTGACCTGGATAATGGGTTCTTTCTGGTCAGATTTGGTAGCGTGGAGGACTATGATATCAACCTTCATGGTGGACCTTGGCTAGTAGCGGGTCACTACTTAACAGTACGAAGGGGGCAAGCTGACTTCGACCTGGAAGAGGCTGGAATTGAAAGGGTTGCTACGTGGGTCCGTCTCTCTCTACTTCCGGTCGAGTACTACAACCTGCAAATTCTGTGGAAACTGGGTAATCGAATTGGACGAACACTTAAAAAAGTGGATAAAATGATTATGGAGGTTGCTCGCGGCAACTACGCTAGACTCTGTTGAGCTTGTTAAATCCAGGAGAATTGGGAAAAGTTTTTTTTCCCACTTTTTTCTTGTTGCAATCGATCATATTTATATAAGAATAAAATATATTTCGTGTTCTTATAACTTCAGTTCTAATTTACCTAATTATGTGTAATCTATTAAAATTATCAAATATAGACATATACTAATAGATATAAGATAATCGAAACTTTAACCATTAAATATATACATTAATACCCCCTTAAGTTAAAGTATGAAAATTGAAAATACCCAACTTGCAAAGAATGACATCAAACGAACGTTTGTCAAGAGCCTTGGTAAGGATATCAGTTAGTTGGTGAGATGAGGATACAGATTGAGGAAGAATGATACCACGACGAATCTCATCACGAACAAAGTGACAATTAACCTCGATGTGCTTGATGCGTTCATGAAACACAGGGTTGTGAGTAAGGTGAAGAGCTGAATGACTATCACAATAAATCCACATAGGAGATGAGTGAGGGATCCTAAGAGAAACTAACAAACCCTTGAGCCATTTCAATTCACAAGTCGTAGAGACCAAAAATCAATACTCTACCTCAGCCGAAGATCGAGATACAGTATGCTATTTTTTTGTTTTCCAGGAATTGAAAAATCCCCAAGAAAGACAAAATATGCCGTCAAAGAACGTTGAGTCAAGGGGCAACTTATCCAATCCGCATCACAATAAGCCGTATGATGAAGAGAGGAATCACAGTAGAGCAAAAGACCTTGCCCAGGATGAAGTTTTAAGAAATGAACAACCCGAAGGGTGGCCTCCTAATGACTGTGTCGTGGCTCCTGCATAAATTGTGCCAAGATATGCACACAATAAGACAATTCAGGTCGAGTAATCATCAGGTAGATAAGACGACCAATAAGACGCCAATAAGACATAGGATTAGGAAGAGTCGCATCCTTAGCCAAAGCGAGGTGATGATTTTGCTCTATTGGTGTGCTGGCAGGTTTAGCACCTAACAAACCGGTCTCAGAAATAATATCAAGAGCATACTTTCTCTGACAAAGAAAAATCCCAGTCGAATTTCGCGCTACTTCAAGACCGAGGAAGTACTTCAATTTACTAAGGTCTTTCATGTGGAAACAAGCATTCAAGTAAGTTTTAAACGCATGAATGACATCATTATTAGTCCCACCTATCACCAGATCATCCACATAGACCAAAATGGTCATTCGAACTTTGCCATGCCGAAATGTGAACAAAGAATAGTCTGAGCCAGATTGCTGAAATCCATATTGAACCAGAGCCGTAGCAAGCTTGGCAAACCAACACCGCGGTGCCTGTCGCAGCCCATAGAAAGACTTGCGCAGATGGCACACTTTATCCGCTCCAGGTGCCGTAAAGCCTGGTGGAAAATGCATAAAAACTTCCTCCTCAAGATCGCCATGTAAAAATGCATTATGCACATCCATCTGATGTAATTCCCACCCACGGATCGCTGTTACTGCCAAGAAGGTATGAACCGTGACCATCTTTGCAGTAGGTGCGAACGTCTAATTATAATCAAGACCCTCGATCTGGTGATTCCTGAAAACAACCAAGCGTGCCTTGTATTGCTCGATTGTTCCGTCAGCATGATACTTGATTTTGTAGACCCATTTACTATCAAGAGCCTTCTTTCCCTTAGGCAAAGTAGCAACTGTCCATGTCCCATTATCCTCTAGTGCCTCAACCGCCTTTTTCATTGCCTCACGCCAACATGAATGCTGCATGACCTCTTTAAAATTGGTTGGTTCAATCCCTGTAGTTACTGCAGCCATGAATCGACGATGCGACAGGGAAAATTTAGCACAATTCACATAGTTTGTGATGGGGTAGGGCATACCTGAGTATGCCAAGGAAGAGGAAAGAGAGCTCGAGGGATTGAGGGCAGCTGTATGCAACACATAATCATGCAAACGAACTGAAGGCTGTCGCACTCGTTTGTTGTGACCAAGATCGTCCGCTGCACCCGTAACCTCTGCAACTTCAGGTACTGGTACGACCCCATCTGCTGTCATACCCTCTTCCACAGACTGTCTATCATATTCAGAGGCTGGCAGAGGTGCCTCAATCTCAGGCACGTCCTCCAATATAGTAGGCTCAATGACAGTAGGTAGGGAATCTGGAGTTGCCGGCCTGGCAGAGTCCGTAAAGGCAAAAGGAAACACGTGCTCAACAAACTCAACATCTCGACTTTCAAAGCAAACCTTCCTATCTAGATCATACACCCTCCACCCCTTTTTACCATAAGGATAACCCATGAATATGCACTTATGACTTCGACTTACAAACTTATCCTTTTCCCAATTAATGTTCTTAGCATAATATAGGCAACCAAATACTCTAAGATGAGAAATAGATGGAGGGCTTCCAAACAAAATTTCATATGGAGTTTTTCCACCCAAGATCAATGATGGAGTACGATTAATTAAATATCCTGCAGTGAGAATGCATTCTCCCCAAAATTGAATAAGTAAGTTAGCCTGAAAACGAAGCACCCTACCAAGATTCAAAATGTATCGATGTTTCCTCTCAACTTTTCCATTTTGTTGAGGTGTCCTAACCATGGAAGTCTGATGAATAATGCCACATTCCTTAAAATAATCACATAAACAAGTAAATTCTGTATCATTGTCACTGCGTATAATTTTGACTTATTTATTGAATTGTCTCTCAGTCATAGCCAAAAAATTCTTAACAACACATGGGACCTCATGTTTCCCTTTTAATAAATAAACTCATACACCACGAGAACAATCATCAACAATAGTCAGAAAATAAGTAGTACCACAAAAACTAACCTCTCGATAAGCTCCCCACAAATCACAATGAATTAATTCAAAGATATCACCAGCTTTATTGTCACTAATAGAAAAAGGAATATGGGTTTGTTTTGCTCAGAAACAAACATCACAAGGTTCATGAACCCCTTTATTTATCTTGATACCCTCTTCTATTGTAAGGAGCTTTTCTATGACTTGCATAGAGGGACGTCCCAACCTTTTATGCCATAAACCCATATTCTTGATTGCAAAGGCTCCATGAGCATTGACCAGAAGCTCCCCTCGTGTGACATACAGCCCCTCAAGCTCTTTACCCACTCCAATCAGCATCCTCGAAGTGCGGTCCTGAACAACACATAAACGATCAGTGAATTTCAAAATATGAACTTTGTCTCGGGCTAATTTTCAAACAGATATCAAATTGCATCGTATTTTAGGGACATATAAAACACCCTTGAGAAATAATTTTCCTACAAGAACTGTTCCTTCTCCTGTTGCCATAACGTATTCACCGTTTGGCATTTTCATGGGACAAGGAGGTATTCCTTGAAGCTCTACAAATGCAGTTGCCTCACCCGTCATATGATGCGAAGCACCTGTGTCAAACAACCATTGTAAATACGCCTTACCATTAGGCATTGGCTAAGCAACGGATGTATTATTCGTGTGAGTGTTCCGGAGAGACTTCAAAGTCTCCCAATCATCTTTGCTCAAGGTCTCCAACCCAGCTTTATCAGAATCATCAAGTGGTCTCCCATGGGGAACATTAGCAGCCGCCCCTACTGCCCCTTGTGCAACATTAGCCAGTGCTACTCCACCACAACCACGCCCCTGGTTACCACGTCCTCTGCCTCTTCCTTGAGTCAAATTTCCTGGCCACCAGTCAGGATAGCCATGTAGACGGAAGCATGTGTCCATGCTATGTCCCAGTTTCTGGCAGTGAAAGCAAACTACTCCATTGTCTTTTTTGTCCCCCCCCCCGAATTTCGAGGACCTGGGCTGACTGTTTTCATGGCAAAGCTCACCGGATCAGACCGAATGGGAGCTACTCAAGTCATTACCTGCACTTGTTCTTACTCCGTAACTTGAGAATAAACCCTATGAAGGTTTGGAAGAGGGTTTGAAGCGATGATATTGGAACGGACATTACCATAAGATGATTCATCAAGCCCCATGAGGAATTGATGCACCCGTTCATCCTCTTGACGCTGTTGAAGCCGTGTAACGAAGTTACACTTGCATCCATTATAAGAACAAGTAGGCATAGGATCATAATCATTCAAATAATCCCACAGTTTCTTGAGTCGACCATAATAAGCCATGATCGAATCTCCGTTTTGTTTGCAATTTGCAACCTCCGTTTTCAATTGATGAACTCGCGCACCATTACGAACAGAAAATCGCTGCTGGATATCATCCCATAATTCCCTTGCCATTTCTTTGTATGAGATCATGGAACGCAAGCCTGGTTCGATGGTGTTAAAGATCCATGACACAATCATGGAGTTTACTGTCCACCAATCATTAATTTCATCTGAATTTTGGTTTAGCTCCTTAATGGTGCCATCAATGAAACCTTGTTTCTTCTTTACCCTCAACGAAATCCTCATGGCCTTAGCTCATTCTTCGTAGTTTGGTCCTTTGAATTGTGTCTACGTAATTAAATTGCCTGGATTGTCATTCGCGCTCAATAAGAATGACGAATTAATCTTTGAATTTGAAGCTTTTTGATTTGCCATGGTCCTAAAATTTATAGTTTAGGAGTTTAGTATTATTTCATAGCAACCAGGCTCTGATACTATGTTAAACTCAGAAGAATTGGGAAAAGTTGTTTTCTCCTCTTTTTTCTCATTGCAATCTGTCATATTTATACAAGTACAATATGTACCTAAAACTCTCATAACTTCAATTCTAATTTACCTAATTATGTACAATCTACCAAAATTACCAAATATAAACATATACTAATAAATACAAGACAGCTAAAACTTCAGCCACCAAATATACACACTAATAGAACTCGACCTCTCTCTAAGCCTCTGGTCACTCGATACGAGCTAGACAGCCGAAACTTCAGCCACCAAATATACACACTAATAGAGCTCGACCTCTCTCTAAGCCTCTGGTCACTCGATACGAGCTAGGTGGAAAGATTAGAAGAATAGAATATGGAGGGACTCCAGATGGTGTGCTTTGACTGTGGCAAATATGGACACCTCTCGGCAGGTTGTAAGGCGGAGATGCAACTGGAGATGGAAGGCCCGATTGATCTATGGGATACACGGCTGAACAAACCACAACAGAGTGAGAGGTATGGTCCTTCGATGTTGGTTCCAAAGCCGGCAAGTAGGAGTCTTGGAGGATGCCCACGGGTGGTTGGTGGTAGCAAAAATAGAATCCATGGTTCGAAACTCTGCAAGAAGACCTTGATGGGGACTCAGGGGAGGACCCGAGGGGTAGTTCACACAGGGTCGGTCGGTGGAGGACCAGTTGGCCCTCAGAGATTATCAAAATCAACGGGTGTTGGATGACAAAGGCTTGAGGGATCATGCTTGGATTAATTTCCGGAATCTTTATAGTGCAGATATTGCTCAACTTATTGAATTGTCCATCAAAGGATGTTTCCATATTCTTTCGGAGGAGGATATGAGGATGATCTTACGTCCTCTTGGAGCAGGAGAGGTCCATCATGCACTCTTTGCTATGGATCCACACAAGGCTCCAGGGTTAGATGGTTATGAGGTGTTGTTCTTCCAAAAGCTGTGGGACACGGTTGGAGAATCTGTAACCAAGTTTGTGTTGTTTATATTACACAATGCCCATGTGCCATCCAATGTTAACGAGACCTTAATTGTGCTCATTCCCAAAGTCACCACCCTGAACGGATAAGGGAGTATAGACCAATCAGCCTATGTAATATGATCTATAAATTGGCCACCAAGGCTATAGCGAATAGAATGAAAAAATTCGTTCCTCAATGGGTAGTACCCACTCTTTCCAGCCTTGTGTCTGGAAGGAACATTTCCGACAACATTGTGATTCTCTAGGAGGTTCTCCACTATGAGGAAATTAAGAGGTCGGAAAGGATGGGTGCTGTTCAAAATCGAATTAGAGACAGTATACGATATGCTTAGTTGGAAATTCATAAGGGACACCCTAATAGAATTAGCATTGCCCAGCTCTTGGATCTCCTTGATAATGAGTTTCATAACTACAACATCTATGTGTATTTTATGGTATGGTGAAGTTACAGAGGAGTTCTTCCCCTCACGAGGCATAAGGCAAGGGGACATGTTGTCACCTTATATATTTGTTCTCTGCATGGAATGTCTTGCTCACCTTATAGAAGGTTTAATTTCACAAGTCAAGTGGAAGGCAGTAAAGTTGTCTAGGGATCATGACTCTCTCTTCTGTTCTTTGCGGATGATGTTGTTCTTTTTGCAGAGGCAAACGGGAGCCAAGCAGAGGTTATAAAAAATTGTGTTGAAGCGTTTTGCTTGAGTGCAAGACAGATGGTTAATTTCCAGAAGTCAAAGCTAGTAATTTCCTAGAACGTACCTGATTCTCGAGCCCGTGAATTAAGCAGGGCAGTTGGTATCCAACTCACTTCGGACCTGGGTAATTACCTTGGCTTGCCTACTCTACAGGGAAGGGTCACAACGACAACTTATAAGCGAGTCTTAGATAAAGTGCAAAACAAATTGTCAGGGTGGAAAACCAGGTATTTATCCTTTGCTGGCTGAATAACCCTTCTCAAGTCCGTTACAACAACTTTGCCTACATATGTTGTGCAAACGACAGCCCTACCGGTGTCGTTATGTCAGAAGTTGGACCAGTTGAACAGAAACTTCCTATGGGGAGATAATGAGCAAGGTCGGAAGGTACATCTAATTAAATGGGAGACAATATGCAAACCAAAGGGTGTACATCTAATTAAGTGGGAAACATACGTAAACCAAAGGGTATTGGTGGTCTGGGTATTCGCCAAGCACAGTTAGCAAATAAAGCATTATCGGCAAAATTGAACTGGCGTTTTCTAAAGGTGCCAAATAGCTTATGGGTGAGGTCGTTCACAGGAAAATACTGTAGAGCTGAAAACCAAAGTGTTGGCTCCAAACAATCAGCCTCCCACAAATGGAGAAGCATGGTTAGCACCCGAAAGATTATGGTAGAAGGGTTGTCATGGCTTGTAGGGAATGGTAGTTTGACGAAATTTTGGATAGGCAACTGGATGGGTGCAGGTCCTTTGTTGAATCATGCCCTGCGCACGATAAGCCCAAATGATTTGCAGGCCTCTGTAGTATGGTCGCAACAAGGAGGATGGGATTGGGAAAAATTGGTGCAGGTGTTGCCTCCAATAATTTTACAACTAATGACCTCTACCTATTTGTGGGTTTAGCAAGGCAATGAAGATCTGTTAGAGTGGCAGGGGGGCTTCAGATGGAAACTTCACAGTCAAACTGGCCTGTCAGTCTTTGTTTTCTACTGGGAGTTCTACGGTGAGACGAAACTTGGAGTTTAACTGGATATGGACGCTCCGATGTCCAGAAAGGATAGTGTTTCCAATGGCAAATTCTCCATGACAAGGTTATGTGTAATTACGAACGTCAGCGTGGAGGACTAGTCGCCTCATATTGTTGTGCACTATGCAACAGCCACGATGAATCCATATTGCACATGGTGCGCGATTGTACGCTGGCTGTTGATCTATGGAAAAGACTACTTCGACCAGCTAAAAGGATTGACTTCTTTAGTGGGGAGCTCCATGACTGGTTGCAAGTCAACTTACGACCTAAAGAAACAGGGGAAGAGATTGACGATGGGCCTTCCTTGTTTGCCATAACAATTTGGTGGATTTGGAAAGTGGAGGAATAAGCTTTTCTTTTCAGAGTCAAACACAGGGTATACGGGGATGCAGGTATATGTCAGCTTTACCATGATTGCCAACGATCATTGTCACGCGTCAGATTATTTTACCCAAATTTAGCTATTAAAGAGACTTATTCTTCGTAATTTCAAAATTAAATGAAAGTCTCTAAAATTTTACAGATAACTCTCTTATTTTCTTATAAAGCGTAAAATTATGTAAAATAATCTAGAAAAAGAATAGTAACTATTAGATTGAATGAATCCTATTTATCCATTAAGAAGGTGGATGACTATATATAGTATTAGGGACCTCACTTGTAAAGTATCAAAGTAATAGTGTAGTTATATTCTTGTAACAATATAGTATTCTACAAATTCTTCATATCTTTTGTCTAATTTGTGTGCTTCTTTCCTATCTTCTGCTAGTAGCATTCTAGTTCTCGGAAAAAGCTAAACTAGCATTTGAGTCAAGTGAATTGCTAGTGTTGCGCGGGTCGTTGGTTGATCAAGGCTAAGTCCGTGACAAGTGGTATCAGAGCTACAAGCATACTTTGTTGATAAGGTTATCTGGTCCACATAGTGAGACTACCCACATGGTTGAGGAAGCTAAGAAGCAACCTAAAAGAGGGAGATCAAGGTCGAGGGATGTCTTGGAAGACGCCAATGCAAGGCTCGCAAAGGTTGAGCTTGCTGTGATGGATGGGCAGGAGAAGTTCGAGGTGGTAGACCAACGCATCGACGAGCTCGAGAGGGAGAGTGAAGAGCTTCGTGAGGAGATGCAAGGTGCCTTGAACCAAGCCCTATCAAGGTGTCTAGACCAAGTGAAGACCTTGGAAGAGACCCTCCATTGTGAGGTTGTGACGTTGAAGGAAGAGCTCGAAAGAGTCTCTAACGAGTTGAAGGAGACCAAAGATGAGCTAGTCCTTTGCAAAAAGGTAGTTGCTTAAGGTGGAAGCATTGCCTTGCCAACGGTAGTTGCTTCTTCAAAGGTGGATGTTCCAAGACCCAAGGCATATAATGAGTCGAGGAACGCGAAGGAGGTTGATAACTTTCTATGGAGCTTGGAGCAATACTTTAAGGCACTTGGTGTCAGAGAGGATGCTAAGAAGATCGATAGTACTGCTTTATACCTCGTGGATACCACAATGGTATGGTAGAGAAGGACGTATAGTGATATCGAAAGGGGTACTTGCATCATCAACACATGGGATGAGTTTAAGAAAGAACTCAAGTGGCAATTCTATCCAAAGAATGCCGAGGAAGAGGCGAGAGCGAAGTTAAGGCGTCTTCAACAAAAGGGGAGCATACAAGAGTATGTGAAGGAATTCTCCGAAGTGTTGCTTGAAATTCCTGATTATCCCGACAATGAAGCATTCTTTGCGTTCAAAGATGACTTACAAAATTGGGCAAAGATGGAGATCTAAAGACATGGTGTTCAAGATCTCACCACCGCTATTTCCATTGCCGAGTCGCTAATAAAGTTCAAGAAGTCTGAAAAGCCCAAGTCTTATAAGGACAAGGATGGCAAGGGAAAAAGTGGGGGAGATAATCCCTCGAACAAAGGATGTTTCCACAAGTATAATGGGCCTAAGGAAGGGAAGAACACCAAGGATGGTCAAAGCAGTGATAGGGGCCCTCTCAAATGCTACTTTTGCGACGGGCCGCACAAGGCAAGGGATTACCCGAGGAAAGCTAAGCTTTCTGCCATAGTTGAAGAAAGGGAGGGACAGCAGCAATGTAAGGAGATAAGGATGAGATCCTTACAAATCCTCAATGCCATCAAAACTAAGGTCGAAGTGTCTAAGGCCGAGAAGAGAGGACGATTATACGTGGAAGCAAAGGTGAGTAACCAAGTGGTTAAAGCCTTAGTGGATACTGGAGCTTCCAACAACTTCCTTTAAGAGGAGGAAGAAAGACGGTTGGGCATCAAATACAACAAGGAGTGAGGATGGTTCAAGACAGTAAACTCAGAGTCAAAGTCAATTTTCGGCATCGCTCATGGTATAGAGGTACGTATGGGTGAATGGTGTGGCCTTGTAGATTTTTCTATTGTTCTAATGGACAATTATCCAGTTATGCTTGGTATGGAGTTTATGGATCGTGTTAAGGCCGTGCCTATTCCTTTTGCCAACACAATGTGTATCTTGGAAGAAGGCAATACCTGCATGGTGCCTTTGGCTAGGGAAACCGGCCTTCAATCTAGGCAAATTTCAGTCATGCAGCTTTCTAAAGGGGTGAAGAAGGCACAACCCACCTTTCTTGTATCCTTGAAGGATGGAAAGGATACTTCCTCATCCAGGGTTCTACCCAAAGAAGTCTCTTATGTCCTAGAGGAGTTCAAGGACGTTATGCCTCCCAAACTGCCTAAGAAGCTCCCACCTAAACGAGAGGTGGACCACAAGATTGAGTTAGTCTCTAGTGCAAGGCCACTTGTTGCGGTGCCTTACCGAATGGCACCCCCCGAGTTAGAGGAACTCAGGAGGCAACTTAAGGAGCTGTTGGATGCTGGTTACATTCAACCGTCAAAGGCTTCATATGGTGCACCCGTGCTTTTCCAAAAGAAGCACGATGGGTCACTCCAATTGTGCATCAACTATCGGGCGCTCAACAAAATCACCGTGAAGAATAAGTATCTCATTCCATTGATAGCTGACTTGTTCGATCAGCTAGGCCAAGCACAGTGATTCATAAAGCTGGATTTGAGATCGGAATACTACTAAGTGAGGATTGCAGAAGGAGATGAGCCAAAAACCACTTGTGTTATGAGATATGACTCCTTTGAGTTTTTAATTATGCCATTTGGACTTACAAATGCCCCTGTCATATTCTGTACTCTGATGAATAGAGTTTTCGAGTCGTTTTTGGATAAGTTTATCGTAATATATTTGGATGATATCATTGTTTATAGTAAGACGTTGGATGAGTACATTGAACATCTACGACAAGTTTTACAAATACTAAGAGAGCATGAGTTGTACGTGAAGAGGGAGAAATGTGCATTTGCTCAACAAGAGGTCACATTCTTAGGGCACATTGTCGGCAGAGGCAAACTACGATTGGATGAGTCCAAGGTGTAAGCCATCCATAACTGGGAGCCACCAAAGAAGGTAATTGAGGTACGATCCTTTTTAGGTCTCATTAACTATTACTGAAGATTTATAAAGGGCTACTCCTATATTGCAACTCCGCTCATTGATTTGTTAAAGAAGAATAGAACATGGAGTTGGGATGCTAAATGCCAAAGAACATTTGAGGTGCTCAAGCAAGTGGTAGCTGACAAGCCAGTGTTGGCTCTTCCCGACCACACCACACCTTATGAGGTACATACTAATACCTCTGATTTTGCAATTTGTGGTGTTTTAATGTAAGAGAGGCATCCCGTTGCATATAAGAGCCATAAGTTGAATGAAACTGAGTGCCGTTATACAGTTTAGGAGAAGGAGATGACTGCAGTAGTGCATTGCCTATGAACTTGGAGGCATTATTTGTTGGGGTCCAAGTTCATCATAAAAACAGACAACGTTGCCACAAGTTACTTCCTTAATTAAAAGAAATTAACGTCAAAGTAAGTGAAGTGGCAAACTTTTTTGGCAGAATTTGACTTTGTGATGGAGTATAAGCCGGACAAGGCTAATTTGGTGGTCGATGCATTGAGTAGAAAGGCCGAACTAGCTGCCATCATAAGTCCAAACTTCCCTTTGGTAGAACAAGTGAAGGAGGGATTGGAGCATGACCCACAAACCAAGAGTTTAAGGGAATTGGCAAGTAGTGGGAAGATACGCATGTTTTGGCTTGAAGATGAGTTACTCACTACCAAAGGCAATAGAGTTTATGTGCCAAAGTGGCAAGGATTGAGGAAGGCAATTATCAAGGAGTGTCATGACTCAAAATGGGCAGGACATTCGGGTATACGTCGCACGTTGGTACTTGTAAAGCAGGCATATTATTGGCCACAAATGCGGGACAACGTTGAACTCTACATGAAGACTTGTCTTGTATGCCAACAAGACAAGGTGGAGCAACACCAACCATCGGGATTGCTGGAGCCCCTACCTATTCCGGAGAAACCATGGAAGAGTGTTTTGATGGATTTCATCACATGTTTACCAAAATCAGAGGGATGTGCCAACATCATGGTAATGGTAGACCGATTTAACAAGTATGGTGTGTTCATTCCCACACCCTCAAAGTTTATAGCTAAAGATGCAACACGCCTATTTTTCAAGTATGTGGTGAAATATTGGGGCATCCCGAAGACGATTGTCAGTGACAGAGACACTTGCTTCACCGGGAGATTCTGGATGGAGCTATTCAAGTTGATGGGATCGAAGCTCAACTTCTCCACAAACTTTCATCCCCAAACTGACGGCCAAACAGAAAGGGTGAATGCCTTGTTGGAACTGTTCTTAAGGCATTACATAAGTGTCAACCAGAGTGATTGGGCTAAGTTGCTTGACATAACCCAATTCTCATATAATTTACAGAAAAGTGAGTCGACCGGGGTTAGCCCATTCGAAATCGCTACGGGACTACAACTAATGACTCCACACACATTGGCGGTTGGCTACAAAGGGCCTAGTCCTACTACATTCAAGTTTGCCAAAGGTTGGCATGAGAAGTCCGACATGGCACAGGCACACTTGGCCAAAGCTATTAAGCGAATGAAGAAATGGGCCGATACCAAGAAGAGACACTTGGAGTTTGAGGAAGGAGATTTGGTGATGGTGAAACTCCTTCTCCATTAAAGCCGAAGGTTTGCTAGGGTACATAAGGGTCTAGTAAGGCATTACGAGGGACCCTTCCCAGTTGAGAAGAGGATTGGCAAACGAGCTTACCGATTAACCTTACCATCACACCTCGAGATGCATCCAGTATTCCACGTAAACTTACTAAAACCTTACCATCCTGATAAGGTGGAGCTGAGCAGGGGTGAATCGAAAAGAGCCCCTACAGCCATAACAACGATGCAAAATTGTGACGTGGAAGAGATATTGGCACATCGCGTCATTCCAAGGAGAGGCACTCATCCAAGTTATGTTGAGTACTTTGTTAAATGGAAAAGGTTGCCTGATAGCGAGGTAAGTTGGGAATACGAGCTAATTTTGTGAAATAACGTGGATGTAATTGAGAAATATAAGAGGGATGCGACGAGTGCGTCGCCAAATTGAGTGGGAGAGAATGTCATGCGCTACGTCATTTTACTCAAATTTAACTACTAAAAAGGCTTATTTTTCATAATTTCAGGTGAAAATTTCTAAAATTTTATAAATAACTCTCTTATTTTTTCGTAAAACATAGAGTTATATAAAATAATTGAGAAAGAGAATAGGGACCATTAAATTGAATAAATTATAACTATCTATTGAGAAAATGAATGACTATATATAATTTTAGAGATTTTATTTATAAAGTATCAAAATAATAATATAATTATATTTTTAAAATAATATAATATTTTTTAAATTTTTTATATATTTTATCTATTTTATATATTTTGTTCTTATTTTTTGTTAGTAGCATTTTAATTCTCAGAGAAAATTGAACTAGTATTCAAATTAAGTGAATTACTAATATCGTACGGGTCGATGGTTGATCAAGGTCAAGTCCGTGACATCATCCATGGAGGTTTTGAGCCAGCGTCGAAAAGGATACCGGAAAGAGGAATTGATCCGCTGGAACCCTCCTGCTAGCGGCTAGATTGCGTTAAACACTGATGATGCATCGCAAGGTAGCTCTGCCCTGGCTGGTGCTAGCGGCCTACTGCGTGACCATAAAGGAGTCTGGCTAGCAGGGTTTTCACTCATCATTGGATCGACGTCCTCTGTAACTGCGGTACTTCGGGGCACATTTTACGGACTCCAGCTAGCTTGGCAATTTTGTTTTGACAAATTACGGGTTCAGATTGCTTCAGAGATCGTAATGCGCGAACTATTCAACAAGGGGCGCCTGTTACTGATCCCCAAGCTAATTTATTTAGTCAATAGCCGTCCAGAATTGATCCACAGAAGGTGGGTCATCCAATTAGAGCACATATATAGAGAAGCCAACCAAGCAGCCGATTTTCTTGCTAAGCATAGCCTGACTCTTCCCTTGAGACGCCACTACATCAGACAGACTCCGATGGGATTGCGAACAGTGCAGTGGCCCAGATTGGTACCGATGAAACCTCCATAAGTTGTATTCTACCCAGGCTCAATGTCGTCCCCTTGATTCTTTTATTTTTTTTAAAGGAAAAAAAAGCAGATCAGGCATGAAAAAAAAACAAAAAGTTTTCTATTGATTGTACAGGAAAAAGTCTAAGATGTCAACTCAAGAACAATCAGTGGTGTGGGTCCGGTCAGCTGATTCTCATTCAAAAATCAAAATGAGAAGTTTCCAGCAAAACCCATAGCCGCGAGAAATTTCTCCCTAGGATCCATCCACAAATCCAACAACAACGAAAAAAATAAATAAAATGTTATGGCCCGTAAAATCTGCTAACACGACAAAGGACATTTGGTGGTAGCTCGGCACACCCGGGCTACCCACCCGCCCACGTGACAAATCTAAGTATCACCTACGAATTTAATTTGTGTCCTTTATCCTTTCAGCCGTGCAGCTTCAATTTTAAGTTTGTAATTTTCGTGATGGTTTGAAGTTATAATAAACACTGTAACGTATAGATCTCATGTCTTCCTCCGATTCTTGCATCTTATTTTGGAAACCCTACCACCCTACCTACCATAATCACTAATTGCACAAGTCAACATTTTGCCTATTATTCAACCATAAAAAAATTATTATTCCTTTTTTATGTAAAAAAAATTAGATAGGCACATGTTCAGAGCCACGAGTAATTACAAAAAATCAATTTTTTTTTTTTACATGAATTGTATTATTAAAAAATAGATCTTTAACTTTTTGAAAAATACAGTGCATTTATATAATTAAATAAATATATATAAATATAATTACTGTAATGGACGGTGCGTCCGACGCCACAGGCATCCGCAGCAGTGCAGCATCCCAGTTCTTTGCATAAGTTGACCGTCGGATCTCTCCCACCCGCTTGATGAGAAAGTAATCACCAGCAGCCTATCGTTTGCCCGCCACACCGGAATAGCAGGTAAGCCATAGTTCCGCAGTAGTTAGATTACAATTTACAATTAATGAAAAGAAAAAAAAAATGGCAAAAGAAATAAGGGAAATAATGGTCTACTGAAACCAAGTCCAAAATGCACGCTAACTGAAAAACAAATCTGGGAGGAAAAAAAAAAAAGAAAAACCCAGAAAGACAGAAGAGAGAATTACATACATTGCTAGATTTGATTCTCTCCTCCGACTCTCAAATTCGATCATACACCAAGGTGCGTCTTTCTCTCTCTCTCTCTCTCTCAGGTTCGAAGTCTCGTCAGGATTTGATTGCAAGCTCTCGCTCTTTTGTCGATTCTTCATTTTCTCTCTACTTTCAAGCCGCTAATCCGAGCTTCAACGGTTTTCGTGCTCAGCTGTCAGCTGCCGATTTTTTTTTCTTTAAATAATTTGGTGATTTGATGCAGCTTTTTTCTTTTTTCTTTTTTTTTCCTTTTCGCAAAAGAAGAAAATATGTTGGGGATCGTAAAGCGGAAAGTGAGTGCTGGAAGATCTCCTCTTCTGGTATTATTATTTTTGCTCCACACCTTTTTTATTCAAGTTTTAATTTAGGTTGGATTGTCATCTGCTCATGTTTGGAAACTTCGGTTTCTGCAGAATCTGGGGCGGTCCCTGCAGTGGATTCGCCTGGCATCGTCGCCGTGGAGAGCTTACTCATCGGCGGCGAAAGAGGTAAGTCCTTGTTCATCTCTTTCTTATTTTGTGCTGCCTTCCTGCCTGCCCTCTATAGACCTAATCATTTAACTTCTTTTTTTTTTCCTTTAATTTTCTGTAAAAAGAAAGTCACTATAATTGTAATGGAACATGAATAATTTTGCACAGATGACAATTAGGGAAGCGTTAAACTCTGCCATTGATGAAGAAATGTCTGCTGATCCTAAAGTCTTTCTGATGGGTGAAGAGGTGAGAATATAATTAGGAATATAATAATTGTGTTGTTGTAGCTTCTGTTTTTAAAGTCATTCTCTGTTCTTATGTTTATTTTTTATTAATTATTATTATTATTATTATTTATTTGGAGTATGCAGGTTGGGGAATATCAGGGTGCATATAAGGTCATAACTCTTTCTCACTCACCCGCTTTTTGCTTTGACAAAAGGATTTCACCAGATGTGACTGGGTTTTCATTGTGCTTTACTTTGTTCATAGATATCCAAAGGGCTTTTGGAGAAGTATGGTCCTGATAGAGTTCTTGATACTCCAATTACAGAGGTTGGGTTTTGTTTCTCAACTTTCTCAGCCTTGTTTCTATGTTTTGATTGTATTTTCTAGTGAAAGTTGTTCGTGACCATAGTTTGTATTTGTTGCATGTTAAACAGGCTGGTTTTACTGGTATTGGAGTTGGCGCCGCTTACCATGGTCTGAAGCCTGTGATTGAGTTTATGACATTTAATTTCTCTATGCAGGTTAGTAGAAAGCATTAGGGATTTTGTTTTCGACTATTTTTGGAGGGGGATTATATTTTTCAATGATGACAAATAAATTCTTTTTGATGTTGATATCTTGCTTGTGGGTGGAGGTTAATGCCCCTTGTACTAGCACCACCTGAACGTGGATTTGCAATTTTTGGTGGTCAGTCATATAAAGTCTATTTTTTGCAAGATCTCATGTTTCTTTATGATAAATCTATGTGTGACAGATATTCTGCTTGATTTTCGTGCAGGCAATAGACCATATCATTAATTCTGCTGCAAAGACATATTACATGTCCGCTGGCCAGCTATCTGTTCCCATAGTTTTCAGAGGGCCTAATGGTGCTGCTGCTGGCGTCGGTGCCCAACACTCTCAAGTATGATGCCTTATGTATATCCTGCTTGCCTCCTGTTTTTATAGAGCCTCTTCATCTCATTCTGAATTATCTGTTCTTAGTTTTATCCTGGTATGTGCTGTATGACATAGTCTCACTGTTTTTCATCTTTTAAATTCTGAATGGGTTTCTTTCCTATAACTCTTGCAAAAGGGAAAATGAGGATGCTGCATTGAACCCTCAAGTATTTATAATTCCCTCAGATTCATTGCTAACTGTTATCCAATCATGTGATTGGATTCATTTGCAGTGTTATGCATCATGGTATGCTTCCTGCCCTGGGTTGAAAGTGTTGTCCCCATATTCATCTGAGGACGCTCGTGGACTGTTAAAAGCTGCCATAAGGGACCCTGATCCTGTTATTTTCCTTGAAAATGAGTTGTTGTAAGTGGTTTAGTTAGTGGTGTTTCTCATGCATGGTTATACATGTGAAACATTCTGGGCATAAATTAACAGTATTTCTACTTAAGATATGGTGAATCATTTCCTGTGTCGGCTGAAGCACTTGATTCGAGCTTTTGCCTGCCAATAGGAAAAGCCAAGGTATCTTATATCTATCATTCTCCTTGTTATCTCACTGTTTAAATATTAAAATGTGTTTATTCTAGTGCTGTTGTACCTAATGATTATATTTTTGACAGGTTGAGAGAGAAGGAAAAGACGTGACCATTACAGCCTTTTCAAAGATGGTGGGCTATGCACTTAAGGTTTGTGTACCTGACTTCAAAAGTAAAGTGATCTCTAACTTGCATCTAATCATGTGAACAGTTTATGTATCTGACTTGTAGACAGAGTGACATTGTTGAAATCTTTTTCTTGTAGAATTCCTTCTAAAGATTTAATGTGTGGATCCAATGGTTCACTGAGAGGAGCATATCATTTTTTATGAGACTTTTTCCCTTGTATGAACTTTTTATTTTCTTTTAGGTTTGGAATTTTGTTGTGCCTTCTTTTTTTCATGTATTTCCTTCCTTCTCATTTTACAGGCAGCTGAGATGCTTGCAAAGGAAGGAATTAGTGCTGAGGTAAACTGATAGCAGAAAGAGTGAAATGCCTTTAAAAAGATTGAATCTAGGGAAAGGCCTAATACTCTTGTTAATTCAGGTGATAAATTTGCGCTGTATTAGGCCACTTGATAGGCCCACAATCAACACTTCTGTTAGGAAAACTAGCAGATTGGTGACTGTTGAAGAAGGTTTTCCTCAGCATGGTGTTGGCGCCGAAATATGGTCTATCTTCTTTCTTCTAAGTTTATTATGCTTGTGGTTTGGTTACTTAGGCTCCGTGGATGCTAACATATGTTGCTTTTTCTTCAAACAGTGCATCTGTTGTTGAAGAAAGCTTTGAGTATCTTGATGCGCCAGTGGAGAGAATTGCTGGAGCTGATGTACCCATGCCCTATGCACCCAATCTTGAAAGAATGGCAGTCCCACAGGTTCAGTGCTTTTGTCTTGATTCTTCTAGTTGTAGCTGGTGCATTAATTTGGAGGTGTCCTTGTATGCATGTTGCATGTCGTCTGTTACACCATTTGGTTGAGCCCACAGTGGCAGAAAATGGACAGATACTTTGATGCTGCAGTGTATGATACATGCACTTGTTTCTTTGACAATTTTTCCTTCTTTTCATTGCTTTTTGAGGGCTGATGCTTTATGTGTCAAGCTTGTTATGCTACATACCATGGGCATACCAAGAAATATTTGTTTATTTAGTTTTTGTGGTCTTGGCTTCCGCAGGTTGAAGATATTGTCCATGCAGCAAAGAGAGCTTGCTACAGGTCTTTACCAATGGCTGCCACTGCTTAATCATCAGGATTCATTCTAAGTAAGAAGCCAGAGAAACATTTAAAATTAGGTTAGTTTGTTGCTGGCTATGTACACTTATCTCCTTTTTATTTATTATCTTTGTGGAGAGGCATCCACATTGGTCACCTTTTTTTAATATTTGGATTAAAGTGTGTTATATTAGGATATCAGTTTTCTGATACAGAAGTGATGCAATTTTTTTCAGGAATTGAAGAGTGTACATTTTTCCCTCTCTGATTGTCGCTGGGCAGGAAGATCTTGTTGAATAATGGGGAGAGTGTTTGATCACAGATATTTTGTGGCTTTTTTGGTTAGATTTCCCTAAATGACTTGAACCTTTCTTATATATATGCTACTCCACAATTTGGAAAGGTCATCTTCAAATACTATGTGGTTCAATTTATCTCCATTAACAGCATGATTGATCTATTAACTTATAGTCCGTTTTTTTCTTTTATGTTTTTAGAACAGTATCTTGCCATAAATTGTTGAGTGAAGTGGGGATGAGTACTAATACGTATGTCATAGAATGCATTGGGAAAGCTGGCCTGTTTTTCACTTCTTCTGTGGGGAATTCATGTCATTTGAAGGAAGGGGCAGCCCCAATCGTTGCTTAAATGTAGAGAAAACTGATATAGCTTCCGGGTACTTGTGTCCATATACCTGACTGTGAGTTGCTTAACAACCTAGCATACCTTCAATTTAGGTATTTTGTGGGAAAATATTGTTATTGAGTTTAGAATCGATCCTTGGAATTCTTTGATGATAAAACGAATCCAAAATGTTGTAATTGGTTGTGTTCATTCATCCGTTGCAATCAGAAATTCAATCGGAGGATTACGGCCCAAACAAAAAGCCGCAACCATGTTTCTACATACAAAAATAGAAAAGGGGAGCACTAAGTTTGTGTCTGAGTGAATGATGTTGGAGTTGCTCGTTCCCTGAGCGGCGTCGCCGACGATGAGATAAATTCTCGGACTTTCTCCATTCGGCCCGAGAAGCCTATGCACGCCTTCAATTCAATTTTAGACATAAAATTCTCGACGTGTTGATTATTGTATGTGACAAAAGTATAAAAAATAGTAAATATGGGGATTTTTCTTTTGTAATTATATTAATTATTGAGCAAAATAAAAGCCAAGCTGATTTGTTTACGGTGATCTTTCAAATTTCTTTGTGATTGTGACGGGTTAGATCGTGGCAATTGCAGTTGTTGGTTACCCTTTGTAAAGAAATAATTATGTATTTCTTTTAAACATCTCAACAATTATAAAATGAAAAGGCAAAGAGAAATGGCGGGAGTGGCTACGTTCGGGAGTCGTGACGTCACCAGAGACAGACAGAGGGATGCGTTTATGGATTTGGAGCGTTGCAGAAAGATACGCCCCCTCCATTTTCGGCGAAAAAATCAACAGGAAAAAAAATTTTGAAAATTTGGATTTTGATTATTCATCTCACTCTTGAGAAAAGATTGGAAAATTGAGAGAGAGAGAGAGAGAGAGGAAATGAAAACTTGTCGGAGAAAATTACTTGGCAGACATGGGGGATCACATGGACCGAAGAGATCTTGGCTCTTTGGCTCAGGCTTCCCTGGTCCGCACATTTCTTCTCTCTGTCTCCCTCTGCGCTTATTCATTCCTACCAGTTTTTAGCTTTTGCCATTTCTGATAGTGTGCTCCTGTTTCTAGATTTTGATTGACAGGCAAAGGAAAGGTGGGCATCAATTTTGTCAGTTAGAAGTTTGTAGGGGATAATTTGCTTATGAACTTGGCAACTCGCTCTTTGAGCATACAAGATTTCTTGTCATGGGAAACAGGGCGCTGCTGTTCTGTACTTAGTAATTTTGTATATTTGTTTGTCCATTATTTTGTCCCATCAGACCGGCGAGCATGCCTTCACTAAATCTACATTTGGTAGCCCAAATGGTAATTTGACATGTCGGTACTGATTGATATTTCGGATTTGGCCACACAGGCATGATTATGGAATTCTAGACAACAAACTAGTTTAAGATTGGATTTCCTCTTTTTAATGGTCGAGCAGCTTCTCTTACATTAAGTGAAACACTGTTACACTGTGGTAGTGGGGTAAAAGTGACCGCCAACCCTGTAGACTTCTAATAAAATTAGGACTTTCTGGTGCAACTCTGCAGCCACTACTAGTCCACCCGTAATGTAAGCAAAGATAAGGTCTTGACGGCTTCTTTATATGGTCTTGACGGGTTCCCCTGTCTTTTTTCATTTGTTCTCATTCACAACTTCCTCTCAGATCATATCTCACAAACCCCATCAGTTCTGGTCCTTCCAGTCTCGGGTTATTCACAAAACTGCTTTCAAACAACCACGAACCAAAGATAGGGTTATGACATTCAATAAAATAAACAAAATCAATATTTGACGCGTTAAGAAATGACTCACCTCTCCTCAGTGAACTTGGAGAACGAACCTGATGTTGGTATAGTGCCACATAAATCGTTGTTTGACACGTTACTGCGCATGGAGGTCAACGTAATAAAGGCAAAGAGCGGTGGAAAGTAAAGGTCCTTTTCGTGATAGAACAGAAGAGAGGACTTACATGATCTTAAGATTTGCCAATTTGGTAAGTTCTCTTGGCATTCTTCCAGTCAGACTGTTGTCGTTCAGTCTCCTGCGTGGACATTCCGTGACCCATCAGCCAAAGCAGAGCCATAGCAAATGCGTTACAATTAAAATTGCCATTAATGACCGATCGATCAGAATGCTTACAGGAATTTGAGGTTGGAGAGCTTGGAAAGAGAAGAGGGGATGGGCCCAGTGAGGTTATTGTGGTACAGGTCCAAACTCAAAAGGCTCTTCAGTCTTCCAAGTTCCTCTGGGATAAGACCCACCAGATCATTCATGTACAGTTCCCTTTACAATCAACAGAAGCAAACCGATTCATGCTGCTATAATAAATGTCCCCATCAATTTTATAACAAGTGAAATTCAATTTTACCAAATCCATCAAGACACCCTACGATCAGATGGTGATGGGGGGCCGTGGGTTAGGTGGATTTTCACTATCATAAATAAATGTTGTGTTTCAGATAATCAGAATTAACGGATTAAATAAACAAACCCATTTTTTTAAGAGTATCTTAACAGCCATTTCAAAGCATAGTGTTCTTGATCACTACGACATTTGAAGATCAACGCAGAGACAAGAGGATGACGACATGTTGCTAAGAGAAAACCTTCGCCAGAAAAGCAGCTAATAAATTTCACTGGCAGAAAATAAAATTGGCGAAAAGCATTTATGCACTTAAATGCTTACAGATACTGCAGATGCTCCAGCTTTCCCAGCGCAGGAACTAATCCGCCCGACAATTTTGCATTTCCAAGGTCTCTGCACACATCAGTATTATACACCCACTGATGGAGGCTTCGATATGGACAAAAACAATGAATATCGTATAGTAAATGGTTATTAATGGCAGACAACACGATACAACATACAAACGTCGATCCCAAATGAAGAGAATTTAATACTGCAGTGACTCTGCATTCCTATTAAAAATCTATTCATGATCTTACACAAGCCGCCCTCCTCAGCCTGGTATGTCCATGGTTTTCTTTATTTTGCTTCTGTCATTTCCGGTTAATTGGCCAAACACAAGGATCACATACTGTCTCTTCCAAGATCACTCTGTAACATTGCGCGCGCGCGCACCGACAATAGCTATGGAAAAAAAGAGTAAAATGGGAAAAAGAACATATGTGGGATAGGCTTACAGTCTGGTAACCCGATTGTCAGCATCACAGGTGACATGAAACCAAGTACATGGATCCACCAAGGTCGGATCCCAGCTCTCGAGAACACGCGCTGGGTCCTTGACTGTTTTCCTCAACGCGTACAGAGCATCTCCTGTTGTCATCATGTATGCAGAAAAAAGGAAAAGACCCCATCAAAAATCAGTCCATCAATATTAATCCAAGCTTTTTTATTTTTATTTTATTTTTTGACAAAATATCACACCTTACCTCCTTTCTGCATAATGAATCAATTAATTAATTACCTTCTATGTTTGCCTTTGCTGGTGGTATGAAGATTGATGATAGAAGGACAAAAACAGGCAGATGAAACAGAGTGAAGGCTGCCATTAAGGTGCTATTTTCTTTTCCAGAGTGCTGTTTTTGAATGCCTGGAGACTCGAGTATAAAGCCTAGATGCTTATAGCACCGGTGGAGACTCGGAGAGACAGAGATAAAGAGAGAGTATGGACCGAAAAAGAAAAAATACAAAGAAAACGAGAGAGAGAGAGAGTGTGCGCGCGTGTTTTGTTGGTCTGAAGAATAAACGCGTTCGTTGGGGGGAATTTATAGAGCCCAGCACGATTGTATGGAGCACACGAGTGAGTGACAAAACATTATTTGGTTTCTAAAAAAGAAAATTGTAACCTAAAAATTATTTTTCGACATATATGTATCCAATAAACTAGAAAGGGAACGGGGGAATCAATTATATTTGTGTATATATATATATATATATATATATATATATGTGAGAAGAGTTCGAAGATCGAATCGAACTCAGTGTCAGAACTGACACGGAGCTTACTTGGAAACAGTCCTACCAAGAATACCCATGCATGGCTAAGGTCCCAAGATGTTTGTCCAAGTTTGTGTGTACCAACAAACGCATCAATTACTTGGATTGATGTCCGGATAGCATTGTTACTTTTGGTACGAGATTGATAAAAGAGAATAGCCACATCCTTGACACTCTACGTTCGCATGCGCACGGTGGATACAATGTTAAATTGTATTTTCCCTACTCGTTTGTTTCATAGACAAAGCTTAGCAAAACACTCGGGTATGAAGTCTCTGCTCTGTACCGTCCGTGCTAGTTACTAATTATCCTTAAACAAATTCTCCAACGAATTGGACCCCTTTGTCCCATTACTTGGACCGTTGACTCCTGTATTTGGACTTTTCATTCACCATGTTCATATTTTTACGCCCCTAAGATATAAATTCGAAAATCAGCACCATGACCTATACTCGAAGAACTGTCCACCTATTATATTCCGCGTAGCGGATTCGCCATTACTGTTCATTAGTCTATTGAGAAAAGGGTAGTTTTTTAGAGATCGCCACTGATTTAAGAAGTTCACAGAGTAGGACACAGATTGAAGTGGAGGAGAGGAGTGTGACCCGTCCAGGCCCTAGAGGTGAAAATGACAATTGAGACAGCGCTTCTCCTTCAAACTAGAATCACTTTAAACACACACACACACGCACACGTATATACATATATGTTAAAATGGAGTTGTTGCTCGTCGACCCTTGTGATTATGAAACAAGTGGTTAATTCGGTACACCCACCATGCCATTTTAAATATTTTTGAAGCCACAATTGCTCGAAGGCATATTTTTAAAGAAGACAACAGAAGGGCAAAAAAAAAAAAAAAAAAATGGTGGGTATCGGGTCTGATGAGACCACAGAAAATGTTTTTAATGTTTGACGAGGGTCAAATAGGATAAACGAGAATATTTTTTGAGACTGTAACGTGTCGGCTTCAGATTTACGATAATGTTCCACCTTAGAGGATTAATATTTTAATTATATGCACGTTCGACATAGAAAACAATGGTGTTTCTGAGCATCTCTAGAGCTTAATTTAAAACCTAGCTAGCTAGATGCGGCCAGGTCTAAGCAAAGCCACACAGACGTTAGACAAATACTATTATTTGGGAATCTCATCGTGACCACCAGCAACACAACATGTTGATTGAGCATAAATAGATTTTTTTTGATAAAAAAATAAAAATAAATTCATTCACAAATTACAAAATTTAAAATTTAATTCTTAATTTTTACAAACTAAAATTAAAAAAAAAAAAAAAACCTCAAATAAAAAATATTTAGGTTTAAAGATGTCTTGAGTACCATCATTAATAAACAACTTAAAACTCCTCCACACCCTACGATTTGCTTCGATGCGCCCCCAGAGTGCCCCAGTTAAAAGAAGCATCAGTGAATGTGATTCGACCCTGTTGAGAGATACGACATCTCGAATTGTCCTCCCCATTATTATTCACTGAACTTTTATCTTCTGTTTTTTTTTTTTTTACCAAACATTGTCTAAATGAAAGCTGACCAATAACGGAAAAGTTGGACAACTATAGGCAAGCCGAGAATCAAGTTATTTAAATTAATGTTTATCAAAGAACATCTAATTTTTTAACATTTTAGTGTCTCCTTTTAGAAATTTTAAACTTAAATTTTAGAATGCTTGTAAGATTTATATATCATACAAATACTTTTATATACAAAATACAATTTCATTTTCATGAGTTGAAGCCCCAATATTAGCTGTTCGAACCAAAAATAAATAAATAAAAATGAAGTAAATATATTTAAATAGATACATGGTAAGTACAAAAGATATGAATTAATACTTTTTTTGACATGAATAAATAAATTTTAAAATTAAAAAATTACCTTCTTTTAGTTATCATGTGATCATTGAGTATAACTACACACACATATATATATATATATATTTAAAGGGTAAAAATAGTATTCATTCAATTTGTTTGTTTTTTACCCTTTGTCTTGACGTGGTTGGACACAGACGGAGCAGGCCTCGGGTCCAACCCATGCAAATGGGACACGATTTTAAAAGGCATAGATCCTGGCGGATTGGAACAGGCCCACTAGATGAGACAGAAAAGTGAATGAGATTATCGGCATGTGAGGCTCGTCTTTTGAAGTTTCACATAATGCTTGGGATGGCCCGTTATGGGTCAATTTTGACTTCTCAGAGTTGATGTGCCTGCGCAAAAGTCCTTCTTTTTCGCGGTTTAAACTTTGGATTATATCGATAGACATCTACGATTTATGTTGTCCTCTTAAAAGGAGTGAAATGAATTAGCCAAGCACTAACGCAACATCTTTTTATTTCTCTTTTTAACCTTCATGATAGAATCGCAAGAAGTCGAAGCAAGTGTTAAAAGATTTTCCTGTTCTCTCGTTGCTTCCTCAGAGAGGGAAAAAAAAAAAAAGAAAAAGCTTTCCATACGGACCATCGAGTTCATAATCACTGCCGCACGAATTGCCCCTTTCGATGTCCCCCATTGTCCCTTCTCAACTACTACGAGAAGCTTGATTTAGCAGTGAATGTTTGACCATTGACCTCTCAAAAGTTCTTGCTTAAAATTTGGTATGTGCTGCCGATTCATTTCCGGTGGCTTGGACCCCAATCAAAACCAGCTACTTTTAGTAAGAATCCTAGAGATTTCCGTGACAATATATGTCAATCTTCCCAGCAAGCAGAAGAAAGTAATCACTGTAACTAAAAGAAAGTAATTAATTTACAGTGAGATTGGCCTCAAGTCCAGCTAGAACTGAGGACAGGTGTGTAAGAGCTGAATACGACGTGATAAGTTTGACGGGAATAGTTTTGGTCAAAAAATAGAGTATCTGTTTAATTAGGCTGAGGCAGTTCAGTTTTGTTTGGTTTTACTTTTGATGATAATGCGTGCCAGTCCAGTTCCAGCCATCTTGAAATTCAATCTGCTTTTAATATATGGGTGTGTCAGCCTAAAGTGGCTTTGCTGCTGTTATTTGGCGGGTCAAATTCAAAAAGAAGCCGGCTCGGATGTAGATCAAAGTCATTATGAAAAGCCTAGAAGGCCACTTGAGTTGAGAATGCAATTTTATCATGCCACGATTCGAATCATCCTACTCTTAAAATAGATATTACATTGAAATTTGAATGGTTTTAAACATAGACAAGATATTGTTTATTAAAAATAACAAAAACAAAATTAACTTTATGCAATCTCAATGCCGATGCTTTGCATCCCCATCACGTACTGATTCTACCCACCGTCGCCTCCACTAGGATAACGTCACGAAAGAGCCATAGCATCAAATAAAAATGTGCTTCGGTGGGTGGATGGGTGGGCAAATGGGGACGGTCATGCCACAGTTGGGCGTGCGCGCGCGCGCGAGAGAGATGAGATTAAATGCCAAGAAACAAGGAACACAGAAATATGATTGCTTTCGGAGCAATGTTGGGAGCCATTTACAGTCAAATTAAAGCAGGGGAGCTCCGTCTGAACCTAGAATTCAAACGTAAGGAACCTCGCTAGCCTTCACAAAACGACCTTTTACTCGCTTCCTGGTATCAGCTCTCGCCTTTCTCGATTCGTATCGTATGTGCTTATCATATCTGCCGAAAACAAACTTTGAACTGTTCATACTACACAACTTGACAAGCCAGCAGAGGGATAATTTAAATAGCAGAATACAGCACACCTTCGAGATTTTTTCTTCTCCTTGTACCGCTGCATGGCATGCCCTCTCTTCTGTGCAGGCAGCTCCATATCAGCCTTCTTTGCCGCTGCCAATCCCATGCTGTCACTCACTATAATAGCCGGTTCCAAGAATTGGGTGCCTTTAGGGCCACCAGAGCCTTTAGGTTTACCAAGATTTAAGCCCGGTGATCGCCTTGCCACACGTAGGTTGTTGCTTTCAGATGTTGCTGGACCTTGGCCGGCAGTCGGGTTATGCGAGTTGTTCTGCGAATTTGTTCAGAAAAGATACAACTTCATAATTCATTAAACCCTCGCGTTTTTCGTAGTTTAAACCTGGGCATAAAAGGTCTCGTGTAAATTATTAGCAACGTACACAAGGATAAACTTATGCCACTTGACACCCATCTGAGTTTGTCAAGCCAAACAACCAATTCGAGATGAATCTCTCTACTGTTTGATTTAAAATAGCCGACCGTCATGGGTCAAAATTTGGGGCATATTGTCCGGTGCATTCTTTTGGAGCCATGGGGCTGCTGTTAGGAGCGAATGGCAGGCAGCATTTTTTTTATATAGAGTTACAATTGTGAAAATGAACTTCAGACATTTTGTCATTTGCACTAGTGTCTGGCAATTCATCACAACGTCGCAGCTTCGGTTTCCTTATCTATGTGGTAGAGCAATCAGTAAGGAAAGAAATCAAAAGGAAGATTGCGTATTGCACAATGGCAGAAGTAGAAATAAGAACTTACATCAAATGATATCACAGCCTCATCTGCAATAGTGCCGTTCCTTGGGAACACATCTTCCAAAACTTTTGCATTCAGTGATAATGTTTCTCCAATAAATTCGTCAACACTGTTCATCGGGAACCCTGAATTGTTTGAACCATATGAATTTTCTAATTCCCCGTCTCCATCGTGAGTCCTCAACTGACCTAAATGAAAATCCCATATCTGCAAGAAAGTGTATTGGCAAGCGATGATATCCCATCTACGGTCAAGTTCATGCAAGACAATGACACGGTGGACCAAATAGACAAAAGAAAGGTAGAAGGAAACCCAAAAAAGAAACTTTCAAAATGGCAAGTAGAAGATACGAAGGACGCCAGGTTGCCGTTGATAAGAAATGCAATATTGGGGGGTGATGCTAGCATTTTTTTTTTTAATTATCAACTTGCAAAAATCAGCGAGTTAAGAAATACAACCCACGATGACTTTGACCTTGAAAAGTGAATAGGAAGAACTCCCAAAATAATTAATGACATTCATTTACTCTGCCTGCAAATGTTTAGATCCACATCAGTCAGGTTGCGCTTGCATAGCGCTCTATAACTTAACTCATTATTATTATTATTTTGAAGAACGAATTTGAAAACGCCACCTGAGTACCCTGTTTACTGGCATTAGTGTTCCAAAGCACATCGCCCCAGGAAGCCCAATCTCTCGGCTTAGGATCTGGCTGCGACGGCAACCTAAGCAAAGACACGTGTTGCTCCTCCACATCCCCTTGCCAAGTGCTCCAACTCGGCGTTCGCGAACCCCGTACCATATTCTCTCCGCCACCACCCTCACCAGTGGCCATCAAATCTCTCTTGTACAATTCCGCCAGTTGTTTGTGCAGCACCTGCTTGTGCTTCCCGCGGTTCGGGTTCAGCTGCTGCCTCCTCGAAACCGACAGTCTCTCTCCAATGCTCACATTTCCATTCCCGGCTTCTATCCCTTTGTCGTTGGGCACCATTATTAAGTCTTGAAAACTCGCTTCACTCCCCGATTTATAGCCCCAGGGATCTATTTGCATCATCCAGCTCGGGGCGTGGAATCTGCCGCCCCAGTCCTGATCGGATTTTTTGGTATTCAGATCGAATCCCCAGAGAGAAGCGAGCTCCAGCGCTGACGGACAACCGGAGAAGCCCTCGACTGGAGTGCGATCGTGTGAGGCTGACACAGAGCAGCTGCCGTGGGCGTCCCAGTCGCAGTCCTGGCAGAACACCAACTTATCCGTCGCGCAGCGCACCGCCACCGGCTCTGCGCTGCAGTTGTCGCAGATCTGGGAGCGCACGTGCTTCCGGGACAGGACGTTGGCGGAATGCACTTGTTGGTCGCACAACAAGCAGAGCTTCGCCGAGTCGGCTCTGCAGTACAGAACCGCCGTCTGCTGGCTGCAGAAATCGCAGGGCACGCTATCCGGCTGGCGGCTCACCATCTTCACTGAGAGTAACAGAAAGCCTACCGATACGATACGGCACAATTGATGATACTAAGCAAGCTAATTAAAGTTAAAATTAAAAAGACTGTTTTTTTTTTTGGGTTAAATGAAAAAAAAAAAAAAAAAGAAAAAGAAAAATTGGGAGAAAAATAATTAATAGAAGCACTTTTATTTTATTTTATTTTATTTTTTACCACCTTTTGAATAGAGGCACGTGATTTATGAGAGCACAAAAAGAGCCAAGAGTGGAGGGTTGGTCGGCTGTGAATTTGTTGACTTCTCTCTCTTCTTCTTCGTAGCACGAAGGTGACGACTCTTAAAAGACGGAACTCAATCTTATTTACCTCAGATAAAAAAAAAAAAAAAAAAAGTCTGTTCTTTTTTTTAATATAGCTTTTTGATGAGCTGGGAATTCCAAGTCAAGACAATCGACCTCTTTTATTTTATAAATACATAGACATGCTAATTAAATATGTTAATTAAACACATTTATATTATTTAATTTTAATTATTAATTACAATTAACACATTATATATTAAATATAAGCAACTTGACATGTTTTTTAATTAATATTGAGTCAATTGCAATTCGTCCATTGAATGAAGCACTGCTACTAGATTGTTGTTCGAGCCGTTGGATCTTGGGAATTTTTGAATGGGGAAGAGTGATTCATCATTAACCATTTTGTTGGTCAGTTGGTCAAAGGAATGAAGGAGCCTCTTGATTACTACTTTCTGTTGCAATTATGGGACTAAAGCCCGTGAGATTAGTAGTAGTTCCAGACTCAATTATGGGACAAGCCCCGTGGGAAGAGGAGAGAGAGAGAGAGAGAGAGAGAGGGAGAGAGAGAGATGGAAGGAGACATTGTCCCATAAAAGGCTTTGATTAATTAATTACGATGTTTGATTAGTTTTAATTTTGTAAGCGGTTTGAAGCTAAATTTAAACCAAGGCAATTTTCCGCATGCCCCACTGGCGGCTCATTTATAAGACCGCTTCCGCTCGCAATTGATTTTTCAAAGAAGAGTGGCTCTCTGGAAAGCTACCGTTTGAAATGTAGCCATTAATGCTATTTGTCTCCTTTCTTATACATCTACTGCTAAAATATTAACAATAATCGTCAAGAGACTTCCTTAATATTGAAATTTGTAATCTCATCTTCAATTACTTGTAATCGGTTGTCCAAAAATTCTGAGTTGAAGAGGAAGAGGATCATCAATTGTAGCGCAATAATTCAGGGGGATCCATGCGTAGTATGGACGATATTAAAAGGCTCCTCCAATGAGGTGTAGTACGACCAAGTGGTGGTCAGAGTTCAAAACTCTGGATTCAGTCAGTCAACGATTTTGCAAACTCCAAACTCTCCGGGAGAGATGCCCGCAACCCAAGGAGCTTGTCAGTAGACGGTAGAAAGTTTAGGATTTTTATGCCCCGGTAGCAAAGTCAAAAATATCAAGGAAGATGATTGTTTATTCATAGATTGTTCAAAATAAAACACGTTGATGTGTCAACATTACTACATTGTTCATTCATCAAATCACATTTCCTTCACCCAAAATGTCTTGGGTCAAAATCGCAAAACGAATTGATTCGTCTAAGCAATGGCTTGATGCTCGAGGATGACATTTTACTAATAATTTAATGATTCTCCTCTAGTCGATTTTGAAGTACCCTGGGTCTTCTTCATGTATTTATTATTATTATTTTGATAGAATAGAACAATTTGCTGTATATATGCTGTATTCTAATGTGATATGCCCCAATCGTTTTCAATGGATAAACAGCATAAGTGTGGGCCGAAAACGATGATCATGGTTCGGTTTGATCATCGTCGGGACCATCAAGAATTTAAAAGAAAAAAATTTTTTTTTTAAAAAAAAAAAACCTCGTGCATTTGATCGAAATTTTAGTTTTTAGTTTTTGTTTTGCTTATTTGAATGGAGCATTGGAGAATAAAGTTCCAGGATGTCATCCGTGACGCCTTCGTCTCTCCTTTTCTCGGCCCACCTAAAATGAACCATCCTAGGAGACAACCTTTTATTTCCCCTGCTTTACCGACGACTTTATTTTCTAGATAGCACTTTGCACTAAACGACGTTTGATATTTCAATGCATAAAATATATCATCAGAAGATGTACGGGATATATATATGGTCTGTAGCGGGCTTTTTTTTTTTTTTTCCCCATAAAGTAATGAACTCAGAGGAAAGTTAATACATTAATAAATAAGTCATCCGAGGTTTAAAAATAATTTTTAAAAATATTTCTAAATTCAATAAAATAAATAAAATTTTTGTTTCGGTTTAAGAAATCTGAAGCCTGATAACAAGAATTGATTGTAAGCTTTTTTTTTTTTTTAATTGAGTTAAAAAGGGTCAGATGAACGCTTGTCTTTGGTTGTTTCTGATAATTGACGGCAAAATGATGGGCTTGAAATTGTTTTGATGGGAGGACGTGGGCACCGCAATTTTCTTTTCGGAACGAGAAAAATGGGTGCATCTATAAGTGGCCCAGAATCGTCGGCTGAACAGAACAGCCATAGTGTCATTTCTGCACAACGATTACAGCCCGCCGGTGCATCTATGGACCAAACTGCCTTAAGTTCTGGACTATTTTGTGTTGGAGTTGTTCCGGTTTGTGTTTCCAGTTATTAGAGCCTGGCCCAATTTAGCGAAGACCCCACCCCCCGAATCGATAGCACCTCCGGGCTGCCATAAGGAAATTTTTGTTTGTTCGTGCGACATAACGAAATCAAATGGACTATAAGCCCTAACGAGGTTGGCCACCATAGCTCTCTTAAAAGAGCTCTTGGGGGGCATTGGTGGGGTTCAAACTCCTCCAAAAAGGAGCAACCGATAAACAAACTAATCCACCGATATATTATCATGCTCTTGTTTTTTTTTTTTTTTTTTTTTAAATAAAAAAAACAAATTCACCCGTTTCTGGACGAGGTATCTCAGGCAAAATCTTCCTGCGGCTTGCAGTTTAGCCATAACACACTTTCCTAATCTGGATCGCATCCCAATGTTTTTCTTTGGTTTACACGTTGTTTGGTCCTAGTTAACGGTTGCTTGTGCCCAAATATAACCATCGCGCTTCAACGGAATAACCTTATCAGCTCTTATGAAACTTGGGAAGTTCAGAGATTACGTGATGAGTTTTACGAAATTTTAGATCCTATCGTGTATTGATTAGTTAAGAATAAAAAGCAGTCTCCGTTGGCTTAAAACAATGTAGTTAATTAGAATTACCTAAAACAAAACAACCAAACTACATATTAACGTGTAGACCCATTCTTATGATTTTCTTCCCTCATGAAAACTGTTTCGACTTTTAACCATGAACAGACCACTGTTATACATTAAAGGGTCATTACACCCAACATAGATTATGCCGTGCAAACTGTAAAAATCCACCACCAAACAAAGTAAATAACAAGAGTTGTTGCAGTAACACTTTGGGATGTTCTGCAATGGTTTGAACGGCAAACAGTATACAAAAGCACCATCTGTACCAGACTTCTCAACTAAAATATTTACCACAATCAGCCATCATAATTCATTGCACGAGGAAAATGAAACAGTCGATAAAAGCAGAGTATAAAGGTTATGTTCGGTGTGGATCTTAGCAAGGGACAATACAATTAACCCATATTGTATGATGCAGGCAGTGCAAAGCTCTCTTGTGTCCATTGAGGAGGATCCACTACCAAACAAGGATCTGATTTCTCGAAGTCCGCAACCTAAAACCAAACAACAGTGAATACAATGATATATCAAAATCTCTGGATACAATGAGTAAGGCCAAAAAGGAAAGAAAAGTGATGACATTGTCTTACCTTTTCTTTGCAGTTCGGGCAATAGTGATACTTGTGCCAAAGGCAGTCCATTGATGGGCAAAGGAAGCAAAAACCAAGCATGAAGGGCATCATGCAGCCAACAACTGCTGCTAAACTGGGCTTTGACCTGTGTTGCACATAAAATGTCAAGATTTAATGAAAAGAATATCAAGCTAAGGGAAGAAGGAAAAAGAGAAGCACTACAAACAAGAAAACAGAGAAAATAGTTTTAATGAAGAGGTCTGAGTTATTACTATCAGGCAGGCTACAATGCTAAATTAAAGTGTTTAATAACTCCTCCTATATATACATTTTCCACTAAGCATATCTACAACAATCTGTTTTGCAATGGTAGGAATCACATCTAACACAAAGCTAAAATAATCTGAGCTTGCCTCTGTCATCTGGCTTCATTCTCTACCTAATAACAAATACAAAACCTTTGACATTAGTAGTTGCCACATACATCAATAAAAACTACAATAAAACCCTAGTCCCATTTTGAATTGTCATATATAAATCTTTTCTCAACATTATGTTCTATTCTAAACTAAGTTTGATGTAATATCTGAATGTTTTAAATCTTTCTTACCCAAAAATTTCCAGGTAACATGTGTGGTCCTCTCTCTTTCCTCTCAGCATACCTCCAATCAATTCTACACCTACGAATATTTTCATTTCCAATTCTATCCCTCGTAAAATGATCGCAATACGGTACATGTTTATATATCAACAACTGAATAACAATAACCTCAAGCCTTCTAACAAGGCAATGTCACAACCCAGAATCTAAATTTTACACGATGGGCATTTCAACACCCACTGGTCAAACTAACTTCCTATAATTCATGAATGATCTCAAAATAAATCTGAGTTGCTGCAAACAAAAATAAAATAAAATAAGATAAGATCAACGTAGTAGTACAACACAGTACTCACAATTCCAGGTAAACGCTATAAATCCCGCAGATCATCAACAAAACCAAACACTGGCCGATTGACTAAATTTACATTAAAAAGGAAAAAAAAAAAAAAAACAGCCAGAAGAATTGATAACACGAGGCTGGCTACCAGGTGTGGAAAGAGAAGGTAAAAGTACCTAACGACGGTGACCGTGGAAGCACCACAAAAAACGCAGTTAAAAGGAGCAGGAGTGTCCCTGTACATGGTCTGCTGAATCGGAACCCCCTTCGGATTGCCGAAAATGGCGTTCGGCGGAATGGCTCCGGCTTGATACGGGTTCTGCCCGACATGGTAAGGAACCCCAACGGCGGGTTCGTCCTTCTGCCCCATATTATTATTTCCTCAGAAACCAACCTTCGTTTGGAAACTAGCTGTGGATCCGATCGGTACCTATCTCCACGAATGGCTTTGTTTGGCAGGCGAAGAGGCGTCTCGGCCAATTTATTTGGAAAATTAAAATTTTTCTAGATGATGGACTGCGGCAACTACCACGCAATCGCCTGCTTCCTTCGTCATTTCCGTCCACGATGATGACCCATTCATACGAACACGTTTGATCTTTCGAACGGGACTCTTCTCGAATGATGCATTTTATTGCTAAAATATTGATTGATCGATTGATTTATTTATTTGAAGAAAAAATTATTTAAAATACGAATAGTATGCCCGAGGAATTACTTTTAAATGTTCGATTTTTTTTAATATTTTTTATATTATTTATTAATTAAAATAATTAAATAAATAAAATAAGATAATTATTAGTCAACTGCAAATTCTATTCTTGTAACTAAAATTTTACTTTCATGCATATACCTGTTTTTTTTAACAATTTTTCCCTTAGCTTTATTATTAAGAACAAGAAAAAAATAAAAATAAAAATTGATATGGTCCCGTTCTTGGGAGTGGGTATTAGCCCAAAAAGAAAAAACAAATTTCACAAGTGGAGTGGGTATTTTAAGGCCGTGTAATACTGAATTCTAATCAAAGCCAATCAATTGGGCTTCAAAATTGGTTCGGGTGGCGGTCTGGGCCTACCTGGGAGGTTCATGGTCCGTCCTCTGTTTCAAATTCCGCCCTTCGCTACAAAAATGGTGAAATACGTTTCTATAGTTGATGTTAATTATTTTTTTTTTTTAAAAAAAAGAGATAAATCCTATATTTGTCGCATGAACTCCTAATTTAAGGTTTAAAAATTCGACTTCTAATTTTTACAAACCACCAAAAAAAATAAATAAAAAATAAATAAATTATATATTTGTATACTAAGAAAGGTCCATCTAACGGTGGAAAATGGAATCGCAATAGAGCAGGTGTATAAAAATGTGCATGTGTGGATTAATAAAATAGAACCCCGTAAACAAACAGCGCATAAGCCTTTAGATATTTAGGGGACGGACAAGCAGTTATGTCAGGTAAGTGGTTGTGCCAATACCAATAAAGAATAAGTAGTTATTATCAATTGTTAAATTAAAAATATAGTTTGGGATGAACTAACTAAGACGGAGAAAGAAAGCGCGCCGATGCCACTCGCAAGAATGTGCATGTTGATATGTGTTCCCTTCCCTTGTCTTTGGGCCAAAACTGCAGGGAATCAAAACAAACAATGAAAGAGCACTTTTTTTTTTTTTTTTTTTTTTTAATTTTTAAAATACGAAAAACAACCCAATTATGGAAGAAAATTAGCTTAAGTTTGAATTTAGATTAGTTGGTGTGGGAAGAAAAGTTGTTTCAAAATTATTTATCAATGACTATTATTTACTTTCAATTGTTCTGTCGTCAATTATAATGAGTCATAAACCATAAATCACTAGGATTTAGACCAACGAAATAACCGCTGAAGCTTTTAACATTACACAAGTAAATTATTACCTTTGACAAAAAAAGAAAGGCAGAAAAAAGACTTTGTAATTAAAAAGAAAATATGAAGCTGCCGTGAGCCCATGACCGGTCATACATCCCAAGAGCTCCAGCTTGTAAAGGCCGACCAGAAGGGAATATTAGTGCAGAGTGCAGACATAGCGAGAGAGAGAGAGAGAGAGAGAGAGAGATTGTGTCAGTGTCTGACAGGAGTTCAGAATAGATTCCACAACAGGAATAATCCGATTGTAAATGGGGCCTTTCTATTGTAGTATTCACAAAACGAGAGTGCCCCAGCCCCGGCCAGCCATCTCGTGAACCTTTACATTTTCTTTTTGAAGTTTTAGAAGAATATTGTGACACACACAGACACACACACACACGTAGCATTATCAATTTAATTCGATTGCAGTATGCATTACTTTACTGATAATTCTTATGTGACTGTAATCTCTATATATGATGTCTCGTGGCGCAGGCGTCTCCCCCAAGACATTCGGCCTGGCGACTCTTACTTGCATGCTTGTCCATTTCCCCTTGTTCGTTTTGTTATTCTTTTGAAATTGTCTTTCAAAACGATTTCAGAATCAAAAACGACCACTCTCATCCAAGTCCCCGTCACCTCCTTGAAATAAATTCCATGCCTTGTTTTTAAATATCTTCGTTGGATCTTTTAAGATTCATTGTAGAAAATATTGCCTAATTTCCAATTTTTGTTGGAATGGATATGCAAATCAATAATCATTTTTTTTTTAATATAAATTGAGGAGTTATAAGCTGAACATTTGACCACATTAACCTACGCTGTTATGTTGATATAAAATTACTGGAAAAAATGGCACGCTGTACAGCAGCCGTGCCAATTATTGAATAAAGAAACATAGAGTGTTTAAGAAAAACAGAAATAGATCGTTAAAATCATGTATCTGTCTAGGAATTCCTGAGGTCAGTTTTGTATTGTGCCAATTATGGCTCGAGTTGCCAAAATTCGTTAACATGGTTTAGCTTTTTCTTCTTTTGTGAGCATATTATCATTGTCATTGTTTCTATAGTTCTATGCATGCCGTAATATTCGAACAAGGAAAGGCTCGACAATATTCGTTGACTTTAATTCTCAACACATTTTTTCAAAAAAAAAAAAAAAATAAATAGAGTCAATATTTTGCAAAAATTGAATGGAGTTAAGATTTTAAACCCTAATCTCCATAAGAGATTTGCTATTGTAATCAATTAAATTAAGCCTGGTTGGAATTAGTTCCAACATTAGTTATATCAGAATAATAGTCAAGGATCCATAATGTTATTGAATAGGTCAACTTTCATATTTATTTAGAATTTACTTAATATATTGGAGGAAAATAGATATAGGAATTTAATGTTTATTGATAGTTAAGGAAATTGAGATTAGTTGGATGACTAATTGAGTTGGGATTGCTTGGTGATTGTTTTCTTTCAGTTTCAGATTTATATTATCATATATAGACATGCTTTGAAATATGACAAAACTATAACAATTATCCGACCGGGTTGACTAACTAAACTTTTTTTTTTTTCTTTATCCAACTATAATTTATTTATTTTGATTGTACGCAAAACTTCTTTATTCTTAAGCAGTTGTTAATCCTTCAGCCTGGGAAAATTGAGCTTAAAACCCTCTCCCATGAATTTAGCTTCTTGAAGGAAAAATGTTGAACTGCCAAGGCCAAATGATTAGGAACTTCAATAAAATCATATACGAAGCTAAAAGGGTGTCAATTGATTGAGGAACCATTAACAGGTTGAAGAGCACAAGGGTTGAAAACATAACTAACAGGTTGTCATTTGCTTGTACATAAAAGGCATTTTTTAGACATCCTCCTTAAAATAAAAGATTTTTATTTTTTTTTTTCATCGCACTTAAAAATCAAAGATTATGAACTTGTCAAAGCGCACACACATATGAAATACGCTTTTTTCAATAATTTATTTGTTAAGTAATTTTTTTTTTTTTTAAAGAAAAAGAAGAAGAAGAATGCAAGTTCGAAGATACTGTAAAAGAGGGCAAAGCAACCCAATTCAAACTCACATTGCTAAGAAGAATGACGAGGGAAGTGAGAATCAAGCTCTCAATATTCCCAAGACTAATGCTTTTGTGGCCAACCAGACTAGCCTGGTTGGTTCACATATGACACACATATGGAAAAACAAGGTTGACATTTCATATTCACGACTCTTGTGGGCATAGGATAATAGAAACCTTTGCCATATTGTACACTAGCTCTTAGTTCCTGACCAAGGAAGGAACGTCCCGTGGCGCCCCCCCGCTCTCTCCCCAACAAAAGGGAAAAAGAAAAAGGTGCAAGTGCCACTAAGGTTTGTATTGTTTCTTAATTTAATCAAAGCCCACAGAAGGGAAGAACTGTCAAAGAAAGTTCCGGCATTCTTGTTGGCAATCGCGTTTTTGCCGGATCTTTGAAATTCTTCTTGAGTTTGAAGCAAACACGAACGTACGAGAACAACATTTCCCAAGCCTTGTGTATCACGCGACTCTCCGGCCGCGCGTGCGATTTCAAGTCCAAAATACGGTAAATCGGAAAATGTATTTCATGTGAGACAAAATGCATCCCAGTGGTTCTTCAGGCACAGGGACCCACAGTTTGTACAATATTCCCACGCGCATTCACATTGCGTGGGATTTGGGGCCTGCTATCCGTAGAGAATCGCTCGTCTCAACTCATCTCATCTCATCTCATGTTTTTTTTTTTTTATTCTGTTTTTTAATTCCCTTCAACAACTCAGCCCCTAATCTAATCTCTCTTCTTTTCTCTCTAACCTTCCTTATATTTATCTCTATATTTCCTTTATTGTAGGGTTAAATATCATTTCTTGATTGTTGAGCTCGGAGGGTTTTTCTTTCTTAATTAAATTTTTTTAATGATCTGTTAGAGAAGAGGAAGAAGAAGAAGAAGAAGAAGAAGAAGAAATGACAGCACCAAACATGGCCACAATAACTGAATCTCTGGAGAGATTACTCCAGAACTGCTCTCTAAATCAACACCAGCACCACGGAACAAGCGATGTTTTAGGCGGTGGAGAAGGAGTGGTAGAGAGGTCTTCGAGCTCAGATGAGGCAGATGTACCGCCAGGGCAGAATCAGCTACCGAACAACTCTGACAGAACATTGGAGCTTAATTCTCATCTCTCTCTTCCTTGCCATTGGGAACAATGCCTCGATTTAAAGGTTAGAGCTTTTAATGAGAACAACAGGGTGATATGAGAACCCCTTTTGGGATTTTAAGTCCTTTTCGTCTTTTGCAGTTGCAATAAATGTAGATCTTGTATGCTTCAATTTTTACTTGATTTTCTTTTTGTTTTTTTTTTTGTTTCTCGGATGGTATATATGAGGCTCTTCTTATTCTCTTTCATTTTTCTGTGTTTTCCGTTTTTTCACTGTCTTGTCTTTAATCCTCTATGGTTTTTCTTCGTGTCTTCTCCCACATACGCCTTCGGAGTTCAGATTCTCCAGAAATGGACATCAACAGCCCCACACCCCCTCCCAAAAATTTAAAAAAAAAAAAAAAAACCTTCGAAGGAATTTGATCAGTCTTTAATCTCCATGACTCTCGTACAGGCTTTTCATTTTCTTGTTGGTTTTCCATATTCTAGGGAGGTGGACGGAGATCATTTTCATTTTTCAGAGTCGAGTTGACTGACCCACCAAATAAATTATGTTGCTTCGAGTTGTAGTTTTTTTAGGGTTTGATTTTCTTTTGCATCTGGATGAACCCAATTCGTGCCATCATAAGAAATTTTTATTTTTTTCTCTTTCACTGGGATTTACATGTTAATGGCTTTCTTTCACAATGGTCCTTGCTTGTTCTCTTTTTCAACATTCACATTGCAATACATAGAAAAGTGTCCACGGCTTTTATGCTTGTTTATTGGTGTTACTTTTGATGGATGCATTTGCAGACAGGGGAGATTTACTACATAGACTTGAGAAATGGCAGGAAAGCTAGGGAAGACCCGAGGATAGCTCAAGAACACAGTGGAGATTTCCATTCAGAAGACAATAGCTCATATGACAGCGAGGAGTCATCATCGGAATCCTCTCGTTCTTCTTCAAGAGAGCATCACAGGGTGGTTGAGAATGCAGATCATGTCTTGGTTGTGGCCGGTTGCAAGAGCTGCCTTATGTACTTCATGGTCCCCAAACGGGTCGAAGATTGCCCCAAATGCAATGGCCAACTCCTCCACTTTGATAGATCCTGTAATGGCTTTCCATGAACCTGATTTGCGTTTCTTTATATATATATATATATATATTCCTTAATTCCTATAGTTTTTCTTTTCTTTTTTTTTTTCCTCCAAAAAAAAAAAAGAAAAAGAAAAAGAAAAACACCGTGCTTTGAAAGATTTTCATTGTGGAGAGATGATGAAATCTTGACAAATGTAGCTTACTATTGTTATCCCACCGGTTTTTTTCCTCTCCCTCTATTTTGTTTGTTTACGACGATACTTTGATAGAAAAACGTATCACTTTAGTAACTCATTTATCATTTGAATGACAACTCAGAGTCCCGCGAGTGAAACACAGGATTTGAATCTCGATGTTCATTTTAGTCGCAAATCTTAATTTCGTTCTTATTTCAGTTTCTCTTTAATTTTCTCGTATTGTTACCCTGGTTTTGGTTCTTTAGGGCCAAAGAAGAAGAAAGAATAGAATATGTAATGATGATGACAAGATGCCGCGTTTTCAATCAGATTCTAATTCCTTTTTCTGTTATAATTTTCGTTAGGAAATCGACTCTGATGCTCTTTGGAGAAGAGTAATGCGCATGTAATTTTGATTGTTAATGCTCGTCTGCTAATTTCTTGCCGAGAAGTCCAACAACATTCATCACGGTTGCACGTTGGAATCCAATGTTTCATAAACAATGTTATGGTGCATCACACATGCATCAATTTTTTATTTTATATTTTTTTCTGTCTTTTTGATCGTTGTAACTTGAAAACAATGCGTTTTCTTCTTATGTTGAGTCCGTATTACCAAATTATAATTTGTATGAACCTATGCGTGTGTATTCCTGGGTCAAATTAAATGAATGTTGAAATGTTTTCGTTCTTCGATGCACTCAGAAGATTGTAAACCCTGCGCCGGATTAAGGCCACAATTGAACCCAAAACAAAATGATGGATAAGGAAGCAAATCATGTCAAAAGCCATAACTTAGGAATAATTTTCCCAAGCTTTACATGGTTAATTCCCTTCCTTTTATTGATTTATTTATATATATATATATATATATATATATATATATATATATTGAGGTCTGGTATATGTTATAATATCCATGCGATTATCCCTAACTAACATTTTGGTATGATCCATTTCCTGTCACACACAGTAACATCTCGTGAAACATTGAACCAGCGATTGGGCATATAAAATTGTATTAAAGACAACAAATCTTGATTAGACACACCCATTCCCATTTTCGTGGTTTATGACTCGTTATGTCAAATAAAGCCAACAAGCTAATTGGAATGTAAACGGCATGGGGTTGCCATGAGCAATAATTAATTGTTTGATAATTGCCTTTGCATTCAAAGCTTCTGCCTTTTCGAAAGGAAATTAATTTTTATTCTTTCTTAAATCTACGTCTAAGTTAGCGTCTTTTCTATAACGTATCTCTTTCCAATTTTTCTTAGCTTAGCTACGCTCTGGCCAGTAGCGATTAAGTGAGTGCAGACCATTAAGCAAAGCAAATTTCTAAGAGATTGGGGTTTGACGTGACACCATTAACTAAGAAAATTTATAAAAGATTAGGCGGTCCAGCTGCGCATTGTGCCGTGCTTGCTTGTCGGATCCAAGTCTAGTTTAGGCTTTTGTCTTGCAGTCAACCGCTGGCGCAATTAAAAGACTAATAAGATGCATCGATCATGATTGCACTATTGAAAGTTGACGAGTCGCCTAACCCCCCCGCCTTTTTTTTTTTTTTTTTAATATATATATATATTAGTGATGTTGATGTGCTTTCTTTTTTTTTTTTTTTTTCTTGACAAAGCACCTTCAACAGCTTATCCACATTAATTACTTGTAACGTCTTCCGGCGGAAATTAATCGAATTTGATTGACCAAAGTATGTCAATCAAAATAACGACAATAAACAAAATGTTTGGTACAATAAGTAATACCAAATCTTTATTTTGGAGATTTCAATTTTAATATTAAAAAGAATTACTTTTAATATGCAGTTTACATCTCAATAAATTTTTAAATTAAAAAATAAAAATTAAATGAGACATGTGAGAATTACAACAGAGGCTAAAGGGGCCAATTATATTAACTGCAGTGAAAAATATGTTAATTGTTTTTCTAAAAGAAAAATATATTAATTTAACTTTAACCAAAAAAAACTCATTAATTAGTACTTTGCTTTTATCCGGCAACCCTGGCGGTCGGGCCGTAGAAAGCTAAGACTCAGCTGGAAGGGCAAAAATACCCTGCAGTTTTTCCCATCCGGACAGAACGCGGGGCCCGTAGTTACTACCGCTCGACACGTACGATCTTGGAGTTCTGTAACTTTCCAGGTGGATAAGATATACAGCGACCACACAGCCACACAGCGCATAATTAAGAATCCTCTCTCTGCGATTATTTTTTTCGCTTAGGTTTTCTCTCTCCCGTCCCTTCTCTCTTCTATACGAGAATTTCTCTGTTTTTTTATTTCATCTTCTTTTTTTTTTTTTTTTTTGGGTTTTTGGGGGTGAGCTTGTTTGAATGGGGAGACTATATAATCAAGCTTCCCTAGTCAAACATTATTGATTTTTTTTTAATTGTTAATGTAATTGTGGTGTTGTTATTATTATTATTATTAATGTTGTGCAACTATGGAAGTAAACTGCTTGTAGGTAGAAATATCGAATAAGTTAAGCCTTTGCAAGGATTTGGGCAGAAAGTTAAAATTGGCCATATAGATAGCAGTGGTGCAGTAACAGTGCTGCACACGAAGGGGTAAGACAACCCCCTGCAGCTGTCTCCTCTGAGGAAGTGAGGCCCTTCGTCCTGAAAGATTCGATTCACAGACAGACAAATGTGTGTGTGTGTGTGTGTGTGTGAGAGAGAGAGAGAGAGAGAGAGGAGAGAGAGAGAGATGCTTTTTTTAGTAGTTAGTAGAAAAGAAAGAAGAAGAGAGTCACTGCGTGTAGAAAGTACATGGACCTTCTCTGTTACATTTGCTTGACAGAAGGGAATCTAAAACAGTGAGAGTAAGCATTGTCACCAGGTTTAGTTTGCACTGTGCAAGAGATAGATGAACGAAGGGGGTACATACGGCAAGAATGGACTATAAAGCAAAGGCAGCTGGGAGCATCATTTATAGTCTTCTTGAGCCCCGGAAGTTTCTAGTTTATTTTGTCTTACAAGTTAATCAGAAGGTTTTCTTGATTTTCATTACTCAAGTTTATTGTCCATGAGTTTAAACGAAAGAGTTAAAAAAAAAAAGAAAAAAATCGAATGAGCCTACAGAAAGACATTTACTCTACCTATCTTACAAAAATTTCACCCTAAACTGCAATTCCCGACCTTTCTTACACTCTCCATCCACGATTCGAACCCTAATTATTGCACCAAGAACCCACCAAGCACCCTGTCGGTGGTATTCTACATCCACATTAGACTCGCACAATGTCAGGCACACACGCACACAAACACACAACCTTTATGAGGTAACAATTTTTTACTTTTTGCGTGTAATAAATAGAAAGGCAGCCGTGACATCCCACAATCCCACAAATACATTGAGCCTGAGGTAACAATTCTTTTGTAGTGGCATTATGGGAACGATGAAATCTACATATATATATATATATATATATATATATAGATATAGTTTGTCCGTTTCACACATACCCGTCGTTCTTGGAAGCGGCCTTTCTTCAACTTAGCACATTTTTCTTTTTCTACAGTTCACGTTTTGCAGTCTATCTGCATTCTGCAATGCAAACTGTCGTCGCACTACATTTTACCTTGTCCGTTGCATTGTATGGGCGGGAGACACAATATTCTCCATTTTTCTTCTTTGCAAATGTTCGCTCTCTCCTCGGATTGTGTGGGTTGCCCGAGTGAGTTATCGATATTTTGAAAGTCATGGCCATACCGAAGGCAATCGTTGTTGTAGTTGGGTCACTAGAACCTCCAGTGGAACCAAAAATTGCCGACTAGTCATTTCAACAAGCACGTGCTGTTGGGCCAGTTTTGGATCTTTTGAACTTTCGGTCTCACTTGATCACTCCTTTACATGCAGGTCCATGAATCCACCAAGTTCAAAGTCGAACCATTACATTAAATCTCCCGATTTTTTTTTTTTTTTTGTTTTTTTTCCTTTTGTTATTCATTAAATCTAGTTGAATTTTGTATAATGATTTATGTGGTTGCTTAATACATAACTAAGCGCACCTTGTCTTTAAGTAATCTTTCTTCTAATTACTATCCTTTGTCATTCCATTTTGCAATTGAAAAATAGTAATTAGGTACACTTGTTTAATAAATATAATAAATACAATATAATTTATTCAGCGTGAGAAGGGCAGTTAGTATCACAGAAATAACATATAATATTATATAAAAAAATAATATAAAATTTATATAATACTAAATATTATTTATGTGATACAAAATATATTATACAGCGTCTATTGTGCCAACAGAATCAGTGTGCTCACGTAATGGGGAACGGGGGGGCCTTTGCAATTAGGCTGCACTTTGTTGCTGCGGTCTGCTAGAAGAGTGCCGCTTCTAGGCCTCTAATGTGCCTGGGCCCATATTTGAGGACTGGGTGAAGGGGCTCCGATTTCAGCTGCAGATTGCCGCCCGATTCTAGGGAATTTTACCAAGATTTTTATGATAAAAATGGTGCGTCATGTTGTACAATCAAACACAGATTTTATTGGGCAGTGAATTTCACATTAAGATTTAAAAAAAAAAAAAAAAAAAAAGGAAAATTATATCACATTTAGTATAAAAGTTTTCTAGCATTGTTCCAAGAAGAAAATGCGGCGCGATAGGGTATGATGCTAAATTAAGAACGATCTGCTACAACCATCGCCAGGGTATATCAGTTGATTAAGTTCATCCAAACCCCATGTCGTTTGGGCAGCGATAAAAATGGAATATAAAATTAAAAGAGTAAATTTCTGCCATCGACCCATTCGGATTCCAGACGTGAGGATTCCCAGAGCCTTCTGCCTCGTGCCATTGAACGGCCCACTTGTGTCATCCTTTGACCCAACAAGGCCCAATTTGCATTTGGACCTTTCAACTGGCAAGTTTCTTTTTTTTTTTTCAATCACCTCAAGTGAAGTACTCTTGTTTTATTTGTTTTGGTGTTGTTGTTATTATTTTTTTTTTTTCAAAATTTGGATTAAATGTATTTAAATCTCCTGTAATTTACTTCTTTTGTATTTTACTTTCTTGTGTCAATTTACGCTAAAATTTTTATAGTTTTTAATTCTAATAATTAAGAATTTACTTCAAAATTTATTGATTTCAAAACTTATTTTTAACGGTAAAAAATTATAGAAAATTTAAATATTATGAAATTTTAATTTTTGAAGTCAGCAAGACTTTTTTTTTTTTTTTTTGGAATTTTTTTTTTAGAATAAAAAAAGAATTCAAAAAAAAAAAAAAAAAAATTCTAAAAACATAAAAAAAAAAAAAAGAATCCCATAATATTTTAAATTTTGTAAAATTTTTAAAAATTAAATAAAAATTTAAAAATAAATAAAGCATTATGAAAGGTCTTATTTACGGAAATTAGAAATGATAGAGAGAGTTTATAGCGTAAATTGGAATTTCAGAGAGGTAAGAGGCAAAGAGAGTAAATGAAGGGGAAGTTAAATGCATAACGTATTATGCAAACGAAATATATTTTTGGGAATTCTTTGTTACATAAACTTAATCGAGAACAAAGTTGCCTTGAATAAAATGGGCAGAGACCGATAACCCAATAATTTTGTTGACCGTAGTATTGAAGGATCAGAAAAGAACCATTTGGGGAAGAGTCTGGATTTGTGTGCAGGTGCTTGTTCCTTGCTTATGCACATTAACCCTTGTGCGTGGAATTATCTGTTTTCTTTTTGTCAATATGAAGATTTAAACTCTAATTATCAGAACTAAAAAAATCTAACAACTAAAAGAGTTTTAAGAGTGCAAATTCACATAGGTGTCAATGCATATTAGTTTACTTACTTTAAACATTCTGGTCAATACTATTTCATAATATTTATGACCATTTGCGTCAAAATTCTTAGATAGACGAACATTTTTGTTTTTTCTTTTTTAATGACAATGACGATTAATTTCCTTAAAATACACCGGGCGTAGAAATAACAATGCTGGGGCAATGGGGAACATTAGATCGGGAAGGTGGTGGACACACGAAAATTCAAAGTTAGGAAAGAAAGTTCCCGTGTTTTGGGATCAAGGCTTGGCATTTTTTCATTTAAATTCGTCCAACTGACTGAGTAAACGCAAGAGGCGCTCGACGCCAGGGGAGATTTTGCTTATAAAATTTGTATTCCTTTGCTATCTATTTTCCAAGTTCCGTAGGTCCATTCTTCCTTTTTTTATTTTATTTTATTTTAATTATTTGGAAGCAAAATCGTCTAAGGTGGCCCTCCCCCCCCCCCCCTTCCCTCTCCCTCTCTCTCTCTCATAACAAGACTAGCGCTCCTTTTACTCTCTTTCTTTCTCCCTTTTTTTGAATTTTTATTTAAAAAAAAAAAAAAGTTAGTGAAGACTTGAACCACGACTTGAATATTCAAATAAATTTGAAATAAGTAATATACGAGATAAGAGAGAAAACTCGGTTAGAATATGGTACATGATAAAGGGCAAGAAACAAGCCTATGCAAAATATATCTATTTTTACTGTCATAAATAAATAAATAAATGCATTGACCGGTCAATGTTGAAACTTGGAGAACAAGCATAACAAACTTGATATAAATGCAAAAATGGAGATGCTCGGGGTTCATCCGTCGGTCATCCCGAGAGGATTCTCTCACCTTAGATTTCAAAAACCAAATCCCCTAACTAAACCCTAAATTTCCTATCCTTCCTTTTACTCCTTCCCCAAACCCCCTCCCCACCCTAGTAAAAACACGCAAACAAACGAGATTACCACCAACAACAATGGCGCCTCCATCTCTGCTCGGCCCACCGGAGCTACGCGCGCCAAAGGCCGCTGCGCCACCGCAACGGCCTCATTTCACGTCATCGGTTATCGATCCTTTCGTGGACGCTATGGTGGCCGATTTTAACAAATCCAACCTTGTCGCTCCACCGTCAGCTCTACAGCCCATGGGCTTCACCGAGAACCTTTCTGCCACCTATCTCTCCTCCGGTAACCCTTGCCTCGATTTCTTCTTCCACGTCGTCCCGAGTACTCCACCGGAATCCCTCAAGCAGAGACTCCAGCTGGCTTGGGCCCACGACCCCTTGACCACTCTCAAGCTGATCTGTAATCTCAGAGGCGTGCGTGGTACCGGCAAGTCCGACAAAGAAGGGTTCTACACGGCTGCGTTTTTTTTGCACCGACTCCACCCTAAAACCCTGGCCTGTAACGTTCCGGCTTTAGCCGATTTCGGCTATATCAAGGACCTGCCGGAGATTCTTTACCGCCTTTTAGAGGGTTCCGATGTGAGAAGCATCCAAAAAGCTGAGTGGATTCAAAGAAAAAAGGGTAAAGGAGGAAACAAGAGGACGTTCCGCGGTGGAGGCGGCGGTTACAGGCTCAACCGCCGGCACCCAAGATTACGTGCTCCCTTTCAGCGCAACGATGATAACAAGAGCAAGAAATCATCGGCGCGAGGCAAGCCAAGTCTGCCTAAGGAGATTAGAATATTGAACGCAAAGAAGAGGGCCCAAATTGAGAGAGAAAACGCCAGCAACGCCAGGAAAGAGAGAAGAGTTGCGATGGCCAAGAAAGTTGTAGAAAGGTACAGCCAGGACCCCGATTTCCGGTTCTTACACGAGCGTGTATCGGATTTCTTTGCTGAATGCTTGAAGGAAGATATAAAGCACTTGAAATCAGGGGATAAAATGAAGGTCAGTCTTGCTGCTAAGTGGTGCCCATCTTTGGATTCTTCTTTTGATCGATCGACTTTGCTGTGCGAGAGCATTGCGAGGAAAGTCTTCACCAGAGAAGAATATCCTGAATATGAAGGGTTCGAAGAGGCACATTACGCTTACAGAGTGCGTGATCGGTTGAGAAAGGAGGTCCTGGTGCCCCTCCGCAAGGTTCTTGAATTGCCCGAGGTGTATATTGGTGCCAATAGCTGGGGTTCCATTCCATATAATAGAGTCGCGTCCGTGGCCATGAAGTTTTACAAGGAGAAGTTTTTGAAGCATGATGCCGAGCGATTCTCAAAATATTTGGAGGATGTTAAATCCGGGAAGGCTACAATTGCCGCAGGTGCATTGCTCCCTCACGAGATAATTCAGTCTTTAAATGACGATGATGGTGGCCAAGTGGCAGAGTTGCAGTGGAAGAGAATGGTTGATGATCTTCTCCAGAAAGGGAAGTTGAAGAACTGCTTGGCTATTTGTGATGTTTCTGGTAGTATGTATGGCACTCCCATGGAGGTATGCGTGGCACTGGGCGTGTTGGTTTCAGAGCTAAGTGAGGAGCCGTGGAGGGGAAAGGTGATTACTTTTAGTGCAACGCCGGAGCTCCAAATGGTTGAGGGAGAAAGTCTATTGGAGAAGACCCAATTTGTGAGGCAGATGGCTTCGGGCTGGAACACCAATTTCCAAAGGGTGTTTGATCTTATTCTGCATGTGGCTGCTAAGGGGAATTTGAAGGAGGAGCAGATGATCAAGAGGCTGTTTGTGTTTAGCGACATGGAATTTGACCAAGCTTCCTCCAATCCTTGGGAAACCGATTATCAAGTCATTGTGAAAAAGTTTACCGAGAAGGGGTACGGAAACGTGATCCCAGAAATTGTGTTTTGGAATTTGAGGGACTCAAGAGCTACGCCTGTACCTGGGACGGAGAAGGGGGTTGCGCTAGTAAGTGGGTTTTCCAAGAATTTGATGAAGTTGTTCCTGAACGGTGATGGCGCTATAGACCCTGAAGCCGTCATGGAAGCGGCCATCTCCGGTGAAGAGTATCAAAAACTAGTTGTGCTGGACTGAACATTTGTTTACCTAGTTTTATTAGGTGCCATTTTCTCTCTCTCTTTTTTTTCTTCTTGTTTTTCCCAACGGGAGTTGTACATCCCTGTAAAGTCTATTTTTGGATGCAATGGACTAACTCTTCGTTTCCTCTGGCCTCTCCCCTCGTATCATTGCCTCATGATTCTTCTTTATGTTGGTTTTCCTTTTCTAGTACTCGAAACAGAGAAAATGAAAGTTTCTGCACCTTAAACAAGAAAGGATGTTATCTGTTCAGTTAAGACGCTTGGGCCTTACTGCGTAGAGCAGAGAGTTTTGGTGCAAGACAGCCAAGTGCAGCGCACATTTTGTTTCAATTTCCATGGGAAGAGGCTTGCAAGGATCCTTTTGTGCGAACAAGTTAGCATCATTAAAGCGTTAGGAAATCTATTTCTCTGTCGACGGTCACATTGAAGATATTGTAGAGACCAGCGTATTGCAGGTAATTCTATAACAGCAAAAACAACCCAGCATGGGCCAATTGTTTGAAGCCTCTAAGTCGCATTGGGCCAGAGATCAATCGAAACTAGGATTAGCACTTGCTGAATTGGGAGGTCCACACTATTGACCAACTCTTTTGTTTTGGACACGGGATTGTGCTTGTCTCCTTGCTCTTTGACAAGATGTTCCCCCCCCCCCCCCATGAACCATTTTTTGCATGCTTAATTAGACAGGAAATTTAGACACCAGAAGGAGGTCTAATTCGTAGACTTGTTTGATTGGTAAACATTTATATAATATGAAGATGCATATAAGAGAGCAACAGTATACCATGGATGCAGAGAAACACTCCGAATGACAATGCCATCTGCCTTCCGTAAGGAGTTGAAAAGTCTCAATGTTTGTTCACTTTGAAGACCATTTCAGATCCAATGACCATTCCAATGGAGGAACTAAGCAATGGCAGGTGCATGTACAAATGGACGATGCATTCTTGGAAATGACCCCGGGCCAAGTCAGTTTACGGATCAAGTTTTGCCTGGTCTAGTTCCGGGTTAGTTTCGGGCCCTTTTAGAAGTCGCACAGGTCCCACTTCCCAAACCTACCCATCTTGGCATGTGACACAAACTGAGAAATGAACAAAAGGACACAAAATTAAGATTTTAAATCAAGGCCCTGAGGCCAAACATGCATCAATACCACGTTCTGAGCAACAGAGACAACACAAGCCATTTCAAATCAAAGAAAAGAGAGCAGTATGCTCAACATGAATTTAAAGGGCCTTGAGAAAGAGCATCAATATACCATAATGTTGAACAGTTTCTTCCACCAACACATTAAAGAAAACACCAGTCACTTCACTTAATCAGGCTAGAAGCTTCAACTGTCACGTGTCTATGCAAATAACCTGAAATTAAAGACGAAGGATGTGGGTCGATATACAAAATTAATGCCAATTCAGTGCAGTGTCCTTAACTATGAGAATGAAAAATAGTATCTAAAATGTGCATCATGACAATAAGCCGCGCACGTTTCATGCTTCCTGTCAATGATAATTTCTTATGTCCAGACCTCTCTTCATGCTTCGTAAAAGCTAAAATGCTTGTAGCCCTCCCAAGCGGCTGCTGGAAAAATTAAAAAAAAAATAAAAATAAAAAATCACCATTTCTACAAGGTTCCGAGCACACTTATGTCTTACGACAAATCAACATTAATGGACATGGTCTAACACGAGACGCGCCGACGAGGCAAGCCAACGCATATATTAATTGTGATTTATGCTATATATTCCTTCTACTAAAATTGAGGGGAAAGAAAAATAAAAGAACATAATGGAGAGGAATCGGGGGAAGGAACGAAGGTTGACTTGAAGCATGGGCTTGTGGGCATGTTGATTGGATGGATGGCTAACGCTCCCCCTCAGGGTTCCCATCTTTTGTGCTCAATTGGAAATTTGAAATATCACCTCCAATGTTCTGGTCCCGAAAAACAGAAAAAAAAAAAAAAAAAAAGTCTAATAATTTATGATCACGCTCACATCACATGGTGCATTCGGTTAAGCGATTTTAGCATCATCTTTTTTTTTTTAAATGGGTTTATATCATTCTGGTGCTTCTGAAACCCAAAGAACAGATTTATGCGACGATATGACACGACACGAGTTCCACGCACACCCTAGTCTTAGTAACGCTACACGTTATTGTCATTATTATTTGGTTCAAAAAAAAAAAAATAATGATATTTACTTTGCGAGCATATAACTTATAGTTCAAGTTGCTCGCTTTAAATTAAACAAACGTGTTTAGTAGGTACAGCGGTTTTGCATCATCATAATTAGCACCGAATAGCAACGCGACCACCAGCGGAGGCACAGAGCAGCGTCAGCATGGATTGCGTGCACGGTAGGGGCAGATTTTGTTTTCATTTTTTTTTTTACTACTTTTTTTTTCTTTTTTTTAGGATTGGACCGGTCCTTTTCTGATTAGGTACGGACAAGCGTGTGTAAAAACACAAGTACCGCACCACATTATTTAATTTATTGGTTGAAAAGGCCGGGATGTAATGAAATGGGTTCTTTTGTTGTGTTTTTTATATTTTAATATAAAATAAATATAAAATTAGATATATATTCATTATAATTATTTGTTATCGTTAATTATTAAAATTTAAAAATATTATAATTATAATTAATAATTATAATACATCCCTTTTTAATCTCACTTTTTTTTTTTTTTTTTTTTTGTGGTGTGCCTATGAAAGAAATCTGTTTTTGACTTATTCCATAGAAGAAGGGATTTGCCGTGCTGAGTGCTTTTAATTTAACACGTGGGCCCACTGGGTATTTGCTGGGTTGGTTCCTGCTCGATTTAATTTCAATCACGTGTTTTCTAGGGTTGTCTTTTCATTTTTTATTACTTGACTTGCGCCTCGTCCACGTTAGCTGCAATTGGACTACAGCTTGCTCCGCGAGGCTCACGGCTCACTCCACGCACCGCCCCGCGTCCCCCGCCCCCTCCCCCACCAGTCCCCATTTTACATAATTCCCCACCCCCCCCCCGGCCCCCAAAAGACAAGAGAATTCCCAAAAACAAGAAAGTCACTATTGCGTTCATTATTATTATCCATCTTTGTAACAAGAAGATGTCATGCCCGTTCCCGTAGTTTTGCTTCTAGATTTTCAATTGCGTCCGATTATTGCTCTGTTTGCCATTCTCTAGACTTCTCTTTGTATAAAACCCTCTCGTTTCTTTGTTTCCCGATAATCAGACGGCCCGTTTTGTCAGAAACTTTATATATATATATATATATATATATATATATAACAATTAACCAATAATTTCTAATGCATGCATCAATTTCTTTTTTTTTTTTTTTTAAAGAAAAAACTTATCCAAACATGAATATGCTTGGAAATGAGATCCTGATTTAATGTTTTGATTTATGTAGATAACACAAATATATATGAGTAAATTTCATTCAGAAATTTCACGAAATCAATCAAAGTTTGAGACTGTTGTAAAAATAAAATTTTGAATACACGTCGACGTGTTGAAATGTGTATTGCCAGTGAGGAATTTAATTTCAAAAAAGTATTCAAAGGGTTCTCGAAGTTCTTTCACCCCATGCATTCTTTTGTTTATTTCCATCTGGATACATATAAACACGTGTTTAACGAAATCAACAAAATAATTAATGATTTTTTTTATATGTGTTGCATATGTATATATATATATATATATATATATATACACACGCACATGCGCGCGCACAAATTGACCAAAGAAAATGAGAAACAAGTTCGGTTTAATATTTATACGAACAAAAAACAATAATAATTTTTGTGTATTCTTTATACCCGTAATTTGAAAAAAATATATATATACAGTTCATTTATGTGGAATTACACTTGAACATATATATATATATATATATAATTCGAGTCGCGACCCAAGCAATTGTACCTAATTCCGTATCAATGTTGTCTGGGACTTCATAAACTGTACGGGGACATCTGACCTAACTTACCCAATAATACCCCTTAGCTATTATTGTTGCGGGGAAATAAAAGAATCACAGTAGTAGAGAGAGCTAGGAACCCCACCACCAAAAAAATAAGGGGAGAAAACTCAGTCGAAGTCCTTACGTCTGCTTTTCCCAAAACTGACGGGACAAAATTCAAAAAACTGAAATTTCTGAATAGCTCAAACAAGAAAAGTGAGATTTTATTTTTTTTATTATTTGGAAATTTACGAGGTCAACATGTATAAAATTTTTCTGAAGTTAAACCAGAAAAACTCTGTGCATACGTCAATGATAGGTCCCCCACCCCACTCTCTTTTTCTAATTTGATTGCACGAATACCTCGTGCCATATAATCTCTGACCAGACAAAGAAGGAGGCTTCTTGGCTTTTTACTTCTTTTTTTTCTTTAAAATAATTTCTTCTTTTTTTCATTTCGAGGAATAACAGGATAAAAAGGAATAGGGATTTAGAGGATGGGCTGTGAAGCATGAACCTTTTGCCTTTTCATTTTGATTTATTTAAAGTCCCCCACAGTTTTTTATTTTCCTTCATCACCCTTCCTCCTTCAGCTTCTGCCAGAGAGAGAGTACGCGGAGACCTGTTATTATTACAAAATTAAATACCAACCCAGAACGGCACAGCCCCATCCTCCGAATATCAAAGGCCCACATAACACAACCCAGTCAGTTGTCTTCTCAAATAAAACACGAAGCATTACCACAAAAAGAAGAAAGAAAAAAAAAAAGGGTGGTTGTCAAGATGGCCTCGAGAACAACGGTTGAGCTCGATTTCTTTGGCATGGACAAAGATTGCTCTTTCCAGCCCCGCCTTCCACGGTGCCTTCCTCGCCAGAGAAGCTTTCGAGGTAGTCTTCTTCTTCTTCTTCTTCTTCTTCTTTTCTCTCTCTCTCTCTCTCTCTCTCTCTTTTGTTTTTTTGTGTTCTTTAGTCTTGTTTTTCCATTTATGTGTCATCGTTGGTGTGTGTTAATGTTGTATGGGTTTTCGGCAGATATCCAGAGTGCTATTTCCAAAATCAACCCTGAGCTTCTCAAGTCGGTGATTGCCTCCGGTTCTGCAAACCAGAGTCTGGAAAATGCCAATCAGTTTGACTCCAAGAAGGCATTCTCCCTGCCCTCTCCTCCTCTCCTAAGGTACGTATATTATGCCTGCCTGTCCTTTGCAAATTTTTTCTTGATTTTTGTCTCATATTTGACGAGAAGATTACTGTCTTTTTTTTTTTTTTTTCAAAATTTTTATTTTATATATTTTTTTTTTGGCCCTTTTTAAGACCAAGTCAGGAGAATTCTTGTGGAACGGCCCCTATGACCATTTTCTACAACGGCAACGTCGCTGTTTTCGACGTCCCCAGAGACAAGGTAAGCGCTTCCGCCTTATGAGATAATAAACAAAAATAAAATAGTCAGGAGTTTTGAATTGGTCCTTGATATTCATTCTGCTCAACCAACAATTAAACAGGCGGAAACCATTTTGAAACTTGCTGTTGACCAAACCGACCCAAAAGCTGCAGCAACTGATTCGACTGATCAACAGCAGCTGCTGGAGACTCTTAACGGAGGTTGGTGCCTGTTAATATTTTGCTTTTCAATTCATAACTTTGTATTTGTGGTTGATATTACGAATAATGGCAATTGTTATGCTGATGTTTATTTTGCTTCTGTCAGATCTGCCAATATTTCGAAGAAAGTCACTGCAAAGGTTCTTGGAGAAACGCAAAGAGAGGTAAAACCAATTCTTCTTCTTCCTCCTCCTCTTTTTTTTTTTTTTTTTGTGTATAATTAATTTTGGGGAATGAAAACTTGGAAAGGAAGAGGGCTCATAATTATCAAAAAGTCCGTTACGTTGCTTTATCTTGTCATCTTGTTTATTTGGTTTTGTTCGGATTTTTCTAAGTTCTAATCGGAAAAAGGGGATCCTTTTCGCTCTGGGGATCAATCTTATCAACAGAAATCTTAAAAATAGGGAAAATATACTCTTTTATCATTTTAACTTAAGTTTAAATTGTGGACGGATAAATACATGCTGTAAGTGAAAGAAATTATCCTAACTTAAGCGCCAAAAAGTCAAATTAACTTAGTAGTCAATGTTGCTTCCACTAAATGTTTTTTTTTTTAAAAAAAAAAAAATTTTCGGACTAATAGTTTTTATGAGTCTTAGTAAATCTTCCTTCGTTAAGAATGAAAACGTAACAAGTGTGCTTTCTAAAAATTTTATTATTTGTAAGTATTTTGAAATTCGAAAAAGAAGAAAAGAAGAAGAAGTTTCTTGTGTAGGAAAGACTAAAGAGTTTTTACCCGTTCAAATCCTAAAAAACAAGAATCATGGGAAACAACTAAGGGCTCTCAATGCTTTCGTCTTCTGTTGAAAATAATGAAATGAAATGCTTCCACCGACCAATATCTTAGCTAGTGGCAAAGAGACCAACGTTTTTGGTGGCGTGCGTCATGTGGTGCATGTGAGTCGTAACGGTGAATTCAATTCATTCAAAAGTTTTTAAGTCATCGAGCGGGGGATGGCCCCCCGAGGTAACGGGTTGTTAGCGTACATGTTAGTTCAATTTCTTGAAAAGTTTGTCATTTACCCAAGCATAAATAAACATCTTTAATCGATGAAGTCATGCCGCACTGTCATTTCTCTGATTCATCAACGCTCAAATGCTCAGTTTTCATCTCTGATTGAGTTAGTGGACATGTTTTTTTTATTATCTTTTAAAAAAAGAAAAAGGAATTTGAAAGTAGCCCTTTCATTTCTGGGCAAATAACACGCGGCTTCGATGTTTCTTGCAGATTGACTTTGATTTCTCCTTATGGCTGCACACCTAATACGCGTTTTTAGACCAAGCAAGAGGAGCATGAAGCGCGCGCGCAGCCTGATGTATGGTTCGTGAATCGTGCGCAGCTTTTAGATGGATTCCCACTCAGGACTCGCTTGGTGTAATACAAGATAGAAACACGCCTAGTGCTTTGGTAGTAGAAGACGGGCGGCTTAAGAAGCACGTTTTATTGGCATTATTCGGCAGTCAAAGCAATATTCGGTTTTCTAGACTTACTTCCTTTGGGATTGACGTTACAGGTCCCTAACCTATTTTCCAAATCATTCTTCCTTGTGTTATTGGAAAAAGTTCACTTCGATGCCCATTTTGTTTGACAAAATATGGCGTGTGGCTTTATTTTTTTTATTATTTTAAGTAATGTTTTCTTTTGTATTTTGGTATTTGGATTTTGGTGGTCAGTTCCGTCGTTACGCTGGATCTGTGAGCCCAGATTCTGAGCTGTTGTTTAAAATAATAATAAAAAACTTCTTTAAATATGGACTTGCTCTACATTATTCTTTTTGGTTCAGAACCGTACCATTCCAATTCAGCCCAAAAGTTTACGCATTGGGGGTGTGGGGCTTTCTAATAGGAAGAAGGAAGCATGTATACGTGATTTTATAGTGTAACTATACTTGGATACTTAGACGGAAGCATGTATGTGTGATTTTATGTAATTGGTATAGTACAACGGTGCTGCTACAGCCTCTGAATGTTAAACCCGACAGCCAAGAAGCTAAATGAATCCATTGGCGAATAACAAATTAAAATGGAACTCACTGCTATATGTCTAAAGCTCCAAAAAAAAAAAATCGTAAACCATAAAGTACATTTTAACACAACAATTAGAAAAGAAAAGGAAAGGAGGCTCCATCCAGAGCCGTGAATATCAAATAAATCTTTTATTTTATATACGAAAAGCAAAGCAGCGGAGCTCTAAACTGTCTGAGGAAGTTAAAAAGCATAGTAAAAGCTCGAAAAAAAAAAAAATTTAAAAACAAGGATTCGAACGCAACAATGGAACGGAATAAAAGAAGAAATATGGGAAGGAAGAATGAGGAGGTAAGCGAGCATCAGTTTTAAAAAGCTCGAATTTTGGAGCCTCATGGTGTTAATCAGCACTTTTTGTACTTAATGATGTTTCTCTCATCATCTGCTCCTCTAAATCCATCCTCTGTCTTCCCTTCCAAATCAAAAATCACGTAACATAAAAAGCTGGAGACATCATCACAGAGACATGAAAGCACGAATCATAAAAAAGAAAAGAAAAGAAAAGAAAAGAGAATAGAAAAAACATCGCCGATTGAGATGAGATGGGATGAGTCGGCAGCTCTAGTCCAAGTACACTCGGTGTTGAGTTGAGGGGCTTTGCCATATATATAGTCTATAAACCCTAATCGCCAATTTTTGTCAGACCATATCTGACGTCGTTTTGCATCTTGAGTTCAACGCTGTAAATGGGCTCTTCAACGCCCTGTCCTTCTTTGGGCTTTTCAATTCCCGAAACGCTGCGTTTATGTCTGGCACTTTGCTTTCTTCTTCCGTGCGTTCTCTCTCTTTATCTCTCTCTGCCTTGAAATTTTCCTGTTGCTTCATTGTGGACTTTACGATTGCTTTTTTTTTTTTTTGTTTACCCTGGTATTCGTACCAAGAGGCAGAGGCGCATGACCAGTCTGATCTTCTGGTGCAGAACAGTTAAATTTGCCCAGCACTGCAAAAACAACAGCTGGCAATGTGTCTCGCTTCGAGGGTTCAGTGCCCACGCAGCCCAATTGGCCCAACAGCCACTCGTTTCTCCTCCACACGACTTCAACTCTCATGCTTACGGCGCAATGCTTCAAAACTGTATCCAAAATGGTGACCACATTACAGGCCAGTCTCTTCACTGTCGAATTCTGAAGCTGGGTGACTGCTTAGACTTGTTCGCTCGCAACATTCTTCTCAACATGTACGTACAATTAGGCTCCGGATCTTGTTCCTCTGATGCAAAGAAAGTGTTCGATGAAATGCCCGAAAGAAATACTGTATCTTTTGTTACTCTAGTTCAGGGTTATCTGCAGGATTTTAAATTTACTGAGGCCATGGGGTTGTTTTTAAGGTTGCATAGAGAGGGTTACGAGCTCAACCCATTTGTGTTTACTACGTTTTTAAAGTTGCTTGTCGCTGCAGAATGGGCAGAGTTTGGTTTTACCATTCACGCTTGCATTTATAAGCTTGGTCATCAGTCTAATGCCTTTGTTGGGACTGCTTTAATTGATGCTTTCTCTATTTGTGGTTGTGTTTACAGTGCAAGGCAAGTTTTTGACGCCATTGCAAACAAGGACATGGTTTCTTGGACTGGGATGGTAGCTTGTTATGCTGAAAATGATTGTTTTGAGGATTCCCTGCAACTCTTCTCGCACATGAGAATGGTTGGGTTCAAACCTAACAAGTTTACTCTTTCTAGTGTCCTAAAGGCTTGTATTGGACTGGAAGTCTTTGATGTGGGGAAAGGTGTGCATGGTTTTGCTTTGAAAACTTGTTGTGAGACGGAGATTTTTGTTGGTGTTGCTTTACTTGACTTGTATACTAAGTCTGGGGATGTTGCTGATGCTCTGCTGTTATTTGAGGAAATGCCTAAGAATAATGTGGTTTCTTGGAGTTTCATGATTGCAAGGCATGCTCAGAACAATCAGAGCAATGAGGCTCTAGAGCTATTTGGTCAGATGAGACAAGCTGCAGTTCATCCTAATCAGTTTACATTTGCTAGCGTGCTGCAAGCTTGTGCAAGTTTGGAGGGTTTACATTTAGGGAAGCAAATCCATTGCCTTATACTTAAGGTTGGCTTGGATGCCAATGTTTATGTTTCAAATGCACTGATGGATTTGTATGCAAAATGTGGAAGGATGGAGAATTCTATGGAACTATTTGTGGAATTGCCAAGTAGAAATGAGGTGTCTTGGAACACTCTAATTGTTGGTTATGTGCAGTCAGGTAATGGGGAGAAGGCATTAAGTTTGTTTAGAAACATGCTGGAGTGCCAACTTCAGGTAACTGAAGTGACTTACTCTAGTGCTCTTCGTGCAAGTGCTAGTTTGGCTGCAATGGACTCAGGAACTCAGATTCACTCATTGTTGTCGAAAACGATCTATGACAAGAATATTGTGGTCTGCAATGCACTAATAGATATGTATGCTAAGTGCGGAGGCATCAAAGATGCTCGGCTAGTATTTGATAGGCTGCAAGAGCGTAATGAGGTTTCATGGAATGCTATGATCTCAGGATATTCAATGCATGGTCTAAGTGGCAATGCAATAAATATTTTTGAGATGATGCTGGATGCAGAATTTAAACCAAATAAGTTGACTTTTGTTGGCGTCCTATCTGCATGCAGCAATGCAGGACTCTTAGACAGAGGACAAGCCTATTTTAAATCCATGATACAGGACTATGGCATTGAACCTTGCGCTGAGCACTACACCTGTATGGTCTGGCTTTTAGGGAGATCAGGTCATCTTGATAAGGCTATTAAGTTGATTGAAGAAATCCCATTCGGGCCCAGTATAATGGCCTGGCGTGCCTTACTTGGGGCTTGTGTCATCCATAACAATATTGAGCTTGGTAGAATCTCTGCTGAGCATATTCTTGCCATAGAGCCCCAAGATGAGTCAGCCCATGTGCTATTATCAAACATATATGCCAATGCAAGGAGGTGGAAAAATGTGGCTTCTGTTAGGAAAGGCATGAAAGAGAAAAGAGTTAAGAAATTACCTGGTTTGAGTTGGATTGAAAACCAGGGCATTTTTCATTATTTCACTGTAGGGGATGCCTCACATCCTGACAGGAAACTGATCAATGCAATGCTCGAGTGGCTAAATATGAAAGCTAGAAGGGCAGGTTATGCTCCTCATTATGATGCTGTTTTGCATGAAGTGGAGAAAGATGAAAAGCAACGCCGTTTGTGGTTGCACAGTGAAAGGCTGGCTTTAGCTTTTGGTTTAGTTAGAACTCCACCCAAAAGCCATATTCGCATTATTAAAAATCTCCGAATATGTGTGGACTGCCACGCTGCAATAAAAATAATATCAAAGATTGTGGAACGAGGTATCATTATTAGAGATATGAATCGGTTCCATCACTTTCAGGATGGAGTTTGTTCTTGTGGGGACTATTGGTGAGTGAGATGCCTTATGAGATCTTGACTACTCTGAGGTTTTGGTCTCCTTCAGAAAGTTTATTGCCATGGTGGTGCATAAAAAGGAGCAGTCATTGCCTTGCTGCATTTTAGGTAAACCAAATCTGTTTACAGATATTATTTCAGTTGATGCAGCCAAGACAAGTGAAACTTGAGATAAATTTTTAACAATTCTTAATTTTGATGACTAAGATTCCTTGAATGCCCTTTTACTTATGACTTCTATGTATCTTGTGGACAGGAAAGTAGTGGTATCAATTTGTGATTGTAGGACAATTAAGTGGGAAAGATGGAGTCCTATTTAGGCTGTTCCCTGCTAGAATATGGTTTGCCAATTGAATCTATTCCTTTGGGTTTTTGACCTTCATATTTTAGAAACATTTATTGTAATTCTTTTGAGTAAGATGACCATGTGGATTCTACCTGACAGAACATTATCAGTACTCTCTGAAGTGCTGCAAGTTCAGAACAAGTTGTTTTGTTTCACTCTTCTGTCTCATCATCATTTCTCTTTCTTGCAGAATACCAATTGTCTGTCCTACGCTAGTATTGCTCAATGCTAGGCTATTTTATGTGCCAGCTTGGATAACATGGTTAGAACAAAATAGGGAACGACCATAAACTTTGGACAGTACAGTTCAGCTTGACATTCTGATTTGCAGCCAACTTTTCAGTTGATTCATAATTCATATTTACTCTAACTCAAATGTTGATCAAGAGCCACATATAATCATGGCAGTTTTTACTGAGTATTTGCCTGAATAATATCATGTCTGTTAGATGATCATATTCTTTAACCATGGCACCTTTCTATGAGCTTCATTCAACTGTTTTTTTTTCTTACTTTTAGTTGCTTTGCTGCATATAGTCATTTCCATTTTTTTTTTTTATTGGGTTTTTGAATTGTTTCCCCATTTATCTTTGACTTTGTAATGCATATTTCCTGCACAGAAGCATAAGTGTTCATTTTGTCTTATTTTTGTGGAGTCTTGAAAATGGACCTGACAGATGCCATCCAACATGCTTCACTATCAATTTCACCTCTTCATCCGGCTAAATGGATCCCACATGAATAGCAGGTTCTTGCAGTCAAGGAATGGAGTACATGAGATGTGAAGGTATGCCTTCTACATTTCATTTGCTAACAATGAATTTCTGTAGAATTGTTCTTTTTAATTGTTTGCAAAAGACGACCATTTTCACTACATCTGAATTATATTTGAATAATATTTGTGCCTTAAAACTGAGAAAGTTACGTAAAGATGCATATCCCTCAAAAAGGACTTTATGCATATTTTACCTTTTGTGTTGCCTATGCTATTTCAGTTTTGGCTGTGCAAGTCATTTGCAATTATCTGTCAGTACTTAATGTTCTGCAGCAACTTGTTCAAACCATTGCGACTGATATAGGGGTGCTAATAATCTTTTTGTTGCCGTCCTCATAATATTTCTTAATTTTAGAAATTTAACATTTCAAAGGTTGTTATAAACTCCCTCCAGAGAAAGCTTTGGCAGTATGCCAGTTCCATACTAATATCAAAGTTGATATATATTGCATTGGCATATATACAAGTACAGTGCATCTTCTGGGTTTGTAGGTATGGCTTATTTTTCAGCATTTCACTTTTAGGCAGCCCTTTCTTTGTTTTTCACGAAGAGGTTGTTTCTATGACTAGAACCTGTGACTAGCAGATTTCAATGGAATAACCTTTCTGTAACACCAAGACCTCACCCCTCTGAATTAAATACATAACGTGAATTAAATCATTCCTAAACATAAAAAGTGTGCTTGTTTAATAGCAATAGTGATAACCTTTTTATTCCTTGGGACAACACTTGGGTTCATTGTATGTGGGTGATTATTGGAATGGTAACATTGAAGTGTGAAGGTCATATGTATTTTGACTTTCAAGATCCCCCTTCCCATCTTTCTGATCACATTATGGCCATTAGCAGAGAGAGGTTCCAATTATGTCTCAATTTGCTCCTTGGTGATAGTGTTGACCTTTGTTGTGGCTTGGGTTCCAGGGTTGAAAGTTTCTAATCCTCTAGCCCAAATATTGGAGATACTTTTGAAAGGAATGGATATCTTTAGCAATGACAAGGTGCTTTCCTGGCCTGGCCCAGCCAAACTGGAGCTGGATGGGGACAAACCAATGCCTGGCTCTTCAAATTTCATGGGTAAAACAACATCTTCTGTTCCTGTTACCTTCTGGTCACTACAGCTGCTTACACAAAAATTAAGACACTTGTTTCCTCAAGGTTTCCTTTGCCGCTCGGTCTAATGCTGCTTTTATTATTGTACTTTGTTTAAGTGTCACCAAATAAGCAGCTATCTGCCCATCATTTTGTTAAGGCTTCCCTTTCAGCAGTGGTCATTTGGAAGAACATAGAACAAGTGCAATTGAAAGTTCTGACTATGCAAATGTTGTTCATCCCTGTAATAGCATGTCTCTGTACTAAGGCTCAAATTATTTGTTGGTATATTGATGTTTGGATAATGTCCTCTCCTCTAAGCCACCTCATTTTATCTAAAAGCTTATGATGAACCGAGTCTTTTTGTGTCCAAAAAAGCAAGTTCCATTTTCACAATTCAACTAGCATCATACATTATGCTTCATTAACCTCTGAGAAAGCAACAATTGAACTTACAAATAGGGGGATCTCATGTACTGGTGGGCTGCCTATTGGGAAATAGAATAGACAAACCACCTACCCATTACTGCCACTATCACCTGCTCCTAGTCAATCATTCTGTTGGACTCTAATTGCCATTTGACTTGATTGTAATCTTGTCCTATTAACTATAATTTCTCAGTGGTTATTTATCTCCATTGCTTAAAAAAGAGTGCCTCAGTGTACGAGACTTTTACGTTATTGGATATGAGACTGTGTAAAATGTATGTGGTCTTTACTCTTATTAGATAAAGGGGCTATGTCCACGACTCAGATCTTGTGACCTCTAGGTTATAATAGAGTAACCTTACCACTGCAGCAAAGTTTCAATCAAGTTTTTAACCCTAACCATGACTTTGAAAGCTTTCAGCTAAAACATTTTATGATAAGATCCCTTTAGACTAGAAGTGTGTATTTGAATGATAGAAGTAGGAATCTATCCTTGTTGGCAGAGTTAGTGAAAACGACTGCTCGTTGCTTCCAATGTGAGCAAGATCAAACAGTAAAGTGAGGTTTAGCATACGTGAGAATGAATGTTTTGTCCTGTTTTTTGTAAATTAATCTTACTTGAGTGGTCTTGCTTTTTTGGGTCACTCTATAGCGCTTTGAATTCTTTTCCTTTAATGTCTCACTTGTTTCAACAAGTACATGCTCGTATGTTGGAAGCCCAGCCTGATAATCGGTAGATAATCATTTTGGGTAAAAAAAAAAAAACACGAGGTGATAACTATTTTTGTTTTATTTTTTATTTTTTACCTCGTGAGAATTACTGGTCTTTTTTGCAACTTTTACTGCAAAGGAGAAGCCATGAAAAACTCAATAACAGTTTCTGACATATTGGTTTCAATTTCAAGGTGGCATACATAAATTGCTGGAATGCCTCCACAACTTACACTATGGTTGTAGTTGACATGGTTGGCTCAAGTAGATGGGAGGAACTACTTGACCACGACAATCTGGTAGCTAGATTTGGGTGATCTGGGTAGTGTAAGATTCAACGGATTGATAATGAAATGCTTGTGCAGAATGCTTTCTCGGGTAAGCAGGGAACGGATTGCACTAGCGGGGGGATATGGGTTTGCTTCAGCTTATATGATCTTGTGAGACGAAGATGGTTCGACGTGGCTGCGGGAGGAGATTAATTCATTGGGACGACGTTAGAAGGTGTCTCAAGGGTTTGTGAAAAGTCATTTTGGTTTCCAGCCATAATTTTGCAGACGACAATTTTCTTCTTCCCCGGTCAGAAAAGGCCAATACATGTTATGTCATTGGACCGAACGGTAATTGGGTGTGTCCCCCAGGTTAAATAGAAGGCAAATGCTCCATGCCGTTAGCCTCTCTGGCAAAGCTTAGAACTGCTTGACATCAATAATTAAACACGAAGAATATGAACACACACTAAATGGGAGGCGTGGAGGCTGGAGGCCCTTTGAAAGCTGAGTTATATTTAAGAAGGCAAAACGACTTGATTGTTGCTGGAAGTGCATGCTTTCTGTGTATGAGCCCCATCTAGATTGGACGATCGTGAGCTGACAACAAACGCCGCAATACCATTCCTCGTACCATTAACAGGTTCCGCTCCCAAGCCCTTGTTTTGTCAAATATTCCAAGAGCGATTAAAATGGGCTAATGAGTGTTATAATTCCCTTTTTCCCTGTTTTCCACTTTCGCTCCCCATTTCCTCTCTCTCCAGCGCAACGTAAGAAACCAGCTCAAGAAGAGAGAGCGTGCATTTGGAATGAAACGAAAAAAAAGTGGGTCTATCAAATGTTGACATAAAAATGCCCTCTTAGCATATCTAAACCCAAAATAAAAACTAATAATTATGGTATTAAAAAACGAAAGTAATTGGATAGAGTAAAACGACGTCACTCGCCCTTTTCCTGTTGTTTACTCTTTTATTTTTAATTTTATTTTCCTCGTGTACTGAATGACTGACACCGTGCATATTTCATTCGTGGGCTTGACCGTAGTAAGAGAGGAATGAGCCATCAAATCAAGAGAGCCCCCGCTAGATAGAGATAAATAATGTAATGGCGAATGAGTGATGATGGATGGTGATATTATGATAAGTATTGCAAGAAAACATGAAAAAGTTCAGCCTATGAGTGCGCTCAGACATCGGCAGGATTAACATTTGATGGGTTTGTGGATTATAAATCAAACGTCGACGTGACTCAACCATGACACGGGGGAGCACCCCGTCGATCCATCCTTGTACGTGTTCCTCAGTCGCCCACATAAGGCCAAGGTTTTATTCCCCTGAAACATACGTATATATATATATATGTATTCTATCTATGCCTTATTGTCTTCCCAATAAGAAGGTCCGCCGCATGGGACGGACCAACCCAACACCAAATTAAAACGTGATGGCAACGCAATTTTCATGCCTTCGGCTTCGTGGTCGGAGAAAAAGAGACGTGCAATACCCTGTATGCAATTAGATAGAGATCTTACTGCAAACCATTATTATTATTATTTGGCTCTTTTTCGATGTATTGGGGAATTCATTAAAATGCTGCCCATATAATTAAAGGATAAACCTCTTGCTATAAAAATCATTTCTCTTCTCACCAAACAAATTTGAATTTGTGAATTTTAATTCGAAGGCACAGATTTTTTAAGTATGGGAATACTCCATTGGATACAATTGACTATTATCTCGATTTATATTCCGATCTAAAGATTTGCATGCAACCTGCAGACCAAAACTAATTAATAAATAACTCTATTTGTTGCATGGCCACATGACACTAAGCAATTAATAAGTGAAACGAGAATTAACAATTATTCCCCTTACAAAAATAAATAAATAAAAAAAAGAAGCAGTTATGGGGGTTTTCTATACGTGGCGGGGCCCACAAGGAAAGCCTCCCATGAAGTCCGGCCTTTGCACGCGTGGTCAAGGAAATGGGGGCCCGCAAGGAAGCCGACCCTCCCCAGTACGCAAAAATTTAAAAAATAAAAAATAAATAATACGAGTTATTTATGTATGTATTTATTTATTTTAAAAAAGAGCGTGGAATTTCATGGATCCTAGCTCCACGGAGGGGCGCATGATATGACTTCGTGGACCATCACGTATCCTAGAACCCTCAATGTTCTCTATCTGTGCGCATGATGAACGGCCGAGCAAAGGTCTAATTTGTGGAAAAAGATAATCGGATGCGCTACCACGCGTCATACCATATTATCCGATGTGGCGGAGAATAAAATTATGGCGCACCGATTTGGTTTTCGTTTATAGCCACCGCCTCGGTGAAATAAACAATCATTGTACAGTGCTGTTTGCTTTTGTCGTTGAAATCTTGGAAATCAGAGCCCTGTGTGTTTTCCAGGCAAATATTTTACAAGCAGCTGAACTCCCTCCTCCAAGTCCCAACGCGGAAAAAAGTTTCGCCGTTGGAAAATTGATTTTCTGTTTAAAACTCACAATCGGTTCTGGTCTAATTATTTGTTCCATTGTTTACTGGGACTGTTCGGTTCTGGTAGTTCTTCCTTTTTGGGCTCTCTCTCTCTCTCTGTTTCTTTTTCTTTTTGAGATAAGCGACAAAAAAAAAATAAGTGGTTGGTTTAGTGGCTACATTATAATTGTGGGTGGAATTGCCCCGAAGTAATTGTATAACGAGTGGAGATGTCATCATTTATATTCTACTTACAAGGAAGAGGAATCGTTGACATGTACTGTATGTATACATATGCATGGAGATGATGGATGGAGGAATGAGTATTCTGTTGCAGTAATAATATATATATATATATATATATATATTGTTTGGAAATAAACCTTCCGCGGTGCATATAAAGCAAGAAGGGAAAAACAAAAGCTATGATGATTGGGCAGCTTAGTTAGGGCGATTGATTAGATGGTTCGGCCCTTTTCATCGCGATGATTTACATTCGGGATTTCAGACGAAGGCATGCACGAGAGCGTTACGTCGGTGCTGCTATTTTTGTTCCTATTAATTTGCTGATTATGTAGGGATAGAGTTAATGCTAGATTTTTGTTGAATATCCATTAACATGTAGCTGGGTCTCATTGGCAAGACGGATGTCAATTCTCAGAAGTCCAATTTTTTGTTGCTCAAGGACGGAACCATTTTTTCCTTCTCCCTTTTGATGGATGAGCGCGGGACAATGTTCATAGGAGACTAACAGTTTCCCTGAAGATATTCTCAACCTTGCGGCTTAATTTTGTGGGTTTCCTTCTTTATCAAAAGGACACAAGGACAACGCGTTTGACCTAATTACACAACGAGTTGTGGCGGGGATTTTTCATTAACTAAAGAATTTTCCTAATGCAACTCTTCCCTTTTTCGTTAGTCCTGAAAGCTGCATTAGGCGGGGAGTACTCAAGGACGTGACTCAGGCCCATTGGAGATTGTGCGTGCGTGCGTGCGAGAGAGAGAGAGAAAAGGGAGTGGAAAAGTCGATACACAAGTCAATTTGGTTGTAATTGTAAGTACCCCCTTTGGTGGCAAAACTCATAATCAAAGGTAGCCGTAGATAATGATAGTGTGGAAGAAAGTGGCAGGTTGAGTAAAGAAATCAATCGCCGAACCAGCCGGCCAAGACAAGAAAAAAGAATAAAGTAATCAATAGTGCACAGATACACATGAATGACATATCATATCATATTCCTCACACACACACACACACCCACACACACATATATAAAAGAACGTGGGGGCTTGGAAATGATGAGGTTGTAGTAATGATGACGAGTGGGAAGCAAGTGAACAACTGATTGATTAATAAGAATTAAACAAAGAAAAAAACAACGGAAACGGGATGACAAAAAGAAAATTAAGTGACTGAAGGACATACATGGGAATGCAATTTTTAGGGTTTGGTGGCATGCAAAGGTTTCAGTTACCTTGTTCCCATTTGCTTTTAAAATTCATCGTGTGATTAAGATTGTCGGGGCACTAGGAATTTCCTATGCATGTGCGCTTTATAATTGATTCCAAACAAAGCGTGCCTCTGCTGCTACACAGACCACTCTTTGAACCAAATTAATATATGTCTATGTCGCATCTGTTAATTTAACTCTCTCTCTCTCTCTCTCTCTCTCTCTCTCTCTAATCTGTAACCGCCTAAAAATACTGTGCTGCATTCATCTCAGAAGAGACCACCCCAAAAAGAGCATTCCAGTAAATTTAGAATGGGAGAATATTCTGAACTAGAGACGTGGGAGAAAGTGCATTGCTTTGCAATATTCAAAGGGGGACATGCAATACAAAGTGTTAATCGATCTCAAAAAGGAAGGAGAGAGGTGGGGAGGAGGGGGGGGGGGGAGGACTTCTAGAAAGTTGGCCCCCTTTTCACTTTGGAATGATCACCCCACAAAACAATCCACTACATGTGGATGCCATTTGCCAAAATTATCCAACAAGCCTACAAAAGGGCACCTCTCATTCCACATCTTTATCATCCACCATCAATGGAGACCCAACCCTACATTTCCCTTCAAGACCCGTCACTGTCACAAGATTGCAAAAGAAAGCATGTTGTGTGCTTTTGTCTGCGATATGGGTTTGTCATTGATTTGATTTGCGGAGGGATTGAGAGTTGTATTTTTGTTACACCACGATCTAGTCGATTTAAACTTTGAAAGTGTGATCTACAACATTTTGGTTATGCCAATTTAGAGTGCTCCGTCCATATGTCTCTGTGAAAGAATTTGATTAAAATAACTCGTCAGTCACTCTTTTTTTTTTTTTTATTTCATCGGAATTAAATCTACATTATTTTTAGGAAATTTTGAGAGTTTTATTTCAACATCCCTTAAAAAAAATTTACTCTTGTACCAAACAAAGCCTATTGATTTTAAATTGAAAAATTCTTCTAAAAAAAAAAGGAAAAGTGAGGGTGTAATTTTATAAAAAGTCAAAGAAATGCCTATGTTTTGTGGAGTAAAATCATTAGAGGAATACTATTTACACGGTTAGTGTCTCGAAATTAAAAGGTGGAAATATGGACAATAGATTGGAAGAGAAGACACCTGCGAGAAACACTCCACAGCCAATTGAAATCAATTAAATATTCGCAATTTGTTATTCTGCTTTGATTTATTTAGAAGCCAAAGTTCCAACGAGGAAACAATCTTTACTAGGAGAGGAGGGGTTCGATGTAATTTCTTAAAGGTGTTAATTTTTTTTTTTTTTTAATTCCCTTGTTTTGTATTAAAAAATAAATAAAAATAAAGGCTTGCCTGGGCTAGTTATGATGGAGCGGGTTGAGGAACCAAGTTTACAATTCACACACACACAGAGACACAGCCTTTTTACAAGGGAACATGGCTCAGGTGCATGAAGAAGCCTTAACAATTGCACCAGAGAAGGCTGTTCATTTCCCACTTTTGAAGCCACATTGAAGGACTGACATAAATCAAAATGCATGGAAATGGCTTAAAGCGCCGAAGAGCACCAAATCAGGCGACAGTCTCCGTACTTTGTCAGCTCCATAATAGCCCGGCGCCTCTTTTTGTAGTTAGGTTAACCTAGCCACCCTTAACTTTTTGCAATTGGCTTGATTGGATTCTACAAGCTACTAGGCTGCAGCCGCTTGGTATTTATATTGAGCCGTGTCTATATTGCATAGAGCAGCAAAAAACCACTCGAGTTAATCCTTATTGAGTGGCACATTTATATTTGTTAAAGAAAAAAAAAAAATAAAGGAACAAAAATGAAGATTTTTCTTTTTTCTTAGCTCAATTTTGAAATCCATTAATAAATGGCATTGAGCGACTTTTGAGTGTAATTTAAGGTCTTGTTGAATGTGAGTACGTTATGTCTCTCATTAAGCCGAAGTCTGCTGTGTACCAAAAGACAGAAGACAACGATGGGTCACGAAGGAGGACGGGAGGGGCCGGGGGGAGTGGGCACTTTGAATCCAAAGCCCCCAGATAAAAAGGCAATGCACTGTGACTGTATCTGTGCGTGCGAGGGGTGCTCAATCACCTGACAAACACTCTCGCCATACGCCATGCACACAGCCTTCTTTTCTTTTCCTCTCTCTCTCTCTCTCTCTCTCTCTCTCTCCAAATTTAAATCCACACTTCAATTTATCCCATCTCTCACATTCGCATCACATTGGACTGACATATAGCCACTCATTAATTCACATGCACATGCAAACACCACCACCTCTCTCTCTCTCTCTCTCAAATTGAGACCGCCGCTAGCTGTAAAGCCTCGTACTACATCTAGTTAATTTATTTTCAGAAAAAATTTGTGACTAAAAGATTTAATATAAAAAAAATTTCAAAACATAAGTTTTAATAAATGAATTTTAGTTTTTATTTAAAAATAATAAATATGTAACTAAATTAACAAAATATGTAATTAAAATGAAAAGATATATAAAAATATATTTTAATTTTTTTAATTCGTTATAATTTTTTTTTTGTTTATTACATATAAATCTATGAATTTTAAACTAAAAACTGAAATTTTAAAGATATAAAAAAATATTTTTTTATTTAATAAAACCTACATTTTAGATACTCTCGGGTTCGATTTTCTGACCACAAAATCAAACTCATTTATTTATTATAAAAAAGCAAAAAAAAAAAAAGAGAAGAGAGCTAGCTAGTGATGATGATGGCATTGATGACGCAATGATGATGAGATTAAAACAAAGCCCCTTCTATTATGATCAATTTCTCCATCCCTTTTAGCTTCGAGAGAGTGGGGAGGAGAAGGGCAGCCCCACTTTCCTCAAATGCGAACATGCTTGATTGCTCCCCACTTAGTACGGTTCTAGTTGAATTTCCCATATATGAAACCATCTGCAACCCCCAATCTCTCTGCGTAAGTGTAAAAAGTACTCATGAGAGGATGCCATGCATGATTATGATTATTACGTATAAAACAATACAAGCGCTCATCCTCTTTCTATCATTCCGAGTTCGAAACCATCAATTCCTTAGCAATGGCAACTTGAAGATTTGGGTAGAAGGCTCAAATATCCCACTACCGGAGCTCTTTATATATACCTAATTTAAATACCTAAAATGTTGCCAAACTATTGGATCAATTGGCGAGCCATGAAGGGAACATGGCTTTACCTGTTTACGAGTACTTGCATTGATTCAGTGGTACTTTTTGCTAAAGCATAACTCAATTTCCAATTCATGATGGCTGCATTTGGCCGTGTTATTGTGTAAATAAAGGTCGCACTGTCCAGTAATATCAACGTCAATTAATAGGCTTGTTGACTGCCAATTTTAAAGCGTAGCGCTGTATATCTATCAACGTTTTGTAATTAAACCTATAAAGTAGTGATCAAATAAGGCTACTAAATCCTATTTATGTGATGAGGGGGTAGGGGTGGGGGACAGGGACTTGGACATGGACATTCTGGAATCTTGAGGATGAAACTTGGGTAGAAACATATCCCATCGATGACAATGACCTTTGCTTTCATGCTTTTGATCCGAGGTTAAGCCATTCTATGCCATGCACTGTCACAAATTGCCTTTGGTTGGTCACGCCTAGCTCTATTAACCCTTTACTCCTTTTTTTTTTTTTTTATTCCCCCCCCCCTCAGCGCACCCCACTCAGAATAGCTAGCATACATTGGCAACCAGTTGTTATTTATTCGATTGCACTTTTTACATGCATACTGTCACACACTCTCTCCCTCACTGCCATAGGATTGAGGAGCGTTTGATTGTGCCATACAAGAAACGGAATAGTAAATTCGGTAAAGTGTTGGGTTTCACAAGGAATCATAATCCAAATAATTTTTCTTATATATATCAGGTTATGTTTGTAGAGAATGATTTGTCTGCAGAAAATATTTTGTGGAAGAAAAGACTTTATGACAAAATGGATTACTTTATTTGATACACATAGAAAAATATTCAAGTTCCTTTCTCTTCCTACCACTCTCTCGCTCTTCTCTCTCCAACTCTCTCTCCCTCCCTCACTTTCTCTCTCTTCTCTCCCTCATCTGTCCTCTCTCGGCTTCTGCTTGACCTTCCAAAAATGGCTTCCGTTTCTGAGAAATTAAAGCCATTTTCTGAATCGTTAAGGCTTTCTTTTCCATTGCTACATGCAAATATTTTTTAGCTACTAGAAATAAAAAATTTGAAATCCATCAAGAGTACCTCATTAGTGTGTTACAAGCGCAAGGCTGCATCATTCTTTCTTGGGTCTAGTGGGACTGAGGGAAAGATTTATTTATGAGTGAAGATTAAAATTAGAATTCTAGATCTCACTCTAAGTTAAAATTTAGTGATCATTAGATTTATATCAAGTAGTCACTGTATCATTCTTTATTTTATAAATGTCTATCCTCATTCGCAAGTAAGATGTGGCTTCTTCTTTTTATTTTATTTTATTTTTTATTTTTGATGAGTGGGTGAAAAGTAATACACTATCTTACGAAGAGGGTATATCTTAAAACTCAATTTGGTGACACCTTCTTCTTCTTCTTCTTCTTCTTCTTCTTATTATTATTATTAACATTAAGTAGTGAAGTTTGTTCGTAAGTAGCTTGTGCAAACAAAGCCTACCCGAAATTCTTGTATTTTACAACTTCATTTCAGCTCTCAATTTCAAGCGCTGCCAATTTGGTAACACCTATTCATATTCTATGTTCATGGTTAATGTAAGTATGTCAAAAAGATGAGGTTCCAGATATTTGAGATTGCCTGAAATGAATGTAGGGCCTCGTAAGGGAAAAACGCCCCATAATTTCTTTTCGACGTGGTGTTATGTGTAATCTGTTCTGGAGAATTTCTGATTGAACCATCTTTGAAAAGTCCCTTTGTTTCTTTCAAAAAGCAAAGAAGTTCTTCGGGGAAGAGAAACCGAGAAAGAGACCATGTTTGATGGGCTGGAAAGAGAATTAGCAGGTTTTCAGTCAGAGAGGCTGTCAAGGGTAGCCACCGTTTGTTCTACTTTAAACTATAACTTCCATTTAAAAGCTTATAAATCGTCAACTGCTTTACCTTACATATATACAAGGCAGCAAGGCAACAAGGCATGGGTGTCTCTGAGAGAGAGGGGGAGAGAGAGAATTTGACAAATGAAGGAGACCCGTACAGTTGTTGCAGGGAGGGTGGGAGGCACATGTGCTTTATGCAAGGAATGTCCTAACAATGCCCACGTCGCTGCTTGCCTCGGGTTGTGGGGAAACACCATTGTGCATGCCAAAGTCCTTTGATTCAATTTGTTTATAATAATTACCCCTCAATTGATTAGGAACTCATTCTTATATGATCTGTGCGTTCCTTGCTTTATTACCTTGTGTTTTTGCTGACAGGTAAGCTAACGATGCCATGCCCGCTTAATTTATATGGGGGTGTTTATTCCCATTCAACAGGCAGTTGGGTTTACGGCCAATCAATTTTGAACGAGAGAGAGACACCATTTTCATCTTTTTCTTTTTCCTCATTCAAAAATGCCAAATGAAGAACTAAAAGCCCAACCAAATAAAAAGAAAACCTGGTTCACACTACACTTACTTAATTTGAAGGCCAATTAAATTGTTAAACTTGGTCTAAATGTACAACTCAGCGACACTTTTGAGCTTCAATTAATCTCCAACAAGTTTAAGAGACAAAACATTGTTCATATACCACTAAATTGATTGATTATGGTTCAGTGGGAGAGACATAGCGCTCCATGTTCTAATACGACTGAATGTGTGTTTGTTGATTTAGCGAGGCTTAATGGTCAGGAATTGAACACCCTGAATTTTTCAAGTTGATGGATCCAAAATATGAGACCCAAGTCGATCGGTCGGTTTAATTTCTAGTCGTGGGCTGGCTGTCCTAAACACTCCCTCCAAATCCCAACGTTAATTAGTCCTGCAATGGGGCTTAAAAGGGCCCCCCCCCCCCTTTTTTTTTTTTCCCTTATTAGTAAACAGGTGGAACGTACATTTTGTCTTTTAACAAAGTCCAAAAAAAAAACAGAAGAATTAATATGTATGTGCAAGATTAGTGACAATTATGATTATAAATAAACCACTGACTGACTGACTGACTGACTGACTGACTACCATCTCTCTCTCTCTCTCTCTCTCTCGGAAAAGTCTGGATACTATTTCATCTCTCACAAGTTTCCAAACGAAGGGACTGCAAGGAAAGGAAAGTAGGATTTGGAAAGCGTTTATTCTCCTTGTTGTAGTGGGGATAAGTTCAATTAGGATGTCGGGGTAACAGCCACTAAAAGCCCTTATTATCGTCATCTGGTTAATGGGTGTTTCTTTCTCTTTTGATTCCATAATTTTAGCACATCCTTATGGCAACAACCTCATTACCTTCTTCTTATAAGTATAGCTTTCAGTTGAGAAACGTTTGGACTCATGGCTGTCTTTGAATTCGACAACGACAAGGAGGAGCCGGTCCATCGTCGTCGTCTTAGGAGGTGTTTGCGGCGGTGTGTCTTTCAGGGCCGTCGGATATGACCATGGTTCCTGCACAAAGCCTCTCTAGAGTAAAGCAAAATCAACAGCAGCGGCGGCGGCGGCGGCGGCAGCGGGATCAGCGGCAAAGCGGTTATGGTAGTTGTGCGGAGAGCTTTGGTCTTATGAATCGATTAGACGGTTATGATCACTTGTACAATTGCTTATTAGAATATTCTGGTCTAGACGTTGCTAATTGTAATAACATGGCCGAAGATGAATCAAGAACTAACAGTCTCAATAATGAAGCTGGGTCGAGCTCAAAAGATGGTCAGGACGAGAAAGATGAGGGGTGGCTTCAATTGGGCATAGGTGGCCTCACAGGAACAAGCCATGACAGTCACAGCGCCAGGAATAAGAATGATCTACATGATCATCAAGAGGACCCAACAAGTACAGCAAGAAGAGGAGGGTTAATAGAGCTTGATCTATTACCGCCACCAGGTGGCAACAGTTCCAATCAAGCTGGGAGGCCACTATTGAGCTCTCCCGTCTTTCATCTTCCCCATGAATTTAGAGCTCATCCAAGGCAACTCATGAATATCCCTGGTGCCGCTAGTTTTAGTGCATCTTTGTTCTATCAACACCATCCAGGACTTGGAAGCGCCTCAACGTACCCTCCTTCTCATCATCATCATCATCATCATCAACAAGACGTTAACTGGCCATTTAGGCCGACTATTACTATGCCACCATACAATATAGCAACGGCTGCTTCTTGTTCTTCTCCGTCTTCTTCCGCTTTGATGCCATTGGGGACCTATTTTTCCCGTCCCTTTCATCAAGTTCATAGTGGAATAGATATCGCTGGACCAAGCTCGGACTTTAGAGTCATCGATCCTCCGAGGAGACCCCATGCGGGCATTTGGTTTATGTTACAAGCATCTCAACACCAGTAACCTTTTCGATCTCATCTTTTTAAGCCTTTTTTTCTCTTTCTTTGCTTTGGTATATTTAAAGCAATTCTTCTGATTTGCAATGAATTGCTTTGATGCATCCATGCAGATCAAAAGAACCATTCTTGCCTCAAGTATCCAAAAGCTACCTACGAATCAAGTAACTAAAGCTTAGCTTCTTCTCTTAGGCATCAGTCCTTTACTTTTCCTTCCCTTTTTTTTTTTGGTCCTGTCCTTTCTGTTCTGTGCTTTCAAGACATTGAAATTGAAGAAGCCTCATCTTCTGGACTAATAATGATTTGCTTTCGCTTTGATATTTGCAATCTCCAGGGATGGGAGAATGACAGTCCGATTGATAATGAAATATCTGGCTAACAAGCTGAAACTGGATAGCGAATCAGAGGTATTTATAATTATACACTTAATGCATTTCCTTTTCCATTCGTACTCATAATGAAGGAAGTAGTAGTTGAACTTGGTGGTACCTTGTTGTGTTGCTTCATTTTTGTGTTTTTATTCCGCTTGTCTCGTACTTTTAATCTATATATTGCCACAAAAATAACTTATCTAAAAAAAAAAAAAAAGGGGGGGTATTGGCAGAAACGTAGCGAGAGAGATGGAATGGAAGTGCCAAAAATAGGAAAACAACCAACACTTCAAACTAGTAATTGTGGTTGCACGAATATTTCTTGTATTTTTGTACTTTTTTTTTTTTTTATTTGAGGGCTGGGGGGAGGGGGGGTGGGGGTGGGAGGTGAGGGGAGAGGAGGGGAGAAGAGAGAGAGAGAGGCGGTGTTAGAGGGATGACAGAAACAGCGGAACTAAATGCATTTCTCAATTGGAATATTGGTTTGTCGGATAACATGGTATTTAGGTGGGAAGTATATTTCCAAGCAGCTATTTGAAGTAAATTAGCTCTAATACTATGGTATTAGAACTCGTCATTCTAATATCATTGTTAACTAATAATATAAAAAATTTTAATTTTATTAATCTAAAAATCGTCACTCAATAAATAATAATAATAATTAAAAAAAATACACAAATAATTTACATATTAAATCTTTAAATAATTATAAATATTTATATTTATCTAACTTTTAAAATTTTATTAAATTAAAATTAATTAGTTCGACTTTTATTTGAATATTAATTATTAATGTAGATTAACTTTAACAGCAACAAGGTCTCCTCTTTTTAGTATCATTTGCCTTTAATTAACTCATTATAATCATCTGGGCCTTCGAACTAAATGTTTGTCTGATCCAAGTAATAGGTCTTTTAATCTTGGCTATAAGCTTCATGCTTAGTTAGTTATGGATGCTTTAATTTGTCTCAAAGTGTTGGTCCTTAATTTCTAGAAGACATCGAAAACTACCCACCCACCATCTCTTTCCTTGACCCCCCAAAGCAAAAGGAGAAAGTAACTTCTCAATATGATCCAGCAACTCGCACATCCCCGCCCTGCATGAAAAAGTGGGGAAAAATAACCTAACGAAATACCTAGATGACCCCAAGAAAAAAAGAAAAAAGAACAACAACAACAACAAAACGAAACCAAAAAATAAAAGAGGAAGGAACAAAATAACTAAGAACAAAAAGATAAGCTCTTTGGGTGTTCATAATGGAAAACGAGGAAATGGGAAAGTCATCCTCCACACCTATTCTCGATTTTGGCATCTCAACAATAATCTTTAGTTTATAACTAAACGGGATTAATTAACCTTTTTGTTGCGTATCCAAAGTGTGTGTGTGTTGGGGGGGGGGACTCAAAAAAAAAAAAAAAAAGCAATTAGACACACAATAGAAGTTAGGAGTTCCTAAATTTGTTGGACAATATATAATCGAGGAAGGGTCTTCTAGCAATGTTAATGAAAAAATTTGTCTTCGTTATCAATCTCTAGAGATTAATTATATGGTTGGTTGGTCCATGTACATTTGCGTTCTCTTTCACGAGATCGTCACATGATTCGACAATGGATTGTTAGGTTTGGGCTGTGAAAAATAATCGTTCAATTATTAGGGGGCCTTTGCTCCAAATGAAAATGCTAATTCCCATGCATTTTCTATTTGGCAGACATGCACGTTCTAGTGTGCTATTGTTCAACGCAGATGAACCCATTGTTGAGCTGCCCAACTTTTTACTCAACGATGTCATGTAAAGGGCCATGAAAACGCTTGCTGCACAGCATAGGGTTTCCCCTAAGCATGTGTCAGTACTAATCCCCAGTCATTTGTCTTTACCATTAGCTACTAGGTGAAATGATTGTCCCTTCTTTTGCTTGTTTAGTGAGTTAAATTTTGGGCTTATCCGCAGGCGTCCGAGCTTTAATTATCCATGTATTATGTTTTGTCTTTGAAAAGCACGTCACAAAACAAGAATTAAATACGGTGTCTATAGTTCAATAGTGATCAGTGATCACAAACTGCAAATCAGGTCTTTCAAAAATCTGTCATAGGCAGCCTGTCCTAATTTGCACTCCATCCGAGTGAGCCTTGATTTGGGTTCCCATCATATGCTTGTAAGCTAAATTATCCTTTCCTGCTTGTCTAATTCATCATTGTCCATGGATAAAAGGCACACATATACATACATTCATACGTACTTGTGTGTGTAGTTTGAAAATCGTAGAATAATTATGGATTATCTCGTGAATTAGTGGGTGAATTGTTTTAAATTACTTAAGTAAGAAAAAAAAAAAAAATTCACGCGCATATATTTGAATATACCTGTTTACCAAACGTTGTGAGCTTCGTGAACCGAAAATTGAGATCTAGTAGAAAAGAATTAAAAAAAGAACCAGTAAATTTTTGTTTTATTTATAATTTAAATAGTTAGTAAGTCAAAATTTTCCACTCTTTTTTTTTTTTTTTATAATAATTAGAGATGAGGATAGTTCTAGGTGGTAAAAACTCAAATTAATCTAAAAACTCTAGATAAACTATTTGATGATTTTTTTTCTTTTTTTCAATTAGTTCAAATTTGTATTGATGTTCCTTATAAGAAAGTATATCTCTTAGTGAGTAAGTGTAATAAATACTCTCTTCAATATAAAATCTGAAAAATCACAAAGGATATAAAGGAATTTAAATCAAATAGGTTAGGTTTCAAAAGAAGTTCAAAAATTCCTTCCAAAAGAATAGAAAAGATTATACATAAATATCCTAACGTATTTGACATGAACTGAGTTAGGATATATACATGTAACATTCATGTCATTAGCTTGAATATAAGTTTACAAAAAAATGTAAATTCAAAAAGGTACTTTCACTCTATTATAATTTCATTCATGATAATTTCATAGTCAATTGCTACTTTCACTCTATTATATATTTATCAATAAGGTACTTAGATGAATCATATATTTCTTTTTATTTGACTTCATTTGAACATTATAGATAGCATCTTAATCTTTTTTATTATTCACTATTACTACAAAAAAAAAAAATAATAATAAAAGAAAAGAAAACTTCATAATTCAAGCGCCTTCACTTTGTTGCTCGTAAATTAGAAAAAAAGAACTGGTACATAATGGTGATAGGAAAAGGAATAGTAGAGTGAAGGGTTTTTGATTTAGTGAATGGTGCCGCGCTCCTTTTTGGTTCAGATTTGGTTATCCCCTTAGAATTGGAAAAGAAAATCTCTTTTTTTTTTTTTAGTAGAAAATTCTTGGTGAAAACAGATTTTCTTTTTTCTTCTTTTACTGTCTTGGTTTTTAACTTATTGCTTCTTTTTTTTTTTTTCATTTTTCTGAACAGTTTTGGTGTTATTTGGAACACAGACAAGTCCCCATGCTTGCTTGATATAGAGCTGCCTAGTATGCATCTCTATGGCCAGGTGTGCTTAATTATACGCTCCTAGGGTAGGGTAACAAACAAACAGACAAGAGACAGATAAGGACAATAATAAGCAAGACCCAAAATGGCAAACATCAATGAAGACAACACAACATATGAGTCAACCGCATTTGCATAGAATGAATACTACAGTACAATCCCGTGGCATTTTTAGTTTTGTCTTTCGTAGGAAACTTATAAAAAAAAAAAAAAAAAAATACTCGAACACAATTCTGGAAGCACACACACATATATATATAGCCTACACAAATTGGCTGATCGTTTTTTCCTAGACGTCTGTGCTGTACTTCGTATATATGCTGTCTTCATAGCTATAAACATTCACAATTTGACCTTTATTAAGTAGAATGTGTGCATGGCATGCACAACAATAAATTCCATTGTTGTTTTTATATGATCTGTTGTTGCACATAAGTTTATATTGTGGTCAACCCCTATGATATGCTTTGGCTGCACATGTTACATTTCTGTTGGTTTTCTTGCACTCCATGCCATGACTTAAGGAGGACCCGGTTAAGACAGTCTCCCAATTTATGTTTATCAAACAGGCCAAAATATTATAGACTCTATATTAGAACTACGCATCGCTTTGTCTACGTCTTCATTTCTAGGAGGGAAAATGTTTTTTCTTTTCGTATTATTCGCCTAATCATAAATCGGTCATCTAGGATTCCATGGCGTAAAAAAAAATTGGCAATTACGCAAGATGTGCGGTACATTCAACATTCTTCTTGCTTTTGCGTACGATGAATGAACTCTTGTACAATAGGATTCGTATGTAGCTTATTTTATATTTCATGTCGGTGCTACTCATGCATGCCATTGATTTGGCAATTTATTCGTGATTGGTTGCACTTCCCGAAGAGCATCACTGTAACTTAATTACAATCAACTTGTTGTGCTAGAGATTTAATTAAGTCCACGGCCGACCAGCCAGGTTAAATATCAGGCCTCTCCTCGCCCACAAGGCATGTACATAATGAGTAGCTAGTGATTTTTAGCGCAAATTTAGGCATCTTTTTAGTTTCAGGACCATGTGTCCTCGGGTAATTATGTAGGTTATTTACTAGATATCTGGGTGCAAACTCATGTTCATGCACTAACTCTAGCATTTTGCAATCATTAATCGGTCACATCCTACGAAAATAAAACATAAAAATTCTTGAACAAGAACACAAGTAACTTGATAACTTGTCAAAAAAAAAAAACTTAGGTACGTAATAATATTCTATACATTGCTATGTATTCAATTCAACGTAAGGAAGCAATAGGATGCCTTGATGGTGTGGGAAGGTTAATTTCCTTTCCTTTTACTAAAAGATTTTTGAGATATCATTGACTTTCATAGCATACGGAAGGTTTGGTGTTAGTTATTAGACATTTTCTAATTGTAGATTTTAAGTTTGACAAGAAGATGAAGTGGGACTCAATTTAGGAGGACATGAGATTTCACTATAGTGCTAATCCCATTAAGTAAAGAACAAAAAAAAAAACAAAAATGCTTTCAACTTCTGGGCCATCAAGAAAACACATCGTAGGGTCTCCAAAATCACACGTGGATGAAAAAACATCAGCCTCTCCACTCTGCATGCGTTAGTCACTCTCCCTTTCGTCACGCTTTCACTTCTTTAAGCTCAGCCTTTTCCGACAGCTCATCTTTGGGCTCCTTTCTACTCCTAAGGATTGTGCTCAAAAAGCTCCTCCCAATCCCATCATCAGAAAATCTTTAGGGGTTGCACTTAGATAGAATTTTGAAGGCTCCCATCATCATATCTCTATTTCACAACAAAACCACCAAAAATCCACTTGCGGAGAAATCCAGTAAAAGTAGCCAATAAAAATAATAATAATAACAATAATATTATTGTTATTATAAAATAGCCAAAACCATATAGACATTTTTATGTCCCAGGATAACAAAGCAATGCATGAGGTGAGAGATGAATGCACGACAGCATCATTGTAAGTTGTCGAAAGAGAAAAACAAAGTTAAGAATAAATAAATAAAAAAAAAAAAAAACAAACAAACAAACAGATTAATTGCACGCACGCAACGCAAGTGGAAGAACTTCTATGCATAGAATATAGAGCTTGGTGAATATATATATATATATACAAAATATGCATGCAAGATAAACAAATAAATTAGATTATAATGTTGTGCAAGCTTTTTGACATCAACGACGACACCCGTAATAATACAAAACAAAAGAATTCCAGACTTTCTATCTCTACAAAGCTATAAGATAATAACAATAACAATACATAGCGGCTGTTATGGTTCATGAAGGAATATTTGACTTTCGTAATTTGGGATTTCTTTCAAGGAAGAGAGAGCAACGTGAGGTAGACGTGCATGACATGGGATCGTATCTTTCTTACTATTTAATTAGTAAATAAAAACTTAGAATTAAGATTTTATTATTGTTGTGTTATATTACTTAAATGTGCGGTATCTATTGAGTTGGAGTTAAGCATTTTATTTTGTTTTTTTGTTTTTTTTTTTTATATTTTAGGAGGAGAACAAGTAAGCAATCACCTCTTGTTCATAATTATTTTGTTCGGCCGTGCTTTTTAGATCCATTACAAATTTTGCTTAGGGTTATTTTTTTTTTTTTAAAAAAAAAATGTTGATAAAAAGTCCATGGGCTCATGATTTTCGCTTATGATCAAAGCCCTGGGTGGGCCCCGTAATGATTAAACCCGTTCGCCGGACTGTTTATTTTTATATATATATATATATATATATATTTTTTTTTTATGGCGTCAAGGAGGAATCCGGTGAGTGAAGATTAAAAAAAATGAACGGAGGAGAATAATATGGGTAAAGTAGACGTTACAAGTATTTATTTATTTAATATTATTGCGTGACAAAAGTCGGACAGACGTAAGCATGACTTCAATGCATTATCATATATATTCTTCTCGAATTTCAAATTCACAAAATATTCACTTGATTGGTTCACATTACATCAAAGGTCGCTCGCGACTGGCATCTCTCGTTGCTTCCAAGTGGGATTTGTTGTGATGATGGAAAAACAAAGTGGAATTCCCATAGGCACACTGTAGACTCCATAAAACAAGTAGGAGTCGCTCTAAATGAAGTCGTGCTAAGACGATGGGCTTGTCTAATAAGTAAATAAGCTCTTTTAATTGGGTAGCTATATAATGTAATTGGTCATAGCTAAGTCGATGGTATATTTTAGGGAGAGAAGTCCTATGCATGAGTGCAAGTGAAATTAACAGGGGTTCGCTTTAATAAAGCGATCCCATAAATGGCTCAAAGTTAGGCCTTGCATGAAATAGAAAGTCATCTGAGTAATCGACTTGACGTTTTTATTGTATGCACCTTTACCACGTCAACGACTAGCGATCATTACAAGATATCCATAATATGCAGCTTTTTGCATTCATCCGCATGTATGTGATTTAATTTTTGGGACTTTTAGACCTTGCTTTTCTCTTCCTCATTCAAATTGATGATGGGTGTTGCTACGTCTTTGTCTATATGTTTGTGCAATTCGGAAAATGGCTAACATTTTTTGACTGCACGTGCATGTGCACGATTGTGATTGATATGAAAAAAAAAAAAAGCAGGTAGAAATAACGTGTAGAGGGCAACAGCTTCTACCTTTCTTGACGTTGCAGCATGTGAGGGATAACATATGGAGCCCAAGTGATGCAGTTACTTTGCTTCCAGCAGAATCATCAACTACTGATCATGTCATGGTGCTGCACTATGGTCGGAGGAGTGCTTGAGATTTGGAAAGTGAAGTATTCTTAATTATAATCTTATTTTACATTTATCACTGCTAATTAAGTTATCAACCCCCCCCCCTTTTTAAAAAAATTTTCACCTTTCCTTTTCCGTTTATTTTTTTTTTTTTAGTGTAACTCTTGATGGGCCCTGATATTTATTTTCCTTTATTTCATTTAATTTCCCAAGTGTGGGAAAATAGATTGGAGTAACCCCAAATGGTTGTTTATTATTTTGGTGACATATATGATGACATAACCCAAGTTGTATTTTCCCACGCTGCTGGACCGACTAATCCTTTGTTTCCTTATTTCCCGTGTTACATTCATTTGTCTTGAGTACTCTCCATATATTTTAACACATGCACCTATAGGAATGTATGCATAGAAGATTTGATGAGATTGCTTATTTCTTCAGTTTTCTTTTTGCTCCAATACAGAACCATGTGGGGTGTAACAAAATTGGTCTACGCTTTCTTTAAAAGTACCTTCTCATGATCAAAATCCAAATGACAGATCATTTGGAACTTTATTTAGGTAGCCAAGCCACAGCGAAATCACATCAAAATGGAAGAAAGAGGAAACGAAAATGGAGTTGATGAATACAGATACATACATTTATAATCTTCTATGTTTCTGTTTTTCTTTGTTACCATGGCAAACACATGAACATGCAATCATAATATCTGAATTTACGGATTCTTTTTGTTTTGCGGGGTTTGGGGGGGGGGGGGGGGTGGTTTACAATGGAAGGCCAGTCTACTTTGTACCCTCCAAGCGTCTACCTGCTGCCGAAAAATTGAACTTCTCGACCCCACAAAACCCTAAAACAACTTTTGGGGCGAAGTGGACGGAGCAGCAGCATGGCCCAATTAGTTGGGAATGATGGAGAGAAATGTGACCACCAAACAAAGAAAATGGATCAATTCAAAAAAAAAAAAAAAGAACGAATAAAAGAAAAATTAGGAAATGGATGAGGACCTTACAATAACTGAAGATATTGGTATGGGCTTTACACGTTAAGGGGCACGGTCCCATGTCGTATCAACCATCCCTTTTGAACCCATGCTGCTGGACCGTAAATAATAAAATCAGAAAACATAAAAACGAGCTGTCAGTGCAAGAAAAACGGAGACAAGCAAAGGGCTGATCAAAAAGGCACTGCCTTTGATTAATAGAACTGGGCGGCGTGTTTGCTGTTTGAATGGATTCCTCCTGTAGCTGTACATCCGCGGGCCATCACCGACCCGTTGGAACGTGAGAACGCTCGAGAAGTGGGTAAAGGGTATGTCGTCCTCCCAGCCGTCGCTCAAGCCCAAGCCCAAGCCCAAGCAAAACATGTAGATTAAAATAAAAATTAAAAAATATGTGTGGGTGGGACCCGTCTAAACTCTTGAACAGTTGAACTTTGTAGCAGGTCCAGTTCTTCTTCCTTGGATGGTCGGTGGTAGTTGTCTTGCGAATTGAGTTGGACGACTATCACATTTGCTTCTTTACTCTCTTTGGGAATGGCGATTGCTCAATCATCATTATCATTATCATTATATTATATCATATAGTCTTTGATTCTCTTCTCCGCCGCCTCCTCCTGGCTCCATGTCCTCTGGTATGTGTGTGTTTTTTTTTTTTTTTTTTTTGAATTTTTGGACGGGGAAACGCAGATTCGACATTGCATCTCGGTTGCAGCAATTGCATCGCCAAGTGAACGAGTCGTCAGGACATTGCAATGGAAGAAGTTGGATTCTAACTTGTTGGAGGTTACCCAGCCCACGCGACTTGTTCTTAATGCCCTCAAGAAAAAAGGTTCTCAATATTATCCCTTTTTTAACTTTAATTTCATTAGTCTCGAATTTGGTCATTGTCAAGGACATGGTTTCTCTTGCATGAAATTCAGACTGAGGAAGCAACGCGTCATTCGACCTCTTTTTCCTTTTTTTTTTTCCTTTTTTCTTTTTTTGTTTATTCTTCTTTTCAATTACTAAAAGTACACACACGCTTATAGGTGGAAAGAAATTTTATATATGCATCATGTTGTACCCTGCAGTTGTGTGATTGTGGCAATTTTTAATCCGAAGAATTACCCACTGTCATTACCCTGTAGGATATGAGGTATATCTTGTTGGAGGTTGTGTGCGAGATCTTATCCTAAGGAGGGTACCTAAAGATTTTGACATTATAACTTCAGCTCAACTAAATGAGGTTTGGTCTGAGGATGATTCTTTTCTTGATTTTGTTTTATTTATGTTGTGCTGAGCTCCGTAGAAGCTAGATGGCTTCATATTTATTAATGGTGTGTCAAATTATCATAGCGTGTTTGTGCAAATGCCTTGGCTGATATAAATGTGTGCAACATTGTGAAAGGTTGAGTGATTTTGGAATGTGGTCCTTCTTCTGTTAACATGGTTGTGCATCACCTGTATGGCTTCAGGTTTTTTCTTCTTCTTTTTTTCTTTTCATGAGAGTCTCGTGCACTAGGATACCCTTTATTTAACCTTAATTAGATTCGTGCTGGCCATAGACTCTTACATAAGTCATCTCCCATCAGTAACGGCATTGACTATTTCTTTCTCTGCTTGCAGTTGTGCTCATGAAATATTCCAGTAGGGGGATTAATTATTCATGTTAAATGCCTCCGAAATTTTCAGGTACGAAATGCATTTTGCTGATGTCAAATTGTTGGAAAAAGGTTTACCATATGCCAGGTTCATGTTAATGAGACTGTCATGGAGGTTGGTTTACTGACTAATTCTCTCTTATTAAATCCTCAGGCCTGTGGCCTTTAGTTTCAGCTGCTGGGTCAAAGAATGGGTCGAAAGCCGGATCATAGTTTAGATTCTGCCTGTAAGTGACTGTGTTCTCCAAGTGCAAAAAGGTAGCTGGGGTGAGTGCTTAATGTAAATACTGAAAAAAGGGATTTTGAAGGTGAACCCTTCAGCAGTATTTATTTTTAGGTCTCTTTTTCTGTAAGTTTCATGGATTTAATCTCACATGGGTTTCAAGTTTTAGCACTTATGCAAGAAAGGCTAGTGGCCAGTTCAACCATGATTTCAGAAAACCTTCAGATTGTAGTGAGTGTGACTACATGCAGTGGAGGAATTGCTTGCAGAGGGATTTTACAATCAATGGGTACATTTTTTACCCTTGCTTACTGGAAGTTGTATATCATAGACTTTGATATGAGTTAGCTTTCAGTTATATGGCTGCTATTTTCAAGGGAAATAATGTAATTCCTACTACTAGAAATTTGAGTTATACATTTTGTAACTTCTGCTCCTTAAATGGCAGGTTGATGTTTGATCCATTTGAAAAGATAGTATATGACTATGTTGGGGGAATGAAAGATATTAAAGGACTAAAGTGAGCATGTATCTGATAGTAGTTTCATTTCAGTAGTTGAGTTTGACTTTAAAACTGCTGAAGACATTCATTTCATTTGTTGCTACGCATAGGTTTGTACTGTAATACCGACTAATCTTTCTTTTGTTGAGGACTGCGGTTAGTAACTATCTGCTTATTCGGTGGTCAGTTTATGAATTTCAACATTTATTATGGCTACATTTTATGAAACTAATTGTACTACATCCTTGCACTGTTATTGATTTAGAGCATCTAATCTTTTGTAGTGTTAAATCCACAGCTCACATTTTATGTGCAATTAGAATTGCTGCTCGTTTAGGATTTCACTTTACTAGAGAAATAGCTCTTCGTTTAAAAGAGTTCTTTTGTGCAGTGCTGAGACAGGGTGAGGTAATCAAATTTCTGCTCCTTGGGCATGTACTTTTGTTGTACCTCCTCTGCATCTTTTCCATCTTTGCGCTTGCAGGGAAGGATTCTCTTGGAACTGAACTACATGTTTGCCTATGGTTCAGCAGAAGCTTCTTTGAGATTACTTTGGAGATTTGGGCCTTTGGAGATACTTTTACCCATACAAGTAATGGAAGTCTTCACTCATTTCTATGGTTTCTGGAAGTTTTCTTTTGTGGGATGGTTAGAGCTTCCAAATATTGGTCTTATGCTACAATATAATACGTAATTAACTTCATCATGCAGGCTTCTTATTTTGTTTCCCAAGGTTTTCAAAGACAAGAAGAGAGATTGAATATGCTTCTGGTTTGTGAAGATGCAACCATTAACTGCATATGCCCATTGACATGCGCAAAACATATTTTTTTCAATTGCATCTTCTACTTCAAATGATTCTAGCAACATGTCTTCCTCACTGGCAGTTTCTTGTGACTTCTGTCTTTATTAGAGTCTTTGATCTTAAATTCTATAGTGTCTCCATTGACCCATTTTTCTCATCTGTTTGTTTTTTGTAGTCTTTGTTTTCTAATCTTGACAAAATTGTAGCCCCTGATCAGCCATGCCATACTAGATTATGGTAGGAACTCCATTGCAATTTTAAACAAATAATTTATCTACATTTTTTGTAGCAAAAATACATCCTTTGGCTTGAGTATTTGAAAACAATACCAACATATAATTGGAATGAATGCTGCAGAATAAGCATCTTTGCTTTCCATAAAGCCCTGGTTGATAAACCTCGGGATCCATTGGTGATTGCTGTGATTGCTGCATTTAAGCCTTTCTGTCCACTATGATGGATCTTTGTTAGAATCCATGGAGATTGCAGGAAGATCACCACTCCACACAAAGAAAGGTTCCATGAGTCATTGGAAACACAAAATCTAGAATCCGGTTATGCATTGATGGATCAGGTCATCAGCTTTGCAGCATCTACCAAAGCTGCATTATTCAAGATGACTGATGTACATGTCATTTCTCAAGCAAATGATCAAGTATCCACGAGCACCGCACTCAAATCTGGTGAGACTGATTTCCATTGTTGAATTTCAAAGAAGGTTGCATTCATAAAGTCTTGTCAGTCGTCAATCATATTATGAACAAGTGCATTACGCTTTTTCAGTGTTTGGAAATGGTTGGATTTGTATGTGGTTTGTTTGTTACTCCTTACTAGGCTCTCAAGGCAGGTCTAGACCGACTGAATTTGTGCTTTAGCTCCTTTTTACGAATTTCAGTGTCTTTAGATAAATGCAAATAATTAAAGAACTAAATTGTCTCTTGAACTGTCGATATATGCACATTAGTCGTCGTTTCTTCGTGGAAAGAGCACGTCCATGCATGTTTTGGATCCTCGGGTTTTCATCCCACTGGCAATGTCGTCAAGAGTGTGCAAGATCTTTGAATGTGTTCAGAGGGGTAAGGAGACGGGGATTGTACCTAAACGCAGGATGAAGGTCGAATTCGAGTCCTGGAAATCGAGGTGCCTGCAGGAGATACGACACACTTTTGTGAGGATCATTTTTTGACCAAGTGTACCTAACCAATCAAAGCAGCGGGAACAATTTCGTTTATGAAAATTCTTCCTGCCCATGTTCCCCCGGAGCCTCATCGAATGGTGAATGACTATTTATCTGTTTATTTTGATGTAAAAAAGGCTGTACGAGAATGTTGGCTCGGTTCGATAATTTCACTTAAAAGTCTAGGCTTATTGATATTTACACTGGCATCTGATTGCATGCCTCTCTGACTTTAACCATAAGACTTGTATCTCCATTTACATGCTTTTTTCTTATGAAACAAATAATCGAAGGTTCGTGCAAGGCTAAGCAAGGCCGTGATACTGATAAGCACTATTGTTCTCTTCTCTGGCTACTGTACTACATACTTTCTCAAACCCATTTAGAATCACCCATCTCAAACCCGGCAGTACGCGAAGTGGGCTCCGCAGCTGAGCTTCTACTCTGGCAGCATGCCGAGTGGGGGCCTGCCTTTCGTGGTCTAGCAGCTGTAAGTTCATATTTCACGATAACCATAGCACCCACAACATCGGCATCATGGGCTTGCCTTTAATTTACGGGGCTTAGAATCAAGAAACTCCTGAAGCTGTTTCTAATGAGCTTCGTGAGCAGTGTTTAAATACGACTGGAGCTTCAACATTCATGTTCAGACCGCTGAGCTCCAGAGCCAGTATAGGCTTTGATAACAACACAGATGTGCTTAGGCTCAATCTATCATCTAGTCCGTTAATAGCAGTTGCATCCACTTTTTCGCAGCTCTCCTGGCTCGATGATTCTGATTCTGCTGTGTCGCATGCTGACGCTGGTGATGGCCCTGCTACTTTTGCTGGCTGCACTGCTCGCACTCTACAATATTCATTTACGACCTACTCAGTTTTTTGGGGTATTGATTGAATGAATCACTCTTTTGGAACACTTGGAAGACCATTTATGAGTAGGTTCCAAAACACACACACACACACACACACACACACACACAAAAAGAGGCACCTGCATTCAATATTGCATGAATACTTCAAAAGGCTGGGATTATATTCTGTACCACCACTGCAGAATCACAAAAATAAGGAATTTATGTTGTCTTGCAAGTCTTGATTCTTAAAGCACCGACTATGTGGAGATTTACCTAAAACTTGGCAGTGACATTTTGATTGTTGGCCCCACCCATTTGTTGGATTTCGACGCCGGAACTGCTAAGCACCAAGCTTGTGAGGACAAGTGAAAATAAATAGGATACGCAGACAGAACAAAATGGCTCCCTTGACAAGAATAAAATCTTAAGTTCGACGGATAACTAACTCACTAGCAGTTGTAAAGCTGATATTGCAAATATCAGTTGTAGAAGGACCATTAATTTCGGTCACTCGAACATCAGTGCTGCCATTTGGACTAGAGAGCGTAGTTCCCAAACCAAGAGTGTTGAGAAAGCTACTAAATCTGTTATTTTGTTGCTTCGGAATGGCCTTACTTCTCTGTTCGAAACAGAAAATATCACAGAAAGGAAGCAATTGGCATTTCTATCAATAAAATGTAAATTGCTCCCCTTTTTTTCAGGTGCACGCTTGCAGTGCTTTCATAGACTTAAGAGGTAATAGTAACTCACTTAGAGAACCTTATAAAACATATTATCCGATTGGTTGAATCATGTGTTAGCTATGGATTAGGCCTTGAAAGCTCATGAATGATGTGAAAACATGCAAGAGGGAACCAATGTTTATATGGGTTAATTGAAATGTCATTTGCAGCAACGTTGAACAAATAGACAAGGATCACCTTTGAAAACTTGGCAACCTGGCTTGGAAGCCCAACATTCTGCAAGAGAAAGTGCAGGAATATCAGGACATAAGTGCCCTTCAGATGCCTCTGGTCTGGTGACCGAAGAGCACCATATCCACGCATGACAATTCAATTAGCTGCATAAACTCGTAGTTAAAGGTAAGCGTGCAAGTCTTCAGGTTAGCTTAGAAGGACTAAATTCTAAAGCATTTTCCAATATGGGCTAATTATATATTTTTGTTGTTTGTTTGGCATTATAAGGTAATTTACATTATTGAATTTCTAACGGATAGGCCAGCGGCAATCCACTTGAATAAATGCCTATTCATAGTCAACTTACCTATTCAATGAATTCCCTACCTTACCCAATAACCCTTTCAGGTCCAACAGCTCGTTTGGTACGTGTTAAACCAGGAACTATGGCACATGGAACCCGTATATGAGATGGAAATTATTAATGTACCTCACGTCACATCTACTAATACCATTAAAAAAAAGGGGGGGGGGGTAAAAACCATCAGTGCCTATAGCATAGTTATTTGGGAGGCAGTGATGTTGAACTAGCATTCAAAGGTTCAGGCTACACATGGGTAATATCTTTTCATGCACGAAATTTAATCCCATCAGGCTGTTTGGTCTTAACCCATTTTCGTGTAGTCGTTCTAGATATCTGTTAAACAGGAAATTTTTGAAGTTACTTCACAAACAATTTCCTTGGAACCTCAGAAGAATTATGGGCCCAAAAAAGTCTTTTAAAAGTTTTCACACGTCACAATCCAAAAGTCAGTGAAATTCAGAATTATTACAATGAATTTGGTTGCCACCTACCTTTCGTCCATGATCACAGGCATCATCATCGCTTACAAGCACCCTAGCTGCCCATCTGTTGACAAAAAAGATTGAGGCTTATGAATATCTAAAGTTGAGTTGATTGCTTCAACTGATAATTTCAGATATAAATATATAATTCTACTATCCTAGCATAGGAAAAAGGAGTGCACGGTAGAAAATCGGGTGCTACGGTTTAGCTTGGAAAATATGCCTCCACTTTTCTTTTTTTTTTTATTTCAATGGTGCCCAACCGGATCACTCTTCATCATGGATCAGAGAACAGCAACTTGATCAGTTGCCAAAGCCCACTTAGTCCCAAAAAGGGAAAAAGGTGCAAGATCAATAATGACCCTTATATTCTGAAAATTTATCTTTTAAGACACCTTTTGACACCCACCAGAAGAAACAGGCAAGTTTCAAAGTTGACTGACCCAATACAGCTTCTAAAGTTGAACGATAATGGCAGATAGAGAAACCCCAGATCAAGATTCATCTGCTTTCAGAGACTGGTACTTTTTCCAGCCAAAAAGATGACATCTTTCACTCATAATATTCACCAGTCAGTTTTCCACAATTCATTATTATAAGCTAGAAGGGAAGGATCAGGAAACATACGCGCAAGATGTTGGGGGATTCCACACGATTCCTGCAATCACCACAAGCTTCAAGAAGGAAAAAGCATTGTTAGTTATTTCACGATCAAACCATGAACTGTTGCAGATCACACAATAAATCTGAACAGACCAATAGAGCAGCTGTATTAATGAGACTATGAATGAATTGAAATTAAGAACAGATAACCTCATCAAAAGGCCCAGCTGGACTGTCTTCATAGCTAGCCAGAAAAAAACCACCAAGAGTGTACCTGCAGAAAGGAAACGTGGATACACCAGTGAAAATAATAATAATAATCTTGAAATAATCAGCCCACTGCTTATTTGCTCAGAAGAAAATAACGATCACAATAAAAGCATTTATATACCCAAAAGCTTCGACTAAACTGAAATCTTTGGGAACGACTGCTCGAGCAGTTTCTGCTTTCACAAGATGAAGCTGGTACAAGGCACTGTAATTGCAAACAAGACACCTCAATACTCTCTCCAATTGCATAAGGTAACGAAGCACGACCATATTGATATCAGCAACTAAAACAAAATAGCTACAACTCTAATAAGTAGGTAAGTAATAAGAAACATGCCTGCCTTTGAATATCCAAGGAGGCTCGCCATAACCAGAGGACTTCTTCGTTTTCCCAACTTCCATGAATTCAATAAGCTTTTAGCAGCAAGGATTTGAACTCAACCACGCTTATATGCCTAATGCAATGCAATGGCTAGCATTTCTTTTCTGCTATTGACAGATCTACACGAAACTGCATTGTCCCTAAGATACATCATTAGCAGTCATTTTGTCGAAAACTGAAACTAGAACCACATATATACAAAACACATGGACGCCTGGCATACAAAGAGACTGGTAACAATTTATCCATTAAAACAAGCAAAAAGAAAGAAAACCCACCCCTGTTATAAGCACGAAACCCAGAAAAATCATTACTTGGAAGCGTCAAAGTGGTGGTTGCTAGAAAGAAAATCAGGGTTATTTACTTGTAATTTTTGTTTGTGAAAGAGAGGGAGGGCTATTAGTAATATGTGAGTGCAGCAGATATGGTGAACTAATCAAGTAGCAGCAGCAGAGCAGAACTGAAGAAGTGGATAGGGTTGCATCTTATCCAACTTGTCAGCAGCTACAAGTCCATTCATTTATGATGTGAGGCTTCTTTATTCATTTGGCGCCAACGGAATTTGGTCAAATACCATGACCACAGTTCCTCCGGTTTCACCGAACCCCTTGTTTTGTTTCATTTCTCTTTTGTGTTGAATATATTTCCCGATACCGTATCACACCCCACGCTGTCATATCCCGTTGTCTGATTCATCGCTTTGCCTCTAGTGCAGAGTGACGCAAACACTTTGGCTTCATTTCTGTTAATGTTAACTATTGTACATCTTGTTGGTTCATCCAGACACCAGATCTACTAAATTAATCCAACTGAGAGCATAATTATATTTGAGCCACCATTACCAAATATACTTTTAGTTTTTGCTTGCCACTTTGCGGTTGATATCATATTAAGCACTTTACATGTAACTTGACCGGCTCGGTAACGAATGAGGAGGTGAGGACTAAAAACAAAAGCAATTGCATGCCATATTGGTTTCGTGAACGGGGAGAAGGAAATTGAAGAATTCCAAAAAAAAAAATTCCCAACTTCTTAATTGAAAATAAAATCTGTGAGATCTTTGATTGGCCTCCCAATATATCACTGCCTGCAGAGTCACTCGTGAGTCCCTAGAGCAACAACTCCTGTGTTTTCGCATACTGACGAATGGATCCTCGGATTCGCAGAAAGTAAATCCCTACAAAGAAAAAAAAATAATCTTTCCAACTGCAGGTTTTGGTTTTTCAAAAAGGTGGGGATTTCCCAATAGCAGCAATCTTTATCATCACTGGCAAGTGTACCAATCAGCTATGGATGGTCCCAGTGGATCGTCATGCCACGATTGGGACTGATGAGTTCTGATTCACGGTTTTACCTCGCCTGCCATGTAGTCACGCGTGCGTCCATTTCTTACGGTGGAAAGACAACCCCACCCCCAACTACCGATCTAAAGCTATTTCATCAATTTATGTTGAGTCCCAAAATCTCCTCGCATGAGTCACATGGTTCTCCAGTGCGCCGTTGTCGGGAACCCTGTTGAGTTTGCATCTTGCAAACTTTTTTCCCATCAACCTTTGCCTTTGGATTCAGCACAAACAATGCCAATTTGACCCAGCAGAGGACCAGAAGAAGGATTACGGCTGACCCAACTTTGACAAGTATCACCAATAGTCATTGCAAGAGCATTCCCCCAACTTGAAGTGATGAAATCTGAAAGAATCCCTAACAGCAATTTCACGCCTGGTCAACAAGGAGACCCGTTTAGCAAAATCGTGGCAATCCTCGCACGCCCTGAGGTTCTTGAAAACCGTGATTGGAGCCGTTTTTGGTGTGGATATGAGTCCAAATGCTATCGCCAGTCTCTCGCTATGGACAAGAAGCTGTTCCTTCCTTTCTGGCAAACTGCCTGACAAAAGATCCCCAGTTAACAGTTCGTTTTCCTTCTCCACAACAGCATGTTTGAATTCTTCCAACTTTGAATAGATCTCGTCTGTCTGGGGATGGTGCTTATCACCCACTACAAACCGGTGAACTCTACCCTTCACAGTTATCCAGCTGCAGCTAAGCTCTTTCTTCAAATTTCGTTCAGCCATCATCCTTCTAACATCAGCAGCTTCTGTCCATTTCCCGAATGAAGCATACAGGTTAAACAAAAGAATATAACCTGCAGTATCATCTGGGTCAATCTGAAAGAGGTTTTGAGCTGCAATTTTTCCAATCTCGAGGTTCCTGTAGGTCCAACATCCACCCAACAGACATTTCCAACTCATTGCATCTGCCGCAACTGGCATACTCCTTACCAGTTCCAGTGCTTCCTGCAGATAACCAGCACGAGAGTATACGTCTATCATACAATCATAATGATCAATAGTTGGAGCCACACCATACTCGCTACTCATAGACTCCAAATACTGCTTGCCCTCTGTGACCAAACCTGCATGGCTACAAGCAGTTAAAACTGCGATAAATGTGATACCATTTGGTCTCTGACCAGAATCCGTCATTCTCCTAAAAAGCCTTAGTGCTTCAGTAGCATTGCCCTGATAAGCATAGCCAGCAATTATAGCCGTCCAGGCCACAGCATCAGGTTCCTCTATTGACTCAAAAGCTCGGCTAGCAAAATCCAATCTTCCACATCTTGAATACATCGTAATCATAGCACTCTCTCCGTGTTGGGGAGCAACCATGCTTCTTTTAATTGCATCTGCATGAGCTTGGGCACCTGTATTAAAGTCCGCAAGTGCAGAACAGGCTTGGAAAATGCTTGTATACGTGAATGAATTTAATTCCATGGGCTTACTTCTCAATGATTGAAAAAGTTTAAGAGGTTCATCAAATTTACCATTTTGGCAATAGCCAGCTATCAAAGCACTCCATGTAACGTCATTGGGTTTACTAATCCTCTCAAATGCTCTGGAAGCACAAGGAAAATTTGTACAATTTACATAGAAGTCCACGAGGGGAGTTCCCACTGAAACTTCAGATTCCAACCCGAGTTTAACAATATGACAATGAATTTGCTTTCCGAAATTCAGGTCCTCTAAAGCGGCACAAGCCTTGAGAACAATCGAGAAGACATACTCATCCAATTCAACACATTCACTCACCATCTTTGCAAACAAAAGCAAGACATCCCTTTGTTTCTCAGCTTGCGTGAAACCCACCATCAATCCAGTCCAAGTCACAGCATCTTTCTCCATCATTTGATCAAAGACGAGCTCAGCACCCTCTAACCAACCGCATTTCGCGTACATGTTGGATACTGCCGAGTTAATGGCAACGCTGCCCCCCAGCCCACTCCTTATCGCAAGAGAATGCAGCTGCCGTCCAATCTCTAAAAAAGAAGGATTCATCAAAGACCGTAAAAGTGCAGTGAAGATGAACGGATTGGGTTTCGTTGCCAGCCCAAGCATATTTGAAAAGAAGCAAAAAGCTTTATCGAGAGGGCCCATTTGGGCATAAGCGGAAATGATTGTACCCCAAGAAATTACACTCCTTTCGGACATTTCATCAAACACCGTGCGTGCCTCTGCTAAGCTCCCGCACTCACAGTACATCCGGAGAACGGAATTCTCCAGAAAAACAGGAGGGTTCTTCACAGTTTTCCTCATTTGCGCGTGAATGAATCTTCCGTCAGACAGAGATTTAAAATTTCCACATGTTTCGAGCAGGCTTTGGTACGAATCAGGATTGACTGTAATACTGGCATCGTCCATTTGTCTGAGAAATTCGCGAGCTTCGCCGAGTTTCCCTTGTTTAGATAAAGAAACCAAGTGCAAGTTCTCCACATGGCCATCCCTAACTAGAGGTGAGGGTCGGGGTGTCTTGTCAAATGAAGAAGGGGTGCATCTAAGAGACACCCATGTCGGCATCTGGTGGGCAAAGCTAAAGCTTGAGGGGTTGATAGCAGCTGGATTCATCTTATCATTAGCTGTCACTTGTGGTACGTGGGAAGGAGTGGATGCTGCTAGCCCAACAAAAGAATGGTGGCGGTGGCGGTGGCGGTGGCAGTGGTGGTGGTGCACAATCATTCTCTCCCCGTCTCTTGGAAGCTTACTTTCTAAGAGTGCTATGTGTCAAGGCGTTTTGTCGGCTTGATTTTGATGCGTTACACTTAAAATCTCTCCGTTTTCTGCGCCTGCCAGAAAAAACAAACATATGAACTAAAAGAAAGAAAGAAAGAAACCAAAGTCTTAAAACTTTCGCAATGGCTTGTCGCTTCTAGAATGAATGGGATGTGGATAGTCTTAACTTTTCTGTTCAAGAGTTTGGGCTCGATTTCAGGATATAAAAATTAGTGGACGAAATAAACAAGATAAAATTAAAATTGTTAAATATAAATATAAGAATTAAAAAATATGGTAATTATTTCTAATTGACAGTACAACCCTCTTCTCGTCTAGTCTAATAATCTAATAATCTTTGCATCTCCAAATATTCTCGTAAGAGTTTTTAGTATTAAAATCTCTTTAAATTATTTTGGAAAAGAGAGTTATGATAATCGGCGTGGCGTGGGACTTCCTTAGCAATGGTTAGGATTTTTTCTGGCTGGATTGCTGGATCCCACGACGCAGCCATGCGTGCCCTATCCAAGTGAGTTTTAGACTTTTACTAACCATTCTAATCATCGCATCAGCACTGGCCATTGCTATTTCTTGGGGTGAGCCGTTTCCTTTGTATTTTTTTTCTTCCTAGTCTAATTTTAAAAGGATACGAAGCGGGGACAGTCAAAAAGGCCACTAGAAGTTTTTGCTTTCTGATATGAACCACGGTGACTCTCCAAGGTTTCTTTTTCCAATTTTTTATCCATAGAAGATGGATTTCTGCCACTTTCGCCTTCCAATCAAGGGTTTGTCTCACAACAGAAGTACGATTTGTGGAAACAATGATTGTGAGTTTCTTTCCTTGTTGTTAATAGAATATCTGTGCACTGCCATTGGGGGGGGGGGTGCATTTGGACCCCAAACGATGAATGGCTTAATTTCTCTGTCTATGTCAATGGTGTTATTAAAGGATCCCTCTTCTAAGAAGTAATTGCAGCAACATGGGGAGTGGCGACCCAGAGAGGATGAGGATTGGAAAATACACCGTAAGTTCTTGAGTTTCTTGTTTGGAGCAGATCATTGAAGATGAATATGATAAACATTAGCTCCTATGATGTAAACACGGGAAAAGTAACATTTGATGTACCTAATCCTGTCATTTGTTTCTCATTAATCGAACGGTTATTCATCTTCAGCACTTGCAAATCGTTTTTTTTTTTTTTTTTTTTCGTTTTTTTTCTTAATTCTTAAGAGGGTTTGAGTGCTTCTAGGACAAACTTCCGGCAAGACTTCGGATCATCCCATCTTTATCGCTTTCTTTTTCTTCCTTTGTTACTAAACTTTCTCCTGCGTACAGCGTATCAAATTTCCTGGAGATTCACAACTTACCGAACATTTTATGTCTGGGCACGTCAGAGTTGTCAGAATCTCGAGTTTTTTTTATGGTGGGTAGCCTGGGAAAGTGTTGTTGAAACTTCCAATCTGGGGCAATTGCAACCATGGTGTATTCGATCAAATTCACCTCTTTTCCTGGTTTAATCGCAATCTATAACTAAAATTCCCTACGCATTAAAGCAAAATCGATGAAGTAGTAATCCACAAAAGCCAAATTCACGTACTCCATTTACAGGCTACAAGTAAAACTCAATATTCTCCCAACTACAGGACTCCTTAGACGGGAAATAAAGGATTATTATTCAAGAACAGCACGAGACACAATTCCCAGTAATCCATGTTTACAGATGGTTAATCATAAAGTCACGGCGATTCATGTTTTGTTATTATACTATTCCCTAGGGAGCGGGAGCTTCTGTTTGATACTCTGGCTCACAGAATTCCCCGCCAAGGTCTTCACAAGCCTCTTCCAGGAATACCCTGTAACAAGTTTTTATGTCAGGCAAACTGAAATATCCCAACAAGATTGTTAATTCTCCACTCATCATCGCAAATTTAAGAGATTTGACACATATGGGATATTAAGATCTTACGTCTTGGGACTATTGTACTCCATATATTCTCGATCGACTTGCTCTAAAGCGGTGGCAACACTTGAGCTTCTGGCCTCTGGTTGGAGCTTCACTTCCGGATACATTTCAGCATCACAAGCTTCCCCTCCTACAGTCTCACAAGCCTCAGCTGGAAAAACACTACGGATAGATGCTAAGTGCAATTTTTGTTTAATCACTACTACCGGTTACTGGGTGGGGAAATAATTAAAGGACAGACTTACGAGGTCATGGAGCTGTAATCAACTGTTGAAGGGTCGTTTGCTACAGCTGCACTTGCTTTGATATTGGAGCATCTGGGAACTTGTAACCTCGCCATTGACCCGCTTGCAAAAGCCGAGGTTCCTGTGGGTGTTAACATGGACGGGAGCGGTGGCACTGCAAGGTACAAGGAAGCCATTGTGTTGCGACTGGATTGAGTTGTTCGAGAGTCATCCAATTTCGTCCCATGTGCATATATATATATATATATATATACATTGTTGGATACAGTCGAACAGATAAGGCCTACAAGATCTTTTCTTGAATAGATAAGGTTTTAACGTCATTTTCACAGGAAATTGTGGCGCAAATGCCTTTCTGAGATCTTGGATTAATAGATTAATATTTTTTTTTACTTTATTATTTTTTTTTTATTTAAATTTTTGGTCTATGATTAATATTTGTTTAATGGGTATGTTTAGTTTCCCTCTCTTGATCATCCAAGTCGACATCCTTTTAGTCCACTCCATAAAAGAGGGCCGAGACCCCAATAGCCCACACCACCGATTCCACTCATCCTTTCCTATCTACCTGAAAGTATGGAAAATGTCCTACACACCTTAGTGGTACTTTCATCTTAGAAGTTCTTAGAGGTGTGAGATTTATGAAAAGCAAAAATATATACTTTTATTACATAATTCACGACAGGGTAATCTTTCCACTAGACCAGAAAAAAACATGGAAAATGTTCTCCAATTGTATATGTTGTCGGTGCTTTTAACCTTGAAAGCAACGACAATTAGCAAAATTGATAGGTACACTGCATCATGCCCTTGAAATTGGCAATTATTCTCAAGCGAGCAGACACAAAATGCAGATTCATGGCTTTCTAGTAAGAACTTTTTAAAATTAAGCCAGTACGTGCTAATTATATTGGATTCATTTGCACTAAAGAGTTGCTTGCTTTGTTTTGGCCCCATTTTCCACAAGGATCTTGTGGAATTATAATGTATCAATGAGAACTAGGAGCAAATGGGACTTCTCTTTGAATGATGTTGAAAATATACTTGTGACAGCTGTAGGGGTGTGACTGACATTTGACTCCAAGTTAAGATTGCTTTCTTCCCGTGCTTCTTTTACTTTTAACTCTCTTGGAGCATGCCACCTTTGGTCCCAGATGCATGGCCCATCCGCACAGGCCTTGGCCAGGCTTTTCATGCTCCTCGAGGTCATTGCCCCCACCTCATCAGCCACAGTTTTTGAGTACAAACAGTCGTCGCGCACTTCCGCTTAACCACCCGGACAGCTTTAACTTTAAGTACCAAGGCAATGGCTACATTTGATTTACATTTTTCTTTTTCCTGATAGGAAAATAAGTAATCAGAAAAATTGAAAGAAAACAACCAATGTGTATCAGCAGGGCCTTTTAAACACGGGACATTCATCATTTATCTCAGCTTCAGCCCTGGAAACACTTCAAAGACGCAAAGACCACTGCAAAAATTTCAAAATCCTCTCAAAGGTCAGAGCTTTTTGTTGGCCCATGGCAGAAACTTCCTGTATAGCAGTTTTTAGGGATTAACGCTAATTCTACTCTTGCCATCTACTCAGAAATTGGGGATCACATGAATAAAATGGCAACTGTTGAATCTACATGTCACGAAGCAAGACTTGAAAGACCTTACAGAATTATAAATAGCAACCCTGAACATCAAATGAGAAGTAGCCACTTAGTTCAGCAGTAAACACACAACACTTGACGTGCAAACATGTCCTGCAATCAATGGAAGAATACCATTCCACCACCACAATTCTAATTTAAAAGTATCTAGACTTGCTATTAATCTCACCATCACTTTAAACCAAGAGGATAAAAAGAGAACTTAGTCAATCTTTTGAATGTAAAAGGAACTTTAATTTCAAAAATGTTTTGTCTAAATAAAGACCAATAACAAACCCCATCATCACTGCTAGAGAACACAATAACGTTGCATGCACTCATCTAATGAAACAGTTTTCAGAATTTAAAGCTAGTCATTTTCTTGGCTCACCAGTCCATGTAATATTCTAACTTAAGAAAAACATACAAATTACAGGAGTGGCCGTCAGACAAAAATACAACTTCCTCAAACATCATGCCATGATCTCTTCACAACTTGAGACCGTTGGGACTGCTAGAAAAAACCTCTACAAGAAAATATATGATTTCCAGAATCAGCAGATTAAAGTTGTAGCAGCTTACTTACATTTATCTCAAAAACTGTTCAATTGGGATAGCATGGGGACAAGCTCATCACTTGAAGGCCTATCTGCAGGCAAATCTGAAAGGCAAACAACAGCAATTCTCACTGCCATGAGCATTTCATCTTCCTCAACTTCTTCACCCAGAATACTCTTGTCCAGTGCTTCCCTTGCCTCCCCTGCTTGCTGCAAATGTTGAAGCCACCGACCTAAACTACCCCCACTTGCTGCTTCTCCGAAAATAGAGTCTGTAGGGTCTCTCCCGGTTAACAAAACACCAAGTATCATGCCAAAGCTAAAGATGTCACTTTTATCTTGATATCTGCCACAATTGGTAAATGTTCTTCTTTATTATAAAATTATAAAAGGTTTTGTTCAAAATAAAGCATACATAAAAAACAAAAGAATGCAAAATATGTATATTGCAAACAACTCAGAAACTATTGCTCAACTAAAAAGCCAATTCTAAACATTGATCAATTAATTCCTTCCAAGAAATAGCAATAAAGGAAAAAAGCCATTAAGCATGGCAGATAGACTTGGGGATTTTTACAACTGATTGACTTTCCATTTCCAAATACTCATTATACCTTTAATAAAATGAAATTCCATTCTTATAAGGTAAGCTTCTAGTTTTACAGCCCAATTCAGGTGCCATAGAACAGGTTGAAACATAAACATTATAGCAAAACCACGAATCAAGCTCAGTACCAATGTCATGAAATTCATAATTTTCCAGTGAGGATTGCAACAAATAAGATGTATCAAGGTGAAACCACTTGTAATTGAAAAAAAAAAAAAAATACAAAAGAGGAAATTATATGTACCTGCAATTCTGAAAACACTCAGGAGCACTATAGCCCGCCGTTGCTCTGTCCAAATTAGGCATGAGCTTAGTTAACCCACAATCTGCCAGCCTTGGTTCAAACTCAGCATCCAACATCACATTACTAGGCTTTAAGTTGCAATGCAAAATCTGAGGTTCGCATTCAAAATGAAGAAAGCGAAGCCCCTTAATGACCCCAACAGCAATCCGCAGCCGAAATTCCCATCCAAGCTGTAACTGGTTCCCTCTTGCTCTATTCATTACATCTTCCAGGCTTCCTTTCGGCACATAATCATAAACCAGCGACAATCTATCAGATTCCCAAACATATGCCCTTAAGCTCATGAGATTCCGATGTCTCAAGCTGGCAAGCACTTCCAGCTCCTGCTGTATCCGTCTCTTGACAGACTTGCTCTGCTTCTCCGGTGAACCGGTCTCAAATGGCTCGAGCCTCTTGACTGCAATAGTGAGCCCATTGTCGAGAGCTGTCCTGTAGTATTTGCCATTGGTGCTCGACCCCAGCAACTGGTTTTCATTTTCCAGAGCAGATTGAAGGGTCTTGCGGTCGATTTTCGGGGAAAATATGACGGGGCCTTTGAGGGTTGGGGTCCGATTCATGTACAGAACAAAGCCACGGATTAAACGGACTGCAAGAGCGAAAAGAAGGGCTCCCGTTAGACCAGTTAAAACTCCTAAAATAATGCTTAGAAGGATTCTTTTGAATCCATTCGTGAAATGGGGCGGCGGTTTAGAAGTAGAAGGCGAGGCAGGTTCGGTGGAGAGGTGCCTTGTGACTTTACTAGTCTGTTGGCATTGTATTGTTGTTGTATGAATAAAGCAGCAAAGGGAGAAGAAAAGAAGCAGAGTTACAGCTTTCCTCCAGATGATTTGTGGTCGGCATCTCTTCTCCATGGGCGCGCGAGAAGAGCCAAAAAGACCCACCAAAAATCATGTAAAATATGAAAAGCTCAGAAACCCATCAAAGCAAAAGATGTCAAGATGAGTTCTTTTATTATTATTATTTTTCACAAAATTTTTGTGGAGGTGAGAGGGGCCAAAAATTTCATATAGGAGGAGGAAGCAGGAACATTTGGTACAAACAAAAAGGAAAAGTGGTAGGACCAGACAGAAATCGAATTTCTAACTCTAAAGCTTCACGAGGCGAGAAAAAGGAGCTGAAGAAACATCATACGTACAATCATCGTATCCTATCACCAATCGAATTTCTTCTTGACGCTGAAACTGGCACTCTTAATATCGACACTGACACCGAAAGCCATTGCAAACTGCAACAATCCCCACGGGACAATCCCATGTACCAACCAACGTCACCCAAGGCTCAAAGCGCAGCGTCCAACCACATTCCTCCTCAAAGAATCATCCCTTTTACTCTCTCTCTCTCTCACACTGTGCAGCTGACGCTACTCACAGAAGGATTGGGTCGTTTTCTACGCGAATCAAATTTACTCGTTAAGGAGAACCCCTTTTAAATTGAGTAATTTATTCTTTCAATTTGCAACCCAACAAAAGTTCATAACTTCTGAATTGAATAATTTCTTAATATCCTGATTTTTTAATCAGCTTCCCATTTCACCACATATTGTGTTCCTGCTTTCGTGCAATGAAGTGCACTAGACCTTAGCAACTACCTAAACTTTTTAATTGAATTATTTTTCTTAGGTTTACAAGAGCACCCCTACGCCCAAGACTCCAAAGAGCGAGGCTGGAATGTTTTTATATATATATATATATATATATTCACTAAATTTTGTCATGTCAAATGTGACCACCATGTCTTTCTTTCAGTATTGTCACTAAATTATTCTTTTTTTGTTTTTATAACGGTCTTCTCCTAATTGTGAAAAAATGTCCAGAAAGACGCAGGAGAGGACCAGCCGGAGGACAACAACAGCAAGCGCTTCCTGTTCCTGGCCTGGACCCCGGGGGTCTCTCTTTTTTAATGTCTTTGTTACTAAATAAAATTAAAAGAGAAATTATTGGATTTTTTTTTTTTTTTGAGGGGTAAAGAACTTATATTTTAAATCAGAAGAATTAGATTTTAATTTTAAAGATAAACATGAGATTCATAAAAAAAAAAAAAAAAACTTTATTGTGTATATTATGGTCGAATCTCTTCACTAAAAATAATAAAAATATTTTTTAAAAAAAAAAACTAAAACATACAAAAAGATAAAATAGTAGGCTATAACTTGTAATAGTATTGTCTACTTTCTCAGTCTCCGTCTAGCCTGGCTGGGGGTCCTGGATGACAAAATTGGGTTTCCGCCCTTTCAGAGAAGAGAGACCCCACAACAACAGAGTGGGGTCCATTGCCACCCCAACGGAAGCATTTGCTATTTCCCTCGTGTCCCTGATCACGAGACCGAAAGTGACACTCGAAGCTTCATCCTCTCCGTTTGTTGCCATGCCATGAGATCTTAACCGTTCGATGTGGAACCCCACGGACATCTGCATGGGACCCAGCTTTTTTCTTTCTTTGATTATCATTAAGGAAACTTTTTTTATGGATACGATCTCGTAAAAAACCGTAAAATATTTTTATATTAGATACAAAATATACTATATTATATGAATAATATTTTTTAAAATATATATAAAAAATTTATAATAAAATAATAAAAAATTATATAAAAAAATTTTTATATACTATATAAAAATATATTAATATAATATAAACTAACTTTGAATATTATATAAAATAATTTTATATTTATTTGTATTCATAAAATTAAGCATCCATATAATTGTTCGCTAATTTTAATTATCTTCTCGCAAATGCACCGCCTTATCGTGCTGGGTTTGCGATTCCCTCTTTCTCCTGTTCTTTACAAAGCACCTTTATTGAACTACTGACAGAGGAAGACTCCGAGAATAAAATTAAGGGCAGAGTTCAAATTTATACAGCTTTATATGCCAATCTCCAGAATTTTGATATTTTTTTTCAACCAAACATGCCAAAATAGCGGACGGTATTAAATTTTACTCAATTTAACCAACCAAAGTTCACCCCATGTTAATATTTGATGAAAGCAATTAAAAATATTATATATATATATATATATATAACAAACTAGAGATAACACTCACTCGAATTAATAATTAGATTAATGATTCAATTTATTATTATTATTTTTTTTTACAATGATGCTAGGTTTAAGTTTTTCATTATTATCTATAACTTAATTAACAAAAATTTATATTAAAAGCGCAACATTATATTTTATATTCATTAATACCAATTGGAAACATAAGAAAAGTCTTCTTTATCCTAACAATATTCAGCTAATAGATCCTTCCTAAAAAATATGTTAAACGAAGACATAATCCATACTTTTAATCCACGCATACAATAACAAACATTATTGTAGTCGGACACTAAAAAATCTTTGCAATTTGCAGGATGGGTCACCACTTCATGGATGACACATTCCCTCTCTCTCCCGACTAACTATTACCAACTAAACACTGTCAAAAAACACAAAATTTTAAAACCCGATATACATAAAATGTCCTCGCGGTGAAATCATGTTTATCAGACACAAAGCTTTCTGGCAGCAATGATTTTATCTGAATGTTGCATCCAATTTAGAGCACTGGCATGGAAACATCTTCGGTATATGATTGCTCACCAATAACAATCAGTCGAGACAATGCACTAGATTTAATTAAAGATTCCCGCGTAGATGACTATATAACATGTCCCAACACATTAGCAGGAAAGACAGAACGACCTTTAAAAATTACCAACAAAGAAGCAGGATTGTGGTATCTGGCATGTAACCCTAGAATATTTGAATTTGTTGTCTTTGTTTGTGTGGACTTAAAATGGCAAGAGAAGAAAATCCATGCAAGGGTGGGTTCAAAAAGGTTGTCGATATCATCTTTGAGTAGGCAACTCACTCACCAATATTTTCACCTCAGGCAGAGTCATCTACGGAGCTAGAGAGAAGCTCACCAATTTTGTACATACCTCTTGCTGCTTCTAGCTATAACTTATCAGCTATTTTCCCGAGAGCATCTGCAAGCTTGTTGAGGACAGTAAGCAAACCATCTGCATGGTTCTTGCGCTGCTCCTGGTCCAACTGAAAATTGCTGTTTTGAGCTTCGACTTGAGCTGTCAGCATCTTAGCATTCCTCTCTAAGACATCAATCAACTGATTCTGCGGATTGATTGCTTCCTCATCACCAGATGTTGCAATCCACTTCCGCTTCCGACCCTGGTGTGTAGGAGAACCCATCTGTGGATTTGGAGCTGGTTGTTTCTCATTTGTTGTTCCTGCAGTGCATGCAAATATGTCAAAAATGTATTCCCATTAAAGATGATTCAAAATCAAAACTTCAGCAGAACATGAAGTTCAACAATTGTTTTTTGTTACATTTCTTTTTATCTTCCGCTGTGATTATTGTGGTTGTCAATGTGTGCATGGACAATGCAGCTCCTGGGTCACAAGAGAAGTCCAACACCTTTTTTTTCTCGAGTTACAAGTTTCAACCAGAATATACACCGCATGGCCCTAACTTCGTATAAGGACGATATGAGATTTTGGACACAACTGGGTTCATAAGAGTTGCAATGCAATTTCCTCTTATGGGACAAGGGGTATATTAGTCTTTCCAATTATTTCTGTTGCTTAGACTCAGGGGGTATTAGTCAAGATATATTTTTTGTTATATTTTAAAATAGAGGACATAAATTGTCATAGGAAACAAAATAAGATATTTTAAATGAAAATTTTTTTCAGAAAAAATTGAAATAAAGGAAAAAAAAAAAGAAGTTCTAGACTAGAAATTTTCCAATGTACCAAGAAAAAAAAAAGGCCTAGGTGTCAGGTGTAAAGATTGAAATACACAGACTCACAAGGACAGAAAAAAAAGGAAAAAACCCCAATAACACGGCTCTTGAATCTTTATCCTACAACTGTCCGTGCATTTCTCATTTAGCCACAAACATGACAAAAGCCTGAAATGGAAGTAGCACTAGCATGTCTTTTGAAGGTTTGTCCTTTGAAAGTTTGAATTGAATTGAAGCCAAAAAAGCATGAATTGCATCCCCAAAAATTGGGAATTTGTCCCTCGTCAACAATATGTGCAATACTCCTTGCTTGAATTAAAAAAAAAAAAAAAAAGAGGCAATGTGCAATACACACTACACACCGACATATTAAGCCGTAACAAAACACTAAACAGCATTAGTCACCCTTGAACTTGAGACGATCTTAAAGGGAAACAATAATATCAATCATATCACCATTCATCTCGTTTCTCTACCATGAAAATTAACATGAAATCTATTATTCATCAAAAAACCAAAAGACAAAAAAAAAAGAAGATGAACCATATTCCATAAACATAAATGCTTATCTTCATGAATCCGAGTGTCAGAACTCAATAGTGATTACTATGATCATATTACAGCAAACCATCAATAACAACAACAACGCCAGGACGCCCAGTTTAAGAATTAGACCTCCAAATTTAATTACCTGAAATTGGTATGGGACCACCTCCTGCTGCTGCTGCCGCTACCTTTATCGGCTGGACGTCCTTGGCCGACGGCGTCTCCTTTTCCGGGCTACCATCGCCCTCCTCCTGCTCAAAGTCCGAGAATAAGCCATCCTCAGCAGCTGCTCTTCTCCCGCTATCAAACACCGCCTCCCCCAAGTCTGCAGCCGGGGCAAGAGCCAAAGAGAGCGCCGGCACAGTCGCCGCCGACACGCCCCCCGGCCCATCCAAGATATCGTAAACCTCCCTATCGAAAAACCCGGGCAATTTTCTTTCCCTCCTCAAATCATTCCTCATCACCCAAAACGACTCCGTTTCCTCCCGTATCTGAGACTCCCATTCTTTTATCTTCTTATAGTCACCGGCTAAATTGCTCCACCTTTTGCGGCACTGCACCGGCCCCCGGTTCACCCCATGCCTCTTGCAGTACGACGAGACGGTCGCCCACTTCGGTTCGACCTGACCACTCGAACCCAAGCCCATGCCCGCGGCGCGGCCTCTCCGGACTCCTTTCTCCGCTACTCGTTTCCCCTGTATGAGGACCAGAATCTCTTGCCTCGTCCAGCGGGGGAGCCTCGGGGTTTTGCTGCCTTCATCGCCGCCGTCGACTGTCGTCAGCCGGATGTCGACGCCCTTAGTGGCTTGGCCGTCAACAGGGTTCGGGGTTAAGCTTAATTCCTGCTGCTGCTCATGCTCTAAAGCCATATAATTATAATTAAGGTAAGCGAAGAGAGAGGGGGCACGTGACTTCAACGGGTAGGGAAGTAACGGAGTTTTTAGGGACTGTCCGTTACGCCGTTCATCTTTTCCCTCGAAAGGTGACAGAGAGAGACAAGGGGAGGGGCATTGTGGTTTGTACCGGCCACTGGGAATAAGAATATAAATCACTAATCAGAGAGAGAGAGAGAGAGGGGTGCTCTGGGGCCTTTTCGTGGGATTGTGGTGGCTTTGATGAATGGTGTTTCTTTCTCTTGACTGGCTGGCACCCTGTTTTCAGGCGTAGATATTGACTGCCCTTAAAATCCTTTAATAAATCCCATCTTAAGAGCGTAATTAATTGGATGTTTGTTGGGGGTTCGTGTAATATGCTTAATATCCGAATTAATGTGACATCTTTCTTAGATAAGCCAAATATTATTTTCTATAATTTTTATGATTTGGGCATTAATTAATTTAATTAATAATCTTTTCAAAGGGTATCCTGTAGGCCTCTAACTTGCGATCCTGGCTAATTACTAGTTGTCAAAGACCCCTTCGTCATATAAGTCATTATCTATTTGTGGTTTTTTTATAAGACGTTTCTTTGACCACGTTTAACTTACCTTGGGCAGTCACCTACTCTTTTCCTCTAATGCATTAGCTTCTTTCCTCTCATCACAGAACAGAGAGGGCAATGGCCGAATACGTTGTAAAGAAAGTTGAGTGCAGGCCTTGCCAATTGTTTTAAAAATATTTTAAAGATGTCTGTGGTCCTTACTCCACTAATTTTTGTCATCTCCCTCTCGTTCGTCCTCCAAACTACGGGGCCACTTGGAGAATTTTGTCCAACTCTGTCTATCTTTCTTCTACACCCACATTCTCCTCTTCCCACGTAATCATTTGGCCTAATTTTGAACGGAGAAATATGTCTTGCGATAGCCAACGAGCATATGAGCAGTGCCCCCTCCCCTGGGGGGTTTGGGACACTTACGAGTGAAAATGCCGCTGACTCCTACCTTTGCCTTTTTCTCTTTCCTTCTTTTCTAATTGTTTTCACATTAACAGAATGTTAAAGCCCTTATTGGAGCCCTCCAGTGAGAAGCTGATGGTTCTATTTTTCTCTCTAAGACGCAGCCTTATAAGAAAGGGTCTTGGAAGCACACGCCTAATGTCTCGTGACTCATGAGGAGGGGGTTGCCATGTGATATGGGCTTAGCAAGGGGTCATATTCTCCCTGTGATTTAAAAGTGGGGGACCATTGGAGATGATCCGTTGGCCTTCCGATATCTCTTGATCGGTAATTGATAATATCACGAGACAAAGTATTACAAATAAAAGTATTTTAAATAAAAGTATAAAGGAAAAACAAATATTATTATTAAAAATTATATCTTACTTAATAATAATAATATAAAATATTATAAAAATTAATAAAACTATAAATATTTAGTAAAAATGTTATTAAAATAAATATTCATATATAAATTTATCAAAAAAAATATAATGAAATAAAAAAAAATATCATAACTATCAAATATTAATAAATATACAAACAACTTTATTTAATATATTAAAAAAATTAAATAAAAAACTTACAATAATAATTTTTACAGAAAATATAAATTTCAATAATTTTAATAAATGGTGTATCAGTGTTTTTTTAAAAATATTTTAATATTTTTTTAAATTACAATTTTAAAAGAATTAATGTAAAAAATTTTAATTTAAAAAAATATAATTAAATAATATTTTAATTATATCTTAATTTAAAAATACTTTTATTTATAGGTTAAAACGTACTAACAAATAAAGTTTAGTTAAAATATAAATACAAGGAGAGGCCACAGAGCAAATCTCTCTTTTTCGTTTGGGTACCTCAAAGCAACATTTTCCCATGTCCCGGCATTAATTGTGATTAAATAAAATAGAACGGCTAAGAAGTTGAGGCGCTTTTTAAGTGGTTCACTCTTATTCCGTTGCCATCGTTGACAAAATTTACCGAAGAAAATGCCTAAACCCACCAAATGAACTGGATGCAATGCATCGTAGCTCCCATCAACAAGTCATTGCAAGCACGTCAAGATTACCTAAACAGGAAATTGTGACGAGATTAGGGACGAAAAGAAAGGCATTTCCTTCAGCAAAGATGGGATGGATTGCAGCATGGAAGATGCACGAATAGGAATGGATTGCCAGTGATTGCAAAACTAATCCTGCATATTGTGATCAACTCATGGCACTGTAAGCGCTTCATTGTGATAACAGAGATCATTCTTACCTCATGAATGAGCCTGTCTTGCTTTCCGAGGAAACAAAACTTTTAAACAATCACTAAATCAATCTCTTAATTATGGTGTTTGCCGGTAGAAGCAATTAAGGGGTCAGTGATGTCTCGGACGCCCATTCATGAAACTTCTATGTTAATGTTTTGCGCAGAGCAATCAGTGGAACTGTCGAGAGAGATTGAGACCGATGCGTTGCCCTGACGAGAGATGCAGGGAGTCTTGCTGTTTACTTTTAATTACTAATAATTAACGGTAAATTAATAATCAATATTTTAATATTAATAAATTACCCACCAGATTTATTATATCTTTTGCACGGCCCCGGCAATTTAATAATTAACGCATTTCAAAAATAACTCTTACGAGAAATATAAAAGATAGGTTATATACCGTAGGTAAAACATAGGTAATTTGGATGTCATTAGGCTCGAAATTTTTGGATCTACTCTCTTCTAGTTATTCAAGTGCTACAAAATACAACTGAATTCCAGACAAAATCACCAAACATATTATGATTATCTTTAAATCTGAATTTTTCAGATTTAGCCCAAAATTATTATCTTTTATCATTTGGGGCAATGGCGCTGTGGCAGCGCTCATTAACAAGAGCAAAAACAAAACAAAGGGGAGAGAATCTGGCAGAGTGGCTTACGGTACTGGAAGGAAACCCCATCATTGGAGACCTGCCTCTTCCTGTTTAATCGTTTATTTATATTTTAATCAATTGCGCGTGAGGGTTATGTTTTTGGTACTTGTCTTTCCTCTTTGTTCTCTGAGAAGATAGAGGTAATATCCATGATTTTTATCAAGGAATATTACATTATATATATATATATATTATAAAATAAGTGAAATCACTACATTAAAATATAAAAGAACATATTTTCGTACCGATGAAAGTTACCTTATTATTGTGACTTATAATTTTTGTGCTCTAGACATTGCTACTTGTTGTCTCAGAATTAAGGCTAGTTTGGAAAATTCGCAAGGCTGGCCAGCCTAACAAACCATAAATGTATTAGTCAAGTTTCTTTTCCATCTTTCGTTACAAATAATGCCACGTGAAATTCATTAGCATAATCAAAAAAATTGACGACATGTTAAGCATTAAAAAAATAAAATATAATAACATTCAATGAATGTTAGAAAATGTGGGAGCGATATTAATGCCAGCAGCGTTATCAAATAAACGGAAATATATTATGTTTTTCTCTCTTTCTCTAAGTAGCATGCATGTCCAAATTAGTTTCTATGAAATAAAAGCACACTCAAGTTTTATTTTTCATTAAATCATTAATCAAATAGCAGGGTCCCGAAAAATGCCACCGTGCCCTGCCCGCGAGACCCCGAGTCCGACGGCTGGGCAGAGCAAGGAGATCATTCTCATGCCATAGTCGTCATCTCCTTTGTCTTTCTTTTTCTTTTTTTATTTTATTTTTAGCGAATATATGAGTCTCAGAAGACTAGGAGATATTAGTAGTGTAAACAAATTGATAAATTCACTAAAAATTTAGTAATTTAATTTAATAATACTAATTTGAAATTTAACATCAAAATTTTTTCTAATAAATAAATTAAATTTGAATAAAAATAAATTTAATTTGATAAAATTTGTAAATAATTATTTAATATATATATTAAATTTATTAAAAATTTTGTTAAATATGCCATTAAAATATATTTAAGAAATGTATTTAAATCATAAAATATTTTTTATAATAATAATAATAAAATTATACACATTAAAATATTTATTATATTTATAAATATATATTAGAATAAATATTTATTTTTAATCAATTAATTTTATTAAAATAAATATTTTATTAATTTAATTTATTTTTATTTATAAAAATAATATTTATAATTTTAATTATTTTTTATTAATTTTATAAAATTAATAAAAAAATATAAAACTTGGGTAGATAAAAGATAAGTTCCCCGCAAGTCAACTAGTTAGTTGAACAAACAAAAATTTTAAACAGGTGAAAATTAAATTAGATTCCTTTACAGGCTAGGGAGACCTCCGAGCCTGAGAAGGAAAGAAGTGGGCACAGACACGCCACCGACCTGTTACATAGACGCCGTTAGACAGTTTAACGGTTTTCTCGGCTGACCCCTCGCCTTCGCGATCTCGTGTTTGTACTTTGTTACTTGGTAGTAGAGAAGGAAACTAGTCAGCCTTTTGCAACCACCCACCGCCACCGGTGCTTCAACCGTCTATTTCCAGTTTTTCTTGGTCAATTTATTTTCTTCTCAGTTTCTTCGGTTGAGAGAGCTTGCTTGCAATCTCGCCGGAGAATCGGTTCCATACATGCACTGCACGACGGAATCTGGAGAGAGAGAGAGATGAAGAATGAAATCAAACTACAGAGAAAAGAAGAAAGAAAAAAAGAAAAAGAAAAAGAAATAGAGAAATGAGGGGGGAGGAAGTTAACATGCAATGCAGGGGAAAAGAGAATCAAGGCAAGGTTACTTTGGAGGATCTTGCACGGCACAGATGCCGAGATGATGATGATGAATATGAAGATGACGATGCCTTCGTCGTTCAATTTTATCTTGCCTTACTTATGGCGTAATTTATTCGAATTTCTCCCTCCCTCTCTCTCTCTCTCTCTTCCTCCCTCCATCCATCCATCATCTGTTTAACTTAAAAATCCTCCTTCCCTCGGCCATGCCCGCCTCACCTCTACTCTCTCTCTCTCTCTCTCTCTCCCTGTGAATTGCAGTCCTTTTTTCATTTAGTAATTAATTAGATAAGGTTTTTTTTTTTTTTTTCAAAAAAAAGAAGGGTGGTTTTATTCTTTTTGGGGGGGGGGGGGGGTGGGGGGGATCAATTCAATTTATTCAATATCATCACTTCTTATGTTTCAACGCCTATTTTTGTCCTTTGTTCCTGTGAACGGCTCTCTTTTACTTCACAAGTTCAAACTTCGAAGATGCCGCTCTTTCCCTACGTTAGTTTGTTAACTTTATTATTATTTGGGCTGAATTTTGTCCGAAGTCAGAGGATTTCATTTCAGGTAGGAAAAGCGTGCCATTATGTATTGTTGCTGAATTTGAAACTTTTATTTTAATTTTCGGAGAGTGATTTTCAGTACCAGCTGTTTGGATATTCTCAAATTTTGGCTGCATTTAATGAGAAAATACATATACATACATACATACATGTATGTATAAATACTTTGGCATTCTCTTCTTCGCAATTTAGTCTGTGCTTGAATTTAATAAATTAGATAGCACCTCTGTTGCTTTTCAATCTTTGTCCTAAATGCTTTTAATCTTCTTTATTCTTCTACTTTTTCATTTATAGAAATAAACATATTAATTCCTTACTTTCCATATGGGATCGTCGGTTGAAAATAACTTGCAGACATTTTCTACGTACATTGGTGATAAGTTTGGCCTCCTATTGGGTGGGGTGTGCCTGAGTTGTTTGAATTCAATTTTCCATATTTCTCTTCCAGAGGTTGAACTTGTGCTATCATACAAATATAAGGAGGCGTACGTGCAGCCATGGAGTCCTCATAGTTGAACGTCTTTCAGCCTTTTTATGATTCATGGAGTGTTGTTTGTTGGATTTCTGATTTCTAGGCTTCAAAGATGATGCCTTCTACAGTTATGGACCTACGCGGATTTCCCTCCTCCTCCTCCTCCTCCTCCTCATCATCATCATCGTTCTGGTCGGACGGTATACCCTTACCAACTCCGGTACTGCTTTTGCTTCCCCGCAGTTCCCCCTTCATTGTTTTAGTTACAATTTCCTCTTCTCCAGTTCCACAGTTTTATCAGCTTTTTATTAGGACAGACGCTTAATAATTGCTTGATGGAGAATTCTTAACTCTAATTTGTATCACCTTGTTTCTCGTTTTTTTACTTGGCTAGCAGAGGGATGTTGAGCTTTCCAAGCCAGATACGATGCTTGATCAACATGGTCAGTTTGTTTGATGTACATTTTGATACGGTATTTTGTCCATTTTGATAATTGAGAATATCCATACTCTGTTGTTTTTTTCTCCATTAAAGACATGCTGTTGTATGCCGTTTTTTCACCGTGTATCAGATATTATTGTTTAAAATATAAAAGTTTTATTCACTGCAAGTCAAACGGCATCTTGATTTGTTCCTAGGATCCTACAATCTTCATAAGCAATCTAAACAGGGAAGGCACCCTCCTAGGTGCATGCCCATTTGTTGATTTTGCTGTGCGGCCTAGAAAGTTAAATATCTCACAGTTCTCTAATGGAGTTCCCTTTGTCATTTAGTCTGTTTAGTGGTTGTTTTCAAGTTAGCTTGCCCTACAAATCGCCTAAAATGCACTTATCAGCAGCCTGATCAGCAAGCAATTTATTAACCTCTATGGATCTTAAATTTGGACTGGAGCAATATTGTCCACATGATGACATAAACTGGCGTTGATACGGTTTGAAAGATGACATGTGTCAGTATTAATGAGACAGCAATGCCAGTTTTTATATGTACGATCGATCATCTGACCATCATTTGGCTATGATTTCTTAACAGATCTTTAATTATGATACTTAGTTCTTAACTCCAAGCTTTTAGTACTCTTGCCAAGAGTATGTTTCATGTAGAATGGGAATATCATTATGATTTTTCTCTGGATGCCTTCAGTCAAACAAGATATTTTGTGACAAGGAATAGCATAGAGAAGAAAAAAGGACAAGGGAAAAACACAAATTGCATTCACTAAAAAGGTTGTACCCTTCTTGAAGTTCTTTTCAGTGGAAGCACCATGTAGCCCTATGCTTATTCTCAATATAATTGTTAAGGATGGTACTTAATTGACAGTTAACAATAATACACATTGACAGTGTGTCACATTCAATGTCATTTCTGAATTAAGTAAAAACTAGCAATTTAAGTGTCATTGATACAGTCCAAACAGATTTTGAGTTCATGTAATTCTCACATAAATGTAGTCGTTTTACTATAGAAAGTGATTTTGTCATAGTAAAATGAGTAAAAATTGATGGACTTTCGTGAACAGGTATCAGGAGTGAAATTGATTCATCAACCCTAGAGAAGAATGTAGCTGTGGAATTTCAGTTACAGAAGTTGCCTGACCATCCTCATTCAGTTTTGATGCATGATAATAAAATGAGTTGTAGCTTAAATATGCACGCAATGGGAGTAGAGAGAGCAGTGGATCAGTTGACTTTGGCAGCACCCATAAACCATGCTCCAGAGACAAAATCTACCTCGAACAAACAGACATCATCTTTTTTGGCAGAAAATGGCCCAGCAAACATGATGGTAACTCAGTATGAGAACAACCTCTTCTCCAGCTCATTATCAGAATTGATTAGTAGGAAGTGTATGCTTCTTCCCTCAGATCTCCATATGTTTGCACTTGTTTATTTGCATTTATGTGTGGGATGGGAGCAATCATGCAAAAGCATGCATACATATGCTAAATTATATTCTCAAACATTAATTGTTCCACACACAGGCCTCGACAATATCTGGATTTTGTTTATCACTAGGTGACCTATTATGTGCATTATGTCCTTGCTGCAGTGAAAATATCTTCAAATAGTGTTCTATATGGCTATTCTGTCAATAGTCTTGCTGCCAACTTTGAGGAAGAGGCACCTTTTGAATATCTTGCAGAAAGTGAGGCCCAAACCATTGGAAACTTTCTTCCTAGTGATGATGGCTTGTTCACTGGTGTGATTGATGGACTATATGATGTTAACCAAACCAGTGGAGGAGATAGTGTTGAAGAACTAGATTTTTTTAGCAGCATTGGGGGAATGGATTTGGGAGATGATGGTTGTACAGCACAGAGTGATTCTCATTTCCCTGGAGGAGTTTCTAACAGTCAGCTGGGGGTACAAGGTACTCTAATAACTGAAGAACACCCCTATGGTGAACACCCTTCTAGAAAACTATTGGTGAGAAACATAAGTAGTGGTGTTGAAGATTCTGAGTTAAGGGACCTATTTAAGGTGTGAATTTTCTCTGGTGATGTTTTGGATTGTTTTTAATTTGTAAATTTTTTTGTTCATTTTCTTTCATGATCACTTTGCCAGCTGTTGAATCCTATTTATTGATGATGCAGCAATATGGAGACATCTGCAGACTTTATACAGCTTGCAAGCATTGTGGTTTTGTTATAATCTACTATTTTGATATTAGGGCAGCCAGCTATGCAATGAAAAACCTCCAGAACAGACTGCTGAGGCACCAGAAACTTGACATCCACTATTCAATCCCAACGGTTAGCTTCTGTAGTCCTTGTGATGTATGATTATTTTCATCATTGTTCTAAGTGTTATCAAAATGGAAATTGGAATTCAAGATTATTATTCTTCTTCTTATGGCAATGTCATTATTGGGCTTTCTATTCTTTTCCATGCATTCTGTGTTGCCTCAAATCATCTCATTAGATTAGTTGTGAGTAAATTTGCCAGGACAATCCCTCAGAAGAAAATTTTGATCTGGACACTCTCGTATTGGACCTTGATCCTCCTGTGTCAAATGATGAACTTCTTGAGACTTTTGGAGCATATGGAGAGATCAAGGAGGTGAGCTTTTTCATTAAAAATAAGCTGCGGTAAACAATTTTGGGATGAGGGGCACATTACCTTGTGTTCTTCTGTCGTACAGATCCATGAAAAGGGAAGTCATCACAAATTGGTCAAATTCTTTGATATTAGAGCTGCAAAGGCTGCCTTTCAGGCATTGAACAGCAATGATATTGGTGGGAAGGAGGTTAAACTTGAGCCAAGCTGGCCAGGTGGTTCAAATAAATGGTAAGATTTTTATGGAACCATGATCTAAGTCTCATGTGTGACAGCATGCATAATCTTGGTTGAAGTAAGTTGTAGGAACCACAGTTTGGCAGCAGGCGTAGTCACATTATTGCTTCTTTGGCCTGGCAAAGTCAAAATTGAAGACTATCTTAACCCTCTAACCACCCAACCTTGAGGGCTTCACTGCTGCAATGTTTTGGTGTCAAATTTTGACTAGGAGCAGTTTGAGCTGGAGTAACAATGTGCCAGTCTCTTTGCTAGAAGCTGGGGTTTTCATCTTTTTTTGTTTGCAGCTTTTTGCAACAGATTCCTTCTGAGTTGGAACAAGATAAATGTGGCCTGTATTTGCAGCTGAGTAGCCCTCCCAATAACTCTGTCACTGGATTCTCTGGTATGATCATTATTAATGAAATATCCTGCTTATTAGTTGTTGATGTTCATGTTTTCACACGAACAATTACGGTCAGTAGCCTGGATAATAGAACTATTTTGGGAGTATCCTCTTTGATACAGGCCCCATTTTGGAATCATTATTTCATCATGTTATCTCTTCCTGTGTTGCTATCAATAATGGACAGTCACCCAGAGTCTGTGCGAAGGGGCACCCAATTGAATTCAATGATGGACGTAAGGGCAACAGATCACTTGACATGATTTCATGCATATTTGTTTTCCTTTTCTTTTCTCCCCTTGGATAGTGAAGCCATCTGGTGACCCCAACAATATTAACACCCTGAAGACCTAATGTAATGTTTGGGTTATGAAAAAGAATTGTAGTAATAGATGATTCTTGAAAACTAAGCTATTCAAACCATATTATCTTCCCAGTCCATGGAGTTGCTGAATTAGCTATTGGAATGGAGTGGATAGGCTTGATTGCACTTATTTACTTATGAAATCCTTGCCTTGATAAAAAGTAGCTGTTAATGAAGCACCTACAATGATGTCATACTTTCCTGTTTAACAAAGGAGTGAAGTAACTAGTGGCCCCATTTCGCTTTGGTCTTCAAGATAATGTGAGTTATGCCTGGTGTTGATTTAGTTTTCTTTAAATTAAGATGACACATGAGGTTCAGATTAAGGGAAGCTTGGCATTTGAAGTGATTCTCAACTGAAGCAATGAGGCCTAATGACTTCATTTCTTAATATCTTTACTTATTTAGCTGGTTGCTGCTCCTTTGTCAGCTTTTGGTTCGGCTGGTAATGGAAGTCCTTCCCTGCCTGGACGTCACTACACATGGAGCAACTCCTATTTCTCCCCGCCTTCAGGAATGATGTGGCCAAACTCACCATCATTTGTCAATGACGTTTCTGTGGCTCATCCTACACCACAACTGCATGGACTGCCTATAGTGCCACCTGCAATGCCAAACGCAGTTTTTCCCACTAACAATCACCTGGTACTATCAGCACCAACTGTTAGTCCTTTCTGGGACAGGCGGTGTGCATATGCAGGGGAATCTCCTGAGTCTTCTGGTTTCAATCCAGGCTCCCTTGAGAGCATGGGAATTTCCAATAACTCACACCACTCCATTGGATTTGTCTCACGGAACCTCTTTCCTCGTGTTGGTGGAGACTATATAGACTTGCATCTTCCCCATGAGATTTTGGGACTTCAACCAGATCACCAGGGGCAAGTGATGTTTCCTGGTTGTGGCCAAATGATTCCTATGGTCAATTCATTTAATTGTCCTACTGAACGGCCTAGAAGTCGTAGAAAAGAAGGCACTATTAATCAAGCTGACAAGAAACAGTATGAACTTGATATCAATCGCATAGTACAGGGAGGAGACAGTCGAACAACACTTATGATAAAGAACATTCCTAACAAGTATGTGGTGCTTAACTCTTGATACAATGACTAATTCAAGTAGTAGTTTGTACTTTATTCATTGGCCTAAAACCATTCTTGTGAAGTACCAACCCTTAAACAACAGAAATATTTAGTGAGGCGTGCTTAATGTGTAACAATAAATTAATACGTGATTGAAAGATTAAGATGTGGGCTGAACCCATCTATGGTTGGCGATGTGGTGGTTATGGCAGGTATACTTCAAAAATGCTTTTGGCTGCCATTGATGAATGCCATAAAGGGACTTATGATTTTATTTATCTACCAATTGATTTTAAGGCAAGTGCTTTCTTTTTCTGGTTCAGATTTGAGAGTTATTGAGGTTAAGGGTTTGGAAGAACAAAGCCTTTCATATCTGTTTATTTGCCATCATAATCAATACTTGCCGTTAATATGTTTTGCAGAACAAGTGTAATGTGGGTTATGCATTCATCAACATGACTGACCCCAGCCACATAGTACCATTCTATCAGGTATGTTTTGTGTGAAGACCAAGATCATCAAAGAGACATGATGTTGAGAAAAAGTCAAAGTATTATTTTTATAAGCTTTAAAGACCCTGAAGTTACAGGCAAAAAGACTAAAGCTGACATGAAAATAAAATTATGCCAGGCATTTAATGGAAAGAAATGGAAGAAATTCAATAGTGAAAAGGTGGCATCACTTGCTTATGCTCGCATGCAAGGAAAAGCTGCTCTGATTGCACATTTCCAGAATTCAAGCTTGATGAATGAGGACCAACGATGCCGACCTATTCTTTTCAATACTGATGGCCCCAATGCAGGTGACCAGGTATCAAACCATTTTATCCAATTCACATTTTAGTCATCTGCTTTCTTTATGCACCGAACACAAACTGGAATGTTGAAAGTTTGCTGAACATGCTCAATTTTCTAATTTACCAAAAACAATAAAAAAAAAAAAACAGTAAAAGACTTTATTGTATATGCAGGTACCCTTCCCAATAGGCGTTAATGTTCGAAGAAGACTTGCAAAACATATGACAATGACCCATGAAGAAGATAGCCTGCAAGGAAGTCCAAATCTGGCCAATAGGGATGATTCTTGACATGTGGGGAACTCTTAAGGTTCTGGAAAGGAGTCTGACAAAACAAGCCCCGTATTATCCCTTTTTTGGGGTGGGGGAGCGAACCTCTTGTAGCCGAGTAACCTGAAATAGTGATCTCCCAAAATTCTTAATGAATTATCTTTGGGATGGTTGATTCAAAAGGAACATCTTTTTTTCTAAGAAAGCGTCTTAGAAATTTAGAGAAAACAATTCATAGAAAAAATATAAAGTTCCTTTTTCAATTTTCTTTGGCTTACCTTTAGAATTCTGAAGCAATAAGGGAAAGCTTCAAAATTTTGGATGTTGGGGAGTATCCTCGCAATTGTTGGAAGCTTTATTATTAATAATTCAATATCTGAAACTCGTTTTTTTTGGGATATGTTTGATGTTGATTTTGATGGTTAGGCTTCGAACCCATTTACAGTTGTGAGAATACTGTCATGCTGGTGGACCAGGATTCATTTCCTGACAGGATGCCTGGGAACATGCTGACTCCGAAGTTCAAGCTAGTCTTGGAGACATCGTATGAAAAGCCTAAAGGGCCTGTGTCCATAAAAGGTTGGGTAAGTTGCAAGAACCAATGCCTGGATCGAGCGAGGGAGCTCTTTTTTGAGAAAATGTAAATGAAAAGTTGGCATTTGATTTTAACCCATGCAATCTGCAGTGATAACGCTCGTACGTGGATGTGGTCCAAATTGGAAACATCTCCGCTGGTGCCAATTGACGAGCATTGCATTAGAGGAGATGAGTTTTATTGAAAGCAACATGGGCACGGTGTTCGTTCATTAAGCCATAGTAAAGTTCCGGCGAGTGTTGGGTGTGCCTTCTCTGTTTTGGAGTTTCGGAATGTGGCCGAAAACTGGAACTTTTTTGTATTAAAAAAGTACAAAAGGAGAACCCAAAAAATAAAAAAGACACAGAAAAAAGAAATCTCGTTGATTTTAAATAAATGTAAAGAACCAATATATACATATATATAATGAGTCCCCAGCAGAAAGCGAGACAACTTGTCCATTGCTTGTTTCAACTCTCATCATCCCTCTAATTCCACTCAACTCTTCGTATTCCACTCAACTCTTCGTATTGGCACTCTTCGTTTCCCCTTTCGCACAGTACACCGCTCGCTTCTGTTCCTCAAAACCCTAGCTAGGCACTACCATCGATAAATGGACATAAAATGGTCTCGCCCTTTTTGCGAAGCAGATTTACCCCATCAGTATTCTTTCATCGATTAAAACGATTAACTTCACCGAGGGAAAGGCCAAGAAAACGAAAAATACTGCTTCTAGAGTCAACAAGCATTTTGTAGTATCGTTACTTTTTAACTGCCCTCCTCCCCGACCCCAAACAAACAAAAAGAAGGCTACTTAATGGTGTGTCCCAGCAACTAAATGCGTGCAGAAATGGGCAGAGGAACACAGAGAGACAGTCAGAGAACACCTAAGAGGAAGGCAGATGTAGGAGAGGGGGTCCCAAACCCCGCAGACACAATCTTACCTCCATGCAAATGCCTGCAAGTTGCTTACAGCTTACTGGGACACGCCATAAAGTGGCGTGCATTATCACCTGCTACTAAATCTGGTACAAGATCCCACAGGATATGTTACCATTCAAGCTCAACCCCGTAACAGAGGGATAGCAACTCAATGTTTGCCAGAAACCTAACCCAGCGCTGTGTTTAGTAAGACTATGATGCAGAGATAAGCATGCATTATTAACTACTAACTATACAAGGAAAAAGAAAACAAATTTCCCAGAATTGTAAGCCCTTTCTTTCCACAATCCAAGTATTACAATTTCATGTGCATGATTAAGGAGCATGTGAGGACATGCTCAATCCTGAACTGAATCCAATGACCCACCATGTTTTGGGCAATTTAAAAATTTGTCCCCATTCAGAGTTCAGAAGCATTTTAACATTTTGCGCAAGCTAAAGCACAATGTGGATGTGGATGGACTTGAGCCTGTGCCTTACAACACAGGGATTCCCACTACAACTTGGATTTAGCTCGGCAGCCTACTCATTTGCCATGGCACTCTTAACAGGCTGCAATAAACATGAACAAAATCTTTGATGAGTGAAATCTCCCTTGAAAGCTACAAAAGGCCTGATCCAAGAAGAAATGAAACATCAAATGTACCTAGGATGCTGCTAACGCTACTCTGGAAAGATTGAATAAGTTCAGTGCTCCAAAGTTTTACACATGCATACACTGATGCAGCAAATGGAGAACAGGACAAGCTTACCAAGTATAGCATCACTTTGGGTAAAGTATATCATAGTGACCAGGCCGATAGAGCAGGGTAATAAATGGATTGATGGTCTCAGAACCACTGCGAGAACCATTTGGGAAAGTGCGAGCATCAGGAATGAAATCATGATGATTCACACTGATGCCACCACCTGTTTCACACGAACTGCGATCGAGGTACATAACACGAATCGGCACACCTAGTGCATCAGATAGGGCAATAATATGCACATGGTCGCTCTCTTCACCCATTGGTTCCACAGATGACTTGCAAAACTATTGAAATAGACTATATGAGTGAGAGAGAGAGAGAGAGAGAGAGAGAGAGACAGAGAGTAAGGTTCCAGTGTATTGAACAAACCTGTTGTACTGTTGCATTTGTCAATCCCAATATGAAAGGTTCAAAAAACTCAGAGCGTTTCTGGATTTCACCAGAGGTGACAAATCTAAAAAACATGACAACTAACCAACCTAATTTGTCAGGAGATGCTGGTCATGGGGAAAACTCTTATGAAATTTCCATAAATTCACTCACCATAATCTGAAACTGACTCATCTTGACTTCTATTTATCAGCTCATCATGACTGTAAAAAAGAGGCAAAAAAGGACAGGAAGGCACTTTCACTGAGTTCACAAGGTGATCTGACTATATTGATGCATACAATTTAATAGCACAAAATTGTAGTAAATCAAGTTCATGGTTGAAAATGAAAGAGCTTGGGATAAAGAAGAATGCAAGAAACTTGAAGTTAATATAAGCAGGCATTCAAAATTTGTTAACAGAGGTACCAAAGCAAAGTAAAAGGATGGCACCTTATGGGAGATTCAGTCCCTCCAAGAACACTGTCCAGCTGTTCAAGAAATAGCTGCACATTTTTCACCAACAAAATAGAAATCTAAACCATGGGTTTTAAAAATAAGTGAAGAACTAATGCAAGCTACTAAAGAGAAAGCTTGATCACATCAACATGGAAGACAAAAGGTTAAAAAAAAAAAATGTGAATCTTAAGTCGTTTGTCATTTAAGATCAAGATCAAATCCTCACATAAACTTAACTTGATTCAACTTTCTCACATTGTGGAATAAAAAAAATTCCATTCCATTCTTTTTCACCATTGCTAATAATCAAATAAAAACCAAAAAAGGAACCATTTAAAATAACACTTATCATCAATGTCCTGTTTGCTAAGGAATCCACCTTGCATATAGAGGAACAATAAACAAGAAACACAGAGCACTGACAGAAGGGGGAAAAAATAATAGTCCAGTCAACAGCAACTAGATCTAGAGGGAAATCATGAGCATTATTTCCATGCATAACTTCCATTCCAAGAATATCATGGTGTATTAGTTACATGCCTACCATCATACTAGCATAAATTTAAACATCCTTGATGCTATGGTATGAGAAGCACCAGGCTGTCTATAATTGGATACCAGGGTTATCCCAATTAATTAAATCATTTCTACATTAGCGTAAACTAGGGTTTGATACACTTCATGCATAATGCTTCTGTACAAAGTAAGTGGATTACCTTGCATATAACAAGATACAGAAAGAAATTAAAAAAGACTACAAAATGGAATGCGCGTGAAAAGTACCAAATATGATATCAATCATAAATGCATCTGACAGGATTACCGTGAAGAAGTCCTCAAATGTAAAGTCTACATAGCCCAAACTCTGAAGCATTTTCCTGCATTCCTCAACATTTATCTTGACACGATCAACCTCTGCTTGGTCCTGTGCTTCCAGAAGATGCTCCTTTTGCCAAAACCAGAAGATGACATGAAGGTGAATAAGCATATAAAAAAACCCTTGAACAAGAAGCCAAAAGCCAAAAAACTAGTAATGAAAATTAAAGCTTATTGCTTGATTGATATATATAATAACACATACAAGATATGCAAACATGAAGCTTCGGAAAAAGCAATTCCCATCTCCTCGCGTTCGCCTTATGGCAACATATTGATTACCAAGCAGCTGCACAAAGAACAATCAAAAGCAATGTATGTGAGGAAATGAGAAATGTGCATAAGCAAAACACGAGATTGCAGAAAAGAGACATGCAACAGCTGAACCTTTATTTTCTCAAGCAAAATAGGGCTGCCTGATTCATATTCAGCTGCCAACGCAGATAGAGGCTCCTGCACAGCCAAAATACAACATTTAAAATAAAAAAAAAATGGGGGGAAGGAGAGAAAAAGAAAATGAACAAAGGAACATAGAGCTCTTTCTTTCTTTAGCTCTTCTGTTTGTCATTTCGAAAATTGAAGTCTCTTTTAACAGTCTCTTTCACACAACAGAGTGAACAAAAACATATCCAACAAAGGAAAGTGTAATTCTTAAAGAAAAGAACAAGAAGATTATTTTATCGACTAATTCATTTTGAAAATTAGAGCGAAAGAATGAAAGAAAAGAGAAGAGAAGAAAAGGTTTAAAAAATAATAATAATAAAATAAAAACAGAAGGAGAGAGAGAGAGAAAAAAAAAAAAACACAAGAAGTCAAAAGGAGAGGACGCAAGTAAGCAAGAGGAATAAATAATACTAATACTAATAATAATAATAATAATAAAATGATGAAGAGGCGAGGAGGAGAGGGGACAAGGAATGGCAAGCCTTGCCTTGTCGCCAACGAAGGGAACTTGGTGGGATTGGGGAGGTGGAAATGCGGTAATGTTATGATCAACATCATCATCAGCAAAATAACTCGTGCAATCGACAACATCAGACAGTGGTTGCAGCGGAGGTGGTGGCGCGGCGGCGGCGGCAGCAGCAGCAGCTTCCAGCTTCACCGTCGTCGTCTTATCGCTGGCTAATGGCTCCTCCTCCTGATTCTGCATCTCCTCCTCCTCGTCCTCCTTCTCCTCCTCCTTCGCCAAGTCACCAGCAGATTAAACTCAACTCGGAGAGACGGAGATAGAATTCTTCTTCTGAAGTTGCTTCGCTCGCCAAGCGGGAGGAAGGAACTAGATAGACCTAAAACCTAATAGACCGTCTCAGTTTCAGGGTTGAGATTAACCGATGCTGAATGATGATGTGTTAAAAATTTGAAGCAATTTAATTTCGCTTTATCCTGATATAATTTACCTTTTATAACTGCCTTTATTATTATATTACCCGGCTAATTTCTTTTTTAAATTAATGTTTTGTTTTCGATGCATCCATTCTCCTCTCTCTCTTTCTCTCTCTTTTACTTATATTAAATAATAATAATTATTATTATTATTATTATTTAAAAATAATTATTGAATAAAAAAATTATAAACAGCGCATATTTTTGCGGTTAGGTATACATACATGTCCCTTAACCTTAATAATTATTATAATAATAATAATTTCCTTTTATTCTATTCAAAGCATTACTCCCAAATCCCATAATCAACACTTTTGATTTTGATTTTGTATTTTTTTAATATTTTTTTTGGGGGGTAGAAGGGGAAGGCTCATGGTCTGCAGAACACAAATAAAACTATGAGAGGCCAAGAGCCTCGGGGTGGGAATTGCACCCTGACAATGTTCTGCTGAGCGGCATCAGCAGGGGAAGCGTTGCAGCTGTTATATGGGGGGCTCCGGCAAACCTCAAAAGTCTTCAATTTTGAGTTTAACCTGACGTTGGGCCCTTGGGTTCTATCACCCAAACTTGAAAGCCGTGCAATACAGAATAGATTTGGGCCCAACCAACGTAGCGTCGTACTCTGCTGTTAGTCAGTTCCTTAATTCAGCCCAAAATTTCCAAACTTTTGTTTCATATATAGTCTCTACTGGTTTCAAATTTTGAGCGACGCATTTCATATGGTCCCACAAGCATCATCAACTGCGCTGCGCTTGTGCCCAGGAATTGGGCCTATAGACTCGAAGATTAGAACAGCAATCTCTATGTCCACCAACAAGGCCCAATATGCGCCTCTGAGACCGAGATGCGTGCTCATGTCCATGATCATGTACCCATGGATTATGACATGATCACATATCTTTTTCTCAAACTTGTGATGATCGGTCTAGCACTTACACAAGTCCTGGAGAGGGACCACTTGGGGGGGGGGGGTACCCCAGAGTGATTCTGAGCTTTGAAGTGGTGTCCTCGTCTCATAGCCCCAACGTTCCGCACTCCTGTTTTAAAAGGGTGGTAATTTATAGGGTGAAGGGTCTAGGAATTAAGGCTTTGAATTTTATTTAGGTAGCTACTTGTCCCTCTCCCTCCCTCTCTCTCTCTCTCTGGTTTATCTCAGCAGGGTGATTAGATTGATCGTGTTTGAGCTCATAATTATCATCACTAATTAATATCGTTGGGTCGACTTTGACTTGTTAAAATGAATCTCATGGACTAGCTAAATCATCGTCTTTGCTTGCTTCGAAGTAGTAGCTCATAACCTCGCTTGGTCTTGGTCAAATGCGCGGATGGTGCGGCCTGTAAAGTCAGCGACAACTCCCACCGCGGCCGGTTTGAGGGTCTGACCTAGCACCACCTGTGATGTGAGGGTTTCTTGTTTTTTATTTTTTATTTTTTCCATCCTACAGAGGATGCACCCCACTCTACGGCTACACCTACCATAGATCCGATATCGACGAAGATGACGAGACAGATGCATGATGCATGCGTCCATTGTTGATTCAGATCTCATAATAACTGTCTGTCGTGTATCGCTCTCTCTGACACGCTTTGTACTGACATCCATCTATATATGGGAGTTAGGCGGTCCAAACATATATTATATCTGTCCACCCATATCGTAGAAATTCTGTCGCTGACTTTTCTTTTTGTCTTCCCTTTCTTTTTTTTTTTTTTTTATGCATTATTTATTTGGGCCTGTGGCTGTGGGTGACATATGCTAATTAAATGTGTGTTCTTCGAGTGAGTTCGATACGAGATTCGACAAAGTACACAGAGAACGTATTAATCAAACTTCAATTACAGTTTAACCAGTTGTGTTCCGGTCAATATTAGTGATTCACATGTCAATTAAACTCTGGAACCAAGCCACGGGAGCAGGAGTTCGATGGGCTTTCTTAGAAATTCTTTTTTGTTTTGAACTGATTAATGTCTTGAGAGTTGTGATTGAATCATAATCAATAGAGTCACCTGCGAATTATTGGGAACCGGGCGTGAGAAGTATTGCGAGTCAAATGAGCCAGAACAAATGGGGCATACCTTAAAAAACATATAATTGGCTATCCAAAATGAAAAGCAACCAAAAGGATACATATACCCCAAACACACTCGCACACACGCAATTTCCCTCTCAATTTACGTATATTAGCATGGAAATTAAATAATAATAATAATAATAAAAAAGACAGATGATGGCCTAGAAAAACTAGATAAACACCAAAATAATTGGTCTCTTTCTTATCCTTTTTTTTTTTTTTTGGATAAGTTAGGAGGCAGGCTCTGTGTTTTGTGTACATGTGATGTGGGCAAAGTTCTTGCCCAATCCTATCTTATTTTAATTCAGGTCCTACGCTTACCGTACGTTGAATACCATTATCTTCAAGTCCAGATCCACGGATGACATACAAAGAGATGTTAAAACAAGCCTTTACTTGCATGAAAAAAGAAGACAAGAGAAAAGGCCCTTAATAAACGGAGATGATCATGGTCCTTAATAAACGAGTGCGACTTGGTGCTTGGCAGAATTAGTTGTTCAATATACCACTCAAACTCAATTCTGATCAATTTTAAAAAAGTTGCTGACTTTCTTCTTTCTTTTTTCCTTTTGAGCATTGAGGAAATATGCATATGGCGTATTTGTTTGTACCTCTACCCCCGCCCACCCAAAAAAAAAAAAAAAAAAAAAAAGGGGGAAAGAAAGACCGTCTTGCATAATATAAATACATTTCCGTATTAAGAAAACAGACGGCCAGGAAAGGAACCAAATTTGTAGTCATAAACGTGCATACTAAATTGCCGTGAGACCTGAAAATTAATATTACGGGTATTGTCAAATGTCTATACTAACTTGGCAAGTCACTGAAATTTAGAATGAAACTTATTAGGTGGGGAGTCTTCTTACAATAATAATATTACAAGAAAGAGTTGCAGTTATTGTAAATAATACACAACTAATTTTAATATTACACAGTGTAGTGTGATATATATATATATATTATTGGGTGTCATTAATATTTTGTTGCACTAAAAGTTAAGTATAATTTCATTAAAATTAAATTCTTAGTTACAATAATTAAAATTTAAATATTAATATGGACGGATAAAAAAACAAAAAACAAAAAAATATATCCTTTAATTTTCCCAAATTTAATTAGCACTACCCCAATCTAGCTAAATGGCTGTATTTATAGTGAATATCCAAATAGTTTCCATTAGTTGCTTTAATACGCTCCTCAGAAATAAAAGTTTCTGGGGCATGTGCTCTGTTGTTAAGTTATCACCAAACATGTATATCAACAAGGCAGTTCCAAGCCATGCGTAGAGCAACGTAGTCTGCCACGTCTTGTGCATAAGGGAGAGTTGCACCAAAGTTACATGCACCCGTTTGTCCGATGCCATTGAATAGTGAACATGAACACAAGAAGGCAAAACCGGCTTCACATGGACCGACCCAAATCCTCAATAAATAATATCCCCAATAAGCCTATGTTTCCTCTTCTGGTGCTCCCTTCTTTGTCTCTTCCCAATCCGGACAAATTAAGCCAAAGCAGCTTCGTTGCGGTGGCCAATTCCTTGTGTCCAAGTCTCGATCCGAGGCAAATCCACTGAAAATAGCAAATCGTTTGATGCGATAGCGGCACAGCTGGTATATATAGTACTGCCGCTCTCAATTCGATTAATCGCAGACGGTTCTTTTGTCTATTTCAAAGGTGGATCGAAGACATGGAAAGAGACCACTTCCACCGGAAGCATCGGAGGAGGAAAGCAAAGAACATGAGGCCCCCTTCCCACCTTACTCCTCTTCTTGGGCAGAAACAGACATGTCTGCCATGGTTTCGGCTCTCTCTCAAGTCATTGGTACATCCGACGACAGGCCATCGTCTACGGTGCAGTCATCCTCAAACCCATTTGGTGTCCAGCAATCAGTAGTTAAAGAAGAACTTGAGCATCAGTCCCAACCTACTCAAGATCCAGGTAATTATTAGTCGGTCGCTGGCTACCCTCTATTCTATTGTGTATCTTCTCCTCTCTCATAGCTTTAATTTTGCTGAGAAACATGTATTGTTAGACTTGACTCACATGTGATAGTCTATACTTCGGTTGCTTTGCTTTGCTTGTGCTGTGCTAAATGAAACTAATTAATTATGGCACCCCATTTGCTTGATTGTGACAAAATCTCAAAAGTCTCGGTTGTTTTGTCTTGTTTCCTTGTCGAAGTCGTCGCGATCTATATATTCCTCGTTCTTTTCCACTAGCTATTCTTGGCCATTCCTTTTGTACATGTTTAAACTCGGGGGAAGAAGATTTTTCATTGTCTAACTTCTTCTCTCTCTCGTCTTTTTTTAAATTCTTTTTGTTATGTTTATGCTCATTCGATTGTCTTTTGTTTCTTCTTTCAAATACACACCCACAACAGAGATCAATGCACAGTCTTAGGGTTTTTGCAAAGTTCATTGTATGGGATCTTTACTTTCCGTAAAGAACTCTCTCTCTCTCTCTTTTTCTCTCCCTCCGTGTCTTAAAAAAATCAATATTTCCCATGTGCTATTGGAGAGAGTCAAATTTCTACTAGCTTCCAGCGCCAGACTTATTCGCTTTCGCAATCCTAAGTGCTAGGAGTCGTGAATCACTGGCATTCCTTCTTACAGGTCTTTAACTTTAGCACGTTCATCGATTGACCCCAGGCCATATCCTTCCATTAATTCTTCGTTCCTTCAACTTCGCCTCATCTTATTTAGAAAGCGACTGCTCATTTGTTGGTACCTGGTGCCACTATGTGTATCGTACATATTGTTATTGTTATGCCACAAACTATGTTTAAGTTGGTTGAGCAAGCAAAATTTTTGAGAGGAAGTTGGGAGTCCAAATCTTTATACTTATGTCAAATTTCTACAAAATGGGAGTTTTAAATTCGATGAACTAAAAAAATTTATTATGTTACAATAAAACGGAATGCCTCAAAAACAAATTTGTATGGGCCAACCTGGGCCAAAATTTTGTTGACTCGAGATTTCAATATCTAATCCTTTGAATTTTATCGTAAGGCGGCTTGAGCATTTAATCTTTTTGGACTGCCAACCAGAAGAAAAAACAAAAAGATAAAAAACCACATACCTTAGCAAAATAAAATTTTATCTGTATTCAACAAAATCATGCTACAATCACGTTTGACCTTTTTTTTGATATATATACGTGTGTGTGTGTGTTTTTTTTTTTTTTTTTTTCTACATTATTTTCTTTTCCTTGCATTTCTTAAGCATTACATTTGCTTACCGAATGAAGTATTGCCATTGAAACTTGCACATCTTCCTTCATTGCCTGATTGACTAGAAAAATATAATTCTCACTAACTGAGCTATATCATATTTGCATAAAATAATGAAAAGGATAACTAGTTTTGAGTGCGTTAACTTTATATATAGGTCTGCATTTGTGTGTATAATACCATTTATTTAAAACTAGCATGGTAAGAGATACTAGAAGTTCTACTAATAAATTTTTATTAAAAATTGTCACAGATATTGTAATTGATATCATCTCACTTATCAAAATGAAAAGACATTGATACATATCATATCGTAATGCTAGTTTGCTACTTGTAAGTTCAAGTATAGATGTAGAAGACTTAGAATATTACTAATCCTCATCACGTGTTGTATATAACTTAGTTAAAAATAAATAAATAAATAAATAAAAATTTAGCAGCAATAAAATCTCTTTCACTTATCCAAATAAAAAGGTAGTGAAACCATTCAGATTTATAGAGAACATTTGTATATAACTTAGAACTCCAATTCCTTGCCATGACGCTTCTTGTATTTTTGTTTAATTGTGAAGAAACCACGAGGAGAAGACATTACAGAGGCGTAAGACAAAGGCCGTGGGGTAAATGGGCAGCGGAAATACGTGACCCCAAGAAGGCAGCTAGGGTGTGGCTAGGTACTTTTGACACCGCTGAGGATGCCGCCATTGCATATGACAGAGCAGCTCTTAAGTTCAAGGGAACCAAGGCCAAGCTTAATTTTCCCGAACGGGTTCAAGGGAAAACCGAGTCCGGCTACTTGATGGGCTCTGCTTCCAGGGATTCAAGTTTCTCGTCCCAACAAAGTTCAGGGCCTGTGGCTGCTCCTCCTCCTCCTCTTCCTCCTCCTCCTCCTCCTCAACCAAGCTCATTACCAGAATATGCCTATCCTCACCTCTATCAATACGCACAAATTCTTTCTAGTAATGAAGCTAATCTCCCATACTACGCTTCCAGCCTCTTTAATAATTATTATAATCAACCACCTTTTCCTCCACAATCTTCTTCAACCTATGCCCCGCCCCCTACTTTTCTGTCACCGGAGCAGCAGCATCAACAAAATCTTATGAGATTCTCATCGGGGTTCCCATTCGGTAGCTCTTTCAGTTCCGATTATGAAGAACATGAGAAGGACTCTAGCCCTAGGGACCCTCGAGAGTAAAGTCTTTGTTATAAATATATATATATATATATATATATATATATATTTGAGAGATGAACATGGTATTTACGGCAATCGCGATCGATAATGTATCATTTCGAGGTTCTAGCTAAGCTAGAGCACATAAAACGTAGAGCTTCCATTTCAAATTACTCTTTTTCTTTTTTTCTTTTTTTTTCTTTGGTGTTTCCGAAGCTCTTTTAGTTCAACAAATTGATTTTTTTTTTTTTTTTTATTTGTGTTTTTCTTTGATGCATGAATGGGGAAGACGACACGGATCGTGGTCACCCCAATTTAATCTTCTAGATCGAATGGCTTGTTGTACCGTCTGGAAAGTAATGCAAGGTAATTTTGTTCCTTTTATTTTGCTTTTGCTTGGTGTACTTTATAAATGTATCTCGACTTTTGGGGAGTCATTTTTTCAAGTGACTCCGGGCATATATTCTGTATTATTTTACTTACATCAATAAAATATACTTTACTTATAAAAAAAAAGAAACATTTGTTCCTTTTTTATTTTATTTTTATTTTATCCCCTGTTTGACTTGTATACATGCATGGTATCATTTGCAAGCGGTGGATGTTTAACCCATCGAATCGCTTTGGAACTTTGTACCAAGTAATCATGTTTTACGCAGACACCAGAAACAAAAAGTTGAGTGGCGATTGGGCTCGCTTTTGTTTATAATTATTTAGTTTGATATTAACACATGCACTAATTTTCTATTGCATCGTTCAAAATATCGTAGTCAATTCTAGCACTTCAATCCAAATGCCCCGCTTTTTTCGCCCTACTTTTTATTATTATTATTATTATTAAAGAGCTAAAACCTGGAAACGGGGGGAAAAGCCATTAGCTGATTGTCAAACTTCTGAACCTAATGAGGTTGTTGGGTCTCAATCAATTATATTCTCGCAAGCAGGCGTAGATCAGGACCTTGACTAAATAGCACATCGGAGCCTTGGAGGTCTTCTCCTTGAACAAAAATGGTTTGCCGGTGGGGCCAGTGACTGTCAGAAACTTGACCTGGGGTTGGATATTGCATAAAATATTGTATATGATCATTTGTAGAACTCTTTTCATGAAGGCTGAAATTCGAGATATTATCTTCTAAGCCACTCCTTTGATTAATCGAGGGACGATACGATACCCGCCAGATAGTTTGATTGCGTCCTTCGAGTCCATGCTTGCCGGCCCTTCGTGTCAAAGGACAGGCATCCGAAGTCCAAAAGTGGCGTCACCTCGAATGTTCGAGCACATTGGATTTTCGATGCAATTGGCTTACACATCCGGCTTCATTGAATTTGAATCAATAATGCAGATATAAGTACCGTTGATACAGCACATGCTCGATCATCTAGATCGCGACTCTCTGAAGGTAGGTGGGCTCGCAGGCACAAAGTCCTCAATTCTGACGATATATAAGCGACCAACGATAGTCAACTTTATATGCTTGTTGTATCCATTCACGCGTGTTTGCAAAGTCTTGCTTGTCATTAATCATTTGTAGAGGTATTTTCAATTCTAAATCTATTAAATTGTTTTTCTTTTTTATTATAATTATATTAATACCATGAGTGACGGTAATTGCGATTAAACAATGACAACGATAATCAAGTGTTATAACTATAATAATTTCTTAATTCAAAATTTGATTAAAGCAATTGAGTCTTACGGTAATTGCGACCAACTGATACTCTTGTTATTGTGTTTTCTTCTTCTTCTTCTTTTTTTTTTTTTTTAATTTTTGTTTTTAACTTATAGGAACTAAAAATAGAATTTTAAATTTGAAACAAAAAGTTTAAATAACTATATTATTACATCTTATGGCCAATAATCCAAATGTTATTGTTAATACCAAAAAAATCATATAACCACAGAAATTAGACATAAAAGTTAAATACGGACTAATATTATTAAATTTTAACCACAATTAACATATCTTTTAATAAATAATAAATTAATTATATTTAATAATCAAAACTAAATAATATAAATTTATATTTAATTTTTAAATTTATATAATAAAACTCTCAATAGTTAATTATATAGAAGCAGACAATTTCCTCGTAGTTATTTTTATTGTCAGATTTATTTATTAGGGGAAAAAGGCATCTGCATGGAGTATGAAGTTAGTATCAAGTACTTTTTTTCAAATAAAAAATAAAAAAGGAACCGCGACGAGGCTCCACGGCTCGTCTCCTATATTTTATGAGTGTCTGGATCGAACTGCGCTGGGCTTAAGTACCCATACTTTTCATTATCAGTCCGGACACGACGTGCATGGAACAACTTGATTTCGGACGTTTGGCCACCACGAGTACAAAACATTGAAGCGGACCCCATTGGGACCAGATTTTTTTAAAAAAAAAAAAAAAGAAAAAAAAAAAAAGAGGGTTTAATTAGAGGACAGGCCCCTGCTATAGGAGACCCTAAGGTCTAGCCCTCAATATTTTTTCAATAAAAAAGAAAATTAACTTGTTTCCCTGTTGCGCATATGAATAAAAATATAGACAAAAAAAAAAACCACAATTATAAAACGCGCTTGATTAAAAAAGCTATAAAGAGTTATCGTACACGCATGATCCGAATATGGAGCTGAACAAACTTTATTAACTTTGTCTCAATCCCCACAAAGACAAAGGTACAACTTTATATATTTTGTTCTCTTCGCTCACTTTATCTACATTTTTTATACGTGTGTTATATATAATTACATCTATCTATGCTTTTGTTTTTGGATTTGATATGCATGTCCTGTCCGGTGATGGATAGATAGATAGATGCAAGTGGAAAGGTCATAAAATTTTGGCATGCGAAAGGAGGGGCTGGCGCCCGGAACTGAAAGAAGAGACACGACATGTTGGATGTGATGGTGGGTGGTGCCACCCTTTCTTGTATATATCGTGTTCATATGATGATTGTTAATATTATGGAAGAACTTTTATCAGAAAGAAAGATGCTGGGGTCTCTTGGACTGTTAACTGGTGCGTGCACGGGGGCATCTCCCCACATGCCCCGCAGTAAGCGCTGGACCTACGAATTATTAAATCCCTTTTTTTTCTTTTTTTCTTTTTTATAGAAAAAAAAGGGGTCTGATTATGAGAATACATTATAAAATAGGTAGACAGATCAACGGAATAATATTGAAATTATTAAGTCTAAATATAAAAATTATAAAAATTTCATTTTGTTTGTTATATCTATTTATCTTATGTTTTTTTTTTCAAATATTATTAAAGAAAAACAAAAAAGTCCAACCGAATTGACGGAAGAATTCTAATAATGTTATCGAATAAAAACCACGGAAGACGACAAAAAGCTCAAAACGAGACTTCGCTAAAGACTTTTTTGTTTTTGTTTTTGTTTTTTTCTTAAAAAATTTTATTATTATTATTTAAAGTTTTGCTTGGGGCGGAGGGACCCCATCATATATACGGAGCATCTTTCTTCTGCAGTTGTTTTAGGTCTGCGGGGTCAAATTTTGCGGCTCTTTTTCCGGGTTCCTTGCCGTCATCATATCTTCCAAGTAACGATAATGATCGCTGCTGCTTAGGTTGTTTGTGTGCTGAGCTGTGAAATTTTAAACTAATAATAATAAAAAGCAACCAAAAAGAAAGAAAAGAAGAAAAGAAACGATCCCAAAATGACTTGAAAGCCCACAAAGTCTGTAGTAGGAGGAGTAGAAGTGGTAGATCTCTGCGTGTCGGTCGAATGGATTGGTTAGGCGTGGTTTGGCGTGGTTTTTGCTGGTCAAAAGGACCAAGCGTAGAAGCACGCTCCAAGGTCCAACCAAGCCAACCGCATTGATTTGATTTGATGGGATTTCGACGACGAAACCTTCTTGTATTGGATTTGGGATGTGGGGCCGAGAGAGGGGGTTGGGGGTTGGGGGTTGGGAGGGGCGGCGAGAGGGGAGAAAACAGTCAGCAGAGCAGATGAAATTGTACGAAGAAAGAAAGAGGAGGGTTGGGCTTTTATTCGTTTGGACTTGAGACTTGGGTTGGGATCATGGTTATAGGTCCCTACCCAAGTTTACGAGTTGCCTGGAAAGTCTTGAAATAGCGTAGTTTCGGTTTTGGGCATCGGAACTCTGGCCTAGCACCCCGTGTCCAAATGACCATTCGGGAAAAGAGACGCGAGTGGGATCACCGTTGTTCTCGCATCCCAATCGACTATATATATATATATATATATAAAGAGAGAGAGAGAGGATCAGGATTTTGATCTCAAAATCTTTAGAAAGAGATTTTATCATCTAAATTAATTGAGACGGTGCCGTGCATACCGTAATAATATTAATAGTAATTTATGGTGACTTGGGGTTTGTTACAAAATAGCAGAGGCTTAATTTGTATCAAATATTTTTGACAAAAGAAAAAAAAAAGAAAAACTTAGTGTAAAAAATGAAAATTTATTCATAGAGAGAGAACACGTGGCATTTAGTTCTTGATATATATATATATATAAAAAGCGCTCGCTTTCTGCTACCCACGAATAAGAAGGACACCGTGCATTTCAATTCTAAATAAACGCCAAAGCCAATTCATATTCAAAAAAAGAAAAAAATAAGAATAATAATAATAAAAACAAAACAGGGTAGAGTTCTGAGCACCAGCAGGTCCAATCCATATCGCCATATCACGGATAACGATAAGTAAGAATGTATTCTCAGCCAATGGAATGGAATGAATATTACAAAATATTAATAATTATGCAGATATTTACTCTTTATTTTTCTTAAAAAAAAAAAAAATTTAATTTATGTCCTTTAAATCTCTATCCAATAGGAACCGCTAGGATAGATGACGTTACTATTACTACGAGAGATAAAATAATAATACAAGGGAAGGAAATTTTTTCCAAAAAAAAAAAAGACAAAGAAGAATTAATTAATTAATTAATTAATAATCAGCAAAATCCGAGTAAAGGCGGGCAAGCAAGCAAAGGCGAAAGAGGGTTGGGTCCGGGGGATTGGTGTTAGAGTTCTTGAGAGTTGGAGATGATGTCGTGGGGCGTTGTTTCATCGTCCTCGTCGTTGTTAATAATTACTCTGCCATCGCCAACCTCACGAAGTTCAAAGGCAAGGGCAGAACTCAGCAGCAGCAATTGGTCGATTAACTTCAAACCCAGATTATCATCATGCCGTAATAATAATAATAAAATGATATTCGGAAATACAAGTAGAAACGGAAACAGAAGCGTAATAATAAAGTGCGAGGCAGTCGGGGAAAGCTCGCCGACTGTGGTTTACAAGGGCCTCTATGGTCCCTGGACCGTTGAAGATTCCGACATTCGCGAGGTAACTTTTTACTACTTACTACCTGTTAGCTAACTCACTCACTCATTCTGTCAATTTGATGAAGCTGATTACTCCTATGATATGATTAGTTTCCCTTTTCTACTTGGAATTGGATGTCCTTGAATAACTTCAATCCTCTCTCTCTCTCTCTTCCTCCCTTTGTTTATTAGCCAAGTGAAGTTGGAAATGTGGGGTTTAGAGTTTTTGCCCTTTCGATGTGCTATAGTATACCTTGTCTCGATGTGGGAAATTTTGCCTTGTTCTTCCGAGTCTTTTCCCTGTCTTTAAGTTTAAATCAATCAGTGATTCAGTCAGAGGTGATATTTCATTTCATATTCTGCCGTTGATAATGGATGGGTGTTTCTGGTGTTGATTGGCATTTTCTGAGGACATAATATCCACTTGGTACATTGCCCTTTTGAGGTATTTCTAGTTGTAAAAATTGGGGAGGAGGGAGGGCCTGTGGCCCAAATTCCTCTCTTTCACTCTTGCACATTGTTCCCATTGTGACTGACTGGTCTGTGTAGGAATAGGAAGGTGGCAAACCTCAAGCAATGAGCTAATGCCAGTTTATCCCTCAAAAATCAAATGTTGAACGAGCAGCATCTCCAGTCACTGCAAATTCTAACAACTTTCTGAATTTCTGGACAAGATAACAGTCTTTGTTTCTTCTGCAGTGCAGTTAACTTCAAAAACTCAAAAGTTAGCATATGGATGCATCTACTTATCAGAAAAAGAAAAAGAAAAAGAAAAAAAGAGAGGGGGGGGGGGGGGGAGATAAATACTCATCAAGTGACCTGAGCATTTTTATTTGAATTATTGCCTCCAAGTCATTTGCCAATCAGCAAATTTAGACAGCATTAATATGCATAATAAAACTCTTATTCAAGCCTTAACAATGAGCTCATCGTGGCAGGTGATTTTGTACAGATCAGGGTTGGTTACCAGCGCTGCATCATTTGTGATTGCGGCATCAGATGCCTTTTTACCAAATGACTCTTGGTTGAGTGACATAATCAAGCAAAATCTTGATTTATTGTACACTCTTGGAGCCTGTGGCTTGGGGTTGTCATTGGTCTTGATTCACATCTACGTGACAGAGATTAAGCGCAGTCTTCAAGCTTTATGGGTCCTTGGTGTTCTTGGATCTTTTGTAGCATATACTACCCTTGCTCAACCATCTGGCGAGAACTTGGTACAATATGTTGTTAATAATCCAACAGCTGTTTGGTTTATTGGTCCTCTCTTCGCTGCACTGACTGGACTAGTCTTCAAAGAAGGTAATAGAAATAGTTAAAGTCTATGTTTCCCTGCTTTTATGCTTGACGAGCTATGAATTTAATACGGTAGTCTTCAGGACATGCTTTTTTTTTTTTTTTCACTTTTTTGATATCTGAAACTGTGCTAGCATGACCTAGAAATCTAAAAAATAAAAGTCTCACAAAGAAGAAGCTGATTTTGAAATAGATTTTGAATTAACAGATAAAAAGGGTTCTTGTTCTTTTGCTTTTTGCTCTATCTTTTGATTGTTTTCCTACTGCTTCCTTGCCTAAATGTGGAATAAAAAGCTGCCATATGAAGAAGATGTTTGCCTTCCTCTCTTCTTTCTACTTCTTTCAGTTGCTTACGCTTTATTCTAAGCTACAGCATTGTGAGTGCCAAAAGTCATGCTCATCAGCACATGTCAATGTCCTACGTCTAATAGGTAGGGGTGGAATGGCTTGAAGAAAAGGTAGGTCCATTGTAAGGGAGACATATCTTCTTTTAATTGTAAAGTGACAACCTGGAATTAAAAAAATTTCTTGTCTGGTTTTGTCTCTCATAGATCTGTAGGATAAAAAGCATCCATATCTGTTTTCCATGGGTTAGTGTTGCTCGGTATGCTTACTTTCAGTAGTCTATCAATGATATCGAACTCTCTAGTCATTCAGTTTCTGAAATGAGATATCTGAGTTACTGCTTTTGAATCATATATGGAATAACTTATGAGCACATCAGATATTGTCTTTGCAATGATATTCATGAGCTTTCATATCAGGATTGACATCTGCGATCTGGCAACAACCTTCTACTATCAAATGCTGGCTTCTGCATGATGAGAAGTCAAATTATTTGTAGACTTCTGTTATGATTATGGGTGTCTTAATCACCTAAACAAATGTGTAATTTTTTATATTATACTTGCAACTGATTTCTATATCTTTATAAATAGGCCTCTGCTATGGGAAGTTGGAAGCTGGCATTCTTACGTTCATTATACCTGCAGTCCTTCTTGGACACCTGGTACACTTCTTGTGCTGACAGACAACACCTGTATGTTTTGTTTTGTTTTATAAAAAGAAATTATTTGATCATATACCTGTGCATTGCTTGGGGAGAAAAGATAGCAAATAGTGATGCATTTTCTCCAACGGGACAAGGGAGTTGACTCTAGCCAGTAACAACTGTGGGACACTTGCATTGCATGTTACAGGCTACAGCTTGGGTGTTTGATGTGCCGTTTCAACAGTGGGCCTCTATTTGTGTTTGAAATTCTTTTTCATCTGGACATTGATGTCCTTTGTATCAATATACACAGGCTGGTTTAATGGACGATGGAGTAAAACTCAGTCTCTTGGCTTCGTGGATGGCCCTTTTTGTGATCTTTGCTGGAAGAAAGTTTACTCAGCCCGTTAAGGTACATATTTTTTTGGGATAAAGTATAGATCTTTATGTTATTCCAGTTAATTTAATTATATAGCAATACCATTTGCCTCAACCTGTTGAACGAATTGATCCTCGTGTATCTTTTATTTTTTAACTTGTCAAATATTCACGGCAAATTTCTGATATTTCCTTGTTCACTCTTTAGGATGACATTGGTGACAAGTCCATCTTCATGTTCAATTCTCTTCCAGAAGAGGAAAAGAAAGCCTTGGTCGAGATACTTGAGCAGCAGAAATTCAGCCAGGGACCATGACTAGAAGCCAAATTTGACAACTTAATTAGAATAGGGGAATGCAATTTTGTTCTTCTGCAGCTCGTAAGAATGTTTTGGCTAGACCTAAATATCGGTGTATGGGATCTTCCATGTCCCCCAAAGCACTATATTGAAGGATGATCACTTTATCATTGCTTGCTAATTTATAATTTGTCCCGTAGCATTACCATTTTATCGCCTATCGTCTATCCCAAAGTGGGCCTCAGCGAACAAAAAAGTACTATTGTTGTTCTTTAAGAAAAACATGAGTGTCAAATCAAACGCCACCGGCGTTTTCATCTGTTAACCATTGTTTACGAGAGTTAAATGCACCCCACTAGACGCTTCTGAGGTTAGGCAAGGTCCGCAGAAGGTAGAATTGATCTTCGTTCTCGCTCTCTCACTCCGCCACCCCCCCCCCCTCTCAAAGAAAAACCTGTCGCCACTTCTTTATACTTTCCGATTCCCCTCCCAACGCCTACCACCACCACCACCACCACCGAAAGAGCATACGATGATATATTTCTTTAAAACACTGCGGCAAACAAGTGCCCAAGGGGACGAAAATAAATGAAAAACTATGGAAATAAATAACTAAAGAAGACACTTCTGCACTAAGCAAATGTGGTTTTGGATCTCTTGCCCCGAGTCCTTCCTCCATTAGTCGCCATCAGTTTGTTCCCTGCATCATTAGCCTTCTTGTGCTTATGACTCAGCCTTGGTCTTCCATTAGCAAGCAACTCCTTGATGTCGGCCATTTCAGTGTCTTCAGCACCACCTCCATTCTCACCATTCACAACATCAGGCCCCTCAGCTAGTGACCTGCCATTATCACCATCAACAGTTGATTTTTGTTTTCCACCATTGGTTCCATTCTGCTGGTATATCTGCTGCTGTGGTTTCACTTCTGCTTGATCCTTACCAGAGACTTGTTCCATAACTTCAGTATCGTTGCAATCATCTGTCCCATCAGCAGGGTCTGGTTCCTCATGTGTGCTGCTGCTATCCTCGGCCAAATCATCTGAACTTTCCATTTCTGCAGTTTCCTGCTGTAGTGACTCAATGATATCCATCAATTGTCTATTGACCTGCCACAAAAGGAGATTATATAGAAAGCTTTCACAAATTCTATTACGTACTGCAGTGAGAACATTGTCTACAAGCCATTGCCACAATAAGAAACATTGTAATACCACCAAGTGCCTGGTACAACAGGAATGATCAAATTGCATTTATTTGATATAATGTAGTACCTGTGGATTCTGAAGAAAGTCAGCTATGTCATTTGCACAAGAGGGGCATTTCATAACATTCTTCTGTGCCCGTAATGTTCGCCTGCCATTACCCCTCTCTCTCACAAAACTTTGACCAGCAAATGCACTCTCTAAGCACTCTTTGCAGAAGTTGTGCCCACAAGGAGTAGTAAGAGGGTTACTCATCACCTTCAAACAGATTGAACAGCCAAATTCTGCACAGTTAATAAAACAAAGTTAAAATATCTTCACACACCTGTCAGAATTGATCACAATTGAGCTTAAACAATTCCCATAAAAATGATTGGAAGCTGCAAACATGGATTTCAGATATGAACAGACCTTTTAGAAGCTTCTTTTTCACAGACAATTTTCTTCTTTTCCTCTTTGTAAGTTTTATACCACCTGCTCCTACTCTGCTAGGTGGTGGGGGTTTCTTCCATGTCCAGCAACCTTTCTCTTCCTGAGAAACAGAAAGCAACAGTTTCTGACATTATATAAAGCAGATGATTGCCAAGCTGCACCATTTTACCTACATGGAAAAACTCAAACAAACAAAAACCATGGCTTTTAAATTAATGGGTTTAATCTGTTTATGATCACTTGCATTATCTCACCATGGGATAAATAACAGCCACTTTAGGCCTAGTGAGACGAGCAGAGATGCTACAAGTGAGAGAGAGAGGGAGAGAGAGAATCCAGTGATGATATAGAATGGCAACTCATTAGCTTACATCATAGTCCCAGGATGGTGATTTCTTTCTCTCGGTCACATCAGTTGCATTCTTTAATTCCTGGATGGGCGGTAAAGGCCTTGGAAGATCACCATGATTGTCACTGCATTTTTATTCCAAAATATCAAGCATTTTTTCAGGGGTTCCAATATGTCTTGCACAATAACAGGTTGTGGGTGTGTGCCTGTGTGTGTATATGTGTGTTTGTGTGTGTGTGCCTGTGTGTGTGTGAGATACACAGAGAGAGAGAGAGAGAGAAAGAGAGAGAGAGAACCTCGTCCATGGAGCAGCCTCATTGTCACATCTGACAAAAAGATATCTGCAAACCTTAAACCCCTATATGAAGGAAAAAATCAGTTAGATGATTAACTTCACATATTTTATCAGCCACGAGTTTTTACCTGCCTTCCATTCTTACGCCAGCATTTCTCTATTCTATAAACACCATCATAACGTAAACCTCTTTCTGGCGCATAAGCAGAACGCTTTTCCTTGTGAGACCTATGACCAAATGAGGAAATAATTACAAGCTGACACCTAATTGCCCAAAATATAGATACCAGAAAACAATAAAACTGGGGAGAAACCCATGCATACAACCACTGCAAAACAAAGAACATGTAACATTAGAATTTGACTGGAAGGGCTGCTGGGCTAAGGACTGATAAGAAGTAACCACTGTATCCCACAATTACAGAGCACCATCAATGTGTGTGTGCACATGCATGGAGAAAAAGAGATTCTGCACAAACAATAGATCCCTTTCCAGAGTAAAGAATCTTCAATTCAACATCATTTCCAGGACTGGAAAATGTTTCACTTTCCAAGCATATACCGCATAAGGTATACATTGTTGCACAACAAACCGCTTCAGAATAATATATCATTCATGAAGGCAATCTTGACATACAGAAAGCTCCAACTGCCAATAGCAAAATGAAGAAACTCCAACTTCACGAATGTTAGGTATCAAGTAAGCTGCACGTTGAGAATCATCAATATCTCAAGCAACTCACCTCAGTACTCTCACCGGGTATCCATTTCTACAGCTTACTCGCAATGCCTCATTGAACTTTACAAACTTCTGATCAAAGGAATGATCCTTGTTTGTGCGCTTATTTCCACTAAGGTCCCTTCCCCCACTGCACACACAAGAAAAAGGAATGTAAATGAACAAAAATTGACCACTTCGCACTCAAACACACACTTCCAAGTATGTGATAAAATCCAGACTGAATGAAGAATAGTTAATGACAGGGAAGTGCACATAAAAATGTACCTCCCAGTATAAAGGAACCATTCACCATGATCTTCATCATCTTCGTAACCTCCAGAGAGGATCACTGATTGGGCACCATACTTAGACTGACCAGAAATCCCAGCAACAGGAGGAAGATGAACACCCCACTGTCTGCAATCTAGTCTATCCTCCCAGGACTCTCCCACTAACACACCCAAGTTTCTTACTGGATCATTCTCTGCCAAAATTGGCCCAAAGTGATCAGAAGGGACTGTGACAAAAACCACTCCACTAGCAGCATTAGCCTTTCCACCTTTCTTGGCTCTCTCTGTAGTGAATGCTTTGTCTGGCCTGTTTTGGTTGTGCAAATGTTGATACACCCTGGAAGGCACTGCAGTGGCAGCTGATTTTGATGTCTTGGCCATGCGGACAGCAAAAACCAGTGTGGAGTTGATTCGAGGTTGACGTGCCATCTTGAAAGGGATACGACAGCGACAATTGACACATGTACGCTTGCCTTGTCCAATCCATTTCTGAAAGCACTTCAGGCAGAAATTGTGACCACATGGCGTCTGAAACAAGAAAGAAAATGCATATCAATATAATAGCTGAATAGACGACTGAGCAACACTTTAGCCCTTAAGGTGCTATGCTTAATGGGTGGGTGGCATGGGAAAGACCAAAGAGGAAATCCCATCACGCCTAGATTTTGATTTTGATTTCAACATAGCTCACCAGATGATGCTGGCCACAATAGTAAAAAAGGTGAATGCTATAAATGCAAAATTTGATTGAGATGGCGAATTAAACGTGTCCCAAGCCCACAGGTCACATTATGTGCATCTAATAGTGATAATAGTGCAATATGGTATGCATCTAAAATGCATTAAGTGTAATAAAACTATAGGAATTATTGTTACCAAAAACAGGAAGATAGACATGATAAATATATATAGGCATTATTTGTATTTTCACAGAAGAAGGGAGAAGAACAGCATGAGATGGTGGGAGCCGGTGATGGAGGGCCCTGAAAGGCTTGGAGAGATGTGTAATCTAAATAGGTTTAGATATTGTCCGGAGTCAAGACTTTAATACAGGAGAGGAGAAGGCTGATGACCATCTATAATTGCTTTCGCCATTAAACAGAAACTATTAACGAAATTGCAGAAAACCACCCAAAAAAAAATTGAAAAAGGAGAGCAACTATTGTTGAATGAATGATATGGGCAATTTCTAAACAAGAACCACCGGCTCGCGTTAGACAATATGCAGAGATTCCGTGGCTTCGGCTTTAATCAAACAACGTAGCCGAAATGACATGGTTTTAACACTTTGTACAGTAATCAACCCAAGAAAACCCATAGTGAAATTTCGGATAACAACAAGAAAGCAGAGCAATTATTAAGACCTTAACACCTAAACATTACAAATACGGCACCGGCACGAATAAACAATCCAACAAACAAACAAACAGCCAAAACAACGATCAATATCAGACAACAAACTTGACAGCATGAATAATATCAGTTACAGTTGAGGAGTGAAGCGCACCGTAACAGGCCTTTCAGGAAGCTGCATGCAAACCGAGCAGTTCAATTTTTCATTAAGAACCTCGAGGAGATAGCTATCACCTTTGGTCCTCTTCTTGTCCTTTTCCTCGCCACCGGACGAAGGTGGTGCGCCTCCACTCAGGAGCTGCTGCCGTCTCCTGGCTTTCTTCTCGTCAGTGAGTGCGTCATCGGACTCGATCGCCCGAATCGCGGCCATGAGTTCCACGGAGGCCTGAGGAACTGCAGAGAAGACTGGATTATTCATGGAGGAGCAGTCAGGGCACTCCCAGTGAACGGCGTCGGCCATAGTGGTGGGGGGAGAGGAGAGGCAAGGAGCGTGCCATGGAGTGGCACATGCCTTGCACGTGAGCGTCTCCTCGGTGGGCAGCATCTTCTCGCAGATCATGCATGTGCCGTCTCCGCCGCAAGGAAGCTCGACGCCGGGAGCCATTTTTTCTTCGTCTTTGCTTTTCTCTTTACCCAAAATAATAAAAAAAAAAGGAATAAAAAAATAAATTCAATTTTGCTATCTGAAATTTCAAAGATGTTTGTGTTTGAGGATGCTGGAGGGCTTATAAAGTGGATTTTCGGGGTGGAGCCGAATGAGACTGGGCGGGATTTTAATTGTAATTTTTGGTATTTAGAAATTCAAACAATTCAGCCTTTTTGCAATTCCCCCCCCCCCTCTCTCTCTCTCTCTCTCTATTTTTCCATATTACTATTGTTATCATTATATACCGCAAACATTTTATGGTTTTTTCTTCTTCTGGGTTGAGGTGAGGAGCGCTGTCTCTCCCTACCAACCGTGGCCAGAGGGAGGGTAATTTGAGACGGTAATAAGACTAGCACGGCAATTCGATCCCAAAATATATGGAAAGTTTTAATGGCTAAAATAATTCATTAAAAATTTAATTCCTAAAAATAATAATTTTGTGTAACCATTCAGTAAATTAATGTGTCTTTTGAAAATGAAAAGGACCGTTTTCCGGTAAAACTCTGTACATGCATATTAACTCTCTAACCACCTCCTGGTCACTCTATCTCATGCCGTTACCAAATGGAGCTCGCAAGCGATTTCGTTTTCCAAAACCCGATTATAAGTCCTTTTTTTTTATAGCAAAATTTTGTACAAGCAAGCTACCATAAGAATCATCCGTCGTAGTCGCTTTATCACATAGCATTACCAAATTGAATTAACAAGCAAATTTCAAACTGTTTTCTATGCTTTAATACTTAATGTACTTTTGTATTTGATATATTACTTACATTGTTGCATTATCCATTCGAATTTCACATGTCTCCCACCATTACTAAATAGATCTAACAAGCGATTTCACTTTTTTATACTTACTATTCAATGTACTTTTTTATTTGTCATAATACTTATATTACAGCAATATTCCTTTGAATCTCATATATCTCATAACATTACTAAATACAGCTAACGAGAGATTTCTTTTTCTATACCTAGTGCTTTCATAACAATTACATTAATAACTCACAACATTATTGAATCGAACTAACCAATAATTTCCACTTTATATACTTAATACCCAATACACTTTCATATTGTCATAATAATTACATTACTGCATTGTTCCTTTAAATTTCATGTGTCTCACAACATTACCAAAATGTGCTTATAAGCAATTCCGCTTTCGATACCTAATACTTAGTGTATTACATATTTGTCATAATAATTACATTATTGTGATATTCCTTCGAATTTTTTATATATGTAACAATTACATCAAAACCTTTTTATCAGTTAGTGGTTGAGAAGAAAATTTGCCAAGTGCTAAACTCTTTGAGGAACTTTCTAACTCACATTTGAGAAAGTGTATAAATTTCCAAAAAAAATAAAAAATTAGATAAGAATTAATTAAATTAAAATTTGATATTAATATTTTGAAACTTTAAAAAAATCAACAAGGGAAAAAAAAAACATAAAAAAAAAAAGTGCCTTGATTTTCATTTTTATTTTGAAGGATTCTATGAGACTTTTTTCATTTATAGACCTAAAAAGTGCCCAACTTAGCGGATTTTAATCAGAAGTAACAGTTAATATATATATCCTAAGCTTCATTAGTCGGTAAGGGAGACCATGTCAGAAGCTTGAATGCCAATGGTGTAAGTTGTGTGTTGTGTCAGCCTTTGGCTACATTATTTGATACTTGTATTGAGGACTCTAAGTAGTCTAACTTTCGAGTATTGATACTTGTATTGAGGACTCGAAGTAGACTAACTTTCGAGTAATGGACCTAAAAGTCAGCGGACTTAGAGGCATGTTAGGTCTAATCTATTTCACTTATGCCCTTACAAAGTCTGAGCTTGCCGGATGAGTTTGAGCAGACGAGCTGGGAGGCTCATCATGGTTAGGCCCTTCTCTGTCTAGGGTAGTTCCCCTTTTTAATGTTTTGTTCGGACTTTTAGTTAGGGCAAATGTTGAGTTGGGCTCTTATTTAGTTCCTTTTTGTTACAACTATTAGTTGGAGGTGACTTTCTGTTTTTATGCTACACGAGCTCAGAAGAGAGTTATTGGATGAGCTCGCACTTGGGAGTTCGCTTTTAAGAGCCCTAGTGATGCCTTACTCGATTGTGCAATGTATTAGAACCCTTAGACAAGCTCATATTTGGGAGTCTTCTTGCTAGGGCACTAGTGTTATGTAATGTGGTGATTGAGAGCCAACTATGTAATGCGTTACGACTCTTGGGGCCAAACTCGTGACTAGAAGCCCACACAGAAGCGTTGCCTCGGCAGCCTGTATTAGAACCCATTTAATAGCATCGTATACCAACTTTCGACCTAAACTTTCCTGTTTCTCGTGTAACAAGCTCCTAAGATGCTGATTTCTTGCCTTATGCGTGGGCGTTCTGATGATCATCCCCCGGCATTTCCATAATGAGGCCTTTGTCATTGGATCTTCCAGTCTAGTAGGGAGTTTGCTGATCGATCAGGGGCAAGGCAACTACCTATGCTTTGAATAAGATGTGAGGCTGGGGGAAAGATCGTCGACTTGCTCTTTTGGGAAGTGAAATTGTGCCTTGGTGACCAAAGCTTGGTCATTGCTAGTGGTTGTGAAAGTAGTTGAAGTATTTGGTTGGGTTTAATCGACGAGGCTGAAGGTTTTGTTTTGGATTCTAGAGAGAAAAAGAGGAGAAAGGAAATACATACACATTGTCATTTCTATAGACAAATATCAATTTGACTGATGTCGAGCAAACCTGAAACATGCAAGACAATAGTTTAGCTGTAGTTTCAAAACTTGAGTTATCGAGTGTCAATGGTATAAAAGAAGAGAGAAGATGTGTTTAGATTGTTTTTTTTTTGGGGTCCTGGAAGGAGTTTGATATTTACAAGCCCAAAAAGTTACCCAACTTAATGAATTTTAACAAGATGTGATAACTGAATATGACCCAAGTTTATGTAGGTCGATGGAAGAGCCCATACCAGGTGCTTCAATACAATTAGTGTGGTGCTATAAGCTTTTATGCTTTAATCGCATAAAATTTTAGGGAGAGAGAAAAATGGGAGAGTGAAAGTGAAAGTGAGAGAAATGAAAAATGAAGGGATAGAATTTTCTTTTTCTTCTTTGTGTTTGGGAGAGATTGATGTGAAAGTAAGAATTATAATTTTTTTTATTAGAATAAAGTAAAAACTAAAGAAATAATAATAATAATAATAATAATAATAATAATTTATGTTATAGATTCAATTTTATCCTTTGTAATCAAAAACTCAAAATAGTTGATAATAATATACAATTCGAAAATAATTAAGTTGGAAACTATATAAAATTCATGTATAAATTTAAATTAAATAGTAAACGTGAGGAATTTATTTTTGGTCACAATTTTTCATTTTATTTTTTATATTTGTTGTTTATGTCAATCCAGAGCTCTCTTTGTCAATAACAATACCATACCATAAAATAAAAAAATAAAAAATAAGAAAGAAAGAAAGAAAGAAAGTGTTTATTGCGCTTGTGGAGAATATTTGGAATTTGCCAAATATTTTGACCAATATGACGGTAAAAAAAAAAAAAAAAACCTTCGACACATCATTTGCCTTCCAAGGCCTTCTATTGGAACTTTTACACACACACACACACACATATATATATTAAAAAAAAAAAAAAATCTGAATGCACTAATTTTAGAAAAAGAGCAAAAGCAACGAAGTAATTGTGCTGCAGTCTGAAAGCTACAAAGAGAAAATTTTTCCCATTCCTCCCAATATGCCGACACTTTCCAAATTCCAGACATTTTCATTTTTTTTCACCCAATTAGCCTCTCCGACCCCACCCAATCAAGGTCTTAAGCTACAATACTTGATGCTTGTGTTAACGGCTTCAAATGAGTTGGGGTCCGAGCTTAGTATGGCTGTATCAATAGATATGCCTACCTGAGCTGAGCTGAGCTAAGCCAGTGGGTCAAACCTTTACGCGAGGACCCAGGCCACAACTAAACAAGAGTGGCAATAAGAAATCATGATATGGCAAGAAAAATGAAATGGGTCAAAAACACATTTTGGGACTCGGACTACACCTATTCCGGTTGCTGACAAACTTGAGTTGGGATAGGGGTTAACATGCATACCAAACACACCAAAATTTAAAAACCCTAACGACTTTTTTTTGGGGGGCGGGGGTAGGGGAGGAGCGATTCAGTAGTCTGGTAGTGTTAAAAAAAACGCAACACTAGGCGAAGGAGAGAGAGGGAGGGCGCTGCTGCTGCCTGGTCTGACAATCGCATGCGAGTTTTGATTTCCTTATCAAGATCGAGTTCCATTGGTCCCAACTTCCAATTGCTCCCTGTACTCCAGCGCAAGGTCGAGTTGTCATCGCTCTGCCATCCATTTAAGCTTCGCTCTTCGGCGATGGACGCAGCAGAGGAATCGCTCCGCAGAGCTTTGGCCGGGAAGCAATCCGCTGTGGAAGCCCAAGGGGATGCCGTCCGTGCACTCAAAGCTGCCAAGGCTTCTAAGACTGAGATAGATGCCGCAATTGAGACTTTAAATGGCTTGAAGCTCGACAAGTCTTCCATCGAGAAGCAGCTTCAAGCTGCCGTCACTGGTAACGGCCCTGATGGCTCCGTTAACAAAGAGGTCTTCCGTCAATCTGTTGTTAACACGCTGGAGCGGCGCTTGTTCTACATTCCCTCCTTCAAGATCTATAGAGGCGTTGCTGGCCTCTATGACTATGGTCCTCCCGGTTGTGCTGTTAAGTCCAACGTTCTTGCTTTCTGGCGTCAGGTACCAGTCTTAGCATCTGATTGCTCTGTTTCTCCGTTTGGATTTGGGACAGACTCTTACCAATTAAATTAGCTTCTTCATTTTGAAAATATTAAATGCTGCCACTACTCTGTAACTTACTTAATAACAAAAACTGGCAAGTGCAATGTTGATGCTGTTTTCTCCTTTCATTTCAAACTTATTGAGAAACCATAGAATTGATGCTGTTCTACAAATGTATTGGAATTATGCTTTTTTTCAAAAGGAAAAAAAAAAAAAAAACGAGAAAATAGCTGCGAGAAATCAGTGTTAATGGTCTAGGTGCTTACATCCACACCAATACTCAGCAAGCCAGTTCCACATTGGTTGTCAACTTGGTCAAATCTGCAATGCAACTAGTCAGTTTCTTTATTTGTTTTTCAGCATTTTGTCCTGGAGGAAAATATGTTGGAGGTTGACTGCCCATGTGTGACCCCTGAGGTTGTCCTCAAAGCATCTGGTCATGTAGAAAAGTTTACAGATCTGATGGTTAGGGACGAGAAAACTGGGATCTGTTACCGAGCTGACCACCTGCTCAAGGACTTTTGTAACGAGAAGCTTCAGAAAGATCTTAGCATAACTGCAGAGAAGGCTGCAGAACTGAAGCATGTGCTTGCAGTCTTGGATGATCTCTCAGCTGAAGAGCTAGGTGCTAAAATCAAGGAGTATGGTATCACTGCTCCTGACACTAAAAACCCTCTATCTGATCCCTACCCATTCAACTTGATGTTTCAAACATCAATTGGCCCTTCTGGTTTGAGCCCTGGGTAAGAACTTCCCTTAAATTGGCTTGCAAGTGGTGACAGTGTGCCTATCCTACATGATTAGCTTAGTTCTCTATGCAGTGTGGTATTGTTTCTTCTCTACTTATCAACATATTCACATGATGGCATTTAACCTGGTGCAGGTTTATGCGTCCTGAAACAGCACAAGGTATATTTGTAAATTTTAAGGACTTGTATTATTACAATGGGAACAAACTCCCCTTTGCTGCTGCTCAGATTGGTCAGGCCTTCAGAAATGAGGTTTTAACTCCTAGTCGCCTACCTTATTTTTATATCTTCTGTGGAAGTTCAGTTGTACCATTTTGGTTAAAATATTGCAATGAATCTCCAGAATTATTCTTTATTGAAGTGCGAATGATTTTGTCTTTTTCCTGTAACTTTTCTGTTGAGTGTCTGTCTTGCTAATATCGGTAGTTGTTTCAATGGTTTTGCATTTGCTTTTGGATAATGAGTGCAGGTGTGGAAAATTTTGTGGGTCTTTCGGGGTTGGGGGGGGGGGGATAGATAGAGTTTGATACTGATTGTTGGATCCTTCTTTTGCAGATTTCTCCCCGCCAAGGCCTTTTGAGGGTCCGTGAATTCACATTGGCAGAGATTGAGCATTTTGTTGATCCAGAAGACAAATCTCACCCAAAATACCCTGAAGTTTCAGATCTGGAATTCCTCATGTTCCCTAGGGGAGAACAAATGTCTGGCCAATCTGCAAAGAGAATTCGCCTTGGTGAAGCAGTTTCAAAGGTTAACGTTGACATCAATGTTTTTCTATATCTTTTTTCTTCTGCTTCCTTTTTTCTTTTATTTTTTTCCTCATGACATTGTGTTCTGCTGCAGGGAATTGTCAACAATGAAACTCTTGGTTATTTCATTGGGAGAGTGTATCTTTTCCTAACTCATTTGGGTATAGACAAAGAACAGTTACGATTCCGGCAGCATCTCGCAAATGAAATGGCTCACTATGCTGCAGACTGCTGGGATGCTGAGATTGAGTGTTCCTATGGTTGGATTGAATGTGTTGGTATTGCAGATAGATCTGCATATGACTTGCATGCTCACTCGGTGAGATCCTGTTGTACTGCATATGTTCTGTTCACCAGCTAGTATATCAAAAAGACTATGATTCAATGAATACATATCTTTGAATTTATGACTACTTTATGGAGTGAGAATTGTGAGGATAAATGCTTTTATCTGTATGTTGTAAAAATCTGACTTGCTAAACTCTCAATAATGATTGGGATCTTATGTTACATTACTCATGGAGAATTGCTTGATGTTGTTAACAGGAGAAAAGTGGGGTCCCTCTTGTGGCTCATGAAAAATTTTCAGAACCCAGGGAAGTGGAGGTATGGTGCTCTGCTAATGACACCAATTGTCATTGCCATTTTACCATATACATGTTTCAGCATTCATTTCACCATAGGGGTTGCCAGATGCACGTCCATATATTCAGCCAAGAGCCAACTTATAGCCAGAATGTTGGATACATTTTCTACGCAATGATAATTTATTAGATTTCAACTTTTTGACTCTTCAGATATTAACTTGATGTATCATTTCAGAAACTGGTTATAGCCCCTGTGAAGAAGGAACTGGGACTTGCATTCAAGGGTAACCAAAAAATGGTGGTTGAAGCTTTGGAGGTAAAATCGGAGCTAAAATTGGAGCCCTGTGGCTCTTCACTGCTGTGAAACACTTTGTTGCAGTCTGATTTACAATTTATATTTATTATTAATTCTTTTTGTCTAGGCAATGAATGAAGAAGAAGCCTTGGGAATGAAGGCCTCTCTGGAGACCAAAGGAGAAGTAGAATTTTATGTCTGCACTCTTGGTAAAAATGTGTGCATTAAGAAGAATATGGTCACAATCTCAAAGGAGAAGAAGAAGGAACACCAGAGAGTTTTCACACCATCAGTAATTGAGCCATCTTTTGGCATTGGAAGGATCATATTTTGCCTTTTTGAGCACTCTTTCTACATGAGGCCAAGTAAAGCTGGGGATGAACAGTTGAATGTTTTCCGCTTTCCTCCTCTTGTTGCACCTATTAAGTGCACAGTTTTCCCACTTGTTCAGAATCAACAGTATGAGGAGGTTGGCAAAATAATTTCCAAGTCATTGACAGCTGCTGGAATCTCAAATAAGATTGACATTACTGGTAAGTAGCAGATATAGATCACTTTTTTCCTTTCAGTTTGTGGCATAATATTGGGCATTATGTGCATCTATTGTCATTTTTGTGAGAACTTCTGGGAATTAGAAACTATAAAATGGTTCTGTTAGGTGCTCTATCATGTAGAAGCTAATTTAATTCAAGAAGGGAATTAAAAAGTCAATTGACATGGATTGTTTACAACAGCAACTGAAGTGGTTTTGCACTTTGTGCTCAGATGAACTTATTGTTTAACTGTTTCTTTGTTCTAATTATGTTAACAGGTACTTCAATTGGAAAACGATATGCAAGAACTGATGAATTGGGTGTACCCTTTGCAATAACTGTTGATTCAACATCCTCTGTGACAATCCGCGAGAGGGATAGCAAGAATCAAATCCGTGTTGATGTTGGGGAAGCAGCATCAGTTGTCAAGTCAGTAACCGATGGGCAGAGGTCATGGGCTGATGTGTGGTCAAGCTTCCCCCATCACTCCTCTGGATCCACAGAGGATTAATTTTTTGAAAATAATTAAACAATTTGCTTTACGTACAGACACTGTAATGTTGAACTTTGATGTTTCCTACACAAATCTATAGTGTTTGCTGAGCAGACCAGTGACTTAAACAAGTGTTCCACATTTGTTTGCACTACACATTTACTTGCGAGTCTGGTTTTAGGTCATAATTACAAGAATCTTAGCAGAACCTGCTAGGTCCTGTCTTTGTTTGAAGAACTGGGATGTTTGATTCGTCTTGAAAGTGTCCACTAGCTTCTTTGGTGTGGTCATTGCTGTTTGGATGATGATGCATGACAATATGCATTGCAGAACTGAAGGCGATAACCGTGCGAGCAAACCATTGAGAACCGCACTCAAAGCTTTCCTGTAACATCTGTGCAATATGATACTGAATTCTGATGCCCGCATCAAAGTGTGCAAAATTGAATGAAATGTACGGATTTAGACTATACGTTCATTGTGGAATTGAGCCTACAAGCTGTTTCCACAAAGTTGCATTAAGAATCCCTCTACGTTGGGGGTTTGAAAATTGTTGTTTAGCAGAGGGAGCTCGTTTTAATGGGCCGAATTTTGCTGGAGCAATTTCGGCTCCGGTTGACGGGGAAAAGGCGTGGGGAAGGGAGTCCCTGGGCGTGGGGAAGGGACTCTCTGAGCGTGTGGCATTGGGGTAAAGAAGAAGCCAATAGCTCGGAGTTAATGGTGGTAAAAATGGTTTTGCGATGGCGAATACATAATAAAAAATGAGTAAAAAGAGAAAAGTCAATAAGAAGGGCATATTATATTGCATCAACACCAACCTGCCCTCCCCTCCCCCACCGAGAAAAAAAAAAGGGGGAGGGAATATTGAAAGTGTTAAATAGAAAAATACATAAATGGCAGAGAGGCAATCTCTCTCTTATTATCGGTCAAATATAGGACAAAGTCAAGCAAAAGAGCTTTTTCTTTGCTAGTTTCCTTGTGGGCAGTGGAACGACGTCGTTGATCTAACCTAACCTGTGATGTGTATATATATATAATATATATATATATTAGAGGTTGTGTGTAAAAATTCATTACAAATTCTGGTTTGCTTGAATTAATTTATTAGTGAAGCATCAAATCAAATTTCTCTCTCGTCTCTTACCGTGGTTAAGTGGTAAAAGAGGGGACCTAGCCAAGCCAAGCCAGCAAAGTAGGCAAGGAGGGGGAAGAGACGGAGGAGGATGCTGAGGGTTGCAGGGAGGAGGTTTTCATCCATAACGTGGAGCTGGAGGTCATCGTATGCGCAGACGACCTCCTCCGCCTTCGTCTCTCGAAACCATCCTCTTTTTGGTGGAAGTGGTGGTGATGATCACAATAATGGTGCTGCCGCCTCTTCCAGATCCATTCTCGCTGCTCCCTATCATTTTTCCTTCGCGCCAGATCTAATCATCCGAGGTTTCTTTTTTAAAATTTTATTTATCTTTTCTTCAATTAATAATTTCTCCTTTATTCCTGAAATGATCTCTTGTGCCTCCCTCCCTCTGTATATGATTTGATGTATCTTCTATCTTCATGTGATTCTCATTAATATTTTGACTAGTATGTTTTTTTTTTTGGTATTTCTATCGTACGAACCTTCTTATTTCAAGGATACTTTTTGGATCCAAACAATTTCTTGATTGTTTCGTTGAACCTTTGATTTGACATTTTTTTTGGGGGGGGGGGGTTCTGTTTCCCAAATCGGGGGCGTCCGGTATTATTATCTTTAAAGGTAAATTTTCAATCTTGCTTCCATAGCTGATACTGTCCAGCGCGGCACCGAAATTCTGGTCTTTTGTTTGTGTTTTTCAATTAAAAAGAGGTAACCGAGTAATGGTTATAGTAGTTAATTAAAATTTTCTCCTTTTCTCTTTATCATCCCGATTCAACGCCTGGAACCCTCGTCTGTGATAAATCTACGTTGGAAAATGTAAGGCGCGATTTGGATTCTGGTCTCTTCAGCCCTTGTTCGCCCTAATTCTTGTGTCACACGAGTATCTTTTCACAGTAATTCCACACACGCGTGGTCGTTACCCACTTAATCGACATCTCAGTTTCATTTATTTATTTGGTTTGGTTTTTTTGACTCTGAGGGTTGTTGTCTGTCTCATTCACTTGGAGATTGGTTTTACATTTTTTCCCAAGTATTAATAGAACCATAGGTATGGACCCAACCCTCATTGTGCACATGCAGATAACTATGGTTATAAAATTATGACATGTCTTTTCTTTTCTTTTATTCTATTGGTTTTTGAGGGCAATGTGTGAGGTTCAAGAAAACATACTTGCGTTTTCCTTCCCGGTGATCTGAACAAGATCCTTCCTCACACTACTGGTGGCCATCAATAATTTTCTCACACATTCTCCTATTTTCTATGGGTTGTTAATAGTCAACATTATATTATTATACCCTTTTTTAGTATAGTCATTATGAATAACATTTAGGACTGTTCATTACTTGGTCATGTAAATTACATAATTATGAACCCAAGCTGTGGCCTGGTTTACATGCATGTGTCATTTCTCTTTAGATTTTGAAATGTCCTCTTTTGCATGTTTGTTTGTTTCCATGGAAGTTTCTACTTTGTCCTGAGGCAAATCAAAGGATACTCGATTTCCTTTTTAATTTATTAGTCAATTCTGTCCTTATTGGTTTTGTCAGTTTATGGCAAGTTTGCCAATGGTTGATCAACTCTTTCAGGATTTTCTTCTGGAGTCCTTAGTCAAGGAAATGACGTGAGCGTGATCTCTGACCTATCAGCTACTGTAGCAGCAGTGAAAAATCCTACTTCAAAAATTGTCTATGATGAATATAATCATGAACGTTTCCCACCAGGCGACCCCAGCAAACGTGCCTTTGCCTATTTTGTATTGTCAGGTGGCAGGTTTGTATATGCCTCCTTAATCCGTCTTCTGATCCTCAAGTTTGTTCTCAGCATGTCTGCAAGCAAAGATGTTCTTGCTCTGGCCTCCCTTGAGGTTGACCTCTCCAGCATTGAACCCGGGACCACTATTACAGTCAAGTGGAGGGGGAAGCCAGTTTTTATCAGGAGACGAACTGAAGACGATATTAAGCTGGCTAACAGTGTTAACATTGCTTCCCTTCGTGATCCACAGGAGGACTCCACCAGGGTTAAGAATCCTGAATGGCTTGTTGTTGTTGGGGTCTGCACCCATTTGGGGTGCATTCCATTGCCTAATGCTGGTGACTTTGGTGGCTGGTTTTGCCCATGCCATGGCTCGCACTATGACATCTCTGGCAGGATCCGCAAGGGGCCAGCTCCTTTCAACTTAGAGGTTCCTACCTACAACTTCTTGGACGAGAACAAAGTAGTTATTGGGTGAGAGTCCTCTGTGGAGCATGGGGTCTCTATGGGATGTCACGTTACACATTAGCCTCTATGACTTGGAAACCCAGATGGAATTTTGCATATTCATTTGCATTTGCTGTTGATTTGTAGACATAATGATGTGTCATCGGAGCAATGTATTTATTGCTATTATCGGCCGGGTTACCGAAAAATGAATAATAACCTGGATAACAGTTGAGCATTTTCACTTGATTGCGTATTTTTGCTTGTTTGATCAATCAAAGCTCATGAATATTATCATAATTAGGATTCTTGTACGGAGGGGCAGTCCAAAAATTCTTGGGGACGCTTCGGATGTAAATTTGACTTGATTAGTATTCTTCCACAGCATTTATGGGCTCCGCTGAACCCACTGTTGCTAATTGTATGTCTTGGGTAAAGGAAATAAACATACCGGTTGCTGAATCTTCGGTGAAACCACTTGCATGCGGTAAATTAGGGGCACACAATTTTGCTCTCTTTGACGGTGGCCTTGAATCCAAGCATAGTCTTACCACTGGAAATTAACTACAACTCAGTTCAGTTGCTTGTAGTTTTATAACACTCGGTACAATGTCAATAACATTCCACTGTGTCTTCGATTCAATCTGATGTAGGCCGTTCTAACAGAGTTCGCTTGCATCCACATAGACTCAATGCGGTTTATGGTATACGAAAACTCCACTGCCTTTGAAAGAACTAGTGAATGAAATATCAGATACCATAGCTCTCGAGGCCTACCACTTGTAGGGAATGATAATGACCTCACATACAATATTGGTGCGAGGTTAATGAATTAGGTATCCTGGATAGGGACTAGAGATAATTTGCCCCCATATACATCTGGGAGTTCGCTCTCATTGATATCGTCCAGCAGGGTGGACCTCAGCTTTTTGTTCTCAACAAATATTATCTGCAGCAATTTGCCAAATATGAAATATGTAAATAAGGATGGATTAAGGAGAACAATTCTAAGAGCAGAAGTCGTCCAACTAATAATGTGTCTGTTCAAGCTACACGGATAATTCAACAAATATATTTTCTGATATGGTGGAACATGCAACTTTTGCAAGGAAAGATATTTCATACCTTCTTTTTGGTTTTGTTGTCGATGAATGGATAAACAACCTTCCATGCTGCCATGAATATGTACGGCACATGGACTATAAACAACTTGCCCAGCCTCTCGGGGTAGCAATCCTGCCACCAGAAGGTCTAAGTTACCACTACAAGCATTACAAGGGAGGCAATATATTTGTATTACCTGTAATATTGATAGTGCTGCTAGATATCCACGAATGTCACTGTTAGAGTATCCCCATCCTTCAAGATCAGCTATGGACACAAACTTTTCCTGTCCAGCTGGCATTCTGAAACAACAAAAGGATGCAACATGGTCTCAATGTTGTTCCTTCAAATACATCAGGAAAGTGGAAAGCAGATTCAGAGTTGTTTGTGTTAAAGAACGCACAGTTGCCTTCAGGAACCAGGGTCAATGTATTTTGGTTCAAAAATATACTGGATGCCATAACAGAAAATGCCGAAGTTCAAGGTACGCAGAAGATTGAAGACAGAGAGTTACCTGGCACATATTCTGTCAAGGGTGAAGGCCACAAAACCTGCATGCAGGAATGACAAGCCAAAGCCAAATTCAGATGAATGCAGCTTCAATATCCCATATCAGGTTGCTTTTAAAATTTGAAGCTAAAATGGAAAGATGTTACCGGGAGAAGTTCAAAACGTTAAAACAGTTCTACTCAAATTTAGTTGCCAAATCATTCAAAAGAGTAACAAGTAGTTTTCAATGCTACAACATACGCTTGAATTCATCTAGATTTCGTTTGTAAGGCTTGTGTCTGGCACCAAAAACAACCACTACTGGCCGATTCTGCTTATCAACTCCTTGCATAAACAATTTGTTTTGGGCAAGTTCCTTTGGAATCTCTGACGGAGATATGAAGCCATTTGGTGTAAATGATCGTCTCCAGCTTAGGTATTTCAGGAATAGGTTGGAAGCCTTCTCAATGTCAAGTTCACGAGCACGCAGAAATCTCCTTATCATCAAATCGTCCACCTCCTGAAGATCCCAATTAACCAGACAGAAACGTGCAATTAACCAATGTGGCCGACCTTAATGTGAAAATGAAGCAAAAAACCGGATTTTATGCCAAAAAAAAAAAAAAAGAAACCTAGAAGATAAAATTTGATTGCAGCAGAAAGCTGTAAATGGGGCGTGATTTCCCCATCAAGGTCGGTTTCTAAGATCAGAATTCTATCATATTTTTATCATTTAATAATTGAAGTGCAGATTTAGTGGCATGTGAGAAATTTATAAATGCCCCGTGCATCAGAGAAACAGCAAACCTAAAGATTTGGAAAATGGATAAAACCACAAATTGGATGCTATTATTAATCAAACTAAGGAATCATATGTATATTTATGTCTATCCGTTTCTCTGTACTAGTAAGCATGTAAAGAGAAGTGAATTTGAGCAGTTGGATCTGGTTGCTCCAGTTCAAGATATTCAGCCATGGAGAATTAAAGATCAAACTGGGATGGGTGGGTTTAGATTATTTTGAGAAGAAGAAGAAGAAGAGAGGAAAGAATAGAAAAGAAAAAACGAAACCTTGGCGGAAGAGTCCTGAGTTTCAACAAGGGCTCTCATGATAAGAACTTTGCTTCGCTCAATCTCATCATTGCCGCTTTCTTCTGCAATACTACTTCCACTAGTAATGTGCTCCTTCCCATTTGCAGATACTCTGCTCCCATTGGCTTCTCCGCAGTCGTCGTTGGATTCCATTTCCGGTTGCATATGACGATCAGACCCAGTGGAGCGATCTCCTTTCTTTCTCTGGCTGGCCTGGCTGTGGTCCTCTAAAAATAATAATAATAATAATAATAAGGAAAAAAGGACTTGCTATACCATTCATTGACTCGTGAAACTCAAAACACAAGGAAAGAAGATTTAACTAATTAATGAGAAAGGCAGTTGAGCGGAACTTACGGTGGATGAGCCAACTAATAAATGGAGAATGTTGACAAGAGGGTATCCACGGTTGGAACGTTGAGAAATAGGAAATGTCATTCATTTGCCCTCTTACTGGACCAGTTTTGTGCGCAATAACACCCACAAATACATAAATCATCATCAATGACCAATCGATCATGATGGCGGCGGTCGGTGGCCTAATCAAAAATTAAAGAGAGAAAAAGTGAAGTGATGTCAAAGGCCCGTTTTAGAGGAAGTCAGTTCTTCCTCGCATCCTAGAACTGCTTGACGATACTTGGCGGGGTTTGCTCTGCACGAGAGACTATTTTATCCTTTGGGAAATTGAATATCGAGGGATTCATCTTTGTGACATCCATCCACGTGAACCACAAATTTGACTCTCTCTGTGACTCAAGGTCGTCGTGCCGACTGACAGAGCTACCATCGAATACTTAAAAAAGTTGAAAGTTATTTCGGTTCGGCATCGGAAATTTGGTTACAGATTTGTTTTGCAATATGTGACGAGTGATTTAGTCTCTTGATCGGGTGGCGCTGAAACACTCGGGATTTAGTCCATGAAAAGCCTGAGAATGCATGCACTCTAGTCTACTCGAATCAATGTCTTCCCCTGTGTCGTTTGAGTATTTTGGTCGTACCAGCAAGTGATGCGTTGATGTTAGTTTGGAGGTTCCGCCATCTCACCCACTTTCCCACGCGACCACCCGATTCTGGTATCAGTACAAAGTTACTGTAACACCTTTTTCTTTTTTGAAGGGGGGGGGGGGGTGGGGTGGCGTGGGGTGGGGGGCGGGGGGGATGTTCATAGGAAGAGGGAGCCTATGTATACTTTTACCGTATAAATGTTATTCGACGGCTAGATTCGCTGAAATTATGCCTGCAAACACCTGATCGCATCCACGAACATATTCCAGACCAAAAGTTCTGGGACTACACAATCATAAGCAAAACATAAAACTGTCCCCAGTTACAGTAATCAGCAGAATTAGAAAAATAAACAAAGGAAACAATCCAGTGGACCACGAGCAAGCACCTTCAAAGCAACACAAACAATTTAAGCAACTTTGGGAGCACAATCACAGAGAGAGAGAGAGAGAGAGAGAGAGAGAGAGAGAGCATCGACTAGTTCAAATCTTCGAGAACATCCACAAAGTCGCTCCAGTTAATTAACTGAAAGCTCCCTTCGCTTGTAACGTACCATCACATTTCCTTTCACGCCCACGACCATTGCATTCCAGTCAATCTCAGGGAAAGGTGATACCAACTCCAGCTCAAAATTCCTCAACAAATGGGTCCATATAGCCTTTATCTGCAAGTATGCAAAAGGCTCACCCAGGCATCCGTGCCTGCCACCACCAAAAGATATATACGAGAAAGCTCCTGCGATCTTGTCTTCTTCTCTCCCAGTAGCAAATCTGTTGGGGTCATACCTGTCTGGCTCCTCATAGATGTGAGGAAGCCTGTTTGCAAATGCTGGAGATGTTGCAACAATGTGGCCCTTTGGAATGTCGTATTCTTTGCCCTCGCATGTTGTCACGGTAAAATCAGTGTGGGAGCCACGTAGCAGCATAATAAGGGGAGGATGTAATCTGAGAGCTTCCTTGATGCAACGATACAGGACATCCATCTCAGACAAGATATCATGGTCCACCTTGTTCCCATGCTTTTTTATTAGGTTTTTCTGCTCCTCCAACACAGCTGAAAGGTACTCATTGTAACAGAGGAGATAGGCACCCGTCCATGTGGATGTGATGGAACTGGTGTGCTGGCCAGCAAAAAGAGCAGCAATAAGCAAGCCTGTAATCTCAGAATCAGTTGTTGGCCGACCATCTTTGTACTTTGAGTCAATGAAGCACTGCAACATGTCATTCTCTGACTTCTCAGCCTGTTTGCGGGAGGATATGATGCTTGAAAATATTTCTGCAAGCTTCTTGCGTGCCTGGTCACGGCGTCGGTGAGCTGGAATGGGCAAGTATGGGAACAAAACACTGATAGGAAGCATTCCATTGTCCAAGTCATGGAACAGACCAGAAACATCAGCAAAAAGCTTATCCCGAACTTCTTGACCGAGGAGACATCTGCTGGCTGTCAAGATAATTAGATGCTCAAGCTCGTACTTTAGGTCCACAACACCACTCTCTCCCCATTTTGAGAAGTAGTCCTATGCATTTCCATATGAAAGCACAAATGTCATAACCAGAAATTTCAATATCTTGTACACTTGATGCTTTGGAACACATACAAAAGAGTTTCAATCCGAACACAAGAATCTCAAATCCAAGCTAACCGAAAACATGATAATAGAAGCAGGTTTAAACAGGTGCAATGTTGCATAGAAGAGATAACAATAAGATGAAAATCACAGCTCAAAGCCTCAAAACAATGATGATCAACAGACTGAAATACAAAGACCAAAATATCCACCCATGAAATTTAAACACATAGTTGAGGAACGAACTGAGGACTTGGACACGAGAAGACTTATGCATGCTCGTGAAATTTTATATTGAAAGCTGTAAATAAATGGAGAAGGGGTATGAATGCATTCTGAAGCAGGCAAGATGGAGGCCTGGGGAACAGTCAGGTGGGAACGGGGATTACATGAGACACAATCAGTATATGATCCGCATGAGCTCGATAACAGAAGCCTATGCAAGCAAAAGAGAAGAAGCGAAACTGATAAATCTAATGTTGCCACTCATATACCTCAGCTTCAACAACCATTTGATCCACGTAGCCTTTGAGGCGGTTAACTCTAAGAGACTCGGTAAAGAAGCGAAACTGCTCCTGCCTGATAGAGTAATCCACATCAAAGACAACGCCAGGGCCAAAGGTGGGGACATTGAAGCGATAGACCTCCTGCTGGCTGAGCTCGGACTCTGGGGCCTTGAAGAAATGGGCGGACACCTCAGGGCCGATCAGGAAGGTGATCTTCTTGTTTAAGAGGTTAAGAGTGAAGACGCTGCCGAGCTTTGGATATTCCTGGCGAAGCATCACGATGGGTCCCTTGAGGAAACGGAGCAGCCCTCCGATGAGCGGCCAGGGGGAACTGATAACAGGGGGCAGACGCTTTTGAGATCTAGGCATTAGAAGGAGGGAGAGGAGCTTGGCCACAAGTAGAGTGACGAGGATCAGAACCCCCGTGCTCACCATCTTCTTGTTCTCCGTATCATCCATGGCTGGGCTACTCCAAAGATAAATCCTCTCGATGTACGCGTATCGAAATAAATTTAACTGAAAGTCCCCCAACCCCAACACCCCCCAACAAAAAATAAAAAAGAGGCAAAACCGAATGTTATGTTATCAGATCAATAGCGACCGCATCATAATCATCATTCTCAATACGCCTTTGAAAAAGACAGAAAGATAAAAACCCTACACCTACAGAGAAATTAAGCTGCAGATCTGAATGCTCTTCTTCTTCTTTTAAATCGTAATTATTATTATTATAATTATTGTACTCAAAGACAAAATGGGGATGCCATTAAACATCAATATATATTACCAAACAACCATGCCTGATCCGCCACTAACAAAATAAGAGAGAGAGAGAGAGAGTAATAACCAGAAGAAGAAGAAGAAGAAGAAGAAGAAGAAGAGAAAGAATGGCATTGGAAATTGGCGCACCTGCGCGGGGTGTCCGTGAGGCAAGGCAATCTCACACTGGAATCACATGCAAACTTCACACGTTTGTGTGTATGTATGTATGTGTGTATGTATTGAGTTTGAGTTGGAGAGAGGAGGCAGGCAAAGGATAAGCAGAGTGCAGGTGTGTAAGTGAGGTGTCTGTCTGTCTGTCTGTCTGTTAGTTATAAGTTTAAAAGTTGGCTGGCACTTCAAGCCAAGGCGGCCTCCTTTGTTTTTGGCAAAACAGTGGGTATCGGTCTCCCATAGGTGGTTTTGTCGCGCCCTGTCTTCAAGAGTTTTTAAGTTTGATGGCTTCAAGAGTTTTTTCTTTTGTGAATAAATTTTTTTTTTTTTTTTTTTTTTAAAAACGAACAAGAAATGTCTCAACAGCGTAGCGGCAAATAGCATGTGCCAAAGTGAAGATGATGAATGACAATCCTTGAGTGAGGCATGATTGGAGATGTTCACACCTACGAGAAGGAAAATGAGATGGACAATCTCTAGCTGGCCTTCCCCTTTTCTTTCTTTCTGTCCTTTTTTTCCCAGGCCAATATCAAATCAATGCGGGCAGGGCACGATCCATCCATCTATATATATCCCCGTAAACGGTTATAAAGCTGATCCTAGAATTTCTTAGTCCACGGACTCCAGCGTAGACGATGATTTTGCTCTCCAACTAGACCAGCGACGCTTCACTTGGGCAGCGATTTCCATAACTCAGATCTTGGATCAAAAGACAATGAAGTGAACAGATCGAGTCCAAGATACTGATAACCGAATGTGGGTGGGCCGTTAAGTTTGTCTGGATACCTGAGCGCTTATAAATTGAAGCCCAATAGCATACAGAGATAATTAATTGTGCTGTAAATAATTACGGCCCCGAGAGTGCCATCGTAATCCCTGTAACTAAAATACCAGGCAAGGGTAGGGGGGGGGGGACCCCAAAATATTTTCATTAATCACAATCAAAGGAGCTTACCGGCCCAACGAAACAACCGAAAACATACAAAAATATAATGATATCCACACACGATGATGCTTTTTGCAAACTTTTAATAAAATAATTAATTAACTTAAAAAAATTAAATATTTAAAATCTAATTAATAATTATTTTTAATACATTTTTAAAATTAATAAAAATTATAATTACTTTATTAATTTATAATTAACTTATTATTTTAATTATTTATTTATAAATTTAACATTATATATATATATATATATATATATATATATATATAACCAAGTTACAATTTTATTTTTTAATTTTATCAACTCGAAGAATCTCATTACTTTTTGTCAAGCCAACGACCGAAATCAATCTTCCGTTTTTCTTTACATCAATCCAGACTCCGCGGGCAATAAGCAAAATACACAACCCAAGTGAGAGTTACAATTTCTTCACACTATTCTCACCAAAATGGCATCCATGAAAAACAGAACCCGAGGAAATTGAAGTGAGGAAAGCAGCCCTACTCCTCGCCCTTTACTTCAACCTTTAGCTTCCATTGTTGTGTATGCTCTGACGTCCCTGAAAATGTATATCTGCTATAACCTCGTCCCGAGTCTAGGGTAGACCCATCTTCAAAAAGGTTGGGTTTGTGATCACGTCTTCTTTTTCGAGGATTAGATTGCTCATCAACGTCGAACAAAGAACTATCGTTATGTCGGCTACTATGCGTCAAAGCGCTGTGTCCCCTTGATGAATGCGAGTTCCCTAGCTTAGTACTTTGGATTGGCGTCACAGAATGATGAGATGAACTTATTAGTGAAGATCTCGCAGACATCTGATACAGCCGCTTTGATTTCTTTTCAGCTTCTAGTTTCTCAAGTTCTTCAGGCTCAGGGTAATGGACAAGGGAAACTCGTCTTGATATCTTTCCAGCTACCAATGCAGGAGAGAATGTGAAGCATATGTGAAAACTCTCTTTTTGGAATATATATATAAAATGCAATCCTAACGGTTGAGGAAAATCCCCCCCACAAGCACGACAACAGCACACCAATGATCCTAGCTGTAAACTGATACATTATGTGCACATAGATGCTGACATAGATTGGCGCAAGTTTAGACAATTAGGAAGGTATATCAGATTGAGTCAATTTATATTGGCTTAAGTTTGACTTAAATTACTGCTGAATAGCACAAAAATATAGATTCAACTGTTTGATATGTACTAAAATACATGTATCAACACTTACACAGACAACCTTGGAACCTTTTCATTATCTGTTTCTTTTATTCCAGATATTTCAATACAAGAAATGAAAGGAGAGAGGTTTAATTAATCATACCAATTTTTGTTTCTGAGGACGAGGAGAGGAAAACGGTTGCCTCTGGCTCTTCAGAAGTGCAGGAAACCACACTATATGCTTTTCCTGCCACAACAATGAAAGATTACAAATCCCTCAGAAAGCGAACAGGCTATATTACTGGTGAACATGTATCAGAGAGCCGGAGCAATGCGATCGCGAGTGACTATGTTTGCATGCAATAGGTTACCTGAAGAAGAGCCCTCAAAAGTGCCCAAACATCCATTATCATTATGAAGATTGAGAGGTATCTCTTTCCCGTGAAAATCAGGGACCTGCTGCATATTTAAAACAAACAAACAAGACTCCTTAACTAAGGCATCCAGGCAGACAGACGCAAAGTAGTGCTTAATATACAAATAATAAGAGAACGAATATTTAACTCAACTCAAGGGTACTTGGGCATAGAAAGCAGAGCTTTTTTTTCTTTTTTTTTTTTAATTTAATTTTTTCCCCATTATTATTTAAAAAAAAAAAAAAACTGTTAAACCTCGTGATAAGGCCACTGGATGAGCCAAAGCTCGGTGGAGGCAGCAGTAGAGGAGAGATCAACAAGCGATTCCCTCGAATCTAGTTCGAATCCCGCTTCTGGTTTGTAACCTTCCTCCTTGGCATCACCGCCCATTGTTTTCTGAGAGATCAAATCCAAATTTTAATAATGACAATAGAAGAAGACGAAGAAGAAGGATAACAAGAGTCGAGTACGGGGAAAAGAGAAAAGAAACAAAATTAGAAAGTTGAATGAAGGATAAGAGGAAAGGGTTGAAACCTTCGATAGAGACAGCCAAACGGATTAGTGGTGGAGGAGGCAGAGGAGGAGCTGGAGGCAGAGGGCAACGCAGAGCAGAAGAGAATCGGAGCTAATAGGTCATATTAGTATTTAGTATTTAATCCCTCTCTCTCTCTCTCTCTCTCTCTGTTTTTTTTTTTCTTGTGTCTGTCCAGTGCGTTGCCAGACCCACGTCGTCGCACCGCCTAAGCCTAAGGCGCTCAACATCCCATAGGGCTTGAATACTTGGGCAGGCTGAGCGACGCTATTCGCAATGGGCTCCATCTAGTTTTGTCCTCACCCATAAACCCATCATTGCTTTTCTTTTGTTTTATTTATTTATTTTGATGGTCTAAAAGGCCTGGTGTAGAGGGACTGGAAGGGTGGCAAGTGAGCACTGCCTTCGGCTGTGTTTTTGGAGCAAACCGTGTCCATATTCACTCCATCTCAAATCTAAAACTTGGCCCATTGGACCTTTAATGGGGTTTATTACTTATTATTTTTTTACGCCACCGACGACTTCTTGATCCTTAACATAGTCCAGAGGGAGCTTTGTGCAAGAGTGACACAAGCTCAGACTTTCCAACAGCACAAGTCTCAGATGAAATTGTGGAGGTGAATGAAAGAATGAGACAATTTCTACTTACGGGTCAGAGTTAGAAACGTACATGCGGGCTAGCAATAGCATTTCTCCCATCCCATATCAACTAATAAGACACCAATAAAACGTGGACGCGGAACCCCTCCTCTACTCACCTATTAGTTTAGGTGATTTGCAGAATCATAACCATGGCACACGGCCTGAGCCCGCGGGTGGCTTTGTGTCAAAGCCCACTTCAATGGTCTAACGTTCTCTCGGCCCAAGATTGAATTTGCAGTTAAAAGGAGGATTTGAAACCAATCATTAGTAAGTAATGACGGATGAGCAATGGCTTGTGTATTTTGCCCCTACTTCGATAGATAGAATTGGTGACCAAAAGAGCTGAATTCAAGTCGATTCTATCTGATTACAGCCCATCAAGGATAGTTAAACAATGCTACTACATTAAAGTACATTAAGCGCACCGTGGAACCTCTCCAAACGCCATACACGATCCATCGGAGTTGCGGCAGATGCATCTGCAGCCGGGCCCTCGTTTCCACCATTTTTCCTGTGAAAGCAGTAGGAGGGGGCTTGCCATTTTTCATCCTCAAGCGCAGCTCCCACTTCAAATGTCATCACATGAGCCTCTCTCCCTGCAACATCTCCCTCCCCCCAATTTCAACAACGCATTTGTGAGGGCATGTAGACAATTCTTTTTTTTTTTTAATAATAATTTAATTTTTCAAAAAAAATAAAAAATAATAATAATAAAAAGAAAAGAAATCGATTCTCTTCTCACCAGTGTAAAAGACCCAATGAACGGGCCTCTTGGTGACAACATCCTCATAGTACCAAATGAAGTCGACCTTCTCCCAAACGTTGCAGAGGAAGCCATCGACGTGTCGCTGACCCAGATACTTTGCTCCCTCCAGCCAATTGGGGCGAATGATCCCAACCTCCATCTGTACCGATGAGCACTCCTGGTCGGAGTCCAGCGTGTAGAAGAAGGAAGTGCCGTTGTTCCATTCCAGGTCGTACCAAAGCTTACCCAGCTGATGCTGTATGATGTTGAAGTTTCTGCCGTTCGGCCAGTCGTACCACAAATCAATCTTTTGCAGGATGCCGCTGTAGTTCATGAACAGGATGGCGTGGAATTGGTGCGGCCACGCTGCCGGAGTTGGGTCTTCTGACCCCTTGGATGATCCAATCCCAATCAAGGACGCGCTCGTCAGCGATAAGGTTAGGAAGAGCACGCCGGCAATGGGTCTGCCCCTATCTCCATATCTCACTACCTCAGGTGCCATTTCGCTGGCTACTTTCCTATAACTCAAACCTAACGTCGGTCTGGAGGAGTGAGTCCCTCTCTCTCTCTCTCTCTCTCTCTCTCTCTCTCGCTCTATATATATATATATATATATATCTAACATCAAAAACATAATTTAACAGAAAAAAAAAAAAAAAAAAAAAATCTCGTAGGATAATCAATTGTTCACTATTGATTCAACTGAGGTCAAAATTGGAATTTAATTAAAATATGTATTCTTATTAATTAGCATAAATAATTATTCATTCATGGTTAGTAATTAAACATAACTGTGAAGAATTATTATATATGTTCATTAATAATTAACAAAGTAAAAATAACAATTAGATGTGATATATTTTGTCTCAAAATCATTTTTAATGTTTAAACTTTATTTTTAAATAATAAATTATTAGTTTAAATGAAATTTAAGAATCAATTGTAAGTTGAACAAAAAAAAAATTTAATTATAATTTAAAAAAACCAGTAGAGGTCAAACATTTATTTGTCGTACTTTTCAGTTAGAATCAATCTAATCACAAACCAGGTGTGTTTGACCTCCCTAAACGTCCTAAACGTTGCTTTTAACCTGGATCTGACGATGTTAATTTATGATTGAGCCAAGAGTTATCCCCGGCCACTTGGTTCGAACAACAAGAGGTCGCTAGCCCTTGTATGCGCCATGTCTTTTTGGGTTTTACGGTATTGTTGTAGTCACGCCGAGACGTGTAAGCTATATATTTTGGTTGTCCGCGTAACTGCCTATTTGGAGCCTCTGACCGTCATCATCTGTCAGAGAATTTCATCGTTGCAGAAAACGGTCTGCACCGAGCTAACATTGAATGAGAAAAACATCAAACCTTCCAGTACCGAGCGCAATCCCTTCCATTTGCGCATTCCCTCTAAAGACATGAAACATGAGACAAAAGATCAGATCAGATGCCTTGGCATCCGATAACATAGTCCTAATACGGTCCAGCTAGACCTCGAAGTCATTTATTGCATCTCTACGTTTAGCTTCCTCTCATGGAAGCTTGCTTATCAGTTTTCATTTGAAGAGCAAAGGATGAGGAAACACTTGAAAAAAAAAAAAACAAACAAACAAACATTTCGATTTTCACGATGCCAATTCAGGAGTTAGCAGTACCATTTTGCTTCACAAAGGTAAAATTCCTCACCTCCAGAATTGAGGCAACAAGCAATATATGATAAAAGGCTCAGGCATTATAGCACATGTTGGAAAGAGACGAGGTTATGTCAAGCCTGACATTTCACACCTCACTTGAAAATTGCCAAAACATATCGTACAGTCTGTATTTGTCTAAATATACTTCATTCCTGAGATATATTGCTGTCTAGAAATTATAGTCTGGACTATGGCATAAATAATACCTAAGATCCCCAATATCTTAATCTTCAATATATCTGAGATTATGATGGATGGCAGATTTAAGGGCAGTGTGATCAGTGGGGTCGAGTCTGTCACTTTTGTGTAACTCCACACAAACCGATTAAAGAGGATATGACTTGGGAATGTAAGAATGAGAAGGGCTAAATTTTTTACTGCAAACAACCAGTCAGGACCACCAATTTCAAGGCCCCAGCCACCGCTTCCATGCCAGACATCTTCCCATATGCTGTATAGGGACGTCAAGATTAAGTAGGCCGATATAGCCACTGTAACAGGAAAATACCTTTGTTTGTCCCCAAAGCCAGCAACAAAGTCAGAGTCCTGGTTGAGAAGCAATAAAATCGGAGCAAGGAAAAATATTGCCTGGTTTGAACCCCCCGTCAAATTGACATTTAAGATCAAGCATATAGCAAAGCACATTATTGTAGCAACATTACCAACCGCAGGCATCCATGCTCCCTCAGCAACCATCCTCTTGATTGTGAATGTTGGCACAGTAGAGGCACGGAGCTGCTGCATGAACCTCATTCGTGGAGCAAAACTGGCAGAACTGCTTTGAATAGATTGACTATGTCTAATTCCACCCCTTTCAAAAGCCTTTTCCCTCATAAGTGAGGCAAGCTCAAACTTGATCTCTAGTGCTATGAGCATAAAGATAGCTGCATATAAACCAAGAAGAGATGTCCTTGCACCCTCAACAGCCAATATAGTTGTGAGCTTTCTGTCTTCCTCTCCCATGTCTCCTAATCCATCTCCAAGGATGCTTTTAATTCTCAATTGTCCCTCCAACAGATATGTAACTGGGAAGAGTGCTACAAGTAGAGCAAATACCCATGGCAGTAGCTTGGTGCTTGAAGCAGATGGAAAATGCGTGAAGACCACAAACACAGAGGTGCACACCATAGTTACTATGATAAGGGCATGCAGGATAGCTGCTTGAAGGAAATACTCTGCTGAAATGTATACTCCAAGTGCCACCCCCATAGCAATGGAGTAAAATGTTCTCAGCTCTACTATGTATTTAATTGGTATAATGGATGTCAAGGCAGCTAGAGTGAGGAGAATTGCCACAATGAGAAGCCAAGATGGCCAGGTAGGCTTTGATGACATGAAGCCATAAATGGAGATGTCATCAGAAGATTGACGAGCTGCTTTGATTATGTCAGACCTATAAGTCCATGCCAATGGGATTGGTGGCTGCAATAGAATGAACAATAAACCTGTTGCCACTACTAGGACTAAGCACCTCTTAGCAGCCTGCATAAGCAGATTCTCATCAGTTTACCAAAAAAATACGGGGACTAATCATCATGCTTAAAGTTGAAAAATGAGCATCTAATAACATACCTATGCCTTTTCCATTACACTGAACCTTAAAAAAATTTTAGAGCAGGTAGCTGTCTATTGCTCACATCAATTACCTTAACAGTCAGATAGCATAATAGCAGGTCAAGGAGGAAAACCCTTTTTCTAGACTGTGTTTTTTCATAAATCAATAGCTATGTGTAATTGTTACTCTTTTCCTTAATGCAGCAATCAGGTTCACATTAATTTCCATTTCTAGGACTGTGTACAGAATTTTCAAAACAGAAGATGAAACCATAGAGAAGGACAATAAGCATAGTTCTCTGCTGACTATGCCCAGTTCTACAGACTGCTTGATTAATGTCAATCAGTTACCAAGTACAGCATAAGTAAAATTCATGAGAGGTGAGCTAAAAAAATACAACAGATAGAGTACTGTGGGTAATTTGTAGACTAGTATATTTTTCAAAACAGATTCATAATATATTTGTGTGTGTGTGTGTGGATCCATAGAGAGAAAGACAATAAGCATAGTTCTCGCTGTCTATGCCCAGTTCTATGGATTGCTCGACTAATGCCAATCAGTTATCAAGTACAGCACAAGTAAAATTCACGAGGTGAGTAGAATAAAAACAACAGATAGAATAATTTGTTTAATTAGTAGACTAGTATATTTTTCAAAATGGATCATAATATATAATGAAAACAACCCAAAAACAATGGGAGGGTGGAGGAAGAACTTACCAGTGCATTTGAGAAGTGCAAGGCAACAATTGGTACACAAGCCAACCCCATCAAGACAATACAGAAACCCAACAACAAACCATCAGTTGGAGGCCTCCCATTCCACCATTGAAGGGCTTCAAAAATTGTTTCCCGACAAAACCAGACTGACAAACCAACCACACCAGCATGTACATAACCTTGCCATGGTTTCATTTTGGAGCCTGTTCGTGACTTATCCCTGCAAAGTCCAACAAGAATAAAATAAATAGGGGGCTATAGGATCAAGATGCTTACAAGGCAGCAAAAGACTAAGAGGGTAAAAAATGACTGAATACGCACTTGTAAAGAAGCAATGGGGGTGTAATGGCCAGTAAAAGTAGAGCTGAAACCCACAAAACAGACTTTGAAGAAATAAGCAGCATGCCTAACTTTGAAGAATACAGACATGTCAAGATCCAAACAGCCTTTGATTGTATTCGATGATCCACAGATAGTCTTCTCACCAAAGCCAAACCCACAAAAGTTGTCAGGATAACCATATAGCTTGGATACATCACATCATCTTCCAATGCATAGTAGTATATACCCAAGTAATTAAAAAATCGGTTCTCAATATGACACAACAGCAATGCATGGCCTATCAAGCCAACCTCAGCTAAAAAATGAAGTTTTGGTGGTAGAAGAGCTAGACCAGGAACAGCCATGGCTAGGATTGCATTTGCAACAATGAGCTTACAAAAGGATTTCAGGGACATGCCTGCCAACCAAATATTCAGATCCCAGAAGTTGTGCAACACAAACCAGGTAACCATCAAGCTCCCAAGCACAGCAAAGGCAAAGTATGATGGCAAACTCTTTTTTGTGAAAAACCGAGCCAAATAGAAACCAGCAACTGATGGCAGTGCAAGGAACTGTCGAATAAAGAGCAAATAGAAGTAACATTCATTGAATCTTCAAAACTGTACTATTTTCCAGTGGAAGTTAGTAAGAGATCAACAGGGAAGAACAAATAATTGGAAGAAACAAGACATACAAAGCAGAAGATCCATAAATGAATAAATGATGGCAGTGTGCTTCACACACACTACCACACCCCACCCCCCGAATCGTCAAGAAACACACTGCACATTACACAAAAACATGTCAAAGGCATCCAAATTTGCCAAAAAATATTTTGTTACTACAGAAAGGTTACAAAATCCTCAAGCATAAGGAGCTGAATTTTCTGCTTCCTCCTTGTAGACTTTATATTCAAGTCAAAATTTTCAAACAAGGCTCACACCTACCTTTTTATATGTTTAATGGTAGGAAGACCAGCATAAGAACCACATGCCAAGGAAAATCAAAAATTCCTTTCTATGATTGCGACAACTAACTGGTGACCTAATTTTGCTTAAGTTTAATGGCTTATGCAATAATCTTATTCACTGATCCTGGAACAAAAAAGGGGCCCCAAAGGATACAATTAAATTGTTTAGTTTGAATCTCAACTTGGACATTTCACTTTTCTAAGCCAAGACACATGATATCCAAATCTGATAGCTTTACAAGGAGATAATACAAATCATAAAATGTAATCCAAGCAATGCATCCTACGCCTAGTGACTGAGATGGAGATGCATGGTTATTGCTAGTAGTTCATGATAGGAAACATACTGCACATGGATTTTAAGCACAGAGAACAAAATGCATACCAATACAGGAAACCCCACAGCGATTGCTCCAGCAGCACTGACAATTACAGTCAAAGCAGTGAAAGCCGTAGAGCTGAAAGCATCAGAAACAATGCCAAGTGCATAAGCACCGGTTCCAGCAGCCCCTCCAAGCATTGCCACCGTCACAAGAACATAGTTCAAAGGCGGAGGAACCTGAATGTAGCGCCCAAAGGAATGGAAAACAACTCTAACCTCAAGACAAATCACGACAACAACTAAAGCAACAGCACCGTTGACCACGCGAATACTGTGCAGCTGGTGAGCATCTTTAGTAATCCACCAAAGCGCACCCCTCGATGAGGCGTAGAGTTGGAACAAGAAAGGAATGAAGAAGAGAAGGAGCAAATCACAGACAGAAGCAACGGAAGAAAATAAGATTGAATAGTGCGAAGCTACATGAAATATCAAAGGAAAGAAGAGCAAATTCAGAGTATGAAAGCAACACTCAAGGGGACTGAGAATGAAGCTATCATCTGGGATCTGTCCGCCGTGATACTTGACCTCCTGCTTGGCTTTGAAAGAAGAAACTCGAGGAACCGCAAAGAGCCAGTAGAAAATGCAATTAAAAGCCATGAGATAGTAAGAGGCATTGATCATACCAACGGCAGAGATGGTGGCCCAGGCGAAGAGGGAGGAAGCCGTGAAAGGGACGCAGGCAAACAAAAGGCGCTCGAGAGCGAGGACGATGGAAGGGTTTTGAAGCTGGATCCACTTGAACTGAAGGGAGGACCAGACGCCGATTAGAAAATTAGCCTGGGCGCAGAGGAAGGAGGCGAGGAGGCCGAGAGGGACAGAGTTGAAAGAGTAGAGGAGAGAGGAGGAGAAGAAGAAGGAAATCTGTGCGGCGATTAGAGAGAGCCAGACACCGAAGAAGGCGCCGGACTTGAAGTTGAGGGAATCGAGGATGTAGGAGACCATGAGACCTAGGGTTAAGGTGGCGAGAACGGGGGCGCCGCCCAAATCCAGGAGGAAGGCGGCGCAGGGGACGAGTGCAATGGCGATTCTGGTGTTGTGAGCGAAAGAAGAAGGAGAGAAGCGAGATCTTGAAGAAGAAGAAGAAGGAGGAGGAGGAGGAGTTGATGGAGAGGGAGAGTAGGAATAAGAAGAAGCAGCATAATGGAAGTGAGAGCTGGGACTTGGGTTGTGCTCGGGAGAATTGTAAGAGGACATGGAGGGGGGGCTGACGGAAGATTGTATGTAGGGACGGAAGGACCGAGTTTGGAGCTCCGGCGGTATCATTCTCTAGCCGTCGCCGGTGAACAAGTAGGGGGTGAGTATTAACAGGAGGGAAAGAACAGGAGACCTACTTTCCAATTTCTAATTTCTAATTTCTAAAACAGGAAAGAGAAAATGCTCACTTACTATGTAATCTAATCTAATCTAATCTAATCTAATCAGGTAATTATCAACGGAAGGATGGTAAAAGCTAATTCAGTGGGTTGGGACAGTGGTGGGGGAGGGGATTGTCTTAAGATTTTAAGAATGTGAGGGGATGCAGATGACGTGTTCTGATGAATGGGGGCCGTTGATTTTTTTATCGTCTGGGGACTTCGAGATCACCACCGCGGTGGGTGGACAGGGAGACTCATTTTTGCCCTGTTTAGTAAATTGCTGTGCGTAAGTGAGACGGACAAATTTTACGACTGGCTCTGCTGCGGTGCAGTCGTCCATTGGCCCAAAACTAGCTATTAGTATAGTCTTCTGCTTTCTAGAAGGCCGGGGAGCGGGGTGACGATTTTGGACCAAAGTCTGTAATGTGAATGGCCCTAAGTTCAGCCCAAGAAGATGCACTGTCCAAACTTCATGGCATTCCAAGTGAACCGGGCTGAGCCATGCTGATGCTCGTTAAAAGATATGCGACTGAACGGACGACCCCACAGCCGTCAGACCTCTCAGAGAGTTTGTGTTTGGTTTTTTGTTGCCCTAGGGGGCTAGGCGGTTCGCGACGAATAAATGATCCAAGGGCAGGCATCAAATAGGGTTTCATATCTAACGGTAGAGAGACATCGTTTGATCTCCTTATATTCATCGTTTTCTCTCCCCTCCTCCCTCAGCCTACACTCCACAGCCCACTGTCACGGTAACAAACAATACTACTCAGCGCCTCGCAGATTCTCATTTTTGCTACGTTGATACCGACTGCGATTCGCATCAAAAGGTCACCATGGTGAGTCCTAATTTTCAATCTCCTAATTCCTGCCTGAATACGCTGGTTGAAGTTGCGTTGCCATTTAGGATTTGAAAATCGTTGATTTTAAAAAAAAAAAAAAAAAAAAAAACTTGATTTAATAATGAAGGTTCTCCAAAATGATGTCGATTTGCTGAATCCCCCGGCTGAGCTGGAGAAGAAAAAGCACAAGCTCAAGCGTCTTGTCCAGTCCCCTAACTCCTTTTTTATGGTAATCTTTCATTCTTTTCCTCTTTACTTCCTGTTTATTTTGCTGCTTTCTTCCTATTTTTCCTTTTTTATTTGTTTTCGAATTACTCTTTAATTTTTTTCGTTAAACAGCTAGCCTAGCTCATTATTGACATTTTTTTTATTTTAATGATTTTGATTTTTCGAATTACTCTTTATTGCTGAATGATGCAGGATGTCAAGTGCCAGGGATGCTTTAACATGTAAGTTTCAGTTTATATGTTTTCTATCTCGGCTGTTTAATTTACTCTCGTATATAATTTTCATCAATATGAACATAGTTTTTGGCCTTTTCTTCAAACTCCATTTAAGCTACTATTACTTCTCCCATTGCTGATTATATCCCAAGTATTTTTTTTTTTCGGGGGGGGGGGGGGAGATAAATCACAATGCATCTTACTCTTTCTGATGCTTTCAACTAAAAATTAACAAAATAATAATCATAATAATAATTATGAATTTGTGCAGAACCACCGTTTTCAGTCACTCCCAAACTGTTGTGGTGTGTGGGAACTGCCAGACAGTGTTGTGCCAGCCAACTGGTGGTCGTGCAAGGCTCACAGAAGGTTGTTCTTTTAGGCGAAAGGGTGATTGAGTGTGACTTATTCCCTTTCTGCCTGCCGTTCCTGTTAAATGCTATGCCAGTAGACTCCTCAACTTTATGGCGTGAGGGGTTTTGAGGAATATACGGTAATGGATGGTTTCCAATATTCAACAAAGAAATGCAACTGCAGTTACTCAATTTTTGTTTTGTTTTTTTCTTTGTCTTTTGTTTTTGCTGTGTAATTTTGTCAGCACAAAGATTTTGAAGGTTGGTGTTGCCTTCCGTTCTCTGATTTGTCTACATTAATGTTGAGGAAGCATTATTTTGAATGAATATGGATTGGAATCTAAATGCTTCTATCATTGTTTTGCTTCTTGCCGTGGTTATTCAACCTTGTGGTGGTTATTAAATGCTTAAGATTCCTTTTCAATTGGTATATAAGGATTTATATTTGGTGAAAACCATAGCTTTAATTCATTTGTTTTGTTGCCATGCCGGTGGATTCTTACCTTCTTTTTGTGTAGCAAACTGTTCCCAGATGATGTGTTGTGGCCTATTTAGATATAAATGTAACATCGAGCATTTGGCAATCGTATAGTGATTTCAAAGGATGTATATACGAGGTCGAATTTCCACGGGAAACGCAACAGGCATGGAAAACCATATCGGGCCCTGTGATCGGGTCCCATGTGTATGTAACCCTTCAATGATTTTATGTGTAACCCTTCAATGATCTTAACTTCTCGAGCAAGGGAAAATAAGCTCGAATGAGGTCAAAACCTAATCTAGGAACTTAGTGTAGGCTGGGTTCATGGGCTGAGGATGGCCTTGGTTATAGTTGAATTGAGATTGGGCTGTCAGTGTATTATCAGTTAGCAGGAGACTCATGCCGTTAGCCCATATCGAAGGTAATTAACAGGAAGTATCTCCCTAAGTTCAAATCCAAAGGGCAATGGCAACGCATCAGAATTCATCGAGGCCCGTCCCTCCTCGTGTATTTTGCCGTACCGTCATCGATTGTGGAGCGTATTCCACGGTGCGCATGTTGTACCAAAAACATTTAGTAGGGCGCTGGATTTGGCATGCGCTTCCATCCATGTGATTGCAATGTGTGAAACCCTTGAGTCATGGACTGGAGGAAAGGTGCGGCGATGTTTGTCTGTGTGTTCTGGAAGTACGTACGGTATGTTTATTTGTTTAATTGCTCTGAATAGGAAGCGAAAATGAATTCGATCTTTTGTTGTTATATTTTAAATGAATGTGTACGATAAATGAAATTTGTAAACATCACCCATAGAACCATTTTGACAACAATTTGGAAGGCATGCGTATAGAAGTCAGGCGGCTTGTATAATGAGTGAAAGAAATCCGACACGTAGATTATTAGAAAATTAAACGAGAAAGTTCACAAAACAAGGATTGGTAATTTGGTACTGGATCTCCCTTCCCGTGTCTTGTGGTAAGAAAATACTCGTGTTGATCTAGGGTGGATCATCTCACGAAAAGCCACGAACTATATTTCATGCATATCGAAATGCCACTTCAAGCCACAAACAAAAAAGACAGTGTCTAGTGGGAGAACAGCACGAGTTACTAAATGAAGGAGAAAGAAAATCTAAGGAAACACAAGACGTGTGTCAATTTCAAACCCACAGTCACTATTTGATATGATACGCATTATTGAGGGGCACATCTGAGACTCCGAATGCAACCTTTAAATGCACAAGCTAAAGACTTTGGTGGAGTCACTTTTTAATTACGTAGCAATTAATAATGAGCCGAAAATAATGAGATTGAGAACCAGAAATAATGGTGTGAAGTCAATCCATTTAGAGGGCAAAGATATACGTATAGATATAGTAGTGCCTGCTAGTTCATAATTCCACGACACGTCCCCAAATGGATAAGTAATCCGTCTTGTGTTAGTGTTCGATTCAAAAGATTGATTGGAATCAATTTAGAGCTACTGTATTATAATATTGTGATTAAAGATGGAAACGAGAGGCGGCCAGCCAGCCAGCCATGTCAGTTGACACGTCATATTGGACCGAAGAATGACTCTTGTCTCCTCCAGCCAAATCCTCGCTAAAGAGGTGCGCAGTTTCCCGCGCGATTTCGCTGAAGCAGCATGGGAGGAAGAGAGAGAGAGAGAGAGAGAGAGCACAACGCTTCCATTTTGTACGAATCTTCTCATTAAACCGGTCCTTGTGATGAGTTGCCATTTCTGACCCAGTACTCCCTCCTCCTAACTAATTAATAAAATAAGCTTAACCTTCTTCAACTCCCTTTATATATATGGAGCTACTAGTCTAGACCAGGTTACGAGATGCCGTGCGCGGTTGCGGGATAACGCGTCCTTTGTTCGTTAATTTCCCATTCTGTTCTGATTTCTCCTCCCCTCCCATCATTCTCTTGTATATTTATCCACATCGACAGAGATGGTTAATGACGTAACCCACCCAAAGGTTTCCATACCCCTCCCGTTGGACTTGGCTATTACTTTGCTCATTGTGAAGTCCAACCCCCACGCTTCTCTTAAGCAGTAGAATTTCCTTGTCATTGTTATCAGCATACCCTTATCTATATCATCATCATCTATAGTCATCATGTCATCCTTAATGTTGGCGCGAACGGGAAGACTCAAACAACGTTACCATGATCAATTTAGGCTTGTAGCTGGGTAAGTATTTGTATATATGCTCATATATTTTAGACACAGTACTCTTACTTCTTTCCCTTTTCCTTTTTGTTTTTTTGGTCCATCGTTTTAATTCTTTCACATTTGATGTTGAATTTTCATCTCGCAAATTCACGTTCTGTATCTTGTTCTTTGATGCTTTTTATTTTGAACGAGGTAATACAACCGATATAGTAGTTAATGGGGTTAGTGGGGAAAGGAACAACTACGAGTCTATGAACAGTGTCTTGACAAGTCATCTCGGTAAACACCACGAATTGTTCTTTGCTAAATTATTCTTTGCTAATACTGGTAGCCTTATAGGCAGATGGGAGATTTGATCCTTCAATCTTACTCTCTCATAGCCCCCTTAAGCCCCAAGGAGCAAAGAGGGTGGCCCAAGTGGCGCCATTTCTTCGTCTTTATAGTGCTGCTGTATTTTGGTTTTTCTTAGGGTAGGCATCCTGCACATAGACTACATGTTCTACTAGGTCTGCAATCTGGCCGTCTGATCTGACCTTGTGTCTTTTTCTTCATTATTGACCGTTTAAGGTTACTGAGGGGGAAATTAATTTAGATAAAAGATCTATTAATTAATAATCTTTTAGTGTCTGTCACCTGTCATATACCCAACAAATTTATCAACGAGAGCTAATGGGCAGCAAGAGTATATAAACAATTTTTTTAAAAAAAACAAAAAAAAAAAAGGAAAAAAAAATAGTGAAAACTATGGATGTCTTTATAATAAAAATAGTTGAGAATAGAATTATATATTAGCACTCCTAGTTAATTAGCTTTGTTTCAAAAAAAAATTGGGAGGGGCGCTTTGGCCAAGTTAATCCCTCTTTTGTTGCGCCAGGGGTATATTTGAGCTGTGGAAGGTTGGAGAAGGTTCCAGATGATTGATTATACGTCCAATTTGTGATATCGTTTTCACACTATTTTTGCAATGTTAGGGATAGCGCGGCGCACGTACTGAATTACAATAATGTTAATTGGTTGGGTCTTATGATCTGTTACTGGCGTGATTCCTAAGGAGAACTTGTCCAACTATACTTAAAGAATGGATATTATTATTCATACAGCACTTACAAGATTTGACAGCGTTTGTTTCCAGCGACACACACACACACACACACGTCTGTTTAGAATCCTGGGGAACTTTGGAATGATGTAGCCTCTTGCACATTTTTCTTTTTGGTGCCGTTGGTACACCCTTTTGTATATTAATTACATCAGTTGATCTTAGCTATGCGACCTGAAAAACAATTATAAATAGGTGTATCCCTTACAAGCCCGACGAGAAGAATGCCGAGGGTCGAAAGTGCGGCGTCGAGAAAAGCATGCTCGTCCTCATGATTTCCACGCCAAATAGAGGCGATCTTGTTTTTCCAAAGGTGTGTTACAATACAAACCCGTTTTTTATTTTGGTTGATAAGCGAGTTTGGTGTATTTCTGAATTGAACATATATATATATATATATATATATATAGGGGGTAGTAGAAGTTTTTAACTGTTTGGCTACTTTTCAACATTTAATTGATAGGGTGGGTGGGAGGATGATGAGACGCTTGATCAAGCTGCTTGCCGCGAGGCCTTGGAGGAAGCTGGTGTCAAAGGGCTACTTGGTGTAAGAAAAGCCTTTTTTTTTTTTTTACTTTGCTTTCTATCTATGTATGTATGTATACATATCTTAACGCGCCAACGATTTGTTGTTAGTAGCCAGTAGATAAACAGCGTGATAAAAGGGAGTGTCCAACTAATCACACAATTCATAGATGTTGAAGGGATGAGCTGATTTGAAGCTCCATCTCCCCACTCGAGGCCCCATAATTAAGGGACTCCAGGCGGCTATAGCCAGAATCTCTACTAGGATTGCTAGAGATCTTTTATTCGATTCTATTGGGAGATAAATTAAATCTATTCTGAAAGGTCACAACTAACTAAGAATGATACTCTCAGGTCTCAACAAGATTGAAGTAGTCGTCGTACTTGAATAACATACTTCAATGCAATGCATGTTGCAGCTTCTTCTGAAACGAGTTTCCTACAAGTCATTAGCAACTGGCACTTTCAAACTCCAAAGTTTCTAATATGTTCGTGCCATCCACAACTTTTGTCGCCAATAATTGCACTTAGTTAGGGCTAGATTTATTAACCAGGGAAGTATGGTGAGGAAATGGACACACTCAAATGCACGAGCACACAAAAAAAAAAAAAAAAAAAACAGAGAGAGAGAGAGAGAGAATTAAAGAGTAAGAGGTGTACGCATAAAAACAAGTACCAAATTAATTTTTATTCCAGAGTCCATAGATTGTATCCATTTCTTGTATCCCCTAATCCCGTGCAGGTGACCTTGTATTTCATGTAAGGAGTATTTGTAGGAGAAATTAAACGGACTGTTGGTTTGGCTTTTGGTAACACCTGAATTTGCAGGAAAATACACTGGGAGTTTGGGAGTTTCGAAGTAAGAGCAGCCAGCTGGAGAATAAGGGGAGGCCGAATGAGGGAAGCTGTAGAGGCTATATGTTTCCCCTGGAGGTGACTGAAGAGTTGGATCAATGGCCAGGACAGGCTCATTTCACTAGAAAATGGGTCTGTATTTACATAATTAAGCTCCGTTTTCGTTTGTGGGATGTATAGCTTATTAAAAACTATTTGCCTTAATTTGATTATTAAATTGCAGCTTGCGATAAGGGAAGCATTTGAAGCGTGCCGGTATGATTGGATGAAGGATGCTCTTACTAAACTTGTGGCAACTCTCAACAGATCAATGGACGACTGACATGTCGGGGAGCTGGGCAGCTGATGATCAGTGGCGAGAATATATTAGATTCATTCATTCATTTGCTGTTCTTTTCCTTTTTTTTTTTTTTTTTATTTATTATAATTTTTTGGCAGCATTTTACGGTTGCCATGGAGTTACTGAAAAAATAAACATGCACGGCCAACTAATGATTAACTAACATATTATATTCATATAGAAAGTAAATTAAAGTAGTAACGCATCCAAATGATATTTGGTTCCTTTCCCATTATTTATACTTCCCTTAATTAATTATTCTATATTTTCTTACTTTCAATGTGTATAATGTTCTCTAGTATCTGCGTCCCAATTGTAGCCCCGCTCCTGTTGTCTTTTCCATCTTAATTTACTCGCCGGTTATATAAATGATTTGGCTTAGAATCAGAGTCCTAACTCGCTCGATGCTCATATAAAAGCCCGCCTCAATTCATAAAATTTTGGTATCACTAATTTAGATTCTAATTTTTTTTTTTTTTAAGAAAATGAGAAACTTATTTATAAATTTTCCTAATTTATAAGTTATTTATTTCTTTTTTCTTGAAATTTCTAACCTGTTTTCACATACTTACATATTTATATTTAAAAAATTAACAACTTTTCTTTAAGTACAAATCTTTTTTATATTAAAATTATTCTTTATGAATGTATCAAGAGGTCATTATCACTTTCCTAAATTCATTTGTGAATACTTTCTATTACCATTCTACTAAGTTTATTTGACGCACTAAAAGTTTATTGCGAATCCATTAAGTTCATTTGTGAAAACCCTTTTTGAATGCACCGAAATCTATTATCATTTTACTACGTTCATTTGCAAGTCAATTCTACTTTATTTAATTATGTAGTGTGATTTTATCAATATTCTAAAAATCATATCAAAAATATACATATTATTACTTTTCATACCAAATCCCCTCGTATCACTTGAAACTGGATTGACTTCAAGTAAGTTTAATTCTCTTCTTTCTTTATAGATTATGTGACAACAAGAATAAAAAATTTTACCTTTTATTGAGGAAATCAAGATTTCAAAATTAAAGAAAAATTCAAACAAATTTAAGCAAATAATACATTTATAAATTTAATATAACATTTCAACGCAAAACTTTTAAAACGTATTTGTTGGCCAAACTAACTTTGATGCAAGTTATTGGAAAGATGGGAGCGTTCATCCGTTTACAAGTCAATACTATTTCGCTTAATTTCGAAGGCTACGTTTATAAATATTCCAAGAGTTTCCATAAGTAAAATTATATTTCAACTTGATGTAATCCATGCAAAAATTAAACGAAAAATAAGACCAGAAATAGTCTAGCAACTTGATATATGCGGTGCGAGGAAGATCTCTACCATTTTAAAATGTGTAGTCTCTGGCCTTTGTAGACTAGAGAGAGAGAGAGAGAGAGAGAGAGAGAATCTTGTTGTTTGAGTTGGATCTCATTAGATGAGAACTATGGGAAGTGCCATGATTATAGTGCTTACCAGGCGTTGCTTCTTGGAGTTTAAATAATGAGTCGGCAAATGGTTTTTTTTTTTTTTTTTTCTTGTTTAAATCATGTGGGTTTCGGGTATTTGATCCGGAGGAGTCCGGGATACAGGGAAACCATCTGATCCATATATATAACCTATGCCTGGCAGGCAGGCGTAGTTTGAGAATAATTCAAGTGATGAGATGATGCAATTTTGAGCCAAGGCCCCTTAAAATTTCAATGAGCTTCTTAGATTACGGAATACATTTATTGCTCTTCCGCGTTATTTTTGATCACCCTTTTGTTAAACTGTTACTCGTAAGATGGGGAGTACATAAAAATGACGACGGTGAATCCACTACCTAATTATACAAAATGGGTCCACTTTTTTCCATGGATTCCAATTCATGTGAACCCCATAAATAATATTCACTTGGGTTGTCATCAATGGTGCGACTCCGTAAGTTGCGTTTTCATTATGTTCTGTTATTTTACAAATCCCAATGCATAAGTCTTCTCACTTGAAAGTAAGGATTTATTCAGAAGGATAGGAGTTAATAATTTAATCTAATGACGTTATCGTCATTGATTGTGCAAAATCTAGATGAAGTTGGGTTGAAATGATATTTGGATAACATCCAATTAATTACTTGTAAGATAAAAAAAAAAAAAAAAAGTTCAGAATTAAAAATTATTATTAATATTATAATATTTATGTTAATAAAAATATAATGAAATTAAAATTAATGAATAAGGGAATAATTAATATATTTTTTAAAAATAATTATTAATAAAAAATATAATTATTATTTTATAATAAAAAATAATTTAAAGATAATATATGTATATATTAAGTCCATGATGTATCTATTATATATATTAAAAAAAAAAACACAATTTTATCGAAGGAAATTAAAAAGAATGTGTACTAAACATTATTAACTTGTCATAAAAATTCATTGAAACTTAATACAAATTATTCTTAGAAGTCATATTTATGCATACTTCTATTGTCATGGAAATTGCACGAATATTTTGTTAGTTAGGTCTCATTATATGTGTATAAGCACTTAGGAATCTGTCACAATTAATCCGATGGATTGCATGAATATATCGTTTTTCACTACTCTTTCTACTTTAAAGTTGGGTCTTAGGTTAAAAGTGCCGCAATAGTCAGTTAATCTTCACATGCCACATTTCCAATTGTTTAATCGCCTTCGTACGAATTTAACTTTGTGTGTGTGTGTGGAAATGGAAATGGGCTTGACGTGAGTCATGGATTCTGGAGTGAAGCGGGCTTTTTGGGTTTTCGATGGAATCTGAAAATGAGCCTGACACCGGATTAGCTGCCTAATTTTGGGCCTCTGATTCTAAAGAGTTTGGGTAACCTGGCCCGAGGACGCCCTGCGTCTCCCATTCTCTAGCCGATGGTTCTTATTTTTGGCCTCACTGTCCGCCTTTTCTTTCTGATCCACTTCCTACCATCAGTCTCCCTCCTGGCATCCCTCAGCACCTTCCAGCAGCGGGTTAGTTCAAATGCATGCACAGAAATGCACATGAGTGGTTTCACACGAGGAACTTAATTTTCAGACAATTTTCTGACTTCTTTTCTCCTTCCCCACCCCCCCGGCTGGCGGCGCTGCACAGATATGGATTGCCAAGGCAGAGTACGACGAGTCTGGACCATCAATTGTGCACCGAAAATGCTTCTAAACATATCATGAACAGGGTTGTCAAAAAACTGTTTATTTCTCAGAAATAAGTGGTTTGTTATCCAGAATTTTTTTTCTGCTATTTTGTTGACTTTGCGCTGGTGAGAATTTAATGGCAACGAATAGGAATATCTGCGAGGTGTGCCACAAGGGATTCCAGAGAGATCAGACTCTTCAGCTGCACAGAAGAGGGCAAAATTGCTCTGGAAGCTGAAGCAAAGGCCGAGCACACAGGTTAAGAAGAGGGTGCGTGTGTGCCTCGAGCCAACTTGCGGGCATCACGACCCAAGCAGGGCTCTGGGCGACTTGTCCGGCATTAAAAAACACGGAGAGAAGAAATGGAAGTGCGACAAATGCTCCAAACGCTATGCTGTCCAGTCCAATTTAAAAGCCCACACCAAAATCTGTGGAACTCTAGGGTATCGCTGTGATTGTGGTACCATTTTCTCAAGGTAAAAATATCCACTACTTCCACTTCCATTTCCCTTTATTTTATTCTTCACTTTGAATTTCTTCTATCTGAGGGCTTTCTCTTCCACGCTCAATTAATTTAAGTACCCTTCCGTTGTATTATTGTTGCACAGAAAGGATGGCTTTGTGACGCATAGAGCCTTCTGGGATGCCCTGGCGGAGGAGAATTACAAGGTGAACCAGAACGCGGCTACCATGGGCATGGGAGGAATATTGCAAAACCAAGCGCAAGAGCTCTTCACTTCGTCAATGCCCAGCTCTAAATCCTGCTAAGAGAAAAGCTCATCGGTGATGAGTCTGACAATTTCTGATGACAACGATGACAGTTCACTGAGACCTTTCCCTCTGGGCTCTACCATAGCTGGGATGGTGATGTCCAGTAATATGAATCCAAGAGCTTCCCTTTCGTGCTTCAGCTCTGCAGCGGTGCCAAACACTTCGGCTGCTTTGGTAATTGGTTCTGCTTACACGTCTGCAACGGCGCTGTTACAGAAAGCCGCTGAGATGGGTACTAAGATCAGTGATCATACGATTGCACCAATCCTCCTCACAGGATTTTCTCGATATTCCACTAGCGGCATGAACTCCATTCAAGAGGGTTCTTCAGCACCGAATAGCAACATGGGAACTGCTCCAGTTCCAAACATTAACGGCGGCTTATATGTGACCATGGGAGATTCAGAAACTACGTTTAGTGAAAAGAACTTGGATTCAATGGCAGAATGTCCACAAAATGCTTTTGCTCCTTTTCTCAAACTAGATTACTGGATTCCCATCTGGTTATGCAGTCGGAAAATGGAAATGCCACCCGTAGTTAACGTGGTTGGCAGCGGCGGTGAGAGAGAAGCATACATGAGAGGAGGAAGCGAGAAATTGACAGTCGATTTTCTCGGGGTGGAACCTACTGGGCATTCTGCTTTGGGGTTGGGAAAGAAAAGAAGCTACCGAGGTGACTTAAACTTAATGGGGTTGGATACGGATCCACTGAACAATCAAACTCACACAATTTGCATTCTCAGCGGAAATCCCAAACGAAATGCGTCCACATTGGCAGAATTATATTTTACACAGTTAATTAAACTAGCTGTGCTTTCTAGGGCTTGACGTTTACTTTTAACCCTAGATGACTATATTCCTCCATTGTGATTGTTAGAAAAAGAAATCAATGACATTTTTGTGACGGACACATGCCACATATAGGGTTGAATTGTTGAACTGAAAACTAAGAAAACTGGGAGGATGAAATTTAATCCCCTCACACAAAATCACATCTCCCTTCACATGGTAACAATAAGAGACTTGAGTTCCAGAAGCCATTTTGTTAGATGCTTTAAAGACAACAAACAAGATTGGAATTACACAACTGGGTTGTTTGGCTGATAAGAACCAACTATAAATGGAGTTTAGCAGCAAAAAAAATTCACAACTTTGTAGCAAGAGAAGAGAGTTGGAAATAAGATGAAGCTTGTGCAAAATGGCCTATTGTATATATTTTGTACAAGATGTCTATGGTCAGATGTCTTGGATAGATGATGGAATCTAGCAAATGGATTGATAATGGATAATGGATATCCAACAGAAGATCTTTTATCTCTTGTACTTATAACAACAAACTTTCCTTCATAACCCCACATATTTAGCTCTAAATTGTGGACATAATTCTGTACTGCAATGCAGTTACAGGAACTAGGAGCAAAGATTAGATGCACTGCTAGTCCAATACCAGATAGTGAGTATAACTGGAATATACTTATGCACCATCTAGGATATACAGAGTGGAGGGCATCTCACTTGTGCTAAGGGGATCAAATAGCTTACAACATTCAGATATATGTGCATGTAGGAGATGCAACCAATTTCTTAAAGTAATAATAATCATGCCGGTTATCTAGTTTTAAAAGGAAAACCAAAAAGCTAAGGCCAGGGTGTACCTTCCCAATGCATTGCCCCACCCAGGGGCAATGACGATCAAAATGCTCAAACACAATTGTTGCATATTGAGTAATGAGAGCATCTTCACAGGCAATATACCATGCATGTTTGGCAGTATTTGACCTCCACTTCAATCCCATTAACTATAACATTTTTGTCAGAGGCAAAGCACCACAAGTTTCTGGCCAATCTGCAGGAAGAGCTGAGCCATCATCTAATTCCTGGATCTCTTGCTGATGTGAGGAAGAGGGGGAGAACAACCTGAGTCAGTATGGAAGCCAAAAGCAACGCCTTAGCAATTTGCCCCACAAGATGTCCTAAAGGCTGGCTTCATTAAGAATCTAAAAACAAGCTAATGGGTATAAATCACCAAAATAGCTGTAATTGACACTAACAATCACTAAAGGAAAAATAACTCACCTATGCTGTGAAGGGTTGGTTGATGGTTTTGGAGATCAGCAAGCTCAGCTCACAAGTTGGATAAAATAGAAAAATGGAAAGAAGAGAAGCAGCTAAGACAGAGCAAGGTTTGCACCAGCCTCAGCTGTGGAATGAGCAATCTGGATCAGAAAAGTGCTCAGTGATCTAAAGCTGCAACAAACTCAGCCAACATAAAGACTGCACATATAGCTGTAAAAAGATGGCCCGGAGGGTGTGGGAATTCAGTTACAAGCTTTGGAGCAACAAAAGCACAAAAGACAGCTACTGGAGTCACAATCAGAGACACAGTGAGGAACAGTGACCTGCAATCTGGACCAAAAACGAGCCTTCCTTCAAAGCAGAATACCTGCAGAAGAATTAGATGAGTAAGCTAAGTGCTTGGCTTCCCATTTTATGTCATAAATTCATTGATGAACATCCGTTTATGTTTCCCAAGTTAAATATTCAAAATCATGTTAATTTATCTTGGAGCTTGTGGCTGAATTTTGCATTCGTCCAAAATTTCTTGCAAGCAAGTGCCAAATCAAAACACTGAGAATGTTGGAATTGAAATGAAAGTAAGTGTAGATAGTGCCAGCGAAAAGAACATAATGAAGCATCGGTGGAGTCATCTTCAAATACGTGACAGATTCAACGGGGGAATTAAAGGCATAAAAGAGAGGTATTCCGATGCAATGGCAACTTTTTAGTGCTCTATTTCTCTCTTGATTTCGTTTGGTTCGTTCAGCCAGAAATGCAACTAGAAAGAACCAAAAAAGGAATGGTGGCACACGAACTAATATGTTAACAAGCAAATGCACTGAAAACTATAACGAAGGCTGGGTGTGGAGAAGCAAGTGACCCATCTAAACTAATGGGCACTTTCTAACAAGATTTTTTTGTGGGTTTTTTGGGTGGGGGGTTCAAAACAATAGTAATAAGAAGGCAAAGTGACGGGAAACTCGGTAGGGGTCTCAACTCAAGTCTAACACCCCTGATCTTCCATATGAAAGAAAAGAGGAAGGTGGCTAATAGTATAGTATTACAAAGGTCAACGTCAATTTCTTCGAGCAATTAAAAAACGTGAAAGGATATAATTCTGGTGAACAAATGCACAGAAGTGCGTGCCTGGAAATAGAGGCGGGAACGCATACTGGCTTTCCAAGCTTGATAAACTCGAAGGTCATTGTTATAAGCGAGACGGCGGTTGGAATAGGAAAGCTGAAGCATTGGTGTTTTGTAGTACGTGTTTTCTGGGACTCTCTCCTCCCCAGCCTCCATTGTATTTACACCCCACCCCCCCCCCCGGCCCCAAACTTTTTTTTCTTCAAAAAAAGTTTATTTAAGTTAATGAAAGCCTTCCTCTGTATGGCCCGTCTCCTGCAGACTCCAGTCTCCTAGATATCTCCTTTTCTGTTGTCGCTTCATTTTATTCCCCGACCTGAATTCAGGAAATATCACAAATGCAGATTGAAGATTCGTCAAGGGAATCTAATCCACATGACTAATACGTCCGATCTTCACATTCTCCAATTTTCATTACTCACACAAACACAGTCATAGAGAGAGAAAGAAAACGTTAAAGAAAAATAAATAAATAAAATGTGATGGTAAAAACGGCGAGAGAAATGTGAAAGAAGAATGATAAAAGCAAACAAAAAAGAAAGAAAGCAAAAAGGTAAGAGTCAAAAGCAAAAATGTTTTACCTCCAATTCCAAACAACCAATGTTGGGAAGGTAGCCGGGTTAAATTAGGGATGAAGAAGGGAAGAAGGAGACATTTAACATTTTGGTTGTGCAATAGAGGGATCCGAATCTCTCCAAGTTCAAAAAAGAAAAGGAAAAAAAAAAAAAAGGTACCAAACCCAGCTTTTCCTTGAGGAAAGTAGAAAGTCGAAAGGAAAGGGCTTTGGAGGGGCCAAAAGGGGTTGGAATCGTCTTCGTTGGTAGAGACCTGCAGGGAATCTTGGACAGCATCAGACACCAGACACCAGACACCAGACCCCTCTGCTTCAATGGGTTTGGCGTGTCCATTTTAGTCTGCAGGAAACCAAAAATTCCCTCTTTCAATTATTACAGCAATTATTTATTTAGGACCAGAGACACTGGTCAACCGACTGGTCGGTTGTCCGATATATCTCGCTTGTCCCTCCCCCTGCTCTCCGAAATGTCAACCCCCCTCCCCTCTCTTCATGCCGTTTGAAAGAGTTTTCCTGTCTTTTAAATCTGCAATTCGCTTCAGCATCGTGTAATCCTGTGCATTTCCATGACGCTTAAGAAGATAATGCAATTATACCGGCAAATTATACTCAATGATAATTTAATTTCTTTTCTTTTCAACACTTTGAAAGTTTCTGAGTGTAATTTACTGGTTTGGCGCCCCCGCCCCCCTTTTTTTTCGGTTTTAAAGCTTCTCTCCGATTCTCTTGATTGTGAAATGCGTAGCGATGAGAAAATTATACCAACACGAAGATCAGAAGATGCTTCGTGTCATTGCCCGGAATCTGATAATGTTGACCAAGTCTGCCGTTCTCCTGTTTCGAAGTTGGTGGCATAAAGAGTCATAAAATGTAGTTTGTTGTAAGCTACCGTGTCAGAATAGGTTCTCGGACCAGCAGGTGGGCTTGGGACCAGGAGAATTAGTCTTTTAAAGTCCTGTGGCAATTTGAAACCGATAGTCCCTTTTAATTTGCTTATTTGCCGTCTTTAACGAATTGCAGTTGCAGACTAATATGATTGACGATCATCATGAATGTTGGAGTATGTCGTCCGTCTATTCTTTGCTTTCCCTCGAGTGACAACGGACGACTTAAAAAGTTCGAATCTTCTGGGACAAACCAGAGGCTTTTGCATCTTTTACTTTTTCACGTCTAGGTCTTTATAAATATATATATAAAGTAATTATTTTATTTAAAAAATTTAAATTATATGAATTATATATTATATTATATTATATTTATAATTAAATATAAAAATATTGTTATTATATTAAAAAATTAGTTTATCAGATAAATTTTAAAATATAAATTACATTTTATATTTTTTTTAAAAAAAAATTATAAATATGTTGGGAGGTTCGGACAGATTGGATCTAGCTAGGTCAATTGACGTACACCCAGTGCAAATTGCAACTCTCTGGCCACCACACCACATGTGCTCTTCGAACGTTCCATGAAGGTCCCCCTCCGGCTGCAGAGCTATTAAGACTATTATCGCTGCATCAAGAAAATAAATAAATAAATAAAGTAACTGATCTCAAAACTTTCTTTAGTCGAATGCTCAATTTTTTGCTTTTTGCCGCCGACCACGCCAGCGAGACAAATAAGTATAGATTGCTGCACCCCGAAGCTTTTATTGGTTCCACTCCCCGCCCACTCCCCAAAGTACACAAAGCGAAAAAGCGAAAAACAAAAAGCAAAAAGCAAACCGCGCCTTTCCGTTGCTTTAGTTTCTTTCTTGGATCTCCGTGACCAATTCTATAAGTAAAACCGCCCAGTTCAATAGCTTTTCTATTCGGCCATGCAAAATTAAATTTTGAGTGTCGCTTCACGAATCAGTAGGCACCACTACTATTCTCTGCCTTGTATATTGTTGTACCTCTTTTCTGCATCCTTTCATTGTAATTTAGAATCGGAAACAAGCTCTTGTCTTTCTATTTAATCTTATTTAGTCAAAATTTGACGATAGACATCAGGATGAAGAACAAGGCTTCCGTTATCTTGAAGCGGGCGATGTCCTTGTTGAGGTATATTTCAAAGGCCAAATCCTTGACTAGTATCAAGAGTAAAGCAAGCGCAATCAAAGCTCGCCTGATCATGTTCTCTTTGGTGAAGAACAAGAAGGCTTTGCTGGGTCCAATCTCCAACAAGATTCACAGTATACTTGGTCAGCACCAGCAGCCCCAACAACACGACAATGAGGAATCATATTGGGATCAAAGCAAGGCCATTGTTCTCTACGATATTGACACGGCCGGTGAGCCACAGTCGAGTTCTACCCACCAGATGGCTGACAGGATTATTGATGATGATCGGGGTGAGGCCAGCAATGACAACGGTGATGGAGATGGTGGTGATCACGATGACAGTGACAATTATCCAGACCTTAGGCACTCGCTGTTCCACGAAGAGGATGAATTTGATGATCCTGAGGGTTCCGTCATTGATATGGTAAAGAATTCCAAAGAGCTGCAGGATGGAAAAGATTTTAGGTTGGAGGATGAGATTGATCATGTTGCAGACTTGTTCATTATGAGATTTCACAAGCGCATGCGTCTGCAAAAGCTGGAGTCGTTCAAGAGGTATCAAGAGATGCTTGCGAGAGGCGTGTGATTAATTAGTACGGTTGCAAACGAAAATCAAAACCATCCTTCCTCCCAGGAAACCAGCTAGCCGATTGTTCAAGTGTTTTTCTGTTTCCGTTCATAGTTTCTACAGCCGGATCTTTCTGCTTACAAAGTAATAACGTGAAGCATGATTATAAATAACACCGAATGTTTAACTTTGAACTATCCTGACTTTTCCCCGGCAGTTAGATGTGCTGTGGGATCGCATCAGCCACTTTATTTTCTGCATAGCCGCAATGACGTAACTCACAATTGACGTGGAGTTTTGGTTTTCTGAACTGAGTTAAACGGTGAATAGACAAGGAGTTGGACGGCTTTAGACCATAGTAAGTCTTCACCAAAGAAAAATGGTATGGTTTATGCCTATAAATATGCCCAAAACTTAAATATATATGACCGTGATCCTCACCAACGAAAGTGAATTAAAGAACAACAATTGCCAGAATTATCTGGGTTAATGAAACGTTTTTTCTTAAGCCTATGTCTCTACCCCAGTTGCCTTGTAAGTCCAGCTTCAGTATTAACTGTCTAACAAGTAATTCCTTTGCTTTTCAATTTCATCACATAAGAGTAGTTTTTGTAAAAAAATTGTGAAACGCCAAGACAAGCAAAACTGGAATTACCACATATCTCTCCATGAACAATTTCCATGCCTAAAATGATGGAAACCGCTTGGGTCCTTTATTACGATTTCCCCTTCTTCTATCTTGGAGTAAGTTTCGCAAAATCATGGCAGCTGCGACACATGTGAAGGTTTTTGGATATTTGAATTGTTGCCCCTGCCAGCGTACTGATGAGCCCAAATGAAAGTGCCAACATTTCACTATGCCCAATTTGAATGCATTCACGTTCTTCGGCCACATCATGAAGGATACAAGCTGAAGCACTCTTAGGTGCCTCAGTTTCCACTTTCTTCACCAAACACTGCAGTTTCCAATAAATGCTCTCCAACATTGGGTGCGATGCATCTCTTGTTTCAAACGCATGGACTTTATTACAAGACTCTATCCAACTATAAGCTCTCTTATGCTCCAGGCCATCCACGTCTCCAATGATAACCGTCCACTTATTGTCCAAGTCCCATTGGGCATTATCAATATACCAGTTGGATAGTAATACATAGTTTTCAGTATTAAGATGTTCCACATCGCATAGCTCCTGAATCACTTGTTTGCCTATTTCACCGTGCTGGTGGATTCGGCACCCATCCAGTAGTGCTCTCAGTATGTCTCCATGCCTTCAAATATTATGCTGCTCAATGAAGGCTCTTGCCTGGTCAAAAAGTGCAGCACAAGCAAAAAGACTAACCATTAAAGCATAGTCAGTGACATTAGGCTCCTTAATACGGTTGAAATAATACTTTCCTTCCTCAGCCATGCATGCAGTCATAACAAGTATGGAGAACAGATGCATAGGCTAATCGATCTATATCTGCGCTGATTTCTTCCTTCTCCATCCCGTGGAAATATTGAACCCCGAGCTCACCTTGTCCGTTTAAGCTACAGCCTAATATCATCACGGTCCATGAGATAACATCCCTGTTCTTCATCCTTGCAAAAACTTTTGAAGCAGAGTGGAGGAATCCTGGTTTGACATACATGTCCATAAGAGCATTCTGAACCACAAGACGGAGATCAATCCCATTTCCAAGCAAGTATCCATTAATCTCTTTTCCATGCTTATGGACGGATGTTCTTGCACAAGCAGGGAGAACACTGGAAATGGAGATAGCATCTGATTTTAGGCCATCGACATTCATCTGGCGAAACAATTTGAGAGCCTCGTTAAACTCCCTCTTCTTCACATACCCACGTATGATTTCTGTAAACGAAATAACATCTCTAACTGGCATTTGATCAAAAGTTGCCTGGGCATCCGAAATGGTGTTGCAATCAATATACATTTTCAAGGGGGAATTGCACGCCAGGATATCAGACTCCAGGCTGCATCTTCTTGCAATGTCATGAACTTTTCTTCCTTGTTGGACTGGTTTCAACAGACCACATGCGCGAAGAGCTGTTGTGACTGCCACTGGATCCCCCTAAGAATTGAAGCGAAGCATTTGAAAAGACAAATCAAGAGCCAGATGGGGCATGTTTTCTGTCAAGTAGAGGCTGGCCAGAGCGGTCCAAGAAACAGAGTTACTCCTCAAGGAGGAGGCAGAAGGGGAAGGCGACTTATTAAACAGCCATTTTGCAGCACCGATGCCATGAAGACGGCCATACATGTCAATTAGAGTAGAGAGGATACAGCGGTCGGAGGAGTAGCCGAGTTTGAGAGACTAAGCATAAAAGTGTTTCCCTAGACGGAGATCGGTAGAAAGGCGAGAGGCAGTGAAGAGGCGAGGGAAAGTGCGGGTGTCAGGACTAACATGTCGGCACATCATGTGGTGGTAAGCTGACAAGGCACCGCATGGGTCGCCGCTGGCCAAATGGGTGTGAAAAAGATTGCTCCAGGCAAAGGTATCGGAGGGCCGACCTGAAAATTTCGTCGAGCACTTGATGGGCATGTGAAATTTTTTTGACATGGACATTACCGCGGCGAGGGGATGATGATTGGATATTAACGTGTAGAGGAAGGGTGCATCAGATTTGAAGAGACCCCCACCACCGTGTGCGTGTGCAGGTGCGTGGGGTGCACCCGTGTTAATGAAAATGCGTCCATTCTCGATGCCTAGAAGAGACGTAATTCCATTGCATTACTACATGAAATCATATCAAACGACTTCTCGTTCCTTCTTTGTTCTGTACTTGCCATTTTTTTTTTTTCCCTTTCAATACAATTTTTTATTTTTTTCAAACAATCCAATGAATATATAGTCACCTGCTGCCGGCCTTGGGAGTAGCAAGGGAGCACACACTCCAGTACCACCGCGTATACAGACGAGGACACTGGTTTATGACGGGACATTCACAAAATTTTCGGAATTAAAAATTTCTCTTTGTTTCTTTCAAAGCAAAGAAGAAGATGGCGTTAGACTTTATTTTAGAAGAAATCAATATATTGTCTTGTGAGAAAATTGACAACCCACTACGGTGGGTAACTGTTAACAAAATTTTTTCACGGATTAATTACTTTATTCTTATAATACCATTTTATTTAATCTCATTTATGACATTTCAAATGAATATTTGTAATTTTATCTATATTATTCAAAATAATAATAATAATAATAATAATAATAATATAAATTCTAGACGATCTAGACAAGAAAATTTTAGTTTCAAATGCCATAAATTTGAAATCAATGAATTGTAAAAGCATATGAATTGCCGTTTGGATGATGCTTTGGGTTTCAGTACAAATGTGGGCCTAGGCCTGGGATTGGACCTGTTGACCCGAAAAGCCCAAAGGCCGTTAGCCCAATTGTCTGTCAAAGTAAAAATGTCAAAGGAAGGCGTCGCCCAAGCGAACCCCCTCTCCGTTGCTTTCTTTTCTAACCCCAACCTTCTTTCCCTTTTTTGTTTTCGACACCATTTTAGTTTTGCTTGTTTGACCACACCTTCTTTCCCATTACGTACATACATAAATCTGTCCGAAATATGTAGCTTGCGCATGGCAACGTGGAATACGGACACTGGCGCGCACGAGCACGACTCTAAAAACCGACAAATTAGTGGTCTAAAAGTCTTGTTTTAAATGTCAAACAAAGACCGGCGGCGTAGAATGTTCTCTCTCTCTCTCTCTTTTTTCCTTTTTTTTTTTCTTTCTTTGAATGATAACTATTGTTTATATCGAGTTTTATTCCCTTGTATCACGCTGGCTAAGTCTCCTTCGGCGGTTCTCAGCTAATCAGCTTAATTGGTAGGATTACCTTAATTGAAAAAGGAGTTAAGGCTTAGCTGAAAAGTAAAAATGCCGTAAAGTTAAAAGGTGAGAAAATGAAGTGAGGAATGGAGAGAAAAGGACTTTTTGGTCTTTTAATTAATTGATTAATTTCTGTGTAGTTGAGAGGTCCTAGAGGATCATCCTGCACGTGCGATAAATAACTCAAATCTGACCAGGTTACAGTGATGGCGGCGTTCTCCGATAGTATTAGGCGACAACAAATATTACGGTGGAAATGAAATCTGAGATGGGAATTCCCCCACCACAACAAAAAAAAAGAAAAAAAGAAAAAAAGCAATTCATATTATCCTACATTCGTTAGCGAAAAAAGGAGCTTATATATATATATATATATAGATAAAGAAATCTGAGAGCTGAATTTGTTTGACTGCTATTTCGTACTCATTGCCTTTTTTTCTTCCCACTCCCGATCCGGGGTGCAACAGTTGAAGTTCCTTTTCTCCTCTTTTTTTCTTCCATGCTTACCAACTAACTAGTGCCATTATTATTATTGCTGTTGTTACTGTTGATGATGACGATGGTCTCGGGATGCCAATTAGCTATTCCAGACTCCAAACCAAAGGGCAGACAATGCACGGCGTCAACAGCCCAACCACGCCAACTACTAAAATTAGAGTGTCCGTTTTCCTTGCATTCATTTGCATCATAATTCCAAATATACACATGTGATCTCTCGCCCATTCAAAGCGGCCTTGCCTTGGAGACGTGTGGACAGCGTTAGATTTGCACACACTAATGATATTATTATATATGTAACAGAGATTAGAATGAAAATATAAGAATCAAATGTTACTTGCGTGTTGTTGATTCCGGTCTAGCGAGCCGGATCGGGACATACGTATAATCTCTAGACTAGATGCTCATAGTAACAAAGCTGGCGAGTTGTTATCTCATTTTGTGAATGTGATTTTGTGGGTAGGGCATTCGAATAAAACACAGAATTCGCTCATTAACTACTCAAGCAATCAGAAGTGTCACTTCTCCATTAATTTCCAATTGCCCATCTTAAATTTAAGCCATCCTATTAGAATTGACGACTCGGCTTTGTCATCTCTCCAAAGTCTAAGCAATTATATGGGAAAGGGTCACCCTGATAACCCTGAAATTAATTTCCAAAATTAAAAAGAGAAATTAAAAAAAAAAAAAACACAGAGGGAGAGAGAGAAACGGAAATTGAAATACAGACCAGACCAGACCAGAGCCGGGCACCGGATAAACGAACTAAAAAGGATGACAATCATTTTCGTGATTTGATATGGATCTTGATTTTTTTGGTCTTGGACTTGGATTTTGAATTGGAGGATAACTGTTTAGGGGATGCCGTGTAGTCAAGGGGAAGGTGGTGTTCGGAAGCTGATGATGCTGATTTAGGACCACTGGTCTTCTTGTGTTTGTGGATGATTAGTCCTTTAGACGATGAAGACGAAGACGAGGACGATGGCCGTACATCTGATGATTTCTTAACAATAATGTTCCTGGTGTTCATCATCCCAAATGATGAAGAGAGAATTAGCTTCCTCTTCTTTTCCGTGGACTCCCGAATTGTATCAAGCTTTGGTTTCCATATAAGGCGCGACCCAACAAGCTGCTCGTAATCCTTGTGCAACTGGGGATTGGTGCACACTCTGCCCTTTCTGCTCTGATCATTTTCCTCCGTCTCCTCTAGCTTGCCTTGTTCCATCAGTTGCGATATAAACTCGTCGGACACACGAATCCTCAAGCCCCCAGATTGGGTTTTCTGTATGTGGAATGGCTGGCGGCAGCTCGTCATCTTCTTTACGAGCGCCTTTCTCATATCTATTGAATCCGATGCTGCCGCTGATCCAGAGAAGGATGACGATGACGATGATGACGAAGATGAAAATGGTTGTTTGGGGAGTCGGGGCAGCTGGTAAGCCTGGAAGTTGGCAAAAGAAGCTATGGTGACGAATGATAGTACAGACTGAAAGCAGTGCTTGGGAAGAAGAAAGTAAATGTGGCCCAGCTGAAGCTGGTCGTCCTCAGAGAGTGCTGGAATCTTCTGCCCTATGTAGAGCGAGTCAGAGCGGCAGACCAGGTGCTTCGGAAACTCCGTCATCAGCTCCGACACGTTGATGGGTCTGTCATAGATCTTCACCAGCCCATCCGATTTCACCAGTTTGATTGTGGCCACGGGTGGCTCAGGCGGCAGTTTCACGCAGGGGAAACGGTTGCCCAGCAACTGAAAGCACCATGGGATCACTTGCAGATTCAGCATCTTTACACCTATTTATATGGACTAATAATTAAGCTAGTCTAGCAGATGGATGCATAAGATTTCCTAGAACTTGAAAGGCCGGGTCAAGGAGGACCGGAGAAAACGGCCGATGATATCTTGAAGAGAATCCAACTAATGAGTAATGAGCTAGGAATAAGTGAAGTTTTTCCTTTTTTATTATTATTATTTTTTTCCGATATCACTCTAATTTATGAGCTGGCAGCGGCAGATTTCTCTGACCTCAAAATTTCTGGATCTGCGAGGTGAGGAGCATTGCGGTGAGAGGATGTAGGGGAGGTGGACAATTTGACGCTGAAATTAGTTTGCAGTCAAGCCAAACTTAATAAATGAATTAATTTGCAGCTTCAATCTCGGTATGCGGCGGGATACCGTGATGGGAGCTATAACTTTTATATATATATATATATATACACACACCTATGTATAATACTCATGTAGTAGGCGTGGGAATGAATATCATGGAAGAGAAACGCATAGTGGCAGTCGGAATATATGGAGGGGAGGGGAGGAGAGTGGGGCCCTTGCTCGCTTGGTTCTTGGGAAGAGGTGTGACGTGAGGCCCAGGGTAAAAGCTTTTTGTCCCAAGGAATGAAATCCAAATACTTGTCATTTTTATTTGTATTTATTGGTGAATATAATACGCATACTTTTATATAACATAAATTTATTTAATTATTTTTTATTTTACTTAAATTTCACCAACTTTTTTTTACATATAAATAAATTAAGTTAATTTAACTTATATCTTAATTAAATTAAATTAAAAATCTTCAAAACTTTAAATCTATCTCTAAACAGTAGAGAATGTGATATACAGTGATAGTAATAATGGAAGAAGACGGGAAAAAAATAGAAGAATTGGATACCACGCACACTGGGCGGCAGCATCCAACCTGCGTCTTGTTTTTGTCTTCCACTTAAAACTTTGACACATTCTGACAAGTTTGACTCCAACTTTCCGATTCAACAGGTTCATTTCCCTTCCCCCTGCACACCCAAATGATCAACGTTTACGCCACATTGCCCACCCCCCCCCCCCACCTCCACTTTCCTTTACCCCATACCAACCGGAATCTATTTTCTGCTATAATTCAATCAAATTATTCTTAATAAAAATTAAATTAGATTAATTTAATATTTTATTCAAAAAAATATTAAAAAACTCATTTTAATAAAAATTATAAAATAATAACTTAAAAATCTCTAACTTACTACATATAAAAAAATTTATGAACTACATTACTTTTGATAAAAATTTATAAGATAATAAGTTAAAATATTATTATTATTATTTTTTATTATAGAAAATTGTTGTCAACATAATTAAAAGTATAATTTTTATTAAATTATATATATATATATATATATATATATTTTTTTTTTTTTTACATAGGAATTCATCTTCCACATGTGCAATAATAAACAACCTTGGGAGAAATCTAAAATTTGAAGCCTCGTCTTCACCCGTGGTTAGGTCCTCATATCTGGATTCAACTAGTGTAAAAAAGGGAAACAAAGGGATCCTCTGGTCGAAAAATTAAGGAGTCATAAATTTTCACATCTCGTTTAACCTTTTATTTAGCTAGTTCCTGCCTGGGGCAGAAGGCCTTTGCACTTTATTTGTAAGGTCATACATTTGTGCTGACGTCGCTCTTCAATTCATTCATTTGCTATGGAATTTTGTCACTCATGGTTCGTTAGTTAGGAACAAGGATATTAATTTCGATATTGAGCAAATATCGTACTTTGGTGCGTCCAAAATAGAGCACGGTCGGTGGCTCTCGCGACATGTGAGCAAAAATGGGAAGGATCGCGTGCCAAAGAATACACAGTACTGGGATGCATCTGCATCTGTATCTGTATCGCTACTAACTAGAAGCTGATTAATCGTTGACGGGTCATTATTTTTTTTTTTTTTTTTTATTTACATGATGAAATAAAGCACACGTAGAGAAATACAGGGCGGGATGTTTTTCTTGGCCCTTTTATTTTTATTTTTATTATTTTAATTTATCGTCAAAGTCACATGATTGTAGAAGTTCAAACTGAAACAGGGGGAATGGAGGAGGAAGTACCCTTAACATAACATATTTTAATTAATTATTAGCTACATCGTGCTCGTGCATCCAATCTTTGACTTTTGACTCGTGAACGACGCACGTGTTTGGACCTTAGCCTAGAAACTTAAAGGGTACATGATGGCTGGCGAGGGGTTTAGATAAATTAACTTGGTCCACATCAAATGCGGGGCCTGGGGGCCTGGGGCTCGGGAGCAAGAGTAGCCCTCAAAAAGTAATTAATTGAAGTTAAAATAAAAAAGAAGGAAAACAGCCTAATCATCATCGAAAGGGCAAGAGGTGAGAGAGAGAGAGGGACAGCGAGAGAGAAGAGAAGCCTTGTGTTACTGGTTGGATTTGGCTGAACAGAAAAGTTAAAAAGTTCTCTTCGAGGAAATCAAATTTAGGGGAGGTTTTGCGGGACAAGATTGAAGCGAGTTGCCTTTGCTCCTTCGTTAGTATCGCTGGGCCCACAATAGAAAACTCCTGCCTCCATACGTAAACGACACAATAAGTAATTGGTAAAAAAATAAAAATAATAATAAATAAATAAATAAAATAAAGAGCTGAATGAACAAATAAAGTAGTAAATGGGGGTTTAGGGGAGAAAAGAAGACGGGATGGGTGAACCTACCAATTCGAGCACGAGAATGTAGGAGAGCAATTTTTTCAATAGACCTGGCGCCAGTTGGGCTTGGCATTCACGGGTGCCTGAAACTACGTCCACGCCATTCTTCCAGCAGCATCTCCATCCATCCACCCTGCCCACATGCATACTCAACTTTTAATCTTTAATTTACAGTTTGAAGGTGAACATACTCAACTTCTTGAATCTCCGAACAAAGTAAACTAGTTAATGACGAGCAAATCACAAATCTCAGTACTGGCTCACTCCGAAACAAAATAATTAGGAACTAGGATAGATGATTGGCCTTTTCTATTAGCATGCATTAATTAATAATGATAACCCAGAAAAAAAATTTAAAAAAAAACTCCAACAATGGATACAAAGAATGACGACACTCAAAGATCTGGGAATCAACGTCAGGTAAAGCTTGTTTTACGAAAATAGCTCCTAGTTCCTATATTTTCAAAGTTCTTTTTTAAAATTATTTTTATTTTTATTTTTTTTACAATAAGTTGTTTTTAAAGTTCTTATTTGGGGATAAAATTTGATTTGAATCTTGGAATGAGACCTTTTTGTTCTTATTTGGTAATAAAAGTCAGCTAAACCTTGTTTTTCTATTAATGTATAATAAATAATTTGTTGATTAAAAAATATACTATCCATTTTTTTTTCTTAAAATTTCTGTTGCTAATCCAATCTTCCTCAAGCCTGCCTATCTATTCTTCCTCTTTCACTAAAGAGCATAGAATAAGGAAGGACTCTATTCCATAGCTTCTGCTTATCTTCGCTTGCTATCTATTCATGCTTGGCGCACTAAGAGGGGAAGACAGGAGAATCAGTCTTTCCGTCCAGACCAAAAAAGCCATTTTTGTGGATTGCCTATTGATGGATTTTCTCGGGCCTTTTGGCTATATACACTTTTGTCAATAGATCCAGCACAAGGAAGGCATTCTGCATAGTCTAATTGGGCATTGCATTGGACCCTGGAAGTCTTGGGCCGTCTAGATATACCAGGTCCCGACAATCCACTCCTGGCCCCCGCCCCCCCCTCCCCCGGCTAGGCCGCTTCCCCGGAGACCACAATTATTTGGAAAGAAGAATGAAGTCTGCAAAAGTGGAAACCAACCACAGATGTATTTCGAGACCTGCAATGCAAGGGCCTTGAATCGAAGCTCTCATGTCGTCATAATGAACTAAAGCATTAGCAGTAAAATTAGTTTAGTGACCATCAAATTTAAAACTTGAGATGAAATTTGAGATTCAAAGCACAATACTTTACTAATGATTAAATCGCTCTCCTCTATTCTAACTCGACAAAATAAAAAAGGAAAATTTAATAATAGCCTAGTAGGATTAGATATAAAGACGGGAAATATGTGGTTGTGTCTCAGAATCAGCAAGATCTGATTGGGCTTAGAGAGATATCGGCCCATGCGGTAGAAGACTGATGGCTCAACTCACTCCCCTGAAACCACGTACAGGCTTCTGGCCCATGGCGGGACAGGCATGTCCTCCAAGCCCAATTCCCATCTTCCTCAACTCATTTTAATATCATATCCATAACTTGTAGATTCTGGGATGATGAGATTATCAAATAATCAAAGCATGAAATTAGAGCCTAATAAGACATCTTAGCTCCGTTTGTCAATGGCCCCGTTGGAAGATGTTTTGTTTGGGTCTTCAATGGATCAACTCAATAAGTAAGTACAAATTAGGTCAAATAAAATAATTACAACAAATGAAAAGTGATTAAAGAAACTATTTTATTAATATTATTTATGTTTTTAATCTATTAAGATGTTAAAAAACTGTTTGTAAATAAGAAAAAAAAAATGTATATATATATATCCTTCATAAGTATCAAAGTAACGATGACGATGATGATAATATAAAACAACCAATCAAATGGGCCCAATTAGCAACCAAATTATTCGCTGTTGGGTTATGATCTGTTTGTGTGTCCGATATCTATATCTACAATACATGTCATTCATTAGCAACATTCGTTCATTATGAAATAGGTTAATGATACCAAATATCGAATGCATTTGTGCATTTAATTTTTGAGTACGGCATACCTCTAATCAAAGCCAGATTCACTTGTTACGCAAACGGCAGACCCACACCTCAGAGTCAACGACCGGAGTCTCAATCGACAGCTATTCATCTATATGAACATGTACAATAAACATTAAACATTACATGTTAGCAACCAAATACTCCCCACGGCGATAGCGATGTAACAACGGATGATTTGGCTGAATTCGCACACCTTACACGTAAATATTATACTTTTATTATTAGTCTATTAATGTATATCAAAACTCTTATTAATCAGTGCCTGCTGCATATGAATGGTTTGGCTGATAGAGGGGGGGGGGCCTTCGGCCCTGGTATTCGTTTTCCCTTTATTGGTTAAACCCCACCAACAGTAACAATCGAACATTTTTTTGGCTTGCTTTTCTAGACAAAAAGATCATACTTCCAAATTAGTGTCAGCTAAGCTAACACGTTTTACTCCACTCTAAGAGATGCGAAGCGTGTACACACACAAATGCAGAGATGTGGGATCGATCGTTTCAAACATACCATTAGGCAATCGATTATATTTTCCATAAGGCGCGTGACAAGTATCAATCTGACTTTTAATTCTCCACATACGCATATAATATTAAGAATTTTTAATTAACGTTACTCTTATCATATTAATTCACACTCACGCACATATTTTAATTTTTAGAAAATGCTTTGACTAGTATTATATAATATATATATATGTGTGTGTGTGTGTGTGTGCTGATATTTAAAGAAATGCTCAAATTGACAAGTATTTAACCTTTATTTTATTTTTGATCTTTTTTTTTTTTTTTCCTTATAATCAATTATAGGGTTGAAGTTGTCTTTCTCACAATTTAGGCACGTCGTTGTGAAAATTTTTGAAATATTAGAGCAAGATCCATTTCTTGTTGGTTTAGTAACCCTCGCAGCATTGCATACCTGTAATTATGACACTCTTACAGGCACATACGCACGTGCCCGCACGCATATTGTTGGTTAAAATATTAGCACGTTATCGTCGATTTTTCTGTAATTTAAATATTCTTGTGAACAGAATTTCGCGTACCAATATACAGAATTGAACCCTGGGGAGAGCGGAGAATAAATGACAAGTTAATGGTATGGTGAATTGGCTGTTGGCATTTTAACCAAGGAGCCAACAACAGAAGTTGGGACGATGACAGCTTAGAAAGTGCTTGGATTGCAATAGTGCAAAACCTAATTAAGAAACGAAGGGTTCAAATATTCAATTGATCCAAGAAACGAATAGTATAATGTTAATGTTACTCCATCCTATAAAAATTAGAAGATATAGTCCTAAAAGAAACTTTTTTAGTACAGTATAATATTAATATTACTCTATTAGAGTTATATGTTAAACTCGCCCAAATAATCTCTTTATAATAATAATAATAATAATAATAAATTTGTTTTCACTTAAACTTTTGTTTTTAATCAAATCTTAAACTAGAAAAGTGTCGTATATTAAGACTAATATACGATTTTAAGAACCCACAAAAAAAAAAAAAAAAAAGGCAAAAACTTAGAGTTTCTTCAAATTTCCCTAAAGTTCCTTTATCCCGTCTAAAATTCACTGTAAAAAGGTAGGAAACCCTTCTTGATGTTTTAACCTTCGTATGAAAAGAGTGCGATTGATAGGGATACATTGATCTGTTTAGCAATACTCGCTAATCACGATTGGTATTTGTCAATCCCAACTCCCCTTGCCCTTTTTAACAAAATGAGAATACTTGTTGACCTCTGAAGTGTAAAGTCAAGAATATATTTTTATTTAAAAAAACGAAAAAAAAATCTTATTGTAAGATCAAATATACCAAACTTTATATAAAAAAAATTAATGAAAAACTTTAAAATTTAAATATTTTTTATTTTTAAGTCTTACCAAACAGTTTAAGATTTTTAATAAAATAATTTTTTGATTTAGTATGTGAAAAAATTTTAAAACATTATAAATTCTAAATCACTTTATTTTCATATTTTTTAGATTTAATTGTAAATTACAAGTAGAATGAAATTAGTCTGTGTCTGTGTTTTATTTATATTATTAGTTCAACAAAAGGGTATGTAAAAAATATATTGATATTTAATAAATAATTTAATTTTAGGTGTCAGCCAACAACTCAATCGTTTTAGTTGGATGACAGTTCTTGCCCCTTTCAATTTGAGGCAGCATAGGCGTGATCTTAGCAAAAGAATTAAGCAGATGGATCCCATACGTTTGAAGTGCCAATTCTGGTCTTGCAAGCTGTCTGGCAATAGTACATTAAATCAAGTCATGTGCCGGTGCCGGTGCTGGAGCATTTAGGGGATTGACAGCTGACGCTATTCGTCAATTCATCGAAGACCGTTCCCACATGCTCTTGTCACTTGGATCCCTCTTTCTCACCCCTTTCCCCTCGGCCATTGTCCGTCTCCCCACTCCAATTGTGGCTGTGGGACAAAGCCCCGTCACTCCCCCACCATCTACGGCTCTACATTATTACCTTTTTCTTTTTTTTGTTTTTTCCCTTCAGTTTCTTCCTTTTTCCGTTTTAAAAATACTTGCAAGCAACCATATCTTGGTGCTTCCAACAAGGAGAATCTAATTAACAAAGGCAAGCATGCATAAAGCGTGCAGACGTGACGTGAACATTTAATTGGAAATGGCATGTCTTCCAATAAGACAGGACCTGAGAGTTAGGAATTTGGGCATCGCGGCAATCACATACATATAATAATTTTATTTTAAGTCCATCATTAAGAGTTGCATAAAATTTGAGTAGCTTTATGAACAGAATGTACAGCTTTGCTGCAAATACATGATATATATTATACGTGATAATGAGACACAGTTGTAAGGTCAGTTACATTAAAATAATAATAAAAAGTTGACCGAGTCCCCGTAACTTCGGAAGCGTTGATAGATCTTGTAGAAATTTCACGGTTATTCCTTCTTTTTCTTTGGTATTTTCTTATCTCTCATCCCATTTTCTTATCACCGCTATTAAATATGATAAGAGCGAATCATTGAGTTGTATTTCTACCTTTTTTTCCAATTTCAACGACTGATTACACATCTAGACAATACAATAAATGTATCGGCTGGCCCCGAGCCCAAACACGTAAAAATATTTTGGTGTTAGTTTATTTTTAAAGTTCAAAATCGACCACTACAAAAAGGGCTTCCCCCCTCTCCCGTTTTCCTCATCCCCCGGCCGCATTCTCTCTTTCGTTCTGGCCACTGCTGCTTCTTCTGGTCTTCTCCCCGCAGGGTAAGGCTCTGTAGGTAGATGAAGAAAAGCGCACAGCTCCGTCTTCTTTTGATGACTCTTTATTTCTCCTCCGATTAAACTAACTAATTACTTGTTGCTTCGCGCACTCTTTATGTATATATTCAGAGAGAACAATGGCTTATCATCGACGGACTCTTTTGCTGGGTATAATCCTGATTATTACGGTAAGTGGGACAATGGGAGCAGCCCCAAGGAAGCCGCTTGATGTGCCATTCTACAGGAACTATGTGCCGACGTGGGCTTTTGATCACATTAAGTACTTCGCTAGAGGCTCTGAGATTCAGCTTCACCTGGACAAATACACAGGTACAAATCTGTTTGTAAATTAGGCAATGAAGTTAAAATGTTTGGAGTTCAATTAATTGCGAGGCGTTTCATGCTGGTGACTTCTTTAATTGATTAGAGCGACAATTGTGGCATTGGTGGGTTTGAAATTAATTATTATAGGTACTGGTTTCCAATCGAAGGGGTCATACTTGTTCGGCCACTTCAGTATGCAAATAAAGCTAGTTCCTGGGGATTCAGCAGGAACGGTTACTGCTTTTTATGTGAGTAATCAATTCTCAATCACGTTACTGCAAGTCACTCCTTTCCATTAATCTAATTTCCATCCGCAAACAATGAAATATAATTGTTAATTAAGAAATGACATCTTCATTTGCATCTTGAATTCCTTTTTTTTTTCATAGTCATATAGAAATTAGTTAACGTATTTGGTTTGATTCCGATGGTTGGGATGGAATGGCAATTGGCAGCTATCTTCACAAAACTCAGAGCACGACGAGATCGACTTCGAGTTCTTAGGGAACAGGACTGGGCAGCCTTACATTTTGCAGACGAACGTGTTCACGGGAGGGAAGGGGAACAGAGAGCAAAGGATTTACCTTTGGTTTGACCCAACCGCTGCTTACCACTCCTATTCTGTCCTCTGGAATCTCAACCAGACCGTGTGAGTTGCTCAGCACTACTGTATTACAACTCTTCCTTGATTAATTTACGTAGCAAATATTATTATTAGCTAGCCAGGACTTGCTAATTAGTTAGTATCAATCATAAAATTAGCTTAATCAAATTATGAACAGCATCCTTTCCCAGCAATAATTCCCTTCTTCCATTCAAGTGCAATACTTTATATCTTTTCTTCTGCTCAACATCCTCGAGTTGGTGTTCCCTCTGTTTTATATCTGTTGGCATGTGCCACAATGTCAGAGTTGCTGTGTCCTCCTGCATAAATCAGTGAATATTCCGTTACAATTAATTGACCGAACATCTTCCTATTTTTCAACTACCATTCTATTTTCTCACCAAGTAACCTCCCAAACCGAAGTGCGCATTTACGACAACACAAATAAATAGGGCATGACCAAGAACAAGCATCCAAACCACCCGATGTCTTTTTGTGTTAAAAATCGGGAAAGAAGTTCGCTTTTCTTACTAATTACATGTCGTTCTTTTCCACCGTTGACCCGGACCCCGACTTCACTTTTGAGCTGGTAACGAGTTTCTCTCTCACTCTCTCTGACCTTTTTTTCCCCCTTTGTTATTTGTACTCAGCGTGCGAAATCTTGAAGACACAAAGCTTAAATTAATAAAATTCTCGATGTGTGTAAACTAAACTAAACTAAACTAAACAGTAACGAATGAGGATGTGTGCAAGCAATAAGGCAAAATGTGGAGTGCGAAATTTCAAGTCTAAAATGCTCTTTATATATAGAGTTAATAAGTTTATGTATTGTGTAAAAATGTGTGGTTTACATAATAAAATTTATTAAGTAACGTTGGGTATAAGAAGTATATTCAATATATTGGATACACTTACAATTGCGTATTTGCGTGATTTATCAAAAAATGTTTATCAATATGTAATTTTGGGGCTTGCAGGTTCTTCGTGGACGACGTACCAATCAGAGTGTTCAAAAACTGCAAAGACTTGGGAGTGAGATTCCCGTTCAACCAACCAATGAAGATATACTCGAGCCTGTGGAGCGCGGATGATTGGGCCACCAGGGGCGGGCTGGAGAAAACTGACTGGTCCAAGGCACCCTTCATAGCCTCCTACAAGGGATTCCACGTAGACGGCTGTGAGGCGTCGGTGGAAGCCCAGTTCTGCGCCACCCAGGGGAAGAGGTGGTGGGACCAGAAGGAGTTCCAGGATCTGGACGGTTATCAGTACAGGAGGCTCCGCTGGGTACGCAAGAAATTCACCATCTACAACTACTGCACCGATAGGGTCAGATTCCCCGCGCTACCGCCGGAATGCCTCAGGGACAGAGACGTCTGATCATTATTCTGATATTTGATGGCGTTGGCAAATTTTAATTCCACTCTGTTGTGTGGGATGGCAAATGCTAATGACGTTTGAATAATGATGTTGATTGAGCCCTGCCATATTTGTCCTCATATGTTGTTCTCCTTATATAATAATAATAATAATAATAATAATTTATAAGAGTTATTGGTTGATTCAGATTATGACCATGGCTTGACCGAGGGGAAAGACAACCACCGGCCGCCTCTTCCTGTAATATTATTATTCCTTGTTTCGCTCCTAAAATTGAGGCACTGTACAATTGTGTTGACAGCGTGATTAGTGGCGCTGCTGCCATTACCCGCTTGCTTCGAGATGTAATTGTGTTGCGCCTACCGCTGTCGTGGTTCATTCGTGCTTTACAGTTTTCCTTTTACATGTTTACTTTGACCTTTTGCTCTGGAAAAATGTTAGGGGGATGGGCCCCCTTGACAACCCCAGTCCTCTATTTTCAAGGAATCCCGTCCTCCATGTGTCGATGGGCTTGCTCTTCACCTTTTCTGGGAAGATTCATCAGACCTGCGTGCAATGTTTTACTCCTCATTGGACCTTATTGATGGGGTTAACGGCGTAGCCACTATTTTACTGCACTACTATTATTCTTGTCCCATCCCGATCTTCTTCTTGTGATTATTTACAACCCAAACACACCGTATTAGATAATCCTAATTCCAACCGTCAGGTTCCAATATATATATATATATGTATGTAGTTGGTGGTTTATTTAAAAGTCCTTGTAAATGGCTCCGTCTTGAAAGAGATCATCCCAGATTAAAAGGTCATCTGATACATATTGGTGCATTTTTGCCTGCTGCCTTGTTCCTTGTAAGCCCGAAAATTTTGCTTTTGCATTTTTAGGTCAATTTATTTTCTTTAATTCCCACAGACAACTAAGAATGTCACCCTTAGTTAATTAGATGCTTAATCTGTCCTAGTTCTAAATTTCTAATGGGAGATGCCTTCATTAAAACGTCTCAGTCACGCATGCTTAATGGCCCTAAGCACTGGGGGATATGCTTTTTGCAGTTTTTTAGGACTTTCACATTTTGTTCTTCGCTTCTCCATCACTGCGAGCATATATTTTTTGGATCCACGTGTGGGGGTGTCACTTACCACTTTATCGACCTTGGAGAGATGGGCGGCTTTCTTTTGCTCCCCTGTATTTTGTTGGGCTTTCTAGTTTCTTTTATATATATATATATATATTTTTTTTTTTTCTGTGGTACTATCAAGAAAAGGAAAAAGAAAGGAAAGGACACCGTATGTCCCCTCTTGAGGAAAGAAAAGCATCAAACCACAGATTTTTCTGCACAAGAAAGGAATGTCCCGTTTCTTTACAGACTTACAGTTTTTGTACCAGAGGTGGAAGCTTTGAAGTTTGTCTTCATGTGGGGCTCATAGTCTCTAGGAAATCAATGCCACATACACACTTGATAAAATGACTGAATAAACTGTGAGAAAACCACAAGAGAACAATTCAATGTGCTACACAAACTCTCTTCTCCCTGAAGCAATGAAGGCAGAATTTTATCTGACGAAACTTGGATGCTTGGCAGATTGTTGCCTTCTGGAGTAATATATATATATATATAAAATACTAACATACTAAGATATCTTGAAAGGAGACAAGTAGACATTTGACATTTCTTTTCTCATCTGTTAAGACTGCACGCGGAGTAATTCAGAGCAAAGACAATGGATTGGGTTATTGAGGTTAACGAAATGCTCCAAAGCATGGCAGATACTTCAACAGAGATGGAGCATTGGGGTAAACGTTCGATCTACAAGATACCTGCCTGTGTTACAGAACTCAACAAGAAAGCCTACAGGCCTCAGGCAGTCTCCTTCGGACCTTACCATCATGGGGAAGATCATCTGAAGCCAATGGAGGAGCATAAGCAACGAGGGCTTCTCCATTTTCTCAGGAGATCAAATAAACCCTTGGAATCGTTTGTTGACTCTCTAGCTGATGTAGTGCAGGTTTTAAAAGATTCCTATGATCCACTTGATGTATCATTGCAGGAGGATACGAGCAGATTTTTGCAGCTGATGATTCTTGATGGCTGTTTCATGCTTGAGGTCTTACGCTTTGCTACTCACACATTGGATGACTATGCTCACAACGATCCAATTTTTAGCAATCATGGGAAGCTCTATATCATGCCATATATTCGGCGCGACATGCTAATGCTTGAGAATCAACTGCCAATGCTGGTCCTTTATAGTCTGATTGCCACTGAAAGCGACAAAGAAAAGGTTTAATATATCGAATCATATAGCTGATCAAACCTTTATTAAATGTTCTCTTGTTGATCTTGATTTATTTTTTCTTTTCTTTTCTTTCTGGTGAATTCTTTTTCTTTTACATATTCAGGGTGAAGAGTTTGTCAACAAGCTGATACTCCAGTTCTGCTTTTTGAACCCCAATGTCACATTCGAGAATAAATGCTTGCATGTACTGGATGTGTACAGGAAGGGCCTTCTTCACCAAGACCCTAGCAGGAAAAAAGAGCACCGTCCGCATATGATCCATGCACATCATAAAGATAGTGATGACATTATCCGGTCTGCAACGGAGCTCAATGAAGCTGGAATACGGTTTATGAAAAGTAAAACCCGAAGTTTGAGAGACATCTCATTTCGTCATGGGGTTCTTAAGCTTCCAATCATTGTGGTGGACGATGTCACCGAGTCCATTTTTCTGAACTTGATAGCTTTTGAACGCTTCCATGTTGGTGCAGGAAATGATGTGACATCCTATATATTCTTTATGGACAATATCATTGACAGTGCAAGGGATGTGGCACTCTTGCACTCGACAGGCATTATTCAGAATGCCATTGGGAGTGACAAAGCAGTCGCTAAATTGTTCAACTCCCTCTCCAAGGACATCACACTAGATCCAAAAAGCAGCCTGGAGATGGTGCACAAAAATGTCAATGCTTACTGCAAGAAGGCTTGGAACCAGTGGCGTGCCAATCTCATCCACACCTACTTCAGAAGTCCATGGGCTTTTCTATCCCTCACTGCTGCAATCTTCCTCTTTGCCCTCACTATTGTTCAGACCGTATACACTATATACGCTTATTACCATCCAAATGACACTCCCACACCATCCGCTCCTACGAAAATTTCTCCAGTTCCCGCTCCTCCCACTCTCTAGCATCATTGATAATTGATTCCCGTTGGTATGCTATCATCTACTTCACGACGTTTAATCATAAAATCCCAATTTCTACTGTTTGTCAAACAATCTAAGAATGGGTCTTCTACTTGGTTCTATCGCATACTATGATCTTGTTTTATACATTTTGGGTTTATCAAGTTTGCATGTCTTGAACCTAGCCAATCAAACAAAAGAAAAATAATCTGCTTGCTTGTATGGATTCTCGATTTCTATGTTGCATTTCTCTCAAACTTTCCTTCCTCTTTTAGTTGATGACCTCTGCAGAAACTTCGGTTTAAGATTTATCTAGCTACTCTTTTTGTCATCCGTCAAGACAAACAGCCCTGTTCCCGGCAATGACCATAGGCACGGATTTCATAACGATCAGCGTTTGGGTTCAGAAGTACAAGTAACTATTGCTCCTTAACAGCCTCTCCCGACATTCAACTGTTCTGAATATCTCGATACCGAATGCTTCACTAGCACGGGCAATGACAAAAACAGTAACTGGCATCTATATTGCTCCCCTAATTAAAAAAGAAAAAAAAAAAAAAACTAGTTCCAAGCATTCTTCTCATTTGCCTCAACCAACTCAACCAAATCAAAGTTGGGCCATGTGTTGCGGGGGTTTTCCATGAGAATAGTTACAGTAATAGACAGTAAAACATCAACAAATGTATCCTCCTCATTATGTTCATCTTCCTATTCCAATTAACCTAAGCTGCCACACGACAAAAAACTTTGTCAGAGTGAAGAAGCATGGGAATAATCAATTTCCAACTCCAGAAGGGAATACTACAACAATAATGAATTTCCATGATGGACAGTGAAAGGAGAAAACAACTTCAATTTGTAATAATCCATGCCATCTATCAACTCGATTCTAACAAACAGAATGCCAGCAGCAGCACCAGTAGTGACGCACTTGTAACTGAATGAGTAAAGAACTTTGTTGACATGTGTTCCTATGCTGCGATCGGAGATAAGGTAAACATCAACTCCAAAGCATCCATCACATTCACATTTCAGGAAAAGTGGGAGCAAATTACTTACCAAAGAAGTGGCCTAAGTGCAAGGCCACGCCTATAAGGCACGTTGATGGGATCATCTAGCGAAAATCCTAGATGCTGCCTTAAATGACATGCACGTCACAAAAATTATTTTATATTTTTTTATAAATTATTTTATAATGTATTTATTTTAATATAATTAAAATTTTTAATTAAATTATTTAAAATTATATATAAATTATTTGAATATTTAAAAATATTTTTTAATTAATTATTAAAGTTTTTTTTATTTAAATTAAAATATTTTTTTAATTAATTAGATAATTTTACCTATTAATATTAATATGAGTATAAATTTAAAACTCAATTCAAGTTCTATTCAAATAAATAAATATTTTAATAAAATTTTTAATTTTATTCTTATTATTTTCTTTAAAAATAATTTTTTTTTTTAAATTAATTTTTTCCACTACAAGCTGCGTTCCAGCATGAGATTAAGGAAGAATGTCTAAACATGCAATCTGCTAGGTCATGGAAGTTTATCACCTTAAAGTGAGGAGCAATGTGGCTGTAGTGCAAGCCAACCAAACAGGTAACAATTGCCATTAATGAACTACAAGGACAAAGACAAGACTCATGAAGAAACATGAAACTGAAACACACGAGGAACTAAAATTTTTGTATTCTTCAGATGACATCAAACTTTTATTTGCATCTCTCGGTATTTACCTAGCTTTGCTGACAATTGGCCCCCGTGTTCTGGTAAAATAGCCGAATGTTGTTTTCTACTGCATTTGTGCAGAGGAAGACACTGCAAAGAAAGACGTTAAAATTGTAAACGAACCTCAGGAGACCTTCAGGATCAAAAAGGGCTTGACACAATGAAGGAGCATCAGGGGGGCAAAGGGCTATACTCTGGGGAATTCATACCGCATATCTGTAGAAAGAAAATAGCAAAGGAAGTAATGTCAAGGAAGAGAATTATAGAAGGATTAACGGTAGGCAACCCAAGCTGACCCCAAGTAGAGATATTACTCTGTTCAGGGCATAGATTGAATTATTGCATACGTGTTGCATTCCCACTATCTCCCGATCAAGTAATTCTACTACATTACAAGCAGGGCAGATATCATCCCTTATAGCAAGCTAATGTGCAATCAGTGTATATGAAAATATCTAAGCAGAAAGCATCAATTATTTTAAGTAGAAAACCCGAGCGGAGAAAGCAAAATATGTAGTGAGTCTTATAGAAACAATCTTTGGGGCTGAGGACAAGGCATAAACAGGCATAAACAAGCTAATGTGTCAGGAACATGCAAGCCATAAAACATGGAAAGATATGCAACAATAAGCAGCGAAACCAACGGCCCTGACACAGAGTCAGCATTGAGCAGATTCTTGGTGCATGGAATTGACTAAGTTTGTGCACAAAGCATAATTAGATAAGAAGGAGGAGAAGAAGGCAGTGGCAGTGGATAGAACAAACATAATTAACAATTTGTATACCAAACTTGTTGCCGAGAAAATAGAGCACGAGATATAAAGTTTAGGAACAAAACAGAGGATATCTCGGCCAAGCCAATTACGTTAAAGATTATAGGGAAAAGGCATTGAGAGAGCGAGAGAGAGGATGAGATTAAAGAAAGATGGAGAGCATAGTTCACTACCTCTGAAACAGAAACGATCAAGCGTAAGACTGAAAAATATGTGGACCCAGTAGGATACCATGCAGGAGGCCGCCGCCTTCCCACTCCCAATAGCTTAAGATGGAGATACATGGAACTAAAAGGAAATTCTTTTGATAGTTCACAGATGAATGCTCTTTGGATGTCAATGACAACTTTATTTATTTTTTCTTTTTTTCTTTTTTTATTATGAAAAAATTCAAATATAGGGGGAAAATCAAAGACAAATGGTTGGAAGAAGACGAATCAAAAGCTGGGTTTTTAAGAAAATAAGGGAATTACTGCAAAGGAAAATCGGAGAAAGAAATAGCATCACCACCTAATACTACCAAAAGACGAACATGAAGTCAACCCCACCCCTGCTTTCTCTCCATTTGCCCTAACTATAACTAACCTAACCACCTCAGCCCTCAGGCAGGCACTCCCGCCCAATCCACTCTAATCCACTCTCTCAAAACCAGAACGCAGATCACATATTGACGGACACAATCTCTACCCACCCCCGGCCCGCTCCCTCCCTCTCTCTTTCTCTCACAGAGTCACAGCCCAGGCCCTACGAGGCCTCAGCTCAATTGAACCAACTGTTTTTATAGGTTCTGATTCTGAATTCGGACTGCTGCTTCGGGTGATTTGTTTTGGGTCCTGTTTTTCTGAACATTCTAGTCTAAATAAGGTTCGGCCCAACCGTTTTTTTGTTTTTTTTTGGCAGGGGAGGGCGGCTGAGCGAGTAAAGCGATTAGCTTTCCGCTAACATTAATAAACTTACAAATTTAAAAGAATAATTTACTTAATTTATCATTAAATTTATTAATTATTTTTATTATTTTATTTTATTATAATTAAATTAAATTAATTATTTTGATATTTAATTAAATAAATTTTTATATTTTATTTTATATAAATTAATTTTTAATAAAATTAGTCAATTTGTTAAAAAAAAATATTTAATTAAAAAAATGTGTTTTAAAAAATTTAAATTACGAATAAAAATATATTCAAATGAAATAAAAAATAAAGATAAAAGACTTAAAAAAAATTATGAAGGTTTAAGTTCAAAAAAGACTCTGCTAAGCATAGAGAGACATTAGTTAGTTCGAAGTGGATCCGGAGCCTCGGCATTGCCCTACAGGGACATAAAAGCCTATAAATGTCTTGTTAAACGAAGTGAAAAAAGAAAAAAAAAAAAAAAAAGCAGAGAGAGAATTAGGAGTTATTAAAAAGCCAAAAAAAAAAAAAAAGATTAGGGTTTCGAGGTGAAAATCAGACAAATAGATCTAATCTATCTATATAAGCACGCAATGCTCGCTAAAAGTCGCCGTCCCATTGGATCATCTCTATGCCCGCGTGCTTCGGCTTGCACAGCAACCCCAGTCCAGCGCTGTGGTGCGACAGAAGTCGCTGCTTTTTCAGCGATGTTCCTGTTTCTGTAATTTTGGGCTTCTCGTGCGAGTTTGTGTGTTTGGAACAAAAATCGCAATTGCTTTCCTTAGATAATTGATTTTTTCAGGTTTGCTCTTTTTTTTTTTTGTTGCTTTCAGTTTTTGCATATCTGGAGCCAAACATCAAAAGCAAAAAGCCTTGAGCCAATACGCTTTTCATCTCTTCACATATCAAGCTTAATCCTTTCCTTCACAATGATTGAGCTGGAATCATTCCAAGTGGATTGTACAACTAATCATTCAAATTTTTTGTCTCGGAAGCCTCCCAATGATTGATCTTCACGTTTTAAGTTTCAGCCTTGTCTGAATGCACATGAAGAAGAGCATTTCTTCGGTCTGAGGGAGTTCTATTGTGTTTTTACTCATTTTTTTTTTTTCATTTAATTTATTTTTTATTTTTAAGTTTATTTTAGTTTTAAGGAATTCATTTAAGTTGCAAGGGTAGGTGGTTCGACCATATATTCTCTTTGTGCATCCCGTGTTTCTTTCTATCACTGGGTCACCATTGTGGGTTGAAGTCTGCTGTATAAGGGGAGGATGCAATTGAATATCATGATGCATAATTTTGGTTAAAAAAAAGAGTTGATGAATTTTGTTTCACAGGAGAAGGAAAATGTCCTAGATGAAGCACTGGACCTACTTGGCAAAGGGCATCCATCGACGCATGCTTCCAACTTTCAGGTTAGCCTACATCCTTAACATTGCTTTCTTGTGCAGCACAAGATAGCCTCCGTGTAGGCATCAGAAGTGTGTTTGGAAAGCTCCAGGGGACTTGTGCGAGGGGATATCACAGGGTCATCGTCCTACTGTCTGTTAATGCAGCAAGCGGATCGGAGGCATGAAGAGGACGCCCTTTCGAGGACAGCTCAAAATTCCCTGGCAGTCGGAATCTTACACGACTAAACCAAAAACCAAACGGAACATGTCTAATGGGGATAAAGAATCAGTTGCTTGAGAAGAACCTTTGGTCGTGGTTGAGCTGGTGGGACATATTAAATGTCTATGATTACAAAAATAGTGCATCATTTTCGGGAACTGCAATGAAGAAGCCGAGGGAAGAACAGACGCCGCAAACTGATCATGAGTTTTCCTTATAGCCTCATATTTGAATAGAAGCAGAACCCAACTTGGTTCGACAGGTTGGAAGATGGAAATTATTATTACGGGGCCATGGTCTGAAAATAATCAGGGTAGGGTGCTAACTGTTGCATCCAGGAACTTTAATGGGCTGTTAAGACTGAAAAAAGCTCTTATCAAGTCGAACCTGGCTCTTCCCCTCTTCCAAGTAAACTAATCAGATGCTCTCTTCTAACCCCCTCGGATTTGATCCCAAACATTTCACACAAAACTCAATAAACAGACGCTAACCATTGGGTTGAACCAAAAGTCGATAGATTTCCAGCTACCATAACGCCCGTGTTGTAGTCGTCAGACTTAATTACTTTCTACCTCCTCAATCTTTTTATAATAATTTAATGCAGTTTTAGTATATATTTACAACAAAGAATATAAATTTAATTAATTTACAATCTAAATTTGAAATTAAGAAGCAAAGTTTTAATTTGATGATATTGATATAAGTAAAACAAGGAAACAATCTTTTATTTATTTATTATTTTTTTAAAAAAGAATTTAAAGTAATTTGTTTTCTTTTTTAAGAATGAACAAAAAAAATAAAAATATTAAAATTAAAATTATAATTATTTTTTCCTTAAAATGATAAAAAAAAATGAGAGTAATTTTTTTTTTAAGAGAACAAAAAGAAAAAGAAAATAAATTTGAAAAAAAAAAATCTCTCCTTTTCAACAAATCAAAAAGTGAATGAGAATATTATTTTTTCTTTTTTTCGTTTTATTTTCCTTGAATTGTGAAGTAATGAAAGCAACACCATAAGTAAAGACAATAATGTGGCAAAGAGAGAAAATATGAGTTTCTCTCCTAATATAAACATGTAGATATGGTTTATATCTCCATATTAAATCCATAGCATTTATCCTAAAGAGTTTATTAGCCAATTTCATCCTAACTAGATTTTGGAGAAATGATAACATTATATGGCCTAACATCTGCCAAATTAAGACATGTTCTCTTTCTGTCCAATTGCAAGATTGCTCCCACATGGAGAATCTTGTAATACATCCATATCAGCCTCCAAGATATGGCGCAGAATTCTTTGACTAGACAGCATGCTCCCAGTTCTCAAGTCCACGTCTACCCAAGAAAAATTAATTAGTTTTACATCAGAAATTAAAAATATATCTTAAGAAAGCAGCTGAATTGGGGTTTAATCTTTAAATAAATATGTCCCAAAAATATACCCATAAGATTTGCCCTCCGACTAAATTCTACTTTTATGTTATCTGGTGTCAACCCAGAGTCACACCCTCAATTCTACTTTTACCAGGTATGATAGACTCACAATGGGTCAAAAATCATCAAAGTTGGCACCGAGCACAACCCAGTTATTCAATGCTAGTTGATGAAGAACTAAACAAATACTGATTTCAATGGCACTTTCCATTTTTCCTTTCTTTTTCCCATGTACTTATCATTGACAAGACACTTTCTTTTTCTTGATGCCTAGAAACAGCAACCAATGATAACAGCAGTAATGGCATGAACAAAATTCTCACAATTATGCAAGTCATTGAAATAACACACCACAAAAAAAATCAACCGACCAATACAAACACCAGGAAGCAGCCTCCTATATTAAATTATGAAGAAGAGGAAGACAAGGAGGAAAGCATCGATAGAGAGGTACATGTTCCATAGGCACAGGTTCATTATCCCTCTATTCCTCCAAATTCATGGGTTCAACATCAGCCCCATTCTTATTGTCATTGACCATGCTGTCATCTTTTTTTGCGACTATGTTGGGACCAGTGTCATTATCCAAAATATCTAGATCTGCAGGAGGCTGACCTGAGTTCAATGCCTGTCATATTATGTGCTTGGAATGCGCAATGTTAGTGGCAGACATAAACATCAAACCACAACAACCATCCCCAAGCAAGCTAATCCTCCACACAAGCAAAACAATAACCTACTTTTTCAAGTCTTGCAACCTCTTCAAGAGTCTGGGAATTCATGAGGGCAGCCTGCACAGTATTTATGCAACCAAATGAAACAGGAAAAAATACAGGTACTATAGTTGATCAATAGCAAAGTTCCCAACACATAACTCTCTTATAAATAGCATAGATGAAAGATGATATATTATCCCAAGTTTCAAAACCCCTATTTCAAACATAGACCTTGACTCATTCTCAACTCAATCTAGTTGGCTTACATGCTACAAGTACAGCACATAAATATTTTTATATTCTTATAAGAAGCAAGATATTTAAGTTCTCAAAGAACACTAACGAGGCAAAACAAAGGCAATAAACTTTAGGCAACAACATCCCTACGAATGCTTAACCACCAAAAGTAAGGCCAAAGGAATTCAACACTAGCATCATTTTCCATAATCAGCATGTCATTATCAGGCACTTCTCAGTGTTATCAGCATGGTACCTTAATTGCTATAAGTTGCTCGGATGTGGGGGCAACCGCTTTAGGATGTTTTTCTCCTGCAGCTTCCAAAACATTTGGAACCTCACCAGGAGTGACTGTCTTGACAGATTCCTTTTTAACCTCCTCTTCAACCTCTTAAATGAAAACAAAATTTCTGCTTCCTCTTTCTCCTAAAATCCATTGAAAATATTGGAAATCAATTGCAAGTCAAATTGCTATGCAATAATATTGTGTTTAAAATCATTTCCTTTTTGTATAACAAGACTTAAACCAAAAGTCAAGTGCATGAAGAGTCATCAGAAAGGGACTAAAGTTAAAACTTGTGAAGTAGCATACATTTCTAAAATGCCATAAACACTGCAATGCAACTTTCTAGCATAGTTGGTACACCATAACCACAATTCAAAGTTGTTATTGTGCTTCAAATTTATCATCAAGAAATAATAGCTGCATTCAATAGAAAAGTTTATCTAACATGATACTTTCCTACATGAAGAAAATAAAACTATAAAGAAGACTATTACTGCAGAACTGGAACTTCAAACGATTAAAAATCCATCAATGGTCAATAAGAAGCCTCCTTGAATTGCCAATCATGGCTTTGCATAACTAACCAAGGCCCCACATTTCTAGAGTCATTACCAATAGAATGTTGAGGAAGGGCAGAGAAAAACTTGAACACCAAACTGGTCAAGTAAATAGTCCCTCAGCTTGTTTAGGACATTCTTGAAATCAAGAACCCGAGGTGATCTTAATTTGTGGATAACATACAGCCTATAATTGGGCTTTTTTGTGATGCTGTTACCCGCAAGAGTAAGAAACTGAAGATTTGCAAGAGAAGTACGAGGATGGATCTCCATCAGATTGACAAGCCTGTTGTTTGTAAGAACTAATGAGTGCAATTTCTGCAAAATCAAGTAGCATAAGGCTCTAGTAAGCATCATTTTTATTTTTCTCTAGTAGCGTTTTTGTTATTTTTAAGGGAACAATTTTAGGACCTACAATAGCAAATAATAATAATAATATAACTGAAAAAAAATTCAAGCGTCTCCAATGGTGGGATAGATACGAGTAATTTTATTGTTATTCATAAGCAAGGTGCCCAACCGGTTGACATAAGGCAGGTTTTCCAGCTTCACGATCTCATTGTCAGACAAATCGATGGTATCAGATTGGTCCTGCAGATAAGTTAGATGACCAAGTAGAACACCATTATGGCCCTGGTAACACATGCTTTCGTAGGAAAAGTGATTGAGTAAATATACCTGTTGGTGAGGTGGGATGCACGCAAAACAGCACGCCAATTGCACTAAAGACAAATGAGTGGTATTTTGGAGTCAGCAAATACCTAACTGAGTTCAACTTGACTGACTAAGTTAACCATGGATTTGGGAATGGGGTCTTTCTTGATGTAGCCAGCCACTCAAATTGCCTCAAGCTTTTTGACAAGATTGGTTTTGGGCCGTCAGTTTTGTTCAGGAATAAGCATCTAGAAACTCGAGGGATGAAATTTGAAAAGGCCCGGACAAACAAGGGGAAAAAGGAGAGAGAAAAAAAAAAATGGAAGAAAAATACCTCAGTAGTACCCAGATTTTCGATAACAAGGATTTTGTTACCTACTAGAGAACAAAAGGGGAAAACGAGACACATTATTATTATTATTATTAACAACCAAAGATGAAGAATATCTTCGTTTCCTTGCTTTGCTTTTTCTTTTGTTAATTGTTTCAATGCCTGCCACAGATTTGTGGTAGAAAAGAGGGAGGGTAAGGGCGGCTGCTCTCGTCTCACCTCGAAGATCCAGTTCGTCCTCCTTTAGGGCACTGAAGAAGTGAGCGCTTTTCCAAATCAAGTCTGCTGTGAGCCTCACCATCCTCCACTCCTCTCTCTCCCTCTCTCTCTCTCTCTTCTCTTGTATTCTCTGTTACGTTTTTCAACTAGCTACGAAACAACCACGAATACTTGTATAAACAAGCAATGCTAACAAATTAATAAATGACACACACACTCTCTCTCTCCCTCTCTCTCTCACTCTCATTCTCTCTTGTTGTCTCCAACCGAGACGACTCTTCCTAGTAAGTAACGGCGACGCTTTCAAAATAAGCAGGGAGTAGTGCGCAGCTGGGGCGACGACCCGGTTTGTTTTCCGTTTGGACCGCTTCGTGCCGCGCTTTTTGCAATTTTGAGTCTGTCTGTCTGTCGCCAAATTCGCGGGGCTAGGGTTTACCCAACAAAGACACGTGGACATGGTTTCCCCGCTAATATTAAACTAATAAAAATTAATTGATAAGTTGGAAAGGGCATCAGCACCGAGCCTGCGGATTGGAGTGGAGACCGCTAGATCTTAGATGGACGGTCTAAGTTCTAGTTGATGACATGGAATCTAGATCTCTGCTTCTGCTTCCGGAAGGAAATCAGGTGTCTTCATATAAACTTGTGGAACGCGCACAGGGTTCCCAGTCTTTAGCATTATTTTATTATTTTTATTTATTTATTTTGTTCGCCGAGAGCATGTGGAGGGGTTCGGCGTTAGCTGCTTTATTTGTCCTCGTTACGTTGACTGCAACGGCGGTCAGAATCGTCGAGGGCGAGCGTGCTAACGAGACTTTTCCGTCGGCGGGGCTGTTCTGGTCAACTGCCAAAGAGGAGCCTAATCTCTTGCGCAAGACTGAACCCCACGACGACGACTCCGCTGCCTCCTCCTCCTCCTCAGCTGATGCTATCGTCAATGACCACGATGACTCTAACGGCGGCTTTTCTTCTCTCGATGGAATGCTGCAGTGGGCCATTGGTATGCAAGAATTCTTGCCCGCCCCTCTTCGATTTATGCACGTCTTAGTTTCGAAATTTGTTTTTTGTTTTTTTTTTTTTTGTTTTGTCCCTTTATTTTTTATTTTGTTATGTCCGTATTCTATACACCAACACACAAGGAGGCATCTTGACTGGGCCCATATTGCGTGTTCCTTCTAACATTCGCCTGATTGACTGACGCATTGTTTGTTACCATGTTTGCTACTGAGGCAGGTCACTCTGATCCTGCCAAATTAAAAGAAACAGCAAAAGATGTCCAGCGTCTATCTACCGCTGAGCTCAAGAAGCGTCAACTGGGAGTTAAGGTTAGAATGACATGTTGAAACCGGGCTAAATAAATCTGCACAAGTTGAGCTCTTCTAGATTTCTACCCAATGCCTCAAAAGAAGGGATTGAGTGTATTTACTGGTGCATACGATAATGAATTCTTGGTCTTCCCTTTTCCCCGGAGTATTTCACTATTATACTAGCCATCTCCTAATGTTTTGAAAACTAGACTTGCCATTGAATTTCAACATTTTTGGTCTTTGTGCCGTTGTTCAATCACAAGTTTTTAGTTTTGGTAGCGTGTTTTGGACTGGCTAGGTTGCAAGATGAAAACTGAAACTATATATCGTATACAATAATGATGCCTAGACATATAATGTTATGCATTTTGCGCGCGCGCGCGTGTGTGTGTGTGTGTGTGTGTTGGGCTGGGAGGGGGAATGAGCTGAAAACATTTTGTTGCATACGAATCCAATGGAGCTTTTATTTGTTCTTTGGATCTTTTCACCATACGTGTGCATAGCACCACCTTTTGCCATGACATCCATGAGCTTGCCTTTTCCGATCTTTTCCCCTAAAAAACTACATACTTCTGTCATCTCCTGTCAAGCTACTTGATATTTCAAATTTTGCTGACACAGGAACTAATGGATGAGTTAAAAATGCCATCAGATGCTCAGCTGATGCAAATTGCAATAGATGACTTAAACAACTCATCATTATCTTTGGAAGATCGCCATTGGGCACTCCAGGAGCTTCTAATACTTGTTGAGCCAATTGATAATGCAAATGGTAGGTGTGAACTGACTGATCATGTTTCTCACATTGCTGTTAGTGTTTGAAGTTGAGTTCATTTGTTTTTCCTGGATAGATCCAATAAGCTTGGAAATATTCCTAGAATTTAATTTCTAAGAGCATCTATAATCTTAAAGGTTTTATAATTGACTGTTGAAAAATAGGATGAAAATTTTGATTTTTCTTTCTCTCACGATCTCTCACAACCTTTTATAACCTAGGACTGCTGCCGGCCTCTTCTCAGATGGCAGCAGCCTCCCTGCTCTCCAAATGTGGATCTTAGGTCTGGGTATGGTAAATAATCCCCACCTACTATCAAAATTGGTTCTATCCATTTTTGTGGCCAATTGAGTTCTCCTCTTGTTGCAAACTATCAGATCTGAGAGGATCTGCACATTGTGTCATTATGTCATGTATGCCTTAGCATGGTTGCATGGTTTCCTTTGATACACAATTTCTCTGTTTTTATTTTTGTTCTTCAGTACATTGTATTAATGCTCTATGTAGACACATATTTTTGGCTTGACATCTCTGTTTTGCAGAAAACCTTTTCTGTATTTTTTAGTACTTGACACTGATCTTTAGCACCTATCTCATCATCCACTTCCTGTTTCAGTTGTTATTTGCCTCTACTTCTGCTATTTCCTATGATATTATTTAGCATGCAGTTTTGTGTTCACATTTAATTGTACAGACCACTTGTCTTGTGGATTTTCAGTGCTGGAAACTGAATTTCAGCAGAAAAGACTAGAATCTCAATGCTCCAATCTTCTTCATGTATTCTTGACTGCCCAAACATGCACTGCTTTCCATCTAAGAATGTGGCCCTGAACTTGAGACTAACATTTTATGGATAGAATATTCGCTGCATGCTAGTGGTGTGTGGGGAAACACATGATCTCTCGAGTCTGAGGTTAATTATTTAACTTTGGAAAGTGTATTTGGTTTGGAGGATTCTTGACATTTCTAGACGATCTTCCCTCTATTAGTTCTTCAGTAGGCAGGAAGTAGTGGGAGTGTGATGCATGTGGATTGGCATCATGCTGAGTATTCTTGGTTAGTGTGAATTAGGAAATTTCAGGATGCTTAATTTTTTTCACTGATTATGCATTTTATACCACTGTCTTGCGAAATTGACCTTATTTTTTATGGTATTCTCAGAGAGAGATATCTTTGTTCTTGTTTTTATTTATTTTTTCTGCTTCATCATGACTGTATATTGTTTAGTTATAATGAATTGAAATATCTAGCAAACAGAGTCTTAAATCTCTCTAGGCTTGCTGACCATTTCTAAGATATGGGAGAAGTATTTTCCTCCTTTTCTTTGAACACAAAGACTCATCTGTTTGGAAAAGTAGCAAAATGGTAAAAGAATTTGTAAAATTTGGGGTATGCTTTATTTGTAGGCTATTTTGTGTTTGATACCTAAACTTTAATTATTTGGTACAACCTGAAATGAAAATCTTTTTCATACAACCCTTTCTCACTAACTAGGAGATTTGGCCACCTTTTTAATATGAACAGATTAATGAAATTTGTGAAACTGCACAGAATTTGATGGAAATCACAATCTGCAAGTTGTTTGGATTTATGTTCAAGTTTCACAAGCTGTAGGGCCTTAAAACCAAAAGTTTAATTGTAGGATCAAATTCAAAATGTCTCGTAGTGGAAGGGTTATTTGCACTTTGTGAAGAGGGGTTACATAAATTGCTTTGTAGAGGGGTCTTAATGTGATTTCAAAATCTGTTTGCCAGTCCTTATGCTGCCTGATGTTACTGCGGTTGTGAATTTCAGATTTGAGCAAACTTGGTGGTCTTAGTGCATTAATACGAGAACTTAATCACTCTGATCCAGATGTGAGGAGAATTTCTGCATGGGTTCTTGGAAAAGCGAGCCAAAACCATGCAATTCTTCAGAAACAGGTGTCCTATATCATTAAATTATACACTTTTCACTATGAATTTCACCATTTTTAAGCTTTCTCCTTCATTGTTTATGTTATGTTATATATATATATATATATATCATTTTTCTCTGAGTATGTTAATTTCTTCATTGCAACTCACAATATGTTGATGTCTCGTCTGGTTGGTTGACTGTTACTGCTCCTAATAATGCATGACTCAACATGCAAACTGGCAGATCTTGGAAAGTGGTGCACTGGCAATCCTTGTCAATATGGTTAAATCTACATCAGTGGAAGAAGCCATTAAAGCATTATATGCTGTTTCTGCCCTTATCAGGGACAATCTAGCTGGTCAGGAATTGTTTTTTCAGGAAGCTGGAGATATGATGCTTCAAGTAATGCAAATCAGGAAACACTTTTAATAGGCCAATGAGTTTTTAATTTTATGGTTCCTTTGGCTGAATTAATATATGAATTATTGTTTACTTCCTTTTTAGGACATACTTGGCAACTCAAGCAATGACATCAGACTCCTCGGGAAAGCTGTTTTACTGGTTGCTGATCTGGCTGGATGTCAATTAGAGAATGAAGGAAAAGTAAACATGTCTTTCTTCAGCAATCATTCTTTCCTGAAGTCTGTTGTTGACCTAACCACATCAACTGACCTTGATCTCCAGGAGAAGGTAAACCTTTGACATAGATTTAGTTGTTAATATTGGTGAGTCAGTCTGTGTGTGCTCAAATCGCTGAAGGATTGGGCCCTAGTGGCAAGGGCCACTGTTATTTTAGTATGGGAAAGGGGGTACAGCTTGGAGTTTCTGTTGGTTTTGGTTGACAGGCCAAGACTCATGCCCACTCATGCCTACTATTCCCTGTCTTCTCTCTAAGTCTACCGAGGGGCTGTTTCAGGCTGTAGAGCAGACTTAAGGCCCTCCTTGCCAGTTGTCTAGATGGACTAGGGATTTTACTTATCTGGTTTCCCAAAAAATATGCATGTGTATAATAACCTCTGCAGATTGCAGACTTGTGGATACAATCTCGGAATAGCTGAGGCCAGGCATTGCTTTGTTTAATCTTCGTTGTGGTTAATTACAGGCCCTTGTTGCAATTAAGAACCTCTTGCAACTGAGAACAACTGAGGCTTTGATTTTTATGGACTTCTGTGATTTGAATGCTGCCTTGGAGACAATGAGTTTACAGCTGCAAGGGTTAGGGGTTGAGGAACATCACAGTGATCATGCAACGGACATGGAAAAGCTTTGTGGGGAAGTGGAGCTAATTTTCCACAGAAAGCTTGCAGAGGTGGAAAATAAGGCATTCTTTGGACACTGTTTATAACTTAGTAGATATCTTCCTTGACTGCATGAGACTAACGAGAATTCTGTGACAGGTGACGAGCGTCCCAGCATAACAAGATGACTGTGGGCTTTAGGCAATATTTCCGTGCGTCAGGGAAATGGCGTGTATTGCATGTGTTGTTTTTAATTATCATGCTACATTTTATGAAATGCTTTTTTTTTGGGTTTTCCTTGGAAATACAAGGTAGTTTTGCTGCCCCAGGATTTTTGGTTGTTTTGCTGCCTCAGGATTTTTGGTGTAATAGCCTTTCTTTTTTCGGGGATGGAGAAAGGCTCTGGGCATCTGGAACCAGTTTACCTTTATTATACTTGGAAAAGGAGACCAGATGGTGTTTAGTCAATGAGAGAAAGTTCCTTGATGGAGAGACCGCTAATCATTGTTGTGCTCGGTAATCTCAGTGGAAATGGTTGAGAATTTAATGTTCAGTACGGGAGTTTTCCTTGTATTGTTTGACAAGAAACTTATATTTGAGCTGCTTAAAGATTTTTGGCATGCTAGGTCAATTTGGCCTCTGCAGGGACGCAGATTTGATAAATAATTTAAACAAGTATATTATAGCATGAAGCAAAATTAAGATTCATTTTTTTAATTATTTTTTTGTTTCTATAATAAAAAACAATAATGTTAACTTATTTATGGTAAATTTAATTAAGTAGATTTAATTTAGAAATACGTTTTCAATAATTTTTTATTTTCATAATTCAGTAATGTTAGAAGATGATTCTCTCTCTAAATTAGACGTTTAGAAGTCATCTTAAAGGGAGTGACGTAATGTTAAAATATATTAAAATTATCAATCTGCAGAGCAGAAGAGAAATGTTTATATTCACATTTGCAGTGCTGATTCAATGGGCGGACTGAAAAGCCGATTTGTTTCATTATGTGGATATAAGACGTAAATTTAATTTCGAGGGGTCGATTTGATAAAGAACAGAATCGAGCTTTGTAATTTACAAGCAAGTACCGTCAAACAAGTAAGGTACTGGCGATAATTACGATGAACGGTGTAGTTGTGCGTCGATTTGCTTTGTACGGTATTAGTAGAAACTAGAAAGGGCGTGAAGTTTGGCGATTTAAACAAGGGGAAAGGAAAAATTTTTAACAGCAGAACGAAAAGTTATTTTTGTAATGTATAAAATATTTTACCATCATTTACGCTTTATGAGATTGGAGAATTTTCCAAACGAAAAGGGTAGCGATTTTATGAGGGAAGAAGCATTTCTGATCATAAATAAATAAAGAAATAAATAATTGATGTGAAGTTGAGAGAGTAAGAAATGGGCATTCATGTCATAAGGAGAGGAGCAGTAGAGCGCTGCTCGTGCTGGACCGGTATTGGTTGGTTGTGTCTGGTCCGATTGACATTATATATTATTCAGAGAGTCCGTCATACTCAACGCATATCCCCTCCCCTTACTTCTTTTCTTCCTTCCTTCCTTTCTTCCATTGATGCACGTCATCATCTCAATCCTCATCCGCTGGTCTTCGAGTCGAAGGAATCCCCTTAGCTCTTTTTAGACACAGTAGCATAGCCAGGGGAAGAAAACCCCGACACGAGTAGTGGATCCCCATCTTTTTTCTCCACTCCAAGCTAACAATGGCCGCGCAAAGCAACAACGCCGTCTTTTTGCTGACGAAAGCTGCGTCGTCGCCACCGCACCTTTGGTCATCCTCCCCTTCATCTTCAATTTCTTGGAACAAGAAGATGTCGAATCATAATAATAGTATTAGTATTTGTAGTAGAGGAGATGTTGTTTGGTTCGGTGTCAGGGAGAGTATAGGCGGAGGATTTGGGCGATCCAAAGTCCGCCTCGCTTTTTCTTCACTTGGTGGCAGCAATAGCAATACCAGTAGCGGCGGCAGCATTGATGAGAATAAGAAGAAGAAGGGGCCTGCGGGTGTGCCGAATTCCAATTATGTGGTTCCTCTTGACAAATCCTCGTCGTCGTCGTTCACGCGTCCCCTCGCCGAGATCCTTCGTGATCTCAACAAGAGGATTCCTGACAACATCATCAAATCATCCCCTTCCCATTCCCAGCAATCTTCTCTCAGTTCCTCCTCCCCCTCTACCACTCCCCTTATCCCCTGGTATGTATATTTTTCCATTCAGTTATCCATTTACAAATAGAAATAAAGGTTAACTATTATTCATGCAATTCAATTCAGTTCTTCTATGTATTATTATGTAATCTGTTTCAAAAAAAAAGAAAGAAAGATACCTGCGTTCAATTTTATTTTATTTTTTAAAATTCCTTCTCTTTTGTTGTTATTCCAGGTATCATGCTAACCGTATGCTGAGCTTCTATGCTCCTGGTTTGTAATTTCCTTCTTATTCTTTCCGTTTTCTTTTCTTTTTTCTCTTTGTATCAGGTTTTCCTCTTGGAGCTAGATTTTCTTTTTGTTTTTGTTTTTTTCTTTTCTTGCTCTGATTGTCAGTTTGTCATTACCAACATGGGATTGTGTTTGAATCAATCACATTGACCAACATACTTGTTATTTTTAGAGCTCGTCAATAAGAGCATGCATTCTGGAATCTAACAAGAAGTAACAACTTTTTTCTAATATCCTGGGGGAAAACAAGTTTTCTATAGCTACTTGCCTTTTAAACCATGGTTCTATTGGCTAATTGCCTTGCTACTCTCAACCGATCTGGTCCCTTAAGACTTTTTGATATAACGCTTGTTTCTTTTTTCTGATTTCTTCTTTCTTTTTCCTTATCTCTAACAGTCCTCAGAATACAGTATGTACCATCATTTTCCCCTATGATGCTCTCTTGGCTTTTTGCTCTGTAATTTTGCACTTAAATCACAACCTTTTCATGCCCTTTTCTAGCACATCAAATGCCATTTCCATGATTCCATCCAAGTAAGTTTGGGACTTACCTTTATTAACTCCTCCAAAACCATTTGGGACCTCCACAATGCCCGCCATGGCATCATTGTAGGATTGTTGCAACACCTTGACTCTGACTTTTATTAGGAATAACTTCATAAAGCCACTTTGAGTTTTTATATTTTAAATTTATTTGGCTTTGAGTTGATTACTTGACTACCGTTAGATGTTAACAACTGCTTTTGCTATTGCTGTCAACTTTGAAATTCATTACCTTTTCTGTGGTACAAGTCACACTTCCTTAAGCAAGAAAGGTTGTAAATATCCTTTTTTGTCAGGTTGGTGTGGAGAAATTCGCGATGTTATTTTTTCAGAGAATGGAAGTGTGACTGTGGTGTACCGAGTCACCATTAGAGGATCTGATGGAGAGGTGTGTTTCTTGTTATGTTTACTGTGATTTTATATCTAGAAATGATCTTCATTCTACACACTGTCAGCATTCCAGTTCAGGTTGTTATGTGGACTTTATGGTATAAAATTGCTAAATCATTAAGCTTGCATCATTGCTTATAGTTGGAGGACGTGAATATGCACGAAAGTCTGTTTCAACTTCTTTGGTATTTTTTTGTCTTAATGCCTTCTCATGTACCAAAAACAAAAATAGCCTTCTTCATCTTCTTAGCAAGCAGGTGCAGGAGAGACATTAGAGAGATCAGAGTACAGGAATTCTAGTAGTGTTGATATCCTGTCTTGAGGTTCAATTGACAGATGGAACATTGTAATTTTGTGGAAATTCTTTGTATAACATAGTAAGAATATTCAGCTTTATCAATCTGTTGAACTTTCTTTGCATGGGAACTGTTTGTGTTTTCTCGTGTACTCAAATGGTGTGCGTCTGATTGAGTATTAGTACGACAAGTGGTGTGAGCAAGGGAACATAGGAGAATTGGTATGGGAAAAATGTTATTGCTGCCTGGTTCTTGGCTTTGCATCACTGGATGATTCTGCATAATTGAAAGACATTTATGTTTCATTGTGGTTTTTTTTTAGCAACTTATTGTAAACACATGTTAATACAGGCGCACCGTGAGTCATCTGGGACGGTATTGTCAAGTGATGTCCACATTATAGATCCAGTTGCTGCGGCAGAGGAAATTGCTTTTTGCAGAGCATGTGCCCGTTTTGGACTTGGCTTGTACATGTATCATGAAGAATAGATGCTATAAATGGCAGCGAGATGGACATTTGAATATGTGTCTAGCTTGTTTCTGTTTGATGGAAATGGATTGCACTTAATCGTCCAGACTCCAAATTGGTGTAAATATCCAGTATTCTTAGCATCGGAAAAATTTAGTATAGAACAGTTTATCATGCATTGGAAAGAAAAGTATTGGAGAAGTGGTTTAGAAACACTAGCTAGTGCTTTGCAAATTGTGATGTGTGTGCCTGTCCTATCGTTTGACAGAAGCAGGGTGAGCAGTCAGTTTAACTGCATCATTTAGTGCTTTTGGTCGTTCCAAATGCACTGCGTTAGGCCTAAAGCATAAGTATTGACTTGAACGTTCTTTCATCCATCTAAACGGTACTGCAGATATCTCACTTCATTTTGGACCAATGAGAGTCTGCGTACATCATCGATTTTGCCATGTAAGCAGTCACGAGAAATGGTTAGACTTTCGTGGCCAGCCAAGGAATCAGCGTTCATTTCTCAGATTTGCATGCAATGAACGTTAGCGTGTGTATTAGCTGGGATGGAGCAAAGGTAGTGAAATGATCTTTGAAGGAAGCTCTGTCAAAGGATAAAAAAGAGTTACTGTGTAATGGTAGGAAGCAACATATATAAGTGGACAGGTGACACTACGATCTCTGCAAGTGTCCCCAACGACTCCTTTTATATGAAAACCTGTCAGTTGGGGTTAAGATGAGAAAATGCTTGCATTGGCAAGCATCGGGTCAAGGTGTTCACAATCCCCCCTAACTCGCCAAAAACCATTCAATCTAGCCCGCTGGAACTCGCTAGAACCAAAGGATAAAAACATAGTCGGTTATCAATTTTTTCCAAATCTCCAAATGCCGATCAGTAGTAGATTTAGAGTTTTGAAAATCGTCGAAAGTAAGTGCACATGGCTCCTTCAAATCCTTTTGGAATCAAGTCAAAAAGAGTGGCATTCGTTTTATGAATTTTCAAAGTAAAGTGAGTGAGTAAATTTGAAATATTACATGAGCTGCCCCAACTTTGAGTGAAATTTGAAATTTGAAATTTTCGGATTTTATAGATTTTCTTTCTAGCACAAAGGTTCTTGAATCAAAATAGCCCAAGTCTATTGGTTTTATCCTTCCTTCACGGTCGCTTGATCTCATTACGTGAAGATTGATGGATTGGTTACGGATCAAGTTCCAAAAAAATCTTTATAAATGATTTGAAAGTGAAAAATGCTACAAAATTGCCCAACTTTATCCCCAAACACCCATACTCATTACCAATTGAATTACTTTATCGAATTCTTTTCTCTCTCTGTAAACTTCGTTTTTCCACAATAATAAAGCTTATTATGTTAATAAAAAATGTTCATTGAACTGATTTCAGTTAAATAAATATTAAGTTAGCCTTCTCTTTAATGTCATATTAGTAGAAAATAGAAATGCATTATTTTATTATGATATCAGGAACCGAGGCTTTGTTTGGGTTGTGAGAAATAAAGGAAAATAGATTGTTGTGAAAGAAAAAGTGTCAGAAAAGATATTTTAACTTTTTCGGATACCAATGAGGAAAGAAAAGCTAGTGAAAACTTGAGGAAAATTATTGATGGGGCCACCATTGTCTTCCTCACCATATCTGATCACAATATCTTGATTTACCATATTGCCCTCAATTCATGCTTTGAGGAGGACAAATGAGTAATTTTATAATTAATTTTTTTTCCAAAATATTTCATCGTTTAAACCAAAAATATATATTTCCTATCTCTTTTCTTTTCCACTATTTTCATCTTATCTAAACAAGTTAAGAGAAAATTATTTTCTTTCTTTCAAGTTTTTTTCTCACAAGACTTTCTCTCCAAAGAAAATCTAAAAGTGTTTCTTCAAACTTCAATTAATGAAACTTTGCACATTTTCATAAATTTAACATAATTTTTAAATAATAATAAAATATGATTGATAAATAGTTTTTATCACAAATTTAGTGCTGTTAATTGGACATTATAAAAAAAATGACATAGATGAAAAGATAAATGTGCTTAATGGATTACAAATCAGATTTGGTGAATTGGGCTATCTAATTAAAACCCAGGCCCAAAAATCAATTTAATTATTCCGCCCCCAGAGTTTGTTTCTGTGATAAAAATTACACTTTTTGGAGACCCTAAATACCACCTCTATTTCTTCAATTTTTACAGCCAAAAAAAAAAAAAAAAAAAATCCCCCCTCCATAATTTTTAAGCGCCTAATTAATTGAGGCACCCCCGATTAATTATCGAAATCATAAAAGCGCCAGTCCAACCCCGATTAACTATCGAAATCATAAAAGGGCCACTCCACCTCCACCACCGAACTTCTTCACAGAAAACCTCTAAAAATAGGTGCAATCAAGATGCTTTCTTCATCTTTCTTTTGCAAAAATTTTAGCTATCAAACCAAAAGTACCGTTAAAACCAAATCAGTCGAATTTTGATACTCGTGTTCGGGCAAAGCAACGAGAGAAAAGGGGCCTAACAATGTCTTGAGAGTGAAGAGAACAAACAGACTGCGAACATCCTGAACCTAACCAAGCTGAGCAGCCCTTGTCATCCAATCAGGCGAGAACACCAAAGATATCAAAGATACAGAAATGAGCATATTAAAAAAGTAGAACGTTACAGCCATCTGTAAATATGTATGCAAGTAGGCTATGCACAGTAACTTTTCATATGATGCAGCATGGATCCGCAGAACAAGAAAACAGACATATTGGATACATTGTTTTTAGTCAGATGACAATACAAATTAAATGGAGCCTTCAATAGGAGAGGCATGATATGTGCGCCGCCTCAGCTGAGACTGAGGGGTGGGCTGCTGCAAAAAGATCCGCGTTGGATCATTAGGGTCAACGTACCTGCAAGACAAGGAACCAATTTAATATATAAGCCATCTTCAATGATCATTATATCTACTAAAAGAACAATTTGACCCCCTAAGTAAACTCAAACTGTCAACCGTGATACTCACGCATGTCTCATCATGTCATCAACCGGAGTTTGTGCTGCTTGCAAAGGATCCACATGGGGCCCAGTTGAGAGATTAAATTGTTGGTTCTGTTGCTTCACTGAAGAGATCAAGTTGAAGAAAAGAGGCACAAATGTTCCGCAGCCCCCCTCTTTGAACAGAATCTTGAATGAATGAGTAGAGTAGAGAGCTCTGCTCTCATTTTCTGGGACGACCTAAAGGGGCATTCTGAGACCATTAGTATTCAGGACATACCAACATAATGATAATGCTGGTATCAAAAGCTTTTTGCTATTATACTTACAGGTTCCACAAGACCAGATATATTATTGCAAAAGAATATTGGTTGGTTAAACTTTTCGCCATGGACATAAAGCTGCACAACAAATCAATTTTAAGCAGTAGATGAAGAGGAGGAGAATAATACCAAGGTCGCCAATTTGACTAGCCAAGAGGGAACAAATGGGGAACTTAAAAATGATGAGCATACAGTTTTACTACACATCTGATGGCATGGTATTTGAGAAGACTTTAACACCTCTTACATAATTCTAGATAAATAAAGCTTCACAGCTTTGAATGGCAAGTCATAAAATTGAAAAAGAGAAAAAATCACAAAGATTTTATATAACTGTGGGCATAACATGCTTCACACATCAAGAAAGATGTTACCAATCTAGGTCAGCTGACACTAAAATGCTCCATTGATAATGCATTTCACTCAGTGGAAAACAAAGATACTGCCAAGTTTAGTTTTACTAATGCAGGCAGCCCATTTTTTTTCCCCCCAAGATGCTGGCCAGTAGAGAAGTCCAATTCTAAGTGCAATATAATACAAATAGACCCCAAAGAAGGAGTACTAGCAAAAAGAAAATGAAAAAGGCTACAGGACTTGCATTTAAAGGCATTTGGCCCAAAAAGGGAAATTCAAAGAAAATAGCATATGAGGATGAGGTACAGGTATGCCAACAGAATACATATGAACTTACCAGGGGCAAATCAAATGCCCTGAAGTCTCCTACAGGCTTATTTGCAACAATGACCATGCGTATGTTTGACAAGTAGATTGTTCCCTTGGCTTTGACATGACCTCCATGACTTCTGCAAATGTGAGTAAAAAGCCATTACAATTTCCTAATTCTAGACAGGCATTATGCATGAACCCCTTGAAATGTCTAGACAAGACAAAGTGAATCACTTTTGATAGTCCAAAGGCCAGAGATAGGCATTAGGCGCATTAAGCATAGTCCCACAGATGCACTCCCCTCAGGTACCATCATAAAATGTAGTTTATGGTGAAGCAACTGCCTTGTATTTTCATTCAACCTCGAAGGTTCCCAGAGAGAACCCCTACACAATGAGATCATCTTGAATAGCCAGGGACAAAAAAGAATTGTAATGAAACTCAACTATCGATGCCATAATCCTGGAGGCTTGCTTTATGGCAATCATAATCTTCGTTTCCCTGCAAGTTTGTATGTACTACCTTTTCCTTATACAGACTCCCATCACAACTCTTTCAAACTAGAAAATGGAATCAATATGATTTTGAAGTGAGCTACATGCCGCAAGCAGCATCTTGATTTATATACCATACTGGGATCAAAGATTAATGACAAGTCGCGGTACTTGCAGAATGGGTATCTACCCCTCAGACACATTCCATTATCTTCCTTTTTTAATATTTTCAATGTCTTTCATGAATTAGATTATCCAAATTGGAATTTTAAGTATGCACCAGGAATATTGATAAATCCGAGAGAGCCGGGCAGATGTTTAATAAGTAGCTATCGACCATCACTTGTCAGTAGATTCATCCTATATCTCTATTTATTTAAGAGCACCACCAATTGAAATCCACAAAACAAAAGCCCTAAAAAGAAATCTTACAGACACCCATGAATTTGGTCCGAATGGAAATTTGATGGTTGCACGAGACAAGCGAAGCACGTAAACAAGATAAATAAAAAACAAAAACAAAAACAAAAACAAAAACGAAGAGACAGCGAAATTGGGTAAGAAACAGGAAAGGCCGACAGAGAACAAACGCCAGAGGGATTGCAAAATAAGAGAGATAAAGAGGCGCCAGGAGAAAGAGACAGAGAAACAGAGGGAGGAGTTGTTAATTCTTCTTACCCAGGGATCTTATCGACCTCGAATTCGACGCCATCTCTGGCTAAAACGAATATTTCGTCCACAAAAAGGACGGGCATCCCATTGTCCAACAATTGAGGATTAAGGGCCATTTCTCCCTCTCTCTATCTTTCTCTCTCTCCGGGTCTGTCTGCGTAATAATAATAATAATACTAATAATGATGATATGAAAATGGATTCTGTTTTCGTTGGTTTTGTGAGCCGAATGCCCTACAACACCAGGGTAAAGTTCCTGCTTATATAATATAATACGCTTTTTCACGTTTAAATATAAGATTATGAAATATAATATTATTTAATTATATAAATTTTAATATTATACTTAAAAATATTTTATTTAAAAATTTAAATTATTAAATAAGATTAAAATAAAAATAATTTTCCTATTTTTAAGTCGCACTCGCACCGAATTTAAACCACTCCACCGCACACGACTCCTCGGCTACAATCAATCCACCAAAAACATGACCTCTCTCTCTCTCTCTCTCTCTCTCTAGCCTCTAGAGTTTTCTTCTGCTTCTGCGTGGAGGACACACCAAACGGCCCCTATGGACCAAGAATGGAACTTTCCTTCCCGACTCATGAGCCCGATGGAAAAAAAAAGAAAAAAAGAAAAAAGGAAAAGCCCATTTATACGTTATAGCCATATAACGACATAATGGACTCCTGCCCAACTAATCTTGCCAAGTCTCGTAAGCACAGTAATTTAACTCGAGGTTACACATGAGATATTATTTACATAGATATTTCCTAAATTTGAATGTTTTATTTAATCGTGGTTGCACATTTTATATCTGTAATTTTCACATTTTAGTTTAAAGTTCATATGCGTCTATAGGCATAATTGTCTTCCTGATCACCATTAATAATTTTTTTTTTAATTACTTGAATTTATTCTTCTTCTTCTTCTTCTTCTTATTATTGTACTTTTTAAACCTTGATTGTACATATATTACCCTTAAATGCAAAAACCGTCATAATATACATTTCAAACCACGTCCCATAAAAAAAAAAAAAAAGAAAACAAAGAAAAAAAAGAAAAAAAGAGAGAGAGAGAGAGAGAAAAAAGGGCTTTTTTATCATAACAAAATAAACTTTCCATCTTGCGGCATTCGAGAATACTAATAAAGCTTTTCATTCCATTTTGTTGGGCCGAAACCATCTAAGTTGAAGTTGGCCAGCCCTCGAGCCGCATCTATTTTTGTTGCCATGGTCTCAAAAATCATTAACATAAATCATAGATAAATCCGACAATTCCTATCTGTGCAATGTGAATATCCGACAATTCCTCGGGGTCCTCTGTCTTGCTGACTTTGCAGGACTATATCCGAAGGACAACGATCGTTGGCATCTACTTTGTGCGAAAGGCAAGTGAATTATTACTTGACCTACAAAAAATTTTGTGAATAGTTCCCAAGAGATGTAAAAATGCTATCTTTCATGTTACTGGCATTCATCGCTCCCTCTTATCTGTGCCAATGGTCAAGTGCTCCAAGCTCCAGACCTGATCATTATGGGCATCTCTTGTCACAGCACCGTGAGAATTTGATGCCACTTTAGACTCATTTCCGGCATGGATTCTGTGGGCAGTCGAGACGCAACTACTATTTGTAAACAGCCAACTTGATCGACTCTCACTCGCTGCTACAGTGGAGCTTAGCCTGCTGCCTGAAGCAACAGCCTTCCTTGATACACTGCCATTACGAGATGAAGAGCCACGGCCTCTCTCTAGGTCAAGATGCTGAAAAATTTTTAACAGATATTTGTTGCAATAATTAGCAAAATGGACTACGGATTCTACAGCCTCGTACCCACCTATTAAAGATCTAATGCAAAGACAACCAGCAAAGTTGTGAAAGATGCAGGATTTTATTTTTTTTTTTCATTTCAAAGGTTTCCTTCACTTACTGCCTCTTTAAATGACGATGGATCCTGTGGAGGCCTGTTCTTTGATCGATCACCATGCTGTCCAGCTCCGTAAGAATTTCTTCTAGTGAATAATTCAGCTACACCCGAAGTTCTATTGAAAGCCGTCTCTTGTCCCACTAATTAAACACCAAATAGGAACATTTGAGGCATTAGCATCCTGGAAATAGGGTAAAAAAAAAAAAATCCAGCTAAAAGGAAAGACTGTCTAAATGAACAGAGCATCAAGAGTCATCATCATAAGTTATAACTTATTTCTTGTAGCAAGAAGTTGATTTAAGTACTCTAGACATCAGTTACACCTTAATATTTTGAGTGTGCATACAATGAACGACACAAACATATAAACCACACAGGTTTAGCGTTCCTCTCTAGACCTTCCTATCTTGAGAAGAAACACACCTGAAGCCTTTTCTGTTTTCTCAAAAGGTGGTCGGGGACTCGAACTTCCTTTCCCAACATGATGCTGAAGGCAGAGAGGGGAGTGGAGTAATGAACATTGAAAAAAGAAGGAACCAAACTAAAAATTGAAGCACTTGCCCGTTGTCTGCAGGTAGAACCAATCTGAGGGTACTTCAATATCGTCCAGTCAAATATGGAATCAAACTGATAGCCTGGACAAGTAATCCAAGTCAGCAACCAGGCATGACCATGCCACTGTGGCCTGAATAAAATTGCTTTTCCATGGTTTACCTTCTCGAACAAATAGTTCCCGAAAAACTCTCTTCAAATATGAGTACTCAGGCTTATCTTCAAACCGTAATGATCGACAATAATGGAAGTATGATATGAATTCAGATGGATAAGATTTGCAAAGATCCTGCTAGAAGATTTTTGACATTTCAAGAAATTTTGCCCAATATGGTAAGACTACTCCTAAAAATTGAAATGAGAGCACCAAAAACAAACACGAAAGCAGATACCTAGCATTTGACAGAAATATGCGTTTAGCAAGAACAACAACATGACATATTCTCAGATTTAATTATATTTTGTGCTACTCAAAGGCTCCCGCCTGCCTGGTTGAAACACACCGTACCTCAATAGGAGTTGACATCTTCTTTTCGCTGATTCTATCATATTTTTGCCTTTTCGTCCCTGCTTTGAGGCCCTGCCAAGGAAGGCTGATGCCAAAGGTACACGAATTTAAACAAAATGCCTAAAAAACGGCAGTAACCACTCATCTAAAACTTCCAAAACAAAATTCCAAATAAGGCTGATTTGTAACCTTCCTCTGAGGAAATACATAAGCACATAACCAAGAGATTCCAAGTCATCCCTTCTACTTTGTTCTGTTAAAAAAAAAAGAAAAGTTATCACAGTTGGTTTAACTCTTTTTCACATAATCAAAAACTAATAACTAATAAAGCACTTTACCCACCAACTCCGAGGTGTGCGTTAATACTTGCATAACGAGCTGTGCCCGTAAGATTCTTGTTTTCCCTACAATGTAGAGAACATTCAAAATTTAATAGGCAATGTATAAACTGCAAGCACTATGCCCCAACAAAGGTTACAAAAATGAAGCACACCAGTATCTCGCTAAGCTGTTAATTAAAAAGTGCTGGATAATGTACCAAGAGAAAAAAAAAAAGGGAAAGCAAACACAGTCTCTTGCATCTTTGCCACAAATTTGTAATACAATATATTATTTGTTGTGCTATCTGCTTATAACTGGAAATAATATTATGTCACCCAAACATGTCATTATTTGAATTACTGCTCTGTGATTGAAAACAATATTCCATCAAGACGCCTTAACCAAATGCTGGATAAAAATATTCTTGACCAATTCCCAACAGAGTTAAAAATCACGAGCCCAACTCTACAATTAAAACAGCACACTTGACATACAATTGTGGTAAACAGGAATGTAAGGTAGAGAAGAAATCCACAAAACCGATGAAGAATCTAATTCTGCAATGAAACGGTGAATAAGGTAAAAACAGTGGAGAAGCTGCAGGAGATACCTATATGGTATATGCTTATGAGTTTGAAGATCCTTGTACTTTTTTGCAAGGCCATAATCGATGATGTAAACCTGTTAGATATCATTGGGATGATAAATATCAACTTCATAACCATAGAAATTTCCATAAATGATATCAGAACTGCATGATAAGCCCCACATTTTGAAACAAGTAAAAGTACAATATTTGATATGTTAGTGGATTAATAATCCTATAAAAAGTTGCGAGTTACAGTTCATAGACTGTGATAGGGCCACAAGAACACGTGCCTGATTGGCTTTGCGTCCCAAACCCATCAGGAAATTATCAGGCTTTATATCACGATGAAGAAAACCCCTCGAGTGCATATACTCCATTCTGTTAATCTGAAAAACAACCTAACCCCAAGGATTAATGAACCGAACAGTACAGATGGTGCTTATTTAAGGAGAGGACACCTTTGGAAAATAACATACCAGCTGATCTGCAAGCATCAAAACTGTTTTCAGGGAAAACTTCCGATTGCAGTAGTTGAACAAGTCTTCAAGACTTGGTCCCAAGAGGTCAATAACCATGGCGTTGTACTCACCCTCAACACCAAACCACTTGAGCTCAGGGATTCCCGCTTTATTGAAAAACCAGACAGATCCAGTCACCAATTGTACTAACAAATGCTAGTTTCAATTCATTTATAGTGGGATCAGAATTTGTGCTCAAAAAGGGAAGAAAGCAAGAGCTTACTTCCTCCTTGAAGAAGCGTGTAAATTTTAGACTCGTAGTGAAGCTGAGGATGCTTGTTTTTCACAGATTCCTAAAAATCGAGCAGAAAATGAATCGACAGATTGAGTCCTTGAGAAAATTTTATGCGATTTAAGGATAATACAAAAAATGAACCAATGGCCTCACTTTAGTTGTTTGTTCTCCAAATGCATAGATTACAATCTGCATGAAATACTACTTCAAGCATACCATGATTCTTTGCACTTTTAAGCCTGAGTCTAAAGCATTTTGTATGGAGATGCTAAAGATAATTCCGAAAATTTGCCATTTATGCTTTTCATTCTCATCAACGTTATTTTGCACGGGACAAATAAAAGGATTACAACATTTTCACCAAAAAGATGTGCCAATTACCAGCACATGGCGTATGGCAGTCAAGAGCTAAAATGTTCAAACGACCAAAAAAAAAAGGCAGTAATTAATTTAATGTCAATATTTCAATTCCGATGAGAGTAGGTAAGGCTCATACCAACTTGATGCCAACTTCCTCTCCATTCTGTACATTAACCCCTGTATCAATCAAACCAGAAACTCATATTAGTTTGAAGCTTAAAGTAAATTCTAATCATGTCAACATACATTTGGATCCGTGCCTGGGAAAGGGTAGTGATAGAAAAGAAAGGGAGAAAAAAACAAAAAAACTAACCAAGATAAAGCTCCCCGAAAGACCCACTACCGATTTTCCGACCCATTTTGAATTTGCCCCCCACGATATGATCCATGATAAAAATTGATTGATATCCAAATGTGAAAAGTCAAAAAAGGAAAAAACATAAAGAGACCTTATCTTTCAACATTTAAAAAATCACTCGAGTGAAGATATCAAGGTCAGAAAGAAAATTATCAATTGGCCTAAATTGAACAGAAGGACAACGACGATCAATCAAAGGCACCTATTAGGCGTAGTGAAAATATAATGAAATGAAAAAATAAAACCAAAAAAGGTTCAATCTTTACAAACGAAATGAATGGATTCAGAAAACTTAAAACTAGTGCAGATCGGTGGAACAAACGAGATAGAGAAAAAAGAAATGAAAGAAATATAAACGTTTTGATTCCTACATTCCTATAACAAGGAAATCGGTTTCGTTCCTTTATACTATTTTTGTGCGTTAGTCCCCCTCACAGAATTTTGGGCTATGAAATCCAGCCATTCATGCCTAATTGCCACATGTCGCCAAGCGTTGTCCTAGTTGCTAAAAAAAAGGAGAAAAACAAGTCATGTTCGATGCTCTAAACAAAAATAAAAGAGATTGATTACGTGTTTAAGATTTCCAAAATTTTTGGGGTTTAAAATTCAGAATTTAAGCACGCTTTAGAATTAAAGGTTTTTAGGACTCAAAGTTCAGGTTTTGACAAAAAGCATGATTTTGGGGTTCGAGGTTAATGGTTGAGCAAAGGGTTTGGAGTTTCAAATTTTGCGTTTGGGGTTTGAGGCTGCATTTTGGGGTTTAGATTCCGACTTTCAGGCTTCAGGGTCAATTAGCGTATAGGCTTAAAGCAAGGGATTAGGGCATCACGACCAGCGAATAACGATTAGGGCAGGTTTTTTAGGGTTTAGGGCTTTCAGGGTTTTAGGGTTTTAGGGCGTTTTAGGGTTTAGGGTTTAGGGTTTTTTAGGGGTTTAGGGTTTTAGGTTTAGGGTTTTAGGGTTTAGGGTTTAGGGTTTAGGGTTTAGGGTTTAGGGTTTAGGGTTTAGGGTTTAAAGGGTTAGGGTTTAGGGTTTAGGTTTTAGGCTCGAGGGTTGAGGGTTTAGGTTTTAGGGCATAGGGTATATGGTTTAGGGTTTAGGGTTTTTAGGGTTTATGGTTTATGGTTTAGGGTTTAGGGTGTAGGGTTTGGGGTTTAGGGTTTTTAGGTTTTATGGTTTAGGGTTTGGGGTTTAGGGTTTGGGGTTTAGGGTTTAGGGTTTAGGGTTTAGGGTTTAGGGTTTAGGGTTTAGGGTTTAGGGTTTAGGGTTTAGGGTTTAGGGTTTAGGGTTTAGGGTTTAGGGTTTAGGGTTTAGGGTTTAGGGTTTAGGGTTTAGGGTTTAGGGTTTAGGGTTTAGGGTTTAGGGTTTAGGGTTTAGGGTTTAGGGTTTAGGGTTTAGGGTTTAGGGTTTAGGGTTTAGGGTTTAGGGTTTAGGGTTTAGGGTTTTAGGGTTTAGGGTTTAGGGTTTAGGGTTTAGGGTTTAGGGTTTAGGGTTTAGGGTTTTAGGGTTTAGGGTTTAGGGTTTAGGGTTTTAGGGTTTAGGGTTTAGGGTTTAGGGTTTAGGGTTTAGGGTTTAGGGTTTAGGGTTTAGGGTTTAGGGTTTAGGGTTTAGGGTTTAGGGTTTAGGGTTTAGGGTTTAGGGTTTAGGGTTTAGGGTTTAGGGTTTAGGGTTTAGGGTTTAGGGTTTAGGGTTTAGGGTTTAGGGTTTAGGGTTTAGGGTTTAGGGTTTAGGGTTTAGGGTTTAGGGTTTAGGGTTTAGGGTTTAGGGTTTAGGGTTTAGGGTTTAGGGTTTAGGGTTTAGGGTTTAGGGTTTAGGGTTTAGGGTTTAGGGTTTTAGGGTTTAGGGTTTAGGGTTTTAGGGTTTTAGGGTTTAGGGTTTAGGGTTTAGGGTTTAGGGTTTAGGGTTTAGGGTTTAGGGTTTAGGGTTTAGGGTTTAGGGTTTAGGGTTTAGGGTTTAGGGTTTAGGGTTTAGGGTTTAGGGTTTTAGGGTTTAGGGTTTAGGGTTTAGGGTTTAGGGTTTAGGGTTTAGGGTTTAGGGTTTAGGGTTTAGGGTTTAGGGTTTAGGGTTTAGGGTTTAGGGTTTAGGGTTTAGGGTTTAGGGTTTAGGGTTTAGGGTTTAGGGTTTAGGGTTTAGGGTTTAGGGTTTAGGGTTTAGGGTTTAGGGTTTAGGGTTTAGGGTTTAGGGTTTAGGGTTTAGGGTTTAGGGTTTAGGGTTTAGGGTTTAGGGTTTTAGGGTTTAGGGTTTAGGGTTTAGGGTTTAGGGTTTAGGGTTTTAGGGTTTAGGGTTTAGGGTTTAGGGTTTAGGGTTTAGGGTTTAGGGTTTAGGGTTTAGGGTTTAGGGTTTAGGGTTTAGGGTTTAGGGTTTAGGGTTTAGGGTTTAGGGTTTAGGGTTTAGGGTTTAGGGTTTAGGGTTTAGGGTTTAGGGTTTAGGGTTTAGGGTTTAGGGTTTAGGGTTTAGGGTTTAGGGTTTAGGGTTTAGGGTTTAGGGTTTAGGGTTTAGGGTTTAGGGTTTAGGGTTTAGGGTTTAGGGTTTAGGGTTTAGGGTTTAGGGTTTAGGGTTTAGGGTTTAGGGTTTAGGGTTTAGGGTTTAGGGTTTAGGGTTTAGGGTTTAGGGTTTAGGGTTTAGGGTTTAGGGTTTAGGGTTTAGGGTTTAGGGTTTAGGGTTTAGGGTTTTAGGGTTTAGGGTTTAAGGGTTTAGGGTTTAGGGTTTAGGGTTTAGGGTTTAGGGTTTAGGGTTTAGGGTTTAGGGTTTAGGGTTTAGGGTTTAGGGTTTAGGGTTTAGGGTTTAGGGTTTAGGGTTTAGGGTTTAGGGTTTAGGGTTTTAGGGTTTAGGGTTTAGGGTTTAGGGTTTAGGGTTTAGGGTTTAGGGTTTAGGGTTTAGGGTTTAGGGTTTAGGGTTTAGGGTTTAGGGTTTAGGGTTTAGGGTTTAGGGTTTAGGGTTTAGGGTTTAGGGTTTAGGGTTTAGGGTTTAGGGTTTAGGGTTTAGGGTTTAGGGTTTAGGGTTTAGGGTTTAGGGTTTAGGGTTTAGGGTTTAGGGTTTAGGGTTTAGGGTTTAGGGTTTAGGGTTTAGGGTTTAGGGTTTAGGGTTTAGGGTTTAGGGTTTAGGGTTTAGGGTTTAGGGTTTAGGGTTTAGGGTTTAGGGTTTAGGGTTTAGGGTTTAGGGTTTAGGGTTTAGGGTTTAGGGTTTAGGGTTTAGGGTTTAGGGTTTAGGGTTTAGGGTTTAGGGTTTAGGGTTTAGGGTTTAGGGTTTAGGGTTTAGGGTTTAGGGTTTAGGGTTTAGGGTTTAGGGTTTAGGGTTTAGGGTTTAGGGTTTAGGGTTTAGGGTTTAGGGTTTAGGGTTTAGGGTTTAGGGTTTAGGGTTTAGGGTTTAGGGTTTAGGGTTTAGGGTTTAGGGTTTAGGGTTTAGGGTTTAGGGTTTAGGGTTTAGGGTTTAGGGTTTAGGGTTTAGGGTTTAGGGTTTAGGGTTTAGGGTTTAGGGTTTAGGGTTTAGGGTTTAGGGTTTAGGGTTTAGGGTTTAGGGTTTAGGGTTTAGGGTTTAGGGTTTAGGGTTTAGGGTTTAGGGTTTAGGGTTTAGGGTTTAGGGTTTAGGGTTTAGGGTTTAGGGTTTAGGGTTTAGGGTTTAGGGTTTAGGGTTTAGGGTTTAGGGTTTAGGGTTTAGGGTTTAGGGTTTAGGGTTTAGGGTTTAGGGTTTAGGGTTTAGGGTTTAGGGTTTAGGGTTTAGGGTTTAGGGTTTAGGGTTTAGGGTTTAGGGTTTAGGGTTTAGGGTTTAGGGTTTAGGGTTTAGGGTTTAGGGTTTAGGGTTTAGGGTTTAGGGTTTAGGGTTTAGGGTTTAGGGTTTAGGGTTTAGGGTTTAGGGTTTAGGGTTTAGGGTTTAGGGTTTAGGGTTTAGGGTTTAGGGTTTAGGGTTTAGGGTTTAGGGTTTAGGGTTTAGGGTTTAGGGTTTAGGGTTTAGGGTTTAGGGTTTAGGGTTTAGGGTTTAGGGTTTAGGGTTTAGGGTTTAGGGTTTAGGGTTTAGGGTTTAGGGTTTAGGGTTTAGGGTTTAGGGTTTAGGGTTTAGGGTTTAGGGTTTAGGGTTTAGGGTTTAGGGTTTAGGGTTTAGGGTTTAGGGTTTAGGGTTTAGGGTTTAGGGTTTAGGGTTTAGGGTTTAGGGTTTAGGGTTTAGGGTTTAGGGTTTAGGGTTTAGGGTTTAGGGTTTAGGGTTTAGGGTTTAGGGTTTAGGGTTTAGGGTTTAGGGTTTAGGGTTTAGGGTTTAGGGTTTAGGGTTTTAGGGTTTAGGGTTTAGGGTTTAGGGTTTAGGGTTTAGGGTTTAGGGTTTAGGGTTTAGGGTTTAGGGTTTAGGGTTTAGGGTTTAGGGTTTAGGGTTTAGGGTTTAGGGTTTAGGGTTTAGGGTTTAGGGTTTAGGGTTTAGGGTTTAGGGTTTAGGGTTTAGGGTTTAGGGTTTAGGGTTTAGGGTTTAGGGTTTAGGGTTTAGGGTTTAGGGTTTAGGGTTTAGGGTTTAGGGTTTAGGGTTTAGGGTTTAGGGTTTAGGGTTTAGGGTTTAGGGTTTAGGGTTTAGGGTTTAGGGTTTAGGGTTTAGGGTTTAGGGTTTAGGGTTTAGGGTTTAGGGTTTAGGGTTTAGGGTTTAGGGTTTAGGGTTTAGGGTTTAGGGTTTAGGGTTTAGGGTTTAGGGTTTAGGGTTTAGGGTTTAGGGTTTAGGGTTTAGGGTTTAGGGTTTAGGGTTTAGGGTTTAGGGTTTAGGGTTTAGGGTTTAGGGTTTAGGGTTTAGGGTTTAGGGTTTAGGGTTTAGGGTTTAGGGTTTAGGGTTTAGGGTTTAGGGTTTAGGGTTTAGGGTTTAGGGTTTAGGGTTTAGGGTTTAGGGTTTAGGGTTTAGGGTTTAGGGTTTAGGGTTTAGGGTTTAGGGTTTAGGGTTTAGGGTTTAGGGTTTAGGGTTTAGGGTTTAGGGTTTAGGGTTTAGGGTTTAGGGTTTAGGGTTTAGGGTTTAGGGTTTAGGGTTTAGGGTTTAGGGTTTAGGGTTTAGGGTTTAGGGTTTAGGGTTTAGGGTTTAGGGTTTAGGGTTTAGGGTTTAGGGTTTAGGGTTTAGGGTTTAGGGTTTAGGGTTTAGGGTTTAGGGTTTAGGGTTTAGGGTTTAGGGTTTAGGGTTTAGGGTTTAGGGTTTAGGGTTTAGGGTTTAGGGTTTAGGGTTTAGGGTTTAGGGTTTTAGGGTTTAGGGTTTAGGGTTTAGGGTTTAGGGTTTAGGGTTTAGGGTTTAGGGTTTAGGGTTTAGGGTTTAGGGTTTAGGGTTTAGGGTTTAGGGTTTAGGGTTTAGGGTTTAGGGTTTAGGGTTTAGGGTAGGGTTTAGGGTTTAGGGTTTAGGGTTTAGGGTTTAGGGTTTAGGGTTTAGGGTTTAGGGTTTAGGGTTTAGGGTTTAGGGTTTAGGGTTTAGGGTTTAGGGTTTAGGGTTTAGGGTTTAGGGTTTAGGGTTTAGGGTTTAGGGTTTAGGGTTTAGGGTTTAGGGTTTAGGGTTTAGGGTTTAGGGTTTAGGGTTTAGGGTTTAGGGTTTAGGGTTTAGGGTTTAGGGTTTAGGGTTTAGGGTTTAGGGTTTAGGGTTTAGGGTTTAGGGTTTAGGGTTTAGGGTTTAGGGTTTAGGGTTTAGGGTTTAGGGTTTAGGGTTTAGGGTTTAGGGTTTAGGGTTTAGGGTTTAGGGTTTAGGGTTTAGGGTTTAGGGTTTAGGGTTTAGGGTTTAGGGTTTAGGGTTTAGGGTTTAGGGTTTAGGGTTTAGGGTTTAGGGTTTAGGGTTTAGGGTTTAGGGTTTAGGGTTTAGGGTTTAGGGTTTAGGGTTTAGGGTTTAGGGTTTAGGGTTTAGGGTTTAGGGTTTAGGGTTTAGGGTTTTAGGGTTTAGGGTTTAGGGTTTAGGGTTTAGGGTTTAGGGTTTAGGGTTTAGGGTTTAGGGTTTAGGGTTTAGGGTTTAGGGTTTAGGGTTTAGGGTTTAGGGTTTAGGGTTTAGGGTTTAGGGTTTAGGGTTTAGGGTTTAGGGTTTAGGGTTTAGGGTTTAGGGTTTAGGGTTTAGGGTTTAGGGTTTAGGGTTTAGGGTTTAGGGTTTAGGGTTTAGGGTTTAGGGTTTAGGGTTTAGGGTTTAGGGTTTAGGGTTTAGGGTTTAGGGTTTAGGGTTTAGGGTTTAGGGTTTAGGGTTTAGGGTTTAGGGTTTAGGGTTTAGGGTTTAGGGTTTAGGGTTTAGGGTTTAGGGTTTAGGGTTTAGGGTTTAGGGTTTAGGGTTTAGGGTTTAGGGTTTAGGGTTTAGGGTTTAGGGTTTAGGGTTTAGGGTTTAGGGTTTAGGGTTTAGGGTTTAGGGTTTAGGGTTTAGGGTTTAGGGTTTAGGGTTTAGGGTTTAGGGTTTAGGGTTTAGGGTTTAGGGTTTAGGGTTTAGGGTTTAGGGTTTAGGGTTTAGGGTTTAGGGTTTAGGGTTTAGGGTTTAGGGTTTAGGGTTTAGGGTTTAGGGTTTAGGGTTTAGGGTTTAGGGTTTAGGGTTTAGGGTTTAGGGTTTAGGGTTTAGGGTTTAGGGTTTAGGGTTTAGGGTTTAGGGTTTAGGGTTTAGGGTTTAGGGTTTAGGGTTTAGGGTTTAGGGTTTAGGGTTTAGGGTTTAGGGTTTAGGGTTTAGGGTTTAGGGTTTAGGGTTTAGGGTTTAGGGTTTAGGGTTTAGGGTTTAGGGTTTAGGGTTTAGGGTTTAGGGTTTAGGGTTTAGGGTTTAGGGTTTAGGGTTTTAGGGTTTAGGGTTTAGGGTTTAGGGTTTAGGGTTTAGGGTTTAGGGTTTAGGGTTTAGGGTTTAGGGTTTAGGGTTTAGGGTTTAGGGTTTAGGGTTTAGGGTTTAGGGTTTAGGGTTTAGGGTTTAGGGTTTAGGGTTTAGGGTTTAGGGTTTAGGGTTTAGGGTTTAGGGTTTAGGGTTTAGGGTTTAGGGTTTAGGGTTTAGGGTTTAGGGTTTAGGGTTTAGGGTTTAGGGTTTAGGGTTTAGGGTTTAGGGTTTAGGGTTTAGGGTTTAGGGTTTAGGGTTTAGGGTTTAGGGTTTAGGGTTTAGGGTTTAGGGTTTAGGGTTTAGGGTTTAGGGTTTAGGGTTTAGGGTTTAGGGTTTAGGGTTTAGGGTTTAGGGTTTAGGGTTTAGGGTTTAGGGTTTAGGGTTTAGGGTTTAGGGTTTAGGGTTTAGGGTTTAGGGTTTAGGGTTTAGGGTTTAGGGTTTAGGGTTTAGGGTTTAGGGTTTAGGGTTTAGGGTTTAGGGTTTAGGGTTTAGGGTTTAGGGTTTAGGGTTTAGGGTTTAGGGTTTAGGGTTTAGGGTTTAGGGTTTAGGGTTTAGGGTTTAGGGTTTAGGGTTTAGGGTTTAGGGTTTAGGGTTTAGGGTTTAGGGTTTAGGGTTTAGGGTTTAGGGTTTAGGGTTTAGGGTTTAGGGTTTAGGGTTTAGGGTTTAGGGTTTAGGGTTTAGGGTTTAGGGTTTAGGGTTTAGGGTTTAGGGTTTAGGGTTTAGGGTTTAGGGTTTAGGGTTTAGGGTTTAGGGTTTAGGGTTTAGGGTTTAGGGTTTAGGGTTTAGGGTTTAGGGTTTAGGGTTTAGGGTTTAGGGTTTAGGGTTTAGGGTTTAGGGTTTAGGGTTTAGGGTTTAGGGTTTAGGGTTTAGGGTTTAGGGTTTAGGGTTTAGGGTTTAGGGTTTAGGGTTTAGGGTTTAGGGTTTAGGGTTTAGGGTTTAGGGTTTAGGGTTTAGGGTTTAGGGTTTAGGGTTTAGGGTTTAGGGTTTAGGGTTTAGGGTTTAGGGTTTAGGGTTTAGGGTTTAGGGTTTAGGGTTTAGGGTTTAGGGTTTAGGGTTTAGGGTTTAGGGTTTAGGGTTTAGGGTTTAGGGTTTAGGGTTTAGGGTTTAGGGTTTAGGGTTTAGGGTTTAGGGTTTAGGGTTTAGGGTTTAGGGTTTAGGGTTTAGGGTTTAGGGTTTAGGGTTTAGGGTTTAGGGTTTAGGGTTTAGGGTTTAGGGTTTAGGGTTTAGGGTTTAGGGTTTAGGGTTTAGGGTTTAGGGTTTAGGGTTTAGGGTTTAGGGTTTAGGGTTTAGGGTTTAGGGTTTAGGGTTTAGGGTTTAGGGTTTAGGGTTTAGGGTTTAGGGTTTAGGGTTTAGGGTTTAGGGTTTAGGGTTTAGGGTTTAGGGTTTAGGGTTTAGGGTTTAGGGTTTAGGGTTTAGGGTTTAGGGTTTAGGGTTTAGGGTTTAGGGTTTAGGGTTTAGGGTTTAGGGTTTAGGGTTTAGGGTTTAGGGTTTAGGGTTTAGGGTTTAGGGTTTAGGGTTTAGGGTTTAGGGTTTAGGGTTTTAGGGTTTAGGGTTTAGGGTTTAGGGTTTAGGGTTTAGGGTTTAGGGTTTAGGGTTTAGGGTTTAGGGTTTAGGGTTTAGGGTTTAGGGTTTAGGGTTTAGGGTTTAGGGTTTAGGGTTTAGGGTTTAGGGTTTAGGGTTTAGGGTTTAGGGTTTAGGGTTTAGGGTTTAGGGTTTAGGGTTTAGGGTTTAGGGTTTAGGGTTTAGGGTTTAGGGTTTAGGGTTTAGGGTTTAGGGTTTAGGGTTTAGGGTTTAGGGTTTAGGGTTTAGGGTTTAGGGTTTAGGGTTTAGGGTTTAGGGTTTAGGGTTTAGGGTTTAGGGTTTAGGGTTTAGGGTTTAGGGTTTAGGGTTTTAGGGTTTAGGGTTTAGGGTTTAGGGTTTAGGGTTTAGGGTTTAGGGTTTAGGGTTTAGGGTTTAGGGTTTAGGGTTTAGGGTTTAGGGTTTAGGGTTTAGGGTTTAGGGTTTAGGGTTTAGGGTTTAGGGTTTAGGGTTTAGGGTTTAGGGTTTAGGGTTTAGGGTTTAGGGTTTAGGGTTTAGGGTTTAGGGTTTAGGGTTTAGGGTTTAGGGTTTAGGGTTTAGGGTTTAGGGTTTAGGGTTTAGGGTTTAGGGTTTAGGGTTTAGGGTTTAGGGTTTAGGGTTTAGGGTTTTTTAGGGTTTAGGGTTTAGGGTTTAGGGTTTAGGGTTTAGGGTTTAGGGTTTAGGGTTTAGGGTTTAGGGTTTAGGGTTTAGGGTTTAGGGTTTAGGGTTTAGGGTTTAGGGTTTAGGGTTTAGGGTTTAGGGTTTAGGGTTTAGGGTTTAGGGTTTAGGGTTTAGGGTTTAGGGTTTAGGGTTTAGGGTTTAGGGTTTAGGGTTTAGGGTTTAGGGTTTAGGGTTTAGGGTTTAGGGTTTAGGGTTTAGGGTTTAGGGTTTAGGGTTTAGGGTTTAGGGTTTAGGGTTTAGGGTTTAGGGTTTAGGGTTTAGGGTTTAGGGTTTAGGGTTTAGGGTTTAGGGTTTAGGGTTTAGGGTTTAGGGTTTAGGGTTTAGGGTTTAGGGTTTAGGGTTTAGGGTTTAGGGTTTAGGGTTTAGGGTTTAGGGTTTAGGGTTTAGGGTTTAGGGTTTAGGGTTTAGGGTTTAGGGTTTAGGGTTTAGGGTTTAGGGTTTAGGGTTTAGGGTTTAGGGTTTAGGGTTTAGGGTTTAGGGTTTAGGGTTTAGGGTTTAGGGTTTAGGGTTTAGGGTTTAGGGTTTAGGGTTTAGGGTTTAGGGTTTAGGGTTTAGGGTTTAGGGTTTAGGGTTTAGGGTTTAGGGTTTAGGGTTTAGGGTTTAGGGTTTAGGGTTTAGGGTTTAGGGTTTTAGGGTTTAGGGTTTAGGGTTTAGGGTTTTAGGGTTTAGGGTTTAGGGTTTAGGGTTTAGGGTTTAGGGTTTAGGGTTTAGGGTTTAGGGTTTAGGGTTTAGGGTTTAGGGTTTAGGGTTTAGGGTTTAGGGTTTAGGGTTTAGGGTTTAGGGTTTAGGGTTTAGGGTTTAGGGTTTAGGGTTTAGGGTTTAGGGTTTAGGGTTTAGGGTTTAGGGTTTAGGGTTTAGGGTTTAGGGTTTAGGGTTTAGGGTTTAGGGTTTAGGGTTTAGGGTTTAGGGTTTAGGGTTTTAGGGTTTAGGGTTTAGGGTTTAGGGTTTAGGGTTTAGGGTTTAGGGTTTAGGGTTTAGGGTTTTAGGGTTTAGGGTTTAGGGTTTAGGGTTTAGGGTTTAGGGTTTAGGGTTTAGGGTTTAGGGTTTAGGGTTTAGGGTTTAGGGTTTAGGGTTTAGGGTTTAGGGTTTAGGGTTTAGGGTTTAGGGTTTAGGGTTTAGGGGTTTAGGGTTTAGGGTTTAGGGTTTAGGGTTTAGGGTTTAGGGTTTAGGGTTTAGGGTTTAGGGTTTAGGGTTTAGGGTTTAGGGTTTAGGGTTTAGGGTTTAGGGTTTAGGGTTTAGGGTTTAGGGTTTAGGGTTTAGGGTTTAGGGTTTAGGGTTTAGGGTTTAGGGTTTAGGGTTTAGGGTTTAGGGTTTAGGGTTTAGGGTTTAGGGTTTAGGGTTTAGGGTTTAGGGTTTAGGGTTTAGGGTTTAGGGTTTAGGGTTTAGGGTTTAGGGTTTAGGGTTTAGGGTTTAGGGTTTAGGGTTTAGGGTTTAGGGTTTAGGGTTTAGGGTTTTAGGGTTTAGGGTTTAGGGTTTAGGGTTTAGGGTTTAGGGTTTAGGGTTTAGGGTTTAGGGTTTAGGGTTTAGGGTTTAGGGTTTAGGGTTTAGGGTTTAGGGTTTAGGGTTTAGGGTTTTAGGGTTTAGGGTTTAGGGTTTAGGGTTTAGGGTTTAGGGTTTAGGGTTTAGGGTTTAGGGTTTAGGGTTTAGGGTTTAGGGTTTAGGGTTTAGGGTTTAGGGTTTAGGGTTTAGGGTTTAGGGTTTAGGGTTTAGGGTTTAGGGTTTAGGGTTTAGGGTTTAGGGTTTAGGGTTTAGGGTTTAGGGTTTAGGGTTTAGGGTTTAGGGTTTAGGGTTTAGGGTTTAGGGTTTAGGGTTTAGGGTTTAGGGTTTAGGGTTTAGGGTTTAGGGTTTAGGGTTTAGGGTTTAGGGTTTAGGGTTTAGGGTTTAGGGTTTAGGGTTTAGGGTTTAGGGTTTAGGGTTTAGGGTTTAGGGTTTAGGGTTTAGGGTTTAGGGTTTAGGGTTTAGGGTTTTAGGGTTTAGGGTTTAGGGTTTAGGGTTTAGGGTTTAGGGTTTAGGGTTTAGGGTTTAGGGTTTAGGGTTTAGGGTTTAGGGTTTAGGGTTTAGGGTTTAGGGTTTAGGGTTTAGGGTTTAGGGTTTAGGGTTTAGGGTTTAGGGTTTAGGGTTTAGGGTTTAGGGTTTAGGGTTTAGGGTTTAGGGTTTAGGGTTTAGGGTTTAGGGTTTAGGGTTTAGGGTTTAGGGTTTAGGGTTTAGGGTTTAGGGTTTAGGGTTTAGGGTTTAGGGTTTAGGGTTTAGGGTTTAGGGTTTAGGGTTTAGGGTTTAGGGTTTAGGGTTTAGGGTTTAGGGTTTAGGGTTTAGGGTTTAGGGTTTAGGGTTTAGGGTTTAGGGTTTAGGGTTTAGGGTTTAGGGTTTAGGGTTTAGGGTTTAGGGTTTAGGGTTTAGGGTTTAGGGTTTAGGGTTTAGGGTTTTAGGGTTTAGGGTTTAGGGTTTAGGGTTTAGGGTTTAGGGTTTAGGGTTTAGGGTTTAGGGTTTAGGGTTTAGGGTTTAGGGTTTAGGGTTTTTAGGGTTTAGGGTTTAGGGTTTAGGGTTTAGGGTTTAGGGTTTAGGGTTTAGGGTTTAGGGTTTAGGGTTTAGGGTTTAGGGTTTAGGGTTTAGGGTTTAGGGTTTAGGGTTTAGGGTTTAGGGTTTAGGGTTTAGGGTTTAGGGTTTAGGGTTTAGGGTTTAGGGTTTAGGGTTTAGGGTTTAGGGTTTAGGGTTTAGGGTTTAGGGTTTAGGGTTTAGGGTTTAGGGTTTAGGGTTTAGGGTTTAGGGTTTAGGGTTTAGGGTTTAGGGTTTAGGGTTTAGGGTTTAGGGTTTAGGGTTTAGGGTTTAGGGTTTAGGGTTTAGGGTTTAGGGTTTAGGGTTTAGGGTTTAGGGTTTAGGGTTTAGGGTTTTTAGGGTTTAGGGTTTAGGGTTTAGGGTTTAGGGTTTAGGGTTTAGGGTTTAGGGTTTAGGGTTTAGGGTTTTAGGGTTTAGGGTTTAGGGTTTAGGGTTTTAGGGTTTAGGGTTTAGGGTTTAGGGTTTAGGGTTTAGGGTTTAGGGTTTAGGGTTTAGGGTTTAGGGTTTAGGGTTTAGGGTTTAGGGTTTAGGGTTTAGGGTTTAGGGTTTAGGGTTTAGGGTTTAGGGTTTAGGGTTTAGGGTTTAGGGTTTAGGGTTTAGGGTTTAGGGTTTAGGGTTTAGGGTTTAGGGTTTTAGGGTTTAGGGTTTAGGGTTTAGGGTTTAGGGTTTAGGGTTTAGGGTTTAGGGTTTAGGGTTTAGGGTTTAGGGTTTAGGGTTTAGGGTTTAGGGTTTAGGGTTTAGGGTTTAGGGTTTAGGGTTTAGGGTTTAGGGTTTAGGGTTTAGGGTTTAGGGTTTAGGGTTTAGGGTTTAGGGTTTAGGGTTTAGGGTTTAGGGTTTAGGGTTTAGGGTTTAGGGTTTAGGGTTTAGGGTTTAGGGTTTAGGGTTTAGGGTTTAGGGTTTAGGGTTTAGGGTTTAGGGTTTAGGGTTTAGGGTTTAGGGTTTAGGGTTTAGGGTTTAGGGTTTAGGGTTTAGGGTTTAGGGTTTAGGGTTTAGGGTTTAGGGTTTAGGGTTTAGGGTTTAGGGTTTAGGGTTTAGGGTTTAGGGTTTAGGGTTTAGGGTTTAGGGTTTAGGGTTTAGGGTTTAGGGTTTTAGGGTTTAGGGTTTAGGGTTTAGGGTTTAGGGTTTAGGGTTTAGGGTTTAGGGTTTAGGGTTTAGGGTTTAGGGTTTAGGGTTTAGGGTTTAGGGTTTAGGGTTTAGGGTTTAGGGTTTAGGGTTTAGGGTTTAGGGTTTAGGGTTTAGGGTTTAGGGTTTAGGGTTTAGGGTTTAGGGTTTAGGGTTTAGGGGTTTAGGGTTTAGGGTTTAGGGTTTAGGGTTTAGGGTTTAGGGTTTAGGGTTTAGGGTTTAGGGTTTAGGGTTTAGGGTTTAGGGTTTAGGGTTTAGGGTTTAGGGTTTAGGGTTTAGGGTTTAGGGTTTAGGGTTTAGGGTTTAGGGTTTAGGGTTTTAGGGTTTAGGGTTTAGGGTTTAGGGTTTAGGGTTTAGGGTTTAGGGTTTTAGGGTTTAGGGTTTAGGGTTTTAGG